>OW285238.1:93676796-95109247 GCA_935421215.2 Melolontha melolontha | reverse complement strand
CTGGGTACGCCATCCGCTTCGACCCCAAGCCAAAAGGAACGCGACCTGAATTTATTTTACCACTACCAGAGCCTTTTATCCCGAATATTGGAATCCAGACAACCACCGATTATCCTGTATCCATCGTAAACTAACTTGAGTATTATTTGATTTGCTTTTTGCCTAGGATAACCATTGTTGACGAAGATGCTAAAAAGTTCTCTAAGATTGTCTTTTAAGAAGGTAGTGTGACTTTTGTGTGCTATTTTATTTTTCATAGCTATGACGGTGTTATATTTTTGATTGAGAGGTTGATGAGAATAATAATTAATGAACCGACCAGATGAAGTTGTCTCTCTGTACCAATTCAAAATGATCAAGTTGTTAACATCACGAATCACTGAAACGTCCAAGAAGGGTACACTGTTATTGTTTTCTTTTTATATATATATATAGTGGTGGATTCAATTAGTTGGCGTAAGGTCTGGTTCTACGTATGATGCCTTTTTCAAAGAATTTAAAATGTAAATGACAGTATATTAATGTCATACTTATACATTTGTAGTTGTCATGGATAAAATTATACAAAGATACATTCCAGTTTAATAATAATAAATCATGCCTTATTATTATTAAACTGGAATGTATCTTTGTATAATTTTATCCATGGCAACTACAAATGTATAAGTATGACATTAATATACTGTCATTTATATTTTAAATTCTTTGAAAAAGGCATTATACGCCGAAACATGTAAGATTATTTTAAATATATACATTTTGAAGTAAAACCAGACCTTAAATCGCCAACTAATTGAATTTACCATAACATAAAAAGGTCACGAAATAATTATCTTTATATATATATTGTGGTAGGTCATGCCTATATACGTAAGGAACCCCAAGAATTATAAAAATACAGAATTTTTAGATTTAAAATGTTTATTTTAGAACCTAAGATATAGTTGGAACTGCATTTTTCACATGTCATATCAATAAAGTTAATTCCGCGTTTTTAATTGCTCAAATTGAATTCACATACTTATTTATTTACATGTACTCATTAGCCTTAGTCAGTTTCCATCAATATCATTATTTTACCGAAGTTTTTTAACTTAATTGATTGATAATTTAAGCCACATATACTTTAGGAAAAACTGTACTTATTTGAATAATACATAGCGGGAAATATCCCAATTAAATACAGGCATTTATTGAAACAATAAACATTCCAAAGACAATTATTTGTATTTCATAATTAAAACAATAATTTTTGTAAAGTATCAAAACGATTTGTGTTAATAAACTATTGCATTTATAAATAATTATTACGAGATTAAATAAATACATACAAGAAGTACGAATGGGAAGCCTGGATTAAAACAAACGAGAGTTAGCGACATGTTGTAAAAATTCTACGAACACGTCGACGTATTGTAAAAGTGTCGCCCTGAAATTGGAGAAGAAAATATAGAATAAATTATTATAACAGTACCTCAAGTATATCCAACGTATCTCCTACTTACCCAGCAACGTTCGACAAATTTTCCCTATCCCAACAACATCCTGGTCGTTTTAAACGAAAATACAAATCCCTGGGTACGCCATCCGCTTCGACCCCAAGCCAAAAGGAACGCGACCTGAATTTATTTTACCACTACCAGAGCCTTTTATCCCGAATATTGGAATCCAGACAACCACCGATTATCCTGTATCCATCGTAAACTAACTTGAGTATTATTTGATTTGCTTTTTCCTAAAATTTAGAAATTTTTATTTATTTTATTAAACACAATCGTAAATATTATAGTATGTATGCTTAATATGTTATTTTTAAATTAGAATACCTTTAAGGAAACAGAAAATACAGTTCCCTTGTGTTTAGAAACTAAAGCTAGATTTATTAACTCAATCACGTTATCGAATCAAAACATTACTTAACCTAAACTCATTTAGTCTATCTGATCACGTGATATTTTGTAGGTATGTGTAGATATGTATTTATTAAGTTCAAAACTTACCTTTTTATTCAAATCACCAATTAAACCAGTATATTTGCTTTTCACTCTCTCGTTTTATTTAGTAGATTATTCGTCCAGAATTATCACTTATTTAATAACTTGTTTAACATATTCAAATATATTCTAATTGGAGTACCGATCCCGCACTTATACCATCAGAAAATAATAAATAAAGTCTCTTTGCTCCTGCTAGCTGGCAAAAATACATAAAAATATACATTAAGATATTAACCATAAGGTTTTGCACTTGGAACAAGCTTTGTAAGTAAGTATAGATTGTATATTTACTTTTATTTATGTACCGAAAATTATACAAGTGTCAACTGTAATAACCAAACTTAGCTCCATCTATAGGACATTTCTGTAACTATACTAGTGTAATATTCTAATTATTTTTGTAAAAAGTACAAAAAAAAAGTACAAAAAAGAAGAAAGTACAAAACCGATTAATTAATTACTTTTACTTTTAATTCAACATAAAAGACTCTCACAGTCTTTTAACAATTGGTCAGCCCAACGGTGGGGCGATCAGCCTTTTAACAATTGGTCAGCCCAACGGTGGGGCGATCAGCCTTTTTTGATACTATTAATTAATTTTCCATCAGTTTTATAGGAGTATAAATCCACCGACGATGATCCTAGTAAGAGTCAAATTTATTTAGAATCTTGGTCATTTAACTACTTAACTACTTACTTTACTACTTACTACGGGATTTAACTACTTAATAATATTCACTTATTATTATTATTCAGCTCATTCGTCATTTATCAACATGTATATATACATATAGATGTATATATATATATATATATATATATATATATATATTTCGTCGAATATTTTCGCGGTCGTTTGTTGAAGCGTTGCTCTTCGGGATATTTCGCCGCGTTTGGATGATTTCGTCCTGAGGACAACTTTCTTCCTGACGTTTCGGTGACATCACTTTCACCTTTTTCTAGAGGATCTTCTCGTTGCGATGGTAACTTCAAGAGTGCGTCGATTTCCTGTGCCGCTCGTATTATATGTTCCCGTCGTAGTGGGGACGCGTGTCTGACTCCTCGTGATTGGTCCGTCGGTTGTTCTGTCGCTTTCGACTATTGGTCGATCGGTTTGCGTTCGGTCCGAGTTAGTATGACTAGGCTGTGGCAAGTTGTTATCATTACGTCCCTTGTGTGTAATCTGGCTGTTGAGCAAGGCCGGCTTCCATGTGTCAGGTAAACGCTGTCCGTCGTCACGTTTGTTCATACAGTTTTGCCGTTTCTCAATTTCTATAGCTTCTCTTATAATCCTGTACGTTTTGATAGATTCTTGGATTTTCGGCTTTTTAGTTAAATAAGTAATGGGTTTAGGTTTCCTAGGTTTACGTTTCGACAACTATTTATTACATATCGGCGATCGCGTCTTCATCAGAACATTTTTTTACATATCTATAATATTAAAAATACTTAAACTTGAGTTTGAAAAACAAGGTTACATGCAATTTTTTCACGTTTACATACACATTAAAAAATATTATTATTTAAATATCAAACATGTGTCATATTTGAGCTGTAAAATATTTCTAATTTCATCGTTATGAACATTAGTATTCTGGTTGTTTTATCTATTTAAATGTAACTAGTCAATATTCATCTTTAGCATAGCAAGAAATAGGCAGGTTTTTAATTTTTGTTTTATATTAGTTTCTTGTTAACATTCTGAACTTACTGCAAATGAGAATTAATGAATATTAAATCTCATTTTGACATGTCAATGTCGCCTTATGTGATGCATTAATAACTACAATCCGACAAACCAAGTTTGTACTAGCATGTATAACACACCTCGTCGCGACTACGATCTTACAGGTTGTTAGGATAATTAAAAATTAGTGAAAAGTTATTTCCATCAACGAGAACATACAGACGCGTTTCGCTTTAATTGAAGCTTATCAATGTATGGTATCTCAAAGACAGTCACAGCTTTTCACTTCTCTACTTCGTGTATATATAGTTAACATTCTGAACTTATTGATAAGCTTCAATTAAAGCGAAACGCGTCTGTATGTTCTCGTTGATGGAAATAACTTTTCACTAATTTTTAATTATCCTAACAACCTGTAAGATCGTAGTCGCGACGAGGTGTGTTATACATGCTAGTACAAACTTGGTTTGTCGGATTGTAGTTATTAATGCATCACATAAGGCGACATTGACATGTCAAAATGAGATTTAATATTCATTAATTCTCATTTGCAGTAAGTTCAGAATGTTAACTATATATACACGAAGTAGAGAAGTGAAAAGCTGTGACTGTCTTTGAGATACCATACATTGATAAGCTTCAATTAAAGCGAAACGCGTCTGTATGTTCTCGTTGATGGAAATAACTTTTCACTAATTTTTAATTAGTTTCTTGTATTTGCAATATATAAATTTATTCCAAAACGATATACAGGTGGATTTTTTTAAATTTTAAGACTTGCGTAACGACACGTTGCTACAAAATTGAATAATAAAGTCTGGATAAATCAGCCACCTCGCTTCTATCATTCACAGCTACTTGTTCATGTTTTTTAATTTGTATCACCTCGAGGATTGATCGGGCTTTTAAATTTTTTTCAATATTTAATATTTTGACTTCATTGAAATTAAATTTATGTGTAAACTGCTGTAAACTGCCGTTCTTCCAAAAGTTACTGTGTCTGGCCTATGTATATGCCATTACAGTTAGCGCAAGGTACATGTCTTTTCTTTGATAACGGGGTAGTTGCTTTTAGTTTTATTGAGATAAACTGAAGTTTGTTGTGGTTTTTGGAAGCTACTTTAAATTTATTTAATTGTTCTAATAGCAGTGGGACATAAGGAATCCCTAGGAAGTTTTTGGACTAGTAAGATCTTTCCTGTTATGATGCTTTTGTAGATTGTAGAATCTATGAATTAGTTGTTTTATTATTCTGTTGTAAAATGATGAAGGGTAGCCGTTATTATCCAGAATATTCCTGATTCTCACCAAAACATCTCTTCTGTATGTCAGACTAGTTAAGATTGATTACCACACTCTTTTTTAAAGAAATGGGTTGCGTACTAT
Organism: Melolontha melolontha; assembly: GCA_935421215.2. Lineage (NCBI taxonomy): Eukaryota > Metazoa > Arthropoda > Insecta > Coleoptera > Scarabaeidae > Melolontha > Melolontha melolontha. The sequence goes on along the minus strand of OW285238.1, from coordinate 95,104,177 downwards.
TGTAATTCATGTATTTTCCCGAAGCCGTAGGTTTGGAATACCATTTTGTAAGAATTTTATTATTGCCTCTAATTAGTGTCATATCTAAGAAATTTATTTTGGAATCTGTCTCTCTTTCTATGGTGAATTGTAATTTGTTGTGATAGCTATTGAATAAATTCATTATGTTTTGAGTTTTTGTTTTCGGTAGTGCAAGAATGCAATCATCTACGTATCTTTTGTAAAATGTTAATTTAAAATCTATTTGTTTTAGTACTTCTGTTTCTAAATTTTCTAAAACTAATTGTGCGATGACGCTAGAAATGGGTGCACCCATGGCGCATCCATATGTCTGTTTGTAAAATTTATCTTTATATTGAAAAAATGTAGTGGTTAATATCGAATCCAAGGCTTCAAGAAACGCTTCGAGTGTTAGACTTGTGAACTCCTTAAGTTTAGACCAGTGTATAATTAATTTGGTTAAATCTATTGGAATGTTTGTATATAAAAACATGATGTCTAGTGAGATCAAGGTGTCTGCTTCATCCGACGTCATTCTTTCTATGAACTGTTTGAATTCGAAGGAGTTTTTTATGTAATAGTTATTTTGTCCAGTTATATTTGAAATGATATTACTTAAATGTTTGGACAGTTTGTAAACCGGTCCCTGGATACTCGAAAATATTGGTCTAAGCCATACAATAGGTTTATGTAATTTCGGGAGGCCGCATATTTTTGGTGTTTGTGAATTGTTTATTTTTAGGTGTTTTTTAAAGTCCTGGAGAAATCAGATTTTCACGTTCAAACTTATTAATTAAGACATTATTACGTTTTTGCACAGCTGTCGTCGGGTTGTTTTTAACTATAGTATATGTTTGCTCATCACGCAATAGTTCTTCCATTTTTTGTTTGTAGACCGTAACGTTCATTACCACTGTCTTATTACTCTTGTCAGGTTTCAATGTTGTTAGTTGGGGATTGTTTTTAAAGAATTTTTTTAGTTTTTTCTATGGTTTGTGGTTTTATAGGGAAACGTGATTTTGAACATTTATTTTACATCGTTACAAATTTCATGAAATCAAACAAATGTTCAGGTTTTATGGGAAAACGCGTTTTTGAACATTTGTTTGACAACAAATCAAACACTGCGTTTACATTAAATACTTTCAAAAAAAAATTCATTTTCTATCTGCACCCGAGGGACTTCCCACATTTTCCCGGACAGCCTGTATATTAAGATATTCTTTACAACAATAATTAAGTCGACTATATTAAAATATATTAAAAGCATATATATATATATTTGTTTCAGCCTTTACTTGATGAAATTCCATTATAACTATTATCAGGATAAAATAAAACAAATTTTAATGAATTTCACTTTTTAATTGACACTGCAACGATCGTTTCGCTCCAACCTGAGCTTCATCAGACATATAACTAACTTATTTACAAATTTTTTAACACAAGTATACGGTAACAAACACATGTTTTATTTTAAAGATTTGAAGGAATGGGTACTTTTTATTACTAAAATGTCTATTCACAAAACTTTCACTTCGGTTTATACAATACTGTTCTTAAGTAACAAAACTAGGGGTTTACATTATATTACAGGGACGTAAAGAAATTATATGTAAAAATACAATATGTGACTGTCTGAGTATCAAATAAATAAGTTAAGTAAGGGTGAATTATTTGTTTCTAATTGATCATTTAAGATCTTGTCGGTTTTCTTTAATTTATTAATTTCAAGTGACTCTAATAAATTAAATTTTTGAAATTAATAAATTAAAGAAAACCGACAAGATCTTAAATGATCAATTAGAAACAAATAATTCACCCTTACTTAATTTATTTATTTGATACTCAGACAGTCACATATTGTATTTTTCCATAGAATTTCTTTACCTCCCTGTAATATAATGTAAACCCCTTGCTTTATTACTTAAGAACAGTATTGTATAAACCGAAGTGAAAGTTTTGTGAATAGACATTTTAGTAACAAAAAGTACCCATTCCTTCAAATATTTAAAATAAAACATGTGTTTGTTACCGTATACTTGTGTTAAAAAATTTGTAAATAAGTTAGTTATATGTCTGATGAAGCTCAGGTTGGAGCGAAACGATCGTTGCAGTGTCAATTAAAAAGTGAAATTCATTAAAATTTGTTTTATTTTATCCTGATAATAGTAAAAGCATATAAATCAAAGCTTACAGTAAAAGAGCACCTTCTGAAAAAAGTTAGGCAATGTTTCACAATTTCTGGTAGATATATGAGTAATATATTAGATTTACAAGAAAATATTGTACACGATCTACAAGGTGATAGTGTGTGTGAGAAGACGTGCATATATCAGCTCCGGAATTCGAACCCAAAATCGGGAAATACCGAGTTAATAATACGCGGAAAGGAGACAAGTGTGAAGCAGGAAAAAAGTAGAAGAAGTGATACAGAAATATAAGAGGAAAGTAGAAGGTAAGACAATTATATTCAGGATAAATAACATGTGTTTACTGCCTCCGAGAGGTTGACTCGGGCATTAGATACGTACGGAAAACATATCAACAATAACAACTAAGAAAAAAGTACGGTGCTGCGAAACAAATCAGAGTGATAGATAAACAGAAATAATAAAGTACGGTACCCTGAAGAGAAGTCGGGCGTCAACAAAAATAAATAGAGGCGATAAGAAGGAAAAGATGAGCAGTGACGAGGCAAATACAGACGAGGGAAAGAAAGGAGCATACAGTAGAGGAAATGCTCAGGATTTTGGTAAGAGTAATAAAACCCATAGAACACCGATTAAACACGTACATAAGAGATACTCAGATAACGATGAATACTCTACGGATGAGGGAAAAAGAAAACGAGGTGGACAAGAAGATGAAAATGGAGGAACTATGAAAGAAGCTAAGAAAATAGCCAAAAATTCTGAAAGTATGATAGATGGAAACGATGAAAAGTTTGACAAGATTATGCAAATGTTAATGAATTTAACCATAGAAGTAAAACAAATCAGGGAAGATCAAGGAGAGTATAAAAAATTACTGCAAGAAGTGAGGACGGAGAACCATGAAATGAAGGAGGAAAACCAACAAATGAAACAGGAAAACAACCAGATAAAGAGAGAAAATGAAAAGATAAGAGCAGAAATCCGAATATTAGAAAATAGAACGGAACACCTGGAAAAGGAGAAGAAAAGAAATAACGTAGTTGTATCAGGCATGGAGGTGAACGAAAACAGTCCAACCAAAGTACAAGAGAGAGTGGAAACCTTTATAAAAGAAAACTTACAAATTGATGTAAAGATAAAGGCGGCGTATAAATTGGGCCGGTCAATATGTTTATTAGAAATGGAAAGCGCACAAGAAAAAACAAAACTCATGCAAAACAAGGCCAAACTCAAAAATATAGACAATCACGTATATATGAACAACGATTTAACAAAAAAAGAAAGGGAAATCGAGAAAAAGATAAGACAGAAAGCACACAACGCAAGAGAACAAGGGGCCAGAAACATAAAATTTGGTTACCAGAAATTAATAATTGATGGAAGAGAGTGGAAATGGAATAGAGATAAAGACGCTCTGCAGGAGGATACAAACAAACAGGGGACAAAAAACTAGCTATAGACACCGCAAATATTATAACGATGACGACTATGACAAGGACAAAGGAACAAGACGATGGAAAAGAAAATGATAAGAAGAATAGGAATAAACAAAGGAAAAGTGCAACTTACAAGCCAAAAGAAGACACATGGAGCCAGAAAGTAATACAGGGAAAGAAAATAAAATACAAAGACACATACGAGGAGGAGAAGAAAAAACGTACAAATACCATGAAAGGAAGTGACAATACAATAAGAAGTCAAAGTTATTCAACAATTAAGGAACACGAAAGGAAGAGGAGGCATACTATTATGTGGGGTACGTGGAACGTAAGAAGCGTAACTGGAAAGGAGGATGAAATAGTCGAAGAAATGAAAATACAAAAGATAGACTATCTAGGGATAACCGAAACGAAAAAGAAAGGACAAGGAATAAAAGAGTTGAGGGAAGGCTACCAAATGTATTGGTCTGGAATAGATGTGAGGAGCAGAGGAATTGGAGGAGTAGGTTTCATTGTCAAATCAAGCAAGGTAAAATCAATTATAGAAGAAAGATTTATAAGCGAGAGATTACTGGCGATTAAAGTAAAAATAGATGAAAGGAACATATGGTCTATAATAGTGGCCTATGCACCGAACGATAATGCAAAGAAAGAGCAGAAGGATGAATTTTACGAAGCTTTACAGGCAGAAATAGATAGAGAGGGAAGCAACATAATGATAATGGGAGATATGAACGGAAGAGTAGGAAAGGATAACACAGGAATAGAAAGATATATGGGAAAGAACGGGGAACAAACTAGAAATGATAATGGAAATAGACTAATAGAGTTGTGTGTCGCAAATGATTATGTTATTACAAACACAAAATTCATGCATAAAGATATACATAAGTTCACCAGAGAGGTGTACTCGAGAAAAGAGAAATCTATTATTGATTACTTCATCATAAACAGAGATAATTGGAAAAAGGTAAAAGATGTACGAGTGAAAAGACATGCAGAAATAAGCAGTGACCATTACCTAGTGAAACTAGAGCTCACGATAATTACACTAGACGCTAAGGAAGAAAAGAGGAAGAAGGTAACAAAAGACAAAGTAAAGTGTTATAAGCTAAAAGATAATAACGTACAAGAAAGATATCAAGAATATATAAATAAAGAAATAGCTAATAGGATCAATACCCCAAAGAATATAGATGATAAATGGACCCAATTTAAAGGAATTATTTTACAGGCGGCAAAAGCTGGATGCGGAGTAATAAGAACTGCAAATATAAGCACAAAGAAAAGCAAATGGTGGACACCAGATATTCAGCAAAAAGTAAAGGACAAGAAAAGAAAGTGGAAGATGTACATACAAACAAGATCAGAAGAGGATCATAATATATACAAGCAGTTAAGGACTGAGGTAAATAAAATGGTTAAGCTTGCAAAGAGACAGTCATGGGAAGAATTTGGTCAGAAGATGAGGGAAAATTACGCAGAAAATCAGAAACTGTTCTATAGCATGTTGAAGAACCTACGACAAAAGAAACAAATAAAACTGAAAAATATAAGGGACAAGGATGGAAACATAATAACAGAGGAAAAACTAATAATGAGAAGATGGAGGGAGCACTTCAAAGAACTAACAGAAACAAATAGCGAAGCGCACGATAAAGAAAAAAACAAACAAGTAGAATATAGTACAGAAATAAATATTCAGCCAATTATAAAAGAAGAAGTAATAGAAGCCATTAATAAACTGAAATCGGGAAAGGCACCTGGGGAAGATAAAATAACAGCAGATATGATAAAATATATGGGAGATAAAGCAACAACTAAATTTTGTAATCTGCTGAACGATATATTAACAAAACAGGAAGTACCGAAAGATTGGAACATGGCAATAATACTACCACTTTATAAGAAAGGAGACATGAGAGAATGCGCAAACTATCGGGGAATTGCATTAACTAGTATACCTGGAAAAGTACTAACAAGGATACTAGAAAAGAGACTAAGGGATATAATAGAACCAACACTAGAAGAACAACAGCATGGATTTAGAAGAGGTAGAAGTGCACAAGATCTAATATTCATAGTTAGACAATTAGGAGAGAAATTTCTGAAAAAAGGAAAAGAAATACATATCTGCTTTATCGACCTACAAACGGCGTTCGATAGAATTAAAAGAGAAGACATCTGGAAAGCTCTAGAAAACAGGGGGATAGAAGGATATATTATCGATACAATAAAGGCCCTGTATAAAGGTAATAAAAATAAAGTTAGAACACATAACGAAGAATCAACAGAATTTGAAACAAAAATAGGATTAAAACAAGGTTGTGTCCTTAGCCCTCTTCTATTCACGATATTAATGGACGATGTTATAAAAAATTGTAAACAGAGATGTGAGAAACTGATAGTGGGTAGCTGGAGAATGCACCAAATTGCCCTACGCGAATTATTGTTCGCAGACGACATGATTGTAGTAGCAGATTCAGAAAAGAATCTACAACAGAATCTAAATATATACCAATCAGAATTCAGAAAAATAAACATGAAAATTAACATAAGCAAAACAAAAACGATGATAATGGCAGGAAAGGAAAAGATACACAAAATATGCTTAGGGGGAAGACAACTAGAACAAGTTAAAAGTTTCAACTATTTAGGCACAGTAATAGAAGAAAATGGAAGGATAGATAAAGCAATAGCAGAGAGAATAGGAAAGATAGGGATAATTTTTAACATGCTTAAAGATACATTTTTTGGAAAAAAGGAAGTATCAAAGGAAATAAAAACTGAGATATATAAAAAAGTAGTAAGACCTTCACTAGTATACAGTTGTGAGTCTTGGACGATTTCAGATAGAAACAAAAGCAGAATAACAGCAGCAGAAATGAGATTCCTGAGAAAAATTGAAGGAATTACAAGGAAGGACAGAATTAGAAATGAGGTAATACTACAAAGAAGGAACCTGAAACCGGTTAAGAGAATTATTGAAGAAAGACAGCTGGGTTGGTTAGGACACTTGCACCGGATGCACGAAAATAGACCATCAAAACAGGTGTATGAAGCCAGAGTACAGGGAAAGAACAGAATAGGAAGACCTAGAATACAATGGGAAGAACAAGTACGACAGGCAGCCGCAGAACGTGGTATACAATGGTGTGAAACAAGGAACTTGGCACAGAACAGAAACTTGTGGAAGGAAAGAATAAATGCAATAGTAACTTGAAATGTAGTAAAAAAATCCGACACCTAACGGTATAAGGATGTATAGTTTAAATAAATAAATAAATAAAATATTGTACACAGTTGAATTATTAAGGGAATTTAATTAATTAGTAAAATACAATAGATCATGAAACTAAATGTAACCGGTATTTATTAAAATAATTTAATTTCGCAAATGTTGAATCTCCATGCCGCATACGAGGTGTGGATATAAAATAACGAGACAGATGCTACTGTAGATGAACTACGCAAGCGCCAAAGTCGTACAACTGACAGCTGAGTAACGTAAACCTTTTTTTTTTAAATGGCGCCCCTCCTGTGTGTGTGGGCATAACAGTATGGCCGTGACCTTCGTTTGTATAGTATCTATTTTTTTCTTTTACCGGAAAAAAGTGTTTTTTAGTAGGAAAACGAATTTTCGTTTAGACTTACCTTTTATTAAAAGAAATATATGGTAATGAATGTTTATCACGTGCGCGGGTATTTGCGTGGTTTAAGCGTTTCCAAAATGACTGAGAAGACGTTAAAGTTGACGTACGTCCGGGACGCCCTTCCACGTCAATAATGGATGAAAATATTTGAAAAAATTGGTAATCTAATCCGATTAACTATTCATGCGATTTGCTGAAACTGTAGGAATTATCAAAGAATGCGTAAGGCAAATTTTCCATAAGAATTTAGACATGCAAACGTGTGTGGGAAAACGGTGTTAAAATTTCACACGCTACATTGTCTGTCAAGATGTTTCTAGCAAAGTATAACATTCCAGCGTCAAACCATCCGCCTTATTCGCATAACCTGGCAAAGTTCAAAGAAGACTTTCAGCGCTGATTTGCAGAATGGAAAATTCAAATGGAGCGGTGTCGGGATAGAGGAGGTTTATATATTGAAGAGGACATTAATTAAATATGTATTAATTTAAAATAAAAAGTTTTATAGCATCACTAATTATTTTATATCCACACCTCGTAATTACTACTGCTACACTCGTACTATTATATCGCCGAAAGAAAAGTTTAAACCTTTCCAACGAAACACGGATACACACCTATATCAATTGTAACGTGTTAATATGATGCCATGCATATACCAAACTATCACCTTCATTGTTCGAAAGAGGGCCAAAGCACAACAATTAAATGCTTTAATATCATTTCACGACCTTCAAACATAAATTCGAATTATTTTTAAATAAAAATTTCTTTTATAGCTGCAACGAATTTATTCACAGTCATGTAATAATTAGGTGTTGAGTCATATTGGTGCTATTACCTACAGTATACATAATAAACTAAATAAAAATACACTTTATTAAGTAATACACAAATGAATGCATTTCAAAAATTTTTATATGTGCTGTTTTCGAGTTTAATAGGTATGTACGTACATACCTATTATAGTAAATATATACCTATAGTAAATATTTATAGCATAGAATGGGTTTTGCACTGCAACATATGGGTAATGATGGGCTTTGGCGAAAAACCATCTTCTCTCATGAGAAAATCTTTCAAAGGTGTTATAATAGTAGAATCAAAGTTTATCCTCGCAAAAATATATGCTATCAACAGCAGTATATAAATAAAATCAGAAGAAATCCATATTTGTCCATCAATGTATCGGGTTATCTAGCAGCAAGAGGACTAGAATCTCTAATCAAAATTCCTGGAAATTTAGATTCAAATAAATATATAAATATTTTAAATCATATCGTTCTTTTATTTGCTAGAAATGTTTATCACAACGAGCAATTTATTTATCAACATGATAATTGCCCTGTACACAAATCTCATCTTGTAACACAATGGTTACCAGAGAATGAAATCGAAACTAGATCCTCCGTCCTATAATCCTGATCTAAATCCCATTGAAAATGTATGGGGATTAATGGCTAGGATTGTAGGCAAACAAGATAGACGAAATACTAATTATTTTAATTATATTCTTCCTCTATCGTTTTTAGTAATTTTTATTTATACATATTTTTAAAATGTTTAATAAAGTCAATTAAACATAAATTTTTGACAATTCCTGACTTACTGTAATGAGTAAAGATAGCCGCTCAAGTATTAGCAATTTAAACGCACGCAGAAACAGTGTCCCGTTTTTTATGCTCACGAGGTAGCAATGTAAGAATGATAAACAACATTTATAGCAAAATATGCCTGCTAGAGAGACTCAGCAGGTAGAGAACCGCCTCTGTAGAACAACTGTATTGTTGTTAGGAATTTTTAAAGGGAAATACCTCCATTCTTATTTAAAGGTAAAAATGTCCTAGAATTAACTGTGTTGTTCGCGTTTTTATAATATATCGAACTTCAAAGAATACCCATTAAACAATTTCATCATTACTAGAGTTAATGTATCTCAATGTATGCATTCGAAATAAGAAGTTATTAATTACCTCCACTGGCTGTCAAAAGTTACAAATATTTTAATTAAATTATACGTAACGTAAAACCTATGTTTGAAATTTGCAATTTCGTCATTTTTACTGCTAAATAGTTCTAACCGAAGCTAATCAAAACATATTTATAAATGACTCGGTAGAAATTTACGAAATGACTTCAATTCGTTAGGAGTTTAAAATAGTACGTTTTCATATTTACTCATAATTTTAATACATTTTCAAGTACCTACTCTTATGACAAAATTTTCACGTGTAGGTAATTTTTCGAATTGTATAAAGTATAATCCATTTTAAAGGCTTCCACGTCAGTCGAAAAAATACATTAATAGTGTTAAAATTAAAAGAAACTCGAAACACTCCTTTACGCCTTTATATTTGATCAATAACGAAACGATCGATTAGAATTGGTATAACTTAATAATTCATGCAATGAAATTTTCTCACTGTCAAAAACCACAACAGACCTTTCGTAATACAATATTCTGTTCAGAAAGCAGACAAGAAAATTAATATATTTATAATGGAGTCCCGTATTGAAACAAATTTACTAGTTCAAGGTTGGGATGTTTACAATGTATATATGTAAATATATATTCTTGTATACGGATATGGAGTTGAACTGTATTTCGTTCAATACTTTTCTGGTTTTCTATTCGACTCACGTAATTGCTTGCTTGTCATAATACTTACATGCGGTCATTATAAAAATGAGTAAGACTATCTTCAATTCAATTTAATATATTATATATACAGTGTGGATATTACTTATGGAATAAAATAATTTTTAGCGTTATTTTAGAAGATCATGAAAAATTTTCGGACAGATGAATTTTTGAACTTAATTTTATGTCTTTTAAGTTAAAATTTAAATGTACGGGTAATTCGCTATGTGCCCTCACGAGGGCTAATTCTGCGCCTCCGCACTCAACGTAATACCTACTTACGATTTATGAACTTATCCCAATTACACGATTGCCACGGAGATATTCGGCTCAGAGACCAGCTCAATTAAAGAGGCGAGCGAGGCGAGGTTCTTATAGTAGGCGCTCTTGAGCCGTTACAGTGAACACAGACACTGCCGACAGTAAACTGACTAAATCATAGGTATATACGAGGACAGTTGTTACCATAACAATAAAACAACAGGTATAATAACAATAACAAGTAAGAGTTTATTAACAACGAACAAATCAAAACAAGGAAAAGTCATAAGCATATATATGAACAATGCTGAATTATATAAAAAATCACAAGACCAAAATGTTGGAGGAAAAAATCTACATAAGAGTAGTAATTTTAATTTCCCAGCGACGCACATTTCAGATGATTTTGAAGCCCAGCAACTATCACAATCAAAAGGGAAGAGTAGCAGGCTCCATCTTATATAGGAAAAGCTGCGGAGTTCTTTCGAAAAATCAAAGACAGATGTAGACACTGTCGAGAAAAGTTAAAGATGAATGTCTAATTAGAAAATCATTTCGCTACATCACAATTAAGATAGAGAATGAAAAAACAAAACACAGCTCAAGTGAATAGGAAATTTTTAATTAAATACATGACATAAATAATTTCTAATTAAAATGGAGAATAGTCCAGGACGATTACTCAAAGAAGTCGCTGTTATTCGAATACGATAAAGGAAAATCCAAAATACTGCAATTATTACATGATAATTCTAAGTAGTCAAAAAGACACAAGATTTAATTACAAATTTGCTTCAAACGATAGTATTTTAATTTATAAAAATATATTTATATCGCATACCAGACTCACACATATATACACATATGTACGTGTAAAAACAGCTGTCAGATACGCCATGGGCCATGCGCAACTCAGCTGTCCATATTTGTGTCTTAATCTAAGTCATTGACAATCAAAATAAATAGAGAATGGAATAATTAAACTAAAAAGCCCTACCCAGACAGGAAGAAAATTTAAGGTACATTTTACACAACCAACCCTCTATTTAAGGTAGCATTTTAGACAGCCATATGCAAGATAATTAACTGGAAGAATAGCAAATATACATGACACAACCAGACGTTAATGCTGTGGAATAAAACATAATTCGAAGCTAACTAAAGGAAAACTAATAATGTCAAATAATATCCTCGAGGTACAATGGTAAATAATTATTATTGGTCGTATTTTTCATTCGTGGTAAACTAACTGGACAGATATGTTTAGATCTTTTACGTAATCAGGTTATTCCTAATATTAACGAAGATGGGGAATTACCTGTAAGTGTTTGGTTCCAACAAGATGGAGCACTTAATGTTAGAAGTTTTTTAAACGAGACATTCCCAAATCGGTGGATTGATCGTAGAGAATTCATTGAATGGCGGAGCCCGCACGGTCTCCAGATTTAAATTCCCTAGATTTTTTCCTTTGGGGTCATTTAAAATCTGTGGTTTATATTAGACGACCGCATAATCTTGACGAGTTAGCCAGAGAATAATTGAGGAAGTGCAATTAATTCGTGAGGAGGCTTTGGCAAATGTCATTCAAGAATTTGTTCCCAGACTTGCATATTGTCAAGAAGTGAACAGTCATCATTTCAAAAACTTTCTTGACTTTCTTGTTCTCAAAAAAATTGCATTATTTGATTTCATTACTAATCTTTGTCGTTGTTGAGACTGCCAAACCGTATTATTGCTGAACCCCCAGAGTAGAGCTCTATTGGAATTCGTAAAAATACACAAGGTATTTCATTTACAATAAAAAATTGTGATTCGGATATAAATATGCTCTTCGAATTCCCTAGTTACATTAACTTAAATGTGGAAAATTTTATTAAAATCTAAATAGCCTTATCAATGATATCGCTAACTCGCCAAAACTAAAGTTAAAGAAAATAATAAGTCATGCAAAATCCCATTATCGATAAAAATTAATATATATTTTGTGCTAGCATTATTCCCAAATTAATTAATGATACACATCAAACGTAGAAAGTTTGGTTATAAAAAAAGGTGTATGTAATGGCAGTTTGCTTTAATGAGCACATTTAACGAGCACACGGGTACTTACTCCACATAATTCTCTAATCACATAACATGAAAAACAAAATATGATTACACAATAATAAACTTATTTGGGATTTTTAATTTTAATCGCAATAGAATATTATGAAAATTAGTTTTCACAATAACTGAAAATCTATTTAGTTATGAGCTATTATTTAGTTATTTATATTATACTTTATATACCCTCTCATTAAAAAGCAGTCAAGAGGTATCATTAATTGAACAATTTCGTCAATTATTACTAATAGAAGTTTCAATTTATTTATTTTATTTATTTATTCCAGATAAACCCAATTCATTATCACAATAAATATAAATATACAAATTATTTACTATACATACAACAACAAAAAATAAATAATAATTAAAATTTTGTATACATTGTAACTGAATTATATACAGACTCAATTTTTTTATATATTAAGAACATCCATATCTACTGGTAGCGAATTCAGTTCCTTGGCTATACGATTTATAGGTGTATTTCAGCCATATACCCTGCGCACAGTGCGAAATTTCTTGAGTTTACCGGAACTTAATTATTCAAAACAGTGAAACAGCTCTATTTGTTGGTTTTTAAAATTTTTAATAAAAATTAATATGTTTTATTTAAAGTTTTTGAGTTTATTTGTGTTTTTTATTATAGAACAATTAAAAAAACATACATTTTATAACAACATTTTGAACACCTATTGAGAACTAGACTCATTGCAATCGTCTGAAGACTCGCAATAATTACACGGGAATGCAAATCTTTATAACAACACTAAAACTTCTGGCGTAACTTCACTATGCTTGGTTTTGGGTGCTTTACGAAGACTAGCGATGTACGGATCCGACGAAATAAGCAGTCGATAAAATAAATCCGTATTTGTGTCAATTCTTGACGTTTTTCTAGTAAAAAGTTCGCGATATTTTCTGCAGTCTTTGTTTCTTGCCTCCTGAGCTTCTTTAGAAAATTGTCCGAACGGAAGAATGCAAGAGGCTATAATATCCTTTCCATGACAAAGGACTTTATGCACACTTACGGGCATTGAGTACCAGAAATATTCTTTCAAATACAATTCCAAAGTTTCTCTTGCATATTCGCCGAACTTTTCTGAATCAATTTTAAGACCACAATTTAGGCACTCTAACAGCACATGAAAACGTTTGATCAATTCTAAGTTAACGCCAGTTATTTCGGCAGACTTTTCGGCATTTCTAAAGAATTTCCTCGTGGTATTACCATCGTTTGTCTTTCCGGTCTGCTGTTTTGGCATATCTATAAGCAAGCCAAGCCTTTGAATTTTTGTTGAATGTATTTTTTCTTCTCTGCACCTTTTTTTTATTTTCTGCTCCACGAGCTTGCCATGCTTTAATATCAAGTTTGTGCGATATATGTAAAATACATTCCAAAACCTTATCCATGCATGGAGGGGCGATAGTTCAAGGGATAAAAAAGATTCGTTTATATTTTTTTGAGGTATATCGCAGATGTTGTTTATTTCACTAGGTTTAGCCCCACATAAGTAGCATGTTTGTGATTATGCGCAGGATGATACAGCATTGCATACTTTACCGTCAATCATACAAAAGATCATATTTGCTGTAACCTGAAATTGCTTACCATCTACAAGTATAGTGGTTGGAGTAAGTTGAGATATTTGTTCTTTCACTTTGTTTACTTCTGAGGTAATTACACTGACTTAATGGGGCGACAGTACCGTGTGGAAGAAGAAACAGGGTTTTTCCAAATTAGTGACTGATTATCACCATTATCATTTACGGAGCACATTTGGATTGGTACCATTGATACACTAAACATACTATCATCAGAGCTATGTTTGTCCATATACTTTTGTCGATAGTTAACTTGTTCCGCCCCATCACAACCCCACTTTACGATAATATTTAGTACTTTACCGTTTGACAAAGTTCTAAGAGTCTCTTCAAGCCCTGTACAAAGTGTTGCTATGGTATGATTTATAAGCGACTGAACTGATACTTCAGCTGAAACTTCAGTTATTATTATTTCCTTTGGATAGCATAACCTCTTTGCCTCCTTTACAACATAATAAGGTGGATACAAAGTGCAACCGTCATGTTTTGCTTGATCCCGAACAATGTTGTATTGATTTGACGATAAGTTTGCATCAATAAGTAGCGCCAGAGCCTGGTCTGGAGTTAATTTTCGTGGGCTATTTGAAGAAGACATGCGAGCCATTTTGATTTTGCTTCCCCTTTCTGGAGAAGCAGATGCCAGTTCCTTGACAATCGCTGCAGAGTTTCGTTTTCCAGATTGGTATAGCTTTGTTACGGTTGCTTTGGCTAACTCGTCTTGACTACCGGACTTCAAAAGATGATTCACTTTTCTGTTTTGCACTTTAGGATGACAATACCTAAATTCTTTTTTAGGTCTGCCTGCATTGGTCCTCGATCCACTGGGCAATGCATTCCTTACAGCATTTGAAAACTTTACATTATTTTCAAGCCAGACAGCATTTTTATTCAGAAATGATGCTAAATTTCGACTGGATTTCCTCCACCTTTTTCGTATTTTACAAACCAGTGCGCGAAGAGTTGCCTTTAAACTGCAAAGAGCATCAGATCTTAACATTGGTGAGCCTATTTTTTCCAAAACAAAACCAATGATGGCATCCGATGTCGGTTCTTCCTTCCACTTTTGGAATATACAGTTATATGAAACTTGCTAAGTCATTCTGGAAAATGTTTCATTTAAAAGAAGATCGCAAAATATCGCAGAAGATCTTTTGAGTTTTCAACAGAGGGAAAAAAAACTTTAAAATGTTGTGCGTTTCAAGCTGGTATTATGTGGTATCACTATTTAAAATCTCCACTAAAGTTAAAAATGTAAATTTAACTTACTTCTTAAAAATCACTTTTTCCACGAACAAATCACACACGAGCAAGGCAAGATTTTGCAATTAA
The DNA here is from genome assembly GCA_935421215.2 of Melolontha melolontha. Lineage (NCBI taxonomy): Eukaryota > Metazoa > Arthropoda > Insecta > Coleoptera > Scarabaeidae > Melolontha > Melolontha melolontha. The sequence continues at coordinate 95,088,990 of OW285238.1, read as the reverse complement.
TTAAATGCCAATAATTGACAATTTTCTAATAAAATACATAAAGAAAAAATCATGGCCTACTGATTTGCCATATGTATGTACCACTCTATTAAATTTAACAAATCGAATAGCTTTCTATAGGCAAAAAGTATGATTGAATAAGTAATGCGACTTTCAGGTGCATTTTGCGGTTCTTTCGCAGGGTAAATCCCCAAACTGAGTATGAGGTTTTAGAGGCGGGGAATTTACCTAACAAAATAATAAATAATCTTATGCATTTTACGTATTTCAAAAATTGAATAAAATTCCGCTAAACTTCCTAAATTTCGCACTGTGCTGCGGTGAAAAAACAAGAATAAAAAATCCTTGCCTTACTAAAAATGTTTTCGTTTTATATAAAAAAATGGTGAGGTTTTACTCACTCAAGTATGTTTCATATTATTTTTGTTGCTCGGTAGTAAGCATGGTTGTGTTTGTCGATATTCAGTTTATATAAGATCTTATAATGAATATAATACACCTTGAATTCGTCTAATGTACCAGTATGCAGAAACGCTACACGTCGCGACGCCACCTTCCTGGTTGTTAGATAAATGTTGCACATAGGCGACATTTACATATAATGTGAGATATAATACTCATTAGTTCTCGTTTACAGTAAGTTCATTATACTAACTATATATACGCGAAGTATAGAAGTGAAAAGTCATGTCTGTTCGAGATACTGTGTGTTGACAAACTCCAATAAGAGCGAAATGCATCCACACATTCCAGGATAGATGTGACTTTTCACGAACAACCAGGAAGGTAGCGTCGTGACTGGTACAAACTTAGTTTGTTGAAATGTAGAAATTAACGCGGCACATTAGGCGAAATTTGCATGTAATGTGAGAATTAATACTCATTCCAATCTGAACAGCAATATCCCAACATAGATCGAACTAGTCTCTGAATCGTAATAATAGCTAGGACATTCTTATTATCACACTCTATTCAATCTGTCATCCATACAAAAAGTTTTCATATTGTTCAATGTTTTAATGTTGGTAATCGCACTAATGTCAGCCACGAAATATTTTATTTCAAAAAACAACGAGTGAAAGCAAACATGAAGAATTAATGCAATGTAACACTTAATGTTAGGACAGGTACTACGGACTTTTCACATTTTAAATGTTGACATTACTTATTTTTACCCTGAGTTTTTAATAAATAACGATCACCTTTTTCCCAATTCAAATACTAATAACGCGTCTGATGTCGTCCATATTCAGGTCCACGTTGGTGATTGAAAAAAAAACGATTTCACTTGAAACATTGCTTTAATTTATAATCATTACGCAGTTTGTAAACATTTGTTTTCCATGCTTTGAGAAAAAAATCGAAGTATCCTTAAACGGAATAACCACATAAACTCGTTGTCGAAATAAAAATACAAAATTCGGTGGAGAATAATTACTAAGTACCAAGTGCGAAAATCAATATTCCACTTTGTAAAAACATATGAGTTACTTGATAAATGGAGTGACGTAACAACGAACAATAGAAAGTATCAGAATAATTGAAACGTACATGAGTAGGTAAACCCCACCAGTTTTGTATAATACAAAGGTATTTTCAATAATATAAAATATTATTAACACCAGATTTTTAATAATATTTTATATTATTAAAAATACCTTTGTATTATAAGAACTATAGAAACCCTAGAAACAATAAATCAAAGTACTTGAGGTTCTAATGCCACTTGGCAGCGCGAAACAAAATGCAATACATCTGAGTTACTGTTTTATTCATTTTTCCATAAAATAAATTATGGTAAATGATAGTAAATACAATAATATGAACCAATAATAAACAAAAAAGGCTAAATACCTACTAAATTGGAGCAATGATACATCAAAACTACCATTAGAAAACAAAATACATAAAAAGCTTGAAACGGTTATATATCTCATAATAAGAGTGGAGGAAATTGTTTAAGTAAGAGCAATTACCAGTATAATACGTCCAGCAATAGCGGATAGTAACCTTAATTTATAGTACTGAAACTGTCAAACTTTATTCGCTTAAAATAATATGTAATAATAAAATTAACACTTAAGTATTAGTGTTACGAGTAACATGTTCAAAATGCCCTCCATTACGTTGAACGCACAGTTCGTATTGTTCTTGCATATTTGTAACTATATCTGAAAGTAGAGGTTGTTGCATCTGTCGTATCGATTCTGTAATTTTCTCTTTTAACTGTTGTATTGCAGACGAAAAGTTATCTCGGAAAACCCATAGTTTCAGCATACTCCAAACATATGCATCCAATGGTGTTAAGTCCGGAGAGAAAGATGGAAAATAAAAATCCATGAAACGTCAAATTACGTTGTTTCTAAACATAGCCTGCAGAAAGGTTCTTGTAGCATGTGCTGTGTGGCACGTTGTTCCATTTTGCTGTAAAACTGGCTACCGAAGAGTAAGTTTCTTGATCTGCAAAACCTCCGAAGATCATCTGCAAATGGTGTGAGAACTTGAATAATATAGCGCTCTTGATTAACAGTTACTGGACGTCCGTTTTCCTCAATGAAATAAGGTACAATAATTCCTCGTCCAGAAACTGCCCACTAGACGGTGACTTTTTCACTATGCAACGGTATTTCTTGCACCTTTTCTGGTCGTTGGAAACCTAAAAATCTATTGCTGCGCCTACTTACATGACCCGACAAATGAAAATGACATTCGTCACTGTACCAGATGTTACTGATGAAACTGAGATTATCATATTGCAGAGCAAGGATTCTGACACAGTATTCAAACCTTGCAGCATAATCATCCATTCTCAATTGTTGGGTCGTCTGAATAACGTATGAATGGGCATTTAGTTGTTTCAATATCTTCTGAAGAGTCCTCCTTTTCATATTCAATTTTGCAGCAGATCTCCTTTAACTACGACGTGGTGAGTCCATAATTTGATTGAATACTCGTCCGTGATTTCCTTCATCAGCTTTACCTCTTCCTTGGTGTAGTATGCTTCCAGTTCTTCTAAATTTGGTTATAATGTTCAGTACAATAGCATTACTTGGTGTCTGTTTATTGAAATGCTCCGAAAATTGATTGCGGACGAATTTAATGCTTGGACCTAATATTTTAGATTATTAAAAAGGCTTTGTTTTATAATATTAGTAAATTTGGTTAAATTATGATTAGATTTATAGTAAATAGGACGTGCATATAATCATATTCGCTCGCCTATATTATAAATATTTCAAATGAGGAAAAGATATGTATGTAATTCAAAAATAAGGTAATATGTAGTAAACATTCACTGCGTTGCCTTTGTGGCAATGATTTTATCTCTGTGTAAGTAATAAATTTAGTACTGTGTCATATCTCTTACAGAAAGAATGTAAATGAAAACGTAAATATTTATATTATTCACCGGCCTAGCAAAAATGATTTGTAATTTTATTACTTTTATAGCATTTTATAGGCCCACAATAAATATTGTCCATCTGACTGTAAATTGTAATTATTGATTCTATAGCCTCAGAGTATAAACTAAACTGTTTGCTAAAAAAACATTACATATTGCTTTTATGTATATTATACAATAATCACAAAATAAATTAAGTAACGAAACATTACAATTTAAAAATTGATGTGCTGCGTCAAAAATGGTTCACAGTAATAATCGTCACTTGCAAAGAAGGCACAACTTCTTCTAAAATCGCATCCTTAAGTAAATTACTTTTTATTTTTGTAGTTTTGTATTTTCAGACTCTAAATACAATAATTGTTGAATCATATTTAAGGTTGGGAAGCGTAGTACACTCCGCAAAAACATTATGGAATCACCTTATCTATGAAAAGTAAATCGTTGCAATAGTGTTTGTTTGTTTTGGTTTTATGAGCTAATTTTGTGAGCTTTAGGTGCTTTGCATCTTCTCATTTCTTTCAAAGATTGGTAAGTTTGAAACTACAGTTTTTTCTTTTAACATTTATCACGTGATTCCATTTAGAACCCTCTTGCCTGGTTTGGTAAACATGAATGACGATCGCTAAATGCGCAATGCACGTAATTTGAGTCACGAAGAAATTGTCCAAGCCATTGTGTCAATTACCGATAGCACGAGTCTAAGATACGTTGGTAGGGTTAGATGTCCGACAATCGACAATTTCAACTGATGCGCAAGTATAGAGAAACTGGGGGATATAACAGGAGATCAAGACAAGGTAAGAAGCGGTCAACTACGACCACAGACGATCGCTTTTTACGATTTACAGCCTTACGAATAAGGCATTGCACTGCAAGACAGAAAAGAAAGCGAACTGCTTACCGTTCGAAATGTAGATGTTACGTCTCAGACGGTGAGGAACCGGCGTAAAGGATAAGGAATACGTACAAGAATACCAACCAAGAGCCCCATACTCACTAGAGAACACCGAGTTCACAGATTACAATTTGCGAGAGATCATCGTGATTGGACCGCTGAAGATTGGGCTAACATACTGTTCACAGACGAGTCTAGGTATTGCCTATTCTCATCAGATAGACGCCTACCAGTATATATATATATATATATATATATATATATATATATATATATGTGAGATGGCGAGCGCTTCAGTGCAACTTCAAGAAAACCGCAAATTTTGGAGGTGGTTCGATTATGAAATAGGTAGGTGTTTCTTCCGAGACTAAGACGGAGTTGGAGATTATTCATAATAGCTCTATGACCGCAGATAGGTACATTAGGATTATCTTAGAGCCATTTGTGGTTCCATTTGCACCTTACATGGGTCCGAATTTCCGTTTAATACATGATAACGCTCGCCCTCACATCGCCAACATTGTACAAAATTACCTAAATGAGGTTGATGTACGTGTTTTGGAGTGACCATAGAATATGTCTGGGACCACATTGAGTGGGCACTACGAATCAGACAAGCTCCACCAAGAACGCTAGAAGAGTTACATGCAGTGGTCACTGAAGAATGGGACCTGGTAGGTCAAGACTACATAAGAGGTTTTATTGAGTCTTTGTCTAGACGGATCACAGCCTTAATACGGGCCTGAAGCAGAAATACTCGTTATTAATTCAAGTTTCCGTTAATTAAATTATTTGCATTAGTGTTACTTTTTCAATTGTTATGTTTATCAAGTTGAGGTCGTTGGTTTTTCCTTTGCGTTTTATTCAATTTTTAATGTGTTTGTGACTATTTAATTGGTGAATGTAAAATTTTGAAAAAATAAAAAATTCATGTACAAGTTTGAGTTTTGGATTATTGCCTTATTTAAAAAAGATAAATTGATCCAAAGTATATAGTTTCTCGATCCATTATTCAAATTTCGTTTGAAAACGTCACTTATCCATCCATCAAATGCATATTCCAAAACCCTACACCTGTGTTTTTAGGTTACAGATGTTTATTAAGTTTTCTCCAGTTGCTTACTTTTCCAAGAGTTCCATTTCGAGAGATTTTTCTTTCATCTCTGCCTAACATATGCTTGCAAAAAATAAGTTGCGGGAGTAGTTGAACTATTAACTTAGTTCGACTACTAAGAGAGGATAACATCGACATCTGTATATGTAGAGAGGAAGCTACCTTCCTATGGAAGAAATCTCTTCTGTTACAAATCATTCTGATGCCAGTTCATTTGTTGCTTTAACACAAGGGTTTCGAATGAAAACAAAAAATGAAAAATGTTTCTATAATGGAGAATGTCCGATTATTAGGCCGATAATCATTTTAATTTATTTTTTATTACTACGAAGTAGGTTGGCCTCCTAGTAGTGTCTTAGTATGGAGTTGACTGCGTTAGCTCATCCCGGAGCAGAAACTAAATTGGATGCGAATATCTGCCGTATGTTTGCAACTGTTCAAAAAGAATCTAGTGGATTTTTTTGCGACGTTTTGTAACAATGGACGGAACTTGGATTCACATCACTGACGTACACTGTGCATAACTTTCGTACAGACACAAGGCAGCAACCGTAAAGAAACGTCCTGGAATGGCCAATAGAAATAAGAAATAGGTATTGTTCGACCAGGACAACGGGCCGATCCATTCAAATTCGATTTGAACTATTCTCCCTGGAACCCGATTTAGTTCCCTCAAATTTATATCTGTTCCTGAAACTGAAAACTTGCCTAGCTGTACTAAAATTTGTGTCCAATGAATAAGCCATACAGCCGGTTAATTTTGCCGCTATTTTGGGGAAAAGCACTTCAAGGGTGAATCGCGAACCTAGAGAAACGTTTGGCGCAAGTGCGTTGATTTATTCTGCTTCCGGATCCAAATTATTCACCCGATTTGGTTCCCTCAAACTTCCGTCTGTTTCCGAAACTCAAAACTTTCGTGGCTGTACTAAAATTTGAGTGCAATGAAGAAGCCCCACAGATGGTTAACGACTATTTTGAGGGCTTTATCGAACCACTCTCATATTTTTATATATATTGAAGTTACACACACACACACATACGCTACAGCGCATGTTAACATACGTAACAGCTGTTGATGTTATAAAAACCATGACGTATGCTAATTACACTTTAATAAAGTAGAACAAACCAAATAATGAACGAATAATGAAATTTAACTTGCTAGCACTAATATTTACTTTACAAAATTAAATGTAAATTGATCAAAAGGTTTTAAGATTAAAACGCGACTTTTTCTCAATAAGAAACTATAAAAAATTACATATAATTTCAATTTTTGTGTAATTTACACTATGCCTACACATCTAAACAAGATTTCGTAAGAAGTATTTGGCTTTAACTATTTGACTCCGTCACATCCTGGTTTTATGAAACGAGGGATTGTGATAGCTTTCTAGAGACAAATATGTACTGCAGTAATATAAATAATTTAAAATTCTATATTTCTTTTTGCTGATAGAATAAAAATTTCTCTATTATCGAACATTTATTTTACACACTAAACTTGGGCCATTACAAAACCAAAAAGCAGCTTTTGATGTACTCGAAATTGTTGGCTAGAAAAGCTTTCCTGGACAGTTAAAGTAAATATTCTAGATATACATAAACATTGAATGAAATCAATTAAAGCAACTTATGAACTCACCATTTATTTTCAAATTTTACATTTTATAATAATAATAATGATCTCTATTGTCCAACAGTTTATAAGCCAATTATAAGAGATTATATACTAAATTAAACTATTTAATGTCTGTAGAAAAAAATATACAGCATAGCAGTAAGATTAACACCAAATAAGTAATTGATCATGATGTAGATCTCGGTTTCCGGGTTGGAACCGCGTCGTTAGGCGTAATTGCCAACGTTTAGTCCACTGTTTCAAGGCACATCTTCAGGGCTGTACGTAGATGTTCGTCCTTTCGCAGTAGCTTGATGAATGAAACTATATCGACTGCGAAACGACGAACATCTACGTACAGCCCTGAAGATGTCCCTTGAAACAGTGGACGAAACGTTGGCAATTACGCCTAACTCGACGCGGTTTCAACCCGGAAACCGAGATCTATATCTAGAGAACGACCGCGGGAACCCACACCTACATTTAATTGATCATATATTTAAATAATACACAAATACTAAGCTAAAGAGCTACACGCTTATTAATATTAGTGGCCATATAATATAAAGGAGATTTCACCAAAACATTGGTTCTTGCAGTCAGGATGTTAACATGTCAAAATTGCGGGTAGTATGACTTGGTGCATTAAAATTTATTTGGGCGAGACGCGAGGGGGCGTCGATTTTTTGTGTTAGAAGATTATATAAAAACTTTGCGCTATAATCTTCTCTGCAACAGGATAGTGACAGAAAATTATGTTGAGCCAGTAAATATAGATAGTCGATTCCACGAGAAGAATAAATGCCGCTCATTCTATACAAGTATTTTAAAATCCCGTCTGGATGCATTCGACTGAGATTTGCTGGCGTAGATAATGCAGATACCAGATGATAGATGCATATTCCAACCTGCATCGCACAAGGGCATAATATAGTACCTTAATACCGTTCATGTTAGAAAAATTGCGACACGATCTCACAAGAAAACCGGAAGACCTGTCAGCAGAAGAGCAGATACTAGATATGTTCTCGGTAAACGCAAGACCATTATCGGAGGGTACTACCAAGTCTTTAAAGAACACCTTTCTAGCAACTGATTCAAAGACAGACGTGTAGTGAAATGTAACTGAATTAGAACGCCTACTATAAGAAACGACGGCATATTTTTTATATTTAAAACAATTTGATTTACGCGACACCAATCCCGAATCCTGTTCAAGTTAGTTTAAAATTTTATACAATTGTTGTGGTTGTTGATAATACTGAAAATCTTCAAATCACCAGCATACCTCAGACATTCACATTCAAAGTCATCCATATATTAAAAAGTAAGGGCCGAGATTGGACCCCTGTGGGACGTCAGGCGATATCAAAGCGTTATTAGACGAATAACTGTTATAGGAAACGTAACTTTTTCTATCGGATAAGTAAGATGCCATTAATGTAACAAGAGTTGGACAAAGATCAATTTTATCCAATTTGGTCAGAAGTGCATCAATAGAGTCTAATGCCCTTGAAAAGCCTGTATAGATCACATCTACCTGTTTGCGTTGATCAATAGCATTGGAATGTGGAAAGATATTGCGTGATCTCCATCAAGTTAGTAACTGTGGATTTCTGCGAAATTAAACCATTTTAGTACTCTATTCTAATAAAATATTGCATTTGGCCGAGAGGGGCGTAAATTAAATCTTTTAGAGCCACTTGAAATTTTTAAAAGCAGAAATAACACAATAGATATTGTTCCTAACGACCAGTTAGATCTTATATATACACCTCTTTTCCAATGTTGTATATAATAGTTACGTATATAGTAGTAATTTTAAAATAACATCATAAACCACCCCCATATATTTTTGTGTCATTTATAAGATCTATGTAGGCCTGTAACTTTTGCAGTTCGATAATGACATTGTATGTCGAAACCGCGGTTACTATTACATGTGAATAAAGTGGTAAAACAAAGTTATTGTTTATTTTATTTTATTTTATTATTTTCAAAATGAATTACCACAAAGTTACGGCTACCAGTATTAATATTTAAGGTTTTTTTCTAAAATATCTGAGTCTCTTCAATTAGCCAACATTAATTTTGTAGTTGTTGAACATGGAAAGTATGTGTGCTTCAGAAATTTCTTGCTGTCGAAAGTTCTGAGGCATGAATTATTATTATTAAACTTTAATGTATCTTTGAATATTTTACTTTTATCCATGACAACTACAGATATATAAGTTTGTCATTGGTATACTGTCATTTATATTTTAGATTTCTTTGGAAAAGGTACTATGTGTGGAAGATTGTTTTAAATATATACATATCAAAGTAAAACAGACCTTAAATCGTCGACTAATTTAATCTATATAAATAATTATTTCTTGACCTTAGTATGTTATGGTAGATTAATTAGTTGGCGATTTAAGGTCTGGTTTTACTTCAATATGTATATATTTAAAACATCCTACATGTTTCAGCATATGATGCCTTTATCAAAGAAACCTTAATACATAAAACAAAGTCGGGTTAGTTACACCATTTATAACTCAAGAACAGCTGGACCGATTTTAATGATTTCTGATTTGTTGGATTCGTCTCCGCCCCGAATAGGAGAATAACTATTAAAATATCAGAAAAATTTACGGAAAAAAAATTATACAGAAAATTAATTTTTAAATAAATTAGATTAGGAACTCGGCAATTGACAGCTTACGTCACGCACGCTTATGGCTTATTTGTAATAATAATAATAATAATAATAATAATAATAATAATAACAATAATAATAATAATAATAATAATAATAATGATGTCCATTATAAATCAGTGACATAAAAGTGTAATTTTTTTGTTTCAAGTTGTCTGTAATTTGTTTTGAAAAAAGCATATAAAGGTTACCGGTCGATTTGTTTTGTTTGTGCGAGTGTTATTAATAAATCTTATTGTGCGAGTATTTATTATTAACAATGTGGCGACCCAGAAGATCTAATCTTTTCCAAGAAAGCCGTAATGCAATTAGGCTTCGGAACATTGCGAATCAGTCCACTACAGAAGAACGAGAAATCGCACGAGAAGAGCGCCGCGTTAGTATGGCCCGACTTCGTGCTTCTCAAACACAAAAGCAAAGAGAGGCAGCCCGTAAAACGGCTCGGTTGGAAATGAGAAATCGTCGAGCTTATCGCACAGATCAACAACGAGATAATCTTCGACGCGCAAGAAGAAATGCTTCAAGTGTTGATTTTATTCGAGCAGTTCCTATCGACGAATCGAGCGGATTGATATAATTTTCTCCGAATTTTTGAAATTTTGTCTCTTCGAAAGACGAGCTCATCAACAAAGTATACCCGAACATCATTGCTAACCACAAAAACAACAAATGGTTGAGTGAGCGAGCACTTTTGACGGCTAAGAACAAAGATGTGGATGACTTAAGCTTAATAATTCAGAATCAAATCGTTGCCGTTGGTACTGTGAATTCATTCAAATCTATTGAATGTGTAACAAACGAAGACGAAGCCACCAACTATCCAACTGAATTTTTAAACTCCTTGGATGTGCCTGGCTTACCACCGCACAATTTACAATTGAAGGTTAGCTCGGTAATCATCATACTTCGAAATCTAAACCAACCAAAACTATGCAATGGAATGCGTTTGGTGATAAGAAATGATCAATGTGATTCACGGGACAATACTCAAAGGAAAATTCAAAGGTGAGGAAGTTCTCATTCCGAGGATTCCGATGATCCTAACTGATATGCCCTTTGAGTTTAAACGAATTCAATTTCCGATTCGTCTTGCATTCACCATGACGATTAACAAATCACAAGGCCAATCCTTGAGTGTTTGTGATCTGAATCTAGGAAATGCATGTTTTTCTCATGATCAGTTGTACGTGGCATGTTCACGTGTCGGCAAACCATCCGCTTTATTTGTTCTTACGCCTGATAACAAAACGAAAAATGTCGTATATTACAAGATCCTTCACTGAAGAGAATCAACCCGAGTGCAACCCATGCAGCAAAATACATAGCTTAAATAAAGCACATGTCTTGCTGACACGCCATTGAAATACTTAATTTTTGTACATTTGTTGAATTTTTATTTTCTTTATAAATATTTATTATCCTAATAAACTATTGAACTTAATAAATTTTTTGTATTCATTTTATTACGTTAATAAAATCCTAAATTAAGCTAAAAGTTAACACGACATTTATTGACGGTTAGGCGATACGAAGTTCGCCGGGTCAGCTAGATTAAAATATAAATGACAGTATATTAATATATTGTTATTTATATTTTAGATTTCTTTGATAAAGGCATCATATGCCGAAACATGTAAGATTGTTTTAAATATATACATGTTTAAGTAAAACCAGACCTTAAATCTACAACTAATTGAATCTACCATACATATACCTATATACCGGGTGTATTATGAAAAACTTTTCGTGCTGTAACTTTTTTATTTTTTATCCGAATGTAATAAATTATACGTCGAACTAAATCGTTTTAAAAACACTGTAACGTGATCCGCTTTGAATTTTTTTTTTACACTTTGTTTTTGACAGACAGCTGCAAACTGTGTTTTTTTAAATTGCACTATACTTTTTTTTTTCCTTATTCAAATATATTACTTTTTCTAAATATGGAACTGTAAACAACGATATCCTTGTATGAAAAAAAATCGAGAAATTGAAGGTTTTTTTTTTAGTTCGATTTATTCTGGTTTTTCCGAACACAGAGATTTCTTAAATGCATTTTAAATACTCTATTTCATTTTATTACCAGCAAATGTGTGTACCTTTTAAAATCACTTACATTCAATACTATACAGTACAAATCTCTTCCCTATAGTCACCTACAAACGTGTATTACGTATGTGTGCGTTCAAGAAACGAGGAGTGGGGACGCACATAGCATGTATGTATGTATGTATGTATGTACTGTAGATCAGTTTGGATGTAAGCAGTACGCAAACGTCGATGAATGTGGAACTACCGTCAATAATAGGGACTTTATGTATTATGTAATAATAAACACAAATAAGTGTAGACTTTTTGGAAGATTTTAATATTTTTAACGTTTAAAACAATGTCAGATATACCTATAACAATAACAATAAATAAAGCGGTAAATCATAATAACTTCTATATTCTATACATAATAAATAAAACTAGAATTAAAAAAATAAAAAGTAAACTATTTAATGTATTGTATGCTCAAAACGGTCTCCTAATGCAAACAAGCAATGTCCTAATCTGTCATAAAAGTTTCTCTGAACATTTAAAATCGTTTGCGGTTGAATATTTAGGATAGATTCAACTATTTTCGCCCGTAATTATCGTTTCAAACGCAATGGTACGTTGAAAGTTAATTTGAAATACCCGTGCAATTTCTCTTATGCTGCGACCAAGATGATACTGTTTTACGACATATTTTTTTTGTTCAAGGGTAAAAATATCCATCGTGAATACGGACTATTCATTCGCAAAAGTTGAGCAAACCATCCAACTTGGCAAGTAAACTGTAACTAATGGCAAGTATCACATGTATACATTACTATGCATCGCTTCGTGCGTCCCCACTCCTCGATTCTTGAACGCACACATACGTAATACACGTTTGTAGGTGACTATAGGGAAGAGATTTGTACTGTATAGCCCATAAAGGATTACAAACCAATGTTATCAGTGAGCGGTGGGTCAACAACAACATTTACAGTGTTTATTTTAAAAATTTAAAAATCAAGCAGTCATATTGAACGATAAAAGTGCATTCCAAATTTTCGAAGAGAGCTGTGACATCTGTCAGTCACACATTCATTATAACATTTTCAACGATTTATTTCTAAATTTTGGTATTGAAATGGATAATGGCGAATGTGTGGATGCGATTCAAGCATATTTTGAATGCGGAACAAATTCTGCAGCTGCTTTGCGACTTTATGGAAATCGTTTTCCTGACAGACTGCGTCCAAGTGCCGATAAGTTTGGAAGGCTCGTGCGGAATTTACGAAATTTTGGATCATTCAAAAAACCGAAAATAAACGCACGTGTAATTCAAGATCAAAATTTAGAATTAAGTGTCTTGCTCTATGTGGAAGAAAACCCTAATACGTCTACGCGAGAAATTGCTCACTACATGCAGGTATCACATTCTACAGTTCAGTACATTCTGAAGAAGCACAAGTTCTTTTCTTATAAACCACGGAAGGTGCATGCTCTCGGTGAAAAAGACCCTCAACGAAGGGTTCAATTCTGCACGGTTTTCATGAATAAACTAAGGGAAGATCCAATTTTTTATCGTCGTGTGTTGTGATCAGATGAATGCACTTTTGGGAAAAATGGTGTATTCAACAGAAATAATCATCGCCATTGGAGCACTGAAAATAACCATGTTGTGATGCAACACAATTTTCAAAATCGGTTCAGTGTAAATGTATGGTGTGGCATTTTAGGCGATAGAGTAGTAGGGCCTTTTTTTGTGGAGGGTAATCTAAACCAAGAAAAGTATAATAATTTGTTACGCAATGAATTAGGCGATTATTTAGATGAGTTGCCACTTGCTGAGTTAAACAGGGTTGTGTTCCAACAGGACGGTGCCACATCCCATAATGCACGAATGAATACTGATTTTCTAAATAATTATTTTGGCGTCAGATGGATGGGCACTTACGGACCTATTCGATGGCCTGCTAGATCGCCAGATCTGAATCCACTGGATTTCTTTCTGTGGTCTTACATTCAAGATCATGTCTATTTGACTCCATCTGATACCAGAGATGATTTAGTAAGAAGGATAGTACAAGTATGTCATGAAATACCACCAAATCTTATATTAAACGCAGCAGTTGGAGTTAATAGAAGGTGTCAAATGTGTCTGGAACAAAATGGGGCCAATTTCGAACATTTGATTCATTAAAATATATGATAGCTTGATTTCTGTAAATTTCGTAGTTTTTTTTTTAATAATAAAAAATTTGTCACTCAATTTAATGGAGGTGTCTTCAGGAAATAAATGTTTATTAGAATAAGTAAAAAAAAATATGTAGTACAATTTAAAAAAAAAAATTTACTACTGTCTGTCAAAAACGAAATGTCAAAAAATTTTTTTTTAAAAACAAGTTACAATGCTTTAAAAACGATTTAGTTTGACATATCATTCTTTAAAATCAGATAAAATATAAGGAAGCTACAGCCCCAAAGGTTTTTCATAATACACCCGGTATATATATATATATATATATATATATATATATATATATATATATATATATACTAGTTTAAGAACCAACAAATAATTGAAAACACAATACTTAATACTTCTTAATTATTTATGTATTTGTAGGGCCAAGGGAACAAGAGCAATCCAAAGAATTAAAAAGACTTCAAAACGAACTAACCATTGAATTATCGACGAATCTGAGGCAGGCCTCTACTCACGAAGAATCCTGGCCAAAAACTATTCAAAAATATTTCGTTAGGCATGAAACACTCTTACTCGAAGCTGTCAGTGCTGGTTATGGGGAAGGTGGAGGGGGAAGTATATGGACATATCCGGGATGTATATTATTTGCTGTATCATTGCTCACTACTTTAGGTAAATAATTTTCGTCACCATATAATATTATACATATTATAAACTCCGTACTTTAATGAAATTTCTTAGAAATATAGAAAATTCGACTATATTTGATTCGCAATTTTTATGTTTTTTTATGGTTATTCAATTGCCCCTAAAGGACTCGAACTGCTCTTTAAAACCAACATTTTTTTCTTATTTACGTAATAACTATATCTAGAACGTTGATTAATGTACATACTACTAATATTAATTACGTTTTTGTTTCACCACAATATAATTCAGGATTATATTACAATACAAAAACCTAAAATAGTTAAAACGGTTAGATTTATTTAACTTTACTAATTGACAAAGAACTACATTTCTAAGAACTTAAGTGGTGAGAATGGTCAAATTTTCTTCAAGCGGAAGTACTTACTCTTTTGGTAGCCTTCGATATGAATTCAAACTTTTCTTCGGGATATTTTACGCTTTTCTATGTATTTGAAGTGATATAAAATCAGTATTTTGCAACCACGTTTCTAATCAAACATATATGCGAATGAGCATATATACGAATGAGAAGTGAAATGGTGTTGGTCTGACCAAGGAAACACAGTTTCATTTCCAAAGTAATATTTAGTTTTCTACATAGTCCCTTCACAATTTACAAGTTTCTTTATACTCTATACTCTCCGCAAGGCAAGATTATTCGATGCCTTCAAGATCATCTCAGAATATCGATTTCAGGCATTGCCTTGTCGTTTAAGCCAAGTCTCTTTCCAGCCGACCATTCAAGTTGGAGAATATGAAGGGGACTCGTTCGGCAAGTGTGCTAACAATTTATAAAGTACATCATACTTGATTGCTTATCCAATTAATGATATATTGTGTTGAAACATCTTTTCCTTGAGGTCATTAACTTTTGATTTGAGTAAGCAACTTGTCCAGTAATGCCGCATAATACTCTCCTGTATTGCTATTGCCTTCCCAACTTATGGATTACCTTTTTTGGGCTTCTAGCTTATTTGCATTATAGACTGTTATTTACCATGGGTATATAGTGCCAAAAATTCAAAGGGGGATTAGTTGAAAAAGTTCAAAATACTATTTTGAAACGTACAGTCTGTGACGTTTGTAGTCGATTGTTAGCAATTGCGGTAAAATATATCTTATCCGTTTGTTTGAGATCTTTACAATATCCTCTAGCTCCCGCACCTTAATGGAACAATAATTCAGCACTGAATTGTGAACTGTTTCAATGATTTCATCGGTTATGGCCGATTTTGCGCTTCCAAGACCCTTATAATCTTGAATCGACATATGACGAAGTTTAAATTCTGCTGCTCATTATTTTTATTGTATAGAACGAAACAGAATCATTGCCAAGAGTTGATTTCATCTAAGTTTTTATACCAATTAATGTTAAATCTTTTAACACAAAGTTTCCCATTTTGACAGATGTACAAAAGTTGTTTGCTTCAGACTGAAATGAAAACTTGTTGAATGTACATTAATTAATGTTAGTTGGCTAATCATAAAATAACGTGTAGATAAGCACGCCATATTCAGTAGATAAACATTTTGCATCGTACAGGCATGGGTTTCGCTATGCCTATCTGCCAGAGTTTTAAAGTTATTAATGAGATTATTTTTATCTATAAAAATCGTGGTAGCAAGCCTTGAAACGTAAATCTGATCTATCAAAATTGTCACAAAGTATATTTCGTGCCAAACTGATTTTAAGTTGTTCACAAATGTGCAAGATGAATTAAATAATAAAATTATTCTAGTAATAGAGATATTTTGAATTTATTCTACATTCATGGTGAACCTCTTCAAATTATTGAAAGAACAGGTCGACTTTTTATTGAAAGATACCCACATTTACCAGCAATGAATAAAACTAAATTCAAGCGATTGAAGTCAAATTTCATTCGCTTTGGTATTCGAGTCAAGGAGACAGTTCCAAAACCGATTACGAGCGACGAAGTTCTATACCGGCAGCGTCTGCAGATGTAGGAATTTCATATACACAACCATCATAAACTTAATTTTTTTAAATACGACCCTGATGTGTTTATATTAGATTCTGAAAACCCTTTTTATTGCGAATCCAACGACCTATCATACTTTATCATTTAATTGCGGTTTCGTAATTTTTTCGATTTTTTGCGTTTCCCAAATGTATGATACGCCATTATCACCAAGACGAAAGCAAGCTTTGGAAAGCAAATGTGGTACTGTTGTATTTGGATTGACAGTTGCGTTGGTTTTTTGACACATTAGTTTGGTGTTTAATTTTTTTTGCAATAATTAAATTTTTTTTCTATTAATTATGTTTTCTAACGAAGAAATGTTTGACATGGTGACATGTTTCATTTCATCCAACCAAAATTGTTCTGTTATAGAGTGTATCTATTTGCAGAAGTATCCTGAAAGGAGGCCGCCAAATAAAAGGACTTTTAGAAAATTAGTTACAAACCTTAAAGCATATGGTTCTTTTAGAAAACCTGTAGTTTCCGTACGAAAAACGGGCAATGAGGAAACCGTACAAAATGTTCTGTTGGCCGTCACTGAGGATCCCGGTACATCAGTCCGGCGGATTGAACAAAACATTTGTATACCAAAATCAACGATACATTGTATTTAAAAAAAACAAACATTACATCCGCACAAGTAAAGAATTTGTTAAGGACTTAGACCAGGTGATTTAGAACGACGTCGCTCATTCTGTGAATGGTACACAAGAAAATGTCAAGAGAATATGAATTTTCCTTATCAAATAATATGGTCTGATGAGAGTATGATTAGGAATAATGGCATTTTCAATAGACGAAATGTTCATTATTGGTCTGGAACCAATCCACGTTTAAACAAAACGTCAAGGCATCAACACCGTTTTGGTTTTAATATGTGGGCTGGTAT
Organism: Melolontha melolontha; assembly: GCA_935421215.2. Classification (NCBI taxonomy): domain Eukaryota; kingdom Metazoa; phylum Arthropoda; class Insecta; order Coleoptera; family Scarabaeidae; genus Melolontha; species Melolontha melolontha. The sequence goes on along the minus strand of OW285238.1, from coordinate 95,071,464 downwards.
TTTCGGTACAACGATTATAGAACCGTTTATTTACCACCATACCTTAACATCAGAGCGTTACCTACATTTGCTGCAAAACGATTTAGAGGATGCTCTCGATAGAACGCCCCTAGCAATGATTCATAACTCTTGGATACAGCAAGATGGTGCACCTGCACATAATTCTAGAGCCGTTCGGGAATATCCTTCAATGAGATTTCCAGAGAAAATAATTAACACGCATTCGGAAACACCCTGGCCAGCGCGTTCACCCGATATAACTCCGCTTGATTTCTTCGTATGGGGATTCGTTAATAATCATGTTTATCAGCAAAATTTTGCAACAGATGAAGAACTGAGGGGGTTAGTTCTGGAAGCATTTGCCAATATTACTCCACAAATGCTTATTAGGGTGTTAGAATCGACAGTGAGAAAGTGCTATCTATGCCTGGAAAATATGCTCTAAACTTAGTTGTTTTGTTTATATTCGTTTGTTGTTTTATTTTACTTTTTATGCCTTATGTTAATTTAATTTGATTTGTTCTTTGTTTTTTTAATGTAACCATTGGATTGCTATTAAATATGTAAATGAAATAAACTGTTAATGAACTTAACCAATCATTTATTCTTAAAAAATTAAAAAAATTGGTACAGATTCATACTAGGAATTTTCTTGATTAAGGTCGAAAAAATGACGAAACCGCAATTAAATGATAAAGTATGATAAGTCGTTGAATTCGCAATAAAAGGGCTTTCAGAATCTAATATAAACACATCAGGGCCGTATTTAAAAAAATTAAATTTGTGATGGTTCCGCATAGACGAAACCTTGGATCAAAAAACTAATAACGCCACCTTAAACAGCATTAAAAGTTGCTGTGGAGAAGTGTTATTTGTTTGCTCTAGGTCGAATATTAACGCCAGGAAAAAATAGTTTGTAAAATCGAAAAATTTAATTTTTTTTTAAAAATTTCTCAAAAACTAAAAAATTTTTCAGGAAAATCTAAACGCCAATTTCTTAGCCCTTTGATTACGCAACTTTTCTCCCATTTAACCAAATCTGTATCTCTTAAGGTTTCCGAGATCCCCATAGTGTCCCTCTTTATCTCCGACACATCGTACATGTATGTGATTTTTAAAAGTGCATTGCAAAAACAAGTTTCACAAAAATCAACATAATTCAAAAACGGTTAATTTTTTACAAAAGAAACCTTAACATAAATTGTGTAAAATATAACATTCCATTTAAAATATCAAAGTTGGCTATGACTTCCGGTATAACCGAAAATGGTTCATGAGTGTAAATATTTTATTTTAACACACTAAGTATCAAGATTACGTGCCACAAATTTTCAAGTGTCTTAAGGTGTTATCATAGAAAACTTCTAAGTGAAAACCCCTGTAAAATATATAGCCATACGTGAAATGTTTTTAAAATGACTTAGAATTTTTATGTCTTAAAATTCTCATTTCGCCAAAATATTACTATAATTTTGAATATTATGATAACAAGGTTCATATAAAAATCTTTGTTATTCGTAAAATAATCCTTTTTGATCTGTAATATAAACAAAAATAATTCTTATACTAATTTGTATAAATTTTATTTGTTTAGGATTTGGAGCTCCAGTTCCTAGAACACCTCTAGGTCGTGGATCTGCTGTTTTATTTTCTGCAATTGGAATTCCACTACATTTTCTCTTGATTTTAAATATCGGCAACTTAACTGCTGGAATTTTACATGGCCTGGCGACCCGTGAAAACAAGACAGAAATTCCCAATGTAACTAGTCATACCACCAAGACGGCCAGATGGTTGAAATGGTTGCCCTTATTCGCTATTCTGATTTACTACATTTTGGGAGTGATTTTGTTCGGTTTCATCAGGTGTCGTGGGATTGTTGATAGTTTAATGTTTCCATTAGATTTTACAGCTGCCGGAGGGGTGGCTAAAACATCCGGCCACGTTAGGATATTTTATGCGCTCTACTTGGAAATAGCCGTAACGTTAGCAGCTATAATAGTTGCATTAGTGCAAGTAACCGCTACAAGAGGTTTCATAGATTTGGGCTTGAGATTAGGCTTACTGACAAATACGTGAAGAAAATGGATTTGTGCCTTAAACATATAGTATATCGCACACAGAATATCCTCGTTTGAGTTTAAGCTTCATTTGAATCGAGATATACGTATCGAAAACGACATATCAATAAAATTGTATGGCGTTGTGATAAAATGTTGACGTCCACAAGAATTCGCCTTATTATAGTCAATAAATATATATAGAGTAGAATTGTTGCATTTTCTCTGTAATCTGTGGTAGAGATTTTATTGTTGACATCAGCATTAAGTAATATTACAAAAATGTGATATTTATTTTTATATATTTATTTATTTTTATCATATATAATAATTTCATAGTATGTACATATTATCTATTTTTATTTTGTACTTAAAATAATTATGTAAAAAATATGTGAATAGATTGTTTCTTGTTGTCATCTTGTTTTATATATTTTTACTATCTACTTAAAATTTGTTCCTCAAATAAATATTTTATTTGAAATAATATGCTCTTGTTTATTTTTTACTTATACACGTTTGATGAACATAAATATCATCACTAGGGATCGGCACTCTGGGGTGCATTCCAGGAGGGGACTTAAATGAATTTCTAACGGGCCGATCTACAGCACTATATAAATAAAGAAAGAGTGTTATTATTTATAATAGATGGAGCTGCATATGTAAAGGCAGCTGGTCGGCTCTTACAACAAACACAGTAGTACGACGCATATCACGTGCTTCACACAAGCTCTTCATCGAGTATAGGAAGAAGTCATAAAATGCTACCCTAAGGCAGATAAATTGATATGTTTTGTCAAGAAAGTTTTTGTGAAATCACCTACACGCAAGAATTTATTTCGAGAAAAACTGTTACATGTGCCGCTACCACCAAAACTTGTTGTGATGCGCTGGAGCATATGAATAAAGGCAGCATCCTATTATCACATTTTGACGACAAAACAGCTATTAGATCCGAATGATGCTGTTTCTATTTAGCACACCCAAAAAGTATTTTGGAGCCAATTATTCAGGTAGATTTACCCATTATTCATGGACATTAATTCCAGGATACCTGTAACCATCGGTCATCTAGAGGTTACTCCAACTAACCCACAACTAACGCCATAGATATTATACATGATCTTTGTCAGTTCCTTTCCCAATTACATGGAGCTGTTGCTGCTGATAATGTAAAAAGAAAATTTGAGGTTGTTCTAAATAACAATCCAGAATTGCGTACTGTGCGCCGAATTGTTGACTTACTTGATGGTAAAGAAGTAGATTTTTCCGAACCGGAGATAAATATGACGTCATCAAAAAACTTTCTGTACTTTAAATATCCCACCTATTTCATCGGAAGACGTTGAACGGTCGTTTTCAATGTATAAATGGATTTACGGTGACAGACACATGAGCATTTGAAACAATTATTGATGATTTACTATCATTTCAACTCTAGATTTAAACGGTGGACAGTCAGGATCTGTGATATGTTTTATAAACCCTGCAATATTCCTTCTGGAGAAAATGAATGCACTCTTACTTGGTAAGTACTTGTTTCTCTATACGTATTTTGATTCGCGTGAAAAATGTTAAATCGGGATTCATGATGTCCTCGCTCCGTCCCTGGAACTGACATTATGTACCCCTGACTGCCGATGCCTAATCATCACTAGATGATTCTTTGAAATTTCAAAGAATAACTGTATAGCCTACATTATCACCATTCAACTCTATACACTTACATCAACGATACTTCAACATTTAATGCTTTCCAAAAAAAAAGGATAATTGAAGCTCGACCCTCTGAATCATTTCTTCGGAATAAAAAAATCACAATATCAAATATGAGCTAGCAATTCGAAATAATAATAATAATAGTAATGAAAACAGAAACATCCAAAACAACAACAGATATCATACAGAAAGAGACCATAGATATTAGACGAGGAATTTTTCAGGGCGATTCGCTTAGTGCATTTTGGTTTTGCTTATGTTCAAATCCATTATCAAACACTCTAAGCGACACACAATAGGGTTTTAATATCAAATTAAATAAAACAATACTACATAAAACAAATCATTTCATGTACATACATAGATGATACTAAACTTTACACAAATAAAAGAGTCAATGAAGATCACAGAAGAAATAACATGCGATATTAAGATGTAGTATAATATAAGCAAATGCCAAAGCAAAATAGAAGCAGCCTATTACAAAACAAAAACTAAATAATATTGAAATAAACTTTATCAGAATCAAAATGTGCGACGAGTAAAGATGAAAAATTACTTCTAGAAAACCAAAAGCTATAAGAAAATATGATCCTGATCACATTAGTTTTAGATTTACTGTCATACATGTAAAACATGAGTCACGCCTCAATGTATATTCGGCTTCAAAATTCTTTCAAACCAGAGTATGAAATCCATTATGGAAATGTCATCTGAGCAAGAAACATTCAAGTTAGAAAACAAGCATAAAGGCACAAAGAAAGTTATGCCGGCCTTGCTTGACAGTACCGGCAAAGGTAGTGGAAGCATCTCTCTTAGTGAGCTTTAGAATATCAAAATGCAGGAAAACTCATACAATCGGTGGGAAACTGTTGTTACCTGCCGTAAAAGATATAGTGACTATGTTAGGCGAACCGCCAGTTAAGCAGCTAGATACGATACAACTGTCAAATGATACCGTTCGTCGTAGGATTGAAAGTATGACATTAAACGTTAAAGAAAACGTAATAGCTATAGTCAAAAACTGTGAATTTTTGCCATATAACTTGATTAGAGCACATATTGCTATGAACTGTGGTGTTGATCATAGATTTGAATTGGCCCACAATACACAACAGCTTGCTCGGTTTAACTCTAGTCGGTTCAGCCTTCCAGGAGCTCTTGTATCTGCAGGTTACCCACGAAGGGGTATGGGTTAAATAAAAACGTATTAGAAAATGAAAGTCACATTAACAACACAAACATTTCTCATAAAAAAAAAACTAAATAAAAAAAAACTCTCTTAATAAAGCATTAAGAGTGTCTTATGCAACACAAATGCATAAGACTGAGGAAAACTTGTATAAATATTGACTCGTATACAAGGAAAAAACCTCAATTTGACCGCGAACAAACCTAACCTAATTAAATAGTTAGCAAAACTTTCAAATTTAATTAATTACGTTAACCAAAAACTTCAAACGTCAAACAGAAAATTATCTGTGAGCGCGCAACTCAAAATGACCGGATCATGCGCTTTATAACATGATCAACTCTCCCACAAAATACCCTGACCTGCATACTACTACCGCCAAAAGAAAGCAAAAACTTACAGAAAAACTAAAATATTGAAAATTTTCCTGACTATAAATATATATTTTAAATAAAATTTAATAAATTTATGAACTCATTTCATATACAAATATCTTAAAGAAATAAATATAAATATCAATATACTTGCAAATGCACACGAACATTAATTAATGTGGTCGTCGCACATCACTAAAAAAATTATACTTAAAGAGAGATTTCAGATAGGTAGCACAAAATCAAAATTTACAAGTATCCAAAACTCGTAATTAATCGAAAATTACATTAAACACATCAAGGATCACAACTAAAAAACACAAACCGAAATTAACTAATACATTGAATAAAGAGGAGGTCCTTATTCAAAAAAAAATAACTCAACCCATCTATCTAAAGGATAAGAAATCTCTGCCTCCTACTCGGAAATAAAATATCTCCATGCCTAAAATATAAATCAAAAGACCGACTACGATAAATCTCCAACCGGCAACCGTCAAACTGCCTGGCTCAAGACAACGTTCGGACAACCTACAGTCGTGGACAAAAATACACATTATAATCAACTTTTAAATAAAATAAAAAAAATCTCTAATTATTATCCTGGAATAAAATGTACATAATTATAAATCGTCTTTTAATGTTTCTTTTATTTTTCTTCGGGGAAAAATCCATGACAATATGTAACAAACTATGCCCAACTCATGGTTTGGGTACAGTAGATTAGATTGGATTAGATTACTTGAGGTGGTCGTAAAGCCTATTCCACTGCAACCTTTCTAAATCTATTGTGGTCCTCATACCTTGTTGGTGTACTTTCTCTAGCCTTGTTATTTGAATCAAGCTTCGAGAGTGGTTCTTTTAAATATAGTTCAGCTTTAGGTTACTGATCTCCCATTTGTAGGAACCGCGTTCTTGGTTCGCAGTTTCGTCATTCTCTTGACGGAATCTAGATACCATTTCTTTTGTCAAACCCATATTATTCATATATTTGTTAAACTCACAATGCCCCATTAATAAACCTACTATCATCTTAATAAAATTTCTGTCTCAGTAGGTCCCTTGGAAACTTAATATTCTCTAAAGAATAGGCGAGGCCTGTCGAACGAAATCGTCCGCTTTCTCATTAGAACTGTGGCCTTGGTGCACTGAGACCCAGGCTAATGTAACTTTTTTGTGATTACTGAGCTCGTTTATGTCACACACACAGCCTAATACCTATTTATGATGTTTGCGTAAAATTTGAGAACAATACCGGTTACACTAGAGCACGACCAATTTAATTCTAAATTCAGTTATGCTTGAACACATTCATCACGAAAGTGTCTAGTTGGTTGACTAACTGCTCACATTTATGACAAAATATAAAAACATTCTACGCCTATGCATAAACGCGCATCAAAGTGAAAGTAAATATTGATATGTGATTAACGGAAAGTGGTGTAGGATCAGGACAACCATTTTTGGCCAGGCTTATCAAATTTGACATGTCTTATTTGACTTGTCAAATAAATGTGATAGCATTAATATATTTGTCCCATTTACGTAACTAAAAAACTATTATTTTATGCTCATAAGAGTTGTACGGGTTTTATATGTCGCGCAGTATACAACTCTTTAGGCTACATTTCGCAATATTTTAATATTGTAAATCAGTCAATGTCAGTTTTGACTTCTTTAAAACGTCAAACGAAAATTCATATAAATTACAATAATCTATATTTCTAATAAAAGTATATAGCATACATAATTTTAAAAAAACAATATTTTAAAGCAGCTCCATTGCTATTTATTACGCGTTGTAAACGCTGAGGCATGGAATATACGCATGAAAGATTATAGGCCGGAGGAACTTCGCTCCAAATTTCATCAATCTTGTCTACTAACTCCGGGGCATTTGCAGGTCTAAAGTTATTGTTGTACATTTGCTTCTCATACATTCTCCACTGGGTTAAGTTCGGGCTTTTAGTAGGCCACGATAAACGAATCACGTCATTTTCCCGAAACCAGTTTCGAACTGCTATAGATGTCTGCACACGGCAATTGTCATTTTGGTATATGAAATTTCTATCAGGAAATAAAATTTCTGCATATGGCAGGAAAACGTCTTGTAAAATTGTAATATATGTATTGGAAGTAAATCTGTTCTCAATTCTCCAACAGACTCCTGGGCCTTGCACACAAATCCACGCCCAAACACTTACTGAGAATCTTCCGCTGTTATTTTTTGGATGTAATTTTGTTCGAATCTTGAAATCGAAGACCATAAAACCAAGAGAATAGGATCGGCACCAACTTTTCTGATACCTTACGAAGTTGAAGGTGTAGATTTCCTCAGGCATATCGTAACAGATAACGTTTAGATGAAAAGACAGTCAATGCAATGGGATCGCTCTAACTCACCTATAAGGAAACATTTAAAGTGGCGTCAAACTTTTTCTAAAAAGTCATAGCCACTTCTTGTAGACTTTATGAAATGAGGGACCACAATAAAGTCTACTGTGAAACAGTGTTACAGCATGGCTTAATTCACAGGCGACAGAGTTCTATGAAGAGGGCATTAAAAAGCTGGTCAATCGCTATGACAAATGTCGCAATCTTAATGGCAACTATGAAGAAAAAGAGCTGAAAGTAGTAACTTTAAGTTGTATATAATAAGAACTTCTTTATGTTACCTATGGGTGCTTTTTTTTGATAGCCAAACGGAACTTACTTTACGAGTCGTCCTCGTATATTATTTTGTATCATTCTAATATCTTTAAATTCAATATTTATATTATAGATTAGTTTCATATTCACAGCATTTTAACCTTACTGTCATACATTGTCCAAAAATTAGGAACACATTTAAACAAAATGCGTTCCTAACCTCATAGTTATTGTAAAGTCTAAGAATCAATTCTTCTTTGCTTCGTTATTCAATACCTAACTTGCATATTTTCCTCAAAAACTCCAATCGGTTATTTGAAAAGATTAATACAAATGATTACAATTACAGTCATTTTAACTCTAAAATAGTAATAGTAGTTGCAGAATATGTACCGTTTTTTTTTATTATTACAAATACTTTTTTCCTATGTGTAACTTTAAAAAGAAAATTGTCAATGCATTAGCAACATAGTAGGCAACCAGTCATACATTTATTCTTCGACGAGCGAGAACTTTGTGGTTCTAGTAAAACCAGTATTGCCAGTGCTACTACAGATCTATTTTAAGGCAAATAAAATAACTATTCTGCAAATCCCTACTCTTAGTACAAGAGATCTACTATCATTTTTCTTGTATTGAAATATTAAACTTTCCAACATACATGAAACTTTTTAAATCTATTACGAAACTGTTAAAATTTGTAGCGAAAGTATAGTAGAATCAGGTTCGACAATAATACCTGTACTGGCAACAGTGGTAATACAGGGCAAAATAAAGCCACGAAGAATTAGGTTATGTTTTTAGAAAAGAAAGTGCAAAATCTCAGGTTTGAATGAAGAAATTATTTTATTCTAACGATTAATTAAGACAATAAATTCTGGATTTATTCCATCATATGCAGTACGTATACGGTCTTTCAGTTCGTCCAAGTTACGTATTTGCACGTTATAATAAATTTTACTTTTCAGATAACCCCAAAGGAAGTAATCATTTGGAGATAAATCAGTTGATCTTGGGGGCCATAGTATGAGGCCAAATCTGCCAATCCATCGTCTTTGAAATGTATTATTAAAAAATCCTGACAGCGTTAGTTGAATGTGGCGGAACCCCATCCATTTGGAACCAAGGTTCATCAACATTTAGCATCTCAATTGATAGAATGATGTGGTCTCGCAAGAGATTCAGATATTTTGCTGCAGTGAGGTTACCGTCAATAAAAATTGGCAATATGTCTATCGCTTATTATTACAATCCAGACATTGACTTTTTGAGGGTACTGCGTTCGGGTTAGGTTTTGGACATGAGGATTTGTACAGGACCAATACCTAATGAATTGGTCCCACACTGTACGATATCCCAAAATGCCTAGCTACATCTAAAAGCGATCACGTGTTAACAGAACACATGAAGCTGAATATCCTGTGTTATGTAGAGAATATGGAAATTTAGAAAACAACCATCTTATTTGGATTTGTTAAAAATATTTAAAATTTGTTTTCGCACAAGGTATAGGCCTGTCAGGATAATTAACGGAAATATTTAATTTAATTTAAGATTCATGTATGAATAAAATTTCAGAAATATTTGACATCATTTTTTTTTCTCTCCATGGCATATTAATTTAAGAATTAAGTTCTAGGTAAATCTTTCACTTGCGTATAACGAGTTGCCTGCTATGCCGCTAATGCATTGACAATTTTCTTTTTAAAGTTACACATAGGAAAAATGTATGTAGGTATAATAATAAAAAAGAAACCAGTATATCATCGCGGCAGTCAACCAGATATTTTGTATTGTTTAATTATATAAACTATTAATTAATAAAACTTGGTAAAAATTAAAAAATTGTGTTATTAATTTCAATAAATCCACTACAGTTGATTGAAATTTGATTATTAATACAAACTGTAAAGTATTTGTTTATTCAAGTTCTTACATAAAACTAACGGTAACTTAGACACACACTATACTAATAATAAAAACATAACAATGTAAAACTAATTACTAACAATAAGCACATTTATGTATTTATATTTATGTAAGTTCATTCGACGATGATTTGGTATCGAAATGAATCCCTAAATCCCTTCCTCGACGGCTTATATATCGCTGTCGAATCTCTCTCTCGAGTTTTCTATTCTCGTTCTTTCTATTTCTACATCTATCGAGAAAGCGCTGGAGGTCTGATACGTGACGTATCGTTGAATGAGTCATCACAATACTTATATTTTTGGTGTTAGAAGTTATAACAAGCCATCGAAAAAAAATCATAATTGGAGTTAGGGTCGAGCCATACAGCGATATTTGCATAACGCCGTTATCGGCGATCGCGATTTTTAAATAACGGCGATTTAAAAGCGTTATCGCGATCGCGACTTTTCGCACTAGGCCAATACGTTTTCATCATTTCGCGGCTATGCTCTCGCGTGATTCATTTTGCTACTGCATATTAATTTCACTACATTTCACTACTTGCCTGCCTCCTATTGTACATCATAAACTGTAAAACTGGAGCTGCTGACTAGGAAACTTGATTTTATTTTGAAAAAATAAAGTAAAACACTTACTTCTTTAAATACACCTTCTCTTTGTTAACTATATGGATTGGAGTCCATTTTTTTGGCACGAAGAAATAATAACATGTATTTCAATCAATTAATGTTTTATTTTAACAAAATATAAAATGAAATAAAAACAAAATAAAATACATATTAATAATACATTTTATAAAAACAAAAATATTAAATATATTAAAGAAGCAAAGAAATTTTTGGCATTTAAAAAATAGTTGCCACCTATAAAAGACATTTATTTGCTATATTTGTAATTAGCATTCAAAAATAATAACATTTGAGTTTTCCTGTCACTTAATCGTGTTCTACGTTCATTCAGGACCTGACCAGCTTTAGAAAACAACCTTTCACAAGGAACTGAAGAAGCTGGAGCACATAGTTTTTCTTGTGCAATTGTAGATAGATTAGAAAAATTAAATTTATGTTCCTGCCACCACTTTAGAGGATCAGAACTTCGTGGAATAATATCTTCCTCCATGTATCTTTTAATTTCAATAATTGCGCGGCTTGTGACGGTTCCACGAGGTCGAGCAACTGCAACACTTCGATCAAAGGAACCCCATATTGAACATTCATCATCCTTAGCATTATCATCTGCTCTATCAACATTAACCTTATGTAACTGTGGCGAAAGTTTTTGTCCAAGTGCTTCTTGGACATTTTTTCTCGCATTGTCGGCAAAAGAGGGATTAGAAAACGCTAAATTTTTAAATCTTGGATCTAAAAATGTCGATACGCTTAACGTATTACTTCTTTCTACATTTCCCAAGCGCTCGTTTATACCGTTGCGACAAGCTGCAATAATTTCTTTTATAAGCGGTAGGAAATCTTTTTGCAGTAAATTAGTGTAAACATCAACTAGACCATTAGTAATTGGAATAACTAAAGATGCTGTGCAATAGAATTCACCGCTGATGGTTTTTGTAGCGTTTTCAAACGGTTTTAATATACTACATAAGTCTTTAGCTAATTGCCATTCGGATGAACTTAAAATAGGAAGATCCTTATCAATTAAAGCAATTGAACTCTTAACCGCAGTTTCTAATTTTGTAAATCTCTGCAGCATATAGTAAGTTGAGTTCCAACGAGTTGGGACATCGTTAATTAATTTTAAAGGTGTTTCATTTAAATTGTTTTGACGTTGAAATGTTATCAATTTTTCATTAGCAGTATAACTTCTGCGAAAATGGGTGACAATAACTTTGATTTTACCGATTAACTCCTGCACATTATTATTTTTTAAACTGTCTTTAACAATTAAATTTATGGTATGAGCAAAACAGCCGAAATGTTTCCAATTTAATTGTGTGGAGATGGCATTTTGAATGTTATATGCATTATCAGATACAGCGAGCAAGATCTTTTTTTCTATTCACCAATCCTCTGCAATTCTACGCAGTTCTTTCGCTAAATTTTCTGAGGTATGGGAGACATTTATTGCAGAACACTCCAATAAAATAGAATATAACTCAAAGTTATTATTTAAAAAATGTGCCGTAACACCAATATAACTAATCGTGTTGACCGATGTCCAACAGTCTGTCGTAATACAAAACTTTCTACCTGTTTCAACAATTTCTTTCATTTTATTAAGACATTCTTCATACATCGCGGGAACAGCAGTTTTAGACACAGTGTGCCTACTGGGTAACTCGTATGAAGGATTTAAAGCAGAAACAAGTTGTTTAAAGCCGGTATCTTCTACTATTCGAAAGGGTTGAAAATCCAAAATAAACAGTAAATTTAATTTATTATCAATACCCTGCTTTGCTTTTTGCGTAATTTTTTTTGGAAGAAAACCTGTAATTTTTTGTTGATGACTTTCACCAGCCCTTCGAGATGTGGATGGCTGCTGGGACATCTGAGGACTTTGGGAAGTACCCGGAATAGCATCGTCTTGTTGATTAGCCTCTTCGTGCGCTTGCGAACTCTCTCCGACTTCAATTTCTGTTGAAATTTTTCGTTCGCTTGCAGGCTGTAAATGACAAAAATAAAAATTAAATATGTGCAAATAGTGCAAATACACACTTTGCTGACAAAACAAATAGGCACAATAAAAAAAAAAACTTTAAACTTATTGGAAATTATTTATTTCATAAAACTTACCAGTTTTGTTGCACTTGTTGGAAGAGATACTGTTGAATGTTTATTTCGCATATGCGACTTTAAATTTGAAATTGACGTTCTGTATGAAATTTTTGCTTTACAAATATTGCACTTTGCATAAATTTCATCAATAGGCTCGAAAAACTGCCACATTTCACTTGTTTTCCGCTTTTTTAATGGCGACATTTTTTTAAAATTGGCACCGAAACTATCACTTGAATCACGATTGAAAATAACAAAAATATTGCCTGCAGCGCTTTTATATATGGGTATAATAAGTGAATCCCCTAGTTGGGCAAAAGTACTTTTTAAAATTGCACCAAATTCCACAATGCAAAAAAAGATTTCTACTATACCTTTCTTTGCATTGGAAGTATTGGAACCTGTAAAATATTATGGAAAACTCTAATTCTGCTTCATTGGGTGAGGGGCGTGCAAATAGCGTCGAGAACGCTTGAAATAAAATACGTTGCATTTCGCTATTTCGCTCTATTTTACCGAACGCGATGGAAAGCGAGTAGCTGTGTTGCATGTTAGTTGACGCCATTTCGCATATTCTAAAAAATCGCTGTTTCTGTCAATCGCCGTTATTTGCGATTTTAGTCAACTGTTGCTATCAGCGATTTTTCAATAACGGCGATTAAATCACCGGTAGCGAAATATCGCTCATCCCTAATTGGAGTAGACTGTGAAATTGGCGGATGCTTTAACCACTTCCACATAATGACACATTACTTGATGCTTGACAGTTTCATTTGGTTTCATTGTAAAAAAAAGGTTATGGCATTGAAATGATACTACAACAAATAATTTATTTAATATCGAAATCATAATCAAAATTTACATATATGTAGCTACAGAAGTTGTTGAAAATGTTGTCCATTTACATCTAACCACAAACAATTTTCTTAATAAGAGTTTTGAAAAATTTGACACAAACTTATAGTTTCAATGTCAAATAATAAATGTCATTATGTGGAAGTGGTTAAAATACCAACCCAATTTCACAGTCTACTCCAATTATAAATTTTTTCGATGGCTCGTTATTATTAGGTTTATTACATTTTGTGTCCACATTTATCTTTTACGTTACATTCTACGTTCATGTTTACATTCACTTTTGGATGGTGCTTTACAGTAAATACAGTAATTCATAATAGAAATAATAACACAGGCCTACAAAAAAAAAATTTTTTTTTGTGCATCTCTGTTTGTTTGAATAGTCGATAAAGTAGGTAATGTACAGTATATTGACATACGTCATTTTAACTCATCAGCTCTAGTTTACCTACTACCCTCATTGTGAATTGTTGTCGGTCTTGTTCGTAACTAGTCATTATTACAATATCATCGATAAAGTTTGTGTTACTATTTCAATGAAATAGCCATAATGAAATAATTTCATTATGGCTAGTACGTCCAGACGTTGTGTTAACGATCCTGATATATTTTGTTATGTTTGTGGTGAATACATACTGAAAAATCAGCGTAAATCGATTACAAACACAGTGCGTCGTTTGTATTTTGCTTACTTCGGTTTTGAAATTCTACACCAAGATAAAGTGTGGGTGCCTCATAGTGTTTGTAAAATATGCGTTGAACATTTGCGACAATGGGAGAGAGGGAAACGTAAGTCTTTGAAGTTTGGAGTGCCTATGATATGGCGAGAACAAAAAAATCATTATGACGACTGTTACTTTTGTATGATTAATATAGTGGGCATCAACAAAAACAATCGCCATAAATGGAAATACCCCAATATTTCTTCAGTACAAAGACCTGTTCCTCATTCAGAAAATGTTCCAATACCAACTTTTCACCAGGTAGTGCAGCAATCTCAGGAGGATGAAGCTGAAATACCTATTTCTTTCCAAGTAGATGATGACTTTCAATACTGCGGAATAACATCAGATCCTAAGCCATTTTCACAGAATGAGCTTAGTGACCTCATCAGAGACTTAGATCTTTCGAAGGAACGTGCTGAGTTACTAGCGTCACTAAATACCCATGTTTTATTTGTCTCTGGGACAGTCGAGCTAAATCACGTCATTGGACTGCAAAAAATTGGCCTGTGAGAGATGCTCTTGTTGTTGGGGAAAGAAATGTTATAAATGAACCCTTAGTTTCAAGAGAAAAAATCATTCTTCCGCCGTTGCATATAAAATTAGGGCTAATGAAGCAATTTGTTAAGGCTCTCGATAGAAATGGTCAATGTTTCCAGTTTATTTCTCACAAATTTCCTGGTTTAAGTACTGAAAAACTAAAAGCAGGTATCTTTGATGGACCTCAAATACGTAAATTGATGAAAGACACAACTAATTTTGAGACTTGTATGAATGATGTGGAGAGGCTTGCCTGGCAATCTTTTGTAGCATTTGCACAAAATTTCCTCGGAAATCATAAGGCTGACAACTATGTAGAACTAGTAGAGGAAATGCTGGTGCGATTCAAAGATTTAGGCTGTAATATGAGTATATGTAAAATTACACTATCTCAATAGTCATCTACATCATTTCCAACACAATTTAGGAGATCTAAGCGAAGAACAAGGGGAACGTTTCCACCGAGACCTAAAAACAATGGAGAATAGATACCAAGGAAGGTGGGACAGTCATATGATGGCTGACTATTGCTGGGGAATCATGCGAGATTGCCCGAGTCAGTTTCATTCTAGAAAATCACTCAAAAGACAATTTCTTGATGTTTAATGTCAATAAAATATATATTTTTTCATGAATTGTGTTTTTTTTTCTCGGGAACTAGAGCTGACAGAAGAAAACGGGTAACATTTTTGATATCGCCATGTAAGACATACTTAAAATCGGGTCTAAAATCTCCAGCACCAAAATGGTTGTATGCCAGTGTAATCATTGACTTTGCAAAACCAGATTCCAATTTATTCAATTACATAATGTTGAAATAAGTTATTTATATCTTATTTTAGCATTTATTTCTGGTATGTTGGTGGTAGGAAATAAGTTGGTTACTTTTGTTTTTCTTTTTGACAAGTAGATAATAGTTACATAAAATAATAATGACATGTATGGTATAAACACTTTTGTAAATTATTAGAATAAAATATAAAATAGTAAAGATAGTTAACACCTTTTACGTTTCACAACAGGTTATGGGCCCAGTTGCGTTATAAGCAAAAGGTAGAAATTTCAACTTAAAAATTATGGATGTAGTTGAATTAAAGAAAACTATCTCACTAGATGGAAACGGGACAAATTACCAAGCATGGAAATTCCAGTTGGTT
Organism: Melolontha melolontha; assembly: GCA_935421215.2. Classification (NCBI taxonomy): domain Eukaryota; kingdom Metazoa; phylum Arthropoda; class Insecta; order Coleoptera; family Scarabaeidae; genus Melolontha; species Melolontha melolontha. Next base: position 95,055,529 of record OW285238.1, on the reverse strand, counting down.
ATAATACTAAAAACCTCTGCTTTGTATGATATTGTGGAAGGTAAAATAAAAAGCTCAAATGATGAAGCAGAAAAGAAAGTGTGGGAAGAAAATGATTTGAAAGCTCAAAGAACCATAATTATGTCAGTTCATGAAAAAGTAATTACACATTTAATAGCATGTAAAACCTCAAATGAGATGTGGGTGAGAATTGAAGCACTATATGGTAGAAAAACGGAAACAAGTTTACATTCTTTGCAACAAAAGTTTTATACATATACTTACAAGGGAGAAGGAGTTGCACAGCATATAGCTGACTTGGAAAGTTTAAGTCATGAGTTAAAAACGTGTGGTGAAGAAATAAGTGAGAATATGTTAATAAATAAAATTCTCATGACATTACCTGAGGAATTTAAACATTTTCATTCAGCATGGGACAGTTCAACAGATAAAACATTGAACAAATTAACATCGAGACTAATCTCAGAAGAAGATAGAATCAAAACAAGAGAAACTAGTCCAAACGTAGCTGGAGCATTAACGGTCAAGAAAGTAGGCACAAAAACAAATAAAACATATGGCTCTAAAGATAGAAAATATTCAAAGAAAAATGTAATATGTCATTTTTGTAAGAAACAAGGTCATTTCGAAAGAGAATGTTGGTTTAAGAAAGGTAAAAATAGTAGTCCTAATGTTGCAACGAACAATGATCATTATGCACTTGTCAGTAATATCACTGATAACACAAGTAAATGGTACTTAGACAGTGGTGCTAGTCATCACATGACAGCAAATGAAGAATGGTTTAGTCATTATGAAACATTAACAAATAAAGAATACATCATAATTGGAGATGGTACTAAATTAGAAGCAATTGGCAAAGGAAATATAGAGGTAGATATTAAAAATGGAAATTGCATGACCAGTTGTACAATTCAAAATGTTTTGCATGTTCCAAAACTTAAATGTAATCTGTTATCAGCAAGTGCAATTGTTGATCTTGGATATGTTATTATAACTCTTCAAGAGGAATGCCATGTTAAAAAGCAAAATAAAACAATTTTAATTGGAAAGAGAAATGGAAATTTGTTTGAAATAGAAATGGGTATCAAGCATTGTAATCGTGTTAATTTTGTGAATGCAAAAAAGGAACGCTCACTAGAAGAATGGCACCAAATTTTGGTACATCAAAACATCCAGCAATGTAAAAAAATTTTAAGAAAGCATGATATAAATGTTACAGAAGAAAAGGATATACAGTGTGATTCCTGTATTTTTGGAAAACATACTAGAAAGTCGTTTCAAACTTCAACTTCAGAAACAAGTCATCCTGGAGAAATTATACACATGGATGTTTGTGGACCAATGGAGAAACCTTCTGTTGGAGGATCGAGGTATTTCCTGTTACTTAAAGATGATTATTCCCATTACCGGACCGTGTATTTCATTCAAAATAAGAATGAAGTATATGAAAAAATGAAAGAATTTATAATAAGGTTCAAATTAGACACAGACCACAAAATAAAGATTTTTAGGTCAGACAATGGCTTGGAATTTGTAAACAGAGATGTTAAGCAACTTTTAAACAGGTATGGTATAAGACATCAGTTAACAGTAAAATATACTCCAGAACAAAATGGTTCTGCTGAAAGGGAAATGCGGACATTAGTGGAAGCTGGTAGAGCTTTGTTATATCAGAAACAGCTTGATAAAAGTCTGTGGGCTGAGGCTATAAATACTGCTGTGTATATTATTAATAGAACTGGTACTAGCTCAATTCCAGATAAAACACCCTTTGAATTAATTTTTAAGAGGAAGATAGATCTTGATAAATTTGAAATATTTGGCAGTGAAGTTTTTGTTCACATACCAAAGGAAAAGAGGCAAAAATGGGATTGGAAAAGTAAAGAAGGCATTTTTGTTGGTTATTCAGAAGAAACAAAAGGGTATAAAATATATTTTCCTGTGGATAAGAAAATGGATGTCTGTCGTGATGTAATATTTAAAAGGAAGTCTGAAAATTTACTGATAGTTGGAGAAGAAAAAGCTACACAAACAAGAACAAAGAAACAAGAAGCTTTTACAGATGGCAAAATTGTAGAAAGTTTGGAAACTGTTTTAGAAGAAAATTCCCCAGAACAAAGGTTATTAAGAAATCGCACAATGATAAATATACCAAGTAAATATGATGATTATGTATGTTTCATGGCATCAGAGCAAATTGAATACTCAGATGCAGTAAAAGACGAAAAATGGAAATTGGCAATGAAAGAAGAAATTGAAGCATTAAACACTAACACAACTTGGACTCTGGTAGAATGTCCTAAAAATAGGAAACCAATTAACAATAAATGGGTATTTCGAAAGAAGGAAACTGGTATTTATAAGGCACGACTTGTAGCCAAGGGATGTAGTCAGGTGTATGGTAAAGATTATTTGGAAACCTTCAGTCCAGTTGCACAGTATAAATCTATTCGATTAATTTTACGAATTGCTGCATTACATAATATGGAATTAGCACAATTTGATATCAAAACAGCATTTTTGAATGGTCCAATAGAAGAAGAGATCTACATGCAACAGCCAACAGGATTTGAAGATGAAACTGAAAGAGTATGTCAGTTAAACAAATGCATATATGGGTTGAAACAAGCTCCTAGAAATTGGAATAGAAAGTTTGTTGAAACACTAAAGCAATTCAATTTAGTGCAATCTGAAAATGACCCTTGTGTATTTTTCAATTTCAAAAAAGAAATATTATTTTTAGTGATATATGTAGATGATGGACTGGTTGCATCTAGCAGTAAAGATCAAATCGAAAAACTTTTAAGTTATCTTCAAAGCAATTTTGAAATAAAAACTGAACCTTTAAAACTCTATTTAGGTATGGAGATTAATAAAATGGAAGATGGAACAATATTTATAAAACAAGAAAATTATATTAATAAACTCTTGGACAAATTTAATATGAGCAATTGTAAGTCAGTGTCAGTTCCTTGTTCAACAAAGGATTTAGAAAATGAGGACAGTTCTTTGTGTGAAGCACCTTATCGCGAAGCTATAGGAGGTTTACTCTTCCTGTCATCAGTTAGCAGACCCGATATTACTTTTGCAGTCAATAAGTTAACTCAATATATGGAGATACCACGTTCAAATCATTGGGAGGGAGTTAAAAGAATACTTAGATATCTTAGTGGAACAAAAGACTATGGTTTAAAATTTGACCCCCATTCAGAAGAGAAAGAACCATTACTCTGTTACACAGATGCAGACTATGCTGGAGATGTGTCAACACGAAGATCCACTTCAGGGTATGCACTAATATTAAAAGATGGAATAATTGATTGGTATACAAGACGTCAAGGAACAGTTTCTTTATCAACAGCTGAAGCAGAGTATGTGGCAGCTACAGAAGCGATAAAGGAAGCAATACCAATGATGAAATTGTGTAAGGAAATTAGTGTTTGTGAATCTATTGCAACTCTAAAAGTTGACAATCAAAGTGCATTAAAAATGTTAAGTGATGAAACGGCACATAAACGTACAAAGCACATAGACGTTCGTGTTCACTTCTTAAGAGATAAACTTAATGAAGTTTTTGAATTACAATATGTTAGTAGCGAAGATCAGCTGGCGGACATATTTACTAAAGGACTCACAAAATATCGTTTCGAATATATAAGAGATAAAATAAATGTTAAAAGGAGGGAGTGTTGAAATAAGTTATTTATATCTTATTTTAGCATTTATTTCTGGTATGTTGGTGGTAGGAAATAAGTTGGTTACTTTTGTTTTTCTTTTTGACAAGTAGATAATAGTTACATAAAATAATAATGACATGTATGGTATAAACACTTTTGTAAATTATTAGAATAAAATATAAAATAGTAAAGATAGTTAACACCTTTTACGTTTCACAACACATAAACTAAAGATAAGGTGTTTCACCTCTACGTATACTGTTTTAGGTACTTTTCGTAATTCTAAAATGAGTGATTTAGCTCTATCACAATTCAACATGAGTAATATTATGCGGCATATTTTAGTACATTAACAATGTTAAGCAAAACGCCCCTTTTGAAAATACACAGCCATGGAATCGGTATAAATAATTATAGGTTATCAAGAAAAGATTTAAGTATGAAAAACGGCATCAAATAAAGAAATCAATAATTGGCATTTCATTGACAATGGATATAATCAATCAAGGGGAAAATCTACATTGTAACAATTTCCTCATTTTACAATATTGACGACCAAAATTTATTGCTCGAAGCTGTACTTCGCGGATAGCAAGATTTAAATTTCTAAATGTCAAGTATCAATGTGACTAACTGCTTACTTTATATAAAAATAAAACTCTGAATTTTCAAATTAAATAATTTCAATTATTTAATGTAAAAAATGCAAAATAGAAAAAATAGTATAAAAAACTCGTTTCATAAAGCCTTTTGCTGCACTCGTGCGGCAAAATGTTGCCTTTTGAAACTTGTGTTTTAATATACTATTTAGATTCTATAGTACACAAATTTTGCCATACGAACGTTTCCAATTCTGTATTCTGTGTCTGTGGCAGATTACAAAATGCGATCGCTTTTGTTTGGTGATGGAATGACGTCAGGCGATTGCAAAGTGGCGGAGTACCACTGCAGATTTACATTTATAACCGGTTCCTTTGTTTGCATCCAATGCCTGGCTGTGACGTATTTACTAAATGTATGAATTTTCTTGAGTTTTATGTTCTGATATGATAACCAAACTTAATAAAATTATTTATTATAATTAGCAATATATTACCAATACATTGGTATAATAATTGGTAAGGCATAGAATACCTTTGCTATTAGCTAATTTTCTGTAATCAATGCCACAAATAAAAATAAAATATATTTTTTTAAATGTCATATTGCTGATGAGAAGCAGTGGTGACAGTTGCAAGAATTAACAGCAATTAAATTTTCAATATAATTTTGACAGGTATTGTCAAAAGAAATTTTCGTTTTTAACAATTTCTTATGTTTATCAATGTCGTGTGCTGCAACCAATTATACATCACATGATGTTCTGTTAATACAAGAGCACTACTATTGTTATTGCTTTTGCCTTTCTGACAAAAAATATGGCCACGGCTAGAAACTTAGTGGGTATTTTCAATCGTACACAATTGAATTCTTTAGTTAAGCCTGTAAAAAATAATATTTCCACTAGATTGTTTCACCATTGCTTAAAATGTAACAAATCAAAGACTGTAATAATCCGGCTCTCCAATAATTTAGCGAAAAAGAGTAAGTATTTAGCATTTATTAATACATCATTATTAATTAAAGAATGTTCACCGTTGGACTTTAAATACCTACGTAATAATAATCAACTATAAAACACTATATAACAATTATGCAAACAATGTTTTACCATAACCTATTATTTTAGATTCATGCTTGACAAATTATAGGCACATTTATACAACCAGTATCCTAAGTCAAAAGAAAGATTATTACGAAATATTAGGAGTTAGTAAAAATTCATCAGGAGCGGAAATTAAAAAAGCATATTATAAATTAGCTAAACAATATCATCCTGATGTAAACAAAAATCCCGATGCTGCAAAAAAATTTCAATCAGTTTCTGAAGCATATGAGGTTATTGACTTTAATATTACTATATATATTTATACTAAACTAGTATCCAATTTAAGATATTGGGTGATGACAATAAACGTAAACAATATGATACTTGGGGTTCAACAGCTGAACAAATGGGTGCTCGACCCGGTCCTGGTGCTGGACCGGAAGGTTTTAGTCAAAGTTGGCAGTATCAATCTACCATAGACCCTGAAGAATTATTTAGAAAAATATTTGGAAATACAGGATTTTCAGCTAAAAATGCTTTTCAAGATTTTGCAGAATCTAATTTTGGATTTGGAGAAGCTCAAGAAGTATTGACAAAAATAATTTTTATCCGAATTTTTCATTGGTATTCTTTAATCATTTCAGGTGGTTGTTAGAATATCCTTTGCACAAGCAGCTAGAGGCACCAATAAAGACATTCATGTGAATGTAGTTGATACTTGCCCAAAATGTAAAGGTTCCAGATGTGAACTGGGAACAAAAGCTACACGCTGTACTTTTTGTGATGGTACTGGCTTTGAAACTGTAACAAGGGGTCCTTTTATAATGAGGTCAACATGTAGACATTGTGAAGGTACACGAATGTTTATAAAACATAAATGTGTAGAGTGTCATGGAAAAGGTTCGACAGTTCAAAGGAAGAAAGTTACTGTTCCTATTCCAGCAGGTAAGTAATCTAGCATTATAATACCATTTTATTATTATTTTATTTAAATTGAATTCCCATACATTTTAATAATTACAACCACTTCCCTTAGACCAATAATTATTGGCACACTCCCAATCTTTAAATCATATTTATGACCTGATTATTTCTTCAAAATTAATTTGGCATAATAAAGTTAAATACATAAATTAGGAATATTATTTAGTAATTGCAAGGGAAATATCCATGTCATTCTAAAGTGTTATGATCATGTATGTACTTTCTTCACCAACAGCTTTGTTTCTTTTTTCTTTCGACAATTCATTCAGTTGTGAGCATTACAACTACAAATAGCAATTTTGTTAAGAATTATTTTTTTTATTACACATGAATATTGTCAAAGTCAAAATTGATTAACAAACTTAATAACGGGTGTTCAGAAACATTCGAAGTCAAAGTAGTCCTTGAAAATATGAAGTCATGTCTGAGATAGATTGATTTTTGACAGACAACAGTTGACATTTAATAATTATTACAAATTAGTTATAGCAAACGCCAATTAAGTTGGCGCGATGAGGGGGTGCGCAGAAGTCGCGTTTAAAAACGTCCACCCCCACTACTCAAGTAACTGTCAGAATACATTTGTCATTGACGTTTGACGGAACATAAATAACATAATGTCTTTGCTAGGGCATCATAAAGTGACACACGCTTAGAGGTTAGAATTATCTGACATTTGATGTAAAACCAAATACAAATCTCCCCACTACTTTTAATCCTGCGCGAACTTACCCCTCCTCGCGCCAACTTAATTGGCGTTTGCTATACTTAAGTAAAGATATACGATTGTTTGTTCAGAGCCCACTTGACTTCGAATGTTTCTGAACACCCGTTATTTCTTGAATTAGAAAATATGTTTATCAAATGTACAGCTGCGAGCAATAAATTTTGGTCGTTAGACAAAATGTAAATTGCTGTATTGTGAAACGGTCGTAATGGTAATAACCTATAATTTAATCTGTCACATATATGTTAATAAAATTTACGGAACTTTTTGCAAGTCCTAAACGAGATGCTACCGTAGCTTCAGAGTCCACTTTCTATAAAGGAAATAATCCTTACTTTGTTAAAATAGGATATTGAGACCATATTAAAAATAATTCAAAAAACAAGACTGACAAACTGCAAATTTATACTGACATTTCATTGACAATGAATATAATCAATCAGGGCAAAGATCTACATTGTGATAATTTCCTCAAATTTTATAATGACGTTGACGACCAAAATTTATTGCTCGCAGCTGCATACTGCGCGAAATATAAAACCCGTACAACTCTTATGAGCATAAAATGAGAATTTTTTAGTTACGTAAACGGAACAAATAAATTCGTACTGTCACTTATAGACTTCATAGGATATACATACACTTCTAATACCTATAACTTAAATTAAATTTGATAAGCCAAATAAGACATGTCAAATTTGATAAGCCTAGCTTACATTGATTATATGTTAGTGTACGGGTTTTATATGTGTCAAGCAGTGTACATACTTATTAATTTCTTTCTTGGAAACTTAGAATGATGAATTAAAAGCTTCAATATAATCGAAAGAAGAAAAATATCAATTAAAATCCATATCTAATTATATTTTAGATATGTCAAAAACTTATTGTGGAGAGTATAAAACATGTTAACTCGGAAATTTAAAACAATAACAAAAATATATAATGGTTTGAAAACAGCGCACTTTGACTAGGACGTTTGTGAGTAAGGCGAAATTTAGTCTATGCGAAAGAAACCAGATGCCGTAAAGAAAATTATATAACGGGTGTTCAGAAACATTCGAAGTCAAAGTAGTCCTTTAAAATATAAAATGTCATATCTGAGATAGATTGATACATTTACTTAATACAATTTTACAGGTTATCAAATTAGTATCTTCGATATTAGATTCTAACAATTTTTGACAGACAACAGTTGACATTTAATAATTATTACAAATCAGATACTTAAGTAAAGATATACGATTTTTTGTTCAGAGCCCACTTGACTTCGAATGTTTCTGAACACCCGTTATGTAACAGTAAAATGACTAAATATACGAGGATCGGAAACAAAATAGGCCAGAAATAACAACAGTTCAAGTTAATTTTATTTTGATTATATTTCATGAGACCATGCTTACAATGTAAACTAAATACAATAGGCAACTAAATACATTAGAATTTTTATTTAAAAAAACACCAAATGTTGCGAAAAACGATTAGGGGTATTCTGTAAAAACGCGAGGCATAAGCTCGAGCTATAAATACCATTCGATAGGTAATTAAAAAGTACATTTGCCGGCAAGTTAAAAAATATGGCGTTTTATTTAAATAAATCAAGTTATAACCGTTAAAGTTCTTATTTGATTAGTTTTAATTATTATACACCCTATATAAGATGGCAAGTTTATTATACTTTGGATATAAAATATTATCTATTATTACACTTCACTGTAAATTTCGATTACACAACTGCAATACAAGGTGAGTCAATAAGAATGAGGACAAGTTGAATTTCCCGACAGTTTTTAATTCTTTTAAATTGGCCAACCTATCGTAAACTCATAAGAGTCTCAATGAACATTTTTGAAGGGGTGCTAAAGGTACAGTATTAAGAAAATATTTAATCGCTAAGATTTTATAACAGAACTGGAAAAATTCTATGATCTAGCATACTTTTTATTGATAAAAAACATAAATAAATAACACTTAGTACAATAAAAATACATTAAACATGAAAAACAAGGAAGTAGTATAAACCCAAATAAGAAGTTTCTTTTATTCTTACATAATCTTATGTTAAAACAATATTATAATAAATGTTCAAAATGACCATCATTTGCTAAACACAAATTTACACATCTTTTCATATTTTCAAATAACGCTGTCAAAGTATTTGCATTGATATTTCTTATTTCTCTAACAATAGCAGCTTGCAATCCTTCCAAATTATGTAGGCGATTTTCAAAAATTTTATTTTTTAAATATCCAAACAAAAAAGAAATCTAGTGGTGTCTAATCAGGTGATCGTGGTGGCCAGATTCCTCTACTAACTAGTCTTTCATCGTAAAATTGTTGCAAAACTCCATAGTCGAATTAGCTATATGTGGTGGTGCGATATCTTGCTGAAAATACCCATTCCTAAGTTCGTCATCATGTAATTCCTCTATAAATGGCTGTAATATGTTTGTTCGGTACCGATCAGCATTTATTGTGCCATTGAAAAAATATGGTCCAATTATTCAGCGTCGTGACAATGGAACGCATACGCCTATCTTCAATAGATGCAGACTATGTTCAACATAGGTGTGTGGATTATCTGTTGCCCATATTCGATAATTCTGACTATTTATGTAGCCTGACAAATGAAACCATGTTTCATCAGACATAAATGTTAGATTTAAAGTATCGTCATTATTCAGGTGATTGTTAAACCATTCACAATATTGAATACGCAGTCCATGATCAATAGGTAATAACTGCTGCACAGCTGTCACTTTGTACAGGTGCATATGTAGATTCTTTATCAAAGCTCTACGACAAGTTGGATAAGCCACACCTATAGAACGAATTTGGTATACAGTAAAATATAATTAAAGATATTAGCGATATTGAAAGACACATCTTCAACTTTACTAAAATTAACTTTAATGTAATAATATTAAATAAAAGTTTAGTGAAGGTTACCTGATTGAGCACTTAATTTTCTCAATGATTTAGTTGGACTTTGTTCTATTCTCTGTCATAAATCATTTACAGTTTTTTCGACAAGAACTTTTGGTCGACTTGTTTTTGCAAACACAATCATTATTTTCAAATTGCAAAACAATTCGATCCTTGTGATGGACAAACATTTTATATGGAACATGTAAATCAGGAAATGCTTGTTCAAACTGTTACATACATTTAGTTAATACATGATTGCATCGAATATGACCATGTTCCATCCTCGTTACGCACACCACTTCGATAATGAGCTTTGAAAATGAATGCCTTTTGCTCTTCGGATAAAAGCATGTTGTCTATAACAAATAAAAGGACAATAAGGAAATACAATATAACCTCTAATGTTTTATTCTGAATTTTTACCTTTCTTTCATCACAACTTCCCTGCTTGTTTTAAAAAAATACAGTTCTAATAAAATCTAAAAAAAAAACTTATGCAGAAAAGAATGAAGAGCAGAATAAATTTATATTTATAACGACGCCAAACACGAGCCAACTGCAATATGCCGAAATATGTTTTTCGGCAACCTAAAATAACAAAAATACAGCGGGAAATTGAACTTGTCCTCAAACTTATTGGCTCAGTCTGTACTTCTTAATTATTTGAAACATGAAAATTGGGTTAGGTTTTGACAAAATTCAATTATTTAAAATTATTTAAAAAACCTTTAGTTTTTAAGTATTACAAATCTCATTAAAGCAGACACTTATTTTGATGGGAAAATCAAAAAATGCAATAATATACAGGCTGTTCCATTTATAAAAACAACTTTGATACTTTTAGGGCTTTTGGAACAGCCTGTATAATATGAAAATAATTCTAAAAGTATCCATAATAGACTCCCATATATCCCAAAAGTGAAACTTTTTGAAAGTAAAGTATTTTGGCCACAATATTCCGTGCCTTATAGCGTGAATAACCTTGTATATATACAAATACTTAATTAATGTACATATTTATAAAAATAGGTCAATTAAACATATTGCTATGAATAGTGGGTATGAATGAAGATGAACCACTATTCACCACAACACTGTCCAACTTTAATGCTCAATCGGTTAACCTCTTAAATGAGACAGCTTTCCTCTCCGGGTTTCCAATGGGAAAACGTGGTACTTCTCTTCTACAAAATTTAACAGGCGCCAGTACAAAAGTTCAAGCAAAGGTAAAGGAAAGTCACAATAAAATTAAATAAAATTTATTACAAAAAAAAAAAAAAAAACTTAATAAAGTATTAAGATAAATATTGCAACAATAAACAATATTTTTAAGGCAAAAATATTATATGTAAAGTGACTAGGACATATAATAAAAAAATCCTTATTGACTCCGATCAAAATTAAGAACTAATAAATTATAAAGATACCTTTTTCTTTCACCCCTGATCTCCAAAAGTAAACAGAGAAACCTGTCAGACTGAAATCTCTAACACATGCGCGATACCACACCTACAAAAACACCAACCTTGAACTCTAAAACGTTCTAGAATTTAACGTTACCAAAAAAATTACTGGAAACGAAAAACTATCTTTATCATCTATATTTTAATTAATATTAAAGTATATAGAAATTCATACAATCAAAATACAATAATAAATGCATTCAGTAAAGAAATAATATGATATAATATAAAATAAACTTACGTAGTTTTATTTTTTTCTATACTATTCGAGACACCTCGAGTAAGAGTAAAAAATCAAAATTACGAGGTATACAAATTCGTATAAATTCGGTAATGACTTAAGCAATCACAAACACTATTAATTCAAAAACAAAAACCGAAATTACTTGAAATAAAGATAAAGAAATTTTACTTCAAATATTCGACTCTCTTACTCGATGAACAAAACGTGTCTGTCGGATACATGCAGCACGCATCGAAACATAAAAAATACAGTTATCAAGTACATTGCCCAGCAACTCCAAACGGCTTCCTCGAACTGCGCAAGTCAAACTATAAAAATTAAAATATAATACAATATACAAAAATAAATTAAATCTTTTCAAAATGTTTGCGGGGAAAAATCTATAGCAATATGTATTAAAGTCGCAAAATTGAAACTCCACTAATCAACATCTATTTATTTGTTAAATTACCTATATTTTTGGAAGGCATTGAGGATGGACAGACCATACGCATGCCATTAGGGAGGAAAGAGCTTTTCGTTACGTTCAGAGTAGAAAAATCGAACTATTTCCAACGAGATGGAGCTGACGTACATACAGAAGCAGATATTTCAGTATCGCAGGCACTATTAGGCGGTTCAATTCGTATACAGGGTCTTTATGAGGATCATACAATACAAGTAAATATTAATCAATTATGTTTTCACGTTATATTAAATTTATTTCACGATGCAGATAGTGCCGGGCACTTCTTCTCATACTAGGATACGATTAACTGGCAAAGGTATGAAGAAAGTTGATGGGTATGGCCATGGTGATCATTATGTTACCTTCAAAATAACCGTTCCAAAACAACTCGGAAAAAAACAAAAGGCACTTCTTCAAGCTTTCGCTGAACTAGAAACCGACACTCCAGGACAAATTATGGGCATAACTCGTAAAACTGATGGTAAGTTCTTGCTCATAATATATTTAGTTAGGCAGCATTTGTTCGTGTGTAAAAAAGTGCGTTAAGTTTAACTATATAACTTAAGATTTGTGTTTTTAATTCTTTTTATGCTTTATTTCTTGTAACGCACTTTTTTGTTCAATAGGTGCTGCCGATGATATTCCATTAGCCGGCTCTGAAGCGAAAGTACGAGCAGAAAAAGATGAACATACCGGACTTTTATCGCGAATAAAAAACGCCATTTTCGGATAATCAGACGAATATTTAAAATACGGTAACTTTCCATTTTTTTATATGCCACTTTTGTATTAAAACTATTTTAAAGAAATTACAATTTGAACAATATTTAGTTTTTTATAAAACATACATCCTTCAAAACGCATTTTGTTCTTTCTTTCTTGCGATATTTAAGCTGAGTACAGCGCGTACTTAAAAAAAACATTTTATAACACTCACCACTAACTGTTTGACCTCTTGTAAAAAAAAATTATGAATAATTGCCTTTCAATCATAAAAAGAAATCAACTTTGTTGCGTTCTATTTCCAAATGTTTTTTTTCTAACTTTCTTCTGGTAAACGAGTAAATTTTATTTTGTATTAAAATGCAATATATATTTCAAGCTCAATTTTCATAACTCGTCGAAAAATTATGAATAATTGCCTTTCAATCATAAAAAGAAATCAACTTTGTTGCGTTCTATTTCCAAATGTTTTTTTTCTAACTTTCTTCTGGTAAACGAGTAAATTTTATTTTGTATTAAAATGCAATATATATTTCAAGCTCAATTTTCATAACTCGTTGAAGATTTCGAGTGATGCCAATTTGTGATCGATCGTGGTATTCATCATCTCTAATGCACGGCCATTCTAAAATCATCTAATACTCGTGACTCATTCTGCGAGATGGCCAATCACCGTAAATTCTTTGCATCATTCTTACGTTTCGATGGAAATTTTATCCAGTTATTATAAGATTTCATGTTAGCTCTGAAACTCGATATTTATTTTTCAATCAATACTATTACCTTTGGCTCAACAACTTTGTTTAAAAACTTTAAAAAAACGTATCAATCCCCTTACCAAAATTAATACGAGTATTTTGACAACTAAGTTATCATCTTCATTAGGAAGAAATCACAGTATTAAACATGATGGCAGTAAAGCTAACACAAAAATTGTGAAATATTTTTTGTGTATACGTGAACGTCTAGTAAAGTGTTTCATTTGCTTTACTGTGTCCCATTTCAACAGTGTGATTTCTTCCTAGTTTTTTACTTAACCACAATCTCCAATGGAAAAACTTAGTTTAAAGTTAAAAATGTCATGACAAGTCTGCAATATATTACTCATGCATGAACTTGTGAAAAAGATGTCCCAATAGATGGCATTAGAAGTTCTATTTATTTTTAAAAAGTCAGGAACATTTGCAGTAGAGGGGTACCTATATATACACAGTTTTCATGTTTGTAAATATTAAAGTTATACACTAGATACTTATTATTTATTGTATATTATTACTATCAAATTGATTATGAAAATGAAAATGGGATTATATTTTATTTTATCAATCTAGATCCAGATCATGTTTCACTCAACAATTAACCTAATAATTTTTCCGGCCATCTTGAAAATGTATGATGTTTTTCTCTTACGTAATGGATTTGAATCCTAATGAACCTGATCTGATAGCATAACCCCTTGAGTTCCAAAATAACTTTCCAGAAAAGACTATAGTCTCTTCACGATTACAGACGAGGCTTTGTTTATATTTTTCCTCTGAATGAATTCTAGGTTATGGTTGATAAATTTAAATGGCAGAAAACAACATAAAAAAGCAACACAAATAATGAAGTTGTAACATATAACACTGATAACGTTGTAAAGGGTAGGTAATACAAAGAATTCAAATAAATTTTACCTCAAAGTAGCCCTTGGAAATTATGATTATGTCTTAGCTTGTTACTAATTTTAATAGGAATTTTGTTGGTTATGAGATGAGATATTTGATTGAAATGACAAATGTCAAAATAATAAAACGAACATTTTTAAGTGAATGAAATATGTTTATTTCCAACAAACAAGCAAAATTTTATAAAAATTGTTCAAAGTGTCCACCACCTTGTTCGAAACATTTCTCACATCTTCTTCTAATGGAGGAAAAAGTGTTTTGTAGTATCGCATTGTCAATTCCATTAATTCTTTCAGCAATTCTGATTTGAAGGCCTGCAAGATCAGGTATCTGTACTTGATAAATTGAGTTCTTTAAGAATGGCCATAAAAAGAAATCACATGGGGTAATGTCACAAGATCTTGGTGGAAATTCATGTTCAGTGTTTAAACTTATCAACCGATTTTGAAAAAATTGCTGCAGAATATTAATTGTTTCACCTGCTGTGTGTGCTCTAGCTCCGTCTTGTTGAAAGTAACCCTGTGTTATTTCTTCGTCGTCAAGCTGTTCGATAAATGGCATAATAATTTCTTGTCGATACCTTTCTCCTGTTAAGGTTCCGTTAAAAAAAATAGGGCCAATAATTCTCCTTCGACTAATCGCACACCATACACCAATTTTCTGCGGATGAAGTGCGGTTTCAACAAAAAAATTATGTGGTTTCTCATTAGTCCACATCCTCATATTTTGTGAGTTCACATATCCATTCAGATAAAACCATGACTCATCAGAAAAAAAGGTTTTGTCAAGAAGGTCATTATCAAAATTATTTAAGAACCACTGACTAAACGTTATTCTTCTGGGATAGTCGATTTCCTTGATTTCTTGATAACAGGTCATGTGATATGGAAATAAATGTAAGTCCTTTTTCAAAATTGTATGACATGTGCCAATTGACACACCCACTTGTTGTGATAATGCTCGTACGGAAGTTCTTGGTGCATTATTTATAATTTCTCTTACATTATTAACTAGCTCTTCTGTACGCTTTTTCGCCCGACCTGCGCCTTCTTTCTGTTTAACACTCGCTGTTTCTCTGAAAACCATAACGGAATGTGTCACTGTGTGCCGAAAACTGTCATAATCAAAGATGACGTTAGGGAACTCATTTCTAAATTCTTCTAAACAATCTTGAAGAGAATACTGCCATTGTCCGTCAATCTTACGTCCATTTCGAAAATAAGATTCTAGCATGAATGATTTGTGTTGTATAGTAAAAACCATGTTAAATCAATTTTAAATTACAAAGCAATTTTTGTCAACTATGCATCTGTCTAATTGACAACTAATGCAAATTTAAATTATTAATGATCATACGTTTTTAAAGGAATGGCCTACTAGAGGCAAAGCTTATTTGAACGCTTTTTATAATATAGCCTAAATGCAGCCATTATAGATTTTTAGTAATTTAGTATTTTAGTAACTTGTGCCTCATCTGAAACCGTATCTACCTACAGTCTGCATACTATACAGGGTTACCGCTGACTATGCGAATCTGAAGAATACCTATAAATGTCTAGTTCAAAATGAAAAAAGAAATTTATTCGTAATTCATCAAAAGTTTCCAAATTTTTAGGGCCAACATGTAGTTAAAGTCGATCCATATCTTTATTCTTTATTTATCGAAATACACTGTAAATTGAAGTTCATTGACCTGCAAAAAAAAGTCGAAAACATTCCGGACAAGACTTTCAACAATAAGGTCATATTGATAGATAGTGAATGTTTGTGTTCTATCAAACATGCTCGACCGCACATATTAGTCATATGACGTTCTTTTTTTGTGAATATCTTTACGTCTCATACCTATGCAGCATTAATTAAAATGTGATTCAAATTAGTTTGAACGTTAGACTTCATTTAATAGTAAAATTATTATTTTTATTATCAAATAAGAATCGTCGTAGAATAAAAAGCGTACCGTGTCCAATGGAATAGATACCTGGTTTTTAATCATTTGTATGAAATTATTTACATGTAATTTTTTTGTCTTTAAATTTGTGGTGGTACACTACGCGACATATAAAACCCGTACAACTCTTATGAGCCTAAAATCAGAGTTATTTAGTTGCGTAAACGGGACAAATATATTCATACTGTCACTAATAGACTTCATAGGTTATACATACATTGCTAATACCTATAACTTGACTTGGCTTACATTGATAATATGTTAGTGTATGGGTTTTATATGTCGGGCAGTTTACTGACAAATACCGATAAAACAATATAATTACTTGGTAAAAAGAATTACTGATGAATTAGAGATGGAAGCCCGTATTGCTGCCCGTATATTTACCTGCGACAGGGCCGGACTCGAATAAAGAAAAATCATGTCTCGGTACTACGTGAACATTGAACCGCGATTTTTTGTTGGAAAGCATTACTCACATATACTTTTCACCCTTTTTTTTTCTTGGTCACTATACACAATTAATATTGTATAAAGTATGTATTATCAAAAAATACCTACATATTTCGGCTGTATATAGGAAATATTGCAAGCAATAAATGAATCACGTCAGCTTCAGAAATAAAATTTTGATTGTATAAAATAAAAAAAAGCATTTAATATTGTATATTATTAACTACATTTTCTTTTAAATTCCAGGCACTAAAACTTGTACGTCAGATTCACAAGAAATATTAGCGGCAATTCGCGCAGCCTTGAAAAGCGACTTTAGTGATGAAGAAGAATCCCCGGAACGAAAGAAATTGCCGTAATCCTTATTACCAATATCTAGATATAGATAGTTGAATTTAAATTTAACCTAGTTGTTTTTCTTTTTTTCTGTTAAATGTATTCATTATTTTTTAATCGATGTTTTTAAATTACATGTATATAAAAATATATCGGCTAATAAATGAATATGTTAAACAAAATTGAATTTAAATTTTTGGTAAAAAAAGTGTTTAAAATTTAGTGGTCAAAGTCTTTGGAACACGGGTCAGCAACCTTTTGTTATAAAAGGGCCACCAATTTTACGTGAAGATTAGTACGGGCCGCGTAATAACTAGACAACGGACACGCTTACCACCCAGTGCAGTACTGGCGAAAGGCCTGTATTTCTAAAATATTTAATTTTATTTTTATAATTGGAAAACGAACGGGTGGTGATCTATAAAATTACGAAATACATATTTATTTGTTGAAAAGTTGTATTTATAAAGTTTTTAATTTTATTTATATAATTGGAAAACAAACGGGTGGTGATCTATAAAATTACGAAATACATATTGCTGTGAATTGTGATTTTAATTGCTTATTGACTTTCAATTCACACTGCAACTTATTTTCCCTGTTATCTTCAGTCGGGTCGCCTTTCTTGAGCTTCTTAATCTTCAGGGCTTATTCTCACGAATATGTGGAGAAAAATAATAGGTGTTAATTCAAGAAATAAAACTAACATTAACGCCACATACATATAATATTTAAAAAAAAAAAATTCCACCTTATCAAGTATAAGGCAGGCTTGTAACTTTATTACGCCGCAAACTTAGAGGAAAACTCGTGTAAAATATGACTTGTACATGAGATAAAAAACCTCTTCGATGAATCCCGAACAAAGATTTAACTATAAATATAAACAAAATTTATCAGCTGTCATCAATTACATTACCCCCTCAAATCAAACGTCAAAATAGAACTTTTCTCTATTTTTCGCACGCATCCAAAATTGATCATGCGCAAAAATCTCAAGCATGTAACAAATAAGTTTTCCCGCTTCCTAACATTCTACGATAACTTATATGAACAAAAACTATACTAAAAAAAAACAGTCTAAAAGTTTTGTTAATATTTTCAATGATTACAAAATATTACAAACTAAAATTATAAATTTAAGAAGCTTCTGATTTCAATAGAATTATCGCTACAAACATAAATATAATATTAAAATATACATACATTCATTTTGTATACGTCACGTCACAAAAACTATTATAACAGAGATAGGTCATTTAATTCAAATTACAAGTTTAAAATACTCGTAATAACACGTAAATGAATTTTAATTACATCAAAACACTATCAAAAACACACACCGTAATTACCCAAAATTTTAAACTTGAATAAAATTAAGTTATCCAAATTTAAAAAAACACAACCTATCTGCATAAAAACTACCCAGTCTCTCCAAGGCATGATGAAGCAGGAAACAGCAAGCTACCCCTACCTAACACAAAATAAAATCAAAATAGCGACAAGGTATATATATCTATATATGATTACAACTTCCAGCTTGGCGCGAACTCCGAACATCTCACTGGCCCCTACACCTACAGTCATGGACAAAAATACACCTTATAATAAATTGTTATATAAAATTTTAAATTTTTATAGTTATTTCTCTGGAATAAAAATATACATAAATACAATAATTTTCATATCTTCTATAGTTTCTTTCTTTAGGAAAATTCACGACAATATGTATTTGTTGAAAAGTTGTATTTTTAAAGTTTTTAATTTTATTTCTATAATTGGAACATTTTTATTTGTTCATTTTGTCGTTCAAGTTGAGTGAAGGAGTATTAATATTGACTAGCAATGGTTTCTCAAGGTTTTCTTCTGTCAATTTTGTTCTCTTTGAATTAAGTACATCTTTATAAATAGAAAACGTCCTTTCTTCGTCGCAACTGGTTATAGGTGCATACTGGAAATATTCTTTTATTTCTTCATATTTAGCCGTTAGATTTTGTGGAATTGTCTCCATACATAATTGCTGCAATGTAATTAAATCTGGATTTCTATTAAGAATTGCTTCAAACTTTTGCCGAAGGCCACATCCGAAGTCACTTGGAATACTTTTCAAATTATTAACAGCCACATCTAATGTGGCTAATCCGTCATTTAATTTGAGATTTCGATTTTCAAAATAATGTGATTAGTTTTGGCAATTTTCCAAAGTGTTCGTGAAGAAAGTACAACTGATTTTTTAAATTTGGGATTTGTGTGAGCTCCTTGCACTCACCAATACTTCTAGCATCCTCCTTTAGCAGTGTTACGAAATGTTTTAGACTATCGAAATTCTCAGCATAATAACTAGTAGCTTCCAGCCATGTTCCTCATCTAGTTATTACTGGAGTGGGAGGCAGTGACAGAGATGGAAATTTTTCCCTGAAAAGAGCTACTCTCAATGGTGCTTTTCTGAAAACTTTTTTAAAAGCTGATACAAGTCTATCAACTTCCGGAAAAGTGTCTCTGATATATTCACAGATTCTGTGGAGAGCATGTGCTACACAAGTAATATGCAGCATATTAGGATATGTTTTCTTCAATAGTCTGCCTGTTTTTAACATATACGCAGCACTATCACTGACAAATAAAAGTATTTTTTCTTTGTACGTGGCGTCCGAATGAAGCATTTTTTGCATATTCTCCTTAATGGTTTCAGCAACTGTTTCCGCATCAACTATATTTATAACACTTGTTGCTATTACATATGAGTTATAGGGAATAGTTGGATGTAGTACACCAGCTACAACATTTACCACACAGCGTCCTAACATATCCACCGTTTCATCGGCGCTTATCCATATGTATTGATTTAAAAGATGGCTTCTAATGCGTTCTACTGTTCTCGTATAGCACCTAGAAGCATAATATTTGCGTAAAGTTGATTCATCAGGAACATTTCGACCAGTATATTTTTTCAGAAATATTTTTAAAGTGGGATTGCTAAGTTTATTTAATGGAATATTAGCCGCCATAAAAGTTTTACAGAGTTCAGATGTGTTTGCGATCCTAAGTGACGAATTTTTGACGATATTTTACGGATTTTGTAATAAATTTCGGAATCACTGACAATCGACATACAATCAGTATGACCGTCAATCCAACTCGCCATTGTTTTACAATGCCGTTCTCGACATTCTTCCATATCATGTCTGAAAAAGTAACTTAAACAATGCTCTAGATCTAAATAAATGAAAACTAAAAATGTGTGCGTAAGTTATTGAAACTGAACAAAATTCAATGCACTCTTACGTCGAAATAATTGGTAGAAATAGATTCAATCAAACGATATTAAACAGGATCTATCACAAAAATTACGATGTAATTAACAGTTAAAACTATGAAAACAAGAAACTTACTCACATCACTTTATTTATCTTACGAAATATAAACTAATAAATAAAATACATTAAAAAAACCCCGCTTCTATCTACGCTCATGAAAACACTTTAAAAAGCACTATATTCTCCCAATACAATAGCTTGCTTGGCCATTGTTATCGCGGCGAGACCAGGTGTCCGAGTAAGTCAAACAAATACTTCATTGAATTACGCCGGGATGTACTGAGCGACGTTATACACAATTCTAATTGCCGATTGCGTTTTATGGAAATTGCGTGCGTTCTCTAGTAATAACTTCGTATGTGAATATTTTAACAAACACAATAGTACATTTTTAGTCACATTTAGTGCAGTTTGATGTATATTAAATACATAGTAGATATACTAATGTAGCTGGAAAAGGCAAAAAATGCAAAAAAGACATGCCTCACTGAATACGATTTTTGTGATTTCATTTGACTTGCAAGTTTTTTTTATGTCTGCTTCATTTTAGACGTGAAGACGCGCAGTATTGCGAACAGTGCTTATTTTTACGGTAATTGAGAATTCTGCTTACTAAAATATATACTTCCAAACGTTATAATTTGCCAAGCAAACTTTTTCAATTCCCTGTAATTCGCAAGAGTCAAACTGTCGTAGAAATCCATCAAGTTCGTAGTTCTATTGAAAGGCGTATTAAGTGTGGTATTACTTTGCAGATCAATCAGATTTATTTGTAAATTAGTTAGTACATTATCTGAAAAACTCCATTTTACGGAACATTTTTCTGAAATCAGCGAACCGGTTTTCAAACTCAAGTTAGAGTTGTATTAACAAACTTATTTTTAACTTTCTTGTAGTTCGGAAAATGATCGAGCTTTCTTTCATCACTTCACCAGTATGTTTGATAAACAGTTTCCTTTTTATCTCAAATGACTTCATATCTGAATACATATTGCATATCAAATAGTTTTTATTTTTCCTGTAGGTGTTGAGTAGATTCAGTTCTTCAGTCAAATCAATCAAAAAGCCATGATCTAGAATCCACTGATGGTTAGAAAGCGGGTGTATGGCTTTCCTTTCATCTCCATGAAGTAAAAAATTTCTTTCCTCAAATCACAAATACACAGTTCAGTATATGTGCATCAGGCGCGGCTCGTGATGACGTATTTTGGTTTGCAGTACAATGATCCGACTGCTTCGTGTATTCTCGTGTACTAACTGTAACGTTTGCTTAATAAACACCGAAAACACACGAGGCACTCGTATCATTGTACTGCAAACCAAAATACGTCATCACGAGCCGCGCCTGATGTGCATATATGTAACTGTTTACCTATTAAATGTGTTAAGGTATCCCCATGTTCGTATTGCTCTCTTAAGTAATTTCTAATATTACTTGTTTGCCATATAGCAGCATCATGCACTGATCCTGGATTTCATGCACTACATCCAATTATCTTGCAATTGTGATATTTTATCCTTCACTATATCAATATATGTTTATACACATAATGTTTACTTACAAGCATTACATTTATAGAATATCTTCTTTTTCTGTTAATATATACATACAGTGGGTGATACACATCATTTACTGGGGGAGCAGGTATGTCAAAATGAGTTCCGTCAATTACACCCACAACTCATTCGAGCACCCCATTTTTCATAGAAACTACAATATATTTCATAATACATTATATGGTCAACTAATTTTTTAGCCTCTTTTTATTTTATTTTTCATATCTGCTGTTGTTGGAAACTGCACATAATTAGGAAACAAATGTTCAGCTTTCACAAAACAAATTTAATTTAATATTCGACATACTGATGTTTGGCTTAGTGCTATCCAAGAATTACAACCTACTAGATTTTGAAAGGATCCTGTGTCTGTAAAATGTAATGCTGTTAAAAGCTACAATTCAAGACAGATATATACAACAAATTTCTAAAATTATAAATACATTAAGAATTACCTTCAGATGCAGTTGAATATGGCCACGCAAGTCGATAACTGCTCCCAAAGTATTAATTAAATTGGTGTATTTCAGATAATTTAAAAGAATTTATTACGATACATCCTTAGAGTTTATACGAAATCGTAAGCTACGCGCGACTTCAGAATTGCATTTTGTTCTTTCCCGACTTACGAAGCTTACAGATTTTGTTACGATGCTTATAAAAATATTCTTAAATACCTGTTTAAGTAAACCTGCAGAATCAAGTACCCATCCAAATTTCCCGCTACGAATATAGCAAACTTTCTGCAACGTTGTCAAATCTCTGGTATTTATTTAATTTATTTCTCATTGTTAGTTAATTCACCTTATTTTCCAGTTATTAATTTACGTTAATTTGTAATTTTTATATGTTATAGGTACTCCTAATTTATATGTTATAATTTAGTTAGAACTTAAAATACATTGTTAAATGGTTCGTCTTGGTATAAAATTATTTTGGGGTTATATTAACAAATATTTACACATCGCTCTAAATCACCATTCTTTATATTAGTAGTGCATTTGGCAACGTTGCTCGTATATTGCCGACATATGATTGGTTATGCTCATCCGCAAATGTCAGTTGAAATGGGTACTTGATTCTGCAGGTTTACCCCTATTTATACATTACAATCTCATTATTTATATCAAATTTTGTTTTATGTTTTTTTTCGAAGAGGTTAGAATTATCTGACATTGTTGTTTATGGTATCTTGCAATTTGATGTAAAGTAAAACAGAATACCATCCTGAATACAAATCTCCCCGCTACTTCTAATCTTACGTGAACTTACCCCTCCTAGCTCCTACTTAATTGGTGTTTGCTATAGGTAAATAATAAATCGATTTCCGAATTTTATTTCTGATTGTGCTTTTGAAGAGATAACATCGATTTGTCTTTTGTAATGTTGTGGTATTTTATTTTATTTTTATTAGTAAAATGTCCAAAGTCAGTGGAGCGTTATTGTGGGTTAAGCCATACAAAGAACCAGGGATATTTCACTTAAATTGCCGTGTTTAAAACATAATTGTTAGACAAGGATAAAGGATGTCAAGTTTGCGAACTTTTCAATAGGTGGCAGAATGGATAGTAAACTCTCAATTACCGGCAATTAGAATATTTGCTTTAACGACAGTCAATAATTTTAACCAATTAGGACTAACGTTGACATTTTTTGACGCCATTACCTTTTTGTTGTGTTTATTAAACCGTTGTTATAACGGGTGTTCAGAAACAATCGAAGTCAAAGTAGTCCTTGAAAATATGAAGTCATGTCTGAGATAGATTGATACATTTACTTAATACAATTTTATATACAAAAAGGTTTTGTTTAAGTATGACAATACGTTAAGCACGTATAAAGCGTTTGTACAATATGAAACAAACATGTAAATAATTTACATATCTGCAACCATGCACATGGACAATACACCTCGTATTTTCAGCATTTACTTCTGCTCAATACGTATGTTTCTGCAATCTAGGCGTCCTCAGTTAAGCTAGTGAAGCAATGTATACAAATTAATACAAACCTGTTATAAACAACTGGTTTGTATCTGTATTTAAATTTACTGAAATAGCCCGCATAGATCAAGCAAGTTCCGTCCTATAAGAAGACAGCTATTTAATAATTGACATCTTACGGGCGAAAGAGACTTTGTCTGGAGGGCTACCTATCGTTCGAACAGCTAAGCTGCTACGGGAAATGATAAAATACGTATGTAGATGTAGTCCATTAACAACCTGCCAGATGGCGGTAAATATACAAAAAGGTTTTGTTTAAGTATGACAATACGTTCAGTAAATTTAAATACAGATACAAACCAGTTGTTTATAACAGGTTTGTATTAATTTGTATACATTGCTTCACTAGCTTAACTGAGGACGCCTAGATGGCAGAAACATATGTATTGAGCAGAAGTAAATGCTGAAAATACGAGGTGTATTGTCCATGTGCATGGTTGCAGATATGTAAATTATTTACATGTTTGTTTCATATTGTACAAACGCTTTATACGTGCTTAACGTCTGGTAAAGAATTGAGAAAAACAGAAAGAGGGACATTTGAATATGCTTTAGAACGGGAGGAGAATATAATAGTCTGCCGATGGAATGATAATAATATTGTTATCATTGCTTCCAATTGTAAATCTGTACTACCAACGACTAATGTGACTCGATATTCTCTAGAACAAGAAAATATCTGTGCCTCAGCCCAAGTTGGTAAAAAAATACAATCAGAATATGGGTGGAGTAGACAGGGCAGATCAGAATATCAGTCTTTATCGCGTGAGTATCAGAGGAAAAAAGTGGTACTTTCCTATAATTTGTCATGGCTTGGATATGGCTATTCATAACGCCTGGCAACTTCACCGCCACTGTGGAGGGAAAATGGACCAGTATGGCTTCCGTCGATCTCTTTGTAAAGGTATTTTAGAAACCCATAAGAAAAACACTAAGAGATGACGTATACGAACAAGTGTCAATGAAAACAAAATTTCGCGATTTGATGGTAAAGATCATTTGATTGTTTACCAAGAAAATCAAATCAGATGTGGACGGTGCCACAAGAACGTCCAATTTAGGTGTGCCAAATGCAAAGTGGGGTTACATCCTAAACAATGTTTTGTTGAATATCACACACAATAATATTTTTTTGTTTATTATGTTCCAATATCAAATTGAAGATTGTATGCAAATAAACTTAAGTTTTTTAAAGTTAGTTCTGATTACACCTTATAATGCCACTGTCCTTTAAAAAGGTCGGCCCTTATCTAAAAAACTACTAACAAAAATAAAAAAAGGTAAAATGAAAAGTTGTTGATTGGGTTCCAGTTAATGTAGAAATAGACAACAAATGTATTTTTTAAAGAAAAAATTAATTTGGGAGTATCTGGGTTAATGTAATGTTTCTAACCAATGTCCAAAAAGCTAAACGAACAAGACATCTTTAACCGAGACCTATGTCATGCAATGATAACGTCAAATATTCCTTTGTCAAAGTTACGTAATCAAAACTTCACTTCTTTTCTCCAGAAGTATTGCAAATTCAATATCCCAGATGAAACAGAACTATTTTTTTAATTGAGAACTTCGAGAAACATTTAGGGGTTTACTGTTTTTACAACTAACGACAACCTGCTTCGGTAGCAAATGCATATTTATTAGTTCAGTATGTAGAAAAATTAAAATGTGTTTATTTTTAAGTGAATCAATAAATTTACGTATTCTAATTTTTTTATTTGCATATTTTCAACATTTTTATGCATATTTTGACTAAATGATTTGCATATTTATGCGCATATTTTTGGGTTTTCCACTTACATATTTGGGTTTCTCTACTCATGACTTTTCAATAAACATTTCGAATAGCTATCACCCTTAAATCATAGAAGATAATATTTTTGTCGAAGTAGGTATATAGTATGTTTAATTACTTGAGTGGTATAAAGTGCGAAGGTGTTCATATGCTGATTAAACTAAATTAGAAATAGATAAATACATTAAATAATAAAAAAACATAAAGTCAACAATTATTTTTATTAAAAATGTATATAAATTACATTTACATACTGTACATCTTTTATTCGCTTTCTTCGTCTAACAATTTTGATATAAACAACGCTAATTCTTACACATAAAATTCTTAATAATTAAAGCTCTCAACGAATTATAAGATCACAAAATAATAAAAGTCGTCTCGCCAATTGTTGGAAGTACACAACCTATTTGGATATTTGTATTATGTAAGGAAATTTACAAGTATCCAAATAATATAAATTTTTGCTATTTTAATATACAATCTTATATTTACATTTACATTGAAAAACTATCCCGCTCATATGGGACGTAATTCACAGCATGTTTATTTAAATAATATTCTTTTTATGATTTTGTCAAAGTATCTTCCTGTAAATCAAATAAATTTGATTTTAAATTATAATTAAAGAATATTTTCATTACCAATGGACAATAGTACTTCTAATTGACAAATGCCAGTTTAAAATGTAGACATTCAAATCTCAAACTGATCAGTTAAGCTATGCGCAATGTATACGTATAAAGTCGAATACATAAAATATCACATGAAACATTTGGAAATTTGTTTTTAATTGGCTACATTGCTATGTTGCATGACAGAGGTATACTGCCAGACATATAAAACCTGTACACTAACATATTATCAATGTATGTAAAACCTATGGAGTCGATAAGTGACGGTATGAATATATTTGTCCCGTTTACGTAACTAAAAAAACTCTGATTTTGTGCTCATAAGAGTTGTACGGATTTTATATGTCGCCCAGTGTACATATATTTGCTATATATATTCACGTATTATTTACTAATATTTGTTTTTTTTTTGGCTCAATAATCTTCACTCTCATATTTTATCTAACCACAAGATGATTACAATATACCCTTACATTTATACTAAACAAGCTATAAATTTTTCGAGATTTGACTTACTTTATTTCACTTGCAAATAATGTAAAATCAATAAAATAATACATTTTACATACAATAATACATTCATACCTCAGAAATTATAAAATAATTAGTCTGCAGAACAATCTGAAAAATTCCCATTGCTATAAAGACAATAACTATTAACGAGTGATCAAGATCATTTGTAATCGAGTCATTCATGAATCTGAAATTATATGTTGTTACTTGAACTGTAATTACATTACAAACGGCAATTAAAATGTCAGTCGAATATATAACTATGCAACGGTTACAATCGGAAAAGACATACGGACTCAATCAAATTCATAAATGACTCGATTACAAATTATCTTTATCGCTCGTTATATATTGCGAATAACCTCCTATGTTGTATCAAAACAAAAAGCTAAAATATAGCTATACTTTAACAAATTTTTTCATAATAAATTACACCCATAATTTTGTATATTGCGTCCGATATTTCATAATGTATCTGATATATCGAGATGGTTTATTCTGCCGGCACACGGTAGAGCGCCCGGTTCTTGCTCGATCGGCAGTTTTATATCTCCGATTTAATTCGTTCGCCTTGCTTGCTGAATGTGTTGTAAAATGTGTAAGTGAAAATTCAATTTACAAGGGGTACCTGAAGTTAGGAAATTGTATATACATTACGCTGTAGATTTGAGGTACCTATATTGGTTAAATTAAGTGTAACTCTAACCATTTAAGGCAATAAGAAAAAAAAATTAATGTGCATACAATCCAGACATCAATAGATGATTTAATAATGAAAGAACTGAATTGAGTTTAGTTTAAAACTCAGATCAGTTCGAACTCTATAAGACAATGTAAACAGACGTCATTTATAATTAAAATTGAAGGTGTAAAAATGCAGTATACTAATTGTAAGTACCATACAGCGTGTATATTTACAGTATTATTAATTAAAATAAAATTATACACTTACAAAAATTATCTAACCACCTTGTAAATAACAATTTTTTTTTTTTCTGATGAAGACAATAAATTATAGAATGTGTAGATGAAAATCAATTAATTGATTTTCACCTACACATTCTACAACACATCAACAATAAAAACATTTATTCAGTAAGCAAGACGAGCGAACTGATAAGATACATAACAACGGCGGCCGAATATCTACCGGGCGCGCTACTGTGCGCCGACAAAATGAACTATCTCTTCAGAGACATGACTACAAGTATACGTAATGAATAATATTCGAGACTCTAAAAAATAATCTTGCTTCAGATCTGCTTGACATCCCTATAGAAAATGTAAATTTCCTTCATATTCTAGAATTCCATTTGGGTGTAAAGAATATATTTGTATTTTAAAACTTTAATATACATTGCATCAAGCTACTGAAAAATTTCTTGACAAATGAAAAAATAGGTAGATAGTTTACAAAAGCTTATAAAATAAAAAAGACTGGCCATTAATAAGAGGCTCAATACAAAGATACCTTTCTAAAGATAATTGAAATATAACATCCAATAATCTAAAAACGCGCCATCAACGATTAATTTGTAAACATAAACTATAAATTTAGCAATATTGCAATCAATGAATAATACTGATTTCTACTTTATGTACAAATTAATTCATTCCATAAAACATCTGACTTCTTCAGAAGTTTTTACATCCTTTAAAATAGCACCGATAAAAATAACAAGAAATTATGATTGCATTTAAAAACAAATATGATAAAAAGTACTTAGATAAGCGTTTTTATAGTGATTAAATATATATTATAAATATTTATTATCAATGCATTCTAGTTCGTGGAAAAGCAGCATCAATTCAAAAAGTGTAAGTGTTTATATAAAAAGAATATATTAACAAATTGTCAAATTAGTAAATACAGAATATACATTACTTTTAAAAAAATATGCAAAGGAAACAGATATTCTGCCCGCAAAGGTCATCTAACATAGTTCTGTTAACGTTTATGTCAGAAGACCTTCCGTAAATTTTCCGAAAATTGTTGGAAATGACACTAGAGCTACAATGCGAAGATTTTAAAGAAAGTATTATTTTGAAGATGTGTTAGCGTATTAATAAAATAATGGCCGCAAATGTTTAGTATTTGCAAAATACTATTCTGATTCTGTAGGTTCTCCGCATATTTTTAAAGTAAAAGCTTTTCACAAAAAAACTTAGAACTATAATAGCTGAGAACTGGGTACAAAAACTGTTGAAAGTATGACAACTTGCCTCGACACCCAACATTTGTCAATGATTACTCCAAACTGCGGGTATTTATTCCCGAACAATTAAATACGTCTGCAGCGACCGCGCCCTAACGCAATGAACGTTTCTATTAAGAACTAAAGAGTAGAATTGATCATCCAAAAATAAATTAAAAAAATTTTCTTAAATGAAGAGCGAGACCAAATTAATCTAAAACCAAAATGAAACTTAACTCGTTAAAATAAAGAAATTGCTGTTACTTCATTCATAGTGGCTATATTATTCTACAGTCAAATATACAAATAGACAAACCAAATTTTTACATTGTATATAAAATTTAAAAACAGTGAAATCTCTCTAAATGTCCGTTTTAGAGAGATTTCACTGTATTTAAATTTTATATACAATGTAACAATTTGTCTATTTGCATATTTGAATGTAGAATAATATAGCAACTATGAATGAAGTAACAGCAATTTCTTTACTTTAACGAGTTAAGTTTCATTTCGGTTCTAGATTAATTTGGTCTCGCTCTTCATTTAGACGGACACTTTTTATAGAGCCGATGTACACGGCTTCATTTCCTAATAAATAGTTCTCTCTTAAGCAGACATCCTCTTGACCGGGCACGGACAGAATATTTGGCTAGGTTTCTAATATATATCTCCCTTGTGCTTGGGCGGATAATAGACGATATTGGGTTGACCAGGGATGCATGTGTCAGGTTGCTTTACTTCGGGATCTGCGAGAGGTGTATTGTATTGAATGTGAACAAATATGTACTGCAAAGTGAGTGATAGGTAAAAAAAAATACGCATTTTGACATTAAAAGAAAAGATTGATTAAATTAATATTTACGAAAAAGAAAATCGTAATTTGGCTCAAAGTTTCAAAATTGGTAAAACACAAGCGGCACATATAATAAAAAATAAAAATGAATTGCGAAAAATATGGTGTTCGCCTGTTAATATCCATCAGAAAACAAAATTTTTACACGATGAAAGAAGTAGGATCGATAGATGGTTTATTAAAGTTCGTAATAGAGGTGTTCCTCTGTCAGGGACAATAATGAGTTCGTAAGCAAAAGAAATTGCGGAACAATTACAAAAATTTTAGTGCGTCAAATGATTGGCAACGTTTCAAAAGAGGTCATAATATCAAGTTTACAACGTAGATGAAACGGGACTGTTTTATCGTGCGTTACCAAGCAGGACATTTGCTTTGAAAAATGAAAAATGTATAAATAAGGAGAAAATTGTCCAACGAACGAGTAACAATTTTACACTGTGTCAATATGGCCGGGGAAAAAGAAAAACTACTCGTTGTAGGTAAATCAGGTCGGCCCAGATCATTCAAGAATGTTAATCTAGAAAAATTACCTATTACATTACGATCTAATAAGAATGACAATGACAACTGCTGCATTTACAGATTTGATTTATCAGTTAGAAAAATTGGTATTCAAGGTAAAAAGATTTGGCCCTCTTAAAAGTCATGTTTATTCCACCATGTACAACTCCTGTCAGACAACTATTAGACCAGGGTATCATAAAAAACTTTAAAACTTGGTACAGATCTTTTGTAAGACAAATTTTCGGTGAAGTAAATAACGATAATGCCAAAATTACGAACTATGTTGCCTTATTGGATGCTATTTAGTTCACTGATAAAGCGTGGCAAAGTGTGACCAATACAACAATATATATTCGAAAATCAGGATTTACATGTAGTACCAATGACTACAATAACGAAGATTTTGAAGCAGAAGATTATCTACCATTATCAATGCTTTCACAGCTTGCAATACAGACTAGCTTAAACAGAACTAGTGTTGAAGATTTTATAAATATAGACACTAACCTCATAATTAAGGATGAAGATATAAATTCCGAAACTTCCATTAACGAAGATAGAACAAACTCCAAAAAGAAGAGGATTATGAAGAAAACTATCCAAATCCAACAAAAAATGACAGTGATGCATTAAAAGTGATAAGAGATTTAAAACAATTCAGTATAAATGATGGAGACGTTAAAACTTTTCGCTTACTGAAAAACTTGGAGATGAGGTACAACGTACTTAAACTAACTCGTCAAAAAACACGTCAAACTTCCATGTCAATTTTTTGTATAAGTTTTTTTATTGATTAGATTTCCATATTTTATAGGCTTTTATTTATATGTATAGGCTTGTAATTATGCAAATGGAAAAAATATCTTTTTGTTAATACAAATAAATGTATAGACTATCCAAACTGAATTATTTCAAGATAATTCCTTTAAACGGACATCCGTCTTGTCCGGAAATTACGGAACGAACAGTATCCGCTTTAGAAAGATTTCACCGTATATGTCTATTTTTAATTTATGACTAGAACAGATTATACATTTATAAAATGGTGCTACTTTTTTCGACGTGACTCAAATATTAATGAGATCAAATGTACATAGATAGTAAAATATATAAATTGCATACTAATTATGCAAATCACATTCCTTAATTTAAATATTTAAACATATTTACATTGACTTTGCAGTTCACTCTATATTTAAAGCTGTATAAATAAGTAGCACTTTAGATTGTTATCCAATGTAATAAAAAATATAGACAATTGAACTAATACTTGTTTTATAAAGAGCTTTTAATTATACTTACTTAATATCAAAAGCAAAGCATATTATAAGATATGATATTAACAATTACATATTCAGAAAGATATCAAAGTGTATTATTATTTATATTAGTCTTTTAGCTGGCAAATATTCATAAAGTTTTTTTTAATTTCAAATCAAAAAATAAATTTCTTTCAATTTTCGGTAAAAAGTACAGTGAAACAATGCAATGAAAACAAAAGAAATAGTGAGTTTTATTTTTTCGCTTATGTTCTGATATACATTGTTTGTACTTGACAACAGGTCCTGATTACTTGACAAATATATTTAAAGCAATTGTTCGTTACTGCTCGCGGAAAGATCCAGCAATCGCCATGCTGCTTTTGGATTAGGTTCAGATGGATCCCGACACAATACCCAAACATAAGTAACGCGCATTACTTTATCCGGATCGCCTTCTACGACATTATTTAAGCTATCCTTGACGCACATAATTTGTTGAGAAGTAAAAGTGATTATTAAGACAGGTCCTTGATCCATAACTTTACCCATAACCAAGTCTACATTATCAATATCTAATATTTTTGATTCGATTTTATAATTTTTTTTGTAAACTTCTTTAATGGGAACTGCAAATAAATTATAAGGACCTTCATGACACCAGTCTTTTAAAATATCTAGGTCGCCTCTTGTCATTGCTTCTAAAATATTCGGTATAATATCAACTTCACATTGTTTAAGAAAACGCTTCGTATCAAACGAATTATCTATTTTACAAATTTCGGTTAAAGTTTCTGATAATTCGGTTTTCTGAAACAGGCCGCCCATCAAATACGTCAGCTTATCCGTCAACAAACGCGATGCTCGAATAACCGGATTGTGACTTTCATCGAATTTTAGTTTCCAATCCATTACTTTATGCACGTAGGGATTATTATCTTTAAAATTTTGCCATGATTGATAAAATTTGGAGTCCTTATGTAATTCTACACCAGTAGCTTCTACGTTCGGTTCATAAAATTTACTTATAGTAGGTCCTATAGTTTCACTACGTTTCCGTAACTTTGGAGGGCTCTGATATACTCTGCCTAATAAAGTAGAAAGAGAGTGATAAGAAAATATAGAAAGACCTAAATTTAATTATATTTATAAAAATGTTAATTATTAAATCAATCTACTGCTTATGTTAAAATTAGTAGTAAACTAGTACCACTACTTTTATGAAAGTTGGTTGACGTGGGTGGTAATAATACTTAACTGCTTTGTTCTTTAATCAATACTATTACACTGGTCAACACAGTTTTTGTTTTCTTATACACCAATACGTGCAGTTTAGGTCTTTTGTCATGGTGATTCTGAATCTGATTTAAAATTTGCTCCATCACGTCAGGATTTTTAGATATTTTCTGTAATAGTTTTTTTTCAAAATACGCATTAAATTTTACAAAATTTCAAAGTTACTTTTATATAAGAAAGATACTACTGAAAATATTATCTTGTCAAACATTGAATAGATATATCTGAACATGTTATGCATGTGTCCTACGTCAGAGCACTTAAATCACACCCATTTTTACTCTGGAACCAATCAAATTAAGAATTAGTAGATATCTGGCTATGAGGGTATATAAAAAGCTACACACGGCTCTTTCGATATAATGTAAGTCGGTTTGTGATAGCTGAAGGTCTTTTTATTTAATAATTTCGCGTACGTGTATGTATGTTATGTTTGTGGAGAATTTACAACCCACCAGCATAAGCGGAACATTACACCTTTAATACAAAAGTTATATTTTCACTATTTTGGCTTACCCATTAAACATCAAGACAAGCCATAGGCTCCCAACATTTTCTGCGCGCATTGTGCTGTTATTCTGAAAGCTGGTCAAACGGTAAGAAAAGCGCTATGCTACTTGTAAGACCAATGATTCGGCGTGAACAAACGGACCATTCGACTGATTGCTACTTTTACTGCACGAAAACTTTCGGCTTTTCTAACAAAAATAAGAATATTAGTGATGCTAGTCTGCCCTCTGCTACTCGTCCAGTACCTCAATCAGAGGCCTTGTCAGTACCAAGACCTATAGGTGTTTCTAATGAAGAAGGTGATATTTATTACAGAACCAAAAGAAGCAAGTATTAAGTTATCGACCAGCGATTATGAATGTTTACAATCTGAAGAGAACGGACCACACCTAATAAATCAGTTAGAATTAAATCTTATTCGATACCTGAATTTGTCAAAAGCTAAACCAAAAATGCTAAGATCTAGACTCCAAAGATGGAAGCTGTTAGCTCCAGGCACACATATTTCTGTGTATCGTAATCGTCACAAGGAACTATCACAGTATTTTTCAACCGACGAGGGTCTTTCATACTGTAATAATGTCGGCAATTTGATGTTGGCATTAGGTCGCCGATATCATCCCGAAGAATGGCGTTTTTTATCGATATTTCGAAATTGAGCTTGAAAGCTGTCTTTCTTCACATAGGAAACGTTTATTCATCCATCCCCATTAGGCATGCAATCTACTTTAAAAAATGTATGAAAATAGGACTTTTCTTCTAGACAGAATTAATTACAAAATGTACAAATGATATATCGGCGCAGACCTCAAAGTTGTAGCAATTCTACACGGTTTACAACTAGGGTATACAAAGAATTGCTGTTTTCTTTGTGTGTGGGGCAGTCAATCAAGAAATTCCAACTACATTGTTAAAAGCTGACCAGTCAAGGCTCAGTATATTCCTGGACAAAAGAATATATATAAGAATATAAAATTAGGTTTGATGAAAAATTTCGTAATTTCGTGAAAGCAGACCATGGATTCAAATACCTTAAACAACAATTTCCCAAAATCTCAGATGCAAAACTTAAAGAGGGAATTTTCGTAGGACCCCAAATTTAACTTTTATAAAAAATTGAAGTGACTTGGAGCATGTTGCTTAGAAAAATGTGACCCACGATTTTCTAGGAAACAGAAAATCTGACATTATATAGCACTTGTTAATGAACTTCTTAGAAGTTACCATAAATTGGGCTATAACATGAGCCTTAAAATACATTTTTTGCATTCGCATCTGGATTTCTTTCTACCGAACCTCAGCGAGATGAG
This sequence comes from Melolontha melolontha, assembly GCA_935421215.2. NCBI lineage: Eukaryota > Metazoa > Arthropoda > Insecta > Coleoptera > Scarabaeidae > Melolontha > Melolontha melolontha. The sequence goes on along the minus strand of OW285238.1, from coordinate 95,020,530 downwards.
TTATGAACACGGCGAAAGGGACATTGAAATGCTTGCTAATTATAAAGGAAACGTAAAAAAAAAAACATTTTAAACAGCCCCAGATTTGAGGACGATATCAAAAATGTACATACCTAATTAATATTATTTCATTTACTTTTCAATACTTGTTTTCCAAAACTTGACGTGATAGAATAAATTTGTTATTATTACTATTGTTACAACTATAAAAGAAACGAAAATTGTAGGTAGTTTCTAAACAAAAATTTAAAAAAATGAAAAATTGTTGACCAGTGTTATTTGAGTGATAATAATTTTAAAAATTGTCTTAAATATTTATTTAAATACAAATACCTTTTTCATTGTTAACAAATATCTGGAACCAAAAAAAATAATAATTGGCTAGCATATATAGTTGTTATAAACTAATTTTGTTTTTCCAAGATCTACCTAATCTTCAATTCTATATTTCACTTATTCTTAGTTAATCTAACTTCTGATCATATTATAGTGTTAATATAATTACTGAAGTACTATTTCAGGATTCCACCGTGTCTCTTATATTTATCAATTGTGTCACATGCATTAACTTAATATCATAAGTAATACTATCTTTACTTATGCTCTCTATTTATGCAAGAAACAGAAAAATGAGATTAGAAATTTAAAGTTTCATCACTTTAGAAAAATATTTTATGAAGCAGTGCTAACAAATTCAACACAGTAGCATCTAACAAGAGAAACGAATTATTTGCTATTTTATTAAAAAGAATCAAATTTAAAATATACAGTAATAATAAAAATAATGTAACTTAATCGCCCAGCAGGAAACCTAATAACAGGAGAATACTAAACAGATAAATGAAATATCTGATTGCGCCTAAATAATTTCAAAAATATTTCATTCTACATTGAATATAAGACAAGACACAATCTAATACAAAAGGGTTATATACAAAATAAAGGAAAACTACGTGTCTACAAAGAGTTTGTTACCATTGCTACACATATGATATACCGGCGACCGTAAAGGTCTTTCACGATAACAGACGAGACACGTGATAAATAGTTACAAAACAGGGTTGACAAATCTACATTGCTTTGAGTCAGCTGTTGTTAGTAAATAATTTATGAGGTTAGGTTTATGTCATTTTAAAATATTCACAACTCCTACTAATATGCTTTATGTTGTTATTATATTATATATACTATATTTTATATAGTCATGTGAAAATATAGTTGTGAAAATAACTGACCTTATATATAATATCGTTTTATAATATAAAATAGGGAGGAACTTATAAATATGAACTCATTGTAAACAACTTATTCGAATGACATTTGACAGAATCCAAGCTGGCAACCATGCCCAGTTCTGGTAACATAATATATACACTTAATATAGAGAAATACTAGGATTATTAGGTATTATTGTAATTTAAATGTTACTTGTTCCGAAGTAACTGTTTATCACGTGTCTCGTCTGTTATCGTGAAAGTCCTATAAAACATTTGTACGCACTGTATGCTTATAAAATAGAGATGTACATCGCGTCGTAAAACGAGGCACATTGAAACACCCGCAACAGCAAATACGGGGCAATCTATATTGTTACACAATTTACCTAAAAAACGCGCACTTTGAAAGTCCCTTCTTCACGCCAATGATTGTACTCAAGCTTGATACGGACAAATGTGAAATATAGCAGCTTGATAACCGTGATATTGAGAAATGAACGTACCTTTCTGGGTGTACCCGAGATTACAACATTTAGTAATATTTAATTTTAGTTTGTTCAGATAACACTACTCTGCAATTATATTCAGGTTATGCTGCAGTAAGCCAGAGTCACAAGAATCAGTGTTACTTTAATAATTTTTTAAGTCATCAGTATAAGCTAATACCGAACAGGTTAATTGGGTAAGTAAATCATCGACATATAGCAGAAATAACAACAGCCCCAGATTTGATCCCTGTGGCACTCCCGAGGAAATATTGTATTCCTGTGATGCAAATCTGTCGCAGTATAAGCAGACCTTTCTATTCATCAGATAGGATTTCATTAGGTTCAGCATAGAAGAGAACGCAAAAGAATATATTTTACTAACAAACAAAAAATTATTGATACTGTCCAATGCGCGAGATATATTCGTATATACCACATGAACTATACAGTGCGATCAGAAAAGGCTGATTAGGTTGGCAATTCGAAAGCAGAGATTTCTAGCTTGTTAAATTTACAACATTGTGAATTTCCAGATATTATCTGTCCTTTTATATTTATCATTGGAATAGCGAGTGCTAAGTTGCGAGATTTTAGTGCATTTTCAATTTCCGACGAGACACGCGCGCAACGCCACTGACGTATTGACAATAATCATGAAATTTGTTCACATTAATACTCATTTTTCAGGTATGCCAATACAATCAGCATATTTTGATCGCGCTGAATATAGTATTTTTACGATAAGAGAGCAGTTGCGTCATTACCAGTGAAAACCTAAATGCTTCAATTTACTAATGCAGTATATGCAACTTCTCCAACATTTTACGAAATTTGTTTTATCACTGTTACCTATTCCGTACAATGTTGTCACGTATGATCATCCTATATCTGCCTGTGATCTGTCAGTCGCCTTTACATATTAATATTGGTCTTTTTATTTTTCTCATATCGTCTCTCACAACAAAATATTCCAAAATATTGGTTTCTATCTTAAGAAAGACGTCTCTAAACGAGCATTGATGGAATTGCCTCATATTTTTTTGAAATGAATAACGTTTTTGCAACAATATATGTAAACAAAACAAGTAGGTGGCAAAAGGTATTAATTATTTAAAAAGTAATTGGCACAGGCAATATTTCATCGACTTTTGTTTTGTAGATACATAGTTGTACGTGCTGCTAATAGTAATGGTTCCATTCCTGGAGCAGAAATAATATTCCCAACAAATAGTAAAGGTATGGATTACTACGGTGAAATGAATCGAGAAAATTTTGTATAATGGTTTGAAAATCAGCTACTTGAACATTTAGAAAGCCTTAAGTTATTATTATGGATAATGCAACCTATCATACTACAATAATAAATAAATTTCCGACTTCATCTTGGACAAAATACCAAATTCAGGAATGGTTAACCAACAATAAAATCAACTTTGACAAGACAGCTTTAAAAACACAGTTACTGGAGTTCGTAAGACTGTTAGTACATAAAATAATTACTAAATAAAGTTCAAATAGATCATAGTTTTTATTTAAAGGTATAAACCATCATCTATTTATGAAGCTAATGAATTATCAGAGCAATATGGCCACACAGTTCATTTTCTTCCTCCATACCATTGTATTTTTAACCTTATAGAATTAATTTTGGGAATTGCAAAAAGATATTACTATAATAATATAGGTAAATAAGGTAAGACGAATGAAGGCTGTAAAAGGTTGTGCAAGAAGCACTAAGTCAAGTAACTGCTGAAGCGTGAGCTAATTGTGTGATACAATGAAGCTGCGATTTAAAAAATAGTGGAACAGGGAAGTAGAATTTCATCAAAATGATATCAGACCATTCATAATTAGTTTAGAAGAAGAGAAAGACGACATTTTAAGCTATAAGTTACGACTGCACTTTTACATTTTGTTCCAGTGAAAATATTTGTGAAATGAAGAGCCAATACATAATAGTGTTTTGATTTTAATATTTGTTTGACTTTATATTACACCATATATAATATCTAATACTATCTGATTGGCAAGTACTTTGAGTACAACACCTTTATTTATTACCTGTGCCTAAGAGGAACTCGTGAGTGTAATGTGATAAAAGTAAAAAATATAAAACCTTTATATGTATTCTGTTCTTTAGTTTAACATACATATTGTAGTGAACTTTTCCCCGAAGAACAATTTTAAAAAAACATTTATTGATTGTATTACATTTATTTAATATGCACATTTGTTTTTATTTTGAATTATGTTTATATTTATTTGGATTTGTTTTATTGACCAGGCCTGTACATTTATTTATTGAAAAGAAATAGTCCGACTAGCGGATTTATTTTGTATGATGTGTGCCCGATCTGAATTTTCCGGTGGGTGACGGACAGAGATATCTGGTTCTTTGAATGATATAGTTGGAAATAAAAAACTTCATTTTTTGTTTCTATATTTGATTTAACTTCGGTATTTTGCTTATTTGATCTGATGTGTATTTAAATTTCATTTTCGTTTTATTACGAGTTTTTGGTAATCTCGTAGATTTATTTATATTTAAAATTTTACTCGATATCTCTCGTATTTAGTTTTGTGTGAAAAAAATGTTACGTTAACGTAAGTAGATATTTCACATTAGTATTACAGTAATGTCCGGTTATTACGAACCCGGTTATAGCAAACTTTCGGTTATAACGAACCAGTTTGAAAAGTACGAACCAAGGTTCCATAAGAAACGTGTTAATTTTTTTCGCATATAACGAACCCGCTTATAACAAACTTTCGGATATAACGGACCTTATTTACCATTTTGTATGTAAAAAGTTTTCGGTTATAACGAACTTATAATTAGAAAACAAGGGACTTCCCCGAGTATCTCGCCAAAAATGCAGTAGTCGATTCTAGCAGTTTGTGCAAGCAGTCGACGTCGAGTCATCAATCTGTGCTTACGCTGATTCTCAAACGTGATTTTAAGACCATGAGTGACGCAGTTGCGAAGAAAAAACGTAAATCTTTTACGTTGAAAAGTAAACATGATATTGTGAAACGATTGCAACGAGGTGTCAAACAAAGCGAAATTTGTACTGAAATGGGACTAAGTAAGTCAACGGTAATAAAAAACTAAATTCAGGATAATGCATGTATTAAACAAAAACTTCATTGTAGGTTGCTACAATTTGGAAGCGAAGGCAAGCCATATTGAAGAGTTTCGAACAAGTACGAAACTCAAATGTGAAAAAAATCAAAAAACCTACTAAGCACGAAGTTGATCAAGGACTTTTGAAATGGTTTTCTCAGCAAAGAAGTAAAAATGTAACTATCAGCGGTGCCGTGTTGCAATCTAAAGCTGAAGATCTTGGGAGGAAATTGTTGGAAGATCCTGAATTAAAATTTAGTAGAAGTTGGATCGAAAGGTTTAAACGAAGACACATCAGCAGCGGAAAAATTGTTGGAGAGGCAGCCTCAGTTAATATGGATGTTGTGAATGACTGGTTGGAAAATAAGTGGCCAATAATTAGAGAAAACTTTGGAGATGAGGACATTTTTAACGGCGATGAAACGGGGTTGTTTTATAAGCTCACACCAGACAAGACATTAAGATTCAAAGGGGAGACCTGTACAGGTGGAAAGTTATCTAAAGAAAGAATTACCGTCTTGGTTGTAGCAAATTTATTGGGGACAGAGAAAAGAAAATTATTGGTGAACGGAAAGGCCAAAAACCCCCGATGTTTCAAAAATGTGGTACGATTACCAGTCAATTATAAATGTAACAGAAGAGCTTGGATGACCTCCGAAATTTTTACAAACGAACTACGAGAATGGGATGATGAATTACGTCGTAAGAAACGAAAAATCTTATTACTAGTGGACAATTGCCCGGCTCATCCGGATGTAAAAAATTTGGAGTGCATTAAGTTGGTGTTTATGCCTGCGAATACAAGTTCGAAATTGCAGCCCATGGACCAGGGTGTTATCCATAGCTTAAAAAGCAATTACCGACGATTCCTACTCTCGAAAACTATAAATTCTATTGATAATGATCAAACTAACTTCACTGTGAGTCTCTTGGATGCAATTTGGGAAATTTGAAACCGTTTGCTCCACTGTTGCTCAACGAGGATGATCTTGCTCGACGTTGTGCAACACTTGAGTGCGGGGAAGTTACATGTCAGGGTGCGATACTGGCGTTAGTGCTACGAGTGCGGAAGACTATTCAATAAAAAAGATTTTGTCATGTTCAGGCTTTTCTATTGAATACTCTTGGGGATGTGTAGTGAACTTTTCCCCGAAGAACAATTTTAAAAAAACATTTATTGATTGTGTTACATTTATTTAATATGCACATTTGTTTTTATTTTGAATTATGTTTATATTTATTTGGATTTGTTTTATTGACCAGGCCTGTACATTTATTTATTGAATAGGAAATAGTCCGACTAGCGGATTTATTTTGTATGATGTGTGCCCGATGTCCGATCTGAATTTTCCGGTGGGTGACGGACAGAGATATCTGGTTCTTTGAATGATATAGTTGGAAATAAAAAACTTCATTTTTTGTTTCTATATTTGATTTAACTTCGGTATTTTGCTTATTTGATCTGATGTGTATTTAAATTTCATTTTCGTTTTATTACGAGTTTTTGGTAATCTCGTAGATTTATTTATATTTAAAATTTTACTCGATATCTCTCGTATTTAGTTTTGTGTGTGAAAAAAATGTTACGTTAACGTAAGTAGATATTTCACATTAGTATTATGTATATAAATTCGATTCATTGTAATTCGATTATATTTAATTTATATTAGATTTAAAATATAGATAGTTAAGAAAATTATCATATTTTTTTTTTACGGAGTTTTTGTCACGTTGTTCTAGAATATATTTTTTTGAAAATCAGGTTCTGGTGGGAGATTTTATACTTGTGTTTAGTGCGCACGAGTAAAGTCATTTACGAGTTTTGACGTTTAGTCTATTTACGTTTGAATTTTTGGGGTTATTTATTTAGATTTTTGAATTTGAGAGTTTTCTTAATGATCTATTAGATTTATTTTTGCTCGCGATTCACAAGAGGCTTTTCTTTGTGTGCGTGTCTTCTATCACACAAATTTTTTCCTCTAAGCTTTTGTTTAATAACGCATTAGCTCTCTTTACACTTTGTAAAGGGTATTTTTTTTAAATTTTTTTAATAAATACTGTAAATTCCAAGTGTGACTTTCCTTTATTGACACATATTATTTTTTCCACTTTCTCGATCGAGGGAGAGAGAGCCCAAGTTTAAGAAGTCTCATATTAAGAAGTAGAAGTATCAGAGCTAGTACGGATATATTGTGGTGAACAGTGACCTACCCTTTAAGCAAACTCACAGTTCACAGCAATATGTACTGCTATATCTTAATTATTAATACTAACTGTAATAAACTATTTTCATTCCTTCCGTTTTTTATTCTAAAACATTGATATTATATTTATAAATTTTGCAAAATAAAAGTAGTAATACAATTGCTTTTATTACTTAACATAAACCATGTATTTTTCTAAATATAGAGTGATAAATATACAATATTAACATTTACCAGTTTAAGATATAATGTAAATGGCATTTGTAAGAAATAGCTATTTATGTAACAAGTACATAATGTAGGACTTTATTGACGAACCGAGTTTATTAGCCGAGCAAGCTTCAGCGAGCAAGGAGAGTCAACAAAGTCCATTATGTACGGGTTACATATATAGTTTTATGTTCGACTGCTTTAAATGCTTAAAAGTAGGTAATCACTTTTTGAAAATTCCAGTGTCGGTTAATGATTTTTGCTGTTGCCATTAGTTGCCCATATTAATGTCAACTTTAATAATTTTGACATTTAGTAAAAGTAAATTTAAAATGAAGGAGTTCGAAGAAATAATTTCTGTCGATATATTTTAATAGCGTTGAATGCTAAACAATTACTTTTACCAAACAAGTCTAAACATTACGAAGAGACATGTAGTATACCGTATGTGTTAAATATCATTAGGCATAGAGAATCAACATATGAGTACATACAATGTATACGTACATGAGAAAGCCAGTCCAATGCCAGCGAAGACCGCGACGACTGACGATTGTCTCCGATACCGATTGACTGGAAATTTTGCATTCAGTCGAGCTGCGGCCGTTACAGTTTGAAAGCGTACAATAAAATTAATGTATAATGGCTCTTTATACACCCACTGAAAAGCTTCAGTTAGTAAAATGGCTTTATGCTGGCAAGTCTGCAATAGAGTGCATGAATTTGTTTGCGCTGACTTGCGCAGACCGTTCTGTACCTTGCAGACAAACAATCTATAATTGCAGAAAACCTAGTTGCCTTGAGAGAAAAAATAACTGAGGCTGCGAATTCATTAACTGCCGACATGTTAGCAAATGTAAGAGCTAATTTCTACGACCGCCTAGGACAATGTCTTGCTGTGCAAAGAGGAATTTTTGAACCTCTTGTATAATTTATTATAATTTTTATAATCCTTTTTTATTTATTTTATTAGGATTATTCTTTAATTTTATTAGAATTACGCTTTTGTTTATGCGACGCACCGCAGCTTAAAAATTTCCTGCATCTACTGAAAGAAATAAGAAAAGCAAATCCCTTGCAATTCGTAAATGTTATTTTAGAACGCATTAAAAGTACCTATGTCGATGGTCAAATTATTACTGCTAACTTGTATTTGCGAAACAATCGGAGAAAATCGTTGCTGGCCGTCGCGGTCTTCGCCGGCATTGGATCGGCTTTTCCATATACATATACATCGTATGTACTCATATGTATTCCCTATGCCTAATGATATTTGACACATGCGGTATATCGCAAATGGTATTAAAAAACAGTATTTTTTGTATTATAATGAGCCATCGAAAAAATTCATAATTGGAGTAGACTGTGAAATTGGGTTGGTACTTTAGCCACTGTCCAAAAATCCCCCTGTAATCAGCAGCTTAATGCTGATTACAGGCCATGGATTATTATAGTTATATTATACTAATTAGAAAAATTGTAGATAAGTTAAATCATTTCTAATATTTAGAAGTGTGTTATGAAGTCAAATATATACATTCGCGAAATTTATTTAAAGCAATCTATCGAATTTATAAGAAAATATTTTAAAACAGTTGGCACAGAACTTTATCTAAATGCATTAGAACCATTTTATAATAAGTTGAGAATGAGAAAAGCGATTTACTACTTGAAAATATATGAAAGTATTTTTAATATTGGCATATGTGCAATAATGTGACATTTGATATTTAATCGCCATTTGTTTATAGTAAACTTCCCTATCATAAAGTACCTTCATCTTGCCCAATATACAAAAATTATAGAAAACTTTTCTAAAGAAAATTATAGAGGATACTTGCATTATTTATAAATAAAACAATTTTAAAAATTGATGGAAATTTACTTTTATTTTGAAATTAATTCCTATCAGCACTACGATTGATAGGTAAAATATATACAAAATACCTAATAATTTTTTTTAGTAATTTGCTTGTACTAAAATTATCAAAATAGAGCAGTCCATTAAAATATTTTTTTATTATAATTTGCTCAGATTAGAATATCTCAAAAATATTTATTGGTTATTATGAATTCATGAATTTTTACTAAGCAATCATAAAATAAATCTCTTCAAATTCATTCTGACATTTTATAGCTTTCTTACATTAATTTCTTTAAGTCATATTATAGGGTTGTTCCAACTCGCTAAGAAAACCGGACGGTCCGGTACATGCGCACTGCAGAAAAAGCGTTCCAACTTCATTTCTGACCGTACATTGAACGATACCAAAAGTGTTCCAACTAAATTTTGACCGTAAACAAGCCAGTTCACGGATCGAAAAATGTACACTGCTCGACATATAAAACCCGTACACTGACATGTTATCAATGTAAGCCAGGCTTATCACATTTATCATGTCTTATTGGACTCGTTGTGATATTAGTGCCGTTTGTGCACTTCGTGGCAGGACGCCATGTGATATTAGGGCCTTACGTGATAGGGCCCTATGTGCCTGGAGGATCGGCATGTGGTATTAGTGGGGCCTTAAGCCCTAAGGCAGAATCGCCATGTGATGTTGGGCCGTTGGGTAGCCCACGGGATAACAGGTAGGGCGACTTATGGTAAAGTAAGACACTCACGAAGTTTGGGTAACATCGTATAATTAATATTTAACACTTAAAACTGGATAACGTTTATATACATTATGATATACTTATCATTAATATTATTACTGTCTATCTAAAGAGAGTATAAAAGAGGACATGATTCTGGTTAAGAATCTGACTCTTGTTTAAGACTGAATATGTGAATGTGAATCTGTGAATGTGTGAATCTGTGAATGTCTGTCCCTTGCATTACTCTCGTTATATATACATCAGATCATCCTCGTACTACTTAGGGAATATTATACAACCCTGACATGTAGCTTGTGTTTGCAAACAACTCGCGTTAGCGAGGACGTATTCGTAACACACGTTACACTTGCGTTACGGGCACGAGGCTGTGACCTGGTTGAGATTGACTGCATACACACAACTGCATTACGTTATCACATCGTCAAATTTGATTTAAGTTATAGGTATTAGTAGTTTATGTATAACCTATATGAAGCCTATAAGTGACAGCATGAATATATTTGTCCCGTTTACGCAACTAAAAAACTCTTGATTTTATATGCTCATAAGAGTTGTACGGGTTTTATACGTCGCGCATGTACCGTTTGGACTGACATGCGCATTACATAACTTGATCCTGTGGAACTACAGTTGGCAATAGCAATATCACAGAATATCATAGGACAGAACAAAGTTGATTATTTAAATTATTACTGTTGGCAGTACTTCAAACTAAATTGACAACCAAACGATCACAAATACGCTCCAACATTTTTATAATTGTCACTAGAGATGATCTTAACGGCGATTTTACATTAATAGTGAAAATGCAAACGGTGATTTCAAAAGAGCATTGATTCATAACAGTGATTATTAGAGCTGAGGATGTTTGCGGTACGGCAGGACCGTATGTAGTGCATCCCCACATTTAACTATTTATCAAAATATTCTCTGAAATGATTTGCCGGATCTCATAAATTAATAGAGTGATATTTTAGTATGCACTGGATATTGTTATTATACAAAATCATAATAGCCATTTGTATTTATGGATCATAAATAATAATACGCATGTATTTGTATTTGGTTGTGAATTCAATTTAAACTTAAAACGAATCGTAATATTTTAACGACAAGCCGTCCTTACAATACATGCATTCGAGACAAAGTGTGCAACTCTACGAATAACTTCCATAATTGATCGAAAATGGACATTTTGGAGCTGAAGTAAAGCCCCTATTCTTAGAAAATTTTATTACTGTCGTTAAGAACTATTATTATAAACAACAAAGGCCTTTTATTAGTGTTGAAGTTTTAGTTTCATTGAATTTCCATGTTGTAAGTAGTCAATTGTAAAGTGTTCATTCACAATATTCTAAAACAAGGTGTAAATTTAACTAAGATCCAGAAAAACACATTCTGATAATATATTACTAGATTAGAAGCTGTGTTTATTACTATTTATTATATTATTTTTATAACCAAATGCAATAAAAGCTACGAAAACAAAAGAAACCTCGATTTATTAAAATCTTGTCACACAGCCTTTCAAAGCCTGGCAGCACATATTTTGCATATATTTTATATATACTACCTACTTGAACTAGGTGAATGAAGTTAGAAGTTATAACTTCTAACTTCATTCACCTAGTTCAAGTAGGTAGTATATATAATGAATGAAGTTAGAAGTTATAACTTCTAACTTCATTCACCTAGTTCAAGTAGGTAGTATATATAAAATATATGCAAAATATGTGCTGCCAGGCTTTGAAAGGCTGTGTGACAAGATTTTAATAAATCGAGGTTTCTTTTGTTTTCGTAGCTTTTATTGCATTTGGTTATAAAAATAATATAATAAACAGTAATAAACACAGCTTCTAATCTAGTAATATATTATCAGAATGTGTTTTTCTGGATTTTAGTTAAATTTACACCTTGTTTTAGAATATTGTGAATGAACACTTTTCAATTGACTACTTACAACATTGAAATTCAATGAAACTAAAACTTCAACACTAATAAAAGGCCTTTGTTGTTTATAATAATAGTTCTTAACGACAGTAATAAAATTTTCTAAGAATAGGGGCTTTACTTCAGCTCCAAAATGTCCATTTTCGATCAATTATGGAAGTTATTCGTAGAGTTGCACACTTTGTCTCGAATGCATGTATTGTAAGGACGGCTTGTCGTTAAAATATTACGATTCGTTTTTTAAGTTTAAATTGAATTCACAACCAAATACAAATACATGCGTATTATTATTTATGATCCATAAATACAAATGGCTATTATGATTTTGTATAATAACAATATCCAGTGCATACTAAAATATCACTCTATTAATTTATGAGATCCGGCAAATCATTTCAGAGAATATTTAGATAAATAGTTAAATGTGGGGATGCACTACATACGGTCCTGCCGTACCGCAAACATCCTCAGCTCTAGTGATTATATTTACCGTTAACAATAAGTGCGCGGTTCACCGTTTGCTTTGTAAAAATATAGTATATTTTTATACAGTGAACGGTGAAAAGAATAGTTTTTATATTAATGGTGAATGATGATTCTGATTATAAATAGTTCATTCTAAGCTATTTGCTCTTAGAACTATTTGTCGTAGTCTCGATGAAAATAATCAAACTTGTTTATATGCAAATATTGCCCTTTTCCAGATATTGTAAAGATAAGAATTCTTCAATAGAGAATTTTGTAATACGAGACATAGTTTTTAGTTTCGTTTTATTGTTTTCATAAAAATTTAATTGTACATATTACATGTTTTTATACCTATATTTAAACTACCTTATAAAAAATAGAAAAGCAATGATGTATAAAACTCTATTTTTATTGATTTTTTAAATTATTATTATTAAAATTAGATGATTGCAATAATAATTTAAGGTTTTCAGGTTGTTATAAGAACCCTAAAATCTATCACTTGTTATAGATAATGTAGGTAAATTATAATTATTAGTAATTATTACATAAGTAAGAATATTCTCAATTTGAAGTACTTTATTTAATAGTAGCATTTACGATAGAGAACATTATATTACACGTAATTATTAAATTAATTAACAAATGATGTCAGTATTATTTGTGTTTGTATACGTGAGTCACCGATTCTAAACTGTGATTGGTGAAATATATATTTACGGAAGTGTACGATTCTAAACGGTGAATGCTAATGGTGAAATATTGTAAACGGTGAATGGTGAAACAAAAAGCGAATAATTTAAAACTCTAATCACTGTGATTGGCGCCCTAAAAGAAAAGGTGAAAACGGTGATTAAGAATTCACTGTGAATAATCACTGTTATCAATATATTCGCTCATCCCTAATTGTAGGTCCGTAAAGTTGGCTCCCACATTTTTACATTTTCAAAATTCAAATACGCCATCGTTTTGTGCCGTAAAGCACGAATTTTGTGCTCATCCCCTTCCTGAGATATTCGCGTTTGAAAATTGGGAGCCAACTTACGGTGGCTCTCACATTTTCGAATTTTCAAAATTCAAATACGCCATCGTTTTGTGCCGTAAAGCACGAATTTTGTGCTCGTTCCTTTCCTGAGATATTCGCGTTTGAAAATTGGTAGCCAACTTTACGGTGGCTCCCACATTTTCGAATTTTCAAACTTCAAATACGCCATCGTTTTGTGCCGTAAAGTACGAATTTTGTGCTCATCCCCTTCCCGAGATATTCGCTTTTGAAAAGTAGGAGCCAACTTTACGGTGGCTCCCACATTTTCAAAATTCAAATACACCATCTTTTTTTGTGCTGTTTTGTGCCGCAAAACACGAATTTTCTGCTCATCCCCTTCCCGAGATATTCGCGTTTGAAAATGTTGGCTCCCACACTTTTGCATTTTCAAAATTCAAATAAGCCATCGTTTTGTCCTCGTTTTGTGCTGTTTGGTGCCGCAAAGCATGAATTTTGTGCTCATCCTCTTGCCGAGATATTCCCGTTTGAAAAGTAGTTCCGTAAAGTTGGCTCCGTTAATATCTCCTTAACGACGAAGCTTACGAGAATTTCTAGGGAGTACGAAAGTGTTTAGAAATGTAACATAAAAGAATTATTTTAGGAAAAATCTTGAAAATTTCTACCGGAAGTGTCACTTTTACTCTTTGCGCAAAGCAGTTTTTGGCTATTATCGCTGAAAATAGAAGGTTTTTCGTAGGCTTCCTAAGTATAGAAAAGTGTTTAGAAATGAATTTTGAATAACTTTTCCCTAAAGACTTTTTCTAAATGTTGAAAAAAATTTGTCTAAATTTTTCACAATTTACGTTCACGAAAATTTCTCAAAAATACAAAAGCATTTAAAAGGTAGATTCTCAAACAACTTTTCTAGAAAAGTTTTTGAAAATTTCTACCGGTAGTGCCACTTTTACTCTTATCGTAAAATAGTTTTGGCTATTATCGCTAAAAATAGGTTTTCGTAAATTTATGAACTATACAAAACTGTTAAGAAATTAATTGGTAATAGTAATAAATATAAGGAAGTCGTGTGGTAGCCACATCTATTTTTATAATTAATTTCTCACATTGCAAACTTTAACTTTTAATAGATCTTTTTTTAAGTAATATTTTAAATTCAAAACATTTGGTATATTATATTATATCTCAATATCTAAACTGCTATCACCTGATTATACAGAACATTCAAAAGCTCTTAATTCTATGGTATCGTATAGGTATATGGTATCGTATAGGTACATAAATATGACATGTTGATGGACAAAAATAAACAAAGTTAGATGAAATATGTATGTTCAATTGCCAGCTTCTGAAATATCAGTGATTGCGTTGATCGTTATATGGACATATAATGGTGCTGTATGTAAGATTTATAGCAAAATAAAATATTAATCAAATGTTTATAAATTGCGCTCATCCCCTTCTCGTGATATTTATTCACAAGCTGTCTGTGGCTAGTAAAAATACTGTTATATGTATAGCAAGCGCCAATTAAGTAGGCGCGAGGAGGGGCTGCGCAGAAGCCGTTTTTAAAAACGTCCACCCCCACTACTCAAGTAATTGTCAGAATACATTTGTCATTGACGTTTGACGGAACATAATGTCTGCTAGGGGATCATAAAGTGATACACGCTCAGAGGTTAGAGTTATCTGACATTTTATGTAAAACCAAATACAAATCTCCCCACTACTTCTAATCCTGCGCGAACTTACCCCTCCTCGCGCCAACTTAATTGGCGTTTGCTATACATACATAGTAGTACATATTAAAAACGACACATTTTCAAGCTTAAAAACAAGTAGTTTGAGTTTTATGAAGTTTTGTGTGTTTTTTAAAAATATATTGTTGATAGTTTTTATGGGTGTTACATCTAGGGAGTAAATATACACGTCTGCGAGTCCTAAAAAAATTGGTATGTATGAATATCAGTTCAATCGAGTTACTTTACATATACATAAATAATAAATATTACAGAATAATCTTCAGCAGAGGCTTGCAATATAGAGTACCTACTTAGCTACCTACCTTCTGTTCACTAACTTTTGGATTATTTTAATCAAATTTATTTAGAATATAGTGGATTTCTAAATAAGCGAATCTTGTAGTACCATTGAATAAGCGTGGTAGATACCTATCATTGGATTCTTTGGAATTTGCGTGTTTATATCTTTGTTATACAATTATCTATTACTAAAAAAATTAGTACTAATAACAATAATTTTAGTAAATTTTATGTACTTAGATATACTGTCTGTACACCTTCATCAATAGATTAAGTTGCTTTTTTAATACAGTTATATGTATATATTGAGTTTCCGAACATTTAATCTTCTTGAAAATAAAAAAATGCCAAGACCTAAAACAGATAAATTTGGTCGTTTATTGATATTCTTAAATAATCGAAAAAATGATCTTCTTGAAGAAGACGGTAGCGTTAAAAAACCAAGTGTTAAAGTATGGCAGTTACTCAGTCAAGATATGGGATATGATATGAACTCTAAATCTATTTATACGGTTTTAGTTAGCAATAGGTATGATGTTATACAAAAGTTAATATAAAAGTAGCAGAAATACAGTCCAAAAACAATTATGAAAATACTGATTTTGATGTGAATGACAATATGAGCAGCAGTAACGCGAGCAGTTCTTCCGGGTTATTGTCTGATTTGAACGACAACGGTGAAAAATATGACAGAAAGACGTTTCTAATAAGTTTGTCCGCAAACGAATGGAGTAGCATTTGTCCTGATAACGTTATACATAAGCAAAGAAAAAGTAAGCGAATTCGACTTATGCTTAAGAAAGGTGTTTGGACAGATTTCATTCAGTCGAAATTCTGGTCACTTACCAGACTTCCATGTGAACTAATCTTTAAAAGTGCTAACGTTTCCGAAGAAAATCCAATGTATTTGAAGATAAAAGACACATGTAAAGACTGTTGTTCTGTATTTAAAGGTGTAATGAAACAAAAACCAATCGAAGGAAAGGAAGCCAGAATTGCTTGTATTTTGGGAACTAGCATATAAGGCATGATAAAAAAAAGACATTTTACTGGAGCAACTCGTAAACATGTAACAGCAATGCTCATAAATACTAACAAAAGTGCGAGTCAATATAGGCGAGAATTAGCTAATGAAATAATGGTTTTGGAGATGCTGAGCCTTCTCATTTGCCCTCTTCGAGTGTTCTGCGCCAAGCAAAATCCTCTACATTAAAGGAATGCTGGCTTGACGATAATTCTATAAACGCGCTGTTTATTGCTAAATATGCTACACCATATAATCGTTACATAAAGGACATTGGTCTAGATAAATTTTTTATTAATTACTGGAGCTCTTCTCAAATACATGTACATATATAAGGCTTATTGCAATAAAAATTTGTGGTCAAGAATCAGTTTTGACGCAACAGGTGGTGTAGTTAACGTCTAGTTAAACCAAATAAAGAAAAATCTAGAGTCATATTTCTATATGATGTAGCAGTTCGTGACCCTATTAAGAGGGAGCAATATTCTGTATGCAACATGTTGTCTGAAAGACATGATACAGTTAGCATAACTCACTGGCTTTCTATGTGGGTAAAAGATGGAGCACCTGCACCTTCAGAAGTTGTTATGGATATGTTTAATGCTTTGCTATCTTCGGTTATAAAAACTTTTACAAATTTTGCAACACTTAATTATTATTTGGACTTTTGTTTTAATTTAATATTTGCTAACAATCTTGGCAAAGTTTCTATTGGTACATATGTGAGATGCGATATAGCCCATGTAATGAAATTAATATGGATGAATGGTCGTGTTTCATAGGAAAAAGTAAAATGCTAAAACAATTTTTTCTGCGTGCACCCGGTCAATTATTGTTATCAAGTGAAATTAACCATTAAAAAAAATTTTTAATCGCAATATTTACTGTTGCACTTAGTGAAACAGAGGGTAATAGTGTACAAAATATTTCAAGAAGCACACCATGTGAAAATCATAAAATGTGGCTAAAAGAAATAATATCTCATGGACTACAAGATTACCAAGTATTAGATATGTCGTTGCAAATATCAGATACAACGGAAATCGGTGGTAATAATCGTTTTGTTAAATGGGCACAAGTACTTATAGATGACGTAAAAAAGACATTAGAAGGTGACAGAGATAATCTTCAATATTTACCGGAAATAATACCACATATGCTAAATATTGTAAAATATTTCCCACTTGCTTCTGCTATTATGAACCGATTTTTCCCTAATTCTCCTAAAATAGCTAGCAGTGCTTCTGTTGAAAGTACATACTTCAACAATATAAAAAATAGAATATTTGCTCATAAACCTTTACCAACTACAATTGATAATTTCGTGCTACACCATATTACATCTACGGAAGCTAGTATGAAATTATGTCTTTCAAAAATATCTTTGGGAGACAAAAAGGCTACAGCTTGCGAGAGTACTACAACATTTACTTGTTCTGCATGTACAGCCGGAAATTTTGCAAATGAAAGTAACTGTATCCATAAATGTTTTTACTACAAAAAGGGAATTCATAACGAAGACGGTTGCTCTACTTCTCTTCCTTTCAGTGAAGAGGAATCTTCACAAAATAGGATGTGCATAACCTGTCATAGGATTCGAAACTCTGATTCAATTCGAAAATTGGGGCGGTTTGGCTTCTAAATCAGTTCGTGCTCGAAAGTCTTACTTAGAACCCAATATTGAGTGGGAACATGTTGAATTAAGTAATCCTCAAAAACTTATACCGATAGGACTCTTAAAAAATGGTAGCCAAACGAATTTAAAACCTGTACAAATTGAAAGAAAAAAGTATATAACTACAAACACATATGCCATTGATTCACTTTCTCAAATATATGCATCTGCTTTATGTGACAGTTCTCCTTTTAAAAGCTTCCTAAGCAATAAACAAAATCTCTTTCAGTCTTTAATTAATGTCATGTTGTCTTCCGCCTTTGTGAAATCATATAATATAAGAACGCAAATTTTAAAAAGACTGTTTCCAGTCAAAGAGTTGCCGAATAAGATGTATCTTCTTTCAACTGAAGTTACGATAACCCAATTACTTAAAAATATGGCTGAATGTGAACTATTAGATTTCTGCAGAACAGAAAATATCTCTTGCACTAACGCACACTGTTTAGGAACAAAGATAATCCGCTATTCCTACTTAATAGCTGAAGTAGGCGAACCAGATGAAATAAAAAACCTATCTGAAAATGTAAATACAAAATATGGAGGGTATGTGAAAGCGTGTACTAGTCCCTTATGTACCGGCAGAAGAACCATAGAAAACAATTTCAACCAACACTATATATTTATTGAAATATGTTTATTTACAGGACACGTACCAAACCTTAAATTAGGTATGTTACCGAAGTCTCTAGTAAAACAAAATATTAGATATTTTTAACGTGGCCTCGTTAGTTTTGTTGGAAGTACCCAATTTACTCATACATCCGTAGGGCATTATATTTCATATAATTTAAAACCCAATAATTTGTGAGAGGTTTATGATGATATGCAAACTTTCAAAAAAGATGCATCCCAATCAAGTACTGTATTACCACATATTGTTTTATACACGGTTTGAGTGCAAGACGATAGTTGTTGCTCATATAAATAACGGCTGTAGTGTTTCGGAACGGGTTCATAATTTATTTTTAGTTACGTTTCTTAGTTAGATGCAAATACTGTATATTTTTCCTTATATTGTCTATCTTGTTAGTTGTTAGTATGTATTGTAAAATACCATAGAATATTTCTCATATTTACTAAGCAAAATCACCACATTTTAATACTTAAGAATAAGTCATAAACCAATTCATTGGAAAATAGGAGCGACAATAGAATCGCATCCGAGTTTAAATAATTCACTACTAAAGTTATTAAATATTATACACCGGTCTCATTAAAACAGGAAAATATTGCTGTATATTAACTAAATTGAAATGTTTTTGCATGTATTATATTAAAATGCTCTTGCAAGTAATCACTTTCTTGTTTACTTCTTATTGAACCGGTACTAGTAATAAAAACAATTCCGGAATTCATGGAACATTGTTGTGAAGATTTCTCTGATGTAAGAATATTTAAAAAATTGTTAAAATCGTATTGAGAGACCTCAAAACAAAAAGCAGACACCCTCCATAAAATTGTTGAGTGCCAATTATAATTTACCTTAATACATTTATTTAGAATATATTTACACTTACAAATATTATTTTTAAGAACATTTTTGTAATTGCTATCAAATATCTCACATAAATACATATTTGTAATGTATATAAAATATACATATATGCTGGTAAAAATAATTTTCATATACAATGGCACATAGTTCAGATGTCTATTTACATGATGCAATTTGACCTTTAAACATAATTAATATTTATTAACAAGTAAAATTCATAGAAATACGTAGTTTTAAAATCGTTGCACTTAGTTATTTTTTTGCTATTTTAGATGCTATAAAAATTATAAAAATGCCAAAATCCGCAAAACACGATGAAGCGGCTCGATAAACACTAAAATATCACATAGAATTCATTTGGTAACATTAATGTAATACTTATATAAGTATTGAAAGTATGCTATTCAAATGTAGATTTTGTTAGCAAATCAAATTTTGGTGTGGACATATATGAGTGAAAGGAATCAAGAGTTTCAAAAATATAGAAAGAATTTCAATATCGTATTTCGAAAATTATTTCTAATACAAGAAGATATATTTATGTTCTTTAGATTTAGTTTTGTAGAAGTTTCATTTATCATTTCATTGTCACATTCAAATCATGTATTTGTTTATGGATAAACTTTAGTTATTTTAAAATGAAACACTTACTTCTTTATTAATATCACTATATTTCAAAATGTATAACTTTAGATTCAAAATCATCTTTTTTTGAGATATAGGGCCCCTCAAATAAATTTTGGGGGCAAAATTTATAGTTCCGCCACTGAATGGTTAGTGGAAATTGTAGTCGCACTACATTCATTTTATGTAATATTAACAAAGTAACAAATGTTTCATTATTCATTCATTCTTATTTTTTGAAAAGTTAGCTTTGTTTAATATTATTTAGACAAGTATATTTTTATATATGCATTTTATATTATTTGTTTATGTTAATAAAATAACAAAGATGTACCTATTTTTCGTAATGTAGTATCCAACAATGATTAATAAATAATGCAAGATTTTTTTGTAAAACAAATTGTTTCTTGGTTTTATTTAGGCTAATTTCTTATGTATTCAAACTTATTACTTATTATTTACTTATCTTTGTTAGTGTATAATGTTAGCTATTGCATTATTGTTTCATCTATGTATTATTACAATAGTTTTGAGATTTATGGCCTTATGGCATATCATATATTTCTTTAGACGGAATAAACACATAATTGTGGTATGTGGTATTTACATATTAATTCTTCTTTTCCTGCAAAATGTTTTTTTATGTAAGTGTAGCTGCATTTTGCATTTGCGTATTTGAATTTTGTAAATGCAAAAGCGTGGAAGTCAACTTTACAGGAAACGCGAATATCTCGGGCAGGGGATGAGCACAAAATTCGTGCTTTACGGCACAAAACAGCACAAAACGATGGCCTATTTGAATTTTGAAAATGCAAAAGTGTGGGAGCCAACTTTACGGACCTGCTCTTCAAACGCGGATATCTCGGGAAGGGGATGAGCACAAAATTAGTGCTCTACGACACAAAGCAGCACAAAACGATGGCATATTTGAATTTTGAAAATGTGGGAGCCACCGTAAAGTTGGCTCCCAGTTTTCAAAAGCGAATATCTCAGGAAGGGGATGAGCACAAAATTCGTACTTTACGGCACAAAACAGCACATAACGAGCACAAAATGATGGCGTATTTGAATTTTGAAAATTCGAAAATATGGGAGCCACCGTAAAGTTGGCTCCCAATTTTCAAACGCGAATATCTCGGGCAGGGGATGAGCACAAAATTCGTGCCTTACGGCATAAAACAGCACAACACGATGGCGTATTTGAATTTTGAAAATTCGAAAATGTGGGAGCCACCGTCAAGTTGGCTCCCAATTTTCAAACGCGAATATCTCGGGAAGGGGATGAGCACAAAATTCGTGCTTCACGGCACAAAACAGCACAAAACGAAGGCGTACTTGAATTTTGAAAATGAAAAAGTGTGGGTGCCAACTTTACAGACCTCCTAATTGTCAGTGGTCCAAAAACAGTGCAAAACTAACGCGCACGAAATAATCACCAAACGATACGTGTACCGTAACAAAATCGGTAGTTGGAACAAACCTAATGTTTATTATGGGCAAGCATAAGCTCATAGCGATAACCATGCCTAAAAGTCATTTGTGAATTTAATGACAGTTTGAATATGTTAGTTTGTTTTGCAATTTTGTCATGTGTGAATACGAATTTTATTTTATTAATAAATTGACTATACACAAGAACTGGATAATACTGCACAATAGAGTGTCACATTAAAATTATTATATATAATTTTATAGATTTTAAATCACAAAATACAAAATCTATTAAACTTATACTTGCATTTTAATTTAACTCAAAGTACCAATAAAATAACATGAATATATACCTTGCATGCTTTGTGTATCAATTTCTTTTTGCACAGCCTTAGTTGCCTCTGATATAGATTGAAAAGCACTTGTTTTACCTAATTCTTGTGCTTTCTCTGATATACTATGTGCAGTTTTACCAATATCTTCTGTAAACTGACCAGCTTTTTTTGCAATATCAGATTTTCCTGCTTCTTCAATAACCTCGTGCATTTTTGTTTTAAGTGTTGTTATTCTTTCTTTAAAAACTTCACTCCCTAAAAACAATATTATTTAAAGGAACAGAAAATTTAAATATTTAATTGAACACACCTTTACTGGCTTCTTTTTCTACAGATTCAAATTTTTGTCTAGCTGCTTTTAAGGCTTCACTTTGCTCTAACTTTTCAGCTTCATCTCTGAATTTTTTCAGAGATTCTTTCATTTCCTTGTTTTTAGACATTTCTTCCCTAAAGTTGTCATATAGTCTGGCAAAGAATGATGTTTTTCTGACTTCTCTTGAATAATTTCGATACTACAATGTGAAGCATATATAAAGTTTGTCTTGTTTTCTTGGTTTTCTTACCCCAATTTGAGAGTCAGATAATGTGCAACGAATAACAACCTGATTAAGACGATTTAGAACGCTGATGGGGGCAACTATTTTTTGATAATGATGCTGGAAATTTAAATTTAAATTATCTTACATAACCTCAAAAATACTGTAAATGTTCGCATAATCGTAACTTTTTTTACATAAAAACGGTTATCTAGATAAAATAATTTCACAAATTTGACATTAATATCAATTTAGAAATAATAAGAGCTGTACATACCATTTTTAAATTTTGTTTTGAATCAAATTTTGATATTTCTGTAAAATTACTAAAATGAACTAAATGAACTTGTTTGTAGATCTTGAAGATATTTCTAAGTTGGCAGACAATACAGACAGACAAGTATATGGCCAATGGCAAATATGAAGTCAAAATCACTAACATTAAACATTCAAAATTAACTGTTTAATTTAGAATTTCATAAAATGTAGGCAATATAAGATATTCATTCTTTGGATTTTGATTTAATCCACAGAAACATGATTTTCATTGGAAATTACACAATTTTTAAAGCGATGTTATATAGTTTTCTTTACCACTTTTTATCGTTAATATAGAGTACTATCTGTTGGACTAACGGGTGTTCAGAAATATTCGAAGTCAAGTGGGCTCTGAACAAAAAATCGTATATCTTTACTTAAGTACCTGATTTGTAATAATTATTAAATGTCAACTGTTGTCTGTCAAAAATCAATCTATCTCAGACATGACTTCATATTTTCAAGGACAACTTTGACTTCGAATGTTTCTGAACACCCGTCTCCACTTATCATAATGATTATAACAAGTAAAGTTGAAAGCTTCATTTCCCTAAGTGGAACTGTCATGGCGTCTAGAATGAAGTTCTCCTTAAACGTAAGATGACTCTTATCTAGCAAATACAGAAATCTAGCGGATAACTTAATTATGTGACACGTGATAGTGACACAGGTGACGCTTTATTTTTAGAGTGTTTTTTGGTTAGGATCAGTAATTTTTTCATTAAACAGTTACTTCGCGTGTTTTTGTATATTTTATCCACATCACAACTAATAATCCCTACCATATAAAACAGTGGTAAGTAAAATATTGTTTTAGTGTTTAGTTTTTAAAAAAATTGCTTGTAGTTTTCGAAATGGGAAAGGCTGGTTGTGCCGTATTTGGATGCGGTCCTTCAAAATCAGATTCTCGTCATTGTTTTCCCAAAGTACGACGAACTGCAAGAAATGGCTAACATTTATAGGAAGCAAACAACCTGTTAAACTTACCGATGAATATGTTTATATGCACTTTAGAATTTGTACTAATTATTTCTTGAATACTGATATTGGACCTAATAGAATATTTAAAAAAATGGTTTAGTCTAAACTGTTTCCTACAGGTATTGAATATGTTTGTGTATGTATGTATGTTAATTAAATTGTATATTATGCAAAAATTACAAATAGAGACTAATTATTACGAAAGTGAAATAATAAGCTTCACAAGCCTGTTGATCTTTAATTATCCGAAAGGTGCAAATAGAATACTTAATGGAAAGGATCGCAGACCTGTACTCAGTAATGTTACAAATTTTTACAAGTAAGCTTTTTCCATTAACAATATAGATAAAATACATATTTGTTTTTGAATTAATTTTTACTATTACATTTGTTTTAAATTAGTTTCATTAAAATGATAGTAAACCATACAAACTTTTAAGATTCAAAAATTTTATATGAGTAAGAGTCTAGATATATGCAAAATATGTTTTTTTTAATTGCCTTATTTCATTCAAAAAACATTAAATATGGCAATTAAAAACATATTTTGCATATAATCCGAACTCTAATAATCAGTAATTTTTTTTACAACATTGTTATAAATGTAGTGTCACTATATTTATTTGATTATAAAAATACTAATTATAATAATACTACTTTTGATACTAATTTTATAACTATGTTGTAAAAAAAAAGTTATGCAAAAATATTTAAAACAAAATGAATAAATTCAGAATTCAAATTTTGCCGGGAAACGTTCTCCTTAACCGGTAGATGACTCTCTTTATGGGTTCATCATTTATAATGGGAGCTTACATCATTATCTACATGGTTATAATTATTTGTGCCACTTACGAATGTCAATTTAAGAATCAGATAATTCTACATAGAAATACATATTGTTATTAATTTCAAATAATCTAACCTCAATGCTTTAGTAAAATAAAAACATAGTAATCGCAAATGGAAGATAAATGCGAGAACAAAACTAATAAAATCTCCAATGAGTCTCAGCCTATATTAACAGAAGATAAGAGTAGTGGTAAAATAAGTACATCGACAACAACAACAAGTTTATATACTGAAGATGAACAAGAAAGTCAAGAAGCAGTGTCAGAAGCAATTAAGAAAGTTGAGAAACCAAAGAATGTAAATACCAGAAATACAAATATATTTCCCAAATCATATAATTTTTACAATATTTCAGATGTCTTCTGGGGCAGTCAAATTACGAAGCTGGTTAAATCAACTCTTAAGAATTACTATGAGTGATGGCAGAATTCTAATAGGAATGTTTTTCTGTACAGATAGAGATGCAAATATTATCTTAGGAGGCTGTTCAGAATATTTGCCAGAAGAAGTAGATGCAGATGGTACAACAACAAAAGAGACTGAAGAACCAAGAATATTAGGTTTAGTAATGGTTCCAGGAAAACATATTGTTAATATATCAGTAGACCAAAGTGAAGAAGCCACCAAGAATTGGAATACAATGAATCAACCTTTAACAAATGAATTCGCTGTACAAGATGATGTTATGTGAAATAATAAGTCTTTTAAAATATGTCAATGTTTTATTTAAAATTATAATTTATATATAATGTATAATATCACAGTATTAAAGTGATGATGTACATTGATCAATAAACAATTTCTGTATAGACTCTCCTTTTCTGGAATGCTTTAGGTTCAGTGATCATTGTGTGACTAGGTATTCTGCAAGTAAATACACAGTAAACATTAATAAATATATCAAGTTAATAAACACAATTTTACATTTATTATAGCTAACCTACATTTGCTATGTTGATCAAAAATAAGTGATTGCATAAATTATATATAAAATAATAAACTTAAAGATTTGATTTTTTAATATTGAATGAGTAAAAATAAATAAACACAGTATTTCAGTAAATTTAATATAAGTATCGCATATTTCACGAGATTGTCGACATATTTCAAAAGAATAATAAAAAAATGGAAAATTATAAATAAATATACTTTCTGTTCTTATCTGACAAAGACAAATAACAAACCCAAAATTGGTCTAACTATTTGAGATATAACAAATTACATATCAGGTTGATACATAAATTCATAACCTTTTTGGTTTCTGCAATAAGCGTGCCTTGAAAAAAAAATTGTTAGGCATATGTCAAAATAATTTCAATTTCGTGTTATTGTTGTATTGAATGAAAAGTTTTTGAATTTGGTTGTGTTAAGTATTGACAAAAGAAAATGTAATGTCAAATAGAAAAAAAAACGAACATTTCCGACATACGGTTTTGTTCAACAGAGAAGGCATCGGAAGTCTTTAAAACCATTTGTGCCATTTTCGGAGAAAACATAATTGGGGGAAGGAAATAGTTTTATTGATTTAAAGAGGGCCATTTTGATATAAATGATTCTCAAGTTTCGGGAAGACCATCGGACTTTCATGAAGATCGTCTGAATGCTTTAATTCATGATCCACGCCAATCAACTCAGGAATTGGCTATAATGGATAGTAACCAATTGACCATAATACGACATTTACTTTCTATAGACAAAGTTCAAAAACTGGGGGTTGTGTGCCGAATCGTCTGAGCGTAAACAACAAGAATCGGCGTGGTAACAATTTTGCCTCTTTGCTAGTTCGTCAACGACATCGACGATTTTTTTTTCCCATATTGTTACTGATGATGAAAAATGGTGCTTTCATGTTAATATCAAGAAGAGAAACGAATGGTTTAGGCCTAACAAAAAGATAACTCCCGAAGCAAAAGTGGATACTGGACAAAGAAGGTGTCGTCTACTATGATTTTCTTCTGAGTAATGTAATCACTGCTAAAATTTACTGTTAACCCCGTCGGCTTAAGAACGCAATTCAAGAAAAAAGACCGGGAAGACATTACCTAGTCACTTTACACAACACGATGATACTCATCATGATATTACTAAAATTAGGAGCTATTTAGTATTCGGTTTGGTGATTATTCTACATCCGCCTTATTCCCCTGATCTCGCTCAGTAAGTTTCCATATCTTTCGCTCTGTATCAAATAACCTTGGAGAAATCTTTAATTAGGATGTCGTGCGTTAAAATTGGCTCGACAACTTCTTCACTTTCAAACCTCTGGGTTTTTTGTTTGTTAAGAAAATAATAAATTTTGAGTTTAATAAAATCACTATGAACTCAATATATTGTTCGATTTTATAAATAAACAATGTTATATTTTTTATTCTTTAAATTCTTGTTTTTCTTATTACAAATCAATGAATACAGGTTTTTTTCAAAAGTGAAAGCGGATAAAAGTAAAATTTACTTAATATTTTTTTAATTTTAAAATTACGTTTATACTTTTTTATTTTGTCAAAAATACAGTAATATCGTGTATCCACATCAAATAAAAGTTTCGAACATTTAGGTATATGTACAGCTGCCAGCAATAAATTCTAGTCGTCAATGTTATTCTTTCACAAAATATAAGTTGGTGTATTAATAAAATTTACGGAACTTTTTGCAAGTTCTAGACGAGATGCTACCGTAGCTTCAGACAGTCCAGTTTCTATTAAGGAAATAATCCTTACTTTGTTAAAATAGGATATTGAGAACATATAATAAATAATTATAAAATAAATTAATTCGTAATGAATTACAAAATAATTAAAAAAAAAAACTTTAACAAACTGCACGTTTATATTGACATTTCATTGACAATGGATGGCAAGGCAATAATCTACATTGTGACAATTTCCTCAAATTTTGCAATAACTTTGACGACCAAAATTTATTGCTCGCAGCTGTAGGTGTCTAATAGTTATTACCAACAAGTACATTAATGAAGGCGATTAATGATCGAGATATTTTAACGCGTGAGCGCAGCGAGCGCGTTAATGTTCGAGATCATTAATCGCATTTTAATGTAAGAGTTAGTTACAATACTTTTCCGTCGACCGTATATTTTTCTAAAATGGAGAAAAACAGTTTACAACTTTTTTTTTATTTATTAATGATCATTATTATAATTATATATGTTCATAGTCGAAATATTACAATTATTAAAAGTAATTGGACACGCATTAGAATTTGTATGGTTTTGTGAATGTAAGTTTACCTCACTACTTTGGATATTTGTCACAGAATTTATTTCAGCGTCGGTAGAAGGAGTGGTATGACAAGCCTGTGTTGTAGTTTCACAAAGAATTTTTTTAGCTGTATTAACTTTATTTTATAACGAATTCTCAATAAGAAGAATTCAACGCAACACAAAACCGTTCGATTCTGTTTCACGCTTAATAATGACAGTGAATAGCGCGTTCGCCTCGAAAAAACTAACGCCGAGGAAAAGATGGAACAAGACACAAATGAACTCACTCCACAACCGTCAACTTCAAACAACAGCACTCCCAGGGTAAGTGATAAGACAAACACTACACAAAACACAAAAACCGAAACACGCAATACACAACACAAAATCTCACCAATAATAATAACTGAAAAAGACAAATGGGCACATACGACACATACTTAAAACACACAAAATTAACACTGTACAAAACAAACTCGTGAAACCAGGCATATACATCGAACCGAAAACTGACGAAGACACCGTACACTTAAACAAATACTCGACAATGAACACATACAATTTTATACATTTCAATTAAGAAGCGAAAAGACACTAAAGGTAGTTATGCGAGGCATTCCTACCTTTATCACCGACACTGACATTACAGACGACTTGACTGACCAAGGCTACCCGACAATAAAAATTAAACGTATGAACGGTAAACACGGCATACCTGCACCACTAGTATTGATCGAACTGACGAGATAATACAAATCAATCTACAACATACACGACTGCTGCGGACTCGCAATTAAAATCGAACCATTAAACAAACGGACAGACATAATACAATGCCACAAATGCCAGAATTTCGGACATCACCAAAAAAACTGTAATGTGAACTACAAATGCATGAAATGCGGAGACGAACAGTCGACACACTTATGTACAAAGACGAAAACAACCCCACCAAAGTGTGCAAACTGCGGTGGTCCTCACCTATCCACATTCATAAACTGTCCTAACAACCCTGCAAACAAAACCACTCCCAAACCTAAATACATACCAGCACCACCCCCAACAACTAATCCCTGGACACAAAAACAAAAAAACACAACACTTAACACAGTTGACGAATTAGCACTTGCCTTAGGCAATATGCTAATAACATTACACTCGACAAACGCAACAAAAGAACAGATACAATACTTCGTAACGCAAACACAGACAATAATAACACTTTACAACAATAAACATTAAATACACACACAACAGAAACGCAAAAAAGCGATGATGACCAGTAAACCCACACATATGACTTAAACGCAAAAAAAGCGACGGACACACAGACTACACACACACAACACAGGACCGCACAAAAACACAACAACACACGATTAATTAATAATCAGACTCAAACACATCACAACCCTGGGAGATACGAAACAATGGAGTGGAAATGGAGGCAACTTCGACCACGAAACAAAATTCAAAGACTCATGAACCTCTGAGCGTGTATCACTTTTTGATCCCCTAGCAAAGAGATTATGTTCTGTTAAACGTCTATGACAAATGTATTCTGACAATTACTTGAGTAGTGGGGGTGGACGTTTTTAAAAACGGCTTCTGCGCACACCCTCCTCGCGCCTACTTAATTGGCGCTTGCTATACCTTAGGAACGTCACAATACTAAAATGTTTAAAAATTGACTTTACATATAACTTCACTACTGTACCACTTTCTTTTACATTCGATAGTACGTATTCCATAATAACGAGCCAACGAAAAAATTCATAATTGGAGTAGACTGTGAAATTGGGTTGGTACTTTAACCACTTCCACATAATGACATTTATTATTTGACATTGAAACTATAAGTTTGTGTCAAATTTTTAAAAACTCTTATTAAGAAAATTGTTTGTATTTAGATGTAAATGGACAACATTTTCAACAACTTCTGTAGCTATATGTAAATTTTGATTATGATTTAGATATTAAATAAATTATTTGTTTTCTTTTTTATTGTAGTATCACTTCAATGCCATAACCTTTTTTTACAATGAAACCAAATGAAACTGTCAAGCATCAAGTAATGTGAATGCATGGGGGATAATGTTAAATTCCCAAGGTCGGACTTTGTTTTAGTTCAATACTACACCTGATTTGGCGCTAGTTGTATCATATATATATATATATATATATATATATATATATATATATATATATAGATGTAAACAATAAATATTTCATCATTTTCATCGCATTCATAGATTGCATTTGTTTTTGCAGGTTTTGCGTAATAATTAAGTTCAGTTAAGGCTGTAATTTAACTTTAAAAAAATGGTGTTTAAGTGTTGTGTACCAAATTGTAAGAATACAAATAAAGACTATAAAATGCATCGGTTTCCTCACTTGGATGAAGAGGTTAGTAAACAATTAAATACTTGCTATCGCTTTATGAATAATTGTGTAATAACGTGTTTATTTAGTCATACACTATGTAATATACCATTTTCTTTATAGTTGTACAATTGTTGGATTGGCAGAATTGGCAATAAGAAATTGTTAAACATTGACCCAATTAATGTCAACAGGAATTACCGAATTTGCCATATTCATTTTAGTAATTTCTCCCGTGTACGCATTTCTCACAAAACTGGACGAAAAGACCTTAAGGCAAGAAGTATACCGTCAGTCTTACTTCCTGGTAAATCATAAATAGCCTTATTTATATATTATATGTGCTTTACAATGAATCATTATAGGTTTTTGCGAAACTCCCACATTACAAAACTCATTATTAAAATATCGGACAACAATTACAACGATTGAGAATGAAAACAGTGAAGCAGGCCCTTCTAATATTGTTCAAGCACAAGAAGGTATCTACTTAAGAAATCCCCCGTTTTAACTTGTATATCAATAAATAATGTGTTACAGAATCTGCAGTATCAATTGGTACTATGTCAAACTTTCCAACTACACCCACTAAGCAAAGTATTACCTCACTGTCTTTTCGAAATGTGAAAACACCTAAATCTAGGAAAGGTAATTATTTTAATATACTTCTGATTGTTCCATGTTTTTTTTTTTTGTAAGAATAGCATCAGATATGTTTTGTCTTTAATTTTTATAATATTTAGCTCACATATGTAATCAATATTTCTTATATATTTAGATCTCAGAAACCATGGCAGCTTGTTAAAGACTGTTGGTGTGACAAGAAAACAACAACTGACACCCAAGGCTCGCAAATTATATAGAATGGCAGCATATCTCAGAAAAACAGCAAGAAGAATAGAATATGAAAACATTGATATTAAAGAAAGATTCCAAATGGCAAATACATTCTTGCAATCAGAAGAGTTTCTTAGTTTGCATGTTAATCAAACAACTTGTAATTTCATTATGTCACAGATACAATTACAAAAGAAAAAGCCCAAAGGAAGGCGTTATAATATTGATAGCAAGTTGTTAGGGTTATCAATCATGAAACAAAGCCCAAAAGCTTACAGGTTTTTAGGGCGAGTATTTGCACTTCCATCTAGAAGAACCTTAATGCAATTATTAAATGAAGTGCCATTAAATTGTGGGATTAATGAATGCATTATGGAAAATTTAACTTATGCTTGTACAAAATTAAAGCAACATGATAAATTTTGTACAATAATGTTCGACGAAATGAGTTTAGAGGCCGGATTGTCATATAACACTAAAACTGACACTATTGAAGGATTCGAAAATTGTGGACACAATACGAAAGCTGTATTTGCTGACCATGTTTTAGTGTTCATGGCAAAAGGTTTATGTAAAAAGTGGAAACAGCCTCTTGCTTATTTTTTTACTGAAGGAGGGATGAAATCTCCTGACTTAGAAAGGAATTTAAAAGAAATAATCAGAGCAGTCAGATTAACTGGTCTTGAAGTAGTGGCTGTAGTTTGTGATCAACTATCGGTCAATAGATCCGTAATTAGATCACTAAAAGAGAAAACCAATGCTGAATGCATTAAAAATAATATTGAAAATCGATATGAAGGTTTTCTTGTCGATGGCATTGAAGTAGTTCCTTTGTATGATCCACCACATTTGTTGAAGGGACTACGAAATAATCTTCTGCAATATGATGCCAAATTTAAATGGAAAGAAGATCATATCCAGACAGCATCATGGAAAGATATTGTGCAGTTTTATGAGGTGAGTAAATTATGTATTATATTGTTATATAGTTTTTTTTAACTGATGTAAATATTTATTATTTAATCAAGTCAGTAATAAAAGATGCAGTTTAGCATGTTGCTGTTCATCTTTCCCTTAGACTAATATATTTTGCAATATTTGCTGTAAAAAAAATTTTTATCCAATGTTCAATTTAGTTGTCATGTGTTTATAAAACCAGGTGGCTCATATATTACTTGTTGGATAGCTGACATATTGATCAGTACTTCATTGATGTTTAATGGTAATTAATAGAGACATTTGTTTATAGATTGATGTAGGTGATTACGACACAAAGATGTGTTATAAATTAACAGATGCCCATGTGTATACTGACCATATGAAAAAAATGAAAGTTAATGTTGCAGCACAAATATTCAGCCATTCAGTTTCTGCAAGTATGAGGGCTCTTGTGAGATTAGGTAATGTAGATAAATGTTTGTAATATACAATTGAATTGTACAATTACGCCATCTTTGTCATATGTATATAAATTGCAATTGAAATTTTTTAGGACTTGGGTCTCTTCCAGCTTCATGTAGCGACACTGCAGACTTTCTTTTATTTGTGGACAAACTATTTGATAGTGTCAATGGGTCTGTCATTAAACCACAAGAAGGAAAACCATTAAGTTGTGCTATTTCTAAAGAATCACAACATTTGTATTTTTGGAATGAAGCGAAGAATGTTCTAAAGAGCATGACATTTGTTAGAAATAAAAAAGATTTTGTGCCTCCATCTGTTACAAATTTTATAGTAACTGTTCGTGGTTTACAATACATTTGGGAGAAATTGAACAGTACATTGACATATCTCTGTCCCAGAAATTTTAATCAGGACCCACTCGAAAACTTTTTTGGGTCCATTAGAAGCCATGGTGCCAGAAATATTAATCCTACACCAACTGGCTTTATGTCTTCATTCAAGTCACTTCTAGTGACAAATTTATTGAGCACCCATTCACCAGGATCCAACTGTGAAGAGGATGCGTCAGAAGGTACCTTAGACAATTTGAAAAATTTTGTAGACATTAGAGAGCAAGAGAAGGTCAGACCATCTTTTACTAATTTAGAAGGTATTAATGTTTCACATATCAGTAAAAATATTCGAATACAAGCTGTACATTCCTACATTGCTGGCTATGTAATGCGTAGTATTCGAAAAATTACTTCAAACTGCTTAGAATGTGCAACTTTTTTAAAAAATGAAGAGGCATGTAAGCCAGAACATTTTTTGATAGAAGTCAAAGAATATAGCCGTAACAAATTATTTCGCCCAAATAGTGCTTTTTTTATTAATTTCTCGGAATGCATTGGTATTTTGCATGTTATACTTCCCAAAATATGTCACAAACGAAACATTAAAAATTATTGTATTTCAATGTTGCAAAAACATATACAAATAGATGAAAGTCTATGCAACAAGCATAATTTAAACGATATTTTTTTAATACGTATTGTAATTTTTTTTATACATACATGGATAAGAAATATAAATAAAAGTTTGAAAGGATTAGACTATAAGAAATATTACAAGAGTAATATTCTGAATCCAATTGCAAAACTGGCTCAAAAGAGGTATGTTAAATATAAAACAAAAAATAAAAAAATTAAAATGTTAAAGAGACTCGTATAACGTAAAATACAACTACTTTTTTGCTTTTATGCGACTATAGTTTTGACATTACTGCCATTATCAAGGGAATAGAAAATAGAACTATACAATATCCTAGAATATTCAATATTACAGAATTGGTAGATTTGTATATGTTTATTGTTCAAGTAAATATTATAATGTATACATGTCTTGCAATTTTTAATCGTTTTATATTATAAATAAGATCAATTAGAATATCAATTTGTTTTTATTGTTCCCTTCAACAAATCCTTTTACCTATTTAGTTATACATACCGTTTACTGATGAAAGCATATTTTATTAAAATCTGTTCGAATTTGCAATGGTTGAACTGTAACATTTGCGTTTTAAAGAAAAAACGATGGCTTTTCGTTTGTATGGAATGATACAAATGTAACAGCTCTTCGATTGATTAGAACCACAAATTCGAACAGATAACCAAAAATTCCAACAAAAATAATGCACATTTAGAATTCAAAAAGCCCGCTGTAAATAGTAGTTACATACTACACCTGAAATGGCGCTGTTAATGCACGATAATTGAAACAGGAGTTACCAATCTATAGAAGTATATTATCTATGTGTGAATGTGTCACTCATTATCATTATGTGGAAGTGGTTAAAGTATCAACCCAATTTCACAGTCTACTCCAATTATGAATTTTTTCAATGGCTCGTTAGAATACGTAGTCCTGTTTTATTAAAATTTTAAAATATTTGACTAAAACATTAGGGTATTTTTTCTTAAAAGCTAATTTTATTGCCTTGTGAATTATCTAAAAATTTTGATTTGAATTTTAGTGTTATTATTTGCAGCTACAAT
The DNA here is from genome assembly GCA_935421215.2 of Melolontha melolontha. Lineage (NCBI taxonomy): Eukaryota > Metazoa > Arthropoda > Insecta > Coleoptera > Scarabaeidae > Melolontha > Melolontha melolontha. Next base: position 94,986,061 of record OW285238.1, on the reverse strand, counting down.
TCTGCAAATAATCTAGGAAAAGAGATTAACTTTTGCTTCGTTATTTTTATCAAATTAATTTTTTTATTAATTGCTTTCACACTACTATATTTTCTTTTAAAGATTTGTATATGTTTATTTGTTGTTATAGACAAATAGATAAACCTAAACTGAAATTTTAAAATTAAATAAATAATAGTATAATTATTTCATGATTTTTTTACATTTAATTGTTTCAACTAAGTTTGCTTAATTTACGTTAGCGAACACAACTAAGTATATACTTACGTCCTAAATATGTATGTTTACATTAAACTGAAAATGCTAGTACTCCCAATTAATGACTTGGCAGATAAATTAAGTGCAGTTTTAAATATAAACATCAATATGTAATAAAAAGCCGTGATTTATTTATAAAGCGTATTTTAGTAAATATTATAATTGCGGTGGTGAAGTCAAATGCACAAGCAGTTTATTAGATAATTTTTAAACATTGAAGCACATATTAAGAATCGCAAATAAAAAGCGGCAGAAAATATTCATTCATAATTAATTTATTAAAATTGACTACACAAATACTTATTTACACATGATAAAATGAATTAATAAAACTTATATCCTATGATTTATTATTATCATCTAATGGTTCGTACCCTTCTTTTTCGATTTTTTCTTTAAACTGCAAGTAACTTCTTTTCCTATCGAAATGTTTCACCCATTGCGAAGAACAAGATATTTCATATAATTTTCTAAACTCTGCACAAGGACCATTCTTTTCTGCATTTTTTATATTGTGTTTATCCAAGCATTCCCAATACTCATCCCGCGCACCCCAGCACTTCGCACGATCAGCTTTATTCGGAAAGGACATCTTTGAATACTGAAACATAAAATGAAGTTCGATGATTATTAACACATACAGCACGTGAATTATACATATACAGATGGCACGATATCAAAGTATGTATATTTTAAGCATATAAATATGCTGTGTATATAAAAATAACATTCCAATATTTAATTTTCCTTGAATATCCAAAAATAATTTGAAGGTGTTTAATAGAATTTCATTCATGTTCAATTACGATGAACGCTTAGAAATTACGGTGTAAAAGATTTCTGAAAAATGTATAACAATGAAAAAAAACATTTTTAAATATGGTAAATATATTCAAACAAATGCTTTTTGTTTCTACATTTTTGTATTAACTGCGAATTAAAACTATTGTTGCACAAATATAGTTATGAAGGCTGAGCCAATAAGTTACTTTTTGAAATGAAAGTTGTAAAATATAATTTATGCTTAAATATTAAAGGATTTTGAACTTCTTTAAATTACAAGCAACCAACTCCAAAGCAATGAACAGAAAAAGTACTACAACATTAATAAAGTAGGTTATGTTTATAAGTTAGAACTAGATTAAATTTATAAACTTTTCTTTAAAATATCAAGTATTATTATGTATGTTTTACTTACCTAAATTACTCTTACGGAGGTAAAAAACCTTAATTTTAAAAATATTTGTATTCTTATTTAAATTAAAGCATTGACATATTTAAAGTGAACTGTAAAGGAATTAACCTTAAATTTCCCTATTTCAGTTTCCCGTCAAGATGTCTGCTTTTTGGTTTTCTTTCAAATATAAAACACACAATTAATGTCGGCAACAGATTTTTTCATAGATATTCATTGGTATAAATAATTTAATTCGTTGATTTTTTAACTAAAATTATGAATAAAGTTAAAACTAATAGTGGGGGTGGTAAAAAGAAAATTGCACCTTCAAGTGAATCCTTGAAATCTGAGCAAAAGGACAAGATAAATTTAGAAGAAAAAATAGATAAGTTAACCATAAAGACCAAAAACGTTAACGGATTATTAAATGGAGTTGAACATAATTTGTCAAATAAAGTTAGTAAGAGGAATAGAAAAAATAAGACCGTAAATAAAAATAATGATAATGAAGACAAAAAGGAAGAGAACTTGAATATTGTTGAAAGTATAGATGAAGTAAATAATATACATGTAGCAAATAAAGAAGAAATATCCCTTAATAGACTGGAAAGTGTACCTAGTACTAGTGATATAAGTAAAAAATGTGATCAGAGTGACTTAAAATTGACAAAAAATAGGTCAAAAAGTAAAAGAATTGAACTAGACAAGCCAGGCAGCAGCAGTAGTTCTACCAAAAGTGACACTAAATCTAAATTAGATGAATGTGATTCATCTGACTTCGATGTAATAGCATATATAAAAACAAAATATGGAAATGAAACTAAAGAAGAGGATAAGGATATAGAAAAAGATGTTAAAAGTGAGAAAGTTATGGAAAGTGGTAGTGGAAAAGCTGAGTGTATAGCGGAAACAGATACAGCAGACAACTTGAAAGTAGAAAATCCAAAAATAGAATATATACAATATCAATCAGAATTACAAATGCCAATGATTATGAAAATTATACAGAAAGATTTATCTGAACCTTATTCAATTTATACTTATAGATATTTTATACATAATTGGCCAAATTTATGTTTTTTGGTATGTTTTCTTTTATTAAACTAATTTTTCAATTGGGCACATAACAAATATTTGCAATGTAAAACTATACTAAGGTATCAACAAAAAGGGGTATTGCTTGAAAATATGTAGTTTTCTATCACACAATTTTAAAGAACACGCATTTTTTATTTATCAATAATTGATGCCCCTCTGCTCTCAATGCTTTTCGAAAATGATCTTATTAAAAATTGAAAACCATGCTGCTAACATTAACATTTCATAAGAGCAACTGACTTGATGTTTTACTTTATATCTTGCTACACATATTCAAAATTATCTGGATATACATATATAAATGATATTATTTTCTAATCCAAAAGGACTTACATTAAATTAACATGTAAAATGTTTCTCTACTAACATATTACTAGGTCTTTCAGAGACTAAGTCTGTATCTACTGAGTTTATTCTAATTGTCATGGATATATTTATTACAACTGAAATCTTGCAAATTCAAAGAGATTTGAGTTATTCTTCAATCTAAATGCTTCTATAAGTTTCATATATTTCACAAAAGTATAACAATTTGTTTTATAATTTCAATAAAAGATCTTTCTTCTAATAAATTCGCGTTTACAGTATTTAACAAGTTTTGGTTTAAAAAATAAATACTTTCAAAATATCTAAGCTTTTTCTGTTGGATTTGCAAAACAAATGAAATATTGTTTATTTTTGTATTTGTTTGGTATTGTTAATTTAATGCTCCGAAATTAAATGTTAATCTTATAAGTATATGTTGTAGCTGTTGATTGATGGTTACTTGTTTTTTGTGATTAAAAAATAAGAGAAAAAATACTTTTCTAACCAGGATATGAAGAATGTTAATACTAACTGTTCTGAAATATACACACAACATAGTCTGAAATTATTGTAAAACACAAAATAAATCTAAACATCATGAATAATATGCCTACAATTACAATCTGCTGATACATACATTCAGATATATTTATGAGCAACTTTGGTTTCAAATTATTGACTTTGTTACATATTTGAATTACCTTCAGACTTAATTACTTTCAACAAAAAGTATTTAATAGTAGATTTATGTTTTTATAACTTGCAGGCTATGTGCGAAGATGAATGTGTAGGAGCAATTGTTTGCAAATTAGATCTTCACAGGAAACAGATCAACAGGGGTTATATTGCTATGTTAGCGGTAGATAAGAAATATAGAAAGCACGGAATTGGTTCCACTTTAGTTAGGCGAGCCATACAAGAAATGATAGCTGGTAATGCGGATGAAGTCGTATTAGAAACGGAAATAACGAATAAACCGGCCCTACGATTATATGAAGCCCTAGGTTTTGTGAGAGATAAGCGTTTGTTTAGATATTATTTGAATGGAGTGGACGCCTTGAGGTTAAAGTTATGGCTCAGATGAGAATATCTTGAACAGGTAATTCAATCTGCTCCATATTCTCAGGGTATTTGACGAAAATTAAGGGTTTGAATGAGAAAAAAATTGGTTGAACAGAATAAAATGTTTTAATATCTGTTAATAATTAACTATTATATTATTATTCGTTGTGTAAATTTTGTTGCAGAGTCAAAATGTACATTTGTAAATTTATTTATATATATTTTTTTACAATAGTAATTTATACATATATGTAAGGTAGGATCTTTAGCCAAAATAATAATTTTTTAAATATAATTTCTCCTAGTTTATATATGTGTATATACGCAAAGGAAAAGTTTGTTTGATAAATGCAATTGTTTTCTTCATTTTTCCACTCAAAAGAAAGAAGCTGTGTTATTTTTTATTAGTTTAATTCCATCAATCATTGTAATAAGTGGTACATTGACTTATTGTATTTCTAAATAGAAAATATGTCTGGAGTATTAATCGAATTTGCATATACGTATCATAACTTCATGGTTAATATACTGTCATTTATAAAAGTAACCAAAGTGAATAAGAAAAAAAACACATTTTTTTCTATTCCTCAAATTTCCGCTTAAATATTTATTTTACTATAATTTCATGCAATTTAAATATAAGTTTTTAAATAGTAGTTACTCATATAAAGAAAACAATCACATAGGTCTGTAAAAAACGTGATTATAAAATGTTTGTTTTAATTCGACCGTTCAAATTAATCTCGAAATCAGGGCAAGTGTATATCATGTGTTCAAATAAATTTAGCATCAAAGTTTATAAAAATATGTAAATTTTTTTATAATTTTACTTAATTTTATAATTGACATCTTACTAGAACATCATTTAGTTTTAACATCAAGTAGTTTAAGTAACAAGCAACGGTTTAAAGCCCAGAACCGACTTGTCCCCAAATTTATTTGGATACATACTGCAAACTGGTCAAAATATTGCTAAAAACTAAACATCAAATAAATTTATTTTAAATTTTGATTGTTGTGTATATCTGTATTTATATAAATATTGGCAATAATTGAAATTTGCATTCTTACATGTACTTAATGTAATCATATAATATAATGTTTTCAATTGCAATATTTTTAAAAATGCTCGACTGTGATAGACTACATCAATCAAATTTTCGAATGTAATGTTAGTTGAAATTTGCTTTATGTTGCATGTCTTTTAAAAAGTTAAAATGTATTTCAGTTATTTCCTTAGTTTATTATATGTATATTATAATTATCTCTTAAAAGCCTTGCAGAATGTGATTATACTTGAGTAAGTTAAAAATGAATTCGTAAAACGAAATGACATTTATTCATTCAAGATAGGCTAAATTTTATTTTTCCAGTGTTTTGATTTATTATTGTCTTTGCTACCAGTTTTCAGATATTCGTTCATATTTTTTATTGCCATTTCTATGATCTAAACAAGCACATACCCCAAGTTCATATGTAATATTTGACCATAACAAATCATTAACAAATTAAGATTATTCAGATCCTATTTCGTTTAGAATAGTGATTGCTCCACTCATACAGTAAACCATGCACTTAGTAAATTTCATATAGTCATATCTAATTAGTATGCATATTTCCATACACGCATTCTTGCTGTGCCTTTTTTTATGCAATTGCATAAAATCGGAATTGCAATTTTGACTCTAATGCTAATGTTACCATTTCATCTTCACATATTGAAATTTTCAAGTTTCTGGTTTACTGAAATTGTCTGGATAGATTTATATAAGAACGCTTACTGGATATAAAATCCAACTGGACATGAATGTATGTATTTTAATTAGCTTCTGAGAATTCAATGCTAACTTTAATATAATCTTCAGTAGAACAATCTGAAGAAGAAAGATGGTGTCAAATGTAGCGTCTTTGGCTAAGGTACAATCTTTGCAGATGTGCCTTTCATCAAATTGCCAGTGGGATAAAATACAGTGTTGACGGCAACTTAGTTGCTGAAATATGTTTTTAGAAGTTTATTCATTTATTGTAGGGATTTTTCATGTTGCTGTCTGTTTTATGAGCGTTTAAATTTAAGTTATTTAAACAAATTCAAAAATTCACATTGAAGACAATATATATAGTCAGTACTTATTGCGCCTGTGAAAATAAACAATATATTCACATTGGAAAATTATTTTTTCCAATGAAAAAGTTATTTTCGAGATAATAGTTAAGTGTGCAATTTATTTGATACATTTATCTTTTTTATTGACTACATACGTAAATACATGCAGGGTATATATGTATTAAATTTTTATTCACACATGAGGTCTACAAAGACATCATGCACACACTCAAAATATTGTCATAGGCATATAGTGCCTATATTGTCATAGGCATATAGTGCAACATTATTAGCAATCTTTTAAAAATATTTTCCCTTCATTAGATTAGTAGAAATATTCTTCATTTATCATATGCTTCTTATTTATTGATTATAACGGCAAATAAAAAATTTGGCTATTAATATCTGCAAACTCTGAATGAAGGAACAAATTGACATTAATTGGTTTATAGGCCTGAATGCTATTTTCTGCAGAATTTATTAGATATAAAACATTACTGCGATATATAGGTTAATCTAACCTACTAAAAAATATTGTATTATATTGGTATATTAAATGCTGCAAAGGCACATAAAATATTGATGTTAGCAAATCTTTGTATACTTAGTGATGTGTAAGTGTGTGAGATTTAAAACTGTAGACTGTGAATTCTGTTTTTTAGTTTAATGTTCCCAATTGATTCTTCAATTTCCCGATTTCAATTTAATTTCCTTTTTGACAGCATTCTAGAGATGCTGTCACTGCGTTTGAATCGCTTTTTGAGTGTGTATTCGTCTAAGCAATTATCGTATGATCACGTATAAATTTGTATTTACTCTTTAGTAAATATGGTACCAGTTACATCAAATTGAAATTATTTTCTAAAAACGAAAACACTTTTATTTTAGTCTGGACTATTCAGATGTTGTTTAGTGTAATAGCTACTTGTCTTTTTTGCTATTTTGTAGAAAAGCTATAATTTATAGCTTTTCTACAAAATATTTCCAATAAATAGTCAATGGATGATTTATAGCCTATAAATCATCCAATATAAAATTGTATGTACTTTTGCTATTTATTGACACCATCATTAACACAACTAATGAACAATAAGTTAGTAATGGAATTACTTCTAGTTCAAAATTAAAATAGTTTTAAAAATTTTCACAATTATATGGAAGTTTGGAATGATCTTACTTGTACTTTTTTGATAATTTTAAATATAGTAATCAGGCTCGCATAAATTTCATTTAGGGAGAAATGTATAATTAGAAGGAATTAAGATTCTATTTATATGTAAAAGTTCTTTTGCAGCATATTTATTTATAAATCAACAAATTTTGACCAGTTTGTAAAACCAGAATGATCTCGGTGTACTGACATTTTTTTTGTAATAAAAATCATTCAATAAACTTTATAATTCATGTACATCTTTTATATAATCAATTTAGATAGGGTTTTACAAAGTTATTTTTTGTGAAAAGAAGCACAGGGTGTTCACACAGTATAGGTATGATTAGCTTTTGTAAAACTATGTATCATCTTCCTAAAAGAAAAAAAATCAAGTGTAGTCGGTTATTGTGATGCTAACATAGGCTTGTAATGAACTTATTTGTAAAAAAAAAAACAGTTTATTAAAATATTATAGAAAAAGCATATATCAATGTTTGGTGTGTTCATTTACTTTTTTCTACTAGACAAACGTCTATAAAGTGAATAATGATGTAAATAAAAGCAGTAACGGGTGATTAATTGAAATGTCAAATGTGTTTTGTGTATTATATCTTATTTGTACATATTATATTCCTTTAAAAACATTTGTGTTAAACTTTGTATATTAAATATACAGTTCTTGTATAGTAGAATTTTAAATGTCATCGTTTCAATTGGACACCCATACCTACATTGTGTTGCAAACAAATGTCTACTTAAAAAATGTTTTTTTAGTAAATTGGATATTTTGTGTGCAATAGGTTTATTGATTTATCTTTTTTAATATAAAAAAAAAATAACCGAGTTAAGATTTTTTATTTACAAAAGCTTGAGTTTTTCTTTTGATAGACTTAACTAATACATTTAATTCAGCATTTTTGTTTATCTGATTTTTATATTTCTTAGACGTGTCTTCTTCCATGTCTTCATTTCGCCTCTTCTGCTTTTCATTTATTAATTCCTCCATACCCTTTGTTTTCTTATAATGTGAATCAGTAGGATCGATATTAAAATGATGACTAGTATATAATGCTGAGAATCTTTTATCATCAACATTAACTACAAAGTCATCTACATTCTCTTCATTAACCTTCTTCCTTTTTCTCTTTGATTTGCTGTCATTTTCTTGATTTTGTATCTTCCTTAAGCTGAAATGCTTTTCGTTATCATCAGTCATTAATAGTAATTCTAATTCGGCTTCCTTTTGCTTATCTACTTCAACAACTTTTTCAACAGGTTTAGATTTCTTTTTTTGTTTGAATTCTGGTTTATTAAATTCCTCTGCAAAATATGGATCATTTATATCTATATCTGAGGGAATATCATCTCCACTATCATTTTCCATTTTCTTCTTTCTTTCTTCACGTTTCTCTTTTCTTTTTTGTTTTCGTTTTTCCAAATATTGCTCGAATGGCGTTTTATTTTCCTGTTCCAACTGTTTTTTTTTCATTATTTTGTCCGTTTTTTCTTTCAAATCTATCCCCCAGCTTATTTCCATTTCAGCACCCTTTTTTTCTTTGTCTTTCTCTTTAACTTCTATTTCAGTTAAAAGGGCACGATATTTTTTAATGGGATTACTTTCTTCGTTTTCCGAATCTGATTTTGAATCCTCTGCCACTTCATTGCGATCTTCATCACTACTCGAAGCAAGGTAACCCTGAAGATCATTTTCATCAATTTCATCAATTTTTCCAGATGCCAATTTTTGGGCAAGTTCTATTCTTTCTGGGTTAGTCTCGTCCCAAGTTAAGTTAACCTAATACAAAATAATGATAAAGTATGTTCTTTAATATACTGTACAAGCATAAATATATGTGTAAAATATTAAATAAAGAAACTCAAGTGCTATGTTTCTTCCTGTATATTATTTACGCATGATACTGGTAACTAGATTTGTTATTGTAAAGTTATTTCAAGATTAACATGAATGACATACCATTTCTAAATCAAATCTACTAAGTAGAGAAAGTAAAAGCTTTTAAAATTGATAAAAGTTTAACATAAGTGTAACAACATGCTAGAAAATTATACAAAAACGTAAGTATTAAAATAATATACACAATTCCGTGTTCAATGAATTAAAAATTCTTTAAAATTTTGTAAATCTACCATATTTGCACCAAATATTTGGAGATATAAAGTAAGTTTCAACACTAAACACTGCATTTATTAACTATACTTAAATAATACTGATTTGTCAAAATTCAATTTGCTTTAGTTTTTTTCACATGCTTTTAATGCATTTGATTGATTTCCTTATGTCCTGAAACATTTTCCAAAATGTTTGATGTAGGGCTGAGAACAACTTCTTAATTGGATTAAGGTCAGATATATTTCGTTATATGGTAGGGAAGACGTTCTATATAAATATTCCATATTTTACTTTGCCATGGTTTAATTAATGATAATATGACAAGAACAATACTCATACATCTTTACCTTGAATATCTCACATTGTGCTTTAGACAAAATAAACAGTTCATTAGTTCATGTTCCTTCTGCATTTATGCAATTCTAGATCACTAGTGAAATTAGTTTAAGTATTTCAAGTCGATCTTTATTAATAAATATCATCTCAAGCATTATAAAAATTAGTTTTCTTAAAAAAAAAGGGAAAATCAAAAGAAGTCAAAATAAAATGTAAAAACTTTAATTCACCTTTTTTCTACTTCAAATGTGAATTTCTGTAAAACAGCCTAGTTTAATCAATTTTTTTGTTTGAATTAGCCCTTAATGTTGCTTTTCTGTTTATCTCAATTCATGCGACACTTCCGGGTGATTAATTTTGCTTCAATAGTTGTGCTATTCTAAAAACTGTAGCAAGAGAACCTTCTGCAATTTGCATTTATTTCAAGTTATTATTTTCTAGTAATGATGTCATTGCCAATGTCTTCAGCACAGCTTAGCAAATTAAAAATGTAACTGTAGTATAATCAATCATACACTATATATTATAAACTAACAAAATATATCTGAACACTAGATAAATATGGAATTAAATAAAAAATAATTCATGTTACACATTGAATAAAAGACTTGTAGAAATTTGATTTGAAATCAGATTAATAGGAAATTCAACCAATAGAATTTAATAAGTTTTAATGGAAACAATCCCAAAAATTAAGCTTCCAATTTTATTAACTTAAAAATGTATGAAATTAAAACATTTTTAATTAAATGAACACTAACTCCTTGTGCAATAGAAATAATGACATGGTTGTTCAATGTATAAACTAAAACAATTTCCATTAAAATTTTATATAATTTAATCACATGTTTAATTATGAAAATATTCTTTTATGTTGGCTAAGAGGTATTGTACAAAACTGTTCACTGTTCACATAAAACATTTCTGTAAACAATACTGTTTCAGCAGTAGTTTATTATAAAAGGATGATGTCTGCATTGCCATTATCAAATGAGTGATTCAAATAACAAAGTTATAATTAGCTGTACTTTGAACTCTACTATTACGATTTATTTTGAGACATTTGGTAACTCAATAATAATTATCATTAAATTTGATATATACATTAACAAAAGCACAAGAAATAATAGGACTTGAATATGTATAAAATAAGAAACAAATTTTTTACCTTAGCTTGTTGCAAGGCAGTTGTGGTGAAGAACCTTGGTTGATATTTGGTTGTATTGGGCATTTTATCACAAATTTCTTTAGGTTCTTCATTAAAAGACAAATCATCAGGTATAAAACGTAAATCAATTTTTGTTGCACTAGATTCATATTCCATGCCATCACATTCTGTATATATTTTATTAGCAGTATTTATACTGTCACATGTTATAACAGCATAATAATATTTAAGTCTATTTAGTTGATATTTTCTTAATTTCTCCATATGGTATTTTGAACCTTCCTCCTTTTCCTCTTCCTCATTTTCATCAATTTTTTCTTCAACCAACTCAATAGGTCCTTTAACTTCTTCTGCTTTCATTCTCTCTTTACCAAATTCAGATGGATATATAACCACAGATTTAATTAAGCCACCTTGGGACACAAAAGAATTAAATAAAACCATTAAATCAGTAGCTCTTATTCTATCCCAGTCCATATTACAAGCAGCTAAACGACAGGTTGCTTCATTAGTTCTTTCAGCATCAGCATCTAATTCACCCCAATTATGTTCAATTTGGTCATCTTCAAGATCTTCAGATTCCGAATCACCAGATGAACTTTCAGAGAATAAACTAGTTTCACCTCTAGCATAATCCACTTGTAAGTTTCTTAACTTCGTTTTTACATCATCTGTAATTGTTATATCATTTTCGTTAATTGTTAAGTCGTTATCTCCACTATCAGAAGTATTTTTTTGGAGTTTCACATATTTTCCCACTTCTTGTTTTTCTTCATCTTCTTCAGAGGAACTTTCATCTGAGCTTAAGTGATAGTATCTTTTCAAATCTTCTGTAGACGTGTGATTTATTGGTCTACCTCTACTGTCTATGGTATACTTTACCTTAAATTTTTTATCTTTGAACATAGACTGAAAACGCTTATCAATTTTCACTTTTTTCTCAGATTTTGGAATTCGCCGAAATTTTGGATTAGTTGCAATATGAGCAAATCTTTCGTCTTCCATTGTTACAAATTTAAAATCCAAGAAATCTGACACGTGAGATTTATTACGAGAATAGGTTATGTAAACATAAGGTTGGTTTTATTCTGTGGTTTTATCTATATCTATAAAATTAATCCAATTAACCTTTCGTTAGTTTGTAAGTTTTACACATTAAAAAAAAATATTGCATGGTATTTAAAAGTATAATTATGGAATATACATACTATAACCAAATGTGAATATCTTGATTTTGGAGCGACATTTTAATAATATAATAACAATAAAATATAACCTAAAAGTAGTTGTGACCAGACTAAGAGGATTTATAAATTTATAGGTTTGAGTGCATTTTTTCATTACAGAAATACATACCGTGACTTAAGAAAAGAATATGTAAGTAATATATATTAATGCCGCATACAGCTCAAGCTTTGAGCACGACAAATTATTTAAAAAAATGTGTTTAATATAACAGTGATGGCAGTAATATTAATAATAAATTCAGGTATGTAACTTATATCATCTTATATGTAATTGTGCATTAACAAATTTAACAACTAAAATTTTAATAATTCTCAAAAAATCTGTTTAATAGCGTTTTTTCGCGAAATTTAGAATATCTTAATATTTTTTAATATATAATAATATAGTGCTATAATTAACAGTTATGTCACGCAAAACTAAAGAAATAATTGGTTTGATCCGCGGATTACAATCTGTAGTAGAAGCTGGTGTTAAATTACAAGAAGATTCACTAAAGACAGTCTGGGATAATTCTAGCTTCAAAATTTTAACAAAGGAGTGCTCTAATAATATTTCATCGTCGAACGTTAAAAATCCAGATGAAATATTTCAAGTTTTAAATGATACTTCTGCAAGAATTAACACAGTTTTGTACGGTATTAGAGAATATATAAATTACGCATCGCAAACGGCCACGGCAACTACTAATGCAGGTCAGTAATGAGTATTATTTGTGTTTACATATACGGGTGGATGATTCACATGACCAGATCAGCGTAGGCTTTTTATCCTTGACGATGTTGATTTTCAGAATATTTATCATCTAAAACAGCGGAGAATGTAGGGCGAATAGGAGCAAAAGAAACGCGAAGTGACCAAAAGGCGCCCGCACGTTCGATCGCGACTGCAAATAAAGCTTTTGAAATAAAACTTACCGATAGCGATAGGGCATTACTGAAAAAATTAGATATGGAACATCGAGAAAAAATGGAAAAACAAGAAAAATTGAAAGAACAAAATCATATTAATTTCGTAGCCTTGGATGATTCAGTGAGAAAAAAGAAAGACATTGAAAAAAATGGGCCCAAAATTACTGCTGTTCCACATCCAAAATCCAAACAAACGGTAAGATTAATACTTCTTTTGTTTTAATTAATTATCTTGGATAAACGTGTCTAGTATTAATGGATACTAACAAAAGTTTATACACACAAATTCTTGAATCCAAAGACTTTTTAATGTGTTATACTTTCATTACTTTCATGAGTATTGCATTTTATGACAAGTTCGTGACGCACAGTTTGTTTCTGAAGCCGTCAGATATAATGGCTAAAAATAATATCATTAATTTAATTTTCGTAATTCTTGCCGCCTTTTAATTGTAATGATTTGAATTATGTTCTTGGTATCTATTTTTAGATTGTATTTATTTAGAAAAACTAAATGACGCAATTTTATAGTCTTAAAAAAGATTAAAAGAAGTAAATTGACGAAAATTAGCAAATAAAATCCTACAGTGTCAATGACACTAAACAAACAAAAACTAATCTAATTTTTTAAATTGCCAAAGTTTTTAATTAAATATTAATTTCGTATTTTGTAATGGCAATAAATAGAAATTTACATTTCATGTCTGCCAATGTAATATAGACAATTACATTTAATCATGCGTTCTTGATATCCTCAAAAATATGGTTTTGCAAAAGCATATGAACCATCAGGCTTTATAAGCCTCTAGGGCCCAACTTCCCAAATTTTCACGCACATATGCGCATGCGTCCCCGACGTTTTATTAATTTATTATTATTATTATACTGTGAGGCCAAAAAGAATATGTGAGTTGGCAGTACTTTTTAGAACATTTTTGAGTTTGCGATTGGCAGCAAATCATTTTGAATGTCAAATAACAGTGTTTTCATGCGATCAATGGCGTAGTATTTTTCTGGTTTTTGTTCTCTTTGTTTTATCACGTTTTATTCAAAATTTGTCTATATTCAAAAGAAAAATACTTTTTAGTACTAATTATCATGGTGTTTACTATAGAAGAAGACACGTTTATAGTAATGGCATATTTTCGTAGATAGTATTTATAACAGTTGTAAGAATATTGAGATGTATAAGCAAACGCCAATTAAGTTGGCGCGAGGAGGGGTAAGTTCGCGCATGATTAAAAGTAGTGGGGAGATTTGTATTTGGTTTTACATAAAATGTCAGATAATTCTAACCTCTGAGCGTGTGTCACTTTTATGATCCCCTAGCAAAGACATTATATTCCTTCAAACGTCAATGACAAATGTATTCTGACAATTACTTGAGTAGTGGGGGTGGACGTTTTTAAAAACGGCTTCTGCGCACCCCCTCTTCGCGCCAACTTAATTGGCGGTTGCTATACATACGTTTTCTTTTTGTATATTTGTAAATTTATTTATAATATATTATGTTTAATAATATACTGTAGTGTTATTTTATTTAGTTATTCTCTATTTTAGTACAGATTAATCTGTTAGCACTAGTAATCATTTTGTGGATTTAAGGTTAGAATATATTTACTTTAAAATTACCGTATGACCACGTCTACGCCGCTGCATCACTACTGAAATTTGCTGATAAACAAAAAACCTTATAAACAAAATCAGTTTGACCAACTATTTCAGTCTTTTTGGCTCTCTCTGTATATGAATTGTAATGAATAATAATAATAATATGTAATATGAAAAGTAATGAATAATAAATAAGAATAGTAAAAACATTTGTATGTGTGTTAGTTGTGGAAAACAACTTTCTAGTTTGTATAATTCGAAATGACATGTAAAAAAAACCACAATATCCTGTTGCCTTCATTGCCATCCAAAGTGGTTGAAAATTTCAAATATAAATGCGATGAATGTAACATCTGTTTTAACAATATTTACAAATTTAATCATCATAATAAGAAGAAACACAAACTGCAACAAGAAAACTAAGGAAGTGGCAAAAAAGGTGTCTATTTTATTATAAACTATGTTCTACTAAAGTAGATATGATTAAGCATTTTAATGGACTACATAATTTAAACATTAAATTCAAGAATATGGACTCTTCTTCGCGCGAAGAATTCCGTAAATGGTTATGTAATTTTGAAAAGCAAACGGTTGCTAAATTTATATTAGAGAAAACGGCAGAATCGAAACATATACGGACACTAGAATACCCTACTGGCCATGTTTAATAATAATAATAAAACTCTTCCACGCAACTGTTACTTTTTTGTTTTATTTATTTTTTGCTACATCAATTTTAAATATATATAGCAAGCGCCAATTAAGTTGGCGCGAGGAGGGGGTGCGCAGAAGCCGTTTTTAAAAACGTCCACCCCCACTATTCAAGTAATTGTCAGAATACATTTGTCATTGACGTTTGACGGAACATAATGTCTTTACTAGGGGATCATAAAGTGACAAACAGAGGCTCACAGGTTAGAATTATCTGACATTTGATGTAAAACCAAATACAAATCTCCTCACTACTTTTAATCCTGCGCGAACTTACCCCTCCTCGCGCCAACTTAATTGGCGTTTGCTATACTTCTTCATTATCATTAGTAAGTAATGCAACTTATTTTGCATTCTATTAGCTATTATTGCTATTTTTTTTGTGTTGCCTTGTTATTATTGTAGGGTTAGATGCGAGAAGAGAGGGAGTGCCGAGCGGAAATGGAAAAAGGGAGTAGTAGTAGTGAAGATGATATGACGAAAGGGTGTGTGTGTGTTATTAAGTTAAGTCGAAATTGAAGACGAAACATTTTTGTGGTATAGCAAACGCCAATTAAGTTGGCGCGAGGAGGGGTAAGTTCGCGCAGGATTAGAAGTAGTGGGCAGATTTGTATTTGGTTTTACATCAAATGTCAGATAATTCTAACCTCTGAACGTGTATCACTTCATAGAAAAGGGATAAAATAGAAGGCTATCTTATTAACAACCTTTTAAAAGATTTAGCGCCTGACGAAAAGTTCGCAAACTAAACCATATTGGCGGATATTTTAAATCTTAGCTTATTTGAATATATTCATTTTTAGTATTCAGTATATCCTAACCATATTGAAATTGGTAAATATAATTTCCATGATTTTCTGCAATCATCTGTGAAAATAAGTATAATTACAATTACCAATTACAATATGCGTAGTATACACTAAATCAAATAACAAAATTGGTTCTTGTAACAAGTTATAACAAAAGTCAAAAAACATAATTACTAGTACATATATACATTTAATAAAAAAAATCTAATTTAAATATAATAAATATGTACTTAATAATAATCTACTGGTAATCCTAATTATGAGAAATATTAAATGAATGGAAACACAACTATTCAAACAAAAGAAAATAATAATATTAACACCGGATACATTATGTAATATGATAACACATTGCCACTAATAAAACACAAAAAAGAAAAAAATAATAAGTGCAAACAAGTAAACTTAATTTTCTATAATAAAAAAAAAAATGAAATGTATTTTCAGAAAAATACAAATTTAAAGATTCATTATGGTACTTTGTGAAACAACATGCATATCACAAGCATTGAAGATTTGATTTAAGGAAAAACACAATAGTGAAATGGAAGATTTTAACATATATACATTATGTAATATAATGATAGCAAATTAAAAACTCTGCAGCAGCAGATTTGAAGTATTTAAAGATTCATTATGGTACTTTGTGAAACAACATGCATATCACAAGCATTGAAGATTTGATTTAAGGAAAAATACAATAGTGAAATGGAAGATTTTAACATATATACATTATGTAATATAATGATAGCAAATTAAAAACTCTGCAGCAGCAGATTTGAAGTATGTAGCACAATTGTATAATTTATTAGTATTGGAGCTAAGTTCAGTAATTGGTGTCACTCCCACAGTTTTCAATAAGAAGTCCTAAAAAAAAAATTGAGTCTTATAAATAATCTAATTGAATAAGTTGTACATACCAGAAGTTTCTTTTTTACTGCTTGTAGATGGGTTATCCATAGATTCCTGAATGGATATGATTGCTACAAATTTGTATGTATTAATATTTTCTATATACTTTGTATCTTTCATTTATACTTACAAGTTGATGTATGAGCTCCATAATTAGATGTATTAATAGATGATAAATTTAAAGAAACAACGGCTAATGATTCACGTGGCTCTCGATTACTGTTCTTTTGAAGCATATTCTTAGCTTTAGAAGAAATAGAAGTTTGTTGTGTTGAACCACCTTTACATCAGATTTAGGTAAAACTGCAGTTTACGGCGCCCATTTAAACTGACACATCGGACTCGAATACGCATGCGCATAACTTAATAAAGTATGGCAGCATTGCCAAACCGAACGTCAATAACAAATATTGCCGTTTTCACTTTAAGCGGAATCCAAAATTGTTTAAAATATGTGAATGTGTATAATGAAAATCTATGGTGTGTCCTGCAATACCTCCTCTACCTGCAATTTTAATAGAAATTCTGAAAAAATAACTTATTAATACAAATAAATAAGAAGTATCAAAAACACGTTTGAATGACAAAATGCCAAGTGACCGAGATTTGTCAACGTTGCAGCTGATTCTGTATGCTAGCGGCGGGAAATTCGGATGGGCGCCGTAAACTGCAGTTTTACCCAGATTTATGTATTTTTTCTATAGAATATGGAATTTAAGTAAGTTCCAAAAATATAAAATATTTTGATAAAATGACCAATTTAATTATAGTTTTCTTTCTACGGTAAACTTACTATTACAAAAGTAGTAAAACATTAGATCTAATCAACACTAAAAATAAAAACAAAGTCCATAAAAATACGAATCAAAATATATAAAACAACGACCTGATAAACATAACAAAAAGATAATGGCGTCAAAAAAGTCAACGTTGGTCCTAATTGGTTAAAATTATTGACTGTTGTTCAAGCAAATATTCTAATTGCCGATAATTGAAAGTTTACTATCCATTCTGCCACCTATTGAAAAGTTCGCAAACTTGACATCTTTTATCCTTGTCTAACAATTATGTTTCAAACACGGCAATTTAAGTGAAATACTCCTGTATTATATCAGAATAATTGAAACATACATGAGTAGGTAAACCCCACCAGTTTTGTATAATACAAAGGTATTTTTAATAATATAAAATATTATTAAAAATTTGGTGTGAAGAACACAAATGCAGGTTCACTATTACGGTGTACTTCACACCAGATTTTTAATAATATTTTATATTATTAAAAATACCTTTGTATTATACTCCTGTATTACTTTATGATCCCCTAGCAAAGCATTATGTTCTGTCAAACGTCAATGACAAATGTATTCTGACAATTACTTGAGTGGTGGACGTTTTTAAAAACGGCTTCTGCGCACCCCCTCCTCGCGCCAAGTTAATTGGCGTTTGCTATACCTTAGTTAAATATAACACCTATCTTGTAACTGTTGAAATAAAATCATACACAATATGGGGGCTCGCCCGGGATTATCAGCCATAAACAGTGATTGCATAAGGTGTTAAGCGTGTGGCAGGTGAAACATTGTATTTTGTGAAAAGAAAATTAAGTGTATTTTTAAGTGACAGCATTTAAGGTATAGTGAAATAAGTATCATTTTTGCTTGCTCGGTAAGAACGCTTTGAAGACGATAACCGTTTATGTTTAGATTTGAAAGAATTCTTTTTATTTACTTAAAAAAAAAAAAAGTAAAAGTACAAGTGTAAATAATTGTCAAAACTAATAAATATGAATTTGGGACAAGTTCCATACGTTTCCGATAGTATTAACACGGCTCCGATGCCAGTTATAAAAACATTTTACAAACTTATTTTTGAATACGAGGATGAGAGACATAGTCGGAAAAAAGTGCGTGAATTTTCGGGCTTCGCTTTCGACAACGGGAGTGATGAATATAAAGACAAGCTGCAATTTATTAGAGACAATTTTACCGTTAGTGAATTAACTTTAATTTCTTGTATTATACGTGTAGATTATAATACTACGGCGGAGAAATTGGCCAAGGCGATTTGTGTAAGTTTAATGGATTTAAATACTTTAAAATGCACAATAGAAAGTGGCAGACAAGATGACGAAACGGAAGAAGAAGATGAAGAAGGAAATGGTGATGAAGAAAACAAGAACAAAGAGAACAACCGCCAGGAAGAAAATAGCGTATGCCAACCGCCAGGAAGAAAATAGCGTATGCTCATCTTCCTTCAAGGATGGAAACGAGATCGAGAAATAAACCAAAACAGGGAAAGCCTTTGCGATGTTTCAATTGTGGAATAATAGGCCATAAGTCTGTTGATTGTAAATCAAAGAATCTTGGAACAAAATGTTTTAAGTGTAACAATTTTGGTCATCGAAGTTTTGAGTGTAAGGGGAGAGATGATGGAAGATCAAATCAAAGTACATCTACAGCGAACGTCCATATAATTGAGAATTCAGACAGTAGATTATTCAAGACAGTGGGAATCAATGGTGTTTCCGTAGATTTGTTAGTCGATACCGGAAGTCAAATCAACATCATCAGGGAAGACATGTTAGAAGTTATTGGATCACCTGTATTGTACAAATCAAGTATAACATTGAATGGATTTGGTATGTCAAGCATAGAAACCCTAGGTTTTTTCCAGTGTATGGTTAACATGGATGAAGGTAGTTATTTTTGTACTTTTCATGTGGTTGGCAATGGTGTTATGCCAATGGGAGGCATGTTAGGAAATGAACTACTAACTCAGGCCGATTTGGTAATTAATCAAGATGGCATCAAGGTGATTAAAAAGCATGAAAATGTATTGTTTGCAAATATGGAAATCCAGGAAGAAGAATTAGACATCGGATTGGAAATAGGCGACGAATTGAAGGATGAAATAAAAGATATGGTTTATTCTTATGACCCCAAAAAGGCCAAAAGTGCGAATGTCGAAATGAAGATTATCACCAAGAACGAAGAACCAATTACACATAGACCGAGACGATTGCCATTTATGGAAAGATCAATTGTGGACCAACAAGTCGATGAATGGTTGAATAATGGAATAATAGAACAAAGTGCATCTGATTACTCAAGTCAAGTGGTTGTGGCTCGTAAAAAGAACGGATCGCCCAGAGTATGCATCGATTTCCGTAAAATAAACAGAATGGTGGTGAAGGATCGTTATCCATTGCCATTAATTGAGGACCAATTAGACAAACTGCAAGATGCCCAAATTTTTAGCACTATCGATTTGAAGAATGGATTTTTTCATGTAAACGTAGAAGAACAGAGTAGAAAATATACATCATTTGTTACACACAATAATCACTATCAATTTCGTAAGATGCCTTTTGGTATGTGTAACGCTCCAGCAGTTTTTCAACGATATATTAATGTTATTTTTCAAGATTTATCTATCAAAAATATCGCTTTGCCGTACATGGATGATTTAATTATTCCTGCCTCTAACGAATTTGAAGCTATTCGTAGATTGAAACTAGTTTTTCAGACAGCTGAGGAATATGGTCTGGAAATAAACGTCAAGAAATGTCAGTTTTTGAAGAGACGAGTTGAATTCCTTGGTCATGTGATAGAAGGGGGAAAAATATTTCCGTCATCTGAGAAAACTCAAGCCGTTACACGTTTTCCTGAACCAAAAACAGTCAAACAAGTGCAGAGTTACTTAGGGTTAACGGGATACTTTAGGAAATTTATACCATATTACTCCATCATAGCCAAACCTCTAAGTGATATGTTGAAGAAGGGGGCTCAGTTTCGCTTCGATGAAAATGAGCGTGCCGCTTTTCAAGGACTCAAAAGAATGCTAACTAGCAAACCAGTTCTGGATATATACAAGCAAGGAGCAGAATTATAATTACATACGGATGCATGTCAGGAAGGATATGGAGCAATTTTATTTCAAAAATCGATCAAAGACAATCGCTTCCATCCGATTTACTATATGAGCAAGAAAACTTCAGATGCAGAGAAACGGTACAGTAGCTACGAATTGGAAGTCCTAGCAGTGATTGAAGCGCTGAAGAAATTTCGTGTTTATTTATTGGGTACTCATTTTAAAGTTGTTACGGATTGCTCAGCCTTTCAAAATACCATAAATAAGAAAGACCTAACCACCAGGGTAGCTCGATGGGTTATGTTATTGGAAGAATATGACTATACCATTGAACATCGTCAATCTACAAGAATGAAACACGCGGACTCACTCAGTAGGAACCCAGTAATGACTGTCAGTGCTGATGGTATCATCAAACGAATTCGAGACGCACAAGAAACAGATGTGTTGCTGAAACCAATAAAAGAGATTTTAAAAGAAAAGCCTTACGAAGACTATGCTCTTAGAAATGACATTTTGTATAAAGTCGTTGACGGTCGTGAACTTTTAGTGGTGCCTAAGTTAATGCAAATGGAAATGATACAAGAAGCACATGGTAAAGGACACTTAAGTGCAAAGAAGATAGAGCAAATAATGAAAGAAGATTACTTTATCTCTAAATCAAAAACGAAGATAGAAAAGTGTATTGCGAATACTTTACAGTGGTGTCTGGTGTGAGTTAATTCATAAATAACGGACTAAGTGGACAATTAAGTGTTAATTTAATATTTGTTTAAATAAATATACAGTGCGAAAAGACGTTTATTTTAAATATCGTGATGGCGAATAGAGTGAAACTCACGGAATTAATAGTGACTGATTTAAAATGAGAATTAGAGGAGATGAATGAGGACACAACTGGCAAAAAGGCAATTGCCTATTTGCCAGTGGTGCCAGTTGCCAGCAACGGCTTCGAAATGTGTTGATCTAGGAAGGCGAGGATCCAGAGAATTATGTCTTTAAAGTTCCAGGTGGAGATGCTGACGTGAATTCGCTGTTGATGAAAATGGAACAACGGCTGATAGACAATTCGCAAACCTTGGAACAGCGTCTAATAAATTCACAAACTCAAATGGAACAGAAGAATCTGGACAATGTGAAAAGTTTGGAACAACGACTGATAGACAATTCGCAAACTTTGGAACAACGAATAATAGACAATTCGCAAACTCTTGAACAACGTCTAATAAATTCGCAAGCCGAGATGGAACAAAGAAATCTAGAAACCGCTAGAATCTTCAAGAAAAATCTGGAAAAGAAGTTACTAGAAAATTCTAAAAGCTTCGACAAAAGTTTGGAAAAAGTGGATAAAGTTCTAGAACAGCGACTGACGGAAAAATCAGAAGCCTTAAACGAAGTGGTTTTCATAGCTGTAGAGGAGAAAATTGGAGAACATTCTAGACTTTTAGAGGCAATAATGATTCAGATGAAATTACCTGTTACCATGGGTCATTCTGATCCCAAGCAGGTCAACGAAGAAGCTATACCGCGGCCCATCGAAATAAAAGAAAACGTGTGACTATCTCGAAGACCAGAATCAAGCCACCAACCTTTGATGGAAAGACGTCATGGGCGACTTATCTGACGCAATTCGAAGCAGCCGCAGAAGCAAACGCATGGTGTTCTGTTGAGGAGGCGACTACTTTAATCATCGCATTGAGGGATGATACTAGTAATAGTTTGCAGACATTGCCTCCTGAAGAACGTAAAGATTATTCTCAACTCATTAAACGCTTGGAGATGAAATATGGCCACGCACATTTGGAGCAGATATACCACACCCAGCTGAAGAATCGGTCACAAAAGAAAGGCGAGAATCTTCAAGAATTTGAGGCAGATGTTGCTCGTCTGGTACGACTGGCATATCCAATGGCGCCAGATAATTTCATGGAACACCTAGCTGTCCAGACGTTCATAGATGGTCTACGGGATATTGATACGCAGCAAGCATTAAGGTTGGCACGACCGAAAACCTTGATCGATTCTTTGACGCACGCGCTTGAGACTGCAAAGCAAGCCTCTCGGAACCATGCCTGTGTCTGTACTGTTGACAAAGGAGAAAATGAGTTCATGGAGCAGGTAGTTAGTCAGAGTCCTAAATCAGATCAGACCAATCAAAAGAGAGAAGCAGCTTCTGTGGCAGGTGAAGTAGATGTCTATTTTATCATAGGACCAACATCCATCCGACATCGTGTTCTCGTAGCCGAAATAGAAGAAGAAATAATCTTGGGATTAGACATCATAAACACCTACGGTTTCCAGTTAAACATGCAAGGGGACACTTTAAAAATAAATAATGAGGAATTGTATCTTCATGGGAAAGATTGTGGGAATATACAAGTAATTACAGTATTCTGGGGTGGTGTTCGGCAGTGTCGGCCGTCGTTCATCGTGTGGAGGTGAAGAAGAATCGATTCGTGCAGATTCCTGAGAAATTGTCCAAGATAATCGACTCCGCCTGTCAAGGATTGAGCAAGAAGGTACAAAGCCAAGTTAAAGATTTAATCAAACATTATGAAGACGTCTTTGAGACTGAGACTGGTACGAAAGGAAAAACCAATATTGTAATGCACAAAATAAATACCGGCGATGCAAGTCCAATTCGACAAGGACCAAGAAGGTTACCACTGGAAAAAAGTGAGGAAGCCAAGCAGATTATACAAGATATGGAAGGCCAAGGAGTAATTGAACCTTCGAATAGTCTGTGATGTGGGCCCGGCCCTGAGGGCCACATCGATGAGTCTTTACGCAGATATCGTGGTAGCGTTAAATAATGCACAAGTGAAGTGGGTTTAACACAGTTTAATTAACCAACACTTATAACGATTCAACAAAGATGATATTTACATAGTTAACAAATATAGACGGTAGTCGAAAGGAGACTAACTCACTCTCACTATTGTCGTACCGCCTGTGTATTGTGACTCTGCTAAGACTCATCGATGTGGCCCTCAGGGCCGGGCCCACATCACATGGCGATCCTGGCAGAATCGCCATGTGATGTGGCTTGGTTTCTTAAGCCACGTAATGTGCCTTAGTGGCTGGCAAGGATCGCCATGTGATGTGGGCCCGGCCCTGAGGGCCACATCGATGAGTCTTTACGCAGATATCGTGGTAGCGTTAAATAATGCACAAGTAAAGAAGGTTTAACACCGTTTAAATAACCAACACTTATAACGATTCAACAAAGATGATATTTACATAGTAAACAAATGTAGACGGAAGTCGAAATGAGACTCTAACTCACTCTCACTATTGTCGTACCGTCTGTGTATTGTGACTCTGCTAAGACTGCCTCTCATTTCGACTACATGTCCTTACTCTAGATAAACATGAGTGTTGAAAGTGTGTAACGTACCTTGAGAATGCTTGTGTATGTAAGTTATGTCGGGCGAGGCCATGTTTGGATATAGTATGAATTAAACACGGGGCCGCGCCTTGACTCAGATAAAAGGTACACTGCATTACTTAATTGGGTTATTACAAGTCCATGGGCTTCACCAGTGGTCCTTGTAAAAAAAGAAGGATGGATCTACCAGATTTTGCGTGGACTATCGTCGTCTGAATAGTGTAACCAAGGACAGTTTTCCTCTCCCAAGAATAGACAATACACTAGACACCCTGGCAGAAGCGAAATGGTTCTCCACTTTCGACTTGAAGAGCGGCTATTGGCAAGTGATAATGGACCCCAATGGCAAAGAGAAGACTGCCTTCAGTTTAGGCACATGATTCTGGCAGTTTACAGTCATGCACTATGTAAAGTCCCAGCTACTTTTGAGCGACTCATGGACATTTTCCTGAGGGGACTGTCTTGGAATACCTGCCTGGTATATCTGGATGTTGTGATAGTGGTAGGAAAGATCTTCGAAGATTACATGGAAAATTTAGGGGTGGTATCCCAGAGATTGAGAGATGCCAACCTGAGATTAAGTCTAAAGAAGTGTCACCTTTTCCGCAAAGTGGTAAATTACCTTGGACATGTGGTTTCCGGAAGAGGAGTTGCTGTGGATCCAGAAAAAGTGGAAAAAATGGCCTGCACCCAAAGACAGACGTCAGCTAAGAAGTTTTTTTGGGATTGTGCACATATTATCGACGCTAGGTATCTGGATTCTCTAACATTGCGGAACCACCTACCTGCCTAACAGAAAATCGAGCATTCATTTGGAATAACGAATGCCAAGCGTCTTTTGAGTTGTTAAAAGGAACTTTGATAAGTACACTTGTTTTAAACTATCCACTGCCATCTGGCGGGTTTGTTCTGGATATAGATGCCAGTAACGTCGGGCTTGGCCCTGTCCAGATGACTGTCGACATTGCAACCGAATCGAAGACAAATCGGCCAACGCTCTTCGAAAACCGTGGTTGATGACCAATGGCAACCTGACAATTTGCGTGCAGATCAAGATGCTAATCCTGATCTTGCAGTCTTCAAGACTTGGAAGAGAAATCGGTAAAGACCGACCTGGCAAGAAATTGCTCCCCATTCACGAGAATCGAAGTCATACTGGGCACAATGGGATTCCTTAACAATGGAAGACGATCTCCTGAGACGTGAGGTCAAAAGTCACGATGGAAGTGAGCGAAAGATGCAAATGGTGGTTCCCTAGAAAAAAATATCAGAGGTTTTTCGAGAACTCCATAATGATCCCTGGGGGACATTTTGGCGTCTATAAAACACTGGAGAAGGTGCGCCAGAGATTTTACTGGGTGAATTGCTCACGAGATGTGAAATAATGGTGCCGAAAGTGTGCTAATTGCGCCGGAAGTAATGGTTCCCAGAGGCGTCGACGTGCATCCATGCGCCAATTCAATCTGGGAAGCTCATTTGAAAGAATCTCCATAGATGCCGCCGGCTCTTTTCCAGAAAGCGCCAAAGGAAATAAATACATAATAGTGGTCATGGACTATTTTACCAAATGGGTTGAAGCATATGCTCTACCAAATCAAGAGGCTGGAACTGTAGCAGACGTGATTGTGAAGGAGTTCGTCAGCCGTTTTGGTGTACCCCTGGAACTTCATTCCGATCAAGGGCGACATTTCGAGTCCAGTCTATTCGAAAAGATGTGTGGACTTTTGGGAATACGAAAGACGAGAACAACTCCCTTGCATCCACAATTAGATGGGATGGTAGAGCGAATGAACAAAACCATGATCAGACACTTATCCAAAGTGGTTTCCGAACACCAGAGAGATTGGAGACAACAAACACGTTTGTTTAATAGAATTTTGGTTACACTACCTACCTGTTTGATGACTTATGAAACAAGAAGTTAATGTTAAAAATATGTACTTTAGTATGTTGTCAAAATAACTGTCAAGTTTTTCCCCCACCGCTAGACGACACTTCCCAGAAAATGAAACTTTAAAAAGGACCCATTTTTTGGAAAGGAAAATGATCATAGGTATTAATGTATTTGATACATTATGTAATCAAAATGTTATGCAAGTTATTGTCACATATATTCTAAAATAATCAAATATGTAATACAAAACCTTCAGAACATTAAAATTTTTAATATGTACTTTTTTACTTTAATGTATTTATGGAAATACCTTTTTCCAGCTTAGTTCTTCGTCAAAACAACGAAGCGTGCCGTCTTCACGTATAGGTCGTATGGCATCGTTTGGGAGCTTAGCAGCTGGTTTAGGCATTGGTACCATAGCTGAATACACTAGGAGAACTTTCGGATTTGGAGAAAAAGCTCCTGCATCGAATCCTTTCTTAACTGAGGCGAATATGGAAAGAATAGTCGACACCTTATGTAAAGTTCGAGGTTTTGTATTCATATATACATATATTTACAATCTAATAATTTCATTTACTTGCATATTATTTAGGTGCTGCCTTGAAATTGGGCCAAATTCTTAGTATCCAAGACGAATCTGTCATAAACTCGCAACTGTCAAGGGCGTTAGAGAGAGTGAGAAAATCTGCAGACTTCATGCCTTTGTGGCAATTAGAGAAGGTAATGACTTTAGAACTCGGATCAGATTGGAGAAGTAAATATGACGAGTTCAACGATAAACCTTTTGCTGCTGCATCAATTGGTGAAGTTCATACAGGCAAACTTAAAAATGGAAATGAAGTAGCTATAAAGATCCAATATCCAGGTGTAGCGAAAGGAATAGAAAGCGATATCGACAATTTGTTTGGAGTCATGAAATTGTGGAATTTGTTTCCAGAAGGAATGTTTGTAGATAATTTGGTGCTCGTAGCTAAAAGAGAATTGGCATGGGAGGTAGATTATATTCGAGAAGCGGAATGTACTAGAAAATTTAAGAAATTATTAGAACCCTATCCATATTATCACGTTCCTGTGGTTATTGGTGAATAATATATATAAATATTTTAAGTAGTTTCGTGTATATTTATTTGGTTTATAGATGAATTGTCCACAAAACAGGTGTTTACAACGGAATTATTGGAAGGAATTCCTGTAGACCAATGCGTCAATTTAGATGATGTACATAAAAAATTTATCGCCAGCAAAATTCTAGAATTGATTTTGCGAGAATTGCTTGAATTCAGGTATATGCAAACAGATCCAAATTGGGCAAACTTTCTTTACAATCCAGAGAAAAAGAGAGTAAGATACTAATTGAAAAATAAAGGGTTAAAATATCGTAGTATTTTCAGTTACTTCTTTTGGATTTTGGTGCTAGTCGAGAGTATTCAAAAGAATTCGTTGATAAATATATAAAGATTATAAAAGCAGCTGCCGAAGATGACCGAAAAACAGTATTAGAAGTTTCCAAGGAAATCGGTTTTTTGACCGGATATGAAAGCAAAGTAAGCGATGTATTAGAGTGCATGTTAAACTATACGAGGGTATTTCGATAAATGTTGTAAAAAGCAAGTTTAATCTAATTTTATTTTTCAATATAGTCTCACTCTGGCGATAATGTCATTGTTCGACAAGAATTTCTTCCTGCCCAACTAGATTTTGAATCTGCAATAAAAAAGAGGTTAGACAGGGCAAAATAAGGATAATAGATTATCCTGAAACTAATTCGAACCCTAAATCATTTTGCTTTGTCTTGCTGAAAAAGTCCTTTCTTGTGTGGCAATAAAACTGTCTTCATCTTCTTTGGCGCTCACAATCTATTACTGTTTCGACTCAGGTGTATAGTAATGGATCTAGGTTTTGTCCACGGTTCCAATTCAACGCAAGAAATTCTGACGATTAAGATTGAAATGTCCTTTCGTGTGCGTTTTTGATCGATAGAGAACAATTGCGGTGCCCATCATACATTTAGCTTTCCATATCCAATTTTTCGTTTTCGATACTGTGCACTCATGGATTAGAAATGCCAGGTTTCAGCAATCTCACGCACTATCATTAGGTGGTCTTTCATAATTCCATGAACTTTATCAACGATGTCCGCTACGGTGAAATCAACTGCAATACTTTTCGACTTGCCAGCACACCCCATTCACCCCCTAGTTTTTTGTGGTTATGAGTTGAACTATTACACGTGCATGAGATCTTGAATAGAAGGATTTACGTTATGACATGGGGTATAGGTTAACGTCTCGGCACTCGGCACGGTCAAACTTAATTTAAAAAAATGATGATCATAAATTTTGTTCAACTCTAATCTGGACAACCGTCTACCTCTAAACGAAAATATGCCTGCCTATTTTTAGAGCAACTGCTATAATGCGCATTTTAAAAGTCTAAAAAGTGAATGAAAATGAAAAAGTGAAGAATGACACTAAGTGAATTGTGGCATTATCTCGTAGAAATTTACCAAACAAATCACCCTCTTATAGTAAACATTGTATTTCGTAGTATTAATTTTCTTTTTAATTAAAGATAAGTTACTGATAAAATTAAGATTAAGTCTGATACTATTTTATTCACACTAGTTTTTCAATTCCTCAAATTAGTATTTACTATTCACCTTTTTTTTTACAGGTAATGCAAAAAGCTCATGTAGAAGCTGTAATGATTTTGGGAGAAATATTTAAATATCCCGGAGAATATGACTTTAATAAACAGAAGGCCACAGAAAGATTACAAAATCTAGTACCGACAGTAATAACACATAGATTATGTCCTCCACCTGAAGAAATTTATTCGTTACACAGAAAATTATCTGGTATTTTCTTATTGTGTGCGAAACTGAAGACTGCTGTGCCTGCTAGAGATATATTTTTGTCTTTGTACAGCAAGTACGAAGCGTCTAAGTAACTATAAATTATGAATCACTAATTAGAATAAATTTTATGTTATTTCTTTTCGAGCGTATTATATTGTAAATAACTCTGTTAATAAATTAATATTTTACTTATTTGATTTTTGATATATCTGTAATAACGTGCCTTCACCATAAGTCGAAAAGCCCCGCCAGCGTATATAAAAAAAAAACATTTTGAAACATATTTGAGTGGGTAAAATCTCACAATTTATATAAAACAAAAACATCTTTAGTAACATCATATATACAGCGTGTCCACGAACAACCCTAAAGAATGAAAGAGGTGATTGTACATACAAAAGTATGAAAAAAAGTTTCTATCAACTTGAGTCCGCAAATGCTTCTTAAGGGAGCTACCGCACTTTAGAGATGGCGTCAGAAAACGGGTTTTCTCAAATCTTGTGTGTACTCTGTTCCAATACAATCGCATGGGCAGCTTTGGTTACGAGTTCAAAATGCCTGTAATGAGTTCAGACAAAAGGAAAATATTTATGGACGGGTCAGAAACTCTCTAAACAAAAGAATGACATTTTGTCTTCAAACCAACGGTCATCACGTGGATAATTTATTATAGGTACCTAGTTTAGAATTAAATACTTATAAAAAGTTAGTGTCAAGAATTTATAGGGCCCCTGATACCTCTCCAACCCTATATGCGATAGTCACTGGCCAATAAACATAAAAAGTATAAATTATCATTTGTAAATCATGTACCAAATTTTAATCGTAAATTAAATATCAAATTTCAAGACTAATTGACCAAAAACCAGTTTTGTGACGCCATGTCTAAAGTGCAGTAGCTCTCTTAGGAAGCATTTCCGGACCTAAGTTAATGGAAACTTTTTTTCATACTTTTGTATGCATAATCACCCCTTTCATTCTTTAGAGTTGTTCGTGGACCCGCTATATAATATGAATCCAAAAAATTGTGAGATAATATTTATTAAACTACAAAAAATCATAGGAAGCAACCAAAAATCAGTGTCAATACGTAGGAGGAGAGAATGCCCATGAATAGATGAAAACATCATAAAACAAATCGCAAACAGAAACAAAATATACACGAGACATAGTCGGCATCCAAACAATGAAACCTACAAACGAAAATATCAAAACCAGAAAAAGTATAGAAAAGAACAACTAAAGACTGCTAAGCATATATACCTGAAACATATAATAACAAAATACAAACAGGACTCGGGCAAAGTATGGAAAATCATAAATCAGCAGAAACATCACAAATATGGCGAAAGAAAATGGAACCGCCGTAACAGATGCTACTGATATTGCGAACGAACTAAACAAATACGGTATGCGCCAAAATAAACAACACTGAAATGCGTGCCATTGTTATGCGCATGTCTGCTTTTTGACGTATGATACTAGCAGCGTTATGTGATTTTAGTAGTGCAAAGAACGTTGTTATGTGATGTTATAGTTGAGAATGGGTCTCACGACTGAGGAAAAAGTGTTTATCGTCGAGCATTATTTTCGATCGTACGGAAAAGGCAAACAAGGTGGACCGAGTTTGAAGTTAGTGACGGAAACATATCGCGATCAATTTCATAAAGAGGCACCTACCAACAAAGTTATGCTTTCTATTGTTGAGAAATTTCGTCGTTCTGGCAGTGTGTTGTGCCAACGGAAGGGAAGGTTTGGTAGGCCAGTAACTGTGAGAACGAATGGGAACCATGGACGTGTCCTCAATCAGGTTTTGCAATCACCGAACCGAAGTCTTCGGCGAACGGCATTTAAGTTGAATATCAGCAGTACGTCGATTCGGCGTTTGTTCAAAGATGTAGGTGGATTTCCGTACCGAATTCAAGTTGGACAACGATTGTCAAACCAAGATATGAATGCCAGGGTTCCGTATTGTGGATAATTTTTGGCTATGTTGTACGAGGATCCAGATTTCTTGAATAATGTGTGGTTCTCAGACGAAAGTCATATTCACTTGGAGGGTTACATCAATAAACAAACAACTCGCTTCCTTGGTTTCGGTAAGCCAGACGTGATTATCCAAAAACCGCTACATAGTGCCCGTGTGACGATATGGTGTGCAGTGTCAGCACACGGTGTGATTGGTCCGTATTTCATTGATGATGATGGCACACCTCTTACTGTTACCCAGGAACGTTATAGAAACATTGTGATAACACCATTTGTCCAAGATCTCAGAGGGTTTTGTCGTGCCAGGGACCTTCGGATGGAAGAGCAGTGGTTTCAACAGGACGGGGCGACCAGTCACACTGCTCGACAATCGATAGCATTGCTGCAGGAAACTTTTGAAGGACGCATCATTTCCCGCAATTCTAATTTCAACTACCCATCACATTCCCCCGATCTTACACTACCGGATGCCTACGTATGGGGTATGTTAAAGGAGCAAGTCTTCAGCGGTACAGACCCACCCAGAACTGTTAATCATTTACGTGAGAAGATCGTCTCCTTTTTCAGGAATATGCAGCAACCCGTGTTCTCGAATATGTTTGACAATCTGCGTAACCGTTATGAGCAGTGCCTACAACGCCATGGCGCACATTTTGAACATGTATTCTATAGACATAATAATGTATAAGTAATAAATAATATACTTCAGTAATTTCAGTGTTGTTTATTTTGGCGCATACCGTACTTGGCTACCATAGGGAAAAAGCTAGCACAACAAATAATTAAACATAGACAATAACCACAAACTACCATAACAACCAAACATATACCACCATGTAGACTTGAAGAAACAAATAAAGAAGAAATAAGTTAAATAATATCTAGATTGAAGAAACACAAAGCGCCTGGTTTCGATAAAATTACAGCGAACATGATGCAACACAGCAAACAAAAACTAGTTCCTATTCTGAACAGATTGATAAATAAAACAATCGAAGACGGTATCTACCCGAATTACCTGAAAAGAACAATAATTGTTTTAATATATAGAATGGGTGATACTAACGATCCACAAAACTACTGACCAATCTCTCTACTATCAACGCTAAATAAAATCCTAGAAAAGGTCTTACAAACTAGAATTATGAGAGATATGCAAAAACACACTACAACCAATACGTATTTCAAGAACAGTCAAGCACATCAGCAGCGTACGACCTAATAAACACAATAAATAAAGAACTAGATAAAAACAAAACTGTGGTGACTCTCTTCATAGACATGAAGAAAACATTTGATACCGTACCCAAGCGAAGACTAATTGAAAAAATAGAAAGATACGGCTACACTAATGAGATTTTAAACTTGATTAAAACATATCTAGAAAACAGACCACAAACAACAAAAATAGATAACACCGAAAGTACTTACTTATACGCTGAATACGGACTGCCACAGGGCGGAAATCTCCCGCCAACCCTCTACATACTATACACAAATGACCTTCTACAACTTAGCCTAAGAGGACAGATATATTTATACGCTGATATATGTATTTTGTATACATCACAAAATATAAAAGATATAGAGAGAATGATACTGGAAGACGCGAAAGTACTAGAGGAATGGTGCCTCGATAACCTCCTTACCATCAATGAAACAAAAACAAACTATATGATTTTTACATATACAAAGGTAAAGCCGAAACTAAATATTATTGTAAAGAATAAGCAACTACAAGAAGTAAAAGTAACTACATATCTAGGCTTAACTATACAAAACAATATGAAATGGGATTCACATGTCGATAAGATAATAAAATAGGAAAGTAATAGCAGCGTTAAATAAAATAAAATATGTAATACCGACACACTACAGGAAAGCTATCTACCACGCACTATTCTCATCACATAATATGTACTTAATAAATATTTGGGGAAATACGTCAAAGAACAACCTGACAAAAATACAACGGCAACAAAACAAAATTATAGGTCTTTCACGATAACAGACGAGGCACGTGATAAATAGTTACAAAACAGGGTTGACAAATCTGCATTGCTTTGAGTCAGCTGTTGCTAGTAAATAATCTATGAGGTAAAGGTTTATGTCATTTTAAAATATTCACAACTCCTACTAATATGCTTTATGTTGTTATGATATATACTATATTAAATATAGGCATGATTTAGTTGTGGAAATAACTAACCTTATATATAATATCGTTTTATAAATAAAATAGGAAGGAACTTGTAAATATGAACTCATTGTAAACAACTTATTCGAATGACATTTGACAGAATACAAGCTGGCAACCATGCCCAGTTCTGATAACATAATATATTCACTTAATAGAGAGAAATACTAGGATTACTAGGTACCTATTATTGTAATTTAAATGTTACTTGTTCCGAAGTAACTGTTTATCGCGCGTCTCGTCTGTTATCGTGAAAGACCTTTTTATATAAAGATCCTTTATAAAATGGACTATAGAACACCAACAAAAACTGTATATCAAGAAATTCAAGAGCTAAACATTAAACAACTGATTACATTGAGCAACTTATTATTACTACATAAATTAAACAGGAACAAAATAAAAATTAATATAGATTTACACAGAAGTAGAGACGTACACAGCTACAGAACACGAAGGATATCCCACATCAGAACGGAAAGATTTATCCACCAAAGACACACACAATTACTAACTACAACAACAATAAACATATACAACATCCTTCCAAAAGCAATAAAAGATTTTCAATACACAAAGTTTAAAGCAAAAATAAAAGAAATGGAAATAAATTGACAGAACGCACGGACTCTGCCAACCACTTCTTATTTCGCTTTAATGAAAAACATGAAGCCCTCATTCAGTAGCCCGATATGGTATCCCGTGGCGAAGAAGAGGGACGCATGCGTGACATTATATATGTATACAACGTGGTCCAGGAAAGTATGCAACAAAGCGAAAACTTTTTTATTGTCTATTTCTCAGGAAATTTTATTCTTTATAAAAGTTTTTGCTTTACTTGAAACCCATTTACTCGTTAAAACAAATAAAATATCGCTTTAAATAATGAAAATATTCTTTAATAACTTAAAAATACAAGAAATGTTATTTTTATGTTTTAAACAAACCTCACTCGATATGATGCCCCTCTCGCTCAATCCATAAATTTGTACGTCTACTTAAGTCCCTGACGGCATTTTGCAAGAAATTAGTATTATTATTTAAATGCGTTACCGCTTCCTTAATCCTGTTCTGCAAATCTTCTTGGTTATCAAATGGCCTGAATACACCCGATTTTTCAACCAACCCCTTAAAAAGTAATCCAATGGACTTAAACCCGGTGAGCGTGGAGGCCATGGAAATGTTGAATATCTTCCTATTCATTTTTTTTGAAATTAACGCTAAGAAATAAGTAATTAAACTTCTAGTTTTAAAAATTCTTTTATTGTAAATACCACTACAATATTGTTTCACCATACAATGGCTTCATCAGGCGGATGAAACAATATTGTAGTGGTATTTACAATAAAAGAATTTTTGAAACTAGAAGTTTAATTACTTATTTCTTAGCGTTATAATGAAGTTTCAACAAGTATCTCCTTCGTCAATTAACTATTTCTTGAAATTCTTTGTTTAAATACTGCACGACTCGACGAGAACTATGCGCAGGTGCACCATCCTGCATAAACCACAAAGAACGTCTTGTTTGTAAAGGTAAGTTGTCAAATTCATCTTCTAATTCAATATTCAGAAATGCTAAATACTTTTCAGCATTTAGAGTTTGTTGCAAAAAATACGGCCCGACCACTCTTCTCTCAAAAATTCCACACCAAACATTTATCTTTCGTGAATATTGGTTTTTACACTCCATTTGGAAATTTGGATTCTCTTGAGACCACCAATGACAGTTTTGCGAACAAACTAAATCATTTGTGGTGAATGTCGCTTCATAGGTAAATAATTTTCTGGCAAATGTTATGTCTGTTTCTATTTCACCTTGTACGAGTATCATGAAGGAAAATTCTAAACGTTGGTCATAATCTCGTTCTTGCAACGTTTGGACATATCTTGGTTTAAATGCAGTAAACTTGTATGTTTTCAATATTTGATGTACTGATGATTTATGTAATCGTAAATTAGTTGCACACAGTTTCTCACAGATAATTTAGGATTCTCAATTACACTTTGTAAAACATTTAAGGAATTATCTAAATTTCTTGCTGGTCTATCATGTTCCTTTTTAAAATTAAATTCCAAAGAGCCTGTTTGTTTAAATTGTCCCAAAATTCGGGATACCGTAAACCAACTAACGTTTTTATTGGGACGCCTTTCGTTAAGTCGCAGCTACGTCTCTACATGTGTTATAATTATCGTCACGTATAAGCATTAACTCTGCTCTTTCTTGCAAAGGTAAACGTTCCGCCATAGTAATGTATTTTGTAGGATGTCAAAGTTACTGTAAAATACCATGCATACGTGATTAAAAAGTAAAAAGTAATGACTGCACACACGATATTAAGTAGGTACGGGAATTTTGAACAATTAATAAAATAATTGTATTTTTACTATCTAATATGATAACTCATTTATTTAAACGGGTAAATAGGTTTTAAGTAAAGCAAAAACTTTTATAAAGAATCAAATTTCCTGAGAAATAGACAATAAAAAAGTTTTCCCTTTGTTGCATACTTCCTGGACACGTTGTATAATATATGTTATGTATCCAACAGCTTGAGCCCTCTAAAGACAACCTACAACCTTATCTTGCAAGCTCACCTGTAAAAATAAGAAATTAAAAAAGAAAAGGTATTGCAACATTGTCAAACAAATCCATTTTTCAATTGTATGTTTAGAATATATTTAGAATATAATTTAGTACTTATCATTTGCTATATTTTTGTAGAAAATTTAAAACACCTTTTCATTTATATTTCAATGCATAATTTACTACCAAACAAAGCTGTATCGCGTTATTAATGTTTCTATCCTTACAAACATATTGTTACAAACATATTGAAAATTTATTGAATAACGCTAGAAAAATTATATAAAAATAAATTTAGATCTTTCAAATATTACTTTCATTACAAAAACTCGACTTTCCTTTATTACTATTATACCGGGTGTCCTTGAAATAAAAAGACAACGTATGAAAAATTTAAAGATTAATTATATAGAATATATACCCAATATATTTTCTCAAAATTCCCTCTCATGAGTGAGAAAAAAAATGGAGATATTTAAATTTTTTTGTTATATCACTGTGCGATGGACTATATCATAAAAGAGAAACGACAATAACAAAAAGAATAATTTTGTTATTGTCCATCTCGCTTTAAGTTTCGTTCAGTTGTCGATTGTTACGTACTTTCGATATAATTTTTAATTAAAGATATATTGTTATCAAATAGGACATTAAATGCCCGTAGAGCACATCTTACATGCTCTTTTAATTCGTCCCAGGCTGACTTTCGTACCAGGTTATCATATCCTTACTATAACAAAACTTAGACACAATGTTATTTTTTTAGCGTTTTTATAAACATAAACATTGCCGCCTTTAAATTCGAAAGCGGCATTCTATTTCTTACTTCTAACAAAAAAAACATTCACGTAATACGCATGAAATGATGTCAATTCTAAAAGTCCACAAATTATTTTGAGTATGTTTAGTAGTTTTTTAAAATGGGTTTGTAAATTAATGTAGTACATATCTTAATTTTTAATAATTCACTTAGCATACAGGATGTTACAGTTTTTATAACATCGACAGCTGTTACGTATGTAAACATAAGGTGTGTGTAACTTCAATAGAATTACATATTTATTATTTATACATATTTGAATATTTTGAATTCATAGGTGGAACATGATCCAATTTACAAGGAGTTTTTAGTTTTGGGGATCACGTCGTAATTGACTCACAAAATTTTAGATTCATATTCTATACAAGGTGTGTATAAATTGGCGGACCCACTACACGTGGCGACATTCTTGGTCAAATTTTGAGTTAAAAGTCCTAATCCTAAAATGAATGAATTTGACAGTAGTAATGTATTTGACTAGAACAACATTAGGCTGCCTACTTATTGTTTTACAACGTTGTCAGATGTGTTTTTCGTCAAAATAAGTTAATAACCAATATTAAAAACAAACTTTAAAATCAAAAAGAAAACTTTAACGAAAGGATAATAACAACAATTCTTCTTTCTTCTAAATTGTAGCTCTTTCTGTCAACAAATATCGAGTAATAATGCTTATTTCAAGACTGAAAGTCCGAACTTTAGGAACCTCGTGCAAAGATATGGAGCATGGTACAACATTTTCGTATTAGGATTTTGGACTCCGAATTTAACGAAGAACATCGCCGCGTGTAGTGGGTCCGCCAATTTATACACACCCTGTATAATTACATCTTTCCATATTTCATACGTTGTATTTTTATTTCAAGGACACTTGTATTATCTGTAAAACATTATTTATATTAGTAATATTTGTTCATGAACCTGCTATACGCCCAAAAGAGTCTTAAAATTAAAGATACGATTGAGCTATATATTAATAAATACACATTAAGTACCCATTTAATATTAATTTCATTAACATTTATAAAATAGAAAGATATTTTATATCAATATATACATATTTATTTACAGGGTAAAAAATTATATACTAGATAAAACTAAAAACTAATAATTTTCACAGTACAGTTTTATATAAAAAGTGAAAATAAAGTAAAAATTATTAATATAAACTGAATTGGCTAATGTAAGCTATAAAAATAACAATAATAACTAAATCACAGATATAAAAACTAAACCTAAAACATAAAGCCAGAAATAAAATGTTTTCTTTCTTCTTTAAAATATAGGATTTTTTCAGCCTTTACTTGATGAAATTCCATTATAACTATTATCAGGATAAAATAAAACAAATTTTAATGAATTTCACTTTTTACTTTACACCGTAACGATCGTTTCGCTCCAACCTGAGCTTATATGTCTGATGAAGCTCAGGTTGGGGCGAAACGATCGTTACGGTGTAAAGTAAAAAGTGAAATTCATTAAAATTTGTTTTATTTTATCCTGATAATAGTTCTTTCTTCTTATCACAAGGCAAAGATAGAAATGTAGAATACCTAGAATCAGAATGCTTAAAAGAAAAAAAAGAAGTAGGTAGCGTTATGAACAATATTAAGAATTGAAAGTTGTATTTGAAAATTTTAATGCTTTAAAATTTTTGTAAATAAATTTAGGTTCATTCTATTGTATAATTGAGGAAACTATACAAATTGAAGTCAAACGATTTCTTTCTGTAATTAAATATATTATAAACATAGCAAACTGAACAAATATGCTAGTCATAGAATAATACTCTATTAAAGGTTAAGCATTCGAGCTAAAAAAATTCCGTTCGTTTCTCTGCGGTTAGAGGGCGGAAGAATAAGAGGGACAAGTTGAAATTATTGAGAATATAAAACACGGTTAATATTTTCTAGGATTTTATTTTAAATATGCTCAAAGTAATTCCCTTCAGCAATGATACACTTGACCATGATTACTTTCAATTGTTTAAAAGCTCCCAACCTATCTTCTTTCGGAATACCTTCAAAATAAGCGTGACTGCGGTATCAATCTCTTCTTCAGACGAAAACTTTCTACCCTGGGAATTGCGTTTAAGCCCCAAAAAATATCCAAAAGTCACACATTGCTAAATCAGGTGAGTATGGAGGATGTTCTATTACGTTTATATTTTTTCCAGCTAAAAACTGGAGAGTTAAAACTGCCATACGGGACGATGCGTTATCATGGTGGAGCATAATTGCCTTATCTGGAACTCCTCTGAACACTTCAGGCAAACATTTTTCAGTGTACTACTTAGCTGTAACTGTCTTTTCTCCATCTAGCTTAATTGCATTTACTAAGCCCGTACTTCTGAAGAATATCGCATACATAACCTTTTTCATAGCTCGCTGCTTCTTAGTCATTGTAGGAGTTTCCTCAACTTCGTGAATCCATACATGACTCTCTTGACGGGTAGGAAGGCCGAAAAAGGGAATATAGGTTTCGTTACCTGTCACTATTTTGGAAAAAAATTAGGGCCCGTCATTATTTAAGAAATTTTAAGTTTCATGGCAAATTCTTATACGCTCTGCTTTTTGGAAGTCAGAAAGGTGATGCGTCACAAAACGACTTATCACTGGTTTTTAATGCAGGTTATCGCGTATGATTGTTTTAATAACTGAGGCTCCAATCTTGAGTTGATGCTCTATTACCATATAAGTGGCTTTATTGTCCTCTTCAATTATTTTTTAACAGCAGCAATGTTTTTTCGGTAACAACCGTAAGAGGACTCTTTTTGATTCTGAAGAGAATTCCTTTCGCGTCCAAATTCCTTATAGAGGATATTTGCGGTACGGCAGGACCGTATGTAGTGCATCCCCACATTTAACTATTTATCTAAATATTCGCTGAAATGATTTGCCGGATCTCATAAATTAATAGAGTGATATTTTAGTATGCATTGGATATTGTTATTATACAAAATCATAATAGCCATTTGTATTTATGGATCATAAATAATAATACGCATGTATTTGTATTTGGTTGTGAATTCAATTTAAACTTAAAACGAATCGTAATATTTTAACGACAAGCCGTCCTTACAATACATGCATTCGAGACAAAGTGTGCAACTCTACGAATAACTTCCATAATTGATCGAAAATGGACATTTTGGAGCTGAAGTAAAGCCCCTATTCTTAGAAAATTTTATTACTGTCGTTAAGAACTATTATTATAAACAACAAAGGCCTTTTATTAGTGTTGAAGTTTTAGTTTCATTGAATTTCCATGTTGTAAGTAGTCAATTGTAAAGTGTTCATTCACAATATTCTAAAACAAGGTGTAAATTTAACTAAGATCCAGAAAAACACATTCTGATAATATATTACTAGATTAGAAGCTGTGTTTATTACTATTTATTATATTATTTTTATAACCAAATGCAATAAAAGCTACGAAAACAAAAGAAACCTCGATTTATTAAAATCTTGTCACACAGCCTTTCAAAGCCTGGCAGCACATATTTTGCATATATTTTATATATACTACCTACTTGAACTAGGTGAATGAAGTTAGAAGTTATAAGTTATAACTTCTAACTTCATTCACCTAGTTCAAGTAGGAAGTATATATAAAATATGTATTGTAAGGACGGCTGTCGTTAAAATATTACGATTCGCTTTAAGTTTAAATTGAATTCTCAACCAAATACAAATACATGCGTATTATTATTTATGATCGATAAATACAAATGGCTATTATGATTTTGTATAATAACAATATCCAGTGCATACTAAAATATCACTCTATTAATTTATGAGATCCGGCAAATCATTTCAGAGAATATTTAGATAAATAGTTAAATGTGGGGATGCACTACATACGGTCCTGCCGTACCGCAAACATCCTCAGCTCTAGTTATAACGAACGTAACTTCATCAACAAAACGTTAAATTGCAGATAAAGAGTTGCTGTAAATAAGCACTGTATTGTTGTTTTTCACAGTCTACTAGATTTTCTTATTCTCAATAAATTCAGCTTATCCCTAGGTAAATGTCTAATAGTTATTGTGTTATGTTAAAACGGGACTATTTTCTGTACTATCCTCGTACAGTGGTTGATATAAGAAATATGACAAAGAAATTAATCCTAACATTAACAATTTTCTAAAATGGTATAATTCACATATTCTTGAAACTTGAACTTAAACTTTATTTTTCAATAGATAAAGAGGTTTTGAGTGGTTATTAGAATTAGCTATAGCTTAATTAAATATTGCAGAATTTTTTTAGAAATCTATTATTTACAATAGGTGACTATTATAACGAGCTATGTTTATACTAAAAGGAGGAAACATATTTCAAATTCATAATTCCATCGCGTATTGAAGGAATCTTGATGCGTATGCTGAAATTTACTGTCTAATTTATAACACTTTTATGATTGTGTAAGTATATCATAATACATAAAAATTAACCGAGTTGAAACGTACACCTTTGAACTAGTTCAAATTACACAGTAATATATAACGTATAAGTGACATACTAAATATTTTTTTAACTAAATGTAATACAGAAGGACGTAGTAATACCTATATAAAGCAGGGTTAGTTTTCTAGGGATATCAAATCCAACTGATCAATCAGCAGTAGAACATCCACAACGCCAATTAAATATTAACAATCATGAAATTCTTGGTAAGTATTTATAAATTTCCTTTTTATTCCAAATTTTATTTTATTTCCATTATTAATATTTTTAGGGAATTTGCGCTTTCTTAATTGCAACTGTTGCCAAAACACATGCTGGGATTATTAACGCTGGTCTTGGTCATGGAGTAATTGGTGCGAGGGCAACTATAGCCGCTGCTCCTGCAGCTGCTGTTGCTGCCGCTTCAGCTCCTCTTCCTGCTGCTCCAGTACCAGTCGCTACAGCAACATTGGCAGCAGCTGCAATACCGCAATTTTCTGTCTTCCAAGGTTTACCTGCACTTCCACATCTATCAGCTTTAGCGGCCTTACCAGCCCCAACAATCACAGTAGGGGCCCCGTTACCGCCGTTGGCTACATTAGCGGCTAATGCTGTTGGTGCTAGAGCATTACTTGGCGCTCATGCTGCACCTTTCGTGCTCCCGGCGCTGGCTGGTCCCTATCACGGTGGTATACTTGCTGGCCATGCATTGCCAGCTCACCTGTAAACTTTTGCACATATGGATTTGACTGGACGACAGAATTATTATACATACTTTATTTAGGTATAACTATGTAAATGTATTGGTAACGTGAATATTGTGTATTTACGTACCTTTGATTTAATGTAAAATGTGGAAATTCTATGTAATTAAATCGAATATTAATAAAAAATAATATTTTTATTGATGCTTATCTTATTCTTTTATCGAAAGCAATACCCGGTACTTTATAGTTTAATCAGCAGCAGTGAAATTAATTTCGACCATAATTAGTTATTAAAAAGTACATTCAAAAAGACTAAAATCAAGTTTTCCTAATTTATTTTCAGAAAATTACGTCCAATAAATGAATAATATTAAAAGTTTTAACTTATTTTTTTATAGATACTTTCCAATAAATATAAACGTACAATAATTTATACTAAACTGTTGTTTCATGAAATAATAATAATAATAATTTATTAATCTTAGAAACCTATAACACAGTGGCGGCTCGTGCTAAAAATTTTAAGGTGTTCTGCAAGTTTTACAAAAAAATTTACCTTGCACGGGCAGTAAGAGGTTGTCTCCGATCGATCTTATCGTGCTTTCTTCGCCTTCCGCACTGAAGTAATGGATTTCTGGAACGATTGTCAATTGTCACACAAAAAAATAAGAGTCACTAAGCACTACTTTACTAACAAATTATTTCTTATAAATTAAATCTATTCTACGTTCTTTCCGATTTGCAAATTTTGTTATCACTTTGTCATTAAAATTGTCTTTTCGGAGATAAACTTTTTTTCGATAGATAGCATGGAAAGAGATGTTAAACGATCTTCGGTCATTGAATTTCTGAGAAACGTCTTAATTCGATTTAGTGTTGAAAAGCATCGTTCGGCCTCTGATGTTGTCATGGGAGTTGTTATTACAATTTCTAATAATTTTCTAGTCTCCTTCAACATATCTCCCAGATTGTTTTTTATTAAAAATTTTAGAAGAGGTAGTGCGCCTTTTAAAGATCTACAATCAGTTCTTGAGCA
The DNA here is from genome assembly GCA_935421215.2 of Melolontha melolontha. NCBI lineage: Eukaryota > Metazoa > Arthropoda > Insecta > Coleoptera > Scarabaeidae > Melolontha > Melolontha melolontha. The sequence continues at coordinate 94,943,273 of OW285238.1, read as the reverse complement.
AATAACAGACAATTCAGTTCGTAATCTTTCTTTATCAAGGGTGGGATAATAGGAGCATGCGGAAGTGAGTTTGTCCTCAGGAAATTTACTGCAATACTCTCCAAAGCATTCCGAAAAAAAAAGTGATGCCACTACTAGATGCTCTTTAAAATGAAATCGATCTTTTGCACAATTTAGAATAACATCACACACCTCTAAAGCCGAAATTCGATGATTAAATCTGCTGTTATTTGGACGTTTGCGTTTTTCTGGTGGTGGCTCATCGCTTATTAAATCTGATGCTTCACTTATGATGTTGTCAATATTATTTCGAACTTGGCCTATACTGCGTTCAAAATTTTCGATAGCGTCTTTTACTAGAGTGGGTTCAATTTTTCTTTGCTGCAATTGATTAAACAGGATATCTACATGGAGCATTACATGATGGGAAAAAGTCAGCCAAAAATTGAAGATCGGATCATTTAATGTACGGCGAATAGAGGCGGCTGCACTACAGACTGTGTTGTTGGAGAATTGTTCTTCTATTTCTTCCATACACTCAATGAGAGAGGCCCTATTTTCGTACACAACATTAATGGTCCTGATATTAAAATTCCAACGGGTTGTAGCGCCGTGGGGGATCCTTCTGTTTACAATCTTGTTTAACACTTCTACTCGTTGGGGGGAATTATTAAAAAAGCCGGGAATGTCTTGTAGATTTCCAAAAAACACACGTACCTTCGAATTTGCAAAAGCAGCTTTAGATATAATTAAATTTAATTGATGGGCATAGCAATGTATATAGTGCGCAAAAGGGTACTTTTTTTTAATCAATGCTTGAACGCCTGCGTGTTGTCCGCTCATCACCGCTGCTCCATCGTAACTCTGTGCAATCAGTTTGTTAGGTGAATTTTGAATTAAAGCATCTATGACACTTAAAATTGTTTTGCTAAGTGTTTCTGCATCACATTTTTCAGGAATGACGTAGTTCCAAAAACGTTCAATTGGCTCACCATCACGAACATATCTAAAAATAACTACCATTTGAGTTTTTGCAGCAACATCCGTTGTTTCGTCCGCCATGATCGCCAAAAACGGAGAATTATTAATTTCCTCAATTATTTGTTCTTGGCAGACTTCAAGTATGCACTGCAACAGATCATTCTGTATTTCTTTGAAAGTGCCTTTAAATACCGAACAATTTTTCAGGTGCTCACTTAGAGTTGCATCTAATTCAGCCGAAAAATTAATAAGTCCACGAAATATCCCCGGATTCTCGGAAGTATCGCTCTCATCATGTCCCCGAAGGGCCAATTCAAAAGCTCCACAAAATTTTATACAATTAATAATTTTTGATAAAATATAACGATTCTTTGACACATTTTCATTATGTCTCTGTATATTTACCCAATAAGCAGAATCTAGTTGAGCCATAATATTAGTTGACCCTAGTAACGCAAACTCCATACAATTATGAAGATGGCTTTTAGAATTCTCATGTCTTTTTATTTTCAAACTCAAGTGCTCTAGATCCGTGACCCCTATTTCCGTCCAAGCTTTATCGCCACCAAAAAGTAAACAGGGAAAACAATATAAAGCATTTTTTTTGTTGCATCCACAAATCCAATCGTTTTCTGAATAAATATCGCTACTAAATTTACGTGTATAATTTTTCCTTCTACTTACACCAGTTTTTTCAATAGTGATATCTACTAATGGCCTACCATTTGCTTTTAATTTTATCTTTTCTTCGAATGAATATTTAAAGAATCTCTTCACATTAATTAAATTAAAGACCACCTCCATAATACACAGAGTTTATATAAATTGTCAACAATATACAAAAACAAACAAGCACGCGCACAATATTATTGTTTTTACGTTACACTCGCCGCACAGTAAACAACACGCGTAAATATTAAACACCTATACCGCCGAAACATATGAACGTGCTGGTCAGAATGCAGCGAATATGCCTTATAAAATCACGTATTGATTTCAGACATCCGCGGTGGTAGCGGGGTGCGCGCGGGTGTTTCAAAGAGCTCTGAGAGCCCGTACGTGTGGACCAGATAAGGAACAAGTGAGCGATCGCGCGAATTAGGTTGGTTATTCCACTGGTCGCCTATTGTATATTATTTGATAATATTCTATATATAACCGGCGTTAGTGTTGTAATTTCGCAAGCGAATATCTCGGCATCTACTGATCGGATTTTGATGATTAAGGTGTCAAATTGTAGTATGCAAATTTTTTGATATACAGGGGGAGAATTTTCACAACAATATGTTACGCTTTTATAAACATCAGAAATGTCGGAAAAATTATGTAAAAGAAAACTAGTTTATAACTAATACATGTTCGCCCGCCCAATTTTTTTGGAGCTCTGCAGCACTGCAGCGCTTATGCGCCAGCCGCCACTGCTATAACATAGGTATAAATAAAATTAAATTCAAAAGGAATACAACAAGAAAAGACAAGAGGAAAAACAACTAACAAAAGACAAATTAGAAGCTTGATACAAGTTAAAAAGAATAAGATTAATAAATAAATAATGCCCTATAAAATGAGATTAAGATAAACTGTAGTTGATTAAATATATATTCATATTTGTTCGGGTTTCATGACACCAATGTTATGGTTGTATCAGGTTTCTGGTGGTAATGCTTCAACGTTTGTTAAAGGAATAAATGTTTTTTCACCTAAATTATTTATTTAAAATTTATACATTTATTTTGGTTCTACAACGACTTATACTAACATAAAAGTGCTGTCGAGACTAGAGTCTCTTGTTAAAGTAAGATTGTTATGATGTTAAGAAGGAGACGTTTGTTAAAGGAATAAATGTTCTTTCACCTAAATTATTTATTTAAAATTTATACATTTATTTTGGTTCTACAACGACTTATACTAACATAAAAGTGCTGTCGAGACTATTGTCTCTTGTTAAAGTATGATTGTTATGATGTTAAGAAGGAGACTGTGTGTCTTGTACTGATGTTGAGTTGATACTCTGTTTTTTTTTTATACTGATCTATTTTGTACTGTTTTACAAGTACATAAAAATATACCACTAGCCCTAACTATTACATATTAATATACGCGGATTGGTTGTACAGTGTATTGTATGACGTTATAATGGGGAATTTTTGTGTTATTACTTCGTGGATATTGTGTCTACAAGTAATAATACCCAAGGTTTATGATAGTGTCTTAAAAATCTTACTAATAAATAAATAAATTATTACAATATCATTACTAATTAAGTATTAGTAGGTGTCATAAACTTAAATATGTAGTTCCGGTTAATTTCTTTTTACAGTAATATAACCCTAGTAGACATATTTAGTTAACAATGGGTGGTCAGTTTAAAAATTGTCTCTCGAATGCGTTCACTGATAACCCTAGGCAATCAAACAAGTGATCTAAATTATAAAGTAGGTAATAAATAGATTTGCAGATTTTGAATTTCAGTGGTTTAAACTTGAAAATGCACGTTAAATATTTTATAAAATTTTATAAAATATAAATATTTTATAAAATGTTACGTTTGAATTCTATATCCTAGATTTACTTATATTTAACAATTTAACAATAAAAAAATGTTTGAAATTAAAATATTACGAAAGGATATTAAGTATATCCTCAACAATATTAATATTGACAAAAAAAAGAGAGCTCTAGTGAAGTGACTTGAACAAACAAACAAAACAAGAGACTTATTACCTAAATTAACTAATTCGATTGTTAAATATATTATTAATGTAGACTCTTAATCAATTCAAAGAATTTATTAATTAATCAATACACTTTCCGTGGTAACACGTAAATGCAAATCCTCTCTAATTCTTGTGTTATACTGATGATATGTTAATTTAAAATGTTAATTTTTTAAAATGTAACAAGCCGATTCTAAAATTTATCAACATGGCAACTGTAGCAATTCTAGTAGAGCAAGAAATAGGTCTACAAGAGCATGTCTCGCCACAAGAATACTCCTAATGAAAGTTTTTTGGGAGATGAATGCCTCGCACTGCTAGGAACATCCCATAATAGAATTTCATATTGTAAATGTGACTGTATTTATGCATAATATTATGATGTGAGTCATGTGATGACGTCAACGGGTGTATGAGACTAGAGAGACTAGACGAGACTAGAAAACGATGAAACGATATGAACCTAGAACAATTGAGAAAATCTCGCAGGTGTCTCGGGTGTCCTCGAAATAAAAAGACAACGTATAAAAAATGGAAAGATGTAATTATATAGAATACACATCCAAAATGTTTTTCCAAAATTTCTTCTCATAAGCAAGAAAAAAAATGACAAAAATATTTCAAAAATTTTGTTTCACCACTGTGCGACTGACTATATTATAAAAAGTTCAGAGACGATATCTTAGAGTAGAACCACAATAACAAAAATAATAGTTTTGTTATTGTCTATCTCGCTTTAAGTTTCGTCTAGTTGTCGATCGTTACGTACGTTCGATTACGATACTTTTTCGATTAATGATAAATTGTTATCAAATAGCATATTCAATACCCGTAAAGCACACATCTTACATGTTCTTTTAATATATCATCTTTATTTACACGAAAACATAAATCTTTAACAGGTGACTTGCTCGAATCCTTATAATAACAAAACTTAGATACAATGTTATCGTTTTTATAAATATAAACAGTGCAGCGTGTAAATACACTAGTAGCATTCTGAATCCTTATATTTCTTACCTCTCCTAACAAAAAAAAAAACATTTACGACTTTGTACGAGGTTATTGATCTTAGCATGCGGTTTTTATTACATTGACAGCTGTTACCCATGTAAACATATGCTGTAGCGTATAATTTATTTCTAATTCATGAACATGATTCAATTTTCAGGGGGTTCTTAATTTTGAGGTGGGCGTCATAATTGACTCAAAATATTTTGGATTCGTATTCTATATAATTACCCCTTTCCATTTTTCAAACAATGTCTTTTTATGTCAAGGACAGCTTGTATAGCACTTGAGAGGTCAACCAGCACGCGTCGTGTAGTTAACAACGTAGTTACAAATGTATACAGACTGTCCCGTAAAAAACGCCAACATTCATAATTCCGTTATTTATTGTCCGGTTTTATTTAAACAAAAAGTAAATTTAATAGCATCAAAAACACTATAAGATAGCAGTGTTTTATTTGTTTTCAATTGTTTTCATTAATGTCAAACGACAGTCAAGTTTTTTATTTTAAATGGCAACATATATATTTTTGACTATACTCGGATTGTATTTTTTTTTCTGAATTCAACGATGTATAACATGTTTATTTTTGATAAACGTTTATTGCAAAAAAAAAACTTTATAAATTTCATTTTTGTCTTCCATTATTTATAAATATTCGAATGTGTCATGAAACATTGGAAATGTAAGTATTATAAATATTATTATAAGAAACAAAACACTTTACAATAAATGTTGAAATTGCCCGCCACCTTGTTCAACACATATCGCACATCTCCTAATAATAAAAAATAAAAAAAAAAACATTATAAATTTCAGCTTTCATTATAGTAGACTTGGCCCAGTCCACTAGCATTATGTCAATGTGCCTTAAGTGTCAGTTTGACTTTATTAAGTTTTCTGTATTATCCTGTTTGAACGTTTTGCCGCAACAAAAAGCGTATTTTCGTTAAAAATGAATAACAATGAATTAACGGACATGTTACAAGTGTTCTTTGAATGTAATAAAAATCGCCTTCAAGCAGTTCGTCGGTACAGTGCTCGTTTTTCGGACAGAGAAGTTCCAGGTTCGAAAATATTTCAGAGAATTGAAAAGAATTTAAGAAATTATGGAACATTTACCAAACCAAAAACACAAAAACGGAAATTCTCCGAAGATAAGGAATTAGATGTTCTTCTTGCAGTACAGCAAAATTCACGAACTTCGATTCGCGAAATTGCACATAATATTGGGGTATCAAAAACTACAGTTCATGGTATTTTAAGAAAACACAAACTTAAACCGTACATAGCTCGAAAAGTTCATGCATTAGAACAAAATGATCCTGGCCGAAGAATCCAGTTTTGTCGTTTTTATTTAAATGCATTAGAACAAGACCCGAATTTTTACAGAAGGATAATTTGGTCTGATGAATGCACTTTTAGCAACAACGGTATTTTTAATAGAAACATACATCGACAGTGGAGTGCAGACAATCCGAGATTTGTAATTGAAAATAATTTTCAAAGACGTTTCAACGTAAATGTTTGGTGTGGCATTTTAGGTGATCAATTAATTGGGCCATTGTTCATAGATGGTTGCTTAAATCAAGAAAAATACTACACTTTATTACACGAAAATCTCCAAAACTTTTTAGATGAATTACCTTTGGCAAATTTAAATAGAATATTTTTTCAACAAGATGGGGCTCCCGCGCACAACGCCAGAGTAAATACTGATTTGTTGAACACCCAATTTGGAAATAGGTGGATAGGAACATCCGGTCCTATCGAGTGGCCTGCGCGTTCACCGGATCTTACGCCCCTCGATTTTTGGTTGTGGGCTTATCTACAAGATCGAGTTTATTTAACAACTCCAGAAAATGTTGACATTTTAAGACAAAGAATTATTAGCACTTGTCAAGAAGAACCTGCCGCTTGTCTTTTAAATGCGACCTTTGGAGTAATTAGGAGATGTGCGATATGTGCGATATGTGTTTAACAAAGTGGCGGGCAATTTCAACATTTATTGTAAAGTGTTTTGTTTCTTATAATAATATTTATAATACTTACATTTCCAATGTTTCATGACACATTCGAATATTTATAAATAATGGAAGACAAAGATGAAATTTATAAAGTTTTTTTTTTGCAATAAACGTTTATCAAAAATAAACATGTTATACATCGTTGAATTCAGAAAAAAAAATCCAATCCGAATATAGCCAAAAAATATATATGTTGCCATTTAAAATAAAAAACTTGACTGTCGTTTGACATTAATGAAAACAATTGAAAACAAATAAAACACTGCTATCTTATAGTGTTTTTGATGCTATTAAATTTATTTTTTGTTTAAATAAAACCGAACAATAAATAACGGAATTATGAATGTTGGCGTTTTTTACGGGACAGCCTGTATAAATGAATATTGTTATAAATATTGTTATTATTCACGCGGAACTTTGATAAGTGCACCTGTTTTAAGTTATCCACTGTCAACTGGATACAGATCCCAGTAACTTTGAGGTGGTGATGTGCTTTCTGAAATTCAGATTGGACAAGAAAAGGTCATTGAATTCATCAGCAAGATCCTGTCTAAACCATAAATGTGTATAAATAAATATTGTTATTAGTTATTAACTACTATTATGTGTGTTTTTAATTACCGTTAGTTTTATTTAACTGTCCATACGCTATTTGATCATTACGAACTCTATCTCAAGCTGCTGTTTATATGGTTTCTTTTTTATTCTATTTCTTCTTGTTTTGTTCTTTTTCTTCCTTTAGGAATTATATATCCATTGCATTTATGCGCGTTTTGTTTTGATCTTATTGTTCTGAAATTAACCTCATAGTTATTTTCTTGTTTTTGAATGTTTTTTTTGAGAAGACTAATATATGGTTTACTTATTAATTAATAGCAATATTATTAATATTTAACACTATCACAAGCTTGCTGATAACATAACATAACAAATTTTCAATTTTTTATTTATTTATGTACAATTTCAATTTGTTTTATAGGTCTAATAATAATAAATAATGAAATAATATTAATGACATAACTATGTATTATAACCAATATTTTGTCGCATTTTTCGATAAATTTAGACCTAAAATTAGGCCGTTTAATTTCAATTGATTTATTAGGTGTGATTCGTCTTTTTTCTCCTGGCTGTTCGACAACTTCCAAACTACTGATTCTGTTTCTGTAACAGTATGTTCTTCATTTTTATTCATAGGTCTTACCATAAGCATTACAAATCAGGTACTGATCGAGCAGAACCATCTTATTAACATTTTTGCTGGAAAATCTAAAGATTTTCGTGTAGCAAAAGCAGCACTGAATGGAGTAGCACATTTCCCTGCGCTAAATCATGGGAGGTGAAGATGATATAGTAACGTGCTTACCGTTTGACCAACCTCAAAGTAATACCGCATTGTGCACACTAACTATGACTTTTCTAATGTTTAAAGCAAAATAGCTATAATGCGTTTTATGTGACGAGTAGTGAATTCTCCGCACGCCTACAAAAAGCTGTTGGGATTATTTACACATTGGGACATAAACAGACGTTCGACAATTACAAATTAAAACTCAAACTGATAATTTGACTTTTTTTTAATAGCCCGTGTATACGTACATAGCACAGAACTATTAATTATTTAATTTAATTCTTTGTAGAGCAAACATGAGGGTGGCTGGACATGACGCATGACCGATCGAAAATCGGTATTCTATAATTTTCGAAGTGTACAAAATTCGAAAAACGAAAATTTGTAGAATAACGAAATCATAACGAAAGCAAATAAGCTGTCGTTAGCAGTATCGTAAACATTTTCGTAATTTTTTCTAATCAAAAAAAAATAAAATGTTGAAATGGATAATCATTTGTTAATAAGTTATTATTTATAACGCAGAAAATAATTTAGTTACAAGAAAATTCCTTTTCTTGATTGAAATATTCACCTTCATAATAGATATTTAAAGAGACGCAAGTAACTTTTCGAATTACGGGAAGAAGAAGTTATTTTATTTGAGCAGAGAAAGGTGGAACTTACGTGAAACAATCTTTCGCCATATACCTGCAGAAAGGCTTAGTTCCGTCTCTATTGCATTATTTGGCTTTAGTCGACTATCTGTAAGTCAGGCTATAAAATCTGTTTCAAATGCAATATATGACAAATTACTAATATAATAAGTAGGGAAACCCAAATATGCAAGTGGAAATCTCAAAAATTTGCGTATAAATATGTAAATGATTTAGTCAAAATATGCACAAAAATGTTGAAATTATGTAAATAAAAAAATACTTATAATACATAAATTTATTGATTTACTTAAAAATAAATAGACATTTTAATTTTTGTACATACTGAACTAAACCTAAATATGCATTTATTACACAAAGCAGGTTATCGTTAGTTGTAAGAACAATAAACGACTAAATTTCTCGAAGTTCTCAATTAAAAAATTTTGTCTCCTGCCTGAATATAAAAATTTATAAATGAAAAAACTCCTTTCCACATCAACCGATATAATAGGGGCGTTTTTGGAATTACTTAATATTACAGGATCCAAATTGATGGATACAGTAAATTATCCCTCTGAAAATATTAGCTACTTGGCTAACAAAGCGTAATCCACAATTCTTTTCCAACACATTTTTGAATATTTGAAAAATGTTTTCCTCCATTTTGCATGTGACATCTCGAAAAGCTGCCTCAGATTGTTTTATTAGTTCTACAGTTCGGGTTAACGGCAAATTAGATTCCTCCATTTGTGTTATTGTTTTAGAAATAAAGCTATAATTGGTGTTTATAAACGAAAGTTGTTTTATTTCTTTGTTTTCGAATATTTGCTTAACATCAGTGAAAAATTCGGATTCGTCAGACAATTCTGAAATTAGATCTTTTAGTTGACAGAAATTCTCGCAAAAAAGCGGCTTCAAACCAAGTAACTTTTCTTTATAGAGCTGAACCCTTATAAGCGAAATTAAATTGGAAATTAAACTATTTACAAGAGGAAAATGTTTCCTAATTCTTCAGCAACCCTATTTGAAGCATGAACAAGATATATTTCAACTATCAAGTTCGGATAAAAGATTTTCAAATTTTGTCCAGCCTTTATCATATACGGTGCTGCGTCTGACAAAATGAGCAAAAAAATATCTCTAGGAACAAACGCACGAAGAAAAAATGTTGATACAATCTTGATCAAATCTGGCCACTGTGAGTGCATTTGTTTTTTCTAAGTCTTTAGAAGCAATGAGGTAAGATTTCGGCAGAATCTCGTCGCTAAGAACACAAATCAATAAATGAGCAATGCAACGTCCTCTTGAATCGATGGCACCAAATATTAGCTTTAATTCCCTCAATTTCCCGAATACAAGGAAGTTAAGTTGTTTCTTCATAGTGTTGTTTCACCTAGGACATTGAATTTGCAATACTTCTGGAAAAAAGAAGTAAAGTTTTGATTATGTAGCTTTGACAAGGGAATATTTGACATCATCATTGTATGACGTAGGTCTTAAAGATGTCTTGCTCGTTTAGCTTTTTGGACATTGGTTGGAAACATTGCGTTAATGTGAGTTGTGACACGTCTCCAGATTTCATCTTACCCAATTTAGTAATATGAACAGAAGTTTTCACGTGTTGCTCTATTTGATATTTTTTATGGCATGGAAGACACTATCGTCCCAGTACTGCCCCACCTTCCCTACTCCCCAGATCTTGCCTCTTGTGACTTCTTCCTGTTTCCGAAGTTGAAATTGAAGCTCGAGGGCCGCTGTTTTGAGACAATTGTGATCCGGGCCGAATCGCAGACGGTGTTGAACACGTTAACACGCGAAGACATGGTAAAGTCACGGTGATCGGTGTATTCATGCGCAGGGAGGGTACTTTGAAGGGGATGGTAGTGAATAAATTGTAAGAATAATTTATTGTTTTTTCACATCCCGAAGATTCCTGGTTAGCACCTCGTATGTGGTGTGTGTAAACTAAAGTGTTCCACGGTCCGTAAGAGAGTAGAAACGTTAATTTGATTTTCACTTCCTCCATATTTAAGGAAAGCGATCTCGGAAAAGGAATGACCGTTCACAAGTAAAAACTACTTGTAAAAGGTCATTCCTTTTCCGCTAACAACTACGAAAGAAATGGAAAAAATAAATAAACATGTGCAAAAGTGCTAAATAAACAAAGAAAAATATAAATTTATAGTTAATAAAAATAATAACAAGAGTGCTTCACAATAAATATTTAAAGAAGAAAAAAGAACGTAATAATTAATTGTTCACGAAAGAAAACAAAAAAAGCAAGACTATAAATTTCTGTGTTAATCACATCATTCATTCTCCATATAATTGTTTTACAAGGGTGACTTCTTCAAGACATTAGCCCTATGCCAAGGAGTACGCAACACTTCTTTGAATACCATATTATAATGTAATTATTCTAAATATAAACATTGTAAAGTATTTTATTAAGTTATATTTATTCTATGATGAATGTCCGAATACGAGTATATCTATGAAAAATCAGTTTACCACAACTTTATCAGCATTATACAGCTTTGAAATGTATAGTTTAAAATTTTGTTTTATATATATATTTTTGAATTTAACACCGTGGTAAAAAATTTAAAGTGTTTCAAATAAAATTTTTTTAAGAGATACTATAAGTGTACGAAATTTTAATTTATGAGTATATTTAATTAGAAACGACAGAAAGCTATAAATATGTGTAATTATAAAACACCGTAAGGAATTCGGACCTATTATTCTGTAACATATCGTCGAAACACCTTCACTTGCACCTGACATAAGGTCACGATATCGCCAATGTTTCGTTTTTGTTCCCTAAACACAGAAATTGTGGCAAATCATCGAGCGTCCGTGAACGTAAGCAATTATTTTGCTGTAGTGGCCACGATCAAGGCGCAGTCGGAACTGCTTAGCTAAATCAGGACAAAGGCAAAACTGACTGGACATTCTCCGGTGTCAGTAGGTACTGAACCATGACTTCTGGGTTTTCGATTACAGAGAAATATGTAGAATGTAACTCCTGCATGTTTTATTCAGTGCGTTAATTGTTTTAGTATATAGGGAGTGCCACTGAAGTATCGCAGAAGTTTAAATTTTTTTTGTTTTGTTATTTACAAGTGTTAGTTACTCAATGTTTGTAATATGCAATTAATTTTCTGTTACAATATACAAATATTAATAGTAAATAGTGACAGAGTTTTTAAAATAATATTCTTCTTAATACAAAATATTTATTAAACCTTTATTTATCATAAGTAAAAACACAAGAGCTTATTTTTATCGGATAAATTAATTTCTCTTTGTAACGAAATTATTTTGCCAATCAGTAATTTGACGAGAAAAACTTACATGAAAAAATCGCGAGACCGAAAGGTCGAGCGATTTTTTCTAATGCAAGTTTTTCGAGCGAAATTACTGATTGGAAAAATATTGAGTTAAAAAGAAATTTATCCGATTGAAAGAAAAGCTCGAGTGTTTTTTGGCAAGATAAATTAACGACATGAATAAAACTTTTTAAATTGTCTCCATATTGACGATTTTGTATTTCTTGTGTATTGCGGTATTGATCTTTTGATATTTGTTGAAATTTCCCCAAACCGACTCGTACATTTTACGTTCAACGATACTTAATAGTTATTAGTTATTAGTTATTACCTATCAGCTGCCAAAATAAATTAATTGATGCAGGGCTACTAGATATGTAACAGGAAGAAGCGTTTTTATCGGAGGAAGAAGCATTTTTATCGGTGATAAAAAGCTATGTAGGTTTTATCGCTGTCAAAGTGACAAAAATGTCACCCGCAAATGGACATTTTTATATAGGAGTTAATTTATCTACTATAATTTATTTTACAAATTTTGAATTAAGTTAACGATTAAAAATGTGCGTAAATAATGTTCCTTCAATTGAATTATTATTGGAAGTAGCCCGTGATTTTAATATAAACTTAATTATATCGTAATATATATTCAAAAGAGTTTTAGTAATTAGCTTCGACAAGAAAACAAGCTTCTTGGCAAAAATTATTTTATTTTTCAACGTATTCTTCTTGCAACTTATTACACTTAGTCCACCGATATTACTTTTATTCTTTTAGAAACTAAGCTTTATCAAAATTGTATTAGTTTCAGAGATTATTTTCTTATTAGATCCAAATCTCTAGCCAGCGAGATACCAAGTTGGGAAAAAAGAATAAGAAAAAGTCTGAGAGGCAAAATCGAATGAATAACCTGGACGGACAAGCATTTCCAAATGTAGTTTAGGAATTTTTGGAAAAGTCGAAGTGTGAACACGTCCATTATCCTGAATAAAAAGCTCTCGTTTCGTTTCGTGGGGCTTTTTGCACTGTATTATATTGTACAGTTTATATAAAAGGGGTGCATAGCATTTGCCTCTTATTGTTTTGTCCTTTTGAAGATAATCAATAAGAAGAATCTCACTACAATCTCAAAAGACAGTAGATATATCCTTTCCTCCCAAGTGTACGGCCTTTATCTTCTTCAGAGCACTTGTACTATCCTCAGTCCATTGATTGTTATTTCAGTTCGTAAACGGATTTCAACTCATCTGTGATTTCATAGTTTATTTTGTCACTGATCAGTAAGCCATTTTTTCCATGTTTCAAAACAAGTTCATTACAGTTCACTTTCTACTCAAATAACAAGCGTCCTTCGAAATGAAGGGAAATTTTGGCAGTTATGTTTCAAAAGATTACCAACTTGAGAATTTTTTTTTTTAGTGCTGCTCTATTTTGGCAGGCTCACTAATTACAGATACGCCACCATACATAGACAGGTCGTATTCTATGAGCCCAAGTACATCTGGAGTGCGAGTGCGTAAGTGTCATCACAAGTTCTTCATGCTATTTTTTTCAAATTTTCCTTTTACATATACATACAATAGAAATTTCGAAATTTAGGAATTCCGATGGTGGTTTGCAATACAGTATAGATTCGGGGCCAATTTTAAATTTTAATTTGTAAAGTTTCTGTTGAATATTTTGTACTTGTTAAATTTATTACATTAATAATAAGTAAATGAGAATTTTTCGTGTACCATACCTAAAATTGGGGAAATTTCTGAAAACACAGACAATTATTTATTTTGTATTAAATCTCGTATTAATTATGAAATGAAATTTGAAGAATGATACAAACAAAATAAACTTCAGGTTGTATCAGAAAATATTTTAATTTGCATATTTTAAGTTACTGCTTTCGAAACAATGTATTTGTGATTATTCGATGTTTAATGGACTATGCTTGTATTTGAAAATTAGATTTCACATTTTTGATTGTTTGAATATGGTGCGAAATTTAAGTTGGCCCCTCTTGCAAGACTAAATTGCACGAGATTAAAACAGTATGTTCTATAAATTATAAACACATCGCTTTCGATGTTTTAATAGGGTTGTTATAGCAACAAATTTTAAAAAAATGTTACTTTTGAAGTAAAATTTTTACAGTTGCTAACTCATTTAAAATTTGTATTTTTAAATAGAATAGTTATTATTATGTTGGTGATAAAACAAAAAGTTTTTATTCTTGGAAGGCGTTTTCAAACTTGAAGATTCGTGGGTTACTGCAGTGAATCATTATATGCAGGATTTTTGTCAACTGTCAATTTGTCTATTAATTTGAAAAAAAATATTATAAATATTTGTCAATGTTTCTATTAAAATAATATCATTATGTATGTATATATGTACTGTGCCTTCAATAAAATACTTATCGGATGCGATAAATATTTTATTGAAGGCACAGTATACATACATAATGATTAGAACAGACCAATTTCCGTGCGCGCCATGAGCGCCGATGTGAGAATGATTGTATTGCATCAGAACTAATAAAAAGCGTTCAGTATGTGTTTGGTACTTGCTTAGACTGCATGTAAGTGTAAGCATACGTAATGAAATGTCGTCGACACGTAAATCGAGAAAACGACCGTTGTCAGACGAAGTGAATAAGTTTATTATGGATTTCCCGGACTTAATATACGATGGCTCAAAAATTAAATGTTTAGTGTGCAACACATATATAATGTGTTGCTCAAAAACACATTGTAAAGAACACGTAAGCAGTTCGAAGCACAATAATAACAAAATTAATCGACAACAGTTTATACATGAACTATGTGTAACTATGATTTTGTGTACACTGCCGTTTACCTTGTTAAGTAATGATTCATTTATTTCATTTTGGAATAAATACGGGAATCAAAGATTACCGAGCTCGACAACGTTACGAAGGAATTTACCATCGGTGCGTAAACAGGTTGAAAATAAAATCAAAGCCGAGTTTCTCCAGTTTGTCAATCCTTGGAAAACGCTTAAAACGGTAAGTGTTTTTTTAAATCCTCTGTCGTGCACATAATCACTGATTTCATACATTTTACATTATATTTATAGGTACATACAACGCTGCTATAATATGTACTATTCTTATTTTTCGTGTGTTTATGTATATTACTTTAATAGCAGAAAACCAAATGTATATTTAATTATTTCTGATAGAATAAATGTCTCTACTTCTATACTTATATCGGTAACAAGGTCAAGTTGTGTCCCTATTCTATCGCATATTCTAATATATTACGAATTACACCCCCATACCGGCGCTCATGGCGCACACAGAAATTGGTCTGCTCTAATAATGATATTTCCGCACAATTAGGAGTAATGGGAATAAAAAAATATCAAAAAAGCCGTAAGAAAACTTTTACACACATTTATTTCTATGACTTTCTTAAATAAACACTTCTGTTTTGTGTGCATAAACCGAGACGCATAAGATGCATAAACTAGGCCTATCAGGTCCAGAGTAATATTTGATTGCTTATAATTTGAATTAAATATTCTTAAATTAATCCAGGTTCTGGTATAGTGTAAACAGGTATTCATTCAACATTCAACATTCAACAATCAAATATTGCATTATATATATTGTTACACTCCGTATATATCACAGATGTTTTTAATTCTAATTTTAAATTACATTTTTTCCAAATATATATCGAATTTAAAATATTAATTCTTCTACTTTTTTATGTGTATTGCGTACTTGCAAGGGAATACCTATTCTTTTGTATCGCCCTGTCAAAATGACTGTTCCAAGAAATTATCTATCGAGCGGTAAACCGACGCTTTTCATATCTTCTCTTTCATATTTCGGAGAATCATATACAATTTTAATTTAGTTATTAATTAATTAGTTGTTAGTAATATGTTTATTATCGCGCTATTTTTTTTACATGTCAAAATTATACCGACCCTGTATTAATATTGACATATTTTAATATACACGATTGAAATTACTATTGTGAAGTTCATCTAAACTGCTTCAGGTACAATAACATTTAATGGTTTCTTCGCAAGGAATATTTTAATGATATTTATTCTACGACATCGCAACTCTTTAGGTCGCGTCTTTTATTAGTTCTTAATTCTTAAGATGAATGTTATTGATTTACCCTCTTTAAAATGGATCGTAAAAATCTTTTACAACCACCAGTTCTACTACACAAAAACGTCCTTCTTCGTCCAACTGCCATCAGGTAAACATTGTCACTTCGTAACAACGTACTTGTCCAAGTACCCACCGTGAACTACATGGCCGGTCGTGACTTGCTCGTAACACAAAGGTAATCTCTGTATTGTTCGATATGTATATTATTTTACTTACATTCATATTAATTTAATTTCTTTCCAGTGTGTATTTATTGTGTGTAATTTTGAAGTACTTATTCGACGTTCCTTGTATATATTACTTTTACTTTATCACTTTAATGCATTTCTAATCGTAATTTCTTTCTTGTAAATATTAAATAAAAACTTCAAGGACAACGTTATTGAGTTTTATTTTATTTAATAAGTTATAATAGACATTTATTTCAGCATACTACACACGTCCTGGACCTCTGATGCATCATCATTACACCATTTATTATTATAAATAATTTCCCTTTATTGTTAGCACTCCCGTCCGAGCAGCGTTCTATTTAATATATTTATGATGGTGACGATAAAAAATTATTTGACCTTAAAAGCAATAGAATGAATACCTATTTAGACCAAACCAGAACGATAGATTAATACAAATTATAAGCAATAAAATATTACTCCGCGCCTGATAGGTCTGGTTTATGTATCTTAGGGTTAGGGGAGATATTATTTTCAAAACTTTATGATTGTTTGTTGTCATTAGCTACATATTAAAATTAGTGATAAGACCAAAAATTTTAATTTTTCATGGATACATATATTAATAATACCTGCGCGTTACAGGAGATTTCAATGCAAGAATACACAAGGAATTTATTGAAGTGGTTTTAGAGAGTTAATCATTAGTATGATGCTGTTCCTATATAATGATAATATGTGGGGATAGAGAAGAGAACCAGATAAAGACTTTTTTTTTTAACTAAGTAGGTAACTTATTACAGTGAGAAGCTTTGAGAAATGTTTAAAACTTAAGGGCCAAATACTTTCAAGGAATTTCAGATTATTTCATAAATATATACCGTGTCCAAAAATTATCTGTTCACCTGCTTGTAAACTTCCCCTGTTGTTGTTCATAGTTTCTTTTGGGTTTCTGAGCTCGAAGCGCGACCTTGTCACTGTTTCTTCTTTTACTGACGTTGCAGCCACTCTTGTAATGGTCATCTTCAGGGCTGCTACGTTTCAGTCCAGCAACAGCAGTAGTAGTCCTGATGAGGAACCTTGCAAGAGTAAACAAAACGTTGACGAAGGAAGAAGCACTGACAAGGCTACGGTACCAACCCGGAAGCTGAGATATTAATCTGGCTGATAGCCTTCCGCGGTTGCTGTTCATGATTGGGGTTCATGTCCGGAATTCCAAAAGCAATCAAAATTATTTGTTCGCTGTTGCACATTTTGTTATTGTTGGAGTTACGAGCTCATTAAATTGGTAGAGCCGTAACATTTTTTTTCCTGCTTTTGATAAGGAAACTAAAAAACATTAAAAGTAACGTTTTCGAGATATCTAATATGCCAACATATTTTTAAGAAAATACCTTGTGTAAAGATAACTAAATCAGATATCGAGTAACCTCTTGCTCTAAAACTAAAAAAAAAAAATATTCAAGAAGCGTTCAAACATCCAATATTATGGACGAACACAGCCGCAACCGACGCAAATCGATGGTTGCGCCTGTGTCCGTCCAGTAGAAACCCCTTGTCAAGTCTTCTACTTGTCACAAAGACAGCGATGGTTGGCTTGGCGCTCGAGAAGTTGACATTAGTTAATGAGCGGTTCTGAATGTTTTTCTCTGCTGTTATTTGGTGACTTGATTGATATAGCATGATGAAACACGTATCTGCATCTCTGCAAAGCAATTTTCACACAAATATGAACTTGTATTGTGTTCCCCACACGCGATTTTTAATATTTTTATAAGTTTAAATAGTACGAGTATATTAAAAAACAAGTTTCATAAGGCACCATTTTGCCGCACGAGATCAGAGCGAGTGCGGCAAAAGGCCTTATGAAACGAGTTTTTTATACTATTTTTTCTATTTTGCATTTTTTACATTAATAAATTGGAATTATTTAATTTGAAAGTTCAGAGATATATTTTTATATAAAGCATGCATGTTGGTCACTTTGATATTTGACATTTTCAAATTTAAATCTTGCTATCCTCGAAGTATATTACATTACATATTATTTATTAATTTTCGTTAACATTACTTTATATTTTATTTAAAAATATAAACATGAGTGACATAGAATCTAATATATCTTGTTGCCAATTGCATACAATATACGTTGTTTGTGTAGAGTACGTACTATCGCGGCATTTAAAATCCGGAGGATTAGATATTTATTTTCACTCTAATTAGGCATTGTAATTCGGTTTTTGTATAATTGAGTTGTTGTGTAGATGACAGTATACGGACATTTATCTGTAACCTCTCACGCAAAATTATGTTATACATTTTGGTATAAAATTATATTACTGAGTGAATAAATGAAAGACAAGAATTTGTTAATCAGAAAACTACAATTATTTGGTTTTAATTTTTAATATTTTATTTCAGCACCATTTCTGTCTAACACATTTTGTAAATGTCTAGGAATAAATGTTATGATATTATGTATAAATTCTGGTGACAAATCATTCCAAATATTCTCGATCTTGTTAGATAATTCTTTGACATTCGCTGACCTAAAATTATTCCAGCTCATCGTCTTAACAATGTAACCCCACACGTTCTCGATGGTTTTTTTCTAAACCACTGAGAAACGACTCTTGCGTGTGGACTGGACAATTGTCGTGTTGAAAGATAAAATTTCTTTCAGGATACTTATATCATTTCTGTCGAAGGTAGAAAAACATTTTCTAATATTCTAATATAATTGCTACTATTAAATCTTTCTTTAAATCAGACCCAGATGTTTACTGAGAATCTTGCGTTTGTTTGTGATTTTTGAGTATACTTTTCGTCAAATCGTGAATTAGGTGGTGGCCTATAAACACGAATTCGGCCATTATGAGACGACTAAACAACTTTTTTATCTATTTTCCCAAAAGTTAAAATTATGCGGCATAAATTCTAACGCAAAACCAATCCTTACTTCTTTATTCTGCGTATTAAGACATGGTTTTTTCAAAGACGCCCGATTTCTCAAGTCTGCAATTTGTCTCAGCCGTTTTTTTGCTGTGTGGACACCCGGGGAAATGTGGTTGCGGTCACTGCATTTACTATTGTTTCGAACAGATCATTTCTTATAAAATTAATAAGATTTTCATCCTGTTTGGGAGTTGACACACGGATACCACCGAAGCCTCGTTTTCCATTAATAACTCCCCGAAGCTGTCTATTAATTTTGATATTTGAAATGATACTCATCCCCACGCAAAATATATTCGCTTATCTTCTACTGACAATACTTCTTCTAGTAACGTAATTATTTGAGTTTTAATACAAAATAATACAAATCTGTATAAAAACAAATCTGTATCTGTATATGCATGGACACACAGTACGTATTTACCAGCTTTTGCTTCAACTACCACCATATATACAGATACAGATACAGATTTGTTTTTATACAGATTTGTATTATTTTGTATCAAAGCTTGATGTGAATTATCGCATCGACATGCAACTTGTTTTTTTTATTTTTTTTTAATTTGAGTTTTAGTTTGAATATTCAAATGTGGCATATTAACCTTATATTTTGACAAACCTGAATATCACACTGACGGATCTGTAAACAGAAGCAAATAGATACCTATCTACTCTTAAAAAGCCACATTCAAACCAAACAAATTAAGTGTCCGATTTTTAAATGCCGCGATAGTACATAATAACGGGTGTTCAGAAACATTCGAAGTCAAAGTAGTCCTTGAAAATATGAAGTCATGTCTGAGATAGATTGATTTTTGACAGACAACAGTTGACATTTAATAATTATTACAAATCAGATACTTAAGTAAAGATATACGATTTTTTGTTCAGAGCCCACTTGACTTCGAATGTTTTTGAACACCCGTTATATCATATCTGTCAAATGTACTTAAATTCTTAAAATAAAATGACAGCAATGATATTTATTTCTGTGTTCGAACAATGCCATCATTGAGAAATGACAAAAAACGTATCGAAATGAGCTTCATTTCGATACTGTTTTGGGTGTCATAATGAGTTCATTTCGAACGCAAAATAGAAAAATTATATTTTTATACCGACAAGTATTTTTGTGTATTAGCGCAATATTACGTATCTGATACAATAAAACTATCTTAAAATCTTCGTTCTAGCTGTGCCAAAAATTTCAACAAGTTATTACATCTATTCACACCAAATTATTTTAATAATTGTAATACGCATAAAAGCATCAAAAGAATGAAGTAGCGTCTACCGCTCGTTAATAATTGCTAGTAGTGGTACCGTCTTGTAACGATTCTGAAAAGTTACAAAATTGGATTTCGTTCAAAAATCACTTGAACTATAGGTGGTGCTTAACGATATTATTATGAGTTATAAAATATACTTCCAAATGTTTCTGTTTTGTAAAAGATGAAGTTTACAAGTAAAGTGTGTGTGTAAATGTGAGAGCGCTGAATGTTCTTATACGCTCTGTCTTAATAGCTTCTGTGAGGCAGCCTCGTATCTCTCCAGCGGGGGCATACCAATGATTCTGTAGATAGATGAAATACGTGTCTACGTCTCTGGAAAGATAGTTTCACATATATATGAACTTGTTCTTCACACTCGATTTTTAATAATATTTTATATTATTAAAAATATTTTTGTTTTATATTTTGCACTTACTTTTCTCACTGTATTTTTTAATTTTTAATGCCTACTTCTATTATTACCAATTGCTTCTTTATGCTCCTAATTTAAGTTTACCGTAGTAGGGTACTAGTTACTTTTGATAATAATTTAAAATTTGTTAAAATATCCAGGGCATTCCATTAAAAAACGAGTTGCCCTATTAGATTTTTTCGTAAGCGTGACATTCAATTGCTTTTTTAAAATTTCGTTACCGTAATTAGGAGAAAAACTACAATTTCATAGATTCAACAATATTTTATAGCTCCAATAATAATAACACAGTTAGAAATGGTGACCAGATAGCTTTCGACCCGGCGCGGCATATTAAACAGTTTATACTAAGTGCTTCATTTTCTGCTACATATTTTAAGATTCAGAAGAATTTCATTTAATTGCGCAGTGCTAACGAACTGGTTTATCGTGTCGTGTATCCCGGGATCCAATACAAGGCTTGCTGTACAAAAAGTTTTTCATGGTTTTCCTTCTGGTTTAAGGTGAATGCCAACAGCCAAATATCTTAAGTCGCTGCGCGGACGAGGACGTAATAATTGCCTGCCAATACTTCCCGTAATTAGCGTTAAGCTAAGATATGAATTATTATTATTAGTTTAAACTTTTCAATTTTATGATTTTATAAATATCGGTAGATAATAATTTATGAGTAGATTTTAGTTATTTCAATTACTTATACAGGGTGTCCAGAAACTCTCCTGACAAACGAAGACCGGAGTTTCCTCAGATAATTTTAAGACAATTAAACCCAAATTCACCTAGTCCGAAAATGCTTCCTAAGGGAGCTAGAGTTCTTTGAAGATGGCGCCTTGTATTTATTTTTTTTTAAATTCCTCCAGAACGCTTCTATTTCTTCTATTTCTATTTCTTATTTATCCTCCAGAGATGAATCGATTCCATCAATTGCGAATTTCTAGTACCGGTCATAGGCGTCCGTTTTGGGTAGGTCAACGGTTATTTTAAGGCATAACTTTTTTGTCTTTAACTTTTAAGCATTTGTGACACTAGATTATTAAATTTTCAGATATTCCAGTACTAAAAGGTACTCTTACTTTAAGTCGGTAGGATACACCGTTTTCTAGAAAAATCGATTTGTAAATTTTTCGTTTTTTCTTCATTAAAGTTCAATTTATTATGTACCTACTTATTTTTAGCGACGAAGTTGGCTTGGATGAGTTTACTTTATTATATTTGGAAATATCTGTCTCTTTTTAAGTATGGCTTTCAGCATTGAATAGTAACTCCACAAGGTTGATGATTTACAAATTTTACTCCGCAATTTTTTCTCCGATGTACACTAGCACTACTTCTTCAGCTATTTCTCTCACTTTTTTCCTGTTGGGCCATATTTCAAATTCCCAGAAAACTTTTTCATATCCTTGTCGCAATACAGTAATTGTCACAATATGCGTTGGCGGCCTCGCTAATGTTATGTTCACAGTCTAAATCACTTTCATTGATCATTTTTAATTCAAAATTTACGAAAAATTGTAAACACGAACGTAATTTTTACAAATTGACTGTTGTTTATTGACTGGTGGCTAATGTAATATACATTAGTGCAAATGCCTACCGCAGGTTTTGAAATGATCATCTGTTTAGTAAAAGTGGAAAATTTACTATAATAAAAGTGAAAAATTTACGATTGCAAAAAAATATTTAAGTGCTTTTACTGGCCTCGTAAGCTACCAGGAACTCGTCTGCCAGTCGTCCTGGTATTTACTTACTCATCCACTAAAATATTACTTTCCGGACTCGATATGTAAATAACTATTTTTTAATTGTTGAAAGTACCGCTTATAATTATGAAACCAAAAAGAACCTAAATTGTTGACTTATGAATTCATTTGTCTCGAATAAATATATTCTGTTTAAGACATTCATTTAACAATTTTTAATTTTATTTGTTAAATCTTCGGTTAATCAAAACTGCTCTCAAGTTAATATTGCCGAGATTTGCACTCAAGATTGTTGGTTAAAATATTCTTTCTCTGTTAACAAAACAGTATTGTATTGGTTGAACATGAAACTGTGTGATTGCATAAAAATAATACATTCTAAAAATTGTTAAACTAAGCAAATCTGTTTTATCAGTGGATTATACTATTTATATAAGAAATACACAATTACGTAATATGTTATGTTTCGTTTAAGTTTATCGTTTTATTTTTATTTTCTATAATCTGAAATAATTTTGACAATTTAAGTTACATTTTCTTTTTCGAGCACCATTGCAGTGTGGTAAAGTACGGGTAGTCTGTCTCAAGATCTATCTTAATATGAAAATATTTCTTCGTCTGAAAATCGAGGATTGGTTGAATGTTTCTTCACATAAAAAAGAATTATATAGAAGTAACGTTCTTGTTTTGAGTCCTTGGAAATTGTTTGTCACATTTTTATCGTCCTCGATTTTTGTAAATGTTGTCAAGGCTACTTATGGAATAAACTCAATATCTTCAAAACTAATAACATTTGTCGAAAATGCTGAAACAGGTCAATTCTTTATTTCTCATAGTGCTTATTTAAGTTGCTTCACTTATTCATGACGTCACCCGTTTCTGAAGTATATAGTATTTTTAATGTACTGCAATATCTGCAATAGTTTTTGAAACAATCACCTTTTGTCTGACCAAAGGATACTGTAAGTAAACATCACAAAAAAAGGGCAAACATTGATTTACAAACAACTTTAGATTAATTTCTTACTTAGCAAATGCTCATCGTGTTCTCCGTTCGCGTGTTGGCTAGCTCATAATCTAAAATGAAACTTCTCTTTAACGTTGTGTAAAGTTTCAGGCATAATATTTCTAACTCTTTTAAATCATGAAAATTGTTACGTTTTGTTTTAAAAACTTTACTCTTTAAATAATCCCTAAGGATGAAATACCCTCCTCCTAATCCATCTATTTGAAAAAACTTGATTTAAATACTGTCGAACACAAAGGGAATAGTGAGCTGGATCTTCTGCTGAATCCATAATGTGTTACAAGGAATATCTGGATCTTGTGGATTTGGATATATACAGTATGACACAGATAAAGTATACCGAACATAATTTGTGACATAATTTAGTATGATAAAGAAATTTTAATTATTGGTATGTTTGAGATGTTCTCCTTGTACTTGAAGGTAATTTTCGTATGTGTCCCGCAAGTTTCTGAACATTTCCCTGATAGCAGAAAGTGGTACTTCAGCTAACACTTGCCGAATTTTGTTTTTAAATTCCTCAATATTCTGGGCACTAGATCCTGGTAGATCTTATGTTTGAGGATTCCCCACATAAAGGCATCTGGCGAGTTTGAGGGAAACGGTTAATCAGTTCCCCTGGAAATGAGACGTCCAGGAAAATACCGGTGCAGAAGGGGCAAAGTTTCCCTAGCAGCATGCGCAGTAGCACCATCTTGCTGAAACAACTTAGATCTAATACGTAAATTTCTCGCACGGCAAAACCGCCTTAGGCCCTCGTAAAAAGAAGTCACAATTGTTTCCCTGTACATCTCCTGGTTAACTGTTACGTGCCTACCATGTTCATCCTCCACAAAGTATAGGCCAATTATTCCATGCCCGGAAACAGCACACCACACTTACTTTTTGGGGGTAATCAGACCTTTCAACAAATTCCTGCGGCTTCTCAAAACATAGGTATCGGGTTGTTTGCTTGTTGATAAATCCAATACATTGATTCATCGCTGAAACAAATGTTTGAAATAAAGTTTTCATTTTCGTATTTCATAGCTAACTGCAATGGTATTAGAATATAATATCATAGAAAATTGTTAACAGTGTAAGGGTACTGTCCGCGTGTTCGTTTACAACGGATGCTATCGCGAAAATAACTTGCAAATGCAGCACATATTGCTGTGAAATAAACTGACTGAAAATTAAAAATAGAATTAATAACGTAGAAATTAATTAAACATAACTGGATAAGCAAAAAATGTAAATAAAGGCAATTAATATAACAACATTACGATTTAAACAAAAACAACAAAGCATATCAGAGACGCATGCTCAATGTCGACAACGTCGATGTGTGACAGGCATACGAATAAAAGCAATGAACAAGACGACGCCATATATGAACAAACCCAAAGGAAGAAGTAAAAAGAAAATACTACGGGAAAGCGAAGCTCCTACACAACTTGGATTCGAAAAAATGCCAACAAAACTGGACACGAATGAATCGCTGTTTTTGGAAGACGAGACAAAAAAAGAGCTCATTTTCCCACAATAAATTTTACAAAACATAAACAAAGAGGCAACACCTAGAGATGGAAAATTTAAAACTACCCACGATGGATAAAAATACCCAGAGATGAAAATATTAAATAACTATATAAATTAAATAAAAGAGAAATAAGTACGGTAAAGCAGGGAAGAAGTTCGAAGAAAACTGAATCCCAAAGGGGATAAATAGGACCAGAACCGAGATTTAATTCATTCACTGATATATTTTCGACTTCATAAATTTAACTTGGACGTGTATTGATAGATACTGATTTAAAGAAAATAAAAAGCTAAATTAGAATATAATATAATTTAAACATTTTAAAGCCTGTCGGTAAAAATATTTATGTAAGAGTGAAGAATAGTTTAATTTAGAATTTTCCTTTATTACTCTCATTTTACTATTGTCATTATTATTTATTGACACTATTGCATAAGAGCAATAATGTATAAGGAGTAGTTTGAAAGTTTATATGCCGGAATTGGGTCCGAGTAAGTAAAGCCTTATACACGATAAAAATTTGGAGTACATAGAGTAATTAAACTAGAAAAAGTGCATGCGGAATCAAATGACGGATTGTCACTGATGACAGCAAATGATTTAACTAATAACGGCTTAAATATATCACAACAAAAATATTAAAAAGAAAAAGTCAACACGAAAAAACTGTATGATAAAATTGATAACACTTGACCATAGAATAATACAAGAAAAATAGTAATTTTGCTTTGATCAAAAAACAATCAGTAAACTTTGACGTTTTTATAATTGTTATTGTTGTGGTTGGAACGTAAAAATCTCAAGAACTGTTGAAAATAGAGTTAACTAGTGTGGGATCATTGAAAATGTTTTTGATAGTACTATCTTCAAATTTATCAAAGGATATAGCATTCTATTAAAAAAATGCGAATGACGTCACTGCTCTGAAGGAGCACTAATAGGTGCAGTAATTTAAAAACAGCGTAATTTAAAATAAAAGTTTATCAGTTTCAGCGTTTTACAAAAATATCATTCATTTTGAAATTACCGAATTTATTCTATAAACAGTTTTCACACAGTATAAGCCTTGTCTAAGCGAGATTTGCCCAGCATCTCAAATAAATCATTTACAGACACGTATCTCGTAAATTATCATATTTCTTGAGATTTGGGAAAAGTGAGTGATAGCCGCAACGAATTTACTAAATGTTTAGTACCGAATCGGAATTATTTTGAAAAATAGAATAATTTTTTATACTAAAATAAGTATTCTCTCTAGATTACCCTCTCATTAAATCATTCTCGCAATTAAATTCGATCATTTGGTATTTTTGTACGTTATTGCAAATAGATTAAGAGAAATATGCAATGAATATATTTAAAAATTTCATTACTATTTAACTTTTTAATTTTACACCGATTAGTTATTTTTAAGAACAATTAATTTAAAACATATAAGCAGTAAATGCAGGAGGTCGTAGGTTAGGCGTGTTTCAATTGTACACCGGAGAGAGATTATCAGTCTTATAGGTCATTGCTGCGCCTACCAGATTGATACAGTTTTACAATTAGCCGTGACTTTGCAATTATCCACGAATCGTGTATATTTTAAGTATTTACTTCTCCAGATGTATTATTTACACCAATACTTAGAGATATTAATAGCGTTGTTACTACGAAATATTTTACAGATATAGGCAGTTTTATTTATACTTTGGGCGTTTTATTATACGCATCCATTTTAATTAATTAAGTAGATCAATTAAAGTGGAATAAACAAATTATATATGCACATTATAATTAGACCTCCAAATTGACTTTTGTAGCTATGTCTCCTGTACTTTCAATATCAAGTGTTTTTTCTTCAACAAAATCAATTATTATTTCCGCTGTCTGAGATAATTGAACGACAATTCGCATTATAAAACTTGTAAGTGTAATAACAGTTACTCATAACAGGCGTTAAAGACCTAGGTACTGTAACAATAGATGTGCCACACCCAACACTTAAGGTGTACGCTGCATACTAGTCATATCTATTTCCGGATATCGTGTACTAATGATGACCGGTATTTGCTTGTTTCGGAATAGATGTGACTTTCACACATTTTTCATTTGTCTGGACGGTTGACGTTGCGACGTGTTGTGTCTGCATTCTTAGGTAAATATGATTTTGTAAGTTGTAGAAATGAATGCAACAAATTATAGCAACAATTGCATGTAACATGAGAATTTAATAGTTATTAATTCTCATGCGCATAAAGTTCTTCACAACAATGAAATACCGGTATATGCACGTTTCGGCATATATATTATACAACGTGTTTCGAAAAGCACTTCATCTCAGTGAGTAACTAGTACTTGCAAATTATTATAAGCCACTGCCTTTTATTTATAACTATTTATCTAATGTCATTTTGACATTTGCTATTTTGTGACTAGCAATATAATTTTTTCTTACGAATATTTTTTTTTACTTAATAAACAATACTACTAAATAATGTACATATTGCAAGAAAATATTTTTATTGTTGAAGCATATTTCCGAAGATCATAATTTCTTAACGGAGAATGGCAATATTCCTACGCGGAATGTAAGCGACAGTTTCACTTGCAGTATCCTAATAATGTTGTGGATAATATCGCTTTACATCATCACATTCGTCTAATTGTGGAAAAGTTTCGGGCTACAGGATCTGTGCTAAAAGGCAAAATGACTTGATAAATACAATTATAATTAAATGTAATGAAATAACAACAAATGTGTTACATAATATTTTTAACAACATGAATGATCGTGTTGCATTATGCATTGAACAGAATGGTGACTATTTTGGACACTTGTTATAAATTATAATGATTAAAATTTCTACGAATTAGTTATTTACCTTGGTTATTTGATTAATATTCCACCTTTAAAGTTTTCTTATTAAATAAATAAATAAATAATATAATTGTACTTGTTATTAATTTCATCGCCATATGCCTCGATGATAAATTTTGACTGTGACAGGTAGGTAACCTTCATACTATTTATTCTATATCCGCATTTCAATAGTGCAGAACATCATAATTTATATGAGAAATTCATGGACAACTAGATGTAATTCTTTTTGAAACACATTGTATATATATATATATATATCTATCAACCCCCCCCCCCCCCCCACACACACACAAACACAAACCAAAAAAAACTTTTTATCGGTTCCCATTTGTAAATACTTTTACTACATACCCCTAAACACGGTCCTGACCAATTTGCTAAATTCCAAAATAGAACAGAAATCAACCTCTCTTAACAAAGCCACAAACACTTACAATATTCCAACCAGTGCGATCGGTTCGTTATAAAATAAGGTCTCGGATGTCCCCGACAACACATGTTACACAGAATGCGTGTTTTTGAAAACCAAAAAAAACGGTGAGTTTTATTATCATTCATTGTTTCTTACTGTAAATGTAGTTGATTTCAAATTTTCAATTCATTTATACAGATTTAACCACTTTAATTTTTCCTTACTCATTATTAATCTAAGTTTAAATTTTAACTTTAATTGTTAATGTAATTGGTAATTCAGTCTTTAATACAGTTTTAATTCTAATGGTTAATTTAATTGTTAATTCAGTTTCACAAAAGCAAACACAGCTCTCACGTTTTCATTGTAGTAATTCTTGGTTCTAGTTACCTTACTGTATTGTAGTTTAATTCAAATCTTCAATTCATTTATACAGATGTAATCACTTTAATTGTCCTTACTCATTATTAATCTAATTTTAAATTTAACTTTAATTGTTAATCTAATTGGTAATTCAGTCTTTAACCTAAGTTTAATTTTAATTGTTAATTTAATTGTCAATTCAATCTCACAGAAGCAAACACAGTTCTCATGTTTTCATTGTATTAATTAATTAATTCTTGTTTCTAGTTACTTGAAAAAGACTGAATAATAATGAAAGTCGAAACGTCGTAGAATAAAACTGCAAAATTCAATAAAAGGTCGCTAAACCAATAAAAAGTCTATTATTTTTAATATTAAGACACGGCCAATAAAATAAATAAGAAAAATAGAATTCTTATAAACACTAAATATATATATATATATATATATATATATATATATATATATATATAAGTAGATTAAATTAGTCGGCGATTTAAGGTCTGATTTACTTTGATACGTATATATTTAAATCAATCTTACATGTTTCGCCATACAGTTAGTGTCTTTTTCAAAGAAATTAAAAATATATATATTTTTAACGAGACCCTAAATCGCCGACTGATTTAATCTACTTAACATACAAAGGTCAAGAAATAATTACCTTTATATACATAGTTGATTAGGTTAGTCGGCGATTTAAGGTCTGTTTTACTTTAATATGTACGAGGGAAAGTCATTAAATAAGTCACAAACTGCTGTAGGAAAGCTGAAAATAGGAGTGAGTTGTTTCCCTATTTGTCAATAGGTGTCACCACAATCCAGCTTTATAATTCTCAAGTGACAGTTGGTGTGCGCGAACACAGGCAGTGTTAAAATGGCGACCGTGCTCGAAGATTGTACTATGGAAGAGCAACGTGCTATTGTGCGTTTTTTTCTGTGCAAAAGGACTTTCTGCAAAAGATATTCATAAGGAAATGTCTCCTGTTTACGGTGAAAAGTGTTTGTCGCGTAAAGCCGTATATAACTGGGTCGAGAAATTCTCTCAAGGACGCTCAAAAGTTGTTGACGATCAGCGAAGTGGCCGCCCCGTTCAGATTTCGACAGATGCAACACTTCGACGGGTGGAAGAGATGATTCGAACTGACAGACGGGTAACAATAGACAGTATAGCAACTGCAATAGGGTGTTCTCATGGTTTAGCCTACGAACTGATGCACGATCGTTTGAATTTCCGAAAAGTTTGCGCACTGTGGGTACCTAGACAACTGACCGAGGAACACAGAAGAATTCGAATGGGCTTGTCCTTGCAACACCTCTCTCGATACACAGTGGAAGGGAGAACATACTTAACAGGATTGTTACTGGTGGTGAGTCATGGGTGCACCACTACCAACCCGAAGCGTGCTTCGATGCAATGGAAACATCCTTCTTCGCCGTCAACAAAGAAATTTAAGGTTGTGCCCTCAGCTGGTAAGGTTATGCTTACCGTGTTCTGGGATTCTCAGGGAGTGCTCCTAGCCCATTTCCAGAACAAAAAAGAGAACGGACTGCTGAATAATACTGTAGAGTTTTGTTGTTGCTTCGGGATGCAATTGGACGAAAACGTCCAGGCCTACTGACGAGAGGATTATTGCTGCATCACGATAATGCCAGGCCCCATTCGGCCCACTTGACCCAGGCGAGAATTGCGCAATTTGGGTGGGAACTTCTTGAACATCCGGCTTACAGTCCCGACATGGCCCCAAGCGACTATCATCTGTTCGGTCCACTCAAAAAGCATCTTGGCGGCAAACATTTCGAGGGTGACAACGATGTTCAACAAGAGGTACGCACCTGGTTCAGACGCCAGCCCAAACACTTTTATGCAGCAGGCATTGGGGCATTGATAAAGCGATGGGATAAGTGTATTAATGTAGATGGAGACTTTGTTGAAAAATAAAACTTGTTTTTGGCTAACTATTTCTCTAATTATTTTTATAATACCTTTTTGTAACCTAATTACTGACTATCCCTCGTATATATTTAAAATAATTTAACATGTTTCGGCAATTACTGCCTTTTTCAAAGAGTTTTAAATTAGAATTATATTTTATAATTTAAAATTCTTGTGTTTCTGTTTCTTTAGAGGTTTGCGCCGTGTAGATGTCATTATTAAGTCCTTTAAAGGGATATTTTCTTGACGAGCTTTCGGCAATCTTTCTGTTATCATTTTCAAGTCGTTGCTGCTGTCGATTTTCGAGTTGTACGCGAGTACAACTCGAAATTCGTATGACTAGAACCTACTCATAAATACTTACCTACTGATATCCATAAAATCACAAAATTGAAAAGCTTAAAGTAATAATAATAGTAATTCATACCTTAGCCTAACGCTAATTAGAGAAATATTTGCAGGCACTTATTGCGTCCGCGTCCATGGAACGACTTAAGATATGTGGTTGTCGGCATTCACCCTAAAACGAGAAGGAACACATGAAAAACTTCTGAAACAGCAAGCCCCGGATGCGATCCCGGGATATCCGACACGATAAACTGCTGAATACGCCGTGCCGGGTGCAAAGATCTGGTCACCATTGCTATATGTGTCATTATTTGAGCTATAAGTTTTGTTAAATTGGTAAAGTAGTATTTTTTCTCCTAATTACAGTAATAAAATTAAAAAAAAAAACAATTGAAAGCGCGTTTACAAAAACAATTTTATGATAAAAAGTCAAGACATAAAAAAGTTGCAGATTGAGTCTGTCTTTTTAAATAAATTCTTTAAATAAGAAAATATAGGCGCATTAAAAAGTTCTGATGCAAAATATTATAGGGGTTGTTTTTTCAGCCCCTTGTGATTACATTTTAGGGTAACAAAAACACTCAAAAACTGCCATTTTATTAGCATCAGTTATCTGCCAAATTTCATTCTTCTAAATTTTTCCAAAGTGAATATATTAAATAAAAACAATTTTTTTTACCTAATTTTAAAGGACTGTAACTTGGAGGGAAAAGGGTGTTGAACAAAAAGTTAAAAGACCCCCCTTAATTTTTGCTAAAGAATCACCCTTTGAAATCTTTCGTATCAATTCAGAAACACCCTGTATATATATATATATATATATATATACGAGATAAAAATAATATTTTTTGGGAGTAGCGGCCGGGTACGTTTCGAAATTAAATTTTTGTGGTGTTTATATATTGTTATGTATTTGTTTCGCATTTCTAAGTTTTCCGTCGCCCCTAGCCGTCCGCTACTCCCAAAAGATATTACTTTTATCTCGTATTATAATTACGGCCAAGAAAATAAAAAAATCCTTCTAATACTATATATATATATATATATATATATATATATATATATATATGTATAGATAATTATTTCTTGACCTTTGTATATTATAGTAGATTTAGATAGTCGGAGAATTAAGGTCCGTTTTACTTTAATATGTATATATCTAAAATAATCTCTAACATGTTTCGGCAATTAATGCCTTTATCAAAGAATTTTAAATTAGAAATGTAAGAAACGAGAGATATATTTAGAAATAAATATTCCATATATTAAATTTTAT
This sequence comes from Melolontha melolontha, assembly GCA_935421215.2. Classification (NCBI taxonomy): domain Eukaryota; kingdom Metazoa; phylum Arthropoda; class Insecta; order Coleoptera; family Scarabaeidae; genus Melolontha; species Melolontha melolontha. The sequence continues at coordinate 94,910,789 of OW285238.1, read as the reverse complement.
TTTAATACATAAAATCTTAATAGGTTATCAGAAACTAATTTTGGTAAGAATATAAAAGTTAATAAAATTTTAGTAGTTTACTAATATAAATAATAATTACGTTACCAAAAAATATTTTTTACAATTCCAATACCAGTTTCAAATAAACTTTTCAAGATTTAAAAATATCTATTACGTTTAATAAAAAAATATTTATCAAAGAAATAATACCAAAATCGGTAATAATATTTTAGTTATTCTCATTCTATTTTAATAAAAAATAAATATTAAATGTGTACCTGTTTTATTTAAACTATAACAACCTACCAAAGTGTTCATTTTTCTTTGCTTTGAGATCCTGTTAGGATTGAATAGACGATACAATGTACTAAACACTCTAGCTACCCTAGTTTATATAGAACATTAACGACCTTTGTTGCACCTATTAAGTTTTTCAACAAACAAAAAATATATCATGGGGGCCATACAGACGACCGTTTGTACCGTACTTAACCTTGCATGCGTCTTGCAAATTATTAATGTCACATAATTTTTAATTACTTATTAGGGTCCGGATTATATGCAAAATATGCTTCTTTTAATTGCCTTATTTCATTCAAAAAACATGAAATAAACCTAGAAAACTCATTATTTTGTTATATCAACAAAATTATATATCAGCCTGTATATAGCATCGAAACGTCAAATTAGATATTGTTTTAATTACCCGGCCGCTACTCCCAAAAAATATTACTTCTATCTCATATATATATATATATATATATATATATATATATATATATATATATATATATATATACAGTAGAACCCGGTTATAACGACATCATCGGGACCGACAGTTTTTTGACGTTATAATTGATTGACGCTATTCACGAGGTAGACGACTTTTGAAAAACTAATTTTACAAATTTTTACATGATTAATCCGATACGTAACATGCTTTATTACCTACATATTTTACATTATAGACTAAATATTATGGTAAATACATAAGTACCAATATACATAACTTATTTTTCTAATGAAAGAAATCTGTAATTTTCCGTTGCACAGTTTTTGCACGCCAAAACTGTTTTTCTATATCCATTTCTAATTCTCTCACTTTATCAATAATTTGAGGTGACGTTTCTCGCTGTCTATAATAAGTTTTTAAAAGTTTTATGGCACTTAAGGCTTCTTCGTTTGCCGGTACGTGTTCTGCTTCGTCGCATGAATCTTCTTCCTCTTCGATTTCATTATCGTTTTCGTTATCCCGCTGTTTTATGTCCTCCACGATATCAGGATCTGAACGCATTCCCGACGTAATAAGGCAACTGGTCACGGATGCAAAGTCGTCGGAACAAAACTGGTTTTCGTCACACTGATTTTCCTGCCACTTTTTAATAAGTTCACATAACGGAACGTCATCTTCATAATCTTCATTTAAGTTGTCACAAACTGGATTATTCCTTAATCTTGAATGACTAAAGCAGTTTGCTATAGTCTCAGAGGTTATACTACGCCAAGCCTTCTCTAAAAAGTCCAACGCGTCGAGAAGTGAAACTGCACATGGTTCGTTCTTGTCCATACCCGTAATAATTTTCTGCAGAAGTAATTTTCTGTAAAAACATTTTAAGCTTCTTATTACGCCTTGGTCCATTGGTTGAAGGATGCTAGTGCAATTTGGGGGCAGAAACACCAAATTAATATTTTTTAAGTGGGCTAATGATGGATGTGCTGGGCAGTTATCGACTAAAAGCAAGATTTTTTACCTTTAACCGCAAGTTCTTTATCCCATTTTCGAATTTCATTTTCAAAGATTTCTGAAGTCATCCATGCTCTTTTGTTTGCGCAGTAATTTGTTGGGAGTGTTTTTATGTTTTTGAAGCAGCGTGGCTTTTTTGACTTTCCTATAACAAGAATTTTACATTTCTCCGTACCGGTCATATTAGCACACACAAATGCAGTTAACCGTTCTTTGGCTAGTTTACCACCTACACATTTTTCGCCTTTAAACCTCAGAGTCTTATCTGGAAGAAGTTTATAAAAAATTCCCGTTTCGTCGCCATTGTAAATTTCATTGTCTTCATAATCTTGTCTTAATTTAGGCCACACTTCATTTAGCCACGTCTCTGCATCTGTCATATTAACACTTTTCCCTTCACCGCTCACTTTTCCGAACGTTATTGAATGTCTCCGTTTGAAACGCTCCAGCCACCCATTGCTGCACTTAAAATTTGTGTCTCCAAATAAACTTCCAAATTCTTCGGCCTTTTGCATAAGCAGTGGTCCATTAACGGGTAAATTTGCACTTCTACATTGCTTAAACCACGTAATAAGCGCTTCGTCGATTTCAACCTTTTCGCACGATCGAATTTTTTTTGACTTTTCTTTCCCTTTCACAAAGGTATTCGTGATTTTGTTCTTATTTTTCACAATTGTACAAATCGTAGAATTAACTAACCCAAATTCGCGACACACGTCCGCTTTCTTCCTTCCACTTTCGACTGCTTTGACTATCGCGACTTTGTCGTCCACGCTTAAACATTTTCGCTTTAAACCTGACATTTTCGATAAAGAAATCTCGATGTTTCACTCACACGATTCAAATGCCGACTGAGGAAATTTCTTACGAACTTTGCCTGGCGCATTGCAAGAAACGGTAATATTCTTGGAATCCTGCAGGCTAGGCAAATACCGGGAATTGAGCCATAAATGATAATATAAATACATACCTCAAGTGGTAAATATTTGTCGTTATATCAGGGGTTATTGACGTTAAAACCGGGGTTTTCCCTGTACGTTTGAATAGTAAAGTACGGGACCGCTTAAAATTTGACGCTAAAAAAGGAGTGTCGTTACAGCCGAAGCTGTTATAACCGGATTCTACTGTATATATATAAATAATTGAAAAGAAATTATCGACCGTGATATATTATCAAAAATTAATTAAAATTCGGGTAAGCGGTCAATTTGTACGTCAATTTTATTATTTTTTAACTCAACATTTTTTACCCCAGAAGAAGCGACAAAGTGTTGCGAAATATAGGGTAATTTAATAAAGGAGTTTTTTAATTGACCGCTTACCCGAATTTTAATTAATTTTTGATATATATATATATATATATATATACAGGCTGATTCATTTTCGGCCCTCACCATGGGATCTCTCCTATTATTGGAGATAGTATAGGTTTAAATTTGGTAAAGTTGTTAAATTTTGTGTTTGTTATAAATCCGTAAAGAAAATAGACCTGTGACAAATGACCTTCGTTATTAAAAAAAAAAACGCGAAAACCCCATTTTCTTCTTTTACCTGTAGCACCGACATTTGGCCTAGTAGAGAAAAAATAAAAACACATCCTTGTGGCCATTTCTAAACCTCTATCCAGTGGTGTACTCTAAATTTTTATACGACCTTTCGTTTCTTCCTGGCCATCATCAACTATCTAATTTCTTATAGGCGTCATACTGGATTTAGCCATCTTCAGAAAGAGTTTTTTTTTCTGATTTCAACCATGTACCACATGCTGACTAAAGTTTTTGACATTAGGCTTTATTTGAAAGAATAAATTATAAGATTAAATAAGGTAGCCATGGAATTTCAATCTGTCAAACATTTCATTTATTGTTCATTAATAATACAAAAATGTCATACACTAACGAAGAGAAACGAGATATGATAAGTATTTTTTATTCTTCGAAACGAGATTCAACAGTAGCGAGTACAAGATAACAAAAACATTAATAAAAATACATAGAAAAGTAAACAATAAACAATTACCGTAAATGTTCAATTATCTGGCCATCTTCGGTAATGCACAATTGGGCACGCCTTCTGGCATTTTGTACTGCCCTTTGTATAGTTCTTCTAGGAACTGCATCAAAAGCATTCTGAAGTCTGTCTCGTAATTCTTCAATGTTTTGTGGCGCATCTACTTTATAAATATTATTTTTAACATATCCCCATAAAAAAAAATCTAGCGGACTTAAATCAGGTGATCTCGCAGGCCATTCAACAACTCCCCTATTTCCAAACCAACGGTTTGCAAACTCTTGATTTAAGAAATTTCTAACAACAGCTGCATTGTGTGCTGGTGCGCCATCTTGTTGCCACCATAAATATTGTAATTGATTTAATGGGATATTGTCGTCAGATACGTATGCACGTAAAATGTTTAAATATCTTCCTCCATTTAAATGTTCTTCATACATAACTGGTCCTAAGAGACGATTTGCCAAAATACCCATCCAAACGTTTATTCCAAAACGATGTTGTGGTCTTCTAGCCCTGTTTTGTCGGGGATTTTGTACTGCCCAATAGTGCTCCGTATTTCTGTTGAACATTCCAGAATTTGTAAATTTTGTTTCATCTGACCAGATGATTTTGCTTAAAAAATTTTCGTCATTTTCTATCCTTCCCATAAACCAATTACAATATTCTAGCCTTCTCAAATTATCTCCAGGCAGTAAAGAGTGACTAACATGGATCCTGTATGGTTTAAACCTACTTTTATGTAAAGTTCTCCAAACTCTGGACTGGCACAAATTTAATTCTGACGCTACTTCGCGTGTAGAAATTGATGGATTATTATTTATCTATAAAAATACAAGATTAACATGAAATTTGAAAACACGCTTTTAATTTACCATTTGCAAAATATCTTGTCGATTTTCATTTAAATTCCTGTTGTCTTGACCATTACGCGGCTTAGTAAACGATCCATTCTCGACCAAATTTCTGTCGAGATCTAGAAAAAATGTTCGATGAGGCTGTTGTCGTTCTGGATATAATTGTAGATATCTTGTACTCGTTACTGTTGAATTTCGGTTCGAAGAATAAAAAATACTTATCATATCTCGTTTCTCTTCGTTAGTGTATGACATTTTTGTATTATTAATGAACAATAAATGAAATGTTTGACAGATTGAAATTCCATGGCTACCTTATTTAATCTTATAATTTATTCTTTCAAATAAAGCCTAATGTCAAAAACTTTAGTCAGCATGTTGTACACGGTTGAAATCAGAAAAAAAACTCTTTCTGAGGATGTCTAAATCCAATATGGCGCCTATAAGAAATTAGATAGTTGATGATGGCCAGAAAGAAACGAAACGTCGTATAAAAATTTAGAGGACACCACTGGATAGAGGTTTAGAAATGGCCACAAGGATGTGTTTTTATTTTTACTCTACAAGGCCAAATGTCGGTGCTACAGGTAAAAGAAGAAAATAGGGTTTTCGCGTTTTTTTTTTAAATAACGAAGGTCATTTGTCACAGGTCTATTTTCTTTACGGATTTATAACAAACACAAAATTTAACAACTTTGCCAAATTTAAACCTATACTCTATCTCCAATAATAGGAGAGATCCCCATGGTGAGGGCCGAAAATGAATCAGCCTGTATATATATATATATATATATATATATATATATATATTATTACGTGTCGATGAATGTATACGCCTCCACGTTGGGCTGACAAATGTTATATTACGTTTCTGATGCTGAAGTTGTGAATGAATAGAATAATAATAATAATACAGATGGTTACTTAATAAAATACTTATCTTTATTATATGGCTAGCCCAAAATCTCTTAATCTTCAGGGTTAAGGTCGGTTCAGATCTCTCCACTCCAGTTAACTTATGTAGCTTAATTTATCAAATTGAACAACACTTCAAGTAATTAAAAATGCCAAAATAAAATAGTAAAAATTAACTTTATTGTTTAAATAAGTTTAAAATTCAAATTTCAAATTTCGTAATTCGTATTTCGTATTTTCGTGGCACAGCACTAAAGTAAATAGGAAATAGGTGACAATAAATTTTACTAATATAGATCAATCTCAATTTGGTGAATTCACATGTGATAATACTTATCGATCTATTAAATGATTTTATATGTACTAAATTAAATCAAGTTTTAATATTATAAATACTGCAAAGTGATATTAAACAAGTTTTAAAAAGGATTACAGTGTTTGAAGAACAGTTAATCAAATGTAAGTAATAATAGATTAAAAAACAACAAGTTCTCTATGTGTTCATGAATGTTCTAAATGGCGTATATAAATTTGTAAAAATAACCTGAATATTCGGGATATAATTTCTTGTAATCTCTGACAATAGGTTGTGGACGGGTTCTCAAATCAGGAAACAGGAAAATAAAACAGGAAAAGTCCTTCTGGATGGTACGATTTTCGATATTTCGAAGTCCGAAGGCAGCTAATCTGATGGCGGCTCGCGTGGCATCCAATGAATCGCTTGGGACTCGGTAAAATTTTCACTATAAGAGTTGGCGTGGGCTTTATGCGTCCAAATTTTAAAAATTTATAACTCAGGAACGGAATGGTCTTGTTTATTGAAACTTGGTCTAAAGGTAGTCGGCAGGTAGGAAAATAGTTTGATCAACTTTAAATTCTCGAATATCTGTTATTTCCGCAAAAAAATTTTAATTTAATCGGAGTAAATTTAGCGTGACCTCTTGTTGCAAATACGGATGGATAGACGCCGTTTTCTCATTTGTTTTTTTGTAAATAACTTGCTATAAATCACCTTATTTTTACTTACATTATCTTTTGATATAATTATAAACTAAATATTATTACATTCTAAAACGGTTAATAAAATTATATTAAAATTTATCAAATATGTTTGGTTAGGAATCATATGTTGATTTGTTTACAAAACTTTGTCAAACATATTGCTGTGAACTGTGGGTTTGTTTAAATGGTCGTCCACTGTTCATCCACAATATGTCCGTGCTAATTCAGATGGAGATTTTGCTTGCTTGAGACAGCTTCATCTAGGGCTCAATCTCCCACGAGTGAGAAAGTGGAAAATTAAAGATTCAATAAATAATAGTCACAATTTGATTTTACAAATTTTATTATTTAAAAAAAAAGAAAAAAATACTCTTTACAAAGTGCAAAGAGAGCTAACTAATGCAATAATAAACAAAAGCCTAGAGGAAAAAATCTGTGTGATAAATGACACGTACACAAAGAAAAGCCTCTTGTGAATCGCGAACAAAATTAATATCTAATAGATGATTAAGAAAACTTTCAAATTCAAAAATCTAAATAAATAACACCAAAAACTTCAATCGTAAAAAGACTAAACGTCAAACTCGTAATTTACTTTACTCGTGCGCACTTAACACAAGTACAAAATCTCCCCTCCAACCTGACTTTCAAAATCTTCTAGAATATCATGACAAAAAACTCCCTCATAAAAACATGATAATTTTCTTAACTATCTATATTATAAGCTAATATAAAAATAATTCAAAATTACAAATAGGTACAAATATCATAGAATTATAGTGAAAAGAATTTATATAAAACAACTGTGAAAAGTACTTACGTACGCAACACTTTTTTCACACACAGATAAAAAAAAAATAATACCAGAGATATCAGGTATAAATTAATTAATAATCAAAGCACGAGATAACAACCACTCGTAATACGAAAATGATATTTAAACATACATCAATACACTCAAAACCAAATAAACCGAATTTAAATCAAATATAGAAATAAAAAATGATGTTTTTTACTTCCAACAGTATCAAGCAAAGAACCAAATATCTCTGTGACCTCAGCCGGAAACATCATCGAACATCAGATCCATATAATACAAAATAAATCCGCAAATCGATCTATTTACGGTACAATAAATACACGTACAGTCACAGTCATTACAATAAATCCATATAAACATTTAAATATACTTTGATATAAAACAAAGGTGTATGTTAAATAAATGTAATTAAATCACTAATTGTTCAAAATTATTCTTCCGAGAAAAATCCACAATAATATGTTCCTACACCGTTAATTGTGCCGTTGGAAATGGAGGCGGAGCTTAATTGATTTGAATATTTGAATTTAAATACGTTATATAGCTTTTAGAGTTTCATTGATTCCTCTGTGATTGGTTTTTCCTTCATGGTTTTGCATTATGATTTCAATCTTTTCTTCTGGTGTTTCGATTATTCTTACTCTTCGAGTACATCTATAAATTTTTGGTCCGTTGCTATTAAAGTGTTCTATGTAAACTTGACACATTTCTTTATAAATTTCATCTGTTGTGTATATGTAGTAATTTCCTTGAGGCATTATATCTTTTATTAAATCTATCATTTCTTGTTTCAGATTTTTCTTCTCCAATTTTGCGTGGTATATTACTTTAGCATTTTTCGTATCAAATATATGCGTTTCTATGAATACTTGTATCTTCTGTATATCGATTGCCATATATGTTATTGGTATTGATGTTTCTGGTTCTACATTTAAATTGCTATGCAATAAGTCGTCATCTTCTTTTTGTTTATTAGGATTATATTTTATTCTTCCTAGTTCTTATACAACGTTATCTGTTTCTTCCTGGTTTCTTGATTTTTGTATTATTTCTTCCATGATTAATTCTCGTGGTTCTAGATCATCTAGTTCCTCATTATCAATTTGTGGTATTATAGACGATGTATCTTCTTGTAATAATTCATCTACATTATCTTCTTGGTTATGTAATTCGATTCTCGATAATGCATACGCATTTTTATTAATTTTTCCCTTTTTATATATGATTTCGTAATCGTACTCACTTAATTTTATCTTCCATCGTTGTAATTTCGAATTTGGTTCTTTAAAATTATGTAACCACACTAATGGTCTATGATATGTGATTATTTTAAATTTTCTTCCAAATATATATGGTCGAAATTGTTTGGAGGGCCAAATAATTCTCTTTCCACTGTTGAATATTTCTGTTCTGTTTCCGATAATGTTCTTGATGAATAAAATATTGGTCTATCTTGTCCTATTGTACCTTGTAATAATACTGCTCCTATTGCTACATTGCTTGCACCTGTTGTTACTAAAAATTGTTCGTTAAAGTCTGGATATTGTAATACTGGTTCATTGCAAAGTATTTTATTACAAAGTTTAATTTGTTTTTGTCTTTTTGGTATTGGGTATCCTTTTATTGCTTCAATCTTATCTGGATTTGGTTTTACTCCATTATTTTTATTTACTCAGTTATTATATGTCCTAAATAAGCGGGGTTTTATTTTCTTAGGAATTCACATTTATCCATTGATAATTTTAGGTTAGCTGCTCTTAAACATTGAAATACTTTCTTTAATTTTTGTTGATATTCTTCTAGTGATGCTGCATATATTATTATATCGTCTAGGTATACATGACATGTGTCTACTGTTAGAACTCTTAAAATATGATTCATTACTCTTTGAAATGTTGCTGGACTGTTTTTAAGACCAAATGGCATTCTTAAAAATTCATAGTGATTATCTTCTGTGCTAAATGCTGTTTTCTCTCTATCTTTTTCTTCCATCTCGACTTGATGAGCCAGACGCTAAATCTAATGTCGTGAAATATTTAGCTCTTCCTAGTTTGGTTAATGTATCGTGAATATTAGGAATTGGGAATTTATCGTCGATCGTTTTCTCATTTAAATTCCTATAATCTATTACCATTCTATATTTCTTGATTCCTGATGCATCCATTTTTTTGGTACTATCGCTACTGGTGCTGACCATGGGTTTATACTGGGTTCTATTTCATTTTGCTCTAACATGCTCTTTATTTGTTTTTTGATTTCTTCTCTTTGTATTGGCGATTTCCTATAAGGCTTTTGATATATCGGCGTTTCATCTTTTAATCGTATGTGATGTTTAATTTCTGATGTGAATGTTAAAGGTAATTCTTCACTGTGACATAAGTCTTTGTATTCTATACATAATTTTCTTATCATTTCTTTTTCTTCGTTATTTAGATGATCTAAGCGTAGCTTTGCCTCTAGTGTTCTTCTTTGAATTTATTTAATTCCTTTCGTTGATAGTTTTCCTTTTTTATTCTTCAGTTAGAATTGTTTTTTCAACGTTTACTTCCACTGGGTAATTATTGATGTTAATGATTTCATTAATTGCGTAGTAATCTTCTGTGGTCGTGATGTTTTCAGGTATTTTTCTGGTGCTATTCTTTGATGATTTATATGCAGTTCTTTTAGATTTCGAATTACAGGTATTCTAATTATTTTTCTTCCTCTTGGTTCTATTTTAATTTTTGGGTTGTCAAAATATAGTTGTATTTCAATGAAACTTGTGCGAAGTTTTTTAGTTTTGAAATCTATTATAGAATCCATTTTTTCTAGTAATCTATACATATTATACCGCCATATTTTTTTAGAAAAATCTACTATATTAAATTCGTGTATTTGCCCGTACGCGTTAAATGTGTGTAAAGAAGGTATTCTAAGAACATAATTATGATATGCGGCACCGTGCATTGTTGTTACTGAAAATGATGAATATTTAATATAATTTGGAAAATGATTTTGAGCTATTTCAGTGGAAGTTGAGGCTGCTGATGCACCTGTATCAATTAGAAAATTTGCATTAATTTCTACTATATAAATATAAGGTAATCATATATAATGTTGTCGATTAAATTCTAAATGATTTCTTAACTTTATACCGGTTATTGGACATTCGGTGGTGTCTCGTTCGGTGAGGCTCCAGTTGGAAACTTTGGCTGCTCCTCTGGTTCGAAACGAAATGGTTCGGTATCTTCATCCGAAATTGGTTGATATTCGTACCCTTCTGGTTCTCCATACTCTTCATACTCTGGATTTTCTTCTTCTTCTTCTTGGTCTTGATTGTTCATTTCTTCAAGTTTCCATCTTTGCTGTGATGTTTACGGTCCAGTGAGGTTTGTCTTATTCGGCTCATGCTTGGGTCAATTTCCATTGGTTGTTGTCTAGGTTTTCTTCTTTCCATTAATTGTGCAGGAGATTTTGCAAATTTAAAGTAATTTTGTTAAATATAGGAATTTTGTTTACTTTGGTTTTGGAAATTTGGTTTCATAGGATATGGATTTTGGTAATTTGTTTTTGGCTGATATTGAAATTGTTTTACTTGTGGTTGTTGTTGAAATTGTTGTATTCGTGGCACTTGTTGCTGTATTCGTGGAAGTTGTTCTTGTTGGGCTGGTGTTTTCATGTGTCCTGATGTTATCTGGTGTACTATTTTGTAGTTATTTTGCGATATTGTTGATTTTCCGCATCTGTACTGCAAATTTTGGTATTCTATAACTTCAGCTAAAGCGATTTCTAATGTCTCTGTTTTTTTTTCAGATACATTATTTCACCTAATCTGCCATAATTCACTAAACCTTTTTTATCAAGAGAATACAAAATATAAATGACAGGATATAAATGTCAAGTAATTCATTTAATTACTTGACATTTATATCCTGTCATTTATATTTTGTATTCTCTTGAAAAAGGCGTACTGTCGAAACATGTAGAGTTTTTTAAATACATATATTTTGAAGTAATATACAGACCTTTAATCGCCTACTGATTAGGTTTACCTTATATATATATATATATATATATATATATATATATATATTTCTTTTTCTGCTCCTCTGCGTCTGTTCTGCCCTTATGATTCGTGACTAGATGTACAGGCTTTATTGCATATAGCATTATTTGCATATTATTTTTTTTATTTATTTATTTTTTATGTATTTTTATTATTTTCATTATATAGAAAAGCATCATATTAGTGCTAGTTAGACTAGGCAAACTTTTTATGTCATTTATTCTGTGCATTAAGGTTTTGGTGGAAGAACAGGCGGCGGAAATTCTTTCCCATTCATCTGAACCACGCCTTAAGATGTCAGCACCTTTTTTTGTTCTTTTTCTTTTCCTTTTCCTTCTCTGATTAGTTGTTTTCATGTATATAATGAGAAAAAAAAATTTGTGTTGAAATAAAGGAAATATTATTATTATTATCATTATTTATGATTCTGTCAAATTTTCTTCAAATGCTTTGGCAATTTCTTTGGCTAATCGCAGATCTCGGGCTACGCAATGAGCGAGTGCGTAGTCTAGCGGCACCGTAAACAAATCTTGGTCACTCCAAATCGAACTTTTCTCGAACCAGAATACTCCTTCATAAAACCTTCGAACGTTAGTTCCTTGTAGTGGCTATACAGTCGGTGCAAGTCAGCTTCGTCATTATTGTCTCCAGAGTATGGGGCTAATCGACTAAAATGTACGACTCATGGTTTAGTACGAGGTGTTCGCCTTATGCGGTATATTACATCGTTAATCCGCTTCAACACCTCGTATGGCCCCTCCCAATTCTTTTGAAGTTTTGGAGACAGGCCCCGTCGACGTTGTGGACTATATAACCAAACCCGATCGCCTTCGTGGTAACCACCCTGCTCGGCGTTGATGTAGCTCTTCTTCATTCTGTCACTGGCGTCTTGGATATTATGTCTTACTTGATCATGGATATTATTCAGTCATCGTCTGAGAGTGCTGACATAATCTTCTCTAGCAAGATCTTCAACAGGCTTGCTCCCAAACTTCAAATCAAAGGGCAGTCGGAGTTCCCTCCCGAATAGCACGTTTGCTGGTGATTGACCAGTTGCCTCTTAAACAGAGGGCCAGTATGCCGTTAGGAACAATGGTAAGTGCTCGTCCCAATCTCTTTGATGTTCAGAGACCACTTTGGATAAATGTCTGATTTTGATGTCTGACTCTTGTTGAGTCGCTCTACCATTCCATCTGATTGTGGATGGAGGGGATTTGTTCTTGATTTTCGAATGTCCAAAATTCCACACATCTTCTCGAAAAGACTAGACTCAAAATTTCGTCCTTGATCGGAATGAAGTTCCACTATTACGTATTTATTCCCTTTATCACTTTCTGGGAAGGGGCCGGCGATATTTATGTCGATTCGTTCAAATGGGCTTTCCACATTCTATTAGCGCTTGGGTGCACGTCGACGCCTCTGGGGACCATTACTTCTGGCGCAATTAGCGCCTTTTCGGCACAATTATTTCACATCTCGTGAACAATTCACCCAGTAAAATCTCTGATGCACCTTCTCCAGTGTTTTATGCACGCCAAAATGTCTCCCAGAAGCAGTATTGTGGAATACTCGCAATATCTCTGATATTATTTTCTTGGGAACCACCATTTGCCTTTCCGCTCGTTTCCCATTGTGCCCAGTATGACTTAAATTTTCGTGAAATGGAAGCGATTTCTTACCAGGTCGGTCTTTGCCCATTTGTCTTCCAAACCCTTAAAACTGCTAGGTCAGGATCAGCTTCTTAATCTGCACGTAAATTGTCTGGTTGCCACAGGTCATCAACCACGGTGGTTCAAAGAGCGTTGGCCAATTTGTCTTCGATTTTATTTCATTGTCGGCAGTCGTCAGCACAAGACCTACTGGAAAGAGCATCAGTATTTCAATGTTTGAGGTCTGCTCTATGTTCAATGTCGAAGTCATATTCCTATAGCCTCTCAATCCATCTAGCTACTTGACCCTCGGGATTTTTAAGTTGCAAGAGCCACTTCAAAGCGGCATGATCAGTGTGGATCAGGAACTTCTGCCAGTACAGATACTTGTAAAAGTGCTCAATGGTTTTAACTACAGCCAGTAATTCTCGTCTGGTTACGCAGTAGTTCCTCTCTTGTTTGGACAGCGTTGTGCTGAAGTATCCAATGATCTTTTCTTGTCGTTTCTGGCATCTGTATCCAGAACAAACCTCTCAGATGGAAGTGGATAGTTTAGAACAGGTGTACTTATCAAATTTCCTTTTAACAACTCACAGGACGCTTGGCATTCGTTTTTCGAAAATGAATGCTCGATTTTATGTTAGGCGAGTAAGTGGTTTCGCAATGTTAGAGAATCCAGGAAAGTAGCGTCGATAATACGCGCATAATCCCATTTGTCCGTTTGTTTTACGTTGAAAGGATGCGATTTGGGCAGTCCTTGGGGCTTCCGGATGCTCAGCCGATTCTTTCTTCGTCTACTTACCATATTTGCTTTGAATGTGATCGTTTCTTCTACAACTCCAGCATGGCAGTGCACTTTTATTCGGTTTGATCTTATTTAGAATTCGACCGACCATTTGCTCCACCAATTCTTCGATTTTCTGCCTGTGGACAACGCAGACTCAACCATTGTTCCGAGATACTTGTTTTGCAGTCTCGAACTCAAGTGCATGCGCCAAGGCATCGATCAAGGCCTTCGGTTGTGCCAGCCTTGATGCCTGCTGCGTATCACTATCCCGGAGACTATCGATAAACTTCAGAAAAGCCAGATGTTCCATGAAATTATCTGGCACCATTGGATATGCAAGACGAGCCAGACGTGCAATACTGGCCTCGAATTCCTGAAGATTCTCACCTTTCTTTTGGAACCGATTCTTCAGTTTGGTATGGTATACTAGCTCCAAATGCGCATGGCCATATCTGATCTCCAACCGTTTAATGAGTTAAGAATTATGCTTGCGTTCCTCAGGAGGCAGTGTCTGCAAGATATCACTACCATCACCCCTCAATGCTATAATTAAAGTAGTAGCCTTCTCGACAGATGACTATGAGTTTGCTTCTGTGGCTACTTCGTATTACGTCAAGTAAGTCGCCCATGACGTTTTTCCATCAAAGGTTTGTGGCTTACTTCTGGTCTTTGAGGTAGCCACAGCTTCTTCTTTTATTTCGATGGCCCGCGATCAGAATGACTCATAGTCACAGGTAATTTAATCTGGGTCATTATTGCCTCTAAAAGCCTAGAATGCTCTCCAATTTTCTCCGCTATAGCTATGGAGATCTCTTCCTTCAACGCTTCTGAGTTTTCCATTAGTCACTGTTCCAGAACTATCTCTAAAGGTTTCGAATTTTCAGCATTCTTTTTTTCCATTATTTCCAGAATTTGCTCCATTTGTTCGAGACTTTTCCAGTAATTTCTTTTCCAAGGTTTACTCCAGGATTCTAGAGGTTTACAGGTTTCTTTGTTCCATCTGGACTTGCAAGTCTATTGGACCTTGATTCAAAGTTCTCGAATTGTATACTAGTCGTTGTTCCAAACTTTTCACACTGTCCAGATTCTTTTGTTCCATTTGTTCCAGACTTTTTGCTAAGACTCCAGAAGTTTCCAGATTATTCTATTCCATTTGTATCAGACTTTTTGCTAAGATTCCAGAAGTTTCCAGGCTCTTCTGCTCCATTTGCTTCATTTGAATTAACAGCAAATCTACATCAGTGTTCCCCTGGAACTTGAAAGAAGTAATTCTCTGGATCTTCGCCATCTTGGATCAACAGATCTCGAAGTCGTTTCTGGAGTACTGCCTTTTTCCGGGTTGTATCCTCATCCCTCTCCTATAATTCTCGTTTCTTGTCCGTCACTTTTAAATCAGAGAGTTTTAGTTTATTCGCCATTACAATAATCACAATAAACATCTTTCCGCACTGTATATTTAACGAATATTTAATTAACAATTAATTATCCACTTAGTTCGTTACTCTATACCTGAACACCACTGTAAAACATTTGCATTTCTGGGTCCTTTTCTAAATCAAACTAGCGGTAATTTAAACACACACTATATTAACAATAAAACAAAATACACTATATAACACTTAAAAACCCAATAACTAACAATAAGAGCATTTACTTCACAATAAGTAATTATCTACATTTATATACTATATTGCACGACGGGGTTTGCTTTTTGTCCTCTCCCTCCATTTCCAGTCTTTTATATAGGGCTATACAACTTCAAAAATTATTCCGGAGCCTCTAGACTTTTCTCGTGCAGCTGGTATGTTCGGCGCATGTGAGTCATGGCCAGATCTTCGCCTGACGTATTGCGGATGACTCATATCACAATACATTTTATTGAAAAGTAGATAATATTAGATCAGTTTGACAGTTCACTAATATATAAAAGAAGCAGTGGCTCAGCAATTAACGTCGATAGAAGTTAATAGAGTTGTTACTTTACTTGACGAAGGATATTCACAACATTATGTTGTCCAACAGCTTGGGGTTGTCCGGGGAATTGTTTGAAAAGATATCGACAGACAGGCACCGTAACAAGGCGAGCAGGTACTGGTCGGTAGAGGAAAACTACGGCATGTGACGACAGTTTTCTGCTATTGCAGCCTCTACGAAATTGGACACAAATTGCGTGTGACCTGCAAGAAGATTTAGTGATGGCAAGATGAGCAAGAACTAGCAACCAAATTGTCCGCAATATGCTAAGAGATGTTGATTTGAGAGCAAGACGTCCTGCAAAAGTGTCTAACTTGACGAGAGAACATCGTCGAAGAAGATTTGAATTTGGAAGAGAACACTTAAACTGGCAACTTCGTCATTGGACTCCTGTTATGTTTAGTGATGAGTGATGAGTTTGTTCTGGCAGGTAATGATATGCACGTGTAAGAGTCTGGTGGAGGCCTGGAAAACGTTTCATACCAAATACAGTGCATGAAATCGTCTCTTTTGGTGGTGGACCCATAATGGTGTGGAGTGGAGTAACAATAAACGCTCGCACGGACATCGTTGTTATTCGCAATTGTGGACTAACAGCTCGAAGTTACATTGGCGATATTATAGAACCTCAAGTAATCCCTGGAGCAAATGTTGTTGGTCAAAATTTTTATACAAGATAATGTTAGACCGCACGTTGCTCAAATCGTCACTGATTATCCTGATGCTCACAATATCTGTAAAATAGATCGGCTCGCATGCAGCACAGATATGAATCCTATCGAATATGTTTGGGATCAATTAGGGAAACGTGTTCGACGACGTCCAAATGTTTCAATTACAACTGAACAATTGGCACAGGCCTTAATTGAAGAATGGGACAATTTTCCCCAAGACGCTTTGCGAAGGATTATTTGTAGCATGCCATGACACTGCACAACACTTGTGCAAGCAAGAGGAGGCCACACTAGATATTGTCATCACAATTTGTACAAATTAGCCAAGCTGTCAGACTTTTGTTTTAATTTGAATTGATTTCAACCACCTTATTTTTGCACATGTTAGTTCATAAAAGTTAGTAGTAGATTGTTACAGTATTTTTCTGTTTTTAATTTGTTAAAATCTGTTGAATAAATAATGGATCATTCCATATTTCAAGTTTCATAGAAAACTCTTAAAATATAAGAAAAATATCGACGTTCAAAAAAGTGACTACTTTTGTTTTTTGAGTAGTGTAGATGTATTATACTTGAATATCTTCGAATTACTATCTGAAGGTGTAGTTTCTCGGGTTCTTGGCCGCGTGTGGGTTTTGTCCTGAAAAGGACTATTTACTCTACGTTTCAACGAGATCGCACTCGTCATCTTCAGGAGCTAGTCGGTCTGTCGCTGGTTAGAGTTGGAGATCGTCTGATGTGTGCCTAGTACTACCTCTTGTTATATGCTGCCGTGTCGGGAGGGGGCGTGCCACTATTGACGTCATGCGTGCGCGGCTTCGTGTAATTGGTACGAGTGCCTGTAAGTAGAATCAGCTGTACAAAAAGTCGAACAGAACAACGCAGAAACAATACGGCAGGAAGTAGCTTCTATTATCAGAAAGGCCAAACCACCCCAGAGCAATATAACAAGGGAAGAATATCTAGCTCTAAAAGATATTCAAAAAGACAATAACATCATTGTTCTACCCGCTGACAAGGGAAATGCCACCGTCGTTTTAGACAAAATCGACTACGACAGAAAAATTATTGCACTTCTAGACGACCCCTCATATAAAACAATCAATACGGACCCGACTACGTATCTAGAAAAGACCACGAAGACTAAAATAAACGCGACAACAATGAGTGAAGAGAGAAAGAAACGGATCATTCCCCGAGAAAAATCGTCGCGGTGTCCGAAACTCTACGGACTACCAAAAATACACAAGACCGATATACCGCTCAGGCCAATAGTAAGTTCTATCGGATCTCCAACGTAAGCACAATACTTGGCACAGCAACTCCAGGTACACGCCGAACAAATGGCATCCTATGTGAAGAATGCGGACCACTTCATAGAGTTAATAAAAGACGTACGCATACAACCAACAGATCTGCTAGTCAGTTTCGACGTAGCATCGTTATTCACGCAAGTGCCGATCGCAGAAACCATTTCCATATTAGAAAATAAATACCAAATACCAAAGGACACGATTAATCTAATAGAACACTGCCTGGTAAATACTTATTTCACCTACAATAGCCAAAAATACCGACAAGTGGAGGGCGCACCGATGGGATCTCCTCTGTCACCGATTATTGCCAACATATTCATGGAGAACTTCGAAACAAAGGCATTAAACAACTGCGCAGACAAGCCCAATTTGTGGCTACGTTATGTCGACGATACATTCGTCATTTGGACACATGGCAGAGAGAAGCTGGATATTTTTCTACACCACTTGAATGCCGAACATCCAAACATAAGTTTCACAATGGAGGTAGAAGAACAAGGGAAACTCCCTTTCCTTGACGTGTTGGTAATCAAGAAAGAGAACGGACTACTGGGACACATGGTATATCGAAAACCTACACACACAAATAGATATTTAAAAGCACAATCACACCATCACCCCGCACAACTAAATTCCGTTGTAAAAACAATAGTTTTGCGATCTGAGAGACTAAAAAACAAGGAACACATTCACGAAGAAAGAAGGAACATAAGAAACGCCCTCACCACGAACGGCTATTCATCAAAAACAATAAATAAAGCCAGAATTAATGTCAACAGAAAAACAAGAGTTCGCGTCCAGAGCTTTCCTTCCATATATAAAGGGAACTACAGACAAAATCAGTAGATTATTAAGAAGACACAACATCGACACCGTTTTCACAACACACAGAAAAATAGCCGATGGAATAGGTAATGCGAAAGACAGAATTCCTCTAGAAGATCAGGGCGTTTACGAAATACCATGTTCAGTGTGTGATCAATCATATGTGGGGCAGACAGACAGGCGAGTTAGCGTGAGAAGAGAAGAACACCGAAACACGGTCGTCAAGAAAGAAGTAACGTCATCGTTAGCACAACATAAACTTCTGACAGGGCACTCTATCGACTTTGAAAACACGAAGATCCTAGCCAAAAGTGAAAACCTAACGACGAGAATTACAAGAGAAGCGATAGAAATAGAAAAGCGTCCTATGCGCTTAAATAAACGTGACGACGGCCAGCGCTTGCCGCATACATGGAAACCGCTCCTAGCTCACCGGCAGATAAAAACACAACCAAATCCCGACAGATCGCAACCCCTACACAGACACATGGACCGACCAGGGAACTTACAGGCACTCGGACCAATTACACGAAGCCGCGCACGCATGACGTCAATAGTGGGACGCCCCCTCCTGACACGGCAGCATATAACAAGAGGTAGTGCTAGGCACACATCAGACGATCTCCAGCTCTAACCAGCGACAGACCGACTAGCTCCTGAAGATGACGAGTGCGATCTCGTTGAAACGTAGACTAAATAGTTCTTTTCAGGACAAAACTCACACGCGGTCAAGAACCCGAAAAACTACACCTTCATCATACGTCCGCGAGAACATCAAGAGTAACATATATATATATATACATATATTATATATATATATATATATATATCCGCCTTGTATTAAAGTTTTTTCTCCTAATTTTGCGACAACATTCGTCGTCCTTAAAAACATATGTATAGTTATAAAACGTTAGTAATTATTAATTTAATGTCTGCTACATCATAATAAAGGTCCTAAGAAAATGACTTGCATAATTCTGTGACAGTTCTCCAATGATATTTCTGTGGTCCCGATCTGAACCCGATTAGGAACTTGTGACAAGTTGTGGAAACGAAAATAGCAAATATTAATATAGAGAATACAATTAATTAATAACGAAGTCGATCGAGTATGGAAAAATATAGCAACGGAGATCTATCTGCCATTATTGGAGTCGATGCCAAAAAGATGTGAAGCTAACGGATATCCTACGAATTACAAAAACCTTGTGAATAAATAAATTTAATTTCTAAAGTTTGTTTTTATTAACTAAAAATCTAAAACCTGAAATCTATACTTTCCAGTATTTAGGATAACTTGCTAACAAACTTCTGACCCATATTGAGAGATTTTGAGCGGTAAGTAAAATTTAAGTAATTTTAAGATTTATAGAAGGGTGGGCTAAGTATATGTCCATGACTGTACATGAAAAAGACTAAGATTGTATACTGTCTGATTTTAAAAATCTTGAATATATACGCGCATATTTAGGGCGCATTGATATATAATCGATGTAACCACACCGTGCTCTGCATCTTGCAAATATTCTAAGTCACAAATTTTGGAAACATTCGCCACATAATAATGCTAGTGTGCAGTATTGGTCAAGAAACATATAAATAAATATTAAGCAGAATGGGTTTCATAATGTAGCTGCTTGAATCTTCGTCTTATTTTCAGACATCATGACATGACATCAGACATCATGATGAAAAAACTACAAATTTAACTATAAATTTGTAAGTTAATAGCAGCAGCGGAAGTAATAATAATGTCAGTAATATAAGTTATTAACTAAATTACTTTAAAAACTTTTCATACCTGGAAAAGGTCTGTCTGTCAGCGAACATGTCACTTTAAATAAATACCCAATTATTAAATATTATTATAATATATTATTAAATAAAATTGCTCAAATTATAAACGCATTACATTTACCAGGGTGAATCGAAATGTTCTGGGCCGAATCAAATTAACAGCTTTATTTCCAAAGTATTTATTTTTGAAGATAGTCCCATTCTAAGCCTATATACCTAATCTATCGGTATTCAAACGTCTTTATACTCGCCGCATAGTAAGATTGTTCAAGGTCTTTAAAACAATTATCAATTTGAAGCATTACTTCGTAGTTTCAGCCAAATCTCTTGACAACCAACCACTTTTTCAACAACCAAATTAAGGGATAAGAAGAAGCAAAAGGGGTTAAGTCCGGAGTAACTTAATGATAAATGAGCTGATGTATTGTTGTAATAAAACGGATTTTTTTCTTTGCTAATTTGCCAAATAATAATTTTGCATAATACTCTTCTGTGTTAGTTCTTCCATTTACAAGATAGCCAACTCTGTAGTTTACATCACGTGCATTCCAAAAGTATGTAGGGATTACCTTGTCAGCTGATAGAATTGTTTTTGCCATATTCAGCGCCTTTGAGCCAGCTTCTACCCATTGTATAGACTATTGCTTTATTTTGAGTGTGTAGTGATGAACCTAGATTTCGTTAACAGTTGTCAATTAATGCAAAAATTTGGATAGATTGCACTGAAAAAGCTCCAATGTGCATTTGCTTTCGCAACTTGATAAAACGATCATTCAATGCTGAATTGTGAACTTTTTCAATATCATTATCAATATATTGTTTTTTAAATGAAATACAACGAGCGCGCCTAGATTTCTATCATCTCGGTTCCTTTTTTCACAAAAACTAGCGCAATCATTTTTACTTGTTACCCAGTTTCTGGCTACGAGATCTATGAATAGAATTTCGAAAGGCAAACTCGAGCAAGTATAACCATCACAAAAATAGAAACGACAATAAGGGACGGCGATTCGATTCCTTCCAATGTATTTTGATGACAATGACCTATTTACATAGCTCGATAGAACAAACATATATAGAAGGGTAACTGTTAATAAATTTTTGGTCAAAAGTAGTCTAGCAGAATGTATACCGGGTTTGTTTTTGTATTATTACACATACATTTTTCCTATATGCCATAGAAGGGAAAAATATTTTTATGTTCAATATTTCTGAATTTTTATTCATACATGAATCTTAAATTAAATACTGTAATATATTTGTCTTTCTGTGTCCTTTTCTAAATTAAAGTAACTGTAATTTAAACACACACTATATTAACAATAAAACAACAAACACTATATATACAATACACACAATACACTATATAACACTTAAAAACTGATAACTAACAATAAGAGCATTTACGGAAGTAATTTCAGTGTTATTTATTTTGGCGCATACCGTATTTCACAATAAGTATTTGTCTACATTTATATTGTAAACTAGCTAACCCCGACCACGCTTCGCTGTGACTCAATCTGAAATGAAATGAATGAGAAAAGAGATAAATGTATTATAGTAAATATAAATTCACTTGGAAAACAAATCATCCAATTGCGTTGCTGTGGCTATGTGAAGTTAAAGGAAAAAAAATGTTTTTGACAAAAAAATTATTTTTTCTATTTTGCGTTCGAAATGAACTCATTATGAAACCAAAAACAATATCGAAATTATTTCGATACACTTTTTTTTTTTTTTCTATGTTGGCGTTGTTCGAATACAGAAATAAATATCATTGCTGTCATTTGATTTTAAGAATTTATGTACATTTGACAGATATGATATATATCCGTATTTTATACAAACAACGTATATTGTATACAATTGTCAACAACATATATATGTTTCTATGTCACTCATGTATATATTTTTAAATGAAATATCAAGTAATGTTAACGAAAATTAATAAATAATATGTAATATAATATACTTCGCGGATAGCAAGATTTAAATTTGAAAATGTCAAGTATCAATGTGACCAACTGCATGCTTTATATAAAAATTAAACTCTGAACTTTCAAATTAAATAATTCCAATTTAAGCAATTTATTAATGTAAAAAACGCAAAACAGAAAAAATAGTATAAAAAACTCGTTTCATAAGGCCTTTTGCCGCACTCGCTCTTTAGAAAACTCGCCGCAAGCGGCTCGTTTTCTAAACTGATCTCGTGCGGCAAAATGGTGCCTTATGAAACTCGTTTTTTAATATACTATTTTAATTGTAAAGCTGATGAATTGATTACATTTTTTGTTTAGTCCATTTAGTTATTTAACATAACTTATAAACAATGTAACCCGCTATTTTAATAATGTTCCTGTCACTTGGCTTTTGACACATTGTTGAAATTACTTTCTTTCAAATATCTCAGTGTTATTTAAATTCTTTTAATAAAATTTGTATCGTATATGTTCTCTTTTCTTCGATCCTACCTTGAATAAATACAATAGTGAGTGTATTCTCTTAAATATTTAATCTTCCTTTCTTGTGATCCTTAATTTTTGGATTTTATATCACTTTATGTTTAACTTCTTTCTATAACAGCTTCTCTGTGCCTGTTTCCTATTACTTTTCATTCTCATTGAACTTGTTATTAAATTCCTTCTGCCAATACTATTCTTATTCCAGTTATAATTTTTCGATTGTCAATTTATTACAAAAAAAATGAATATGGCCATCGCTATACTACTACATTATATTATAACATTATTTTCTTTAGATTGACATTTTTAAATTCGTTATATCTTTTGAATGGAATGTCCGATTTTAATAATTTAAAAAGTATTTTACCGGTATTGAAATGGTCTTTAATAAAATATCATTTAATAGGATAAGGAATAATACAGAGGTATGGATAATATGGTTTGATTGTTGTCGGCACTTTTATTAACTTTTAAAATGTAAAAAAGTAGTTATAGTGGCATAACTACAGTAGTTGGACATATGGTTTCCCGGACTTTTTTGTAGATATTAATACGTTCTATAATACTGTAGAACATTTTTTTGTTCTATCAACAATAGTTTCCGCAGCGTACGCGATGACATATTTTTTGTGACTAATTTTTTCACACCTTGGGTTACATTAATGCATTTTTATTGGGGATCCCTTTTTTTTTGAAAATGTAATATAGCCTATGTCACTCAGTGAAAATGCAGCTTTCTAATGGTGAAAGAATTTTTAAAATCGGTCCAGTAGTTTTTGTGTGAGAACATTACAAACATACATACAAAAACACAAATGTTTCCTCTTTATAATATCAGTTTAGATGAAACTAACGGTAACGTAGACACACACTATATTAATAATAAAAACGAATGACAATTTAAAAACTAATTACTAACAATAAGCACATTTATGTATTTATATATATGCAAGTTCACTCGGCGATGATTTGGAATCAAAGTAATTCAAATCCCTTCCTCGACGGCTTATATATCGGCCACCGAGCCTCTCGTGTTTTCTTTAGTCTCGATCTTTCCGTTTCTGGATATGTCGAGAAGGCGCCAGGGGCGTGACGTATCGTTGTCCATTCTAGTTCTTTATATAGGGCTGTACAACTTCGAGAATTATTCCGGAGCCTCTAGACTTTTCTCGTGACAGCTGGTATGTTCAGCGCATGTGAGTCATCGCCAGACCGTTGCCTGAAGTGCAGCCGCAACGTGCAATGCAACGTGTAATGCAACAAATAATGCAACGTGTGTGGACGTGCGTTGCGTGTTACAGCTCGCGTTGCAGATATTGCGCGCAGCTGATCCGTCAATTGTCGGTTTTTCGTGCGAAACAAAGGGATTCTCAGTTGCAGTTTGGACAAGCATATGAATAATTGGTGAGTGTATACTTGTGCGAACGTGTAACATCGAATTTGTATAAATTTGTATACGTTATTAAGAATGTCAATATCACCAGAAAACTCATTATCAGAATCATGGGATGAAGAAAAATCCCTATTGCTCACTCAATTATATAAGCAGAGGGAAGTTTTATGGAATCCCTCAAATATAAGTGATAAAAAAGTAATCTAAAAGCCGATGCGTGGAATGATATCAGCCAACGCATGGGCAGGAAGGGAGAGATTTGTAAAAATAAAATGATTAGTCTCTTATGATCTTTTAGAAGCGAAAACCCCAAACTTTCTAAGAACAAGGGCACAGGACAAGGTAAAGAGAAGTATAATAATATGTTATTATAAAAGTGAAATAAAATACATATGCAGTTACGGATCTAATTTATTTGGAACTAGAATATGTTAACAATACTAGAAACCTTTTTTACGGTCAAATCTGGCAGAAGTTTTATTATTTTAGGTGTAGATGAAGTGTATGTCAGCAGATGGTTTGCATACGCTGCACTGTCGTTTCTCGGTGACCGAAACAAACTACGAAAGCGGTTGAATACAGTAACTATTAACTTGAGAATACAGATCTTGCCAAGAAAGTCTTCCTTCGTTTATGATGTAATCCCCCAGCTCATTTCGAATTTCATTACAAATCCCTGGAGATCTTCTAGGTATGGTTTTAATTGAAGTCATTGATGTCACTTCAGTATCATTCCTCCATGTTTCTGTAAGTACTATACCATTACTTTCTGCATCCAACAGTCCAGTAGGTGTGTATATGTTACGCGAATTTCTTCGTAAATAATTATGAAGATACGCAACTGTCAGTACAAGTAATTCTACTTTTTCGGATTCCAAATTTATAGGCTTTCTGAAAATTCGAAATACGGACGTTATGTGTTTTCCACTACCAGACGCACCCTGCTTAAACGCTAATTGAAAACAGGAACCAATTGGATGATATCCAGAAAAAGGCTTTATAAATGACAACGCAAAAGCCGAATCACCTAAGAAGAAATATGGCAATGGAGTAATTCTTCCTTGTATAGATTCAGGTAAATCTACTGTCTCTAACTTTTTGCATAGAACGTTATTTTTAAATACCCACCATCTGAAATTCTGCCTTGGCATCCAACGTCGACAAATAAAAATTTGTAATCTGCATTCACCAAAGCAAACAGAACTATACTAAAGGTTTGTTTGTAGTTAAAAAAATCGCTTCCCGAATTAAATGGTGCTTGTATAAGTACATGTTTACCATCGATGCTGCCTATACAATGCGGAAAATTCCATGTCAATTAAAATTCTTTACTGATTTCTGTCCACTCTTCTGATGATTTTGGCAAGTGAAACAAAAATTCTACTTTATTGCAGGCAAGCGTTAAAGTTAATACAGATGAAGAAGCGTTGGCAGACGTTGAAGAAGAAGAGTCAATTTCTATTGAAAAGCATGATAAAGTGTTTTCTCCTTTATCGTCTGCTCCATCATCTCCGCCATCCCAATCAAAACGAAACCTGTAGACCAAAAATTAGATTTATTGAAACAGTCTTTTGGAATTTTAAAGTCGGCGTCCGAAAACATGAAAGCAACAAGCACTAATCAAATAAATATTCAGGACGAAGACATAAAATATTTTTGTGGCTTCGTCAGCAACAAAATATCGAGTTACTCTGCCATAACAAGAAGTTCGGTACAACACGCCATTCATAGCATTCTATTCCAAGCTGATCGTGGCTTTCATGAAACAAACTATCTTGAAAGCAATCCCTGTAGAAGAGCGTTCTCTTCCCAAAGACATAGCTTCACTGAACCAACACCGCCGCCGCCTCAAAGATATCCGTATGCCGATGCCTTTTCTCCAACAACTTCTGAAACATACAGCTCCAACCATCAACCACCAGAGCAACAACACAGTAATTCTTATATGACATCCGCTCAGTCTCAATAATATTTATAGGGATGTTTCACGACAACTGATGCAAATTCATTTAAGCAAGCTAATTGCGTAACACACGCACAGCTACGAAGTACTGCCAACCAATATTCTCCTGATATACTTCGCAGGAGGCATCACTATCTCAGGAGTCGACAGAATCTGAATTTGAAGATTAGGTGTAGTTATAATATGCATACATACAATAGGTAGATGAGGTTTTTATCAATTAGTTATAGATTGTTTATCCTTAGAAATTGTTCATTAAAAGTTAAACAGATTTAAGTGTTTCTTAAATAGTAGGATAGATGCAGAATTTAGTTGTTTTTGAATTATACTACCTACTTACTTTACATTTAATCTCATTATTATTGTTATTATTATAAAACAGTTAATAAATGGTTACTAACTCTTACTTCGTCTTTTAATGCGTCGATTAGTGCAGAACAAACTTCAGGTACAATTTGACTTATAATTTGCTTTGATATCCGGAAAAGATATTATAGACAGGTGAATGAATCCCCACTTGCTAAAAAGCAAACTGTGATAGCAAGTCTATCTTGCACTGATATAGCTTTTCTAAAATATGTATCCGTTTTTGCAATCCAACTGATTGAATAAAATGTTCGAAGTCTGTACTAGACATCCGAATAAAATTTTTATATTGACCACTAAGCTCCTATGATTTCAGGTCTAACAGCAAATTAGTGCTAGTACGCTTTTTGTATAAATTGGTTCTCCACCATCTTCGTGGATTCCTGTCATTGGTTAATTCATGTACTAACATATAAGCTCCGCATGCTACGGCTAGATGATAATAATAATTGTAACTAAAGGAACACTCCATGTTGCTACAGTGCTCGCGAACAACTAGTGGAAACAACTACAAACGCGTTGAAGGTAGATTGCGCGTTCTCAACGTTGCGCTGTCTTTTTCAAGCCGTCCACGTTGCGTTACACGTTGCACTGCACGTTGCGGCTGCAGTGTGCGTAAGGCTTGACGTATTGCGGATGACTCATATCACAATGCATTTGATTGAAAACTAGATAATATTAGACCAGTTTTACAGTTCACTAACATTTAAAAGAAGCACTGGCTCAGCAATTAACGTCGATAGAAGTTAGTAGAGCTGTAACTTTACTTGGCGAAGCATATTCACAACGGTATGTTGCCCAACAGCTTGGGGTTGTGCAGGGAATTGTGAGAAATGATATCGACAAACAGATACCGTAACAAGGTGAGCAGATACAGGTCGGTAGAGAAAAGCGACGGCAGATGATGACCGTTTTCTGCGATTGCAACCCCTTCGAAATCGGACACAAACCGCGAGTGACCTGCAAGAGAATCTAGTGAGGACAAGAGGAACAAGAAAGAATTAACAACCAAACTGCCCGCAATACGCTAAGAGAGGTTGATTTGAGAGCACGACGTCCTGCAAAAGTGCCTAAATTGACCAGAGAACAAGTCGAAGAAGATTTGAATTTTTAAAAGAACACTTAAACTGACAACTTCGTCATTGGACTCTTACTATTTTTAGTGATGAGTTCAAGTTTGTCCTGTCAGGTATTGATATGCACGTGTGAGAGTCTGGAGGAGGCTTGGTAAAGGTTTCATGCCAAATACAGTGCATGAAACCGTCTCTTTTGGTGGTGGATCCATAATGGTGTGGGGTAAACGCTCAGACAGACCTTGTTGTTATTCGCAATTGTGGACTAACAGTTCCAAGGTACATTGTCGGGATTGTAGAGCCGCAAGTGATCCCTGGAGCAAATGATATTGGGCAAAATTTTATTTCTATACAAGACGACGTGCAAATCCTCCAATTACAACTGAATAATTGGCACATGCCATAATTGAAAAATAAGACAATTTTCCACAAGAAGCTTTGCGAAGGATTATTTGTAGCATGCCACGATACTGCACAACACTTGTGCAAGCAACAAGAGGCCGCACTAGATATTGACTTCACAATTTGTACAAATTAGCCAAGTTGTCAGAATTTTGTTTTAATTTGATTTGGTTTCAACCACTTTATTTTAGCACATGTTAGTACATAAAAGTTAGTAGTAGATTGTTACAGTATTTTTCTGTTTTTGATTTGTTAATATTGGTTCAATTTCAAGTTTCATCCAAAACTCTTAAAATATAAAAAAAATATCGACGTTTAAAAAAGTGACTACTTTGCTTTTTTGAGTATTGTAGATGTAGTATACTTGAATATCTTCTACAACAACCTTCGTGGTCCTTAAAAACATATGGGTAATTATAATTTTAAACGTTAGTAATTATTAATTTCAAATTGTTGATAGAAAAAAGGTATAAAGTTTGTTGAACCGTTAGAACTATCCACAAGAGAAATAATAATAATTAGTTAAAGTATATACCGATGTACGCGCCAAATCAATGTCAAATATGAGAACAGGAATGTAAAAAAAATATGAACAGCAATTATTTGTTATGAGTAGAGTCCGGATTATATGCAAAATATGCTTCTTTTAATTGCATTATTTCATTCACAAAACATTAAATAAACACAGAAAACTCATAATTTTGTTGATATACCTTTTAAAAACAAAATAATGAGTTTTCTGGGTTTATTTAATGTTTATTGAATGAAATAATTAAAAAATAGCCTATTTTGCATATAATTCGGACTCTAATGAGTAATTAAATATTATGTGACAGAATAATTTGCAAGAAACGTGGAAAGTTAAGTAGCGTACAAAGGGTCGTGTGTATGGCCCCATGATATATTTTTTGTTTGTTGAAGAATTACAGGAAATTACTTACTTAATGGGTGCAACAAAGGTCGTTAATGTTCTATGTAAACTAGGGTAACTAGAGTGTTTAGTATATTGTATTATCTATTTAATCCTAACAGGATCTCAGAGCAAAGAAAAATGAACACTTTGGTAAGTTGTTATAGTTTAAATAAAACCCGTAAACATTTATTATTTATTTTTTCTTAAAATAAAATGAAAATAACTAAAATATTGTTACCGATTTTGGTACTTCTTTAATAAGATAAGTAATTTTTTATTAAACTCAATAGATATTTTTAAATATTGAAAAGTTTAATTGAAATGTTTATTGAAATTGTTAAAAATATTTTTACGTAATGTAATTATTATTTATATTAGTAAAGTACTAATATTTTATTAACTCTTATATTCGTACCAAAATTAGTTTCTGATAACCTATTAAGATTTTATTTATTAAAGTAAAATTTAATATATAGGTATGTTTATTTCTAAATATATTTTTTTTTTCAGACCGCAATTGCCTTAGTCGTTTTCGCTATCGCCAAACCTACTGGTCATGGTGTTGGTGTAGTCTTTCAAAGAGCAAGTGTTGGTGGTGTTGTAATTCCCGGTCACGAAGCTTGAGGTGATAACGGTGGATGGGGAGGTTGGGCCGGTCACGGAGCATGGGGTGGGGATGGACATGGTGTTGATACCGTAGTTGCCCCTGGAGTAGCTGTAGTTGGACCAGCTGCCTCTCCAGCAGGTCACGGTCTCGGTTTGGGTCTTGATCTTGGATGGGCCGGACATGCTGGTGTTGATCATGGAAGTTGGGTTCATGGTGGTCATGAGATTGCAGTCATGGTGGTCATGGAGGTTGGGGTCATGGTGGTCATGGAGGTTGGGGTCATGGTGGTCATGGCCACTGGTAAAAAGATATTCAATTTTAAATTTTTCCTTCATTTTCCTTACAAATTATGATGATAGACTGGCCTGTTTGAATGGACGAATGCTCTCGAGTATAAATTTAATCTTATGTTAGTCCTCTGGCAAACGTCAGTATAAATATTATGTATTATATTAAATACTACGTATGTTAAATAAATGATGAACTTTTGTATAATACCAGTTTTAATTAAACAAAACCCGACTCCTGAAAAAATATCTCAAACAACTTGATCAATAAATTGTTAAAGATAACGGATTTTGGTAACACTTAATTTTATGTAAAAAAACTTGTATAACCTAGTAATTTTTTCCTGAAGAGTATTTGCCTGTCATATGTCTGCTTCACTATGATAAATGTCCTAAGCAAATGACTTGCATAATTCTGTGACAGTTATACAATGATACTCCTGTTCTCCCGATCTGAACCCGATTAGGAACTTGTGGTAAGTTGTGAAAACGAAAATAGCAAATATTAATATAGAGAATGCAATTAATAACGAAGTCTATCGAGTATGGAAAAATATAGCAGCGTATATCTATCTGACATTAGCGGATCCGATGCCAAAAAGGTGTGAAGCTAACCGATATCCTACGAATTACAAAAACCTTGTGAATAAATAAATTTTATTCCTAAAGTTTGTTTTTATTAACTAAAAATTCAAATTAGCCAAGTTGTCAGACTTTGGTTTTAAGTTGATTTGATTTGAAATACTTTATTTTTTCACATGTTAGTATATAAAAGTTAGAGTAGATTGTTACAGTATTTTCCTGTTTTTAATTTGTTATAATTGGTTCAATAAATAATGGATCATTACATATTCCATGTTTCATCCAAAACTCTTAAAATATAGAAAAAGAATATCGAATTTAAAAAAAAGTGGCTACTTTTATTTTTTGAGCAGTGTAGATGTATTAGTTTAAAATTGTTGATAGAAAAAAGTATAAAGCTTGTTGAACCGTTACAATTATCCACAAGAGTAATAATAATTAGTAAAAGTATCTACCTATGTACACGCCAAATCAATGTCAAATATGAGAGCAGGAATGAAAAAAAAATGTGAACAGCAATTATACGTTATGAGTAATTAAATATTATGTGAGATAAAATAATTTGCAAGAAGCGTGGCGCAAATCGCGTAAGGTTAAGTGGGGTACAAACGGTCGTGTGTATGGCCCCCATGATATTTTTTTGTTTGTTGAAGAATTACAGGTAATGACTTAATGGGTGCAACGAAGGTCGTTAATGTTCTATATAAACTAGGCTAACTAGAGTGTTTAGTACATTGTATTGTCTATTCAATCCTAACAGGATATCAGAGCAAAGAAACATGTACAGTTTGGTAAGTTGCTATAGTTTAAATAAAACCCGTACACATCGTTTATTTTTTCTTAAAATAAAATGAAAATAACTAAAATATTGTTACCGATTTTGGTACTATTCATTTCTTTAATAAGATAAGTAATTTTTTTATTAAACTCAATAGATATTTTTAAATATTGAAAAGTTTATTTGAAACTTTTATTGAAATTGCTAAAAATATTTTTACGTAACGTAATTATTATTTATATTAGTAAATTACTAATACTTTATTAACTTTTATATTCGTACCAAAATTAGTTTCTTATAACCTATTAAGATGTTATTTATTAAAGTAAAAGTTAATATATAGGTATGTTTATTTCTAAATATATCTTTCTTTTCAGACCGCAATTGCCTTAGCCTGCTTGGCCGTTTTCGCTAACGCCAAACCTAGTGGTCATGGTGCTGGTGTAGTCATTCAAGGAGCAAGTGCTGGCGGTGTTGTAGTTCCCGGTCACGGTGCTTGGGGTGGTCATGGTGGATGGGGAGGCTGGGCCGGTCACGGAGCATGGGGATTGGGTGGGCACGGTGTTGATGCCGTACTTGCTCCAGGAGTAGCTGTAGTCGGACCAGCTGCCTCTGCAGCAGGTCACGGTCTTGGTTTGGGTCTTGGTCTTGGATGGGCCGGACATGCTGGTGTAGGTCATGGCGTAGCAGTTGTTGGACCCGGAACTGTACCCGCAGCCATTGTTGGTCCATCTGGCAAAGTTGTCGCTGACGGTCTTTACGGTGTTGATCATGGAAGTTGGGGTCATGGTGGTCATGGAGGTTGGGGTCATGGTGGTCATGGCCACTGGTAAAAAGAAATTCAAGTTCAAATTTTTCCTTAATTTTCCTTGCAAATTATGATGATTGACTGGCCTGTTTGAATGGACGAATGCCCTCGAGTATAAATTTAATATTATTAGTCCTCTAACAAACGTCAGTATGTGCACCATATGCTTATACTTTGATGTCATGAAATTCCGTTAAAACAGACAGGTATTTTTGATTATATTTTGCAATTATTTGACTGCTCCATATCTTACATATCGCTGTAAAAACTGCCTCGATTAATTACACGACTATTTACTGTACATGTTGTACATAAATATTATGTATTATATTAAATACTATGTATGTTAAATAAATAATGAACTTTTGTATAATACCAGTTTTAATTAAACAAAACCCTACTCCTGAAATATCTCAAACAACTCGATCAATAAATTGTTAAAAATAACGTATTTTGGTGACACTTAATTTTATGTTAAAAAAACTTGTATAGCCTAGTAATTTTTTCCTGAAGAGTATTTTCCTGAAGGGCATTTGCCTATCATATGTCTGCTTCACCATGATAAAGGTCTTAAGAAAATGACTTACATAATTCTAACTTGCTAACACACTGACCTATATTGTGAGATTTTGAGCGATAAGTAAAATCTAAGTAATTTTAAGATTTATAGATGGGTGGGCTAATTATATGTATGTGACAGTATTTGAAAAAGACTAAGATTATATACTGTCTGATTTTAAAAATCTTGAATATATACGCGCATATTTGGGGCGCATTAATATATAATCGATGTAACCACGCCATGATCAGCATCTTGCATGTATTCTAAGTCACAAATTTTGGAAACATTCATCGCATAATAATACTAGTGTGCAGTATTGGTTAAGAAACATATAAGAAATATTAAGGAGAATGAGTTTCATAATATAGCTGCTTGAATGTATCTCCGTCATATTTTCAGGATTCTTTAAATCAGACATTATATAGTAAAACTCAATTTTTTTCTTGTAAAGTCAAATCTTGTAAATACAAATTATTTCAAAAAGAAAATTATAGTGCTGTACTTACAGATAATGATAAGAATAAGAAAAATGTATTTTACAATAAAAGATGATAAGTATCAAAATTTTCTCAAATAGAAAAACTTTTGTATTAGTTAGAATATTTAGCGACATCTTTTGCTTTGGTTGCACACTACTCCATTCATTCCTCTTTGTCAAACAATAATGATCCACTACCTTCCATTTAAGTCCCCACTCCATTGCTACCTACAAAAGATGCCAGCAATAAAAGTCCACGAAAAACTGGCTTATTAAGAAGTTGCTCAATACAAACACCTTTCTCGGACATATCTTGCGCGGGTGGGTTGAAGTTAAAGTGACAAAGCAGCTAGCCGGTGCCAATGGCGTAAAGCTCAGTGTGATGGTCGTCCAATTCTTAACGAAACGTTGCTAAACAACTATAAATTAAAAAAAAAGGTCACCAGCGTGATTTATGAGCTGCTTGTCGCCCACCACTGAAAGTCTTAAGAAGTTGCGAATAGAAAAAGAAATGAGTAGTTAATAACAAATAAAAGAAAATGTTCCTCATTAAAAGTAAAGAGACAAGTCTATTATAAAATCGTGATGAAACTGAACAATTTTCCAGCTATACAAATAGAAGGGAACATGTAAAGGCTGTCCCTCAAAATTAATAACGGGCGAGGCCCTGTATATAGATATTAAATTAATTAATACCAACTTTAAATGAATTCTTTAAATATAACAGAAAACAAGTGCAAAATTCTAGCGTCCAAAATTCTTGCATGATAGTGTATGTACAGATTTTCGATAGAAGCATCAAACAAAAAAGGTATAAAAGAGTTATAAGAAACGGAGTACGTGTACATAAGATACATAGGATCTTATATAATTATAGCATTAAGAAAGCATTTGCATTCTCTTCCGCTTAATTTCATAAACTTTTGAAAGAAATAAGTTTTACAAATTTCTATTTACGTGAAAACTAATTTAATAAACATATACGTACATAAAAATTACGTCCGATAATGCAAAAAAGTAAGTAAGAAAAAGACGATATGACTTAACGAATTTAAATATTTTATGTAGCTAACGTTTGTTCTTTTTTTTGCCTCTCATCATATTATGGACCCGACGCAAGTTTTTGTTGTTAGAGAAAAGAACAAACAGCCGTTTGTAGTAATTAGGCTTCTTAATATTATTTAGCTGATCTCGACTAATACTGTCAGATGTCGCGTCAAAGGGTCCTTTCTACAAAATGGAGTCGGGCCCGGAACACGTGATTGTTAAAAGCTTCCCCACGATCTCAACGCTTCTAGTGTTATCCTTGGTACAACAATAAATCCCCGAAGAAGGAAATTAGACGGTATAAGAAACTAAATACGAAAATGGAGATACGGAAGACTTTATTTAAGGGTACAACCAGTATACAGCCTAATCGAACCCGATGCACCAACATTTAGAATTCAGATAAAATAACCTCCGCAGACTCTAGTAATCTAACTAATTCAATGAAACATATCCAAGCTGCTAAACGGTATCGTGTACGCACGCAGATAATACAACTAATCACCTAGAGGTTTACAACGAAAGTGACCGTAAAACCAACATGCGAATCTAAAAATTTTTCCCTAAAAAGCTGATGACGTAGAGATACTTATATTAAAGCGGCATATATCAGGGCCGACCAATGAATTGTTAATAAAGCGTAACACCATGCATATGACTGGGTATTTAAAAGGAAAGCAAATATATTCCTATACAAAAATAGCTTTTACGTAGAAATGTTATTCCCTGACCTTCGGCAATCAGTCGTGATCAGTCGCCTGAACCCGTGTCATAAGAGTATTAAAAATAGTTTTTTACATACTTCGATGAGATGTATAGTCTGACATGTTTGAAAAAATTCTGAGTTTCGGGTTGCAAAGGTTTCTTTCTAAGTCGATGGAATCTCTTACATTTAACCAAATACAAGTATATGAACTTTTTATACACAACAAACTTATGAAAATTAGTTTTTCTTAAAAAACTGAAAACTATATAATATTGTTTATATATTTAATAACTAAAACAAAGTTAAATGGTAATCTAGGTTTATGAATGGATTATTGATTGAATATCAATACCATTACAATTTTATTTAATCTGAGATTTATTCCGGTTCTTACTTTTGAAAGTCTCTGAAGCAATAATAATATACAGAACACTGTTATAAATTTTGTGTAAAATATTAAATATTTAAATTAACTTTAACCGTTTTGGTCTAGTGGGTAGGTCACTAGACTATTAATCTGTATGGACCAATAATATCGATGGCGCTTTTTTCGGTTATAGCTCGACTCAGGCTGACAAAAATGAGTACCTGGAGGTAAAGTAAAACTGGGGTAATAATAAGCGGTCAGTGCATAGCGCGAGCCACGTTACTATCCTACTTGTACCGCACGGCTCAAATTAATAAGCCTACCGTGTTACTATCCCAAAGGCCTGCAAGACTAGCACGGGAACTACTATTATTAAATTAACATTAACATAATATTTCTCTTATTATTTCCGTTTCTTAAATTAGAGGAAAAAGAAATGAAAAAGTGAGTAGTGAAGCAATATTTCATATTAATTCGATAGGTGTGTCACTATAAATTAGAACTAAAATAACCTGTAAAAATCTTTTATTTGATATTTCATAAATAAAATAACAACGTATTACAATAAAATATTAACAATAATTAATTGTTCAATTTTTTTGCATTTAGTTGATATTTTGGTATTAAAAATTACAATAAAAAACGTTATATAATGTATCCATTTATTGTACTATCAGTATTTATATTAAACAAGGTACAATGTTGTATTCAACCGTATTCAGACTTTATCTTTATTACCAATGACCATGACCTCCATGACCAAAACTTCTATGATCTACACCGTAAAGACCATCGGCAACAACTTTACCAGATGGACCTACAATTGCGGCTGGTACGGTTCTGGGTCCAACAACTGCAACTCCATGTCCTGCAACTGCATGTCCAGCCAATCCCAATCCCAAACCAACACCTAAACCAAGACCGTGACCTGCTGCAGACGCAGCGGGTCCGACTACAGCTACTCCTGGGGCGACTACGGCATCGACGGAATGTCCACCCCAACCTCCCAAAGCTCCGTGACCGGCCCAGCCTCCCCATCCACCATGACCACCCCAAGCTCCATGGCCAGGTATTACAACACCACTAGCACTTGCTCCTTGAATGACTACACCAGCGCCATGGCCAGAAGGTTTGGCACTAGCAAATACGGCCAAGCAGGCGAAGGCAATTGCAATCTAAAAACGTATATTGTAATAATAGAAAATATAATAACACACTTGGAATTATTACATAAAATTAAGAATATTGAATTGTTTCATATATTTTGAAATTAGTAATATCAAGAAAGAAAGTCGATGAAGTATTGAAGAAAATACTTCTAAAAGTTCTTTTGCAGGAAAGAAGAATGTGCATGGGGATATAAAATAGTACCCGGCTTCAAAAAATAAAACAAAATGATATAAATGGACGTATAATTTGGAATAATAGGAAAAAGAGTAGTTATAGCTAGTTTCGATAGTATATATATTTTTGCGAAAGATTTTAAGTATTAGCAGTGAAAAGTTGTTGAGAAATTCCCTTACAGAACAGAAAGAAATCCCTATAAACATAAAAAGAAATATCTTTAATTAATTATTTAATAGAGTAATCAGATAGATATTGCTAGAAATAATAAGAAAAAACATAATAAAGACTTTTATATTGCAGAATAATTAGAAATTGGGACTATGGTAGAAAAAGTAAAATAAAAAGATTACATGAAGTAGACATGCCACATGGGTGAATCATAATATACTAGTTAAAAACAATTGCAAAGTAAAAATGCTGGGGAGAAACAAATGGGAGGAGCTAAACTAAAATGTGCTACATTTCGTTTTTTTTTTAAATTTCATAAGGAAAACGACCTAATAAGAGTATGTATAATAAATATAAAACAATATCATTGCAAAACAAGATATTATTCATTTTATAATTAAATGTATGTCAAACTATTTAGTATATATACATATAAATAGTTGCAGGAAACTTAGATTAGAATAGAGAGAGAAATTTCCATAAAAAAATACTAAAATGAAAGAACACTTACAGTATTCGAATTAAAAAAGATGTGGAATATATTAATTTATTATTTATTATTATAACTTAAAAAAGTATTAATTCACACTTATTATTTAGTTATCATTTACGATAAATAAAATTTTCACCAGATATTCGTATAATTTACTTACTAAACAGTTCATGTCTTTTGTTTAGGCTCCTGTTGTAGAATTGAGATGACTGGGCAGTGTATTGTGCTTTAAAGATACCCCTCTTTATATATGTTGTTATCGACCTTGCCGTTCTCTCGAAATATTAGATAGAGATTTATTTAATTCTATATCCGAAATTGTTTTAGTGTACTCTAATATAATTTAATCTAAATCACATGCGTATTTATATTTACTTTCTTTTACAACGCATTAGGTTTGACATTGGTTTGAAATATCTTTGTGTGTAATCCTTACATATGTTATGCATAACGAAGCTTTTTAAAACGAAACCCATTTGGAATTCCTGTTTTCCGTGCATTACAAATGCATTACTACTATAATTATTATATATTTTTGAATAAAACAAATGTAGAAATATGTTTTTTTTATTGGGACCTTTAACACTAAATATTAAGTAAATAAGGAAGAAACACCTAATTTTGATTTATACGAGAGCGATTCACAAAGTAAGCTACATTTGCTATGAATAGTGGTTTGAAAATTTAGCACACCACCATCCACAACTAGTTTTCCCAACTAGATTTCTCAGCCGGTGAATTTTCAAATATGAGACCTCTAACTTCTCGGGTTCCACTCAGGAAAGACGCGTTAAAACTAAAATGTGTGTTGAGCGCCAGTGAAATGTTCACAAAAATTTATTTACTTATTTTATATAAGTTAAGTTAGAACAGCAATAGTATGATTAAAATGAAACAAACGCAGGATAAAAATTAAAATTAATATTTTATACAAAAATAAAAAATATATATCTACAAAATATAAAGTAAAGTAAAGTAAAGTATTATACAAAAATACTTGAGGTAAAAACATTCATTGAAAATTGACAGCTAAATGAATGGAAAACATCCTCTAAATGACACCGATCAAAACTTATCTAAAAATAATCAAGTTTAATATTAATTTCTCCCCAGAGAACCACACTGTATAATCAGGCACTGATACATGAACAAAAAATTACACGTGTGCTATCGACACGCACAAAAACTCTTGAATCCTCTCGAAAAAACTTTTCAATTATAATATTAACATAGAATTTTAATATTTAACTGTATTATCTATATTCTTAAATTAGATCTCTTATCTACAAGAAGATTAATACAATAGAAATATAGTTACTATAATAATAATAATAATAATAATACGTTTATTGTTGTTAAGACACTTACATGTGTATACAACTCTTCACATAAGAACAATTAAAAGTTAATTATATAACATATTAGTATAATACCAGGGTATAACTCTACTTAAAAAGAAAAGAAACAGATACAAGCAAATTCATAATGAAAAAGATTAATCAAAATACATAATAATACAATAAAAATCAAAACTAATAATTGATGATAAATCGCAGCTGCATAAAGCAACTATAGTAGCAACCGAACAACAGAAAAAAAAAGCATAGAGAATCAGTATAAAAAGATTTTTTGAAATAAAAAGATTTTCGTCTCTACGTAATAAATTGTGGCAGGCACAGCGCTCCTAAACAGTATAGACGGAAACAAATTACAACAAGAACCCGTCGACTGAATAGTACATTTGCTGAAGCAGAAACGCTTTAAACTTAGCTCTAAAGGAGTTGTATCTCCTAATCTCTTTAATATGATTGGGAATACGATTGTAAATTTTAATGCCAATGTTATTGACACCTAGGCTGGTTACATGTAGCGTACATTTGGGATAATGCATCTGATTTTTTGTTCGGGTATCGTGGTCATGAATTTCTGAGTTTCGTTGAAACGATTCGACATTCCTGTAAAGATGACAACCAGCTTCCAAGATATACAAGCAAGGCAAAGGTAATATATTTATGCTTATGACGTCATACACTTTTAAATACTTTCAAAAACTAAAATGGAGATTCTAACGAAGAAGGTGCTTAATCAACTTTAAACATGAAATACAATGAGAATTTAACTCAATATAAATATCGGGACTTTAATACTTAAAAAACAACAATAAAACATTCCCGAATTAATTAAATATATCTACAATATATTTCTCTAAAAGAAAGCGACTTTCCCGTTTCACAGGCAGACTTCATCTCCTCGTCTCTACAATTTTCACATCCAATGCACGCCGGGAAAATTAATAATGTACGGTACCGTTCAATATATATTTTTTTTAATATTTAAATATTTTTAATTAAAAGTCCATAGCAATATGATATGCATAACGAAGCTTTTTAAAACGAAACCCATTTGGAATTCCTGTTTTCCGTGCATTAAAAATGCATTACTACTATAATTATTATATATTTTTGAATAAAACAAATGTATAAATATGTTTTTTTTATTGGGACCTTTAACACTAAATATTAAGCAAATAAGGAAAGAACACCTAATTTTGATTTATACGAGGGCGATTCACAAAGTAAGCTACATTTCGTTATTAAAAAATCACTAATACATGAAGAGGTTTTTATTATATACAACTTAAAGCTACTACTTTCAGCTGTTTTTCTACATAGTCGCCATTAAGATTGAGACATTTATCATAGCGATGAACCAGTTTTTAATGCTCTCTTCATAGAACTCGACTAGAATACAAAGTAAAATCTATGTATTTATATACATATATGGTGACATATTTCTTAAGAAAATAAATGAAAATTAATAAAAAGATAGAAGAATGGTTTACTTTTGGAAAACAGAGTTAATAAATAGGAAAAACATAAAACATTCACTTATTCCTTGTGGCCACAGATTTGATAATGTTACAAGATCTCTGTCTGACAAGGGATAAATAAAATGCTTAGTTTTAGTTATTTATATGTTATTTTATTTCAATAATGAATATTTGTTCATATTGGGGTAGAGTTTCCGATAATCCGCAACAATTTGCACTATCTATTGCGTTTCTTCTTCATCTTTGGATAACACTAAATTAAAATCTTCCATTAGCTTAACTGTTCGTTTTACCGAGTCATCATCAACGTTCATATTTCCAACGTTAAAACTAGGTTCATTTACCCATTCCTTTGGATCTTTTGTTAAAAAATCCGTTGGAAAATCAAACCTTTTAAAAAAATTACGTGATTTTTGGGTTATAAAATATTCGATGTTCTTATTAAGATATTAGCTTATAGTATGAGGAGTTACGATCAATTTTTTTAATTCGCAATCAGTAGAGTTATCCAGAGCTTGCATCATGATTCTTCGACTCATATGTAACATTTGGACTATAAAAAGACAACGCTGCTGTTTCTGGGGTTAAATACCACAAATGATTATTTAATTTGCTTAGTGACGCACGACTAATCTTCTCATCAACAATTTTATAAGCATGTAAATCTTTTAGCAATCTTAAATCCTTGCTGCAACTAGTGCTTGTATCCAATTTTTTAAATACACCCTTACAACAAGATGCAAATGTCACGAATACTAGTTATCTCCAATTGTATCATTTTAAATTCGTTTCGAAACAAATATAATTTAAGGCAATAAATAGCTTTAGACATCCAACGGGCGTGATGAAATGCTCCAGGCTTTTTGAAGGTAAATTCCGGAACTGTACCACCAAGAAAAACTATACTTAATTGAAGAAGCTCTTTATAATCATCACGTGGTTGTTTTACTTCAAGATTTTGAGATGCAAATTTTATAATCTCGGATACACTCCCAACTGCATCTTTCACTTTCTGATCTTCAACACCACTCATAAAGTTAATTTTGTCAATTTTGATCCAAGCGTCTCTAAACTTCTGTCTTAGGTTTGCGGTCATTTTTTTACACTTAAAAAAATATCTATGCTTGTAAACTATTATCAGGATATGTAAATAATTTAGTTGCCGCCACAATTTTTGAAATTTGATTCCAATTAAATTTTTATAATCAAATTCTTGTTACAAATCGTGGCAGTTACCGTAAATTTAATTAAGTTATAATAATAAAGTTATAGGTATATTGTATAATAAAGAATAAAAATACATAAAAAAAATTATATTTCTGTTCATTTTACCAACAGGGGTCACCTTGAGAGGCGGTGCGCCACGCCTTCCCTTTGTTCGATACTCATAAGTTTTTGCATACCGTATTTTTACACAAAACAAACATTTTTAGAAGGAGTTACGGTCTATAACTTAAAAAAATTTTTCTTCCATACATCTAAAGACCACCCTAATATACATATATTAACGGTGAAAATTTCTGGTATGTTCGATATTCGCCTAGATTTTTCATGCGTTACGCATTTACATTTTCTGGACGGTTCTCGACGTATGAGATTATCGGTGACTCATCACAACGTAGACTAAACATTATTGCTTTTGCAATAAATGATGAATGGATTGTTGTGATGAAACGGAATTGTTTTCTTCGTCAAATCTGGTTTTTCACTTTGTCTTTGCGTCCTGTAGTGGTTCTCCCTTTATTAAGGTAGGCAACAAGTCCTACACCACATGCATTTCAAAAAACAGTAGTACGCAGTAACAATAATACGTAACAATCTATAGGTTATATATGTAATGTTAAGAGATGGCAAATTCGACACATATGGCAGCGGCGTACGCATGCAATTTAATTTGAATTATAAGAAAAAAAATATAAAACGTGCACAAACACATACCACATTATATACACGACACAACTGCATATTAATTTGCAATTTAAGGTTCTTTTCATTCGCACGACTACCATATCTAACTCATATCAAACCCGATAACGCGAGAAATACCTCCGGCTATGTATGTATGTGGCATCAATATGCCATCTCTAATAATGTTGTAATATACATATTATACGAATAAATACTAAAAAAATGTATGTACTTTAAATATGCCCCTATTTCATCGGTAGATGTTGGACCGGTCGCTTTCAATGTATAGATGGATTTACGGTGACAGACAATTATTAACACATGAGTAATTGAGTATATGGAACAATTATTGATGATTTACTATGTTTTGATGTCATCCACCTTCCATCCACCGGACCTTGGAATACGTATCACACACACACACACACACATACGCACGCACGCACACACGCACGCACGCACGCACGCCCGCACGCACGCACGCCCGCACGCACGCACGCACGTACGCTCTCACGCACGCACGCACACACGCACGCACACACATACACACACACACACACATTACCTTTTGAGACTTTTCGGCCCCCTCGGTTCTCACCGTCGGTCCTCCATCAAAATGTCAAAGGAGCTCTAGCTCTAACGGTTTTCGAAAGCTAGGATTCGGAGATGAGTCACCGCCGACCAACGCGTCGGATTATGTCTAAAGCCGCTATCAATTTGTCACGGCATTAATTCGATTTTTAAAATGCATACTCTAATGATTGAAATATTTAGTAGATGTTATCCCGTTTGTGACTTCATGGAAGGCTCTTAAAACGGTAAGCGTATGAGCACGTTGTAAAATTTAGTTCTTACTATTTATTTTATGTGTCAACTTTCAAACGTCCGCCTGTGGCGGTTGGCGCAATTTCCCTGCTCTATTTACTATCATTTGAACTCTGGATATAAATAGTTAACAGTCAGGATATATGATATGTTTTATAAACCCTGTAGTATTCCTTTCTTGGAAAGGTGTATTTACTCTTACTTGGCACTGACGCCATGTGCCTCCAACTGCCGATCTTTAGTCATTATCTACACTAATGAAAAATTCGTGAAAAGTCACATTTATCCCAGAATGTGTGGATGCATTTCGCTCTTATTGGCATCGTGGCATTGTGGCATCATATTGACCTATGCTGCCGATTTATTGTTTAAAATGAATTCATTTCAGTTTTTATTACAATTAGTGTTTTTAAAAACTTTGCAAAACTAAGTATTTAATTATCTCTCGAATCAAAACTTATAGAGTGAACATTAATGCATTTCAGTTGATAGGTTATACGATAATCAGAAAATTCACTTTATTTTATACTCTGACTGTCAACTACATGTTAGACTGAGAACATTTAACTCAGCTTTTATATCCAAAATGATATAATCACAAAGAAGGCGAAAAGCGGCATAACAACATATACATAACTAAATAATTTTGTAACACTTAAAAATAATTGTTCTATGGTAAAAATATATAAAATAAGAAATTGCAACATTATTTCTTAAAATATTCCTCAAGGGTGGTTTGCCTTGATAACCCTTGACGAAGGAGATCATCTATAAATTTTTCATATTCATATTGAATTCTAAATTTCTCTGCCCTACATTGAACGCCGCATCGCAATATTGCTAATGCACTTCGCATTTCGTTTTCAGTCGGTGGTTTGATAAGCTCTTCTGCGTTCTCATCTTCGAAATCATCGGATAACTGACAAGGATTTGCAGAATTAGTGTCCTGTATGCTCTGAACAATATCCTCTTCTGTAGTTGGAGCTGTTACATCAATATTGTTATCAATGTTAAGCCACTCTTCAAATTCAGCAGTTGGTATATCAGAAGGAAAAACCATTTCTTCTTCTGCTTGCATTTCTGGGTGGGTATTCGAGAAACCACCACGATTAAAACAGTTTTGAATTGTGGTTTTTGTTACGTTTTGCCAGGACTTGGCTATCATATGTATTGCATCCAATAATGATAATTTTCTCGCCAAATCATTCGCACTAAATTGCGTCATATCTTCCATATTTTCTAAAATACGGGCTCTCATTTCCTTGCGATAATAAAATTTTAAATTTCGTATAATTCCTTTGATCACAGGGCTGTATTAGGGAAGTTGTATTCGCAGGTAAGAATACAACA
The DNA here is from genome assembly GCA_935421215.2 of Melolontha melolontha. Taxonomy (NCBI): domain Eukaryota; kingdom Metazoa; phylum Arthropoda; class Insecta; order Coleoptera; family Scarabaeidae; genus Melolontha; species Melolontha melolontha. Next base: position 94,866,659 of record OW285238.1, on the reverse strand, counting down.
TTTATGTGCTTTAAATTTGAGTTAACAGCATGCGCGGTGCAGTTGTCAACAAGTAAAACAATTTTACGATGTAATTTATTGTCCCATTTTAATAACCATTCATTAAAAATAATGGATGTCATCCATGCGTTTGAGTTTGAATGATAATCGACAGGCAAATTTTTAACACCTTTAAAGCACCGTGGCCTTTTACTTTTCCCAATAACTAAAATCCTCTCTTTCTCACCAATCTTATTTACACAGCACAAAACTGAGATATGCTCTTTTGCGATTTTACAACCTTTAGCACTTTCATCTTTGAAAAGATACGTGTGTTCTGGCAGTGCGCGATAGTAAAGTCCCGTTTCATCTGCGTTGTAAATGTCATTAGGGGAATACTCGCCAATAATTTTAGGCCACTCGTTTGCAATCCATTCTTCTGCTGCTCCAAAATCAGCATCCTTTTCTTCCCCATACGTGTGCTTGTAACTGATATTCTGCCGTTTGGTCCATCGATAAAACCAACCTTTTGTTGCAACAAAATTTTCTTTCCCCATTTTCTTCGCAAGAATTTCCGCTTTCTCCATCATTAGCGGCCCATCAACACGCGCATCTTTTTTCCGGACACTGGTAAACCATAATTTTAAAGCTTCTTCTACTTTTGCATCTTTTCCCGTTCGATTTCGCTTTAAATTCACATTTTCATTTTTTTTCATAGAAATTGTTATTGTTTCTCTATTTTTTAAAATTTTGCACAATAATGGCTGCGAAATTTTTAACTGAGCAGCTGCATTTCTTTGACTTATGCTGGGCAATAGGTCATATTTTTCTAAAATGCTCATTTTTTCCTTTGTGCTTAGATCTTTGCGCTTTGCGGACATGATGCGGATCGTTTCTTGTCTTAGTAAAACTGAATGAAATCAATGTGGCTTGTGGTGGAGTTGAACTGCTGACGTATTGTAAGTACACATGTACATATTTATTGTATTACATCATCCCCCAACGAAGCTAAATGTGATAACAGTAACAGGACCCGTGATAACACTAAGCGTAAATATTTATATGCGTTATTACATAGAATTGCCCGTACTTGACAGAAACGATAACAATAAGCGTGTGATAACATTGGCCGCGACCACATTAAGCGGGGTCCACATGAAAATGAACCGGTAATCTAAGTTTATGGATGGATTATTGCTTGAACGTCACGATACAATTTTATTTTTACTTAATCTGATAATTATGCGAATACTTAATATTATTATTAAAGTATTAAAGAAGTAGAGCTTTTAAAGAAATGATAAAATATCGTCAGTAATTATTGCTCAATCTTTTTCCTTTGCCATTAAAGATAACAATAAAGAACTGGTTATATTATGTATCTATTTATTGTACTGTCGGTATTTAAACAAGTCAATTAATAATCACAATATTGTAACAGCCACTTTCAAACTTTAGGTATTTTACCAATGGCCATGACCTCCATGACCAAAACTTCTATGATCTACACCGTAAAGACCATCGGCAACAACTTTACCAGATGGACCTACAATTGCGGCTGGTACGGTTCCGGGTCCAACAACTGCAACTCCATGTCCTGCAACTGCATGTCCAGCCAATCCCAATCCCAAACCAACACCTAAACCAAGACCGTGACCTGCTGCAGATGCAGCGGGTCCGACTACAGCTACTCCTGGGGCGACTACGGCATCGACGGTATGTCCACCCCAACTTCCCAAAGCTCCGTGACCGGCCCAGCCTCCCCATCCACCATGACCACCCCAGGCTCCATGGCCAGGTATAACAACACCACCTGCACTTGCTCCTTGAATTACTACACCAGCGCCATGGCCAGAAGGTTTGGCACTAGCGAAAACGGCCAAGCAGACGAAGGCAATTGCGATCTAGAAATATATAGTGTAATAATAGAAAATGTAACAACACAATTGTAATTGGTGTATATAATTAAGAATTGTTTTAACTCATATATTTTTTAGTTAGTAATGGCCAGGAAAAAATGACGAAGTCGTTGAAGAGAATACTTCCTAAAGTACTTGTACACAAAAGAAGAGCGTATGAGGATATAACATACCATTGTGTATATCTACCTTAAAATATGAAACAAAATTAAATATGCTAATTATAAATAGATATATAATCTGTAAGGTGTCGATGGATATTCTGAAATAATAAAAAGAAACTAAGAATAGAGGAAGTGGTAGAAACATAATATCCTAGGCCTGTCCTTAACAACTTCTATAAAAGAGTAAAATAATTTATATGAAATAATCGCGGAAAGAAGTGATTATAGCTAGTTTAAATAATATATGTATTTTCGCAAAAGATTTGGAGGTACCTACTGTTAGCAAAAAGTTTAAAAAAATATCTGATGGTACAGAACAAAACACTGATACTAAAGGATTTGGAGGCGAATAGAAATAAAGAAACTACTGCAAATATCGAACCAATTAAACAAAAACTAGCCAAAGTGGTAATGATAAATCAATTCGTAAATATATTAAAAAATTAGATACAAATTATATTACTAGAAACAATAAGAACGTACACGATAAAGATTTTGATATTCTAGAATAATTAGATGTTAAAAACGATTAAGCAGCGAGAATGTATAAGAGAAAATAAATGATAATTTTAGGAAAACATGTTACATTTCGTTTTTTAATTCCTTGATCAAAACAACGTAGTAACGCTTTCATGAATATATGACAATCTTCTGACAAAAAAAGACGCATAATATTACGCATCTCATAATTAGATTGATGTCAAACTAATTAACAAGTATGCATATAAATAGTTTCAGGGAACTTAGAGCAGAACAGAGAGAGAGAAAGAAATATTTATAAAGAAATACTTTATGAAAAGAACGCAGAACATTTTAATTTAACTAAGAAAAATATTAATTCATGTTTTTTATTTACAGATATTATTTAGAGTAAATAAAATTTTCACCAGATATAATAGAATTTACTTACTAAACAGTTCATGTTTCTGTTTAGGCTTCTGTTGTAGAAGTGAGATGACTGGACAGTGTATTGTGCTTTTAAAATACCCTCCTTTATATATGTAATTATCGACCTTGCTGTTCTCTCCAATATTAAATGGAAACTTATTTAATTCTATATTCCGAAATTGTTTTAGTGTATTCCAATATAATTTAGTATAAATTACATACGTACTTATATTTACTTTCTTTTCAACCGTGTTAAATTTGACATTGGTTTAAAATATATTTATTACTTATGTTATACATAACCCACTTACGACTTTGGTTTTCTGTTCCTTACAAATGAGTAGTTCTTCTTTTTACAATACCTTTTAATAGTTATTATATTTTTTAGTAAAATAATGAGAATTGGAAAGCAACATAATGATGGAATCTGTAAAGTCAGGATTCAAAAAGAAAGTTTGGAATTCGAAAGAGTGGAAGAATTTAATTACCTGGGGGCGCTAATAACAGCTAGATGCGAAGAAGAAATCAATAAAAGCTAATAAAAGTGCAAGAATGGTAAACCATCTAATCAGGTCAAAGCACCTATCAAGAAAACCGAAATTCCGAATATATAAAACTATTTTAGGACCCACATTACTATATAGTTGTGAGACATGAGTGATAAATAAAAATCAGAAAGAAAGGGTAATGAGATGGGAGAGAAGAATTCTGAGAAGAATCCTTGGTGGAAAAAATGACAGAAGAAGGTTATATAAGAAGAACGAACGAAGAAGTATATAGCATATCTCAAGGACCAAAAATAGACGAAGTAATAATAGCGGAGAGACTGAGATGGCTGGGATATTTGGAAAGGATGATGGATACCAAAACAAATAGCGTGGAGAGAGCTGGTCGGTAAGAAGAAAATAAGAAGACCATGAAAGTGATGGAGGGAAGCAGTGTCAGAAGACCTGATAGAAAAAATGTGGTAAATTGGAGGATAAAAACGAAGAATCAAAGGATATGGAAAAGTATTACACACTTAATTTAAATTTTTTAACTCTACATTTTTATCTCCTGAAGAAGGAAAAAAGTCCTTGTGAAATATAGAGATAAAAATAAATGAGTTTTAAGTGACAGACCGCTTGCCCGTTTTTAATTTATTATTTGCCTACACACGCGCACACACACACACACACACGCACACGCCCACACACACACACACACACACACACACACACACACACACACACACACACACACACACACACACACACACACACACACACACACACACACACACACACACACACACACACACACACACACACACACACACACACACACACACACACACATACACACACACACACACACACACACACACACACACACACACACACACACACACACACACACACACACACACACACACACACACACACACAACCATTTGAGACTTTTCGGTCCCCCTCGGTTCTCACCGTCGGTCCTCCATCAAAATGTCAAAGGAGCTCTAGCTCTAACGGTTTTCGAAAGCTACGATTCGGAGATGAGTCACCGCCGACAACCGCGTCGGATTATGTCTCGAATGGTACTCTAATGATTGAAATATTTAGTAGATGTTATCCCGTTTGTGACTTCACGGAAGGCTCTTGAAACGGTAAGCGTATGAGCACGTTGTAAGATTTAGTTCTTACTATTTATTTTATGTGTCAACTTTCAAGCGTCTGCCTTTGGCGTTTGGCGCAATTTTCCTATTCTATTTACTATCATTTGAACTCTGGATATAAATAGTTAACAGTCAGGATGTGTGATATGTTTTATAAACCCTGTAGTATTCCTTTCTTGGAAAGGTGTATTTAGTCTTACTTGGCACTGACGCCATGTGCCTCCAACTGCCGATCTGCCGAAAAGTCACATCTATCCCAGAATGTGTGGATGCATTTCGCTCTTATTGGAGCTCTTCAACACACAGTATCTTAGTGACAGCCATGATTTCCACTTCTATACTTCGCGTATATATAGTTAATATATTTAAGTGCGAATGAGAACATTCCGGGATAGACGTGCCTCGTCATGAATTTTTCCTTATTCTAATAACCAGGAAAGTGGCGTCGCGGCGTGTAGTGTTCTGTATACTGGTACAAACTTAGTTTGTCGAAATGTAGAAATTAACACAACATATTAGGCGACATTTACATGTAAAGTGAGATTTAATAGTCATTAGTTCCCATTTGCATTAAGTTCAAAGTTCAATATATTATTTACCCTGTTCATGAAATTAGATTTGCTTCCTTTATATCGTTGAACCAGCTTCTATCCATTGTCTGAACTGGTGTTTTACCTCGAGTGAGAGGTGATGGATAAAGGTCCTATCAACAGTTATCACACACACACACACACACACACACACACTCACACACACATTCAAATTCAATGTGATATTTTCTTTTTCTTTCAAATACCTTACAAAAATTCTGCTGTAATTGATTGGTGCTTTTTATTCCCACGCTGCAATTCTATTGGTTTAGGTTTCCGCCTCTTGGTTGGTTGTTATTCCAATCGCCTTTTTTCCCGCCACACTGCAAACGGCCCAATTTACTGAATGGGATGAATCTCTTTGAAAGAATTTATCTTCGGAATGATATTTGGTTCCTATTTCGGCATATTTTTCTTCTAAGTCGCAGATTTTATGCACTATTATATTTGTTTCTATGTATCCTTGTTCAGCGTCGGTAGAAGATTTTTCTTTAAGTCAGAATATCTTGACTTCTAGAAGAGATATTGTCTCACCGAACCTTTCAAAATTCGTAGATAGATTATATCTATCTTTTAGCACTACTTTAATTCTCGCACAACGATTAGTTCCTTACAAATATAAATTTTTCTTACGTAGGGTCCACGACCGTTACTTCTCGCCCTGGTGATTATCGTGTAACCCCGGGATGCAAAACTTTTCATCACGATCGTCTTATTTTCGTAGATATTCGCGTGTACCCCATGCGCAAAGTTTCAAACGGTTATAAATATTTGAAATAGATTTTAATAAAATAGAAAATTGAAATATAGAAAAGTTAATATGGAAATAAATTACTTTAAAGAAAATGTTGAATAGAAAATAATAAGTGTTACTTGTAAATACGTGTTGATGCATTTTTTACATATATCATATATCATTATAGCTACATTCAGGTTACAAATTTAATATACAGTGTGATATTTCTTTACATAAATAACTAAATAATTACAAAAGATTTCTTGCAAAACTGATATTTGTCTTTCTTATTACTTATAAATATCAAATGGAAATAACTAAAAAGGTTAACTTAATAAATACTATAATTAGTGTAATTCTCAAACAAAAATATTTATGTTGTGCATTCCTCGATTTTTCTTCCTTGCATGGGCATCTAATTTGTTCTTTGTTACTTTTTTTTAATGTTACCTAAGTGCTACCAGTATAATATATATATATATATATATATATATATATATATATATATATGTTTTCTTTCAGGTTTCCGCGGGTAGTAGTATGTGTTGTAACTGGATTCCGGGTTTTCTTCCGCGTTTCCATTGTTTGGTCTTTGTAAAGACCGGTGCTGGTTTCTGGACGACGTTTCGGAAAAATCACATTTGCCATCTTCAGGTCTGTGATAACTGTCTGCTTCTGCTTCTGGTTACTCGTAAACTGACGTAGTCGGGTTTAAGGTGGTTGTTATAACCAGTAACCAGTATAACGAGTAACCAGAAGCAGAAGCAGACAGTTATCGCAGACCTGAAGATGGCAAATGTGATTTTGCCGAAACGTCGTCCAGAAACCAGCACCGGTCTTTACAAAGACCAAACAATGGAAACGCGGAAGAAAACCCGGAATCCAGTTACAACATATATATATATATATATATATATATATATATATATATATATATATAATATTTTCGTGACCTTGGTATGATATGGTAAACTTAATAAGTCGGCGATTAAAGGTCTGGTTTATTACTTCAAAGTATATACAGTACAAATCTCTTCCCTATAGTCACCTACAAACGTGTATTACGTATGTGTGCGTTCGAGAAGCGAGGAGTGGGGGCGCACATAGCATGTATGTATGTATGTATGTAATGTAGATCAGTTTGGATGTAAGCAGTAAGCACATACATTACATACATAGTATAAACGTCGATGAATGTGGAACTACCGTCAATAATAGGGATTTATGTAATAATAAACACAAATAACTGTGGACTTTTGGAAGATTATAATATTTTTAACGTTTAAAACAATGTCAGATATACCTATAACAATAACAATAAATAAAGCGGTAAATCATAATAACTTCTATATTCTATACATAATAAATAAAACTAGAATTAAAAAAATAAAAAGTAAACTATTTAATGTATTGTATGATCAAAACGGTCTCCTAATGCAAACAAGCAATGTCCTAATCTGTCATAAATGTTTCTCTGAACATTTAAAATCGTTTGCGGTTGAATATTTAAGATAGATTCAACTAGTTTTCGCCTGTAATTATCGTTTCAAACGCAATGGTACGTTGAAAGTTAATTTGAAATACCCGTGCAATTTCTCTTGTGCTGCGACCAAGATGATACTGTTTTACGACATATTTTTTTTGTTCAAGGGTAAAAATATCCATCGTGAATACGGACTATTCGCAAAAGTTGAGCAAACCATCCAACTTAACAAGTAAACTGTAACTAATGGCATGTATGCATCGCTTCGTACGTCCCCACTCCTCGCTTCTTGAACGCACACATACGTAATACACGTTTGTAGGTGACTATAGGGAAGAGATTTGTACTGTATATTTAAAACAACCCTACATGTTTCGGCAATGATGCCTTTGTCAAGGATATAAAAAATATAAATATTTCACTTTTTTTCTTTCTTCTTTATATATATCGTATTTTTCCAGTTTGTTCTGCTAAGTATATTTTCCATGCTTTTTTCTATATCTTAATTTGATGTCTTATTTCATTTGTCCACCATTTTGTTTGTTTTTTCTTTTTATTTTTCCTTACGCCACATATCTCTTTCGTTGTAGTTATTATTATTTCTTTAAACCTATTCCAAATTTCTTCGACAGTTCCATTAATTTCTATATTTTCTACTCTTTCGGTTATCCTTTTCTGGTATTTTTGATTTATATTTTTTATATCCTTGACAAAGGCATCATTGCCGAAACATGTAGGGATGTTTTAAATATATATACTTTGAAGTAATAAACCAGACCTTTAATCGCCGACTTATTAAGTTTACTATATATATATATATATATATATATATATATATATATATATATATATATATATATAATATTTTCGTGACCTTGGTATGATATGGTAAACTTAATAAGTCGGCGATTAAAGGTCTGGTTTATTACTTCAAAGTATATATATTTAAAACAACCCTACATGTTTCGGCAATGATGCCTTTGTCAAGGATATAAAAAATATAAAAATTATTTTATATATTTTATATCCTTGACAAAGGCATCATTGCCGAAACATGTAGGGTTGTTTTAAATATATATATATATATATATACAACATATACTATATATATATAGTATATATAGTATACTATATATAGTATATATATATATATATGGTATATATATATATATATATATATATAGTATATATATATATATATATTCGTAAACTGAGTTTACGAGTAATCAGAAGCAGAAGCAGACAGTTATCGGAGACCTGAAGATGGCAAATGTGATTTTGCCGAAACGTCGTCCAGAAACCAGCACCGGTCTTTACAAAGACCAAACAATGGAAACGCGGAAGAAAACCCGGAATCCAGTTACAACACATACTACCACCCGCGGAAACCTGAAAGAAAACATATATATATATATATATATATATATATATATATATATATATATATATATACAAGTGTCCCGTATCGTTATGTTCAAATTTTATGAGTGTAAAGTAGCTCAAGTAAAGTTCAAGTAACAAAAACGCAAAACTTGTATATCCATTTTTATTTGTTTCAAAGTTACAGATCTATGAATATGATTGTCAGATCATGAAAAAAAATGTAATCCTAAAGTCAATACAAACTGATTTTATTTAAAAAAAGTTATGCGATTCAAAAACAGGCCTGTGATTGTTAACGTCGCATAATAAAATGTTATCCTAAAATAAATACGTGTCGTAGTGCATACAGTAGTTTCTTGGAGATCTACAAAAAAGAGTACTGGAACTTGATTTATGATAAAGAAGGTTCTTACTTATTTCGGAAGTACTGAACCATGAATATCATACAATAAACGAATGTTCAGATGACTGTTAACGTTGCATTTTTTAATAAAGGATTACATTACGTTTCAGTTCATACAACAGCTTATTAGTGAGTGGACACGTTTTCTTTATTAAAAATGCCTTGCCGATTTTCTTCTCAAGAGTATGCGGATATGCATTTTGTGTATGGCTACTGTAACAGCAGTGCACGTCAAGCAGTTATTGAATAGCGACGCATTCCTCATTACAGAACGTTTCTGGAAGTACACAGACAATTTCGGAAATGCGGACTGCGTGATTATCTTTTTGACCGAGGAGTAAATTTGCCAGCAGACTTAGAGGAAGAAGCAGTAGCTATTGTTACAAGGGATCCAACTCTCAGTGTACGTCGAATCGCTAGACAATTAGGGGTGCCACGAACGACAGTTTGGCGAATTTTAAAACGTGAGGGCTTATATCCATATCACTATCGCAAGGGGACACGGTTTGCTTGAGGCAGACCACTATGCTCGTCTACTTATTCTACCTGACAATCACGGCTTCATTTTAATTTCTGCAGAACAGTCCTCTGAACTATGAATCTACGTTCACGAGAAGTGGTGTTACAAATCGAGAAACCTGCACAGGTGGTCATCAGAAAATCCCAAAGCTATACGCCCATCTAAATTTCAACATGAATTTTCTATTAACGTTTGGGCGGCCCTAATCAATGACTTGTTGATTGGTCCTGTCGTTCTTCCTGGGAGGTTAAATGCGGACAATTACCTTCAATTTCTTATTGACGAACTGCCAGGTCGTTTAGAGGATGTTCCATTGAATGTTCGACGAGACATGGTTTCACATGGATGGGGTACCACCACATTTCGGAATTGCTGTCCGAAATTGGGTTAACGTCAATTATCCAAGATGGATTGGTCGAGGTGGTCCTGTTGCGTGGGCACCCAGATCACCCGATCTTCATCCCCTTGACTTTTATTTATGGGGGTACACGAAAAATTTAGTCTACGCGCAAGCTTCGAACACAAGAGAAGAGTTGTTGGATCATATTCACGTAGCTGCCGAGCAAGTCCGACAAAACAAGTATGAAATTTGGATAAGTCCTTCTTCTGTTGGCTTACGGGCACAAGCCTGCATTCAACAAGGAGGTGAACATTGCGAAAATATTATTAATTGAACTTTTTTAAATAAAATCATTTTTTATTGACTTTAGGATTACAATTTTTTTCATGATCTGACAATCACATTCATAGATATGTAACTTTGAAACAAATAAAAATGGATATACAAGTTTTGTGTTTTTGTTACTTGAAATGAAGTCTACTTTACACTCCTAAAATTTGAACATAACGATACGGGACACTTGTATATATATATATATATATATATATATATATATATATATATATATATATATATATATATATATATATAATATAAAATAAATGTGTAAATATAGTTTTCTTTGCGGTTTTTAATACAAAATATTAATAAAATAAGAAAACGGATACTGAGGTACTAATTATTTACGTTAGAGAAATTCCCAATATATGCGCTAATAGTGGTTTATACTTGACAGGAATGGTTTCTTAGTGTTGAGTCAATTACATTTGAACAAAATATATTATTTTAAAAATTTTATGACATTTTCTCAAAATATTTTCATTTCCTACAATCAACACACTTTTACATTCAACCAAATCAGTTTTCAAAACACTTTTCCATATTTCTGGAAGTATCTCACTTACCTGGCATTTGATAAAATTGAAAACTTCATTGACCGGAGTAAAACGTATTCCCTACAACTTCCTTCATGTGCGTGGCGGAACAAAAAGTTATTAGTTACTAGGTCGAGACTATATAATGGATAGATCCTTTGACAATATTTAGGTCACTGTTTGAATGACAGTATTGTTATTAATAGCAGCTAGAGTTATTAATATTACAGTATGAATATTCCTTTTGGATTAGTAACTTTTTGTATTATCACCACCATTTTGATTCAACTATTTAGAGCAAGTTTTGTTGGAACTCACTCATTTTTTACGGAATCATATGATTAGGTCCACAGGTAAAGCATGCGGGAGTGGCTTTAAACATAAACATAATCGTGAAAGATAGCTTTGATTACTTTTTTACCGATGTTCAGGACTGGTGAGCGATTCAAGTTAACACGAGAATCTTTTTCTAATATACTACATACAATAACAATAGTTAGTAAGCTCGTTTCGCTTAATCCGCGCTTATTTGCTGGAGAGTTTTAGTTTACGCAAGAATTTTCTTGTTTGTATTACAGCAGTATATCAAAAATATCAAGCAATAGGTTGTGGCCAACAAGGCCACAACTTATAGCTCGGCATCTCTCCATTAAACTAACAGTTTCATTGATGTTCCACAGTTTCTTCTATGTTCAAATGAAAAGCTCGCAGCTGGATCGTATAAAATTATTTAAGGTATGTGTCTAAGAATAATTCTTCAGTTAATAGGAATTTTATGATAACCAATATGAAACAACGTTCGGACGTTATCAAGTAAAAGTTTCAAAATCAAATGGGACTCATTGTAGACAAACCAAAGCACAACACGAGGATTCTTTGTGAACACAGAATTAAATGGAGAGATCACATGATTAGATGTAAATTTAATTAAAAACTTTAATATTTTATTGAGAACATTATTCTCTGGTTATGGCATAAGTTTAACTGAATTTAACTGATACCAGAAGCATTTATTTTAGTTTGTATTCGTGGTATTACATGGTTGCTCCTGTACATAAAATCCTTATACACAGAAGGCAAGTAACAAAAAATTGTATTGTTCCTATCGGACAGCTCTCGGAAGAATCGCAAGAGGCTCGAAATATAAACTGTCGCAGATGCCGTGAGCACCGTACCAGAAAGCAGTCATGCATGTTCACGAATACAGATTTACTGAATATGCTTCAAATAATATCCGATCCTGTGATCAACTTATTCAGAGAAGTGTCCAGAAAAAGTACAGGCACATTGACGGTAGAAGTGCTGAATTTGATTGTCCCTCCTTCAATACAGCTTATCAGGAATCCAGCAACATCAATTTAGATGACGAAGGAAATTACCTGATATCCGATTCGCCTCACTATCAGAGTGTTCAATCATCGGATGATTACTTTTAGTTTTGTATTTTATAATTGTTATTAGTTAATTTTAAAATTTGTTATTATTATGTAATATATTAATCTATTCTACCAGTAATGTATAGGATTGGCCGTCATACATTCCATGCAAAGTTGCTGGCAAAATTTATATAACAGAAATAAGTAGTTTCAATGGTTTTTAATTTACAATCTGTGTTATTTTATAGCGTTAACGGTATCATTTGTTATCAAAATATTTTTGTTGAAAAATATATAGAGTGATAAAAAAATTGCAGCTTTATTTTTAAATTAATTTTTTTATCACCCTGTATAAGTATAATTTTTATTATAAAATTTGGTCAATTTTATATTTATATGTTGATTATTTAATGAACATTCTTTCCTGGTCCCTTGTTTTACTTTAAATATTAATGTCTTACGTGTTATTTGCATCATGGTACCAGGAATATTATTAGGCTGCAGAGATATTCGCACGCAGAAGGGATTTAAACCTTTTGAACCTCATATTTATCCGTTTCTTTGCATAATAAAATAACAGCATATAAACCCGAAAAACGTAGTAAGTAATTTTGTCCAGCTGGCTTGTACCAATTGAACAACTATGCGTCGTCTAGACGATTTGCATCTATTACCTAAGAATAAATCAAATAATCATTTGTAGGAAATAGTTTTTGAATTATATAAATATTTCTGTATTTTTGACATTTGTCGAGTACATTGTGATTGGTGACACAAAAGAATGAAAAAGGTAATGCACTGTTACTGATTTTACAACTTCTATAATAAGTAAAAGTGCAATACGCGCAAACATAGTTTCCGAAATCAATGTCAAATACAGCATGAGCTATTAATAGACGTGCAAGTATTATACTCTGTTTGAATTTACATACTATGTGCATGTTATGAAATTGTACATAAGCACGGCATAATTATAAACGATATCACGGTAGTAATTATAAAAATGGCTATAAAGCTGTAATGCAAGATACAGATATTGTTCGTAGGTAGGGTAGATTACTTTGAACTTGAATAAAAATGCATACCTAATAGAATGAATGGAAAGGTTGCTAATGTATTATATAAAGTGGGGTGAGTTAAATGTTATGCGCTGTGTTCAGTCAGCTCAATTATTTATTAAAATTCAAATAGAAACATGAAGTCGTTAGTAAGTACTACTTCTATAATATCAACTAAAACTTTGTTTAAAGTTATTAACTTTTAAAAAAATATTTTCATGAACAAAGAAATATATTTGCAGTATACTTTTAACTCAAATTAAATTATCATAAACGCATCTTCTTTTTTCTGTGGTTTTGTAATATACATACAGTAAAATTCATCAAAGATTACTGTTTGGTATTGAGATGGTTGATGTTGGCTCGTGGACCAAATGTTTGCGACGAATCCGGTTTCAGAGGGTGATGCTTCAACCCCAGTTATTAGAATCACAACCCCGTTGTTGTTGATAATATTAAATCATCAATGGTTTGTTAAAGTTTTCACAATTATTTTAATAAGAAATGTATTATTAGATTAGAAAATCTCTATTTCTCACAAATTAGAAGCATATAACACGATGATACATAGAGTCTTTTCTATCCCACTTTCATATGAAAACCTTAATAAAGAATTAAACACTATCAAAGCAATCGCAAGTAATAACGGTTTCGAGGTAAATTCAATCATTAACTAATAAAACATAAAAACAAAAAACTACCTACAATAATATTTTTCCTAAGATTAATTCAGAGAATAAATTTCGCGCATCTTTTTTTTCTATCGTTTTGAAATATACAGACAAATTCATCAAATATTATTGTTTGGTATTGAGATGGTTGATGTTGGCTCGTGGACCAAATGTTTGCGACGAATCCGGTTTCAGGGGGTGATGCTTCAACCCCAGTTATTAGAATCACAACCCCGTTGTTGTTGACGAAATTAAATCATCAATGGTTTCTTAAAGTTTTCCCAATTATTTTAATAAGAAATGTATTATTAGATTAGAAAATCCCTATTTCTCACAAATTAGAAGCATATAACACGATGATACATAGAGTCTTTTCTATTCCACTTTCATATGAAAACCTTAATAAAGAATTAAACACTATCAAAGCAATCGCAAGTAATAACGGCTTCGAGGTAAATTCAATCATTAACTAATAAAACATAAAAACAAAAAACTACCTACAATAATATTTTTTCTAAGATTAATTCAGAGAATAAATTTCACGCATCTTTTTTTTCTATCGTTTTGAAATATACAGACAAATTCATCAAATATTACTGTTTGGGATTGAGGTGGTTGATGTTGGCTCGTGGATCAAATGTTTACAATGAATCCGGTTTCTAGCGGTTTCCCAGTTACTAGAATCACGACTCCGTTATTGTTTCACCGTGCTCAAGTTGTAAGGCTGTATACAATTTACTAATTAAATCTTCGGTGACTATTTGTTAAATGAATAAATGTACTTTCACATAAATATATTTATTTACACTATATACATTTATTTTGGATTTTCAATGACTTATACTAACATAAAACTGCTGTTGAGAATGTTATGAAGAGAATTTTGTGTTAAGACTGTATATCTTAACTGTTTTTGAGTTCGTACTGCGTTTGAGTAGGTACATACTGATCGATTCTGTAGTGTTTTACAAGTAGGTAAAAATATATCACTACTCCTAAATATTACATATTAAAATAGTATTGATTGAATAGTTTATTGTTTGACGTCATAACGGAGAATTTTTGTGACTTCATTCCGTAGAAATTGCAATAGTGCCTTCAAATTATAATCTTAACTAATAAATAAATAATTAATAATTAAGTATTAGTAGGTGTCATAAACCTAAGCATACATTTCCGACTGTTCCTTTGTTCGGTAATGGATTTTTATGGTACATACATATTTAGGAATCGTGGGCATATTATACATATTTAGCTAACAATGGGGGTCATATTAAATATCGTCTTTGAATACGTTCACTGATAACTAGAGTGGACCAATTCGGAGCGAAAGCAGAGGCGTGACTTTCAAACTTACTTAAAATACACTCATTTCTTGCGTCTTCTATCGAACATAGCTGTGCAACATTATTAAATACACAGAATACACTTTCCTGCTGCTATTATACGTGTAGACACGATGACCGTGAACAACATACTAAGTAATCGTGAACCAATTCGTTAGTCACGCCTCTGCTTTCGTTCCGGATTGGTCCACTCTACTGATAACCAATAAATATTTTATAAAATTGGGAATGTTTATGTTTAAGTTCTATATCCTACATCTACTTATATTTAGCAATAAAAATGTTTGAAATTAAAATATTACAAAAGAATATTAAATGTATCCTCAACAATTACAGATTACTTCCATTTAATAATTGATTCGGACAAAGATGCATTTTTGAATTACAGAGTGAAACAACCTAGCAAAATATGTATGACCTGTTTTCTTATTATTTACCGAAATTGTATTCAAAATTTAATATAATCTTATCTAATGCCTACAAATCTCACTGACAGCCCACTTCCAAATCTGCTGGCCAAATTTTGATATCCTAAACACCTCCGAAAATTATTTAGAGATTAGCTGTGTTTGTAGAGTCAATTTATGATTATCTCCTATAGTCATATGTGTAAAACAACAACGTTCAATACCTAACAAGGTTGAAGTTGAAGTTAGTTTGAAGAACCTCCAAATTACTGTGACTTTATTAAATTTATTGAAATAATTTAGCTATGGAAGGTAGATTTTGTTATAAGTAGTGTCCTACGATTATTTCATATTATAATAGGTTCATTTTTAATTGTTCCAAACATTTTATACATAATTATATAATCTCATAGTTATCAATATAGAAAGCCACTATAAGCTATGGAACCATTAAAATGAAGCACTATTGACTTGTATTGCAGATGCAGAAGAAAACCTAGTAGATAATAATACCTATACATTTACGTTTTATTAACTGGAAAAAATTTATCAAAAACTTACAAACACTTATTTTAAACCTATTCAGAAATTTAATTTCATATATTTCTATGAAATTCCCGTTTTCATTACTTAATTTGTTCAATAAATTTTGGTGGATACTAATGTAAAGTTACTTCAATTTTTAACTTTAGGTTATGTCATCGATTTAAATTAGTTTTTCTTTTAGCTATTATAGTCTATTTACGATTCTAGACGAGGCACGTCATAAGCATAGGTTTTAAAAAAAGCATATAATGACTGTGTAACAAACGAAGACGAAGCCACCACTATCAAACTGAATTTCGAAACCACTTGGATGTGCCTGGCTTACCACCGCACAATTTATAACTGAAGGTGGGCTCGGTAGTCTTCATGCTTCGAAATCTAAACCAACCAAAACTATGCAATGGAACGCGTTTGGTGATAAGAAAACTGAAGATCAATAAATCACGCGACGATACTCAAAGGAAAATTCAAAGGTGAGGAGTTCTTATTCCGAGGATTCCGATGATCCTAACCAATATGCAATTTGAGTTTAAACGAATTTAATTTCCGATTCGTCTTGCATTCGCCATGACGATTAACAAATCACAAGGCCAATCGTTGACTGTTTGTGGTCTGAATCTAGGAAATGCACGTTTTTTTCATGGTTAATTGTACGTGGCCTGTTCACCGTGTCGGCAAACCATTTATTTGGTCTTGCGCTTGATAACAATACGAAAAATGTCGTATATCACAAGATACTTCACTGAAGAGAATCAACCCGAATGCAACCCATGCAGCAAAATACATAGCTTCAATAAAGCAAATGTCTTGCTGACACGCCATTGAAATACTTAATTTTTGTACTTTGATTGAATTTTTATTTTCTTTATATATATTATCCTAATAAACTAGTGAACTTAATAAATTTTTTGTATTCATTTTATTACGTTAAAAAAATCCTAAATTAAGTTTAGCTAAAAGTTAACGCGATATTTACTGTTAGGTGGTACGAAGTTCGCCGGGTCAGCTAGTTATATAGTTTCATTATCCAACAGGAATCTATTGTAAAATATTTGTCTTTCTGGGTACTTTTAAATAAAACTAACGGTAATTTAAACACAAACTATATTAACAAGAAAACGCACTAAATAACAATTTAAAAACTAGTAACTAACGATAAGAGCATTTATTTCAGAATATGTATTTATATATGAGTATTTACATTTATATAATTTCACGCGACAGCGATTACTCGTTGAGTGAATAATCCCCGTCCATTTAAAGTTCTTATATAGTATAGTTATTCGAGGGCCTTCCAGAAGCACTTACCTGGGCGGTACGGGAGACCTGATGACGTATTCGGGGCGTGATATCGCTCGCTTGACGTGTCGGATGACTCACATCACCGGTGCGTCCGAACTGCGGTAAAATTTTAAGGGGCGACCGAACTGCGGTAAAAATTTTTCTGTTTACCTGGGCTTTAAATAACGAGTACCGAACTGCGGTAAAAATCTTAATGGTTTTATTAGCTAATGTATACTTTATTCAAATAAAAGAATTTATTCAAATTTATATGTACTTTGTTAAACTAGAATACAAGTTATTTAAAAAAATTATACAATCAAAATCATTTACAAAATTACAATTTTCTAATGTACATTTTATTGAAATAAAACAATTTATTCAAATTTATATGTACTTTATTAAACTAAAATACGTCACTTAAAAAAATATACAATCAAAATCATTTACATTGGTATCAATGCAACAAAACAGTACTGTTAAATTTATAGCTAACACACTTTACAAAATTATATCTGGAAATATCGTAATTTGTCAACTGCACAATTTTCGAATTAATAAATGCTTGTTTTTCTAAAACTTTTTTCGAAATACTGCGCTTTTCATTTATATTAACAGAATTCATTTTTATATATGAATCTGTCTGAATATTTTTTAAAGTTTCTAAACTGTATGTAAATTGCATTACAAATGATATTGCAATTTGAGAATTAAGGATAACAAATGAGAGGACTAAGAGAAAAGGTCTTGACCGAAGTTCAGCCACATTATATACCTGCCTTAATTACAATTGTACCTATAAAAATTCTTACCGCAATTCGGATATGCCCCACATCACACTATTTATAGGATAATAATTAACATAAGTATACATACGGTTGTTTTCTACACACCACTGCATATGATAAAAAAACGAATGATGTAATAACAAAAAAATCCAAATTTAATGCAAAATATATACAAAAAATGAAATGTTATGTTAAGAAAACTGATTTAAAAAAGAAAAATAAAGAGTGAAAGAAAACTAGGCTAACAAAAAGCTAATCCAGATCCAAGCTGCAGGATGTTGCAATTCCGCATCATGTGTACCAGAGGTGCCTTCTTTAATACGTTATATCTGGCCGTAGGTAACAGAAACGTGGCAGATGAACGGGTACAGTAAAATGGCACAAGAAAATCAACATCTGATAGTAGATGCCTGTGAGAACCATGTCTGTGGAGCAAAGACTTATAATCCGTCACACATACAAGATAGATTGCATTGCACTCGAAGCTAAGGTATTTACGGAATCGCTTTTGAATCCTTTCTAAAATGTTTTGTTGGTAGACGTAAAATAGATACTACACAACTGCACCATATTCCAGTTTGCTTCGCATCTAAGTATAGAACAGACACTTTAGAGTCGAAGGGTTGCTAAATTCACGACAAGTTCATATCAAAAAGCCCAAAGACTTCGAGGCAGCATTACAAACAGAAAAAATATGGGCGGTAAATTAAAGAGACACATCAAACAAAATCCCCAATTCTTTTAATTTCAGATCTACAAGGAATCTCCATTTGGTTTACACTATACAAAAACTGATATGGTTTCGCAACCCTGGAGTATGCCACAATGGTATATTTGTCAATATTTAGAGAGTTGTTGTTTACATTAGACCATTTGTGCACCAGCTTCAAGTTGTTATCCAGATCATCTATATGAATCACAATCGAGTGGACAGAGTAGACCATTTAAAAAATATTTTATTGTAAAAGCCAAATTAGAGCCGCATCCCAAGGCTCTAATCTCTAAGGATAAAATATACTTTTTACTAACATTTATAAAATTTTTTTGGATTTTTTTGGGGGTCTTGAATTCACAACTTGTATCAGCTTGATACCTTCTTGTCCACCACTCTTTTTGCTTAAAGACTCAAGCACATGAAGTATATTTACCTTTTTTTCTGACCCGTCGGGGCATTTTGCAATAAACCACAAATAACCCACCTTTTTTTAGGAATACATTAGACATGATAAAAAAACACAAACACTGTTGTATTAGATTTATACTTTATTTAATAATAACTATATGACAGCTGTTTCACCGTACAACGGTATCTTCAGATATAACAGAGCGGTACTGCAAACATTTTACTTAAACGTATATACTTTATGACTTAATGGTATGTATTCGCAGAAATTGGAAACCGAAATATTTTTACCCTTGTTTATATAAGGGATACATAAATTACATAATTATATTATACATAAAGCACAATTACAAAATATTCTAATCAAAAATAGGAAATAAATTCAACAGTGGGGAGGAATTAAGCTCTGTTTTGTCATTTAATAATTTATTTGAAAATTTTTGTTTATTAATTTCCATTGCTTCTAATAAATCTAGTTTCTTACTTTGCTTATCTTCGTGTAGGATCTTGAAATTATTATTAAAACTATGGCTTTCTTCAATTAAATGGTTTGAGTATGATGAATCTGTTTTCCCATTTCTAAACGAATAATAATGTTCGTACATGCGCTTTTTGAACGTTCTACCTGTTTGCCCAATATATATTTTAGTACATGTGCCACAAGTTAGTTTATAAACACCTGACTTATTATGATGTGTTGTTTTACTTTTATTATTTTTGATGAAGTTACTAATATGGTTGTTGGTTTTATATGCAATGTTTATATTTTGTTTTCTTAAAAATCTAGTATTATATTTTGTCTGCCTAAGTAGGTAATAATTTTAAATTTCTTGTCATAATCTTTAGTAATCGGATATATATCTTGTATTGCTTTAGTTTTTAGTTTAGTTAGTAGATTATGACAAGAAATTTAAAATTATTACCTACTTAGGCAGACAAAATAAAATACTAGAAAAATTTTTAAGAAAACAAAATATAAACATTGCATATAAAACCAACAACCATATTAGTAACTTCATCAAAAATAATAAAAGTAAAACAACACATCATAATAAGTCAGGTATTTATAAACTAACTTGTGGCACATGTACTAAAATATATATTGGGCAAACAGGTAGAACGTTCAAAAAGCGCATATACGAACATTATTATTCGTTTAGAAATGGGAAAACAGATTCATCATACTCAAACCATTTAATTGAAGAAAGCCATAGTTTTAATAATAATTTCAAGATCCTACACGAAGATAAGCAAAGTAAGAAACTAGATTTATTAGAAGCAATGGAAATTAATAAACAAAAATTTTCAAATAAATTATTAAATGACAAATTCCTCCCCACTGTTGAACTTATTTCCTATTTTTGATTAGAATATTTTCTTAATTGTGCTTTATGTATAATATAATTATGTAATTTATGTATCCCTTATATAAACAAGGGTAAAAATATTTCGGTTTCCAATTTCTGCGAATACATACCATTAAGTCATAAAGTATATACGTTTAAGTAAAATGTTTGCAGTACCGCTCTGTTATATCTAAAGATACCGTTGTACGGTGAAACAGCTGTCATATAGTTATTATTAAATAAAGTGTAAATCTAATACAACAGTGTTTGTGTTTTTTTATCATTTGATATGGATTTACATCAAGTAAAGGCAGAATCGATTCAGTACATTACACTTTGACAAAGAAATGTTACTAGTTTCAAAGCTATTTTAAATTCATGTAGACATGATCGCGCAAGGGTAAATGCAAAGACATGGGAGAAACATATAATGTGTATCAACTTTTGAGTCGTAAACTGCGCTTTCTGCACATATATTAATCATATTAATTATTTAAATAGATTAAGTACATTTGTATCTATTTAACGGATTTAATTTTGGATTTGATATGGTTTTTCATGTATTTTATAAAAAAAGCATTTCTTTTTACATTAAATTTAAACGTAACATTAAAAATAATATATACATACAGTACGTATGTGGATTTTTGAATTTGATTGTTAGCTGCACTAATATCCATTGTACGGCCTAATTTTTGTTTACCGTTTGTCTGTAAGTCGCCACATTAGCGCAGAAGAGTTACCTTGCTTTTCTTATCCCTAATCTATTTAAACATTAACACTTACTATCATGAATAATACCAGTTCTTGTTGTTCGAAATCGATTAAAGATAAGGCTCTCGTTACATGCAGCAATTACAACAATATCTTCAAAGCTACTTGTGTTGAATTCTCCAGGATCGAAGCCAAACGAATTAATACCAACTGTGGCTTATTTTTAATCATGCAAGAACTGCTTAAAAGTAAGCTTCGATCTAATAGAATTAAGATTTGCAAGTAGTGTCACTTTAAGATGAAATAAGAGCCCTATAGCTTGCCACTACTCCAATTTCCAAGTCACCAGTCGAGACTGAGGAGATTATTCAAGAAGTTGTCAAGCAAAACCGACGCAAGAATAATGTGGTCATTTATGGTGTCAAGGATATCCATTGTGAATTTAAAGAATAGCAAATAAATGTAGGTGTAGGTTTCCGCGGTCGTTCTTTAGATGTAGATCTCGGTTTCCGGGTTGAAACCGCGTCGAGTTAGGCATAATTGCCAACGTTTCGTCCACTGTTTCAAGGGACATCTTCAGGGCTGTACGTAGATGTTCGTCGTTTCGCAGTAGCTTGAAGAATGCTATGACAGAGACCGGCACAACTTATATAGGGGGGACCGGGTCAGATGGTGGTCTGCTATTGGCTGGGGACAATGAGCCAATGGCATGCGTCGTATGGGCGCGGTAATTCTTACTAGAGTTCAGTAGAGTTTGCCACGTTGGATGTAACGTATAGCCATCGTCTCTATTGAGATTGCGGGGATGTTTGTAAATTTCAATAGATTCACGGATTTTCCTAGGGAAATAATGCGATTCACGGGACAGAAGCTTGACATCTTTGAATAGAATTTGATGACCGGAGTTGAGTTTGTGTTCTGCCAGCGCTAAATCGGCTATATGTAACAGTCTAGTACCACGTTCATGTTCGGACACACGCACACCGACTGGCCTCTTAGTTTCACCAATGTACACACTGCCACACGAACACGGAATGCGATACACTCCTTGTGCTTGGAGCGGAGATATTTTGTCTTTAACCGAGGGTAAGAGGTCCGAAACTTTAGAATGGGGTCTGCTCGGGCAAAATAGATTTAAATTTGTATTTTTAGTTTTATTTAGATGTAGGTATATTTATGTTAATATATTTAATTTTAGTTTTAAATTGTAAATATTATATATTGTATATAGAAAAGGTCTTGGAGTTCAGAGATATTTAATATTGTTAATTACTTTAGGACTGGTCAGGTATTACATTTCTTCATTGTCTTATTTTCTACAGGCATAAAAACTATTTATTTTATTACAGGAACAACCCTTTGGTTAACCCATCCATTATGTAAATAATGTATTTGAATAAGCATAAATATATTAGAATAAGTTTTATTGTACATATTTCCTGTTATATATTATTATAATAGGTTAAATGGTTTCGGTTCAATACGATTCTGCGAACATTAGGTTATATCTGTGCATTGTATATTGATTACTTTAAGAGGTATTTTATTTTCTATAATTAAAGGTTTCCGGCGTATATTGTTTATTTTAATACATTTATGACGTTGGAAACTACAGCATATACTTTTCTTGGAAAGGTAAAAATGGTTACATGGAAATTTCCGTATACTCTTTTTCATTGTTTTCTCCCTCTCTTTGACTGGCGGGGAGAAAACTTTCTTGCCGAAAAATAAGGTAATGAAGAAACAGTTCCAAACAAGATCTCTTAGAGCTCACTACAGTTACAAGTACGATCTCTTCGAGTTAAAGCTTAGGTCTCAGTGATCTAACAAACAGTTCCTACTAAGATCTCAGTGATCTAAATAGGAGCAATATTATCTATTAGCCAGTTTTTCTCGGTCTTTAGTATTAAGACCAGATACTGCATTTATTTAACGGAACTTCAAGACCTTTTCTATACACAATATATAATATTTACAATTTAAAACTAGAATTAAATATATTAACATAAATATACCTACATCTAAATAAAACTAAAAATACAAATTTAAATCTATTTTGCCCGAACTTTGAAAGAGTCTCCTTTCAAGGAAAATATAATAATCACGTTCAAGAATTGTCACCATCGTTCGATATAGGAAGCACGCACAACTTTGTCGTCGGTCTCTGGAACAAACCACGCACCGTCTTTACACTAGCCGTGCGAACTATACCGTCGATTCCGGCGGTACGGCAGAGTGATACAAGGCGTATACGCCTTGTATCACTCTGCCTAATAACCATTGTCCAAGGGGAACAGTTTCTTCCTTTATTATAACAAGAATCCCGGGTATTAAATTGGAATTGCCCAAACGGTTCCACTTGGTTCTTGCTTGTGAGGTTATTATGTCTCCAGTTAAAAAATGTGAAGGGGTTAGGAATAAAAGATCATTAGGGTCACTGGAAATATTCGTGTGATTTTTATGAATACGCGCTAGAAGATTGCTTTTGAATCGTAAACAATATGCTACTACACGCTGAAGTCTATTTAAATTAGGATATTTTGCCCGAACAGGGTCTGAAGACAGTTTTGATTTTATTTCTATGTAGAACCTTTCCTATATGATCGGTGATACCTTGAATATACGGTAAGGAGGCGGTGCTTATGTTAGGATCGAGTTCATTCCGAGGTTTGGCGTTACGATGTCTCACTATAGTACGGTGCATGTCGTGCGCGTTATAATTATTCTGGAATAAGGTGTTAGAAACATGCTTAAGTTCGGAGGGTAGTGCCCTAGGTTCTGAGGTAGAAAACGCACGATGTACCAGAGTATTGATGACCGCTTGTTTGTGTGCCGGGTGATGATGGGAAATGTTACACCGGGAGTCAGGGAAAAAAAATAATTTAAGTAATCGGGTGGCCTGCCCGGGCCTGCTCAGTCGTTCTCCCGGTGACAATGGTGTTTAAGTGGAGGTGGGTTGCTTGACCCACCGTCCGATTTGCTCGTGTTGCTCTCTTTCTTTATTTGTCTCTTTTTGGTTTAAATGAAATACTGCTCTTTGTTTCAGGGTGTTTAAATGAAACACGGTTCTTTGGGCACATCAATAAATAAACTCTTCAAAGTCTCACAAGGTTTACACAATATTTCTAAGTCTATAACTACTTAAAGTACTTACTAGTGTTTCCGCGGGGTCACGCACTTTCACTAATTGTTTGAATTGCTAACTGGCTCTATGGTCCGCTGTTTCACCTACGGCTGACAACAGTTGTCTCACCGGCTGGTTGACTGACTGACTTCTCCAGGGATTCGGCCCCGCTTTTATTTGCTATCGATGGAGTGGGAAGTCGCTCCACTCCTCTATGAATGGTCCACGTCGTCGGTGGGCGGGGCCTAGCGGTGGCATCATGAATGCATAAGTAAGAGTAGGGTGATGGCTTGCCGGCATTCACGATGCACCTATGGCTGGAGGAGGTCCGTTGTTTGGGAGATGCATCTTTGTATTTTGAACCAGTCTACGCTCAAGCACGTCGTAACTTCAAACCGGAGGCCGCCGATGGTAACAGAAAACCCGTTCAGATATCGGTCCGTATGAGTCGGTTTCCTGTAAACCGTGTGGCCCAGTTTACCATTGATATTGGGGGTCACTAAGACGTCTAAAAACGGGAGATTTCCATCTGATTCCACCTCCATGGTAAAGCGAATGTCACGGTGCTGGGAGCTTAGAAAAAGTAAGAATTCATCTAAAGACTACTGTCACCTGTGTATTGTTTGAGCGTGTTAGATAAATATTTGGCTAATTTGTAGGTGGGGCTGTCGATGGCGCTGATAATGGGGCGAAGAGGCACGTTGAGTTTGTGAATTTTAAGTAATCCATATAATTTCGTCGGCTTGAAGTGTCTTGGGATAAGAGATTTTTGTATGTCGGCGGGGTTAGATGATCGTTTGCTGAGATCTGTTACAGAACGTTCTATCCCGGCCGTAGGGTACCGCTTCAAGAGGCGATAAGAATCGTCTTGGAGTAGGGTGGCTATTTTCTCCTGATAGACATTGTTGTCGAGTAAAACTGTTGCGTTCCCTTTGTCCGCATTTAATATTACAATGTTGGGGTTCATTCTGAGAGTTTTTAGGGCAGATATTTCTGAACGTACAAAAGTACGTTCGGTCTAGAAGGTTTGGCACGTCGAAGAACAGCTGAAGCTTGGTGTCAGATAGATGATATCTGGGAGTTTTATGAGGGCACTTTCTATACCGGATATAATCTCTTCGGTAGGTATGTGTTTCGGAGTCAAAGCAAAATTTGAACCTTTTGAAAGAATAGATTGTTCGTCGGAAGTTAGAACAGCAACAGCAATTATGCCTAACTCGACGAGGTTCCAACCCGGAAACCGAGATCTACATCTAGAGAACGACCGCGGAAACCTACACCTACATTTATCTACCCTCTACGGGGAGGAAATATGGCAGAAGACCAGAGTTTTTGGTACTTTGCGACAGAGATTGGTAAGACAAATTTCTTCATTAACATTTTTACTCCGTTGCCGAGACAGCAATGTCATACCTACCTTCGTACGCATTACACGCATTACACACCACATCAAATCCCGTTCAGCCCAACATATCTGTCGCCGTGCTAGCGCCTCATTACTTCGTGGGAGGGTAAAGCACACTAGGCGCGAGTTGAATTCTCTCTCTGTTAAGATTTTCACTACGCATCTTGAACTAGCGCAACGTCTCTCCTACGATGATTTTTCTCTCATCGATCGAATAACCTTTCTTCAAGCCGAAAAATCACATGCCCTCTCGACGGCCGTTCACATTCGGAAATTTAACGTACTTCAATCAAAACAGGTCACTAAATCAGTCTCTCCCCCACGCCAGACCGTCATCAATTTGTCACAGCACGTTCTAACTCCCGACGAACAATCTATCTTTCAAAAGGTTCAAATTTTGCTTTGACACCGAAACACATACCTACCGAAGAGATTATATCCGGTATAGAAAATGCCCTCATAAAACTCCCAGATATCATTGCAGACCCTATCAGACACCAAACTTCAGCTATTCTTCGACGTGCCAAACCTCCTAGACCGAACGTACAAAAATCAGAAATATCTTCCCTAAAAACTCTCAGAACGAACCCCAATATTGTAATATTAAATGCGGACAAAGGGAACGCAACAGTTTTACTCGACAAGAATGTCTATCAGGAGAAAATAGACACCCTACTCCAAGACGATTCTTATCGCCTCTTGAAGCGGGACCCTACGGATAGAACGTTCTGTTACAGATCTCATCAAACGATCATCTATCCCCGCAGACAAACAAAAATCTCTTATCCCAAGACACTCCAAGCCGCCGAGATTATATGGATTACCTAAAATTCTTTGAACTTTTCCTCGAAATACTGGAAATCATTATTACTGGGATAAATATCTTTCTTCTAGGAGATTTCAATATACCAAATTTTGGCAAACTTGGTGTGGAGTCTGATGCGAATTGGCAGCTTCTGCTATCATTCATGGGATCTTTAAATCTAACTCAACTCAACGATATTGTCAATGCAAATGATCGACTGTTGGACCTGATACTATCAAACATGGACTGCGATTTCGATGTTGGACATGATTCTGACCTCCCTTGCTGTTGAAGGCAAACACAATCCTGCATTACAGTTTGATGTTATGCATACATTCACATCTCGTACTCGTCCATTTCTGTCAAATAATAATATTAGATATAGCTTTAAAAACGCTAATTTTATGAAGCTGTATTCTGATCTATTCCAAACTGACTGGTCTTTCCTATATAGTTATCTTGATATTGACTAGTGTCTTGTTACTTTTTGTGAAAAACTTTATTCTGTTTTAAACTTTTCTGTTCCTGTGCAAAGATCATCTTTAAATAATACTTATCTTCCGTGGTTTACTAAGAATATAAAGAAATATTTTCTGTTTTCTGTTTTCTGTACCAGAGAGCGGAGTGAAGCGATTGAATGACCAATTGCGCCGATAGAACGTTGTGCCGGTCTCACGCATGTTATAACAGCCCCACTAATTGCTTTCTCGATTGTATTCTTCGAGCAGGTGTTGTTATTTCCGTCGTTATTGTGTCTATTCATTCATAAATTTTATTTTACAGTGACGTGTAAGATCGAATATATATTTATATATTATTTCGTTAGACTTTATGCTAATAATCGCTTAAAAAATTATATCCGCTAATTTCCAAAGTGTATTCTCGTGTTTACATGTTGTTATACAGGCATATACATATATGTATTTATTGTTCTTGAGATAGTATATTTTCTATTCTCTTCTATAAGGGATTGTTTCTGGTTTCATTTCGTTCGGTGTTATTTGGTTACAGCTTTTAGTATTTAAAAAAATCCGTTTTATATCGTTATATTGAATATTTATCCTATAATTTTTTATAAATATTACGTTTAATTTATTACCTTAATTTTGGAGTAGTTTTCGTTTCTTCTTTTTAGTCCATTTCTTTCTATTCTTAGTATTTCTCTTTATTTTTCTATTCGCAACACTTGGATGAATTAAAAAACTTTGTTTTTCGTCTTCAAGATGATGATACGCAAAGCATTTCTAATTGTAAACACCTGATACAAACTGAAAATTTACAAAACCAGCTAAACTTTATGAAAGATAATTTACAGTGTGTTATAGATACGATTACTTACATGCAAAATCAAGATATTAACCTAAAAGAGGCGATAGTTAACTTAGAAACCGTTATCGATTGAATGAAAAGTATGCCTTCTGAATTTAGAAACAAGTTGAGACAAAAAGTTGATGCCATATTTAGCAGAAATCCAGATTTGAATATATTATATCAATTCTGCACAGAGCCGATTGAAAAATCTATACATTTGAAGTATGGTGCACTTTTTCAACATTTTAATCACACACCCATTACCAGTTGTAATGTGGAACGGACATTTTCTATTTTTAAAGACATTTTAACATCTAAAGGCACTAATTTAACACAAGAACACCTTGACTAAATTTTAGTTGTTCATAGTAATGTTTTACACTTTTAATGTTTCACAGAGAATACATAGTTTTGAGTTTTGTTCTTTATAATTATTATATTCAAAATTCGATACGCCATTCACTTGTTGGTATTACTTTTGTTTCAGCATTAGTTGCTACCGGTTACCAAACCGTTTATTATATTCGCTCTGTTGTGCATTGACAGATACATATTAACTCCATATGTAAGTATGTGCCACTTATGCAGGCTCACAGTGCGAATACAAGGCAGACGCGTATGAGCCATGAATCATCAATCGCTCGAGTCCCGTCTCTGATTATTACAAATTATAATAATAAAGAATTCGAAGAAACTATACATATTATACACAGAACATAGATGGAAGTTATTTTGCCAAGCTTTAGCTAGGCAATGTTAATGTTAATGTTGGTACCATTAAATCTTTCAATTTCGCATATGTCGTTAGTAAGTTGGAATATGCGTCTACCCTTTGCTACCCAATCTACGACCTACACGTGAGTCAAATTAAACGCGTTCAATGTAAATTTTTGAAGTACTTGAGCTTCAGGCTAGACGGTGTCTATTGAGAACGAAATATAGACTACGGGAATTTGATTGTGACGTATGGATTGGAAATGCCAGCGGTGCGAAGACAAAGGAATAGCGCATTACTGGTGCGAATTTCGTAAATAACAGGATCGACTTAGCATCGCTGTTAGCGCGAGTAAATTTACTGGTACCTAGACAATCCCCATGTTTTGTGTTTTCAACACCAATAAGTAATATATTGTGCAGGACTCTATTGGTGTATTCGTCAAGAAACGCAAATAAATTATTTAGCGATGATTTGTGTTTTTATGGAATTAATTTATTTATATATTGTTGTATTGTAAATTTTTTTGTCCTATTTGGGTCTGTTGGGAAAAATAAATTATTATTATTATTTCCATTCCTGTAATTAACGGTTGCCTTCCTTCTACCTCATATTACCGATGTTCTGCCCAGTGTCCCTTTTCCATGTCATGTGTCTAAAACAAATTCCATCTATAATCTATACTGAATCTCCCTACACTATTTACTATATCGTGTAGATCATTGATTCCCAAAGTGGTCCAGGTGGACCCCCAGGGGTCCACGGGAGATTCGACGGGGGTCTACGTTGGCGTGACAAAAAAATGGGGGTTCACAATTCGTAAGCGGGGGTCCACGAAAATTTATCTGGTTTCGATACTGAAGAACTAAAATGTTGGCTTGAGTTCACCTATCAATGTAGGCAGATAATATTTTAAGAAGCTCAGCGACTGTTACTTATAAAAACTTGCATATTCCATATTCAGTACAACGTGTCGAGACTTGCAAAGCGCTGCCGCTGCCGCCGTCCGCCGTCCGCAATGCTTGTTCAGACGTGCAAAGGGACGAAGTACGACTTGTGGTGTGTGTGCTTGCAATCTTACATGAACTTGTTTGATTCTTCCTCAATACAAATACGAATGCCACGGATAAACGTTACTCATTTGTTTCCCGAATTTCGAAAAGAAAAGTAAAGTAAAGTGAATCTATGTTAGTGTTTGCCACTGTCGGAAAAGTAAGTACTTACCTGCCTATTTGTTATACATACTTTTATGTTATTTATTATTTATCTATTTATTTTACAATTTATTGCACACGTAAGTAAACAAAAAATGGACAAATCACAAAAAAATACGTAGGTACAAAAGGTGAGGCTTATTCCTAAAAGAAATCTCTTCCAACCCACCTGCGATAGAAGATATATTTATGTTGTAATAAGCATATTTGTAATGTTTGCGTGTAGTAGGTACGTATTAAAAATTAAATACTGAACGGAGCCATTATTAGATACTTCCATAAAAGAACAGAAAGCCGAGAAAGGTTGAACTTCTTGTCCCTACTTTATTAGTAATTTTTTTATTACTCGACTGTGTGGTGGTTCACTAATATTTAAATATATTTTCATAAATTGTACGTGTCTTTATATACTACATACTCGTAACGTGCATCAAAGTAATAAATAATTAAAATCGCGAAGTTTTGATATCGAAATATTATTTACAAGTATTTTCTATCGAATTTACAGAAATATATCAAAATATAATTAATGCAAAAATGTTTTACATTACATTAAAATCGGTTCAGCCGTTTTCATAAAACTCAATTATTGATCTTAGTGATTTATTGCTTTTAATAATTAGAATCAGTTTGCCGCCGGTACTTTGTTTATTTCATTGCAATAATCAATTAATCCTGTTAAAATAGCCATATCCTGTTAAGTAAGACCGCCTTAAGATTACTACAACAAAGTTTTTTTTTATTTACAGGTAGGTAACTGATACGAAACATGGCTGAATCTAAGAAGAAATGTCGACAGTACAGCGTTGATTATTTAAAATTTGGTTTTCTTCCGTCAAAGGCAGACAAGCGATTGCCCATATGCCTTTTATGCAACAAAGTTTTGAGCAATGACTCTATGAAACCATCGAAGCTCGAAGATCATCTAAGAAGGTGTCATCCTGATAAAATAGGTAAAGATTTGAAATATTTTCAAACATTGAAGGAAAAATATGAAAAGAGACCCACCGTGCACAGTATGTTCGCTTCAACGTCGGAAAGTAACGATGATGGCTTGCGGGCATCTTACAATATCTCATTACTTATAGCGAAATCTGGAAAATCGCACACCATTGGAGAACAGTTAATTTTACCCGCTGTTGAAAAGGTTTTAAAAACTGTTCTACACAAATCTCCATTTGACATACTCAAAAGAATTCCTTTGAGTAACAACACTGTGCAAAGACGTATTGACGAAATGAGCTCTGATATTGAAAGTTTCTTATGTAATTATCTGCAAACAACACATTTTCTATTCAACTGAACGAGTCAACTTTACCTGGTAATGAAGCATTATTATTGGCATATGTTCGATTTGTTATGGACGAAGAAATTCATGAACTTTGGAGACGGACACTAAAGGTGAATCAATATTTAATGTCCTGAGTGATTTTTTTAAGGAAAAATCGATTCGATTCACAAACGTTATTTCGGTGGCAACAGATGGAGCTCCTGCCATGGCGGGCGATGTCGTGGGTTTATAAGCCATCTTAAAAGAATTATACCAGAGGTAACTGCCATTCACTGTATCATCCACCGACAACACCTAGTAGCGAAAAATTTGAGTGCTAAATTGCACCAATCGCTTCAATTTGTGATTAATGCAGTTAACAAAATAAGAAGCAATGCATTGAATACGCGTTTATTTGCACAATTGTGCGATGAAAATGATGAAGACTTCCAACGATTGCTCTTACATACTGAAGTACGCTGGTTGTCGAAAGGTGCATGTTTAACAAGATTTTTCTCACTTTTTTAATCAGTTTTAGAGTTTCTGGAAAGTAAAGATCCAGATTTAAAAGAAAACCTGATCAATTTGAAAGTAGACATCGCGTATTTGACAGATTTGGTCAAAAAATTTAATGACATTAACTTACAATTACAAGGGGACAGCCTCAATTTATATAATATAATATAATAAAATATAATAAATATAATATATATAATAAATATAATAAAAACAAAGGGTGTAATTTCAGCTTTTCTTGGAAAATTGACATTTATGAAGCAAGATATTTGTCGGCGCGAATTTTCCCAGTTTTCAAACTTGTCACAGGTAGAATGCCTTGATGAGGATATTTACACATACGTTCAACATTTAATTGCCCTGCATGATGACTTTAAAATCAAATTTGAAGATATTCTGACGATGGAAATACCACAATGGATCATAAATCCACTTGATGAAACGGAAGTCGAGAATGTGATATTACCAGAGGAGCTACTCGAGCTTAGCACTAATGAGGAACTGAAGGTGAAATTTAAAAGAGGGTATCAAACATTTTGGCTGCAGGTAGAAATACCCGAAAAATATCCTGGACTGTGGGGAATTGCGAGAAAGCTTTTGATAGCGTTTCCCTCGTCATATCTTGTCGAGAAAAGTTTTAGTGTCGTTACAAACCTTTTAACAAAAAAAGGAGCAGATTGAATATCACAGAACGGGGAGATTTGCGGTTATTCCTAACAAAACTGAAGCCAAATATTGATAATTTGCTGTCAATCCATCAAGTACATCCCTCCCACTAAAATTATGACTATTTTGTGATTATCATTGTAGAAGTTACGTTACGTTATTAATATTTAATTTTAATTATATTACGACTGTTATCATATTACAATGTAATATGATAACAATAATAATTAATAGTGTAATAATTACATATTTGAATAAATACAACACAAGGAAATATTCTATTTTCTTTTTATTTTTACCACTCCGAATGGGGAGTTTTCTAAATAAAATATGTGAGAATTGATTGGTTTCTTGTGCTGTGAGTAGATGTCAAAGGAGTAAAGTTGGATGGAATCACTTTCTTGATTGGCTAACTTTACTTTTTTGGCATCCACTCACAGCGCAATCAATTAATTAATTAACCAATAACTAATAATATGGTAGAAATGTAGCTGCAGGGGGTCCACCGGAACCAGCAAAACTTTCAAAGTGGTCTATGAGAAAAAAAAGTTTGGGAGCCTCTGGTGTAGATGATTCTTTTAGGCATTATACATTTTATTATTATTATTATTAATTATTATTGTTATCGTTGTTATTAATATAAATGACAATAAAGTTAAAGAAAGAATGGAAAAAGCAACTAATTTGACCAAAAACGTTCATTATATTTTCAAAAATGTATTTAAATTTCACATAATATAAGAAATAAAAAATATTGCAAAAGTTTCAAGAATTCTGTAATTATTTATAATGTTGATAGATTTCTACAATAAGTAGATTATTGAAAACTGTTATGATAAAATAGGAATTGCTTTATGTTGTAACTTAAGAAACCATTACTTGTTATTGTTAATACAAAATAAAGTAGTAATAAGGAATCTTGTGTGCAGGTGTCGCTATTGATTACATTATAGTAATGGCATAGATTTATAACTAGTGACTACATTAAATTAAATTAAATTTTTCAATAATATTTTTTGGGTGATTTTTCTTGTAATAATAACAACAATAATAGTCTTTAATGTCCGACAGGTGACCTCCATTTACAGGACATAAATGTAAAAATTACAATATTACATATTAAAGCAAATGAACATTATAATTAATATAAAAAATAAGTACCTAACTAAAAGATTAGACAAATTATAAAAAATAAAACTAAAAACAAATTAAGCAGAATAATATTATAACAAAATTTAAAAAAAAGAATAAAAAAAATAACATCTTATAGCATCTTTACAAAAAAATTAGCATTATGTGTATTTATGTTATATAAATATTAGTATTTTTTTATGAAATTTCAAAATGCAATTTTAGGTCATTTTGTTTTAACTTAAGTAATATTAGATTTAATATACAGGATTAGGGAAATGTATGGATCCATTCGAATATCTTTGATAGGCTACTTAGATTTTAATAAAATTTTCCCTATTTAAGTTAATGCAAATAGGGAATTCGAAGATCGTATTTATATCCGAATCACATTTCCGGTTTAGCCGGAAACGATGTTTACTTTTTTATTTTAAATGAACCACCCCGTATATTTTTACGAATGTCAATAGAGCTCTGCTCTGGGAGTTCAGCAATGGTACGGTTTGGCACCCTTGTGTTCAACAATCAACAGGCTGGTAGCCTAGTGGTAGCGCACTAGCTTCTCATGCCAACAGTCCCAGGTTCGGATCCGGAGCTGGGCTGTTCGAGTAGGTTTTCGTGGTTTTTCTTCTCGTTTAAGACGAATGGCAACAGCTAACCTTCTTAAGCCGCTCCATGGGCATAGGCGTAATAATAACTCCTGGCCTGCCAATGCCCCCTGTAATTGACGTCAAGCTGCTGGAAAAGGCAAAGGAAAAAATCTAAAGGATTTAAATTTGAAGACCGTGCGGGGCCATTCAATGAATGCCTTACGACCAATCCACCGATTTGGGAATGTTTCGTTCGAAGAACTTCTAACATTAAGAGCATAGTGAGGGGGTGCTCTATCTTACAGGTAATTCCCCATCTTTCTCAATATTAGGAACAACCTAATCACGTAAAAGATCTAAATATCTCTGTCGTGTAAGTGTACCATGAATGACAAAAGGACCAATAACACGGTTGCTGAAAATCAAAGCCCAAACGTTTAATTTCTGCGGATGTTGTGTATGCGTTTCTAGCATCCAATGAGGGTTATCTACTGACAAATATCGACACTTACGGCGATTAACGGTACCATTCAAACAAAACGTAGCCCCGACGGAAAACAACAAATTGTATTTAAAATATTGGTCTTTTTTGCAAATCTCCATCACTCGCAAAATTCAATTATACGATCACAATTCCCGTACAATAATTCTCGCACTAAATGTGGTTTATATAGAAAATATTTTTCGTTCTTCAATATTGTGGCTATTGATCTGCAACTTATATCATAGTTTAGTACGTGGGATGCAGTAGCAGTTAGCGGTAATTCTTCTAATGCTATAGTAATATCTTGAGCAATAACTTTATTAGTTGTGACTTTTGGTCGTCCGCTTTTCGGTAAATTTCCGGTTAAGTTATACCTTCTCAAAGTTTTACCAACTACAGTTAGCGATATTGGATGCCGATCTTAATGCAAATTGTTAAAAAAATCGCATTACTTGAGTTCTGACGGGGTCACCATAACCAATCATTATCAGAATTTCAATACGTTCTTTTTCGGTTAATTAAACCATTATTATTAGTATTTCGACATCTACAAAGTTAATTCTGAAAATACTGAATTTTAATTCCTTGCCAGCCTTGCCTTACTAAACATAAACACGATTTTAAAATATCAGTTTTAATTATATCTTTGTCGTTGTTGAACACCCATTTGTTCAACAATGGCAAATATATTTAGTTAAAACATTTTGGGTGCCAAACCTTATTATTGCTGAACTCCCAAAGTTATAAATATACTTATCGAATCCCCTATTTGCACTTAATTAATTGTGGAAAGTCTCACCAAAATCTAAGTAACCATATCAAAGATATTCGAATGGATCCATATATTTGCCTAACCATGTACAGTAACTTTGAATTTAACTTTTAAAATTATAAAAACCACCGGTGGTTACTTGATTAATTCTTAAATCGAATACCTTCTGGAAAGGTGTTTGACATATTTTGGGATTATTTTGGAATGTTATACAATATATCGTAAAATACGTTTGAAGGAATCAGTATTTACAAATTATTCAAATATTTATTATATATGTTTACATATATTCACATATGTATAATATAGTAATACTCGTCATAAAATAGATAAATTGTATAAATTAGAAAGGTTGCTGTTGTTTTTGTACAGATTTAAAAACTTTTTAAAACATTATGGCAAAGAAAAAATCTAGAACTAGGCATTTGATACGTATTTCGAAAAATTTTATTGAAAAATATATTTTCTAGAAGAACATTAACAATGATTGAACCGTTATAAAATAACTGATGTAAAAGAAGAAAGGTGTGGTTGTAAAATGCAAAAATCCTGCAAGGTTGCTTTCCGCTATAAAACTCTGGAATATATTATTTTGTCATTCATAGATAGGCAGTTTGGTGTGTGCAAGTGGCGATGAAGAACCTGGTAGGTAAAAGAAATCGCTCTATTTAATATTTACTGAATCGCTTCGACTTATATAGTTTTCCTATATTGGTCCCCAAACTATTCACATATCCATTGCACGTTGCACATACACCTATAATGAACTATGAAGTTTCTGCTTGCTTATATTATATAATAATTTTGATTTGATAATATGTACATATGTGCTATATTAACAATGATTAAATATTGTTAACATAGTTTATCAGTTTTATAGTTAGTATTATATCCTACATCTTAATTTTGGTATTTAGTATGGGGAATTATTAAATGTTGCTCGCTTATATTTCTATTACAATTGTGGATAAAATTAAGCTTTTTTAGAAATAGAAAAATATTGTATTTAAATTATTGCTTAAGCAATTTTTATTTTGAATGTCACTTTTGTTGGAATGCTTTTAGAATAGAAATAGGATTAGTGGAATGAGGAACGACCAAAATATTAATTAAAAGTTTTGTTAGGTATATTATAACATTTTCTC
Source organism: Melolontha melolontha (assembly GCA_935421215.2). Taxonomy (NCBI): domain Eukaryota; kingdom Metazoa; phylum Arthropoda; class Insecta; order Coleoptera; family Scarabaeidae; genus Melolontha; species Melolontha melolontha. The sequence continues at coordinate 94,829,924 of OW285238.1, read as the reverse complement.
AAGTCATTTGACAACATAATAATAAATTCAAGTAGTGCACCATTCATATTTTACCTAAACATTATTTTTTTTACGGAAATTGTGTCTTTGAAAAAGTCAGGGAAATGCTTTATTCCCAAATCTTCAAATTAAATTTAAGTTATTTCTGAACAAATCCAATTTTTAGAATAAAAGATACAGAAATTTTGAATTTAATAAATATTCTTCACGCAAAAAGACATATTTGATCTAAAGAAATATAGTCGAAAATATGTTTAATCTTGTATTAAAATTTTTTTTTTACCGTGAATACGTTAAGAATTGGTTGTGTCAAATAAATTAGAAAGTTCAAATTAATTGCGCTTTCGCGAACTAATGTAATTGTAAATATTCTTTCTACAATTTACGACGCTATTTTATTCGAATTTTTCATAGAAAAAATTCGCCCTCAAGTAGGAATCGAACCCACGACCTCTGGCTTGCCGGACAATTGCTCGACCACTGAGCTGTTGAGGCGTGATTTAGAAACTTTTATGGTGATGCTTTGAGTTACATCAAAGGAAACAGATGAATATATCTTGCCTGTAGTACGGCAGTTGGTACAAATTAATTGCGTTTTCGCGAAGTAATGTTATTGTAAATATTATTTCTACACTTTACGACGCTATTTTATTCGATTTTTTCATAGAAAAAATTCGCCCTGAAGTAGGAATCGAACCCACGACCTCTGGCTTGCCGGACCATTGCTGAACCGCTGAGCTGTTGAGGCGTGAATTAAATACTTTTATGGGGATGCTTGGAGTTACATCAAAGGAAACAGATGAATATATATTGCTTGTAGTATGAATAAAATAGCGTCGTAAAGTGTAGAAAGAATATTTACAATTACATTACTTCGCGAAAACGCAATTAATTTGTACAACTGTCGTACTACAGGCAAGATATATTCATCTGTTTCCTTTGATGTAACTCAAAGCATCCCCATAAAAGTTTCTAATTCACGCCTCAACAGCTCAGTGGTCGAGCAATGGTCCGGCAAGCCAGAGGTCGTGGGTTCAATTCCTACTTGAAGGCGAATTTTTTCTATGAAAAATTCGAATAAAATAGCGTCGTAAAGTGTAGAAAGAATATTTATAAAATTAGAAAGTTATTTCTATTTATTTAAAATTTATTCCAAATGTAACAGTAATTGTGTAAATAGTCTTCATCACTAGTTTTTGTCCCTCATTTGTCATTCATAGCTTTCGAATGTTTGGGTAACATTTTCAAGCATTTAAATTCGTTTTAATATGACTTATCTCGTAAATTGCAGGTTTATTTTCTTATATTTTTCAAAATACAGGTATATGTAGTGGCCAATATCAGATGATATAGCGATTCTTGTAAAACTTCTCAGAGAGCTTTTTTAGCGTAGGACTTATACGACTTTGCTATTGTTGTTATTCGTAATTTAGAATAATCTTCGTCTTTACTTAAGAATTCTTTCACTCATTCACAATCTATTTGCTTTAAATTGATTTGCATGGTTATTTTCATAATTACTTTACACCTATATTTTTTACAATTTCATTTCTTTATCATAGCATTGATAAGGCGTATGTCCAGTAACTATAAGGGACCTTAGTTTTTCTTTAACAACCCGTATCCATATACACACTGCGACAAAAAATTATCGAAACACTTGAAATTTAGCAAATATCTCAGATTTAACGCGGAACAAAACTTTTACTCGGAAAAGAACTATATCCTCCTCAAAAATTACTTTAGTTTTTTTAATTTTTTTTCCAAATTTAACAGAAATTGCTAAAATAATCAATGACCAAAAAAAATAAGAGTTAATAATGCGTGTTGCCTCTTCTGGCTGCAATAATAGTTTGACAACGCATGCTTTAAATTAAATTTCTTGATAAACGATCGTCTAACTGTTCCCAACCTTCTGCTAAAGCTTCTGATAATTCTTCTATAGTCTGAGGGTGCCGTAAAACTGAACGAACACGCTGTTCCAATCTGTCCCATACATGTTCAATGGGATTGAGATCGGGTCTTCTAACAGGCTGGTTCAAAGTGACAAGGTTCAGTTCATTAAGGTAGTTCTTAACCACATTAGCTATGTGTAGTTTTGCGTTATCATGTATTAATAAAAAATCTTCCCCTATAAATGGGCAAAAGGAAGAACATGAGGTTCCAAAATGTTTCTTATACACCTATCCGCATTTACCGCTCGTCTAAACATTACATGTAAATCTGTACGTGCCTCTAAGTTTATGTCCTCCATACCATAATCGAACCACCTCCAAAATTTACTCTAGATTGAATGTTACACTGAGCATAACGTTCTCTTGGTCCTCTGAAACCTTTAGACGATTGTCAGGTGAAAATAAACCATATTTGGATTCATCTGTAAAAAGAACTTTACCCCACTCATTATGTCCCCGGTGTCGGTTATATACGTTAGCTGACTCAACTCTAGTTTCCGTACAGTAATAAACCGCTGTCGTAAGGTACACAATCTCAAAAAACGATTTTCCACGTGATTTGTTGACCGTTTTCTGCTTGTGTACGTAGGTCTCCCTTTATAACTATGCGTTTCTTTAAACCTTTGAATACACCTGCTTATGGTTAAAGGTGGACATTTAGAGTTCCGGCAACATTCCTAACACCTCGACCACTGTTGATTAAAGTGACTACCTGAGCCACTTCTTCACCGCTCAAATGTAAGAAAATTTCACAAAACTTCGTAAAATTTAACAGAATGACTCAATCTGTCCGAATTTTTTTTTATGTTAAGAAAAGAATAATACATAATGTAATAATACAGTGGTGGCAGTTTTATACTTTAAATCAGAGTAGTATCTTATTTATGCATTTTTTGTCCAAATCTCATGAAGCATTTGCAAATAGAACAGAAATAAGTAAATGTTGTGATAATTTTTGACGCAGTATCGTATCTATTAGAATTTCGTCGCTGACAGATATGAAGTTCAATCAAAAGTTACAATTGCATTTTATGCTAAAAAATAAATCAATGCTTATTCTTCAATCATTTTTAAATAATATTTATAGTTGTATGTGTACGCGAATTCTTTCGTCTTTTATTTAGTATTGTAAACGAATAATGATACCTATAAGAGTAATATAATCCTCAAAACGTAATATTATCTATAGAAAACATAAAATTTTTGAATGTTACTGAAATTTCTATTAGGCATAATGAAGGAATTAAAAACTCTTAATCACAAACTAATTGTTGTCTTAACATTCACATTGCCATTCAATTTTAGGTTTAACGCAGACCAATGATTGGATTATTAATACAAGAAATGAAAGTATCTAATAGCATTCAATTGTCGAATTTATAAAGAAGCATATATTATTAATAAATGACTAAATAAATGTTTTAAAAATTAAATTTATAAAGTGACTGTAATGCTCATTATTTGTTCTACATGACGTTCCATTTTATTTTGTCAATATTTAATTCAAAAACTATTCATTCTATTAATAATACCACATTAAAATAACTTTGGCATATGCCTAAGAAATTTTTCTTTTCAATGCACTTATTACACAAATTATTGTGGAATTTTTTTTTATTTTACAACAAAACTCACTGTCCGTCACCTTGTTGGCCGATTTCACCGTTTTTGCCTTCTTCGGAGCCTTTAAAATCCATTGCTTCGACTGTTGCTTTGTTTCTGGAGTATGGTAGTTTATCCATGTTTCGTCCACAGTTATGTAACGATGTACAAACTCGTCAGGATTGCGACGGAAAAGTTCCAAACCAGCCTCCGATTCGATCGCACAATTGCGTTTATTTTCCACTAAAAGCAAACACGGCACCCATCTTATTGAGATGTTTGTCAAACACAATTTTTCGTATAAAATTAAAAGCATTGTACCTTGTGATATGTCTGTGGCTTCAACTATTTCGTGCACTTTGATTCATCGATCACTTAAAACCATACTGTGGATTGTGTGGATTGTCAATCATTTCAGAGGATGTCATTTCCACTGAACGTCCCGAACGATGTTCATTTTTTGTGGATGTACGGCCAAGTTTAAACTCATTTACCCAATTGTAAACAGTCGCAAACACAGGAGCAGAACTTAACCCAACTCTGCTTTGATCTCTTTCGGTGTTAAACCTTTTAAATAAAAGTGTTTAATCACCGCACGAAACTAAACTCATGTTTTTCCATTTTTCTAAATGAACCAAAGTTTGTTGCTCCAAAATCGAGTATAAAAATGAATCCACGCTATGGACTTAGCTGAAATTTTGACAGCAATTTAATGACAAATGACGGTTACTAATTGCGAATTTTTGTCATATTATTAGCGCCATTTCTTGGATTTTCTGTTATTCAACCACCCTCGTTCTTCACAAAACATAATTTATAATTTTCCAGAAATAATAAAATATTGTAAGTGTATCCTTGTAATGTGTTTTAAGAGATCTTTAAGTAGATGTTTCATGATTTAAATAAGTAATATGCGCAATTAACATAAAATTTATATTCGTTTTCATTTCTGAATAATCCTATTTTTATTTTATTTACTCAGATACTAGCTTTGTCTTTTGACTACTCTCAAAATATTTAAATTAAATTTAAAAATACACTTATAAAAAATTCGTAAAATCTTAAACAATGAATTTAGTTTTTGCTTGTAGTATTATAGACTGTTACTTCAATATCAAATGCAACATTTTTACAAACATTATAAATATTTTTATCTGAAATAACATTACACTCTAAAACCAACATTGTTTAAATGGCGAACATAATTTTTAATTTAATATTTTTCACTCTGTACATCGGATAATTAAAACCAGTATCGAAAGTATTTTTATTTAAAGGGAAATGATTTTCAATAATTTTTTTATAATAATATGAAGATGGACACTTTCTTGAGCCCGTTTTACATCTGTCAAGATATTGATCAATTTCTAGATCTTGAAATAGATCAAGTTCTAGTTCTTAACTTGAAACTTGTTGTCGTATTACACTTGTCAATAAATTTGTCTCACATTTTTAGATCTAGTTCTTGAACAAGTTCTAGTTCTAAAATAAGAACTTCTTCCTGCTTTACATCTGACAATAAATTGCTGGGGAAAGTTGAAATGAAAGTGAATTTATTTTTGCAACGTTTTCGTACTAGGGAAATTTGCTGACATATATGGAAATTAAACACAAATATACACTCCACATACAATAAACTAAATCCCCTAATATATTACTAGAAAATTGAGGGAAAAATAGAACATGTTCGTCTTGGTCAATTTCTAGAACTTGACCAAGTTCTAGAAATTGATCAATTTACTGATAAATGTGAAGTAGTGAGCTTGAAGCTGAAAATTGAAGACAACTTGAACTAGAAATTGAACTTCAAATTGAAATAGAAACTGATAGATGTAAAATCCCAACTTGACAACCAAGAGCCCAAGTTCTAGAAATTGATCAATAAATTGACAGATGTAAAACGGGCTTTACAAATGTTCTTGAAATTATTTTTTGGTAATCGATTATTTGAAAGAACAAATCAAAGATATTTATTGCCAATTAGGTTATTATCTTACAAACACTAAGGCCCTTGGTTCGAGAACTGAATTGCCTCGAACCATCTATAACGTTTTTTGACCTCAGCTCACCTCACGTTGTTGTCAAATGAGTAGCTTTGGAGTAATAATGGATGCCCAGTGTGTAAAATGGTAATTCTAGTACAAAAAGGGATTTAGTTACAACGGTCATACCTTGTTACAAACTCAAAGGCCGCCAAGGATCCTTACGGACACGTCCTATTATTATTATTCGACATCTAAATTATTACTTGGTATTATTACTTAATTTAGATATTGAAGTTTCAATGTTAAACTGAAAATAAAAATGAATGTCAAATTATCCTTGAATTTCACTTTTTCATGTTATTTTTAATTAGAACACTGTGTATAAAATTAATTTGATTAAAGTTTACCATTATTTCAGATTTTTCTACTCTATTTCGGCGCTTTCGCTTGTGCCAAACCCAGTTATCCAATACATCCCGCCGTAGGTGTTATTTACAAGGGACCCAATTCAGAGACAATTATAAAAGGACCAGATGGTAGTATTATTACTTCCGAAGCAGATGGCGGAGCCGTCGCTCTAGATAGTCATAATGTGGTTGCCGAAGTCGCTGCTATACCAGTAACATCAGTGGCGCAGCCTATAATATCTCATCAAATTTATGAACAATCTGCAGCGGCAGCTGCAGCATCGGCAGCTGCTGCATCTCAAACCATATCCCTTTCTCAAAGACCTATAGTTGTACAAGAATCAGCAGTTGCCGTAGAACCAGCTGTCGTAACAGCATCAGTACTAGTTGGTAAAGGAACAGATACAGCTATATTAGATGGTCCATCTGGATCTATTCAACGACATGGAGAAAATGCCGTGATCTCAGGTCCATCATCTACAACGATTAGGCATGGAAATGTGATAACTTCAATACCTAAAGCCGAGGTAAATACAATTGTCGTTGAACCGGTGCAAGCATTGGCAGCACCACAAGCGGCAGTAGTTAATAGTGCTTTAATTACGCCACCTGCGGTGAGTTCTACAGCCATTGTAGCAGCAGAGTTAGCAAATGTAGCTGAAGCAAATGCACACTTAGCAGATATTAATCTAATAAACGAAGCAAATATCGCAGCACAAATATCTGCAGCAAACAGGCAGCAATTAGCAGCAGAGGTAAATGCTGCCAATGCAGCTTCTCTAGCTAATGAAATAAATTCTCAAGCAGCTATAGCGGAAGCAAATAGAGCCGCCGTATTAAATGCCAATGCTATTAATTCTGCTAAATGGGCGCACTCTCAAGAAGCTATAGCACGAGCAAATTTAGAGGCCCAAGTTTTAGCGCAAGCAAATTTGGAAGCTCAACTAGCACATACAGCTGGTCCCCAAGTAACACTAGCAGATATTAATGCATTTAATGCTGCAGCTGCAGCAGCACATTCACAAGAGGGTTTAATAGCAAAAGCAAGTCTCGGAGTACCACTCGTTCAAACTGTCACACCTCAAGTAACAGTTGCTGAGGTAAATGCCATAAATTCAGCAGCTATAGCGCACTCTCAAGAAGCCATAGCAAGAGTCAATCTAGAAGCACAATTAGCAGCAGAAAGAAATGCTATTGCATCTCAAGTTGCATCACATAATGCAATAGTAGGCTTAAATCCTATTATAACACAAGGAAATCAAATAATATCCGAAGCTATTATTTCCAGTACTCCAGCACCTGTAGTAGAAGTAACACCCATTTCTACAACTGGAACTTTTCTTTCGTCAACAACTAAGCCTGTTATCGTTGACACCACTTCCGGTTACCTAGTTAACTCTTCACCTGCACAGAATATTATACTTTCCTCTACACTTAAGCCTATTTCGGGTATTGTAGGTGGCGGAGGCAGAATATCCGTCGTCGGCCATCCCTCAGCGGTAATAGGACCTGCAGCAACTTTAAACGGTGAACAAGTGTTATATCAAAGTAGCAGTTCATCCTCCAGGCAAGCAGAATCACACGCCAGTTCATCTTCTCAAAGCAGTTCCGTAAATGTTGTTAACGGTGAAATTGGTGGAGTCGCCGGTGTAGTAGGAGCTCCTCTTGTAGGTGGTCCAGTTGGTATATCATCCAGCGATTACGCACAATGGCAACAAAGTTTTTCTAAAAGCGGTCACGCCGCTGGTGAATCTGTATTAGCTGCTAAATTTCATAGGGGAGTAATACACTAATTGTTTCGAATAACTAGTCATCTTATACTACCTTTATTTATAAAAATATGTTAAATGTTTACTTATGTGTTATAATAATAATTTTAATATGAAATTAAAATATTTTATTAGTAAGGTACTGGTTTTTGTTTATGCTTAAAAATATATATTATAATTTAAAGTATCGTAAAATTTAAAATTTCAACAGGTATTTTCTGATTAATTCTCGCAATACATATTTAGTTTTTTTCTTATATCCAGAGATAATTTATTCAAAAATAATTTAATACACAATTGGTTTTATTTTTAATTGTTGCAGTAAAGAAAATATTTAAAAAAAATTCGCTTTTAAAAACGAATTTGATTTTTTGTATGCTTTTAATTGAAGAATATAAAATATATCTTTTCTCGTTCACAAAGCCAACACTCTTAATATTTTATCTTTAATATGTATTTATTAAAGGCAAATATTAATTATTTTTTCAAGTGCATATAGAGATTTTTCAATTCTAAACGGATCATGCAATCGAAAATTTAATTTTCTTATCGCTTTCTATGTAATTTAAAACAAAAAGTAATAAATAATTATATTTTCCGCAGATCTATCAAAAATTCCTGACTATATTTCTTGAGAGAAAAATCAGTATTTCCATACACATCGTCGTTGTCAAGCAACGAAAACTGACTGTTGGGAAATATTTATTTCTGTACTGTAAATAAATTATTTTAATAGGTATAACATTTAATATAACAATCGTATGGACATTAGGAAATTAGTTTGTTGTATTTACGTTATTTGAAAATTATTACACTTCTTGAAAATTGGAGGAATATTGTTAGAACTATGAGAAATATTTTTAACATGACACTGATATGGCTACTTTGTTGATTATTTTATATTGTGAAAAGTTTGTCCGCCACCTCTATTTTATTACGAAGATAATTTTCGATATATCCCTAAGCAACATTTGACGACTTCCATCCACCATGCCTCATGCCTTTTTACACTAATAAGGTGCAAATTTTCGAGTCATGTTTCCTAATTAAAAACCTAAATGAATTCTTCTATAACTTGTAGGGCCACTTAGACTAACTCACCTATTCTACAAAACCCAGAAATACCAAATATTAATACAATCTTAATCATCAAATATTCTTTATCTGGAGCTTCTTGGATAAATTTGTTGATTTCTTTCTTCGATAAAATCTGCAAGTGATAACTTCAACATTGAATAATTAGCCCATAATGTTGAAGAATTCATCTTTTAATAAATCTTTGAGAAGCATAACATTATAAAATTTTCCGAGGAAGAACTCGTATTTTTAATTTTTGAGATAGTCCATAATTCTAATGAGGCGATATTTACTACCTCTACTATTTCTGGAAGAGTTCCAGAAATGGAAAGTCATAATCATTTTGCAATATTCCCAACGTTTACTAATGTTTCTATAGGTTGAATTTTGTAAAACACAAAAACAATCACTGGTCAACGAATTTTCATTTTTTTTTATATTTCTTTAGAAACTATGTACAATTTTCGCTTCTTTTATAGTTCTAACAATAGTAATAACAACAAATTTATTCTGGCACGTCAAAAAGTATTGAAAAGTAAATGAAATACTATTAATTATGTATGTACATTATATGGAGCTGGACGAATAGCAGAGGGCAGACTAGTATAGCTAATATTTTCTTATTTTTGTTAAAAAAAAACGAAAGTTTTCGTGCAACAAAAGTAGCAATTAATCGAATGGTCCGTTTGTTCACGCCAATCATAGGTCTTGCAAATGGCATAGCGCTTTTCTTATCGTTTGACCAGCCCCTCAGAATAACGGCACAGCGTGCGCAAAAAATTCTCGGAGCCCATGGTTTATCTTGATGTTCAATCATTAAGCCAAAATACTGAAAATATAACTTTTCTATTAAAGGTGTAATATGCCGCTTATGCTGGCTGGTAGTGACTTCTCCATATACATAACAGAAACTGCTTGGATTATTTATACACGTATACGACATTATGAAATAAAAAGATGTTCAATTATCACAAACCGACTTACATTAATAAATCGAAAGAGCTATGTGTATTATATACCCATATAGCCTGCATAACCAGATATCTACAAATTCTTAATTTGATTGGTTCCAGAGCAAAAATCGGCGTGGTTTAAGTGCTCTGACGTAGGAAACATGCAAGGACATGTTCAGATAGGTCCACTCAATGTTTGACAGAGCAATATTTTAGTAGTGTCTTTCTTATATAAAAGTAACTATAAAATTATGAAAAATTTAATTAATTTTTTGAAAAAACTATTTAAGAAAATATCTAAAAATCCTGACGCAAATTTTAGCAAATCAGATTCAGAATCAGCATTACAAAAGACATAAACTATACGTATTGGTGTATAAGAAATCCAAACTGTGTTGACAATTTCAATTAAATTTCTATACCTCGAGTTTGACAATTTAAAATTAATACGTTCTCACAGTTACACAACTAATTCTTAATTAAACTCCAACTTAATTATTCGAAATTTCAATGATCATCTATCTGTGAATAAGGTCTGCTTTTTTATAATTAGAGAAAATTTTAATTTCGATTGATTTTTGAACGATTTGCAGAAAAATAATGTGTAAACAACGTAGAAAAAGACACTTTCCTTAAGTCTGCATTCTTAGGTCTCGGCTTGCATCTCGAACTAACAATCGTTTGGCAGTCGTCTAGGAATGTTAGGCTTTTCCCACTTGATATACATTGTACTATTTTCACAAGAATTCTAATATTTTGATATCTTGCAACCTTTGAATGAGCAATTTAATTAAATAATTTCCTATACAAAAGATGATTCATATAATATTTAGCATCACTTAGTAGCATTCTTTTTTTTTGAGTTCACTATTTTAATGCAAGGCCAACAATTTTTTTTTTTTAAATAGCGTCATGTATTTTTACATATTCAAAAGACACTTTTTTGTGAATATAATGATATGTAATTTATAAGGGGTTATATAAGAAAAATTTCAAGAAAATGGTAAAAAACCTTTATGATTTTGAGTGAGAGCTCAGTTGTCTTGATTTAATAAATTATTCCGTTTTTAAATGTCAACATAACATAACATGAAAAAACTTGACGATCATGCGTCATTTGATAAAATTTTGGCATTTATTCGGTTGTAAAAGGTTAAGTCATGTAAAAAATGAAAAAATTATCAGAAAAAGAACGAATTGAAGTTTTGATTTTGGTTGGTTACGGTGATAGGAAACGTACGCAAGCTGAGGTATGTGATTTATTTAATAATAAGTATCCTGAGCGGATGTCTATCAGCCAAACAACTGTAAGCCGTATCGTAAAAAGGTTTAATGAGACGGATACCGTTAAACACGCACCAAGAACAGTAACTGACGGAGATAAGGCTCCGAACGTATTATAAGATGTTGCGGAGAATCCCAAAACTTCCACCCGAACTCTAACTTTAAATAATGATGTGTCTCCAAAATCCGTTTAAAATATTCTAAAAAAAAGAAAAGTTTAAACCTTTTAAAATACATCTTCTACATGAACTGAATGAAGATGATTTCGATAGAAGAAGTCAATTCTGTGTTGGTTATGTTGGAAAGGGAAAATAATTTTCAGATTTTTGGGAATATTTTATTTTGTGATGAGGCAACATTATATTTAAATGACTCAATAAATCGACATAATTGTCGATATTGGGCAACAGAAAATCCACATTGAGCACAAGTAGTTCATACACAACAACCCCATAATTGGCACCAACAGGAAGTTTAGCCTCTGAAAGATACTTGGATCTATTGCAAAATCACGTACGTCCTGCTTGTGCAACATTATTTCCTATACATAGTGCATTCCTGAGCACATATGATTTCAACAGGATGGTACTCCACCTCATTATGAAGCAGTGGGGCCATTTAAATATTGAAGTCTACCGAAATCGACCCAATTATCTCGAGGATTTAGAATTCAGACTGAAGTCAATAGAATTTCACCAATTACACTCCAAAATGTTTTGCAGGGGTCAGAGACCGACTACTTAATTTTTTGGCAATAAATGGTGACCATTTTGAGCATTCAAACAATTAATTTTGTTCTTTTTTTCTAGGTTTTAAATTAACTCACCGTTTTTGTTTGTACATAACAATAACACCTCATTTTAAGAATGTTTCTTATTTGTTTAGTTCATTAAAATGTTTGAAAAAATTTTCTTATACAACCCCCTATAAATTGCATATAATTATATTCACGAAAAAAATGTCTTTTAAATATGTAAAAAAAATACATGACGCTATTTAAGAAAAAAAATTAGTTGGCCATTCATTAAAATAGTGAACCCAAAAAAAAACGAATGCCACCAAGTGAGGCCAAATATTATATGAACCATCTTTTGTATAAGAAATTTTTTAATTAAATTGCTCATTCAAAAGTTGCATGCGATATCCAGTGCTTTTTCCCGACCTGTAAACAGGGTGTCCAGAAACTCTCCTGACAAACGAAGACCGGAGATTCCTCTGATAATTTTAAGACAATTAAACCCAAATTCACCTAGTCCGAAAATGCTTCCTAAGGGAGTTAGAGTTCTTTGAAGATGGCGCCTTGTATTTATTTTTTTTAAATTCCTCCAGAACGCTTCTATTTAGAAAAACAAAAACTGGTATGCTTATTTATCCTCCAGAGATGAATCGATTCCATCAATTGCGAATTTCTAGTACCGGTCATAGGCGTCCGTTTTGGGTAAGTCAGCGGTTATTTTAAGGCATAACTTTTTTGTCTTTAACTTTTAAGCATTTGTGACACTAGATTATTAAATTTTCAGGTATTCCAGTACTAAAATGTACTCTTACTTTAAGTCGGTAGGATACACCGTTTTCTAGAAAAATCGATTTGTAAATTTTTCGTTTCTTCTTCATTAAAGTTCAAATTATTATGTACCCACTTATTTTTAGCGACGAAGTTGGCTTGGACTATCAAGGCATGGATGAAGAAAGTTAATTTAATAAATTAAAAACAAATTATTTATTACAATGGAACGAAACTAACAAAAAAAGAACAAGTATCAAAGGTAGATTGTTACAAAAGTTGCTCGATGTGATGACCATTAGTCTCTATGCATAAGTTTACCCTTTTGCTTAGAGAACGCCGAATTCTTGCAAAAATTCCAAAGTTATTTCTAAATTCGTTGCAAGCATCTTGTATCCTTAGCCAGAGTTGTGCGCGATTTTGTATCGGAACGGTATAAACAAATGCTTTTATGTATCCCCAAACACAATAATCGCAAGGATTCGAATCCGGCGACCTTGCTGGCCAAGCAACTGGACCGCCTCTTCCAATCCAATGGTCTTCGTAGTTATTATCTAGAAAGTCTCGTACATTCCTGCTAAAGTGGGCCGGACAGCCGTCCTGTAGAAACCATAGGTTTTGCCGAATATTTAAACGCACCTCATCTAACAAATCAGGTAAAATATTTTGCAGGAAATGTAAGTAATCAGCACCATTTAAACGAGCAGGTAATTCCACAGGTCCAAGTAGATAATCGTCAACTACTCCTATCCAGACGTTTATGCTAAGCCTATGCTGATGCTTAAATTCTTGAACAACGTGGGGATTGTCACCAACGTACGAATAATAATGTGCATTATGTACATTAAAAATTCCATTTTTTGAGAATGTAGCTTCGTCACCAAACAAAATGTTCCTGAAGAAATCTTTTTCTGATTTTGTAACCATCTAGCGAATTCTACGCGAGCAGGAAAATCTCCTTCTAGCAGTGCTTGCACCTTTGTAAAATGAAAAGGATATAAATTTTCTTTGTGTAAGATATTTCCTACGGAAGATTTTGAAATTGTGGAGTACATGGCAGATAGTCTTCGAACGCTAATTTCTGGATTTTCCTCAACTTCCATTAAAATAACATCTTCATGTTCTGCTGTTACATCATTATGTCTCCCTGTTTCATTATTTTTTGGGACCACTGAACCTGTTTCTATTAATCGTTGATGAAGAGCTGTAAATGTTGAGTGAGTGGGATGCTGACGATTGGGAAATTTTTCAGCGTATCTACGTTGCGCCGCTCGAGCGTTACACCTCATTTCGCCTAAACTAAATGCATATCGGCGTATTCCTCATTAGTAAAAACCATTTTTTTTAAATTGAAATCGTTGTGTTTGAATAACACAAAGTAAAAAATGAAAAGATAAACTTCGCGAACTGACAACAATTTGACAATGAAAAACGTAGGTTTTACTTCTGTTGGCAGTTCAGAGCTAACTATTGCAAAAAATAAAAAACTTTAATGAAGAAAAAACGAAAAATTTACAAATCGATTTTTCTAGAAAAGGGTGTATCCTACCGACTTAAAGTAAGAGTACATTTTAGTACGGTAATACCTGAAAATTTAATAATCTAGTGTCACAAATGCTTAAAAGTTAAAGACAAAAAAGTTATGCCTTAAAATAACCGTTGACCTACCCAAAACGGACGCCTATGACCGGTACTAGAAATTCGCAATTGATGGAATCGATTCATCTCTGGAGGATAAATAAACATACCAGTTTTTGTTTTTCTAAATAGAAGCGTTCTGGAGGAATTAAAAAAAAAATAAATACAAGGCGCCATCTTCAAAGAAATCTAGCTCCCTTAGGAAGCATTTTCGGACTAGGTGAATTTGGGTTTAATTGTCTTAAAATTATCAGAGGAAACTCCGGTCTTCGTTTGTCATGAGAGTTTCTGGACACCCTGTATAAAAGGCAATATTCGTATATGTGTCCGTTATAAACTAAAAGACTACTGGACCGATTTACGCGCGGTTTAAAGGTTTAAAGCCATCGAAATCCTCGATCTGACCAGTAGAAAGAAAGTTATAGGCCCAATAATTTAATATCAATATTAGTAGTACTATTATTTAAGTGTAGACGGCGCCACAAAACAGTAGTTCTCGGATTGAAGTTGATAAGATAAGAAATGCTGTCGTGCATGGGTAGAAATAAGCTCGAGTGCTGTTGTCTTGACAATTGGATTTATTTACATTCTTACTTTTATGAAGTGAAGAATAAATTTTGTAAAGTTTCGTAATATGTAAATATCAAATTTTAACTAAATGCAATAATTGATATCAAACCTTTAAATTGTGTTCATTTAATCTAAACTTCATGGATTATATGTGTATTGTGTTATTGTATATTATATTGTGGTTGATAGAAGATATCTATTTCGTATTAGCTGCTCGAGTCAATATAATATAACATTCAAATACATAAATATGCAGTTAAAACGCGAAAATCGCGGTAGTACTTTTTATTTTGTTATAATAAAATAAACTCAATAAAATAAATAATTAAAAAATAAACAATTTATTCTTAAATAACAATATTAGAAGTTTCAATAGGTTATTTAGTAACTAATATTAATTCTTACATATTCGCTTTAAACCCACTGGCAATAGTCAATTGTAATGTGTTACTTCTTTACATTAATATTTTGCTGAATATTCTGTCACCAAAGAAAGTGGGCAATAATAAAAATTTTAAATAACATATATTAAAAATAAAAATAAAGATAAATAATTAATAGAATTTTTCAATAAAAACACGGTTAGGTTTAGACTACGTTGTTGTAACTTTATCACCATGACAATAAAATTCATATATTTAGGTCCATTGTTTATATACCAATGATCTATTTGCCAAAATATTTGTAGCTTGCGGTCCAAAGATAATCTACGTTTCACTCTTTCATTTTTGGGCTACTGAAGGCGTTATTCAATGGATATTTATGCGAGACTGGAGGCTGTCCATGGTGATTATAATTATTCTTACACAACACGGCAAATTTGAGAGAGAGACTTCCATTAAATATTTAGCTTGTCTTAGGACATGTGTGTCTTGCAACATCAGATGGAAATGTGAAAGTTTGAAATTGCTTTACGTGCAAATAGGCGCATTAAAATTAGAGAACACTCGTCACTGATGGAACTGTTCATTTCATTATTCACAGTCTTGGTTATCACAAAATTGCTGCTCAGTGGATTTTGCGACACTGCTAACTGATAACAAGAACAAGTCTTATAACTAGAGACCGGACGCATCAGGCCGAAATTACGATGGACCATATAAATAGTCTAAAACATCGCTAAGTACAGCACGCAGTTATTGAATAGCACTATTCATTCGGTTAATCGCACATCTGTTTTTTGTCGTTGAATTGTGACGCAATTACTTCAATATTACAGTTAAATTCCTTGAAATCAAAATACTAAAATAAATGAATGGAAATCGTGGTCATAAGGATTGGTTGCATTTACTTAAGATTGTGCCTTAAAAATTGAGATTCAGTGTTTTTTAATTAAAAATTAGGTATAATAATTAGGGACCGGCCCTGAGGGGCCGAAATTATGATGGACCATGTAAATAGTCTATAACATCGCTAAGTACAACACGCAGTTATTGAACAGCACTATTCATTCGGTTAACCGCACATCGGTTTTTTGTTGCTTAATTGTGACGCAATTACTTCAATATTACAGTTAAATTTCTTTTTCACGGGCGTAGATAGAAGCGTGGGGAGTTTTTATAACATATTTTATTTATTAGTTTATATTTCGTAAGATAAATAAAGTTCGGTGAGTTAGTTTCTTTTTTTCATTGTTTTAACTGTTAATTACATATATACGTAAGTGTCCAGTGAATTTCTTTAAGTTTCAATAACTTACGCATACATTTTTAATTTTTATTTATTTAGATTTAGAACATTGTTTAAGTTACTTTTTCAGATATGATATGGAACAACGCCGAGAATGACATCATGAAACAATGGCGAGTTGGATTAAGACTCAAACTGATTGTATGTCCATTGCCAGTGATTCCGAAATTTATTGCAAAGTCTGTAAAATTGCTACGGCCTACATGTCGTGCTTAAAAAAGGGAACAAAAAAGAAATTCGAGGGAAGAAAAGGAAAAAAAAACTAGATCAACCCCGGAGCAGACCCGGTCACGGGCGACTGGAACCGCCACCGACGTTCTTGCCAACGTCCAACGGCCCACCCGGCTTCTGAGGCTGCCTCAGCCCAGGGGTGGGGAGACCCAGAGGTATGTTAATAAACCTAAATCGATGGATAAGGGCGCCACCGAATTTATGCCGCTGGACGTCGCAAACTCGGAAAATGGTAATAAAATAATAAAAAAAAACAAGGCAAGTCGCGTTGGGCCGAAAGCCGGTTCTCCGACCGAAACTCGCTCTGCTCTCGAGGATCGAGAAAAGAGGAAAAGGAAACTGCGTAGATTTCAACCAAACAAATCCTATTTATTGGTACACCCGGTATATAAATTGAAAGTTTTAACAAAACCTCGAAAAGGTGAACTTATATGGTTAAGTAAAAAAAGAAATTAATTATGAACAATGTGTAATGTCTTAAAAATAAATATATACATATATATATCCAAATTTTCCTACAAAGCGGCTGATGGCCTTATTTCGCCCTAAAAAAAAACAATCCTTTCTTTTGTTGGTTCACAACGTATTTTTCTAAATTTCAACAATTCGTTGAAATAAATCAATCTTAAAATTAATCTACGAAATCTTTAATTTAAGTAAGTTTGCAAAAATAAAAAAAGTAATGTAATAAATCAATCTTAATCTACGAAATTTTAATTTAAGTAAGTTTGCAAAAATATAATGCATAAAACTAAAGGAATCAAATAAAATACACAAATAAAAGTAGGTTAATATAAAAATTTTACATTCGTTCGTGAAGCGATTGAAAAAAAAGAATTTAGAAAAGACCCAAAAAAAACTGGTCAGGCGACACAGGATATTTCGTTTAAAAACACCTGGGAATTATTTAAGCTTCTACAAGTTAATTAACAATGATTTTGAAGATAAAGACATAGATAAGAATGAGGAAAAAAAAACAATGACGGTTAGATAAGAAATAAAACTAAAGCTTATCTGTCGTGTTTGACGATTTCGGAACCTTTCTCCCTTCAAAGAAAGCGTCTCGAGCGTGGAGAATCAGGTGGTATTTTCTCGCCCGTCGGTTAAACCATCTAAATAATGAAATAAAACAACGAAATAAGCGAAAGAACAAAAAAAAGAAACCCTGATACATACCGAAGAAAGCGTTCGATGGCGGTGTAAAGTAATTAGGTGCTGGTTAACGTGCTTTTATATTTTCCCAACGTATCACCAAAATCCTCCAATGGAGATATCGCATTAGCGATAAATTTTGGTATTGAATATCAATCAAATCCCTCAAGGGGCCGTAATTATACAAAATTACATAAAGGCGGCATTGATATATACCAATGATGCGGGAAAACGTAACCACGTTTTAATATCGGCAACTAACGACGGAGTGTCGAGAGCGAGTTTCGTACTGAGGTACGAGAAAAACAGAAAAAAACTTGAAAGAAATCAAATATATTCACAAATAACGAATAACGATACCTATACAGGTAGGTTCGTTGGAAATGGAGCAAAATATACTAAAGATATAATTAATTTTATTACAAAATAACGCGATGTAGCGGTGAGCGTTACGGACACGTAACAAAATATCGTTAAAAAATTCCAAGAAATCGCAAGTAAAACGTCACTTAGCATCGCAAACACATACATAGAAACTAGACCCATTGAAATCTGACAATTTTAACGGCAAATATTCCATTAAATATACTTAACAGTCCCACCTTCAAAACATTTCTCCAAAAATATACCAGTCGAAATGTTTCTGATGAATCTATCTTACGCAAATATTATGTTTTTAAGTGCTACGCGAAAGCAGTAGAACGCATTAGAATCCGTCTTTCAAATCAGTACCTATGGATAAGTGCCGACGAAACTGTCGATATATTAGGACGCTGTGTGGTAAATGTAAATTTTGGTATTGAATATCAATCAAATCCCTCAAGGGGCCGTAATTCTACAAAATTACATAAAGGCGGCATTGATATATACCAATGATGCGGGAAAACGTAACCACTTTTTAATATCGGCAACTAACGACGGAGTGTCGAGAGCGAGTTTCGTACTGAGGTACGAGAAAAACAGAAAAAAACTTGAAAGAAATCAAATATATTCACAAATAACGAATAACGATACCTATACAGGTAGGTTCGTTGGAAATGGAGCAAAATATACTAAAGATATAATTAATTTTATTACAAAATAACGCGATGTAGCGGTGAGCGTTACGGACACGTAACAAAATATCGTTAAAAAATTCCTAGAAATCGCAAGTAAAACGTCACTTAGCATCGCAAACACATACATAGAAACTAGACCCATTGAAATCTGACAATTTTAACGGCAAATATTCCATTAAATAAACTTAACAGTCCCACCTTCAAAACATTACTCCAAAAATATACCAGTCGAAATGTTTCTGATGAATCTATCTTACGCAAATATTATGTTTTTAAGTGCTACGCGAAAGCAGTAGAACGCATTAGAATCCATCTTTCAAATCAGTACCTATGGATAAGTGCCGACGAAACTGTCGATATATTAGGACGCTGTGTGGTAAATGTTGCAGCTGGTGTAGTACGTCTAACTATTCTATATAACGCATATGTAATAGCAACAAAAGTTATAAATACAGTTGATGCGGAAACAGTAGCTAAAACCATTTACTAGAATATGCACCAAATTCGGACGACAGGTACAAAGAAAAAATACTTTTATTTGTCAGTGACAGTGCTGCATTTATGTTAAAAACAGGCAGACTATTAAAAGAAACATATACTGCATATTACTTGTGTAGCATATGCTCACCACAGAAGCTGTGATATATATATTCCGGAAGTTGATAGACTTTTATCCGCTTTTAAAAAGTTTTCAGAAAAGCACCATTGAGAGTAGCTCTTCACAGGGAAAAACTTCCATATTTTTCACTGCCTCCTTCTCTAGTAATCACTAGATGGGAAACATGGTTGGAGGCTACTAGTTCTTATGCAGAGAATTTCGATAGTTTACAAAATTCCGTTACATGTTTAAATGACAATGCTCGAAGTATTTTTGAGTGCGGGGAACTAATACAAATTTTAAATTAAAAAAATCAGTTGTACTTTTTTCAGGAACACTTTGGAAATTTCCCAAAATGACTTATTTTGAAAATCAAAATCTCAAATTAAATGATGGATTAACCACAATAGATGTGGCTATTAATAATTTGAAGAATATTCCAAGTGACTTCGCATGTAGCCTTCGTCAAAAGCTAGACGCAGTTTTTAATAGAAATCTGGATTTAATAACATTGCGGCAATTGTGTATGGGGGCAATGCCTCAAAATCTAACTACTAAATACGCTGAAATAAAAGAATATTTCCAGTATGCACCTATAACCAGTTGCGATGTAGAAAGGACGTTTTCTATCTACAAGGATACATTTCATTCAAAGAGAACAAATTTTACAGAAGAGAACCTTGAGAAAGTATTGTTAGTTAATATTAATACTCCTTTACTCAACTTGAACTACAAAATGAACAAATAAAAATGTTTTTCGTATTTTATAGATCACCACCCGTTTGTTTTCCAATTTAACAATTAAAACCAGGAAAAAAAGAAACTTACTTTCTTTATCTTACGAAATATAAATTAATAAATAATAATAATATATTATTAAAACTCATCACCCTTCTCTCTACGCCCATGAAGAAAGGAATTTAACTATAATATTGAAATAATTGCGTCACAATTCAACGACAAAAAACAGATGTACGGTTATCCGAAAGAATAGTGCTATTCAATAACTGCGTGTTGTACTTAGCGATGTTATAGACTATTTATATGGTCCAGCGCAATTTCGGCCTGATGCGTACAAAATGAAGAAATAAAAATGTATTTCGTATTTTATAGATTGCCACCCGTTTGTTTTCCAATTATATAAATAAAATTAATAACTCTTTAAAAATACAAATTTTCAATAGTACGACCGTGGGCGATGAGTCATCGGCCTCTCGTGTCCGGTCCCTGCTTATAACTACAGCATTTTATGTGGTGTGTATAGTGTCCACTGTCTTAAGCTGAAAGTTTGTTAAAAGTCCAAGACCACTCAGAGTGTATATTATTGTGCGTGGAAAGTCTTCCAGAGCTTTGTTACTACGCCTCCTCACCACAAGAGAGTAGAAATGTTAATTTTCACTTCTTCTACATTTAAGGGTAACTAAAGAGGCTCCGGGGTTTGAATCTTCGTCAAAATTATCGTACCGTTCCACCATTGTCACGCGGTAATGCTTTTTATACTAAATTGTTATTGGTGACAAGTATTGTTGTAATTACTACGAATAAGAATCCAAAAACTAAAGTATGCAATTTAAGCGAGCACTTTCCTTAAAAACAAAATAATATCGATTTTAACTTTCAGCAGAAAGAGTAATGGTATTTTTTTATTACCAGAATGTGTATTGGTCGTAGATTTTGAAGAACCTGGATTCAACATCATTACTGAACTATATGTAGAAACCACGTGTGAGCATAGAAAATAGACGTATAAAAACTTACTGCTCTTAGATTTTAAAGAATCTGGTATCAGCTTCAATACTGAACTATATACAGGAACCTTGAACTGTTTATGTGGCCAACATTAATAAGGCGTTATCCTTCTGCATGATAATGCTTGCTCTCATGTAGCCCGAACGTTTCTAGATCCGTATGCTCGTATACATTGAGAAGTCCTAGAACAGTCACCTAATCCCTGTAATTTTCATATATTTCGATCACTAAAATAATCGTTAAAAAGTAGAGGTTCAGTCGAGAATTTCTATTAAAACTTTAACCATGATAGCATCAGTGAGATTCGTGGTAATTTTTTAAAAATTATTTAAGTAAAAATTGTTATGCCGACTCTGATGTATTTTTGTTGTCCTTGTATGACGCAATTTAAACATTAAAAACTAAAATTTGTGAGAAAGAATTTCTCTAACATACTTTGTTTTTTCTTAATTATAAATTATTTGGATTTTTTATAATTGTTGTTTTCTCTTTTTTGGTTTCTGTCTATTACTTTAATTCATTTTCAAAGATAAGGAATACTCGTCTCCTTGAATATGATGCACTTCTTTATTTATTGCACTATTACTTTGTGTTAATGAAAACAGAAAAAAGTAATAATTGAAAACATAAATCTCCTTTAAAACTTCAATAAATCTTAATCAAATTATGGTTAACCACGAAATATTAACTCATTTTCTAGAATATTTTTCTCGTTATAACGACATAATGAAATTATACAAGAAAAAGAATCCTTGAAAACTAGAACATGTTCCGTTCACATGCGGAACCAAAGAATGTCTTTCTTCGATAACTTACACAGATTTTAATCACAAAATATTTTCAAACAAGGTCAATATCAAAATCAATAAAGACATAGAAAATTTAAAGAAATGAGAAGTTTTCTTTAGATATAATAAATATTTTTAACAAACTAATATCTGCTATTCAGAAATATCACAAATATGCTTGAAATATATAAAAGTATATCAACTTATGTTGGGTGTAACCTATAAATAATGCATACATAAGTAATAATTAATTTGCAACAGTATTCCTACACATATTATATATAACATGCATGATTAAATTGTTATTATAAATATACATAAATGTGAAAATATGTCGTGACTCATTGTTTTATGCACATGTCATTATAAACCAAGCTCCGGTTAAATAAAGTAATTAATACTAAAAATTAGGATTACTATAAATATTAGTATTTGTCTGCAAATATATCTCACTAGATTGTCTTGTTTAATTTAAATCTCCTAGTACGTAATACATACATAGGTTTACTGTAAATTTCCTTTATTAATAGACATTAAATATTTGAATTTCACAGTTACGAAATGAACAGCTACATACTATTACGTCAAACTTATTAGTAAATATCAAGAAAAACGATAATAAAGTTTTTAGAAGGGAATTTTAATGAACCTGTGCGTAATTCGATTCATGTCGAATTCGAAATTATTAGCATTGATTCTTTATAAGTTTTCTAGGAATGATTTATACAGCAACGTTTTCTTGTGATTCTATAATTTCTTAATTAACCACTTCGACTGCTTTTATTTTATTTCATTTGTATTTTTATTATAGTTAATGCCTATATGTGTTCTTCCAGACATTACATGCGGTTATTACGAAACTTTCTTTGAAACCTTAGTATTTATTAGAGCACCTTCTAATGTTTGGTGACTTCAACTGTCCAGTGTTTAATTTAGTTACGAATTATTTAGTAAATAGGTTGTTTTTATATCCGAAATTACGTTATACAGTAGGAAAAATTACATTATTAATTATGAATATCATAAATTATGGTTTTAAATGATTATTAATGTCATTTGGTTGTAGTACATAATGAGTGACTTTCGCGGTAAAACTAATTCAAATTCAAACTAAATTCGGGTGGGTAAAAAAGGTTTCAATATGTCATTAATTCTTATCAAACAAGTCAATTATCTTCGGTTTTACAAATAAATTAACGAATTTTGAAAGTAAAATGACTTACATAAAAATAATAAAAATTATTACAAAGAAATTTTCTAATTAAAAACGCGGTATTAACTTATCTAATAATTTACATTGCATGTGCATGGTCTGGTTCCTTTTATTTGTTCAACAGCTTATTTCTATGTCATTTATTTTTATTTCTTCCAGTTCCTGACCTTGAGAACCACTACAATATATATATATATATATATATATATATATATATATATATATATATATAATTAGACCAGGAGTCTTTGACGTTAGAACATGTATGGAAAGGATAATCGTTTTTTATATATATAAATAAGTGTTTAAATAATTTCTTAGCCGTTTATTAAATATATTAATTGATAAATTATTGGAGTTTTTCGGCTTTTATATGAAATATTTACAAATATCAAGTTAGTATGTATGTAATTGCAAAGTAAGTGGGGATGTAAACTTTGCTATCTACAAATTACAAAGCAAATCATACGGATTTTTTTTTAATTGAAAAATATTGTCTACTCATATAGCTATGGAGTAATAATTAGCAATTTCAAACCTTAAAAATTGACATTTGCTCTCAAAATGCTGACATCTGCTTTCAATAACTGACATCTGCTTTCAAAACAGGCATCTGCTTTCAAATCTGACGTTTGCTTTCATAACAGACATCTGCTTTCAAAACAGACATCTGCTTTCAATAACTGACATTTGCTTTCAATAACTGACATATGCTATCAAAACTGACATCAGCTTTCAAAACTGACTTCTGCTTTCAACTTGACATCTACATTCAATAACTGACATCTGATTCATTAACACTGTTACTTTATAATGCATTTCTAAATAGCTTGAACCAAGGTCTATCGTGGCTTAAGTGGTAAAAGCGACAGTCCGGCAAACTGTAGACTTGGATCAAGTCCCATCGTAGACAATAAAAAAATTAAAAGAATTCCGTATGATTTGCTTTGTAATTTGTAGACAGCAATGTTTACATCCCCACTTACTTTACAATTACATACATACTAATTTGATATTTGTAAATATTTCATATAAAAGCCGAAAACAATAATTTATCAATTGATATATATGTATATATATATATATTTGCCGCTTCTTGCTTGAATAAAATGATTAAAGAATGTCTAAGCTTTCTTAATAATAAATATGTTAATAATAATCTTTTAATAGATACGTAGGTATATAACCTCAACATATGACAACATCAATATGTTGTACTTGTCTGAAATTATAAAGTTTATCCTTCGTAAATTACACTCAGATTGCAGGGCCGTCTGTTTATTTCTTAGATTGAATGGAACATAATAATGATTTGATATTTAGACTTGAGATATGTATATGTATATTAAATAAGAACAAAAGTAATTTACATAAATAACTTTATTACATGTATTAGTCTGTATAGATATATAAGAGAAACACAGACTAGAGGAAGATTAAAGATGAAAGAGGAAGAGAAAGAAGAAAGAAAAGTTATGAAAGGAAAGGATAGGAAAGAAGAAGGTCTTTAAAACAATTGAACACGGTATCTGGCGCAAGTCCTTAACAATAAAGAGCTCCTCCATGTAAATTTTATAAGATGAGACCATGGCCGTTGACTACTACAGCACGTGCCACTGCTGGTGCCACAACCGCTGATGCTGAAGCAACTGCAGGAGCAGCTACTACAGTTCTTGTAAGGACTGGTGCTACGCCAATTGCTCCACCACTACTGGTAGCTATGGCTCCTGAAGGTCCAGCGATTACTGCTGAAGTTGCTGGAGCAGCGGCTACTACTGCCGGAGCGGCTAATACTCCTGGAGCAACAACTGCAGAAGCAATTCCTGGTCTAGGACCAAGTTCTACTATTGTTGCCCCATCAACTGCTGTTGCTACTACACCATCAAGTCCAATTGCTGTCCCAGTTGCAGATGCACCCTTGATAACTGTACCAGTTGTTAAGGGAAGGGGTGCAAATCCAATGATGGAAGCTCTTGCAGTGGCAAAAACAACGAAAAAGAAAACCTAAAATTCGTAATACAAGATAAAAAAAAAATTAAATATTGTACATTTAGGATCAGTCTATTTTTTGTGACTACAACTATTTATAATTAGCATTATCTTCTTTTGATAAAGTAGCTAAAGTTAACAAATAATATACAATTTTTTCTCCAAAAAATGAGGATAACCATTTTACTGTTTCGCTGAATCGATTTTTCGAAATATTTCTTAGTGTACGATAGCTTGGATTTCATGTCTCGCCTCGACAATAGTAAAGGGAATGATTGAATTAATTATGCTATTCGAAGATGATTTGACAGGCGAGTAACTGTTCAAACGTTCGCAACACATTCGCTGTGATGAGTATATTACTGACTTCACCTATGCTTTAGGAGTCTACCGTCAAAATTTCATCCAAAGCTGTCAATAAACTACTTGTTCTTTTGTTTTATTAATGAATTAATAAAATGTGTGTATTTTTACGTGGAAAAAAACAATAAAGAAAGCCCATACCATAGTAAAAAGCGACTGCCAAATAAAAGTGTGAGAATTAACTAATGGCGTAAACATCTCAACCGGACGGATACACAATATTCGAAATCAACATTTTACTATCAAAAAGCTAACCACAAGTTAGTGCTTACTGTTGTGCAAATGCGAACTCATGTTACAATTAGTTAAGTTCAAATAAAATCCGAGGGCATGTGTTTTTCAGAGACAAAAACACAGTCAAAACAATGGATTTTTTCTGATTAACGTGCTCCGAAGAAGGCAAAAACCGTTTTCTCTATTTTTTTCAAATTTCAAAGGCGTAATCTTTATTGGCTATTTACACAAACGAAGGATAATAACTGGCCAATATTATACTGATACACTTACATGTTCGATGCCGAATTGAAAAAAAAAATAACCACATTTATTAAGACAAGAAGTTTGTTCTATCAGAATAACATGCCCTCTCATTCACTTGCTATGGCAACCGCCAAATTTGTCAAATTAGGATACGGATTGGTGCCTCATCCACCATATTCATCAAATCTTACTCCAAGTGATTTTTCTTATTCCAAAACTTGGAAAATGGCTTGGTGAAAAGAGATTCGGGACAAATGAGGAGGTGATAGTCGCAACGAATACGTATTTTGACGAGCTTCCGAAAGATTACTTTTTAGACGGCTTAAAATAATTGGAAAGTCGCTGCGCTGAGTGTATAGAATTGTATGAGAATTATGTTGAAAAATAAAATATTGCTTCGATTGCTTGGATTGCTTGGATTGCTTGGATTGCTTTGATTGCTTCGATAAATTCGATTACTTCGATTACTTCGATTTCTTCGATTACTTCGATTACTTCGATTACTTCGACTACTTCGATTACTTCGATTACTTCGATTACTTGGATTACTTCGATTACTTTGATTACTTTGATAGTTTTAATTACTTTGATTACTTTGATTACTTTGATTACTTTGATTACTTTGATTACTTTGATTATTTTGATTACTTCGATTACTTCGACTACTTCGATTACTTCGATTACTTCGATTACTTTGATTACGTTGATTGTTTTAATTACTTTGATTGCTTTGATTACTTTGATTGCTTTGATTACTTTGACTACTTTGATTACTTTGATTACTTTGATTACTTTGATTACTTTGATTACTTTGATTATTTTGATTACTTTGATTACTTTGATTACTTTGATTACTTTGATTACTTTGATTACTTTGATTACTTTGATTACTTTACTTTGGTTACCTTGATTACTTTGATTACTTTGATTACTTCGATTACTTTGATTACTTTGATTGTTTTAATTACTTTGATTGCTTTGATTACTTTGATTGCTTTGATTACTTTGACTACTTTGATTACTTTGATTACTTTGATTACTTTGATTACTTTGATTATTTTGATTACTTTGATTACTTTGATTACTTTGATTACTTTGATTACTTTGATTACTTTGATTACTTTGATTACTTTGATTACTTTGATTACCTTGATTACTTTGATTACTTTGATTACTTTGATTACTTTGATTACTTTGATTACTTTGATTACTTTGATTACTTTGATTACTTTGATTACTTTGATTACTTTCATTACTTTGATTCATAATCTTTTTACATAAGTACGAGTTTAACGTTCGGTGTCGGAATTTATATTATTGACCTTATTATATCAGCAATCGGTATTATTTACCTCGTAGAATTAGTAATCATATAGTAGCTGCTATTCACTGAATTTGCAGAAATATTAAAACAAACTGCATAAATTTCATCAAAATATATTATAATATATTTATTGTAATATAGTGTATATGATGCATGATAAAATATTAAAACAATATAGGCAAACAAGAAAATAGAGCATATTACGGTAAATCGTGAACTAATAAAATTATGTTGATTGTTGACGGAAAAGAAAACAGGTTTTACCTCTCATCTTTTAACATCATTGTATTTGTTGGCGCTTTACTTATTATAGGTATGCTATCGTAAAATCAATCCTCATATTAGTTAAATTTGTAAGTATATTTTTATTGTATAGATATTATATAACATGTTATATTAGGTACAACTTTATTAATGTTACTTTAGCCTTGATGAATGACACCAATTGTATGGCGAAATATTGGCTTAAAATAGACAATTAAAAGAGCATTTCCAACTTTTCCGAACCAAATTTCTAACCGAGACTGCTCATCTTATCAAATCAAATTGTATTTTAAATCCCAATTGTGTATCGTATTTGTCTATGTTAGAGTTTTGTATTTAGTTACAAATATGTCATTCATTTAAAAGTAATCACTGATAAACATGAGCAGCTTATTTGAGATTTACTTACTTATAATAAATTAAATTGTCTGCACATTCTGTAAATCTGAATTTTATAATTACGCAAATAAATTGGATTGCAAATTCTTTATTTACGTTTGACATGTCTATATTTAAGAAGTATGCTATAGAGTATAGATAATCAATGAATATGATATCTTATACCAGTAGATTTATACTATATACATACATATATAAGTGTTTAAATAATTTCTTAGCCGTATGTGATATGTAGCAAAAGTAATCAAATACGAGTGTAACGATATGTCCCGAAAGTAATCAAATACGAGTGTATCGATATATACCAAAAGTAATCAAATACGAATGTAACGATATGTACCGAAAGTAAGCAAATACGAGTGTAACGATATGTACCAAAAGTAATCAAATTCGAAAGTTACTAATATATTTTCAAGTAAATAATCGTTACTTCGGGTCCGCGCGTGTAACGAATACTAATCTACTGATTAGTTACTTTTTCGACCTTACTAGTACTTATGTACACATAAGCATGATATATTTCTGTATGATCAAGTGTTTTAAATACCACTAAATACGCATTTAAAATTAACATATGTATTTGTTTTCGTGTATAATTATTTTGGAGTACTAAATGTTATTCACATGAACGTCTAACAAATATGCTATCGAGCAGTCGATAATTTACTAGAAAGAGATGAAAACTATCTATAAGGCGGTTAGTGAAATTTTACTCGTTAACGGACAAGCGTAATATGAAATCCAACCAAACGTTCAATAACAAATATTTCGGATAATTGAGCTCCCGATTCAGCCCATCAGTAATTACCATTTTTTTATCCAACAAAGCTAATAAAATTAATTTTTCCCATACATTATAATAATAATTCATGTCTCAGCATCCCCCAACAGCTTAACGCCAATATAGGGGGCATTGGCAGACCATAAATTATTATTACGCCGGCACCCGTAAAGAGACATTATAATGATAAAAGAACCAATGCTTTTGCTATTGTACACAAAAATTAAGACACTTATACCAATATTAGATATTGACTTGAAACGTTAAACTTTATAAAAAAATATTTTCAAAGTATAAGCTAAACAGCTGAAACTCTTTAATTTATCACTGATTATTTATCATCAATTCAATTTATCAGAACATAACTTTAAAAAATGTTCCTGAAAATTTTCTACTACTCACCAGGTACTTCATGATGTCTATTATCACAATTTCTAATGTTTGTAATAAAAAGATCGTAACGCGGGATCTTTATATACGGACAGCATGATAACCTTGCGAGACATCAAATATTTTAGCAAGCTTTCCAGTTTTCCGTTATCTGCGAATATACATATGTATATGGAATTGCATAAGAAGTGGAATTATTAGTAATATAAACTATAATATATAAAATATAACAATAATTAGCAATGCAGTTAATAAATACCGAATTAGCACTAAAAATGAAATATTACAAAGGTACACAATACACATTAGGTACTTTAATTATAGACATCTTCCTTTAGTAAAAATTAGTGTCGGTTCTGTGTTATCATATATATATATATATATATATATAATTTAAACGAAATTATCGACCGAAATATATTGAATAAAATAAATTAAAAGCGGTCAGTCAATTAAAAGACTCATTTATTAAGTATCCCTATATTTCGCAACAACGTTGTTGCTTCTTCCGGAGATACTACAAGATTAATGAGAAATAACATTACATAAATAAGAATATAAAGCAGTAGTAAAATACTTACAAAATGTAGAGTTGAAAAATAATAAAATTGACGTACAAGGACAATAAAATTGATTAGATTTAAAACTTAAAGTAACTATAGATGCAAGCCTTTAAAACCTTTAAAAAACATGAATATGTAAAAGTTAAAACATGAAAAATAAAAAATATAAAACGAAACATATAGCAAAAAACTAAAGTCACAAGTATACCGTGTGCACAACGTCGAGCGATCGATGGATATATAAGTAATGACTGGCCAACTGCAAGTGGGAGGGGCTACATACGTTAAACTCCTACAGGGCGTATTTAATTGTGGTGAACCAAGAAAGCGTTATGGTTGTTTATTAATAAATGATGTATCAAAATAAATATTCCAAATTAATAACTAATTGTTTAACAAACTACAAAATTATTTGTAGTATATTATTTATGGTTAATGTACGAATTTGGATATTTTATCCGACTACACCGTTGCTTTTCGCACTATTAGTCATATGCCGGCTGTCAACGTCCCTACAATAACGGATACTTTTGTTTATGTCTCTTCGGCCATAATACTTTAAATTTAACATTTAAATTTAAATAAAATGATATAATATAGTTGAAAGTATCATAAAATACAATTCGCCGTAAAGTGCAGAGTTTTTGTTTACTGCATAATAATAATTCTAATTCTATTTTCATCGCTAAATATTCAATGATAAGTTTCATCATAGCTTTGTGGCTTGAACTTAAAAAATTCTTATTCAAATGAAAACACATAAATAATATAAAATTATGAAACAAAACCGTAACTCTTATTGAAAAAAATTAAAATAAAAAGTATTCTGTAATAGCATAAAATTTCAAAACAATAACGATTCTTGCAAGAATATAAATAAAGTGTTTACCAGTATAAATAAATTGTTTCCTTAAATAAACTACCTATAAAATATTAAATTTAACTAAAATACCTTTATTGGCAATAAATATTAATTATTAAATAAAATAACATTCTAAAAAGAAAAACTAATTATTTAGTAAATGCTCAAATAAACCACCCTCTTGAGCCGAGCAGTAACCCAATCGGTTATAAAAATTACGACGGACATTTGTTAGCATTTCTATACGTACTCTCCCTACGGATGACAAGGAGCAACTGAATGACCAGTCGCAAGCTTGCTTGAACACTTTGAGCGACTGATAGGGATATTCAATGTGTTAGAGGGAGATTATTTGATTCGTACTTAGATCGTATGTAGAATGTGTTGGATAAAGAAAGGGAACGCCCGTACAGTTAGACAGTAGAACAGACTGAATATACTCTCTCAACCCTAACCACATAAACTCGCTATTCGTCTTCGTCTTACTACATTGTGGTAGATCAATCACTCCCGGGCGTTCATACGGTATAAAAAAAATAATGCAATATAAATTTAACAATATATGGACCAAATAGCAAAACAATTTTTGGATGGTCAACTAACCGTCAAACCGAGAATATTAAAATAAATTATACTTAGTCCGTTAGTATCAGATCTATAATTTACGTTATTTGTGTCTCTATTAATGTGGACCATTTCTAAAAAGGTTCTTTTTTTTAAGGCTATTTTCAACGTCTAAGATCTTAACGTCAACAAAATTGAATGTATGGTCACGATCAAGTGCATGGTCCACCAATGCACAAGATCTCTTTTCAATACGACATCACTTTTATGCTGTGTGATGCGCTGTTTTAGCCACTGTGATGTCTGACCTATATAAATGCCACAACAATCCGAACATGCTATCCTGTAGACAACATGACTATTTAAAAAGAAAGGTGTTATGTCTTTGATCTTACTATACAACTTCTTCAAAGTAAAGGTGTTGTATTTAGCTATTTTAATGTTATTATTATTAAATTGTTTGAAATGTAATACAATTGTATGAGTAAGACCACCAATGTATGGGATTTTTTTGTAAATCACACTGTCTGCAGGAAGGTCCTCAGTAGGGCCATCAAAAAAGTTTTGAGTTATATATCAATTTATTAAGTATGTGCTTAGGATAGCCATTGTTGACGAAGATGTTGAAAAGTTCTTTAAGATTGTCATTAAGAAAGGTGTCATGACAAATATGTGCTATTCGGTTTTTCATAGCTATAACGGTGTTATACTTCTGATTGAGGGGATAATGAGAGTGATAATTAATGAACCGATCAGATGAAGTTGGTTTTCTATACCAATTCAAAATGATACAATTATTATCGTCACGAATTACTAAAACGTCCAAGAAGGGCACGCTATTGTTATTTTCTTTTTCCACAGTAAATTGTAAATGTTTGTTGTAGCTGTTAAAAATTTTTAATGTTAGATCTATTTTTTCTTGTGGCACAGAGCAAACAATGTCATCAATATAGTTGTACAAGAACGGTAATGGAAATGGTAGTTTAGCCGTCACACTCTCCAACAACTGATCCATAATTATCTGAGCTAAAATTAGGCTGATGGGTGAACCCATAGGAGTTCCAAATATTTGACTATAGAATTTCCCATTAAACGAAAAATATGTGTTGTTAAATATAAAAGTGATTAACGACAAAAAATTTGATTTTCGGTCAGATTGTCAGTGTGTGGATCGATTATGTCCCACTTACTAGTTATAACATCTGTCATTAGTTAGTAATGGTATATTCGTAAAAAGCGATATAACATCAAACGAAATCAACACATAATTGTTGGGAAGTGTGAGACCTTGTATCTGATTAACAAAGTAACAGTGTTAATGAATCAGATGTCAGTTATTGAATGTAGATGTCAACTTGACATCTACATTCAATAACTGACATCTGATTCATTAATAGCTTGAACCTAGGTCTATTGTGGCTAAGTTGTAAAAGCGACAGTCCGGGAAACTGTAGACTTGGGTTCGAGTCCCAACAGAGACAATATTTTTCAATTAAAAATTTCGTATGATTTGCTTGTAAGTTTGCTTGTAATTTGTAGACAGCAATGTTTACATCCCCACTTACTTTGCAATTACATACAAACTAATTTCATATTTGTAAATATTCATATAAAAGCCGAAAAACTCCAATAATTTATCAATTGTTATATTTAATAAATGGCTAAGAAATTATCTAAATACTTCTATATATATATATATATATATATATATATATATATATATATATATATATATATATATCTTCGTGACCTTGGTATGATAAGGTAAACTTAATAAGTCGGCGATTAAAGGTCTGGTTTACTTCAAAGTATATATATTTAAGACAACCCTACATGTTTCGGCAATACGCCTTTGTCAAGGGTATTCCCTTGACAAAGGCTGTTTAAACAATTTGGTTACTGTAACAGAGTAATTACTAATATAAATAAATGAAATGAAATACCAAGATTAAGTCCACTATATGTCTCCTTATGTATATTCAAAGTTCTTGCCAGATGTATTTAGTCGACTGCTTGAAAAGTTGACAGGAAAAGCTTTCCTTAGATGTACGAAATCGCTATCGATGGTCTCGAACTTCCCTTATGCAAGGTCCTCCTGGATATTCTGGGTGAAGAATCTCTTTTAATGTTTATTGTTCTTGATTATGCCTAATATTCATATCAAAAATTAGGGACGGCTTTTAGTAGATGTTCATTGTGGATCCTTCCATGTAATATAAGATATATGCTTCAACATCAATATTATTAATGGATTATAATTTTGACATGGCTTTATGTGTTTCTGGGTACAAGTAAGTGAATTTTTAATTAATTATATTGTATATTTTTTATTTGTTGACTTTTCAAAACTCACAATTACCAATTTTAATCTGCTTTCTTCGAAAACTTAAAACAATATCACTTTTTCAAAAATCAACAACCAAAACCATAGCGATGCTAGTATCAATTTCTAAATTAAAAAATATCAGTATGCCTTTCAATATACGGAGTTTTCATTGATAATTTAACTTTTTAATTTAATCCTAATGTAATATATATAATCCGAAATTGGTGGAGACTGTGGCTTGTAATCTGAAACAGAAATAAGAAAAACACCCTAACCACAATATCAACAAATACTATATACGTCTTTCGGCAACTAAGTTGCCATCTTCAGTAAAATAACCTTAAAAACAGAAAAATGTTAAACGTAGCGTTTTTGGCTAAGGTAAACCTTAGAAGATATGCTCTTCACCAAATCGCCAGTGGGATAACACAGTGTTATCCCACTGGCGATTCCCTCTCCTTCCTTAAACTTAATATGTCTGTTTCCGCGCCAGTTTTTTTATTGAATTGCTCGTCTCAATCTTTCCAGTATTCAGAATAGCTAACGGAGTGCGTAACGTTCTTCAAAACATCAATTCCTCATTGTTACCGAATGACGAGTATTTCTATACATTAGTAAATATCTTTGTATGATTGCATTCAATGCTTGGTTAACGGCTCCTACTGCATTTTCCGCTACACCATTACTAGATGGATGGTACGGAGAAGGCGCCACGAATTTGATTTTAGTTTTGAAGCAAAATTCTTAGACAATACTTTTCTATTTGATAACTTACTCCAGGAGACAACAATTAAATAAATGTTAACATGCGTAGATGCAAAATAAACAATTAAGTAAATGTTAACATGCGTAGATGCAAAATAAACATAAGTCTACAAAACAAGGAACAAACACATAACCTATAAAATATAGGTATATAGTTGTTGCTTTATTCAATTTTATTTTAATTTAGTTTTATTAAAGCTTCATTTATTTTATACTAATTATACCAATAACATTATACAAAATATGTATAAATATATAATTTAAATGTTGTTGGAAAGTTTACCATCATTTATCACATAGCTTCTATTTATGCTTTATAATATCCAAATTTATTTTACTAATCTGTTTTATTTCAGAATTAAATCTGAAGAAAGCAAGTTTTACTTTTTATAAACTGTATTCTTCTACGCAAGCGGTCGGGGAACAGGGGTAAATTACCCCAAATGGGGTAAAAATGAAGTCATTGAGGGTAATAAGGAAATTTTTATATTTTTTTATTTTAATAACGTGGTACTATTTTTACAAACCATTCTTTAACCCGGCTTTCAACCGCCTGGGATATTTTTGACCACGGAAGCTTTTTCTACAATGAGTTCTTATGGGAGTCGAGTTTACCCTAAGTAAGCGGTCGAATGCCGGATTAAACTATTATTATTATTATTACACTTGTCATGAAAACATCGATGGTTGCTTTGGCGTTATGTCAACGAGCGACGTTGAATGTTCTTCTACGCTTGTCTTAATGACTTTTGTGATAGGGTTATTTATGGTGAAAGTATCTTTCCATCAGCATATTCTGATGGTTCTAAACATGTATCTATATGTCTGAAATGATATTTCCACACAAACATGCACTTGTATTGTGTTCTCTATACCCGGTTTTTAATAACATTTTTATTATTAAAAATGTTTTCGTTTTATACGAAATGCAAATTATTTTTTAATCTGAATAAATTCTTCTCCTAAAATATTTAAATATATCGTTAGTAAATCATTTAAGAAAGTTTTATTGATAGCAAGTACTTTCCTTTTTCTTTGAACGTTTAATTGCTAATACCAATTTAATAGTTTGCGTTATTTGTGTGTTTCGGTCTTAGAATAAAGAATTAATAAAATAATTTCTAAAATCGGAACATACGAAAAAATCAGAAATAAGTAACAGCAAGTACATGATAATAATGGATAGAAAGGTGTTCTAAAACACATGCGCACGGTTACTTATTGTAGATCTTACTCTATACTAAGTATCATATTTAAAAAATTAGTTTTTATTTTCTGGAACTAAGTATATTAAATAATATTTATTGACAAAATATGTTAAATAAAATTACGTTAGAAACTTAGACGATTCGTTTACGTTAACCCTTTTTAATTGCGTGCTGGAAGTTGTAAAAAAATCCAATATAAAGAGCGGCAGATTAATATACCATAATAAATATTAGTGCTTAGCTTCTACACGTAATTTGCTAATACCCACCTGTAGACTAATATTCCAACTAACGTCTTTCTGAAAGAATTTAACAAATTTTGAAAATATTTTCTGGATAAAAATAAACCAAGTAACTGAAAGTATTACTAAAATTTTCCAAATTCAATAAATTGACAAAAATCTGCCATATTATTTTCGTTTTCTTCAATAGTTTATTGCTGATGACAGTTATTAAATGAATAAATGCATTTTCATGTAAATATTGTAGTAATCCCTTTAGCGAACAACGTAGAATATGCTAGCAAAACAACCGCTACAATATGATGACTCGCGTACGGTCGGCTAAATAATGTTCAATGAGGGAAATTTACAACATTCAGTATAATAATGAGACTCTTACTGATAACTATTAAGTACCTCAGGTTCGTGTGAATTGATCCTTGTTATGTGCTGTGGAAGTAAACATACATTTAAAAAAAAACAAATCTTTATTTATATTACCACTTTCTATATAAGATATTTATTGATATCGAAAAGACACATATATCGATCCTTCAAACCTTTGACGGACAAACTGACATCTATATCAGGTTGGCTATAACTCACAAGGGGTTATCCACAAGGTTTGGTACTATGCTAGATTAGGTAGACTAAAGAAACCTTTCAGCATATTATTACTACGGTGATTAAATAAAGAAACAAAGCTTCAACTTCAGACAAAAAGAAATAAAATATTTATTGAGTTAATAAAAAAATTGATAAGCAAGAAAATGTAACAAATATGGTGGTAGTATATTGTATACCTTGACAGGTAGGTATTTGTTTTCTATATACTTACTTTCTATACTTAAATATTACAATAACCTAAGTTTTTTTTTAATATTCTTCAGGAAATATAATTAATCAAAACTACTGAACGTTAGATAGGTTTTATCAAAGGAAATATAAGTTATGAGGACACTAAATGTATGAATCAAAATTTATGATGCAATACTAACCTGATAGCAATAAAAACCGAGGTGTTCGGAATAGGAATAACCTAGATGAGGTTATTCACATCTAAAATAAATCCAAGTAAATGATGTAGTCCTAGAATGGTCTATAAACTTTCAATTAACAAGTAAAATGATCCTATACAAAAAGGTTGTGTTTATGTATAACAATACGTTATGCACGTATAAAGCATTTGTTCGCTTTTTTCGGCAAAGTCTCTTTCGTCCGTAAGATGTCACTTATGAAATAAGTGCCACCTTATAGGATGAAATTTGCTTTATATTTTAGGCGATTTCAATGAAATGTATATACAGATACAAATCTATTCATAAAGATTTGTTTCATTTGTATCACATTGCTTCACTAGCTTGACTGATGACGCCCAGTTGGCAGAAACATATGTATTAAGTAGAAGTAAATACTGAAAATACGAGATGTATTGTCCATGTGTACAGTTCAGATATGTAAATTTTTTACATGTCTGTTTCATATTGTAATAAAATGATCCTATTAATTTGTGAAAAAGTATTCTGTATAGTTTTTAAATGATTAAGTATTGTTTACCAAGTTTATCGATTAATTTTAAACTATTAACAAAGTGATATCTCTTTTATGTGTATAATTTTAGGTACCTTCTTTAATGGGATGCAAAGTTGAGTCCGGATGTAAGGAAGGAACTAGGGTGTTGCCTCGATTGATACTGGATAAGGGAAAAATCTCTCGGATCTTCTAAATATTAATAAATCTTCTCGGAATTCTAAAATAACTGTCCTTGCTTAAGGACAGGAAGTTCAGGATGATTAATTTACTATGTAAGGTTCCAAAATACAGTAATCTTCTTAATTAATCGAGTTTTAAAACTTAATATTGTTAGTCGCCATGTTGGATTTTCAATTTAAAAATGATGCTTTCCAAGATTAATTATAAAAACACTGGTATACGCCGTTCAAATGATTTTTTTCTAATTGATTAAATGTTAAACTATCTATTTAAAATATTTTAAAGCACGTTAAATCGTAGAAATTATTTTTAAAATCTGTTTTTGTAATCTGCGGTATAAGAACAACGCTAATATTTTTGAATAATATGGCTTCCGTCTCTAACGGAATATATGGAACGACTCTCCCGGATAGACGCCGATAAAAACAAAAGGTCCCCTTAAAATTTTATACACATCTTCTCATTGGATAGTACGAACAACGGAAATGATGTAAATTTAAATGTTCAAATTTGTATCAATTTCAATTTCCATCAGAATTAATTACCTATAGCTTATTACCTATATTAAATTGGGATATTTAAAACTATTCATAATATTATATTTATATTTTCTTTGATTTTTCCTTTTCTTTTACTTAGAGTTTAAAAATGTATAATATAATATGTTTTAATTTTTCAAAATTTTATTCATATTGAAAAATAACTAAATTGACATATATATAGATGTTGGAGGTAATTTGCCTCACAACAATATATTTACTTACACTATACATTTATTTTTGGACCTACGACATCTAATCTCATAAAACTGCTGTTGAGACTGTTGTCTCTTGTTAAGGTATGATTGTTATGCTGATTTTCATATGAAACTGTGTGTCTTGATGTTAAAATACCACTGTTTAACTTGATGTTCTGTTTTATATCGTTTTCTGCGGTGTTACAAGTAGATAAAAATTTACCACTATCCCTACAAAGCATTACATAATTAAAAACGTTTATTGGTGGTACAGTGTATTGGTTGAGGTCATAACGGGAAAAAGTTTATGATAGAGCCATAAAAATCTGATCTTGCTAATAAATAAACAATAAAATATCATTGCTAATTAAGTATTAATTGGTGTTGCAAATCTAAGTATGTTGTTCTGGACAAAATTCCATTATTTAGTAATGGAACTTATTAGATATATTTAGGAAACGTGATCTTAACAATGGATGTCCAGATTAAACACTTTGTTCATTTTAACCCTAGGTAATAAACAATCAGTTTATATCATAAAGTAATAAATAAACTTGCAAACATAAACGATGCCGCTTCTTAGAATTTAAAGAAAGTTTTACTATTTGAATGTGGTAATAAAATTCTGTTAATGAAGCGGTTTAAATTCGAAAATGAACGTTAAATGTTTATAAAATTGGAAATGTTTTGTTTGAATTCTATATCCTAGATTTACTTATATTTAACAATAAAAAATCTTTGAAATTAAAATATTACAAAAAGGATATTAAATGTATCCTCAACAATTGCAAATATAAATATTGTGAAATATAAATTCTAATAAAAAAAGAATTTTATATTTTTCCAGAATTAACAGGGTTAAAAGTTAAAAGATCATAAATAAAAATCGCAATAGACATTGGCTGTCAAAACAATTGTTAAATCGTCAAGTACAACGCAAAATTGATTTCAAAATAAACAGATTTCAAGATATTCAAAAGAATTTCAAGTCCATGAGCATATAAATTTGAAATGTATACTTAATTCATTTTTAACTGTTACCAACCAATCAAATCATCATAGATGAGGTTTCCAAGTATTGAAGAGTCCTCATCAAGTTTTAAGACGAAAAGAATTCGAGCTGGTTAATCGAAGGGTAAAATTCTTCTACATGATCATTGCCGGCAGCACAAATTACTGCAGAAGTTCTTCACCATTCTGCGTACTCTCCCAACGTTTCCCCTTATGGTTTGTTTCGCCTTTCACAAAACGTTCTTACTCGAGAATGATTCGATATCAGAGTTCCAGAAAAATCTAAAAATTAAACGTTATCAAAACTTTGGACATAGGATATCGAAAATAACGGCAATTATATTAAGATTAATTATTATAAATATTAATTATAAATATTAATTATATTAAGATTAAGATTAAAAGATTAAAAAGATTAAATTTTGTTTTCCTTTTAAATAAATAGATTTAGAAGTATACAAAATTATTATTACTACTTGATACAACGACTACGAAACGAGAAGGTGAATATAATTACATACTTGCTTTATGAACGTTTTCGTTCTCGGCTGTAAGTACATAATAATTTTTTTAATTTTCTTCAACATAATAGCTATTATGTTGAAGAAAAAATTATCTCTCTAAATCGTTGGAAAATTTAAAAAACGACTGCGGAAACGGCGCTATTCCGTATCGGATGTGATTCATCCATGCCGCTAATGTACAATCGATCAACTTTACATGTATATATGAATGTTATAGCACGATGGTATTGATAAAAGTTGACTTCCTGTACGTCTTTTAATGCAAACTGAGTTGTGAAATATATTTCGCCAGAGTCGTAATAAAGGCAATGAAATGTATATAGGGAAACTTATTTTTACGAAAATAAATAAAAAACTGAAGTTAATTGAATTTAAATGATGCCTTTATCAAGGATATAAAATATAAATATAAATTTATATTTTATATCCTTGATAAAGGCATCATTGCCGAAACATGTAGGGTTGTTTTAAATATATATACTTTGAAGTAAACCAGACCTTTAATCGCCGACTGATTGAATTTACCATATCATACCAAGGTCACGAAAATATTATAATTATATATATATATATAAATATATATATATATATATATATATTGATAACGAGCAACCTCTCGTTGCGCTGTGAATTGATAACGAACAAGATGCGTAATAAAATAATGTAAACGTTTATGAATATAAAAATGCTCAGCTGTGAATAAATGGCTTGTTAGATTTTATATTTATACGGTGAATTTTACATCTACGAACTAATTACATTGCTCTAAGTAACATATAGATGGGGTTGTTCGAGTTTAATCTATATGCGCAAGATGCAAAGTTGCCTACTTGCGAATTATTCCATAAATGTAACCTAAAACAGCTGTTCGGATATAAACTTATTAATAAGTATTAATTAATGTGCGTTTATTATCTTCAGGGTCCGGCTAAACTCGAGAACAAAATAGACTCTAGTGTTAGGGCATTGTGATATGTCCAAATTTAAAGTGCGAGTTCGGTGACTTCAATCAAACACTACTGATATTTTTAGATTCCTAAATGATAGGTTAATTGTTGTTAATGCTATACTACAAAATAAAACGTCGAGATCAGATTCACGAATAATAACTTTAATGTTCTTAAGATCTCTATTAACAGGTAAGTTATAAGCATTAATTGTTAAGTATAATTTGTATATAAATTTTGTAACGTGATAAATTTAATATGTTATTTAACTATGATAAATTACGATAAATATTACATGAAATAAATGAAATAGATAAATATAGAAATAGTGAAGATAATCTTTAATTAATTAGGAGAATTAAGTCAATAACTTTAATATAACTAGAATGTATGACGTAAAACAAAGAAAAATTAAATTAAAACGTAACTGTATTCTTCCTCTTTAAAAGTAATAAATAACCTAAATCTTATATATCGTATTTAATAATGTATATCTTAACTAATATAAATAATATACTATATTCTTTTTTAATATGATTGTTTAAATTGTCTTTTCAATATAGATGTGAGATTTTAAAGAATACTTAAGTAATTGGTGCAGGATTCTGGATAAAACGGGATCTCAAAAGGTTTTGGAAAGGCAGGTTTTTCGTCGGCGTTCGAACGGCGTCACCCCGGTCAAAAACACTTTCTAACGAACTGCTTCTCGGCAAATTGCTCTTGGCAATATTTTTGTCACTGGTACACGTACGAACTTGAAATATGTGTCCAACAGGAGCTGGGAATATTGGTAAGATGTTTAACTAATTGGACGTATGAATTTACTTGTATTTATTGTAATTTTCTTCTTGTTTTTAGTGATACACTCAAAAATACGTCTGGATGCTTTAATGGCGATTTTTCAAGTTACGCTAACCTTCTTTTATTTTTGTTACTTGATTTTGATTCGTTCATCGGTATGTATTCATTTAATCTCGACAATTACTACTAATGAAAATGACAATTCAATAATTTTAAATACATTTACATGTTGTAATAAATATTTACTTAATTTTAAAACTAATATGCATATAATGTGTATGTCAAAAATAATACATTATGCTGTTTTTATTATGGGATATTTTCCCGCGATTGACAATTCAAATTATGTACAGTTATACCTAAATAAATGGCGTCATTAATGATTTATCAATTAAGTTGATTTTTTTTTGTAAATACAAATTATCGAACTGAAAATACTATTACAAATGAAATGTTAGATTATAAATGTGTGAATGTCTTTAAAAAAAAAAAATAATTAAACTTGCGTATTCAACTTTATTGATTTGACGTGGGAAGAATTCAGTTTTGACATATAATTAACTATTCAATAACTTATTTATATACATTAAGAGATTGTCCTTTTGCTTATTGGGGCATACTTGAGTGTGGGCTTGACCTACCTCAATTCCCCAGTAATTTGGTATGCCGTTATTGACTTGGCAAAGAGGCTTATCCAAATTATTCTCTTTGAACTATTAAGTTATTTGCTTTATCATATGAGTCTTTGTGCATATAAGCTGTTTTTAATATACATTTATAGTTAATGCTTGTCCCTTTAAGTGTTGATTTGTTAATATTATTTTTGAACTGTTAACTTTTTGAAGTCTGTTTTTTTTTTTTATTAAAAAGAAAATTATTATCTCTTCTTGATATATTGTAACGATGTTTTAATAGTTAAAATGATTTGTTTTGGGGGTTTACTCTATTTATTTTACTTGTTGATGGTCCATGCTTAAAGTTTTCTATTTTTTTTTTAAACTTGATATATTAATATAGGTTTTAGTTTTCACAATAAATAATTCTTTCATGTTAAATACATGTTCTGACTAGCGAATCCTACTCTTTTCTTATTATAATACCATTCCTTATTATATAATTAAATTCCCCATTATTAGACATTCTCATCTATATTTCTATATATTCATATTTATAATACTAATTCATATCTTATTCATACTTTATATCCCCATATTATATATTTATTCCTACTCTCTCTATTAATCTAGACTTTTTCCATTCCTTTAACATTACATCAAACCTTCTATTTATTCTTAGCATACTATTACTTATATATATATTACATTTTAGGAATTCATTTTATTTAATTTTAAGCATGTTAATATTCGTTTTGTTTCCCCATTACATATTTAACTGTTTATCATATTATATCATGTAGATACTTGTTCTTTCTATATTTGTTTGTATATCATATTATTTGTGTTGTGTTGTTTCAGTTTTTCGAACTGTTAACTACCCCTTTATGTCTTTCAAGTGTAACTGTATATTATATTTTAATTATAGATATTGATTTGTTGATATTAAATTTATATGTGTTTAGTTCTTATTCAAATTTGTTTTTTTTTTTTTTATGCTGTATAATCTTGTAACATTGATATATGATACCTCCCCTTTATATAATCGGTGTTAGGCTCGATTAATTCATATGTATTATAGCCTAATTTCTGATTTATTATAAATGGTCCTTGATAGGCCTTCAGTAGCTTACCCATGATTTTCTGTTTTGCATTAGATACTCTTAAGCTTTTGACTATAACTCGGTCACCTAATTCATATGTTTTGTATTTCTTGCTATAGTCATTCTGTTTCTTTTCCCATTTATTCTTACGTTTTATTAATTTTAGTCTGACCTCATCTGTACGTTCCGATAAATTTACTAACTCTGGCTCTACCCATGGTCTTTGTGGTGCTTCTCCTGTAAAAATCTTTATTGGACAGTGATTGTGGACTGTGCTGGGTGTGTTATTTAATATAAATTCAATTTGTGGTAGATGTCTAGCCCAACGATTATGTTTTTCATCTAACAAAATTCTGAGATACTTTAATATTTCTCGTATGTATCTTTCGGTAGGATTACCTTGTGGATATCGTATCGAGGTGTAGTAGGTTTTAATATTCCTTGTATGTAAAAATTGTTTATCTCTATCATTTGTAAAATAGGTCGCATGATCTGAGAGTATAGCTTGTGGAGTACCATATTGGATAAAATAGTCTGTAAGTGCTTGTAGTACTGTATCTGTATTGCATTTTTGCGTTGGGATTAACTTTATATATTTTGAGAAAATGTCACATATTACTAGGATGTTCTTGTATCCTTTTGTGCTTGAGATGAGATTTGACAAGAAATCTATTGATATTAATTCTAATTTATCGTATGCTATTATGTTACTACTCCAATTTGAGTTTGTTCGATTTTTGTCCTTAGCGAATAAGCATGTTTGACATTGTTTTGTCACGCTTTTGATGATTCTCTCATCGTTTGTACAAAAATACGCTTCTCTAAACACGAGCCAACATTTTCTCGCTCCGATATGTGTGTAATTATAATGTAGATAATTTGCTATCTCTCTGGTGTGTTCCTCATTTATAACATACAATTCATTATCACCTATGTTCTTAATTATGATACCATTTCTAATAAACATACCTTTAAATTGTCTTCCCTCACTGATAATCTTTCGTAAAGGGTCAAATTCTTGTGTTAATTGTGTTTGTTTTACCCTATCCAATGAAAATAAACCTTCCTTTTGTAACATTACCAGATTTATGCATATACTTTGCTTCTTCATTTCCCCATCTTTTCTTGTTAAAACATCTGCTGTTACCATTTCTTTCCCTGGCTTGTACTTAATTACGAAATCAAATTGTTGTATTAATAAAGTCCAACGATAGATACGACTATTGTTTAATTTGGAATTCATGATGTTTATAAGCGCTTTATGATCAGTTTCTAGTATGAATGATTTTCCAATTAAATAATATCTGAGCTTTGTTATCTCATATACTATTGCTAACATTTCTTTTTCGGATATTGTATATCGTATTTCGCAAGCATTCAAAGTACGGGATATAAAATGTATAGGGATTTCTGTATCTCCTCTGAGTTGAACTAATTCAGCAGCAATGGTCTGGTGCGAAGCATCTGTTCTTACAATAAAAGGCAAAGAGAAATCTGGATGGTGCAATTTCAAGTTCTCCACAAAGTTCTCCTTAAGTTCTATGAAACATTTTTCACACTTTGCAGTCCAATTCCATTTCGT
This sequence comes from Melolontha melolontha, assembly GCA_935421215.2. Lineage (NCBI taxonomy): Eukaryota > Metazoa > Arthropoda > Insecta > Coleoptera > Scarabaeidae > Melolontha > Melolontha melolontha. The sequence continues at coordinate 94,785,172 of OW285238.1, read as the reverse complement.
ATTTTTCTTCAATAATTGAAGTAATGGTAGTGTTTTCTCGCTATAATTAGTAATAAATTTTCTATAATAATTCAAAACTCCCAAGAATCCTCGTAAGGTCCTTAAATTTTTCGGCCGAGTGAAGTTTTTGATTTCATCCAGTCGAGTAGGATCTAGGTAGATATTATCTTTATTGATGATATATCCTAAATAATCTATTTCTGTTTTGAAAAATTGACATTTGCTTAAATTTAATTTTAAACCTTCATTACATAAAGTGGTTAATATTATTTTTAAATGTTCTAAATGTTGGTCTAAAGTTTCGGAAAAGATTATGATATCATCTAAATAATGAAGTGCGAAATTATCATATTTATCTAAAATGCGGTGTAAAAATCTTATCAAAGCTGCAGGTGAAGTTTTTAATCCAAACGGGCAGACTCTAAATTGGTAAACTACTCCATTTATTAAAAATCCACAGTATTTCCTGGAATTAGGTTCTAAATTTATCAGCCAAAATGCGTTTTTTAAATCTAATTTGCTGTAATAGTTTTTGTTACCACATTTCGTTATTAGTATATCTATGTTTTGAGGCATTTCGTATTCAGGTTTGATACGTTTGTTTAGTGATCTTGCATCTAAACATATCCTTAACGATAAATCTTTTTTCTGAACAATAACTATGGGATTGATGAAATATGTATTAGATTTTTCAATAATACCAGATTCTTCTAATCTGTTAAGCTCCATATTAACTTTTTCCTGATAATGGTATGGTATTGGGTAGTTTCTGCTCGATAATGGGTTGTCATTGTCTATTCTTATTGTATGTTGATAGTTACGTGCGAATACTACTACATCATTGATTAATGTTAGGTTGTCAGATAAAATTTTTACTAATTTTGATGGGATCATATGATATGGTATATTTTGTAGTTTAATTATTTCTTCTATATCTTCTAAATTATTTACTGTTCTGAGGGTATTTAATTCTTTTCTTACTTCCACTTCTTCTACATTCTGCATTCCTATTCCATCTTCCTTTTCTTCCAATCCATATATATAATCATCATTATTCATTTTAATATTTATTCCTTCTTCCTTATTACTACATTCATTATCATAACTATCTGTATTCAATCTTTCTTGTAATATATTATTAATCTCCTTCTGTAAATGTTTATCTTTAAAATAATTATATTCATATTCTTCTTCCTCAGATAACTGTTTCTCCATCCTTATCTCTATTTCATCGATCATTATTATTTTTCTTTTGAAATCCAATATCATTTTTAAATTCTTAATGTTATCTATCCCAATTATGCAATCGTATTGCAGTTTACCTATAATGTAGCATTGTATGACATATTCCTTATCTTTCACCATTATTTCCGTACATATTCTTTTTTGAATTTTCCCCATTCTTTTACCATTAGCGGCTATCTAATCTGTTCCCTTAGTCCTTATAATTTTCTTTTCATAATTATCGATTAAGATTGCCTTTTTCTCTTCTAATAACGTTATTTCGGCTCCAGTATCTATTAAACAGCTTAGTTCTATGTTTGTAAATTTAATCTTAATAATTGGTAGAGAGTGCGTATCTATATTATGGGTTCCAGTTTCTTCTACGTGTATGAACTCTTCAAAGGGTTGATAAAAAGTTATATTGTTTAATTTTGAGGGGTAGTTACAGTCGATTTTATTTAAAGATTTTGGGTTGAGGTGCTTGGTGTCGGGTTGGTGTACATATCGATTTCCGAAATCGGCATTTTTTTTTTTACATCCTCCGATTCTTGTCTAGAGGGCAGTGGTGACAATGGTCTCCGGCAGTAGTTATTAACACGTCCTCTATTACGGTATCTATAATTATTCATACCTCTTCTTCCCGGCGGGTTGTTGTACTGATTGTTATTATTCTGACGATTAGCATCATACGTTCGTGTATTATTATTATAATTATTATTATTAGGGGGTGGATAATTCGAAAGATTGGGTCTATTGTTATAATTATGAAAAGGATTTGTAGAATGGTTACGATAATTTTGATGAGTGTTATAATTTGGTGCAGGACTTGCGTGATTATTATTATAATTAGTGTTACTATTATTAGTTGTTAGATTCGCCTGAGTATAATTGTTGTTAGTTCTGTTATTATTATATGAGGTTGTTTCTTGTACATGATTCGGTCGATTATTTTGTGAGTAATTTTGTCTAAAAGATGGATTATGTATGGTGTTATAATTTGTATTGCTCGGTCGATTATTAGAGGAATTATATAGACTGTTATTTGTATTACGTTGTACTGTTGGAAAAGAACTACGATTACCTTCTGCAAAGTCATCTAATCTTCGGAGAATTTCTATTAAGGAATCCATATCATTGACTCGTTGACAAATAATTGCTTGTGTGTCCGAATAAATGAAATGGTTCAGTAACTGTCGTGCTATGGTTGATTCCTCCATATCAGCTATGTGTTTACACAGGTTGTACATTCTTGAAGCATATATCTCCCTAGTTGTTGAGCCCATTCTATATTTACCGGTTAGAAGTCTGATTTTGGCACGATTTTGTTGTGCTTCATCCCAGTAATTCCTCTTAAATAATGACACGAATTGCTCTACGTCCTCGCAATGGTCTTCAATGCGCAAGAACCACTCCTGAGCACTATCTTTAAGTGTAACTCTTATTATGTCCATCTTTTGTTTATTGTCCGGAACATCAATTAAATAACGCAGGAGTCCATTTAAATAGAGCATGGGGTGTATGTGCGTTATATCCCCATCGAAATGAGTTAAATTTTCTATTTTTATGGTGAGACCTCCTGTGTTTATGCAATTATCAGACGCAGTATATCTTTTGATCTTCGTTTCAATTATCCTCAGTTCGGATTCATAATACCTTTTATTATTATCCTGGTTCGTTCGGAAGGTGTCAAGATTATCTTTTACTTGATTGATCTCTTGTTCGTAGAATGTCCTATGTTCCCCCATCTGAGTGTTGAGACTATCGGTAAAATGTTGTTTTAGATTTAACGATGTTATTTCGTTACTTAGGTTAAAATCTGTTAATTTGTTATTTAATTTTGTATGAGCTTCGTTACAGGACTTTGTTATTTCGGTTTTTGTTTCCGTATTTGCGGTTATTATTTTATTGTTGGTAATTACGTAAATTTCCTGTGAAGTATTCTCTAATTGTTTGGCCCAATGTTGGTTATGGACATTTAGAGTTTCGTCCATTTTCAGCAAGCATTTTAACTCGCTTTCTTCTAGTGTTTGATGTATTATCTTCTCGATCTTTGTTTGACTATCTTTCAAACCCTTTATATCCATCTTTATTTCTTCCTTGTCCTGTTTGAGTTGTTCTAATTTGCTGTTGAGATTGGTTTCTATGAGACTGATATTAGTCTCTAATCTATTATTATTTTCTGTGATTAGTTGTTTGAAATTTTCATTATTAATTTCTAATTTTCGTGCTAAATTCATTTCTATCTGGCTGATATTTGTTTCTAATTTTCGCGTTAAATTAGTTTCTAATTGACTTATATTTTTATTGTTAGCATCTAGTTTTTCATTATTTTCCGCTACAAATTGTTTAAAATTAGCTTCTTGTTTTTGTTGCATATTCATTATCAAAGCGGTTAACGAATTAAAGTTCATCGTCGCCTCTTCCTTTGAAGCTTCTGCTTGTGCTGTGGCTGTAACAGAATCACCCTGATCAGCCTGGTCCTCTCTATCTGCTAGGTTTTCCCTTGACTTACTCCTTGTACGCTTGTCCATATTATTATTATTATTGAAAAAATATATATGATAGTGTTATGATTATAGGTTCTATTAGTTTATGTATATTAATTATTCCTATTCTGATGTTTTAGTATTAGTGTTATATTTGCTAATAAATTGTATAAATAAATTCTTATCTCTTCAAATAATTATTATTTTAATCTTTTTGACCTATTCGTTTAGTGTTTATTATACAAACAATAACCCCTTTTAAAAAAAACAAACTTACAAATCCTGTTCCTGGGTACCAGTCAGCATCCTATCACACAAAAATGACCACAAGAAGCAAAATACAACTTACAATTATAAAAATTTTGTATCTTAAATAAATCTAGAAAGAATACAGTTTTTTTAAATTTATTCTCTCTCGTTTTATTTTGTATTACGTGTTTGATTGAGCACGTTTTCTAAGCGACACGTTGCGGCGACAATTGATAACGAGCAACCTCTCGTTGCGCTGTGAATTGATAACGAACAAGATGCGTAATAAAATAATGTAAACGTTTATGAATATAAAAATGCTCAGCTGTGAATAAATGGCTTGTTAGATTTTATATTTATACGGTGAATTTTACATCTACGAACTAATTACATTGCTCTAAGTAACATATAGATGGGGTTGTTCGAGTTTAATCTATATGCGCAAGATGCAAAGTTGCCTACTTGCGAATTATTCCATAAATGTAACCTAAAACAGCTGTTCGGATATAAACTTATTAATAAGTATTAATTAATGTGCGTTTATTATCTTCAGGGTCCGGCTAAACTCGAGAACAAAATAGACTCTAGTGTTAGGGCATTGTGATATGTCCAAATTTAAAGTGCGAGTTCGGTGACTTCAATCAAACACTACTGATATTTTTAGATTCCTAAATGATAGGTTAATTGTTGTTAATGCTATACTACAAAATAAAACGTCGAGATCAGATTCACGAATAATAACTTTAATGTTCTTAAGATCTCTATTAACAGGTAAGTTATAAGCATTAATTGTTAAGTATAATTTGTATATAAATTTTGTAACGTGATAAATTTAATATGTTATTTAACTATGATAAATTACGATAAATATTACATGAAATAAATGAAATAGATAAATATAGAAATAGTGAAGATAATCTTTAATTAATTAGGAGAATTAAGTCAATAACTTTAATATAACTAGAATGTATGACGTAAAACAAAGAAAAATTAAATTAAAACGTAACTGTATTCTTCCTCTTTAAAAGTAATAAATAACCTAAATCTTATATATCGTATTTAATAATGTATATCTTAACTAATATAAATAATATACTATATTCTTTTTTAATATGATTGTTTAAATTGTCTTTTCAATATAGATGTGAGATTTTAAAGAATACTTAAGTAATTGGTGCAGGATTCTGGATAAAACGGGATCTCAAAAGGTTTTGGAAAGGCAGGTTTTTCGTCGGCGTTCGAACGGCGTCACCCCGGTCAAAAACACTTTCTAACGAACTGCTTCTCGGCAAATTGCTCTTGGCAATATTTTTGTCACTGGTACACGTACGAACTGGAAATATGTGTCCAACAGGAGCTGGGAATATTGGTAAGATGTTTAACTAATTGGACGTATGAATTTACTTGTATTTATTGTAATTTTCTTCTTGTTTTTAGTGATACACTCAAAAATACGTCTGGATGCTTTAATGGCGATTTTTCAAGTTACGCTAACCTTCTTTTATTTTTGTTACTTGATTTTGATTCGTTCATCGGTATGTATTCATTTAATCTCGACAATTACTACTAATGAAAATGACAATTCAATAATTTTAAATACATTTACATGTTGTAATAAATATTTACTTAATTTTAAAACTAATATGCATATAATGTGTATGTCAAAAATAATACATTATGCTGTTTTTATTATGGGATATTTTCCCGCGATTGACAATTCAAATTATGTACAGTTATACCTAAATAAATGGCGTCATTAATGATTTATCAATTAAGTTGATTTTTTTTTGTAAATACAAATTATCGAACTGAAAATACTATTACAAATGAAATGTTAGATTATAAATGTGTGAATGTCTTAAAAAAAAAAAAATAATTAAACTTGCGTATTCAACTTTATTGATTTGACGTGGGAAGAATTCAGTTTTGACATATAATTAACTATTCAATAACTTATTTATATACATTAAGAGATTGTGCTTTTGCTTATTGGGGCATACTTGAGTGTGGGCTTGACCTACCTCAATATATATATATATATATATATATATATATATATATATATATTGTTGAAAGGCTGATCGCCCCACCGTTGGGCTGACCAATTGTTAAAAGACTGATCGCCCCACCGTTGGGCTGACCAATTGTTAAAAGACTGTGAGAGTCTTTTATGTTGAATTAAAAGTAAAAGTAATTAATTAATCGGTTTTGTACTTTCTTCTTTTTTGTACTTTTTTTTTGTACTTTTTACAAAAATAATTAGAATATTACACTAGTATAGTTACAGAAATGTCCTATAGATGGAGCTAAGTTTGGTTATTACAGTTGACACTTGTATAATTTTCGGTACATAAATAAAAGTAAATATACAATCTATACTTACTTACAAAGCTTGTTCCAAGTGCAAAACCTTATGGTTAATATCTTAATGTATATTTTTATGTATTTTTGCCAGCTAGCAGGAGCAAAGAGACTTTATTTATTATTTTCTGATGGTATAAGTGCGGGATCGGTACTCCAATTAGAATATATTTGAATATGTTAAACAAGTTATTAAATAAGTGATAATTCTGGACGAATAATCTACTAAATAAAACGAGAGAGTGAAAAGCAAATATACTGGTTTAATTGGTGATTTGAATAAAAAGGTAAGTTTTGAACTTAATAAATACATATCTACACATACCTACAAAATATCACGTGATCAGATAGACTAAATGAGTTTAGGTTAAGTAATGTTTTGATTCGATAACGTGATTGAGTTAATAAATCTAGCTTTAGTTTCTAAACACAAGGGAACTGTATTTTCTGTTTCCTTAAAGGTATTCTAATTTAAAAATAACATATTAAGCATACATACTATAATATTTACGATTGTGTTTAATAAAATAAATAAAAATTTCTAAATTTTAGGAAAAAGCAAATCAAATAATACTCAAGTTAGTTTACGATGGATACAGGATAATCGGTGGTTGTCTGGATTCCAATATTCGGGATAAAAGGCTCTGGTAGTGGTAAAATAAATTCAGGTCGCGTTCCTTTTGGCTTGGGGTCGAAGCGGATGGCGTACCCAGGGATTTGTATTTTCGTTTAAAACGACCAGGATGTTGTTGGGATAGGGAAAATTCGTCGAACGTTGCTGGGTAAGTAGGAGATACGTTGGATATACTTGAGGTACTGTTATAATAATTTATTCTATATTTTCTTCTCCAATTTCAGGGCGACACTTTTACAATACGTCGACGTGTTCGTAGAATTTTTACAACATGTCGCTAACTCTCGTTTGTTTTAATCCAGGCTTCCCATTCGTACTTCTTGTATGTATTTATTTAATCTCGTAATAATTATTTATAAATGCAATAGTTTATTAACACAAATCGTTTTGATACTTTACAAAAATTATTGTTTTAATTATGAAATACAAATAATTGTCTTTGGAATGTTTATTGTTTCAATAAATGCCTGTATTTAATTGGGATATTTCCCGCTATGTATTATTCAAATAAGTACAGTTTTTCCTAAAGTATATGTGGCTTAAATTATCAATCAATTAAGTTAAAAAACTTCGGTAAAATAATGATATTGATGGAAACTGACTAAGGCTAATGAGTACATGTAAATAAATAAGTATGTGAATTCAATTTGAGCAATTAAAAACGCGGAATTAACTTTATTGATATGACATGTGAAAAATGCAGTTCCAACTATATCTTAGGTTCTAAAATAAACATTTTAAATCTAAAAATTCTGTATTTTTATAATTCTTGGGGTTCCTTACGTATATAGGCATGACCTACCACAATATATATATAAAGATAATTATTTCGTGACCTTTTTATGTTATGGTAAATTCAATTAGTTGGCGATTTAAGGTCTGGTTTTACTTCAAAATGTATATATTTAAAATAATCTTACATGTTTCGGCGCCTTTTTCAAAGAATTTAAAATATAAATGACAGTATATTAATGTCATACTTATACATTTGTAGTTGCCATGGATAAAATTATACAAAGATACATTCCAGTTTAATAATAATAAGGCATGATTTATTATTATTAAACTGGAATGTATCTTTGTATAATTTTATCCATGACAACTACAAATGTATAAGTATGACATTAATATACTGTCATTTACATTTTAAATTCTTTGAAAAAGGCATCATACGTAGAACCAGACCTTACGCCAACTAATTGAATCCACCACTATATATATATAAAAAGAAAACAATAACAGTGTACCCTTCTTGGACGTTTCAGTGATTCGTGATGTTAACAACTTGATCATTTTGAATTGGTACAGAGAGACAACTTCATCTGGTCGGTTCATTAATTATTATTCTCATCAACCTCTCAATCAAAAATATAACACCGTCATAGCTATGAAAAATAAAATAGCACACAAAAGTCACACTACCTTCTTAAAAGACAATCTTAGAGAACTTTTTAGCATCTTCGTCAACAATGGTTATCCTAGGCATATACTGAATAAATTGATATACAGCTCAAACTTTTACGACGGCCCTAATGAGGCCGTCCCTGAGGACAGTGTGATCTATAAGAATATTCCATATATTGGTGGTCTTACTCATTCAATTATATCACACTTTAAACAATTTAGGAACATTAAAATAGCCAAATACAACACATTTAATACAAAGGTATTTTCAATAATATAAAATATTATTAAAAATCTGGTGTGAAGAACATAAATACAGGTTCACTATTAATATTTTTTGTGAACGTGTCCGAACATATCCCTCCCCAGAGACGTAGATACGTATTTCGCCTTTCTACAGGCTCGTCGGCACGCCCCTGCTGGAAAAAGGATATTCTCAGATACATTCACAAAAAAGAACCACATCACCACATCACCGAAATTATCCAGACCGGGCGTAGAAGCTCCAGCAGTGTCTGAGAATATCCATTCTCCAGCAGGGGCGTACCGACGAGCCTGTAGAAAGGCGAAATACGTAGGGATATGTTCGGACACGTTCACAAAAAATATTAATAGTGAACCTGTATTTGTGTTCTTCACACCAGATTTTTAATAATATTTTATATTATTAAAAATACCTTTGTATTATACAAAACTGGTGGGGTTTACCTACTCATGCATGTTTCAATTATTCTGGTACAACACATTTATTTTGAAAAAATTATATAGTAAGACCAAAGATGTAACACCGTTAGCTTTAAATAGTCATGTTATCTACAGGATACCATGTTCGGATTGTCGTGGCGTGTACATAGGCCAAACGTCGCAATGGCTAAAACAGCGTATCACACAACATAAAAGTGATGTCCGTATTGGTAAGAGATCTTGTGCTCTGGTGGATCATGCACTTGATCTCGGCCATACATTTAATTTTGGCGATGTCAGAATTGTGGACGCTGAAAATAATTACAAAAAAAGATGCTTTTTAGAAATGGTGCATATCAACGGAGACACTAATAGCGTAAATTATAAGTCTGATACTAATGGACTAAGTATAATCTATTGCAATATACTCGGTGTTGGGGGTTAATTGAACTGCCAAGTTTTATTAACCAGTCCTTGTATCATTTGATTTGTAGTTGTTGTTGGTTTCGATTTTATATAGGTTAGTTTTATATTTTAACATTTATGTATATTTGTTTTTAAAAGGTTGACGATAAACCAACATCATCTTAATTTCTTAATAATCTTAATGTTTTAAATTTGATTAATTTTAACATGTTTAGTGTCGTTGTTTGCTGAATTGTAAGTATTTTGTTATTGTCATATTGTTTAATATATTGTGGTTTTATTAAACATGTAGACACATATAAGTGTTTTAGATAATTTCTTAGCCGTTAAAAATAGGCATCTGCTTTCTAATCTGACGTTTCCTTTCATAACTGACACCTGCTTTCAAAACAGACATCTGCTTTCAATAACTGACATTTGCTTTCACTAACTGACATCTGCTATCAAAACTGACATGAGCTTTCAAAACTGACTTCTGCTTTCAACTTGACATCTACATTCAATAACTGACATCTGATTCATTAACACTTTTGCTTTATAATGCATTTGCATAGCTTGAACCTGGGTCTATTGTGGCTTAGTGGTAAAAGCGACAGCCCGGATAGCTGTAGACTTGGGTTCGAGTCCCAACGTAGACCATATTTTTCAATATTTCGTTGAACTTTATTTCTCAAATCAACGATCCATTGTTTTGACTCAGCGTGCATATCGTCGTTATTTTAATGTGCGGGTTGGACCCTCAGAGTCAACAATAAACCGTCTGGTTGCAAATTTTCTAGAACAAGGGGCAGTAAGGAACCTTCCTGGTGCCGGCAGACGACGAACGGTGCACACGGATGACAATATTGAACGGGTACAAGAGAGTATTCGGGAAAATGGAGAGACATCAACCAGGAGACGTTCGACACAACTTGGCCTCTCAAGAGGGTCGCTGCAGAGAATTTTGCATACAATAAGAATGTTTCCATACAAAATTCAGCTTGTCCAACAATTGAAACCGACAGATTACCAGCAACGACTTGATTATGCAATTTATTTTCGTCAAAAAGCAAAAGAAAATCATGATTTTATTCATAATTTAATTATGAGCGACGAAGCCCATTTCCAATTAAATGGGTTCGTTAATAGGCAAAACTGCAGATATGGGCTACGGAAAATCCAAGAGTAGTTCAACAGCAAGAATTACACTCACTTAAGTGTACCGTTTGGTGCGGTGTTTCGTCGGAAAGGATAATTGGCCCATATTTTTTTGAAAAGGAACACGGTGTCGCCGTTTCCATCACTGGTGTTAGATATCGGACAATGTTGGAAAATTTTTTAAGGCCAGCCGTGGAAAACCATCCGCAAGTATGGTTCCAACAGGATGGAGCCACAGCGCACACTGCGAGTGACACAATGGCTCTTTTACGCGACATCTTTGGTGAACGAATTATTTCCCGTACAAGCGATTTTAATTGGCCTCCGCGTTCACCGGATTTAACTGCTTCAGACTGTTTCCTTTGAGGTTATTTGAAAGAAAAGTCTATATTAATAAGCCTCGAATCATACAGCAATTAAAAAATAATATACGCGACGAAATCAACAACATAACAACTGAAGTTTTGCGAAAGATTATGGAAAATGTTTTGGAAAGAGCACGAATATGCGAAGCAGAAAATGTCCACCACTTGCGAGATATAATTTTTCATAATTAAATTAAAAATATTCTTCATTAATATACTGTATTTAAAATTAAAAAAAATTAATAATTATGTCTTAAATAAGAAGTTATAATGAACTCAAACCCCTTCGGTCATTTAGGGCCACCCTGTATATGGGCTATTGATTGTATTACTCCACCCACGAGCCTGTTACAGTGGCCTTTACACTTTAAAATCATCGTTATGTTAATGATAATAAAATACACATAACATTTAATAAACTAGTACATATACAGTAATAAAAATCAGTCAAAGACAGGCTTGAAATCTCTTTCTATTGTGTGCATTTTAAATATGCATGTGAGTACTTTTATCGCTAAATATATATCTCAATGTACGTATAAAAGTAACATGTGTGTCATGAAAACTTCAATTATTTTTACTTGTGTTTTGTGTGTCTTGCCATTTTTATATTTGAAAACATACTCTACTAGAAAAAAACGGGAAAAATAAAATAAAAAAAACAGAAAAAGCAGAAAAACAAAAAAACGCCACGTGAAAAAGGCGAACCCCACGCACCGGCTTTTCCTAGAAACTCTAACAATTAAGAGCGTGTAGCATAATCTAAATACTAAAGCCGACTCCCTCAGGTTCAGCAATATCTACATACCACAACTACAACATATAACACCAGGTATACAGAATAAGTTCACTTAATAATATTATATAATGTGAGGGAGTGTAGTTTCCTGTTGGTGCGTGGGGTTCGCCTTTTTCACGTGGCGTTTTTTGTTTTTCTGTTTTTTCTGTTTTTTTTTATTTTATTTTTTCCGTTTTTTTCTAGTAGAGTATGTTTTCAAATATAAAAATGGCAAGACACACAAAACACAAGTAAAAAGAATTGAAGTTTTCATGACACACATGTTACTTTTATACGTACATTGAGATATATATTTAGCGATAAAAGTACATACTCACATGCATATTTAAAATGCACACAATAGAGATTTCAAGCCTGTTTCCGACTGATTTTTATTACTGTATATGTACTAGTTTATTAAATGTTATGTGTATTTTATTATCAGTAACATAACGATGATTTTAAAGTGTAAAGGCCACTGTAACAGGCTCGTGGGTGGAGTAATACAATCAATAGCCCGTATAGTTTAGGTTATGTAAGTACTTGTGATACAGTTTATTAATATTGTACAATGACAACATATTGGCAAGTTTGTTACATTTCTTTTTTTCTTCTTAATAAATAAAGGTCTAAACACAATACCGAAACGTCACGAAACCAAAATAGTGTTTTTCTACAAAAGGACACCCTAATTCTACACAAGTGTAGTAAGAAATTAATATATATATATATATATATATATATATATATATATATATATGTATATACAAGATGCATTTACTTTATACAGTGAGAAAAATCAAAATATTGAAAAAGTACAAACTTGAAATTAATTATATCACCTATAGTTAAGGTGAATGCTTAGTCACACCACAATAAACATTTTTTATTCACATTAACTATTACAATATATTCTAAACTTTGTTCTGTAAAGTGCGTTGTTTTATTAGACAGTATGCAGACAATATAGAAAAATTTCGCTCAACATCAGAGATAGTGAGTGGCGCATAGAAATAATAATCTTTAAATTTAATATATCTACCGATTTCCGTAATTTGAACATTACTATAAAAGCCTTTCAGACATTAAAATTAGGACTACGAGCGAATATTGCATCAATCTCATTATTTAAGCGAAACCGACTCTGTCTCTGCGCCTGCATGACTCCTTAGAGGATAGCGTCTGTTCCCGCAGTATACCTATAACCACATTGTATTCCGTATTAATAGAACACAATCGGAAATAATATTTCGGAGACTTTTTAAAAAACTTGCAAAAAGGAAACTATTAGAATAGTAAATTTGTTATTATACATTTATTAATAACTTAAAATATTGAAATTTAATTTTTGTTTAATTTAAATTTATTGTATTTAAACAAGAAATAATAATGATAAAAATCAAATTAAAGTCGGTCATTTTTAATAAATGATAAATATTGAAACGTGAATTCCCAGAATTTACATTCATACTTGACAGAATTTGTGATTTCGAAACATGTTATATTTACATAATTTATTGATAAAAATATTGTATATGAATGTTTATGTAAGTTGTTAAAACAGAATAAACCTTCTATTTTAAAATGAAATTAGAATACCAAAAACAAATTGACTGAAAAGTAAAAAAAGAGGTAATTTAAATCGATAACCTAATATAACCAAATATTTCTGTTGAAATCAGAAGTAATTTTAAATTATTATTAACTGGAATTTATTGAACGAATTAATTGATGAAATTTTGTAGAAATGTATGAAATTAGTTTAAAAATCATAAATATGTGGAAAAGCATTTTTAAAAGTGATCAGAAAATAAATTTCCTAATAGATCTAGGATAAGCAAAGGTGTCACAAAATTGCTTATAATTTTTGAAAGTATATATTATGTTATTTTCAATAATTGCTTTAAAGAAGCTATTAGATGAACAAAAACCTTAGTTCCAGTCAAAATTGTTTTACATACTTTGTGATTCTTTGCAATTGAATGTTTCTCAATTATGGCGAAAGAGTTTAATGGAACCGACAAACAATTGTCCACCTGAGACATATGTTCTACGTAATTTAGATATTGATGATAATGTCCATTCACCCGACAATGAATATAAAAGAAATAACCAGGATGGCGTACAATTTTGAAATGAATGTAATTAATATGACTAACTAAAATTAATTAATTAATTAAAAATTCCCTTGAAGTATTTTTATAAATAAAAAATTCAAGCAAAAATCAAATATAGATAAAATGTATCTACAAAAAAACTATATATTTTTAAATAATCTGTTTGGAAAATATTTAAACAATATAGGAAAAGGCGTGAAAATACAAAATAACAAAAATTTGATTTTTTTTAAATATTTAATTTGTTCTATTCTGTATTAGAACACTTTTCATGTTCTTTCACCTTCATTATAACTAGCTTTCCATGATTCCCCTCCATCATTTTCTATTTCCACAATTTTCTAGAGCAAATATTTGCAGCTTTATTTGTATTTATTGATATTAACGCCCAAATCTTGTTATTTGTAATGAACTCCTTTTGCATCCACAATACAGTTCAATAAATTTTTCATTTTAATGAGGTTAGATCGTGTATTTGTTTTCTATATTTTCATTTAGAATACACGTTTACGTATATCATGCTTGCAACAATTATTGAATTTTTTGACTTCTATGTATGTAAGAATACACGTTTATATAACATACATTAAGTAAACTAATATTAGATTTTGCTCTAGCAATACATTAATATTTATACAATATAGATTATATGTAGATAGTCGAAACGTCAAGTACGCTTAAATTCGTATAAGCTAAAGATTTTCTATTACGGTTAATATTTACAAAAAAACAAGAGTAATAACAGTTCACATTTATTGCGTTTTATATTGAAGGTTGACAATAATTGCGAGACATATAAGTCACCACGCCCGAGAACACAAATCGTTGGGACACATGGGTTGTGTCGTATAGATTTAGAATTTATGGCGCAATTTAAATACTTATTACATACAAATACAATCTTGACATTTGAACAGATGTGCAAATGTATTTTCAGCATCCGATTTTATGAAAATATGTAGGAACTCTTACTTGCATGTAACTATTTTACTAGGAAAGAAATTTTTCTCTATTAAACCTTGATCATGGCTCTGATTTATTGGTTCACTATCTGTAAAGATTAATTGGTCATGTTATACCTATGTATATACATACATGTGCGTACTTCTATTTACGGCAAGCTTCAGTCACTATTAAATATTATAACAATTAAATGTTAATCTAATATTTATGATTGTATACAAGCTTGTAAATAATTACAGTTATCTAATGTATACTGTGCTACATTTAATGGTAATAGTTTCATTGAAGCGGTGTGGTGCTTGAAGAGTAAAAGAAAGTGACATCATGAGCTAAATCAAATAGCAAACACATATTATAGTTGTAATTAATGCTATTAAATATTTCTAAGAGAATACAATATACAACTTATTTTAATCAAATAATACCTCTAATCACTATTGATAGACGAACGCATAGAATAATTAAATTTACATATGGTTAGTACTGTAGGTTGATAGAATATTTTAATTTTGTTCTAGATGTAAGTGCGTTGGCTGATTATATTTTATTATCATATTATTTTTAGCCCGGGAAATTTTGGTCTTTTATTTAAAGTAAAAAGGACGCTCTAGAATACCTGGATTGCAGGTCTGTGATAATGTAATTTTTGATAACCGATATTAACCGCTATTAACATATTCAATAATTTGTTGTTAAAACCGACGTAGTAACTTTAACTGTAAAAGCACCAACTCTACTCCTATAAATATACGTATAAGATCAATAATATCGAGTTTCGTCATGAAACGAAATTTGTTATATTGTATATATTTATATAACGTGCCTTCAAAAACTTTCCTCATTAGAGACAGTCTGCTCATTCAAAATTATACGTTTGTGACAGACTACGTGCACTGCCACCAACCATTATCAAAAAGCATGGCTGTCTCTAATGAGGAAACTTTTTAAGGCACGTTATGTTAGATATCACTAAATTTAGGATGGGAAATTAATGTATAACATTTCAAATTCTATAAATATTCAAAGTACATTTTCAAGTTTAAATCACTGCATAACATACTTTTATTAACATATTCAAATTATAAAACTTTCTTTAAATTCTAAGAATTTACATTTTCAATTTTATTACTTTATACATTAGACCAGTCAATTTATTGCATAAAGTTATTAGTGAACGCATTCAAGACACGATATTTAATTTGACCACCCATTATTAACTAAATATGTATACTAGGTTCCATTGTCTAGTAAATGGAGTTTATCCGGAACTATATACTTAGGCTTACAACACCTACTAATACTTAATTAGTAATGATATTTTATTATTTATTTATTAGTAAGATTATATTTAAGATCCTATCATAAACCTGGTATTGTTGCCGTAGGTACAATTAACAACGAAGTAATAAAACAGGAAAATTTCCCATCGTGATGTTAAACAATACAATGTTCAAAGAATACACGCATTTAATTATGTAATTATATAGTTAGGGATAGCGGTATATTTTTACCTATTTTTAAAACAGTATCAATCAGAGTCTCACGCCAGCAACAAGAGACTCAACAGTATCAACTCAACAACAAGAGACATACAGTCTTAAGTTTACGTTAAGCGTTAAATTTGTGAGATTACCTTAATAAATTAGGTTTAAATGTTTTTTGATTAAGTAAATAAAATACCCAGAAAACACACCTAAATTTAAATATAACTGCCACCAACCAAAATAAATAACCAGCTTATACGAAAATTACATCCCGTGAGCCGAATACAACCCCAACATTTGGTTCTATGAAAGTAGATACGGGGATGAACGGGGATCATATCCATTCATCTTCATGTCTACAAGGCGGACAAGGTCTCCACCATTTCAAACCTATTGTGCTTTATCCAACTTGTTTCTAACGCTTTTGATTCTAGCGGTCAAGTAGATACCATTTACATTGACATATCGAAGCTTTTGACCATATAGATCATGCGATTATTCTTTCGAAAACTTGATCCGTTCGGATTCAACCCTCAACGTCAATTCTTTTTTTCTTCTTACCTACGCAGTAGAGTATAAAATCTATGATATAACGGATACAAATTATTTATTTACTGAATTTGATTTATTGTGATAAATTAACTTTTGCTGACGATTTAAAGATTTTTTTAAAATATGAATTCCATAGATGTATGCGATTTTTTGGAAAGGTAGACCAACAAAATAGCTCGGTGGTGTGACCGAGCTATTTGGTGAGTGCGATGTGGTGTGCGCTCGGTGGCATTTCGACACATAGTTTATCAACTATGTGTCGAAACATAAGTAGGAAGTTTCACAAACAGAATGCAGCCACTTGTCTATAATTATTCGATACTTATGCGTTCATATTCAGTAAGACTTAGCCGTTTACTTCGATTATAATCGTACCTTTGCGAAACATAGAAATGATTTTGTTTCGTCAGTTCTGAAGACATTATGTTTTATAATCAGGAACTGTTTGTAACTCCAAATTTCCACAATGACACCTTAGACCCTTGCCCACAATAAGGTTTTAGATTTGAGTGTGCACGATTTATATGGAATCCTTTCTACTAATTCCACAAATTAAGCATCGAGAACGTTAAATGAAAATTTTTTGAATATATTTTTTTTATAACTGAGGATGTTCATTCTCGGAGAAGAGTTGGTTACCATCTTTTAATCAATAAATTTAAAATTGAATCTCTTCATGCTAAGCGACAATTCAAGTCTAAAATTTATTTATAAAGTGGTTCATTTCGAGATCGATTGGTTTGTTGTCTCAATTAGATTTTCTAACACAGCTTTTGATTTTAGACAAAACGACATATTTTATAAGTCTACGGCTAGAACTAATATCACTTATAATTTCGCATTTCAAGCATGTGTCAACTGTTTATTGTTTTAGCGTCGTATTGTGATATTCACAAATTTTGAATGAAGCAAAAATGTATTTATAATATTTTAATAGATGCATCTTTATATCAATTATAGCTTCTTATTTTTGTTTGTTTGTAGTTTCTTACCTTTCTTAATTTATAGTTAATAATAATACTGCTTTTTGGTTTTGTATTTTGGTATATTTATTTTGTATGAATTAGTTCGTTGTTTGACACTTTTTTACACAATTTGACACAATTTTTAAGTTTTCTTTTTATTTATTGACATTATTTATAGTTTATTAGACAATGAAGTTTAATATTTTTATTATTACTAGATTCTATTGAGAGGTGGTGAGTGTTGTGCGCCCTCAGTAGTGCAGTCGCTGCCAGTCGACTGCTCAACCGAGGGCCCCCGTGGGAAAATTACGCACTTTGTGTCTGTGGCTTCCCTGGGATAAGGTAAAAGATTATGGAGAAATACATTTAGAAATTAAAAAAAATTGTTATTATTATTTTCAAGCAAAGCTTTTTACAGCATTAAGATATCTGTGATATAAAAGGTAGAAATGATAAATCAAGAATGGAATTTATTATAGGAGAAAAAAATAAACAGACCCAGGGTAAAACTATGCACAGAAATGTACAGTAATCATTATCTAATTGTAACTTAATAAAAAAACCAAATACCACAGCTATATATATATACATATATATATATATATATATATATATATATATATATATATATATATTGAATTTAATTGGAGTGAGAAATAGCAATTATTCAAATCTCCTCTCACATGTAATTGTCGCTAAATTTGTGCAATTGATTCTACATTCTAACAAGATCAATTGCACAAATTTAGCGACAATTACATGTGAGAGGAGATTTGAATAATTGCTATTTCTCACTCCAATTAAATTCAATATAATTCGTATATATACACGAAAGTATAAAAATAAAATCATGTCCATGTTAGAATATCGTGTACTGATGATCTGTAAAGACAGTGAAATATCGATATATGCACGTTTCTGGACGGATGTGGTTTTTTTCATATATATATATATATATATATATATATATATATATATAATTGAAAAGAAATTATCGACCGTGATATATTATCAAAAATTAATTAAAATTCGGGTAAGCGGTCAATTAAAAAACTCCTTTATTCAATTACCCTATATTTCGCAACACTTTGTCGCTTCTTCTGGGGTAAAAAATGTAGAGTTAAAAAATAATAAAATTGACGTACAAAAATATAAAAATGATTAGATATATTTGATATATTTGTTATTTGGAGACTCTTCCCAATTGCTGGTCCCTGCTGCCTTAATTTTTCGATTCTGCCAAATCTCTCTTTAAATTCGTTGGCAATTCCTTTGGCCATTCGCAGATCTCGGGCTACGAAATGAGCAAGTACGTAGTCTGGCGGCACCGTAAACAAAACTTTCTGTTTCTCGATGGTCACCCAAAATCGAGCTTTTCTCGAACCAGAATACTCTTCCATAAAGTTTTCGAAAGTTAGTTCCTGGTATTGGCTATCCAATTGGCGCAAGTCAGTGGCTTCGCCATTATTGTCTCCAGAGTATGGGGCTAATCGATTAAAATGTACGATTCTTGGCTTAGTATGAGGTGTTCGTCTGATGCAGTATATTACATCATTGATCCGCTTCAACACCTCGTATGGCCCCTCCCAATTCTTTTGAAGTTTTGGATATAGGCCCCGTCGGCATTGTGGACTATATAACAAAACTCGATTGCCTTCATGGTAACCACCCATCTCGGCGTTGATGTAGCTCTCCTTCATTATGTCACTAGCATCTTGGATATTATGTCTGACTTGTTCGTGGATATTATCTAGTTGTCCTCTGAGCGTGCTGACATAATCTTCTCCGACCATATCTTCACCAGGCTAGCTCCCAAACTTTAAATCACAGGACAATCGGAGTTCCCTCCCGAATAGCACGTTTGCGGGTGATTGGCCAGTTGTCTCTTGAACGGAAGCGCGATACGCCATTAGAAATAAGGGTAAAAGTTCGTCCCAATCTCTCTGGTGTTCGGAGGCCACTTTGGATAAATGTCTGATCACGGTCTTGTTTATTCGCTCTACCATCCCATCTGATTGTGGATGCAAGGGAGTTGTTCTCGTCTTCGGTATGCCCAAAAGTTCACACATCTTTTCGAATAGACTGGACTCAAAATTTCGCCCTTGATCGGAATGAAGTTCCAAGGGTACACCAAAACGGCTGACGAACTCCTTCACAATCACGTCTGCTACAGTTCCAGCTTCTTGATTTGGTAGAGCATATGCTTCAACCCATTTGGTAAAGTAATCCATGACCACACTTATGTATTTATTTCCTTTGTCGCTTTCTGGAAAAGGGCCGGCGGCATCTATGGCGGTCCTTTCAAATGGGCTTCCTACATTGTATTGGCGCATGGGTGCACGTCGACGCCTCTGGGGACCATTGCTTCCGGCGAAATTAGCACACTTTCGGCACTATTCCTTCACATCTCATGAACAATTCACCCAGTAAAATTTCTGCCGCACCTTCTCCAGTGTTTTATAGACGCCAAAATGTCCCCCAGAAGCACCATTATGGAGTTCTCGCAATACCTTTAATAGTCTCTTCTTGGGAACCACCATTTGCATCTTCCGCGTGCTTCCATCGTGATTTTCAACCTCACGTCTCAGGAGATCGTCTTCCATGGTTAAGGAATCCCATAATACCCAGTATGACGTCAATTCTCGTGAATGGGGAGCAATTTCTTGTCAGGTCGGTCTTTGCCCATTTCTCTTCCAAGCCCTGAAGACTGCAAGATCTGTATCAGCTTCTTGATCTGCGCGTAAATTGTCAGGTTGCCGTTGGTCATCAACCACGGTGGTTCGAAGAGCATTCGCCGAGTTGTCTTCGATTCGGTTGCAATGTCGACAGTCTTCTGGACCGGGCCTTCTGGAAAGAGCATCTGCATTTCGATGTTTGAGGCCTGCGTTCAATCCATCTAGCAACATGACCTTCGGGATTCCTAAATTGTAAGAGCCACTTCAAGGCGGCATGATCAATACGGATCAGGAACTTCTGCACATACAGGTACTTGTAAAAATGCTCAATGGTCTTAACTACTACCAATAGTTCTCTCCTGGTTACGCAGTAGTTCCTCTCCGGTTTGGACAGGGTCTTGCTGAAGTAACTAATAACCATTTCTTGTCCATCTTGGATTTCAGAGAGCACACCACCAATCCCGACGTTACTGGCATCTGTGTTCAGTACAAACCTCCCAGATGGCAGTGGATGGTTTAAAACAGGTGCACTGATTTTCCACAGTTTTTACTTTTTCTGGATCCACAGCAACTCCTTTTCCGGAAACCACATGTCCAAGGTAATTTACCTCCTTGCGGAAAAGGTGACAAGTCTTTGGACTTAATCTCAGGTTGGCATTTCGCAACCTCTGGAATACTACCTTCAAATTTTTCATGTGATCTTCTAAGGTCTTCCCTACCACAATCACATCATCGAGATATACCAGGCAGGTATTCCAAGATGGTCCCCCAGTAAAGTGTCCATAAGGCGTTCAAAAGTAGCTGGGGCGTTACACAGTCCAAATGGTATGACTGTAAACTGCTAGGGTCCTGTACCTAAACTGAAGGCAGTCTTCTCTATGTCATTGGGGTCCATTCCCACTTGCCAATAACAATAATAGTCAAGACTGGAGAACCATTTTGCTCCTGCCAAGGTGTCTAGCGTATCGTCTATTCTTGGGAGAGACTAGCTGTCCTTTTTGGTCACACTATTCAAACGACGATAGTCCACACAGAATCTGGTAGATCCATCCTTCTTCCTGACAAGGACCACTGGTGAAGCTCATGCACTATTCGACGGTTCAATTACTCCTTGGCTTTCCATATTTTATATAATCTCCTTGGCTTCCTCACGCTTTGCCAGTGGTAACCTTCTTGTCCTTGTCGTATTGGGCTTGCATCGCCGGGATTTATTTTGTGCATGACAATATTAGTTCTTCCTTTCGTACCACTTTCAGTTTCAAAGACGTCTTCATAAAGTTTGATTAGATCATTAACTTGGCTTTGTTCTTTCTTGCTCAATTCTTGACATACTGAGTCGATTATCTTGAACAATTTCTCAGGAACCTGCACGAATCCATTCTTCTTCGCCTCTACACGATGAACGACGGGCAACACTGGCGAGCACCACCCCAAAATAGTACCCTTCTTCAATGAAACAGGGTAATAGTTCGCATTCATTACCCTTATCGGTACAGTCTTCTGAGTCTTAACAAGCATTTTGACAACTACTATTCCTCGGCCCACCTCGTCATCATCAGCCTTTGGTTTCAACATTGTAACATTTCTGTTCAAATAATCACCTTCCATACATGCCGTCAAAAATGTCTTAGTTCTTGCATCCACAACAACATACTGTAATTACTTGTACATTCCCACAATTTTTCCCATGAAGAAACAATTCATCATTATTTATTTTTAAAGTGCCTTCTTTCATGTTTAACTGGACGCCGTAGGTGTTCATGATGTCGAATCCCAAGATTATTTCTTCGTCTATGTCGGCTACGAGAACACGATGTCGGATTGATGTTGGTCCTATGATAAAATTGACATCTACTTCACCGGCCACAGAAGCTGCTTCTCCTGTTGCTGTCTTAAGTCTCCATTTGCTAGAAAATAACTTTTTATTTCTGGAAATTGAATCGGGTCGCACGATGGTTTTCGTCGATCCAGTATCTAGCAAGCAATCATAGGTCCTTCTTTCCATAATAGCGTCCACATACAGGCCGTTAGTTTGATGTTGCAAGGATGCGATTTGGGCAGTCCTTGGGGCTTGCGGATTCTCAGCCGATTCTTTCTCACATTTATTCTTAATGTGACCGTTTCTTCTACAATTCCTGGATGGCCGCGCACTTTTATTTGGTTTAATCTGATTTATGACTCGACTAACCACCTGCTCCATGAATTCCTCATTTTCCTGTTTGTCGACAGAACAGCCACGAGCATGGTTCCGAGAGGCTTGTTTTGCAGTCTCAAACTCAAGTGCGTACGCCAAAGCATCGATCAAAGTCTTTGGTCGTGCTAACCTTAATGTTTGCTGCGTATCAACATCCCGTAGACCATCTATGAACGCCTGGACAGCTAAGTGTTCCATGAAATTATCTGGCGCCATCGGATATGCAAGTCGAACTAGACGAGCAATATCTGCCTCAAATTCCTCAAGATTCTCGCCTTCCTTCTGTGATCGATTCTTCACTTGGGTATGGTATACTTGCTACAAATGCGCATGGCCATATCTTATCTCCAAGCGTTTAATGAGTTGAGAATAATCTTTACGTTCTTCAAGAGGTAATATCTGCAAAATATCACTAGCATCACCCCTCAATGCTATGATTGAAGCAGTAGCCTTCTCGACAGAAGACCATGCGTTTGCTTCTGCGGCTGCTTCGAATTGCGTCAGATAAGTCGCCCATGACGTCTTTCCATCAAAGGTTGATGGCTTGATTCTGGTCTTCGCGATAGTCACAGGTTCTTCTTTTATTTCGATGGACCGCGGTATAACTTCTTCGTTGACCTGCTTGGGATCATAATGACTCATGGTAACAGGTAATTTCATCTGAGTCATTATTGCCTCTAAAAGTCTAGAATGTTCTCCAATTTTCTCCTCTACAGCTATGAAAACCTCTTCCTTTAACGCTTCTGAGTTTTCCGCTAGTCGCTGTTCTAGAACTTTCTCCAGAGCTCTCGAATTTTCAGAATTCTTCTTTTCCATTATTTCCAGAGTTTGTTCCATTTGTTCCAGACTTTTCTCGAAAGTTTTAGTATTTTCCAGTCATTTCTTTTCTAGATTTTTCTCGAGAATTCTAAAAGCTTCTAAGTTTCTATCTTCCATCTGTGCTTGTGAATCTATTAGACGCTGTTCCAAAGTTTGCGAATTGTCTATTAATCGTTGTTCCAAACTTATCACACTGTCCAGATTCTTCTGTTTCATTTGTTGCATTTGAATTTGCACATTCTCTATTAGCCGTTGTTCCATATTTTTCGCACTATCCAGATTCTTCTGCTCCATTTGTTGCATTTGAATTTGTGCATTCTCTATTAGTTGTTCCATTTTCATCAACAGCGAATTCACGTCAGCTTCTCCACCTGGAACTTTAAAGACGTAATTCTCTGGATCCTCGCATTCTTGGATTAACACGTCTCGAAGCCGTCGCTGGAGAATTTCCTCTTTGCCGGTTGTATCTTCATCTCTTTCCTCTATTCTCGTTTTAATTGAGTCACTTTTAATTCCGTGAGTTTCACTCTGTTGGCCATCACGATATTTAAAATACCGTCTTTTCTTACTGTGTATTTATTTGAACGGATATTTAATTAACACTTTATTATCCACTTAGTCCGTTATTTATTAATTAACTTCACCTTCCACATCTGACAAATACTTTACAGTTAGTTTTATTTAAATAAAACTAACGGTAACTTAGACACGCACTACATCGATATTAAAAACGAATAACAATTTAAAACTAATTACTAACAATAAGCACATTTATGTATTTATATTTATGTAAGTTTACTCAGCGATGATTTGGTATGGAATGCCCTCAATCCCTTCCTCGACGGCTTATATATCGGTGTCGAACCACTTCTCGAGCATTCTATATCCATCGAGAAGGCGCTGGGAGATATGATACGTAACGTATCGTTGCATAAGTCATCACTCAGTGATGAAAGACGGCAGACTATGTGCCCCACACTGTTAAATTTAATAATACACATAAGGTGTATTAGATAAAAATGTAGATTTTATAAAATTAGGGCAACTTTTTACCAATACTGAAGATCCATTGTACAGATACAAAGAGCACTTTAACTATGCAAATATAATATCTCTCAACGTCGAACAATCCTTCTCAGTATATAAACGTATTATTATTAAATTTGACAGTGTGGGCACATAGTCTGCCGTCTTTAGACTCATCTCATCAGTGATGACTCATGCGACTATATTGAATTGTGATGACTCATCACAATTCAATATAGTCATAGAAACGATTATTGAAAAGATTGGAGATTATTTTTTATTTTGTGTGAGAAACACACAGAGAGATTTCGAAGCAGTTAAAAAAGACATAAAATAGAATAAATATTATAGATATTAGTAAAGATAGTAAAGATATAGTAAATTAATATCCATAAACTAATTATCAAAAATAATGTACACAATTCAAGAAGAATTAGATTGTATTTCATAAAATTGGTAAAATACGATAATATCGCAACTATAAGAACCTTGTGGAAATTTGTTTCGGTTATTCAATATTCTGCTGCCATAAATTGTAAAAGGCTGTATCCAGAATTTACGAAGAAATAAAGAAATATCCTGTTGGTACGACCATCATAATTTATCAAGTTTAACCACACAATCCAGTAATATGTCCAGAGACGTCGCATTCAACATTAAATTGGTATCACGATCCAGTAATATATATCCCGCGATACTTCGTAGAAATCGTTCGACATTCCAGGTATTTCATGAATATTTTTAAACAAGAAACAAGCATTAGTTAAATAAAATCAGTATTTATTATTAAATTTAATTAATATAGTTATTTCTATTGAAAAAAGAAGTCAATTAATAAATTTTATATGAGGTTTAACCCTAGTGTTAGTATTGTAAATAACTGAATGAAAATATGAAAATCAAAGAAGTTGATAGAATTTCCTATTGGAACTTACAGTAAATATTGTTATTATAGTAATTTTCCTACAAATATTGGTTACTGATATCCTCCAATCTCCTATGCGTCTTTTCCATATTTATTTTAGAATAACGATTTGTCCTAAAAAAATAATTACATTGAGAAATATAATAAAGGATATGTAAATGTACATAAATGATCCGGGTATATTATCAATTATTACATATTAATAAACACACACACACACACACACACACACACACACACACACACACACACACACACACACACACACACACACACACACACACACACACACACACACACACACACACACACACACACACACACACACACACACACACACACACACACACACACACACAAATATATATATATACTCGTACAAATATATATATACAATGTGTCCGGGAAAATGTGGGAAATCTCTCGGATTGAGATAGAACATTAAAAAATAAGATGACAAGTTCCCATAATTTTTTTCCTAGCGGCCCTCCCTGCGGAGATACGGCCTCCTAAAGGACGCCACTGGAAATCAATTTTTGTTGAATAACTTTTAAACTACTTATTATAATTTAATGAAAATTTAATATGATAAACAGTAGTAAGGACCTCTTAAAATACTGCCCTTAAATTTAAATTAGCATGTTTAGTTTACCAGGGGCGGACTAGGTTGTACATTTTAATGCTTACATTTTTAACACCCTGTATGATAAGGAGTTAAAAAAACAAATTTGGATACCTTGAACATTAAGCTAAAGAAAAGGTACTCTTGTTCATTGTCGATAAAATGAACCGTTTTCGAGGAAAAAAAATAAAAGGATTAATGTTTTATTTCTATTAAAAAGAACCATGTTTTTTATTTTTCTTTGTCTGCAACAAAGTGTGATACAAAAGTCTGAAATAAAACTGTTTTCAGTACTAAAAAACGCATTGTTTTTACAAACGTTACTATGGTACCCACGAATTAATAAATATCTTGCATTGACGTGTAAATTTTAAATCTTGTAATCTTTCATATTGTTAACACGTTGATCCTTTACTTCGATATTAATTTATTGAATTTTGAATATCTTGGTAAATTTAATTTGATAATGGGATACACATTTAGTGAGTATGCAGATATGCATCTTATGTACGGTCTTGCATCTTGCAATGCTTTGGAAGCAAGAAGGTTGTATGAAGAAAGATATCCTAAACGCAATATTCCAAATCAGAAAACATTTCAGCGACTTGACCAACGTCTAAGAGAGACTGGTGGGCGATCCCATTTAATAAGGTAACATTATTGACTTTCTTTAATGTTTTAGGAAGTTTTGCGAAAAAAAGTACTGATGCTGGTGTGAGAAGAACAGTACGTACGGTGCAATTGGAGGAAAATATTTTGGATACTGTAGGTGATACTCCTTCAATAAGCACTCGAAAATTAGCCGCGCAGCTTAATACGTCAAAAACGACAATTCATGAAGTACTTAAAGAACAGTTGTTTTACCCTTATCATCTGCAAAAAGTGCATCTACTACTTCCTGAAGATCTTCCTCGTAGAATCCAGTTCGCAAACTGGCTGTTAGATCAGCAACGAACAAACCCAAACTTCATTAGCACTATTCTTTTTACCGATGAAGCAGGGTTTACCAAAAATGGTATTGTAAATTTACATAACTCGCATGTATGGGCTGATAAAAACCCTCATGCCACTGTCGTTCATCATTATCAACATCAGTTCCAATCAATTAATGTTTGGGCAGGAATAATTGGCAATTTTTTGATTGGACCATGCGTATTGCCGCCACGATTGAATGGTGAACTTTATTTACAGTTCCTTCAGAACGCTTTTCTGGATTCAATAGAGCATTTGCCACTTGCAACCCGCCAAAGCATGTATTTTATGCATGATGGGTCCCCACCTCATTTTAGCGTTGCTGTACGCGACCACCTGAATAACGTCTATCCAAACCGTTGGATAGGCAGAGGAGGTCCCATTGCCTGGCCTCCACGGTCTCCCGACCTAATGCCAATGGATTTTCATGTGGGGTCATCTCAAAACCTTGGTGTATTCCTCTCCGGTTGATACTAGGGAGGAACTTTTACAGAGAATCACATTTTAATGTGATGTGATAAGAAACAATGCTGGGTTGTTGTGGCGAGTACAGCAGTCCCCTATTCGTCGTGCCCGCGAGTGTATCAGAGTTCACGGAGCCCATGTTGAACCCACTTATGAAGTTTTTAATGGATTATTTCTAATTAGCGTATTTAGATTCAATCGTTGCAAGCTTTAGTGAGTACATTTCTAAACATAATTTTTGTTAAGGTGCCTTTCTGGGACAAAACTGCATTTCTAAGAATCTTTGTAATTTTGTCGTATTAAATAACCTAAACTAAAACTTTTTTGTTCCTGGAATGGCTTTTGTATCACACTTTGTTGCAGACAAAAAAAAATAAAAAAACATGGTTCTTTTTAATAGAAATAAAACATTAATCCTTTTATTTTTTTTTCCTCGAAAACGGTTCATTTTATCGACAATGAACAAGAGTACCTTTTCTTTAGCTTAATGTTCAAGGTATCCAAATTTGTTTTTTTAACTCCTTATCATACAGGGTGTTAAAAATGTAAGCATTAAAATGTACAACCTAGTCCGCCCCTGGTAAACTATACATGCTAATTTAAATTTAAGGGCAGTATTTTAAGAGGTCCTTACTACTGTTTATCATATTAAATTTTCATTAAATTATAAAAAGTAGTTTAAAAGTTATTAAATAAAAATTGATTTCCAGTGGCGTCCTTTAGGAGGCCGTATCTCCGTAGGGAGGGCCGCTAGGAAAAAAATTATGGGAACTTGTCATCTTATTTTTTAATGTTCTATCTGAATCCGAGAGATTTCCCACATTTTCCCGGACACATTGTATGTATATGGAAAAATAATTTTACACCATGTCAACGCATCGTCGCCTAAAGCAAATCTAACTACTGGAAGCTCTAACCCTCCACCATAAAACCCTGACGTAGCACCCTGTGGTCTCTTTTTGTTTCCAAAAGTTAAAGATAAAATGCTTGAAATCACTTTTACGTCATCAGATGAAGCAGTGGAATATTATAAAAACCTGGTTTCTGAAGTGTATCAGTAAGAGTGGCATCATTACTTTAAGGACTAGTTTCATCGAATGCAAAAATGTATTGATAGTAAAGGAGAATATTTTGAAAAACTATAAAATCATTATTTTTATTTAACTAATCCTTGTTTGATTTTCTAAAATGTTCGGTGTCGCCCTCGTATAAGATTGTTATAGGTGACGAAACTTGGATCTATGCCTACAATTTTTAAGTAAAGCACAATCTGTTTGGGACCCTCGAAACGAAAACCCTACGAAAGTTTTTCGATCACGAAGCACTACGAAGAAAATGATCGCTTGTTTCTTCAATTTTACAACTGTAACTTTAGAGAGTCGAAGAACCGTGGACGCGTATGTTCTACCACAATTTATTTATAATTATTCAACAATACAACTCTCACTCAGTACGTCATCCTATTTATCTTTTATTAAAAATGTTGAATAATGACCCATATTTACTCGAATTATCACCTTGTGTTTTCTATTTATTCCCAGAAATCAAAAATAGAACGCGTGGTGAACAATTTTCGTCGCTTGAAGCAGCTATTGAAACATTCAGAACACTAGTTTCCGAAATATAAGTTTCAGAATTGAAAAAAACGTTTTGTTCGTTCGAGCGTATGCATGTCAAAGGTCAATACGTTGAAAAACAATAAAATTGTTTACTAAATTTTATATGCGTTTCTTACATTGTTTCCAGAAATATTTCCAGCAGCTCTCGTCGGTAACCTAAGTTTGTCCAGAAACTAGGAAATATGATTTGTAAGTTGGTTTCTTTCACCACAGAAGTATATTATAAAATTTTCAAAACAAAATGTGCTTTACTGTATGTGGTGTGATGTCTAAAAAGTATTTACAAAAACCTATTACATATTTCTTACACCAAAATAAGCCGATTTAAGAAAACTTACCTTAGTACAAAGTTGTTTAGTTTGGGCGATTTTGAAATAGTTTCTTTATTGTAAATATAAAATGGCTCATGCGATTTGACTAAAATTTGGTATGTTGAAAGTTTTATGAGACAAAATCCCATATCAAAATTTTGAATAACATCATTCCGCAGGCGTAGAAATTGGGTTTTTTAACATTTCGAGTTTATACCCGAATGGAAGAAGAGGGGTTTAAGTATAAAATGTAGAGTGTTTAACGTATTTACTCCAGAAAAGGTACTCTTTGTAAGACTCGATTACCGTCACGGTTTTTGTGAAGTTTGTATTTTAATAATTCGAAGTAACAGTTAACAGAAAAATTATGTTACTAAAACATGAAAAAAAATAATAAAGATGTCATAGAAACTGTTGAAAGTATCCACCATCTACACGCATAAAAAAGATTTACAAGACGAAAATTTTAATGTACTCTATCCATAACTTCTTCATCACCTTTAACATTATTTGTTGCATCTTGAAACGTTGCCACAACAATTGTTCTTCATTATCTACAGGTGTCATGTAAACCGTCGACTTGAGATGTCTCGATAAAAAATAATCCATGGGAGTTAAGTATGCTGTACGTGGTGGTCAATTTATAGAGGCGCCATTACCTCTACCTATACATTTGTTTGGGAACTGTTGATTTATTTGGTTTCGAACATTCAATAAAAAGCGTGGTCGAAGTTGTATAGGAAATCCTCTAACAAATCTGGCAACATATTTTGTAGATGTTGCAATAAATGTCTCCCGTCAATCTTTGCAGTAGAATTGATAGGACCAACAACAAAATTATCAATAGTCTTAGTCCATACATAAATTTTAAATTCGTGTTGAAAATGTTTTACAACTGCATAACCATGTTCATCATTAAAATTAATCATGCTTCTTGTAAAAGACGCAAATTTAAATTGCTTATTAATAAATCTACAAAAACCCAAGCGGATTTCAGGGTCATGTTATAAGAGTTCTTGAACGTCCATCTTATGGTATGGGTGTAGCAACTGTTGTTTAATTACCTTATTAACCACATCTTTACATAGTCCTAGTTGCCTATCTGTTCCTCTAGTGGTTATTTATAGATCTTCTTCAATATGTTCTAAAATTTTGTTTCCTCAACTTTAGGAGCCCTTACAAAACGCTGCCTTCCATAATCAGCGGTTTTAGGAGCAAAGTGACCGATCTTCCGAGGACGTCTTTCAACAGCAGCAAACGCTGGATGGCTTGGTATACGACGATTTGGAAACCTTTCAGAGTACCTCCTGACACACTCTCGACTATTTCGCTAACAATATCCGTATACCAACTACATATCGATATCCTCTGTATTGGTGTATTGTATGGCCACGATAAATCACAAATATTTGAGTTTCTTAAATTAAAACTTTTATATCTTATTAAGAATTTAGATGCGTTAAATTTGACAGTTGCTTTATTTAGAAACTATGGAAACGATTAATAAAAATTTTTCGTGTAAAGTATTGGGTACTACATATCTTAAAAATATCGTGTGGACAAAAAATAGGTAAAAACGGAAAAGAAATTTGGAATGCGCCGATGCGAATAAAGACATTTGTAAAAAAGTCTATCTAAGGAATATTGGATACAAATATAAATTAATTTTTGATCATTTAATTTTCTTATTTAAAATACTGGGAATTATTCAAATACAAATTTTACAAAAACTGTGGCAAAGAGTTACAAAGAGAACATTTTCTGTAGTAAATAAGTTACACAATCGAAGTTTTATACTTAAACTCCTCATCTTTCAATGACATAGACACTCAATTTCTACGCCTATGGAATGATGTTACTCAAAATTTTAATATGAGCCTTTTGTTTCAAAACTATGCCAATATACCAAACTTTAGCAATATCGCATTAGCTGTTTTATATTTATAATAAAAACGCGATTTCTGAATATGGTGCTTAAACTAAACAACTTCGTTCTAAGGTAAGTTTTCTTAAATTAGCTTATTTGGTGTAAAGAATATTTAGTAGATTTTCGTATCACACTGTTGCCATGTCGCATTCTCTTATAGTTAACCATATTTATTCATAGATTTATTAAGAATATAAGCATCGAAAAGACTTTTTGGCGAAAATAACGCTAAAACTCCTTCTTCATATTAAAACCTTCTTTGATTTTTTGATTATAATCCCTTTAGATACAGAGACTACGAAGACTTGGCAGCAATAGTATATTTAGTTCGCCATATGAAACCGAGATAGCACGATCTTGCCCGAAAGTTCGTATTTGAATGAAATGCCCGTGACGTTGTATGCATATGTGTGAACAAGGCTTCGTTAAAGTAAAGTCTTTGATTTAAATCAAAGACGTCTAACGCAAAACTCAACAAAATTACTTTCAATTTAATGAAAATATATACACTTGCAAAGAAGGTTTAATCATGGGTAATACCCTAAGTCCGTTATTAGCTGAGATTTTTATGGACAATCTTGAAAATTCTATTTCAAAAAATCCTCTTTTTCAAAATGTATTATTTTGGTACAGATACGTAGATGATATATTACTAGGTTTCATAGGAACAAAGAGACAATTAAATTTATTATTTGATTATATTAATACATTGCATCACAATATTAAGTTTACAATGGAACAGGAAACAAATAATAGTAGGTATTAACTTTCTCGATTTAACGATTACTAGAATTAACAACAAATGTAACTTTGCAATTTACCACAAACCGTCAACTACAGACATAACTATTCATAACACTTCTTGCCATCCGATACAACACAAATTAGCGGCTTATCACAGTCTTATACATAGATTAATCAATACTCCGTTGAACCAAACAAATTTTGAGAAAGAGTTAAATTTAATTAAACAAATAGCTATCAACAATGGATATAAAAGTAATATAATAGATAACATTTTAAATAGAAAACTCCTTACAAAAGCCATATCACAAGTTTACCCAATATTAAATAATAACAGCCAAAAATTTAAAATGATCACGTTTATAGGCTCTTCAAGCACAAAAATTTGTACATATTTAAGAAAGTTTGACATTAATACAGCGTATAGAACTAACAACAATTTATTCAAATTTATAAAAAACAATAAAGATTTAACAAACAACAATAAAAAGTCAGGATTCTATGAGTTAACCTGCGGTAGTTGCCCTATGACGTATATCGGACAGGCAGGTAGATCGTTTGAAATACGCATCAAAGAGCATTTTTCTTCATTTAGAAATAATAAAAGTGACTCTTCATATGCGTCTCATATTAATTCCACGAACCACAATTTTAACAGAGAATTTAAAATATTACACGTAGAAAATAAGGGCAAAAAACTTAATTTATTAGAGTCACTTGAAATTAATAAATTAAAGAAAACCGACAAGAAACAAATAATTCACCCTTACTTAATTTATTTATTTGATACTCAGACAGTCACATATTGTATTTTTCCATAGAATTTCTTTACCTCCCTGTAATATAATGTAAACCCCTAGTTTTATTACTTAAGAACAGTATTGTGTAAACCGAAGTGAAAGTTTTGTGAATAGACATTTTAGTAATAAAGAGTACGCATTCCTTCAAATATTTAAAATAAAACATGTGTTTGTTACCGTATACTTGTGTTAAAAAATTTGTAAATAAGTTAGTTATATGTCTGATGAAGCTCAGGTTGGAGCGAAACGATCGTTGCAGTGTCAATTAAAAAATGAAATTCATTAAAATTTGTTTTATTTTATCCTGAAAATAATTGAACGTGTAGATTCCCAGTATAAAATGTATATTTTTTTTAATGGAACACCCAGTATAATATTATATCAATCGACGTAAAATCAATTGCTTAACAAAAACGTTTCTATGACTTTTTACACAAAAATTGAAAATAACCGAGGTAATTCAACTATCCTTTAATAAAACCACGGAGCTAAATATCTAAGAAGCCATGGAGATTAACAAAATAAAATGCTTAACTACCCCTTTAATGGCAGTTTTTTGAACAAGTGACAGTGTGATAGAGTTTAGGTGTGAGAAAATAATAAACTGTGCGCTTAATAGCAACAATTTATTATTTTTTGTTTTGAAAATGCCTCTCTCACATATTGAAAAATATGACATGCTGGAAACATATTTGATGTGTCAAAAAAATTCGAAAGAGGAGTTTAACGATACAGTTAATTATTTCATGACTTTTAAGACTTTTTAAGACTTTATCGACAATTTCGAAGAAATGAAAATATTTTTCAGAAGAAACAGAAATTACCGTGGACGTATTTTGAAGTGCATCCTAGAAATTCGATAAGACAGTTATCTTGAGGAACCGGCACTTCTTTTACAAATATTCAAAGAATTTTGAAGATTCAAATTTCTGCCGTATAAATTCCAGCCAGAAGACGATGACGGCAGTAGGAGATTAGAATTTTGTCTGTGATTTTTTTCGTAAATGTACTAAAGGCCGAAAGTTTTGCCGACAAGTATTGTGGAGTAACGAGGCAATTTTTTCAAATAGCGATATGTATAATAGAAAGAATAATCATTATTGGAATAGAGAAAATCCTCTATTAGTTCGACAGCGTAATCCATAGAGACGTTTTAGTATTAATGTTTGGTGTAGTTTGACTGGATCCACAATTGTAGGTCCATATTATTATCATAGTACCTTGACAAGAGAATGAAACATAGAAATTCTAAGACCGTTAGTAGAAGAATTTCTAGACTATTTGGATTTAGCAACTCGCCAAATGTTTATTTCCAACAGAATGGGGCACCTGCCTATAATTATTGGGCCGTTTCAACACTTCTGCAGACACTCTTTGGAGATAGGTGCATAGTCACACATGGCTCAGTTTGTTTTGCCCCTTGTTAGCCTGACATAACACCTCTAGACTTTTATTTTTGGGCATATGTAAAAAACGACACATACAAAGCGAGATACAACACCGAAAGTAAACTCCAAGACGCTATCCGCTAGTGATGTGTCGATCCGAACGGATTCGTTCCAAAGGAACGAATCCATCCGTGGAACGAATTGGAACGAATCCGAAATTGTAACTGTATGTCGTTCCTTTATTTCGTTCCATCGAGATCATTCAATCTTTAACCACGATAGAATGGCACGTCCTCAAGCATTTGTCGGTCTTTTCACATACTTGCTTACTAAGATATAAATTATAAATGTATATATTGTCCATGTATTTTTTCATAATGTAAGCAAATCATTAATACATGAGTCTCTCTATTTATGTTTATTTTAACTTTTGGCTCTTATCTACTCCATCAATTACACAGGTCTACAAAATTAAACTTTTTGACAGATGTTTTATTTTGAAAACTGATTTTATATAGTTTTGGTATGCTGATTTCAAAAATTCTAGCATTTATTTGTATCACGTAAGGTTTTTTTGCAAATATTAAATGAAAAAAAACGATATTTTTAAAAAAAATTATTTGTTTATTGAGTAAAAAGGTGGAATACAAGTTAAAAAAGTGGAAAAAAATACTTTACTCAGTCTTTTTTAAGTGAAATCTTTGTCTTTTTGCCAGAAAGCTGCGTTGTCCGGACATTCGATTGTATGTTTTTAAGGGCATATCCCGTTTTAACATCCAGCAGTAGTCCGCCATCATCGTTATGCTCCATCTGCCCCTTGGTATCGTCGGTCCATTTCCTTAATGTCTTGGTGAAACCTCTCTCCCTGTTCTTCGCTAACTGCTCCAAGATTTTCAGGAAAATAGTTCAAATGTGAAAACAGGAAATGCACTTTCAAACTCATATTACAACCTAGACGATGAAAGTGTTGTAACATATTTTGAACAATATTTTCGTAGTTTTTCGTCCTTAGAGTTCTCAAGAAACTTATCAATTACTTCTTTAAATGAAACCCAGGCGTTTTTCTCGACATTGGTCATTGTATTTTGAAAATCCTTATCTTTGCATAATGTTCTTATCGGCGGCCCAACAAAAATACCTTCTTTTAACTTGGCATCGGATAAGGCTGGAAATGTCTCGCACAAATATTTAAAACACTGTCCATTCTTGTATAGGGCTTTAACAAACTGCTTCATCAAGCCAAGTTTGATATGGAGAGGAGACAGTAAAACTTTTTTGGGGTCAACCAAGCTATCTCTTAATACATTTTCGCTACCAGGTGTACGGCTTGTTCTAGAGGGCCATTCTATTTGAGTCCAATGTCTATCCCTTGCTCGACTATCCCACTCACAAATAAAGCATGAAAATTTTGTATAACCTCCTTGTTGTCCTAGTAGCATGCACAGCACTTTAAGGTCACCACAAAGCATCCACTGATGTTCTTAGTAGTTTATTTTCTTTAAAAGAAGTTCAAAATTTTCATACGTTTCCATTAAATGTACCGAATGGGCAACGGGAACCGAGGCCAGCTCGTTACCATTGTGCAATAAAACGCCTTTTAAACTACGCTTACTTGAGTCAATAAATAGGCGCCATTCTTCTTTTATATACGGCACATTTCCTAATTTAGAAATTAAGTCAGGAATATTGTTGCAATACACTAGCGGTCCGTCTTGAGTAAAATATTGACATAACTCTTTTTCGCGATCCCGGTAAAAGCTTGATGTGACGCCAGGTGCCAGTAAATGTTTCTCACGAAGTCGGGAGGCTAACAATTCGGATGCATCCTTTGGAAGGTGCAAATCTCTAATTAAATCATTTAGTTCGCTCTGGTTAAACACTTCGGGCTCTCTGAAATCTGGTGTGAAATCTGAGTCATCTGGGTCGCAATTAGATTCCTCTGATTCTGACGATATGACGTTTTCTAGTGCTTTTGGGGCGGTAGGTATCGGCACATCTGGTCCATGAGGAACTGGTCGAATAACAGAGTCAAGATTTGAATACACAATTTGTTTCTTATTTTTTCTGTTGAATCCTTGAACATTACACGAACAAAAATAACAATCATCACTGTGATTTCTAGGCTCTCGCCATACCGTAGGAACACCAAAGCTTAAACATTTCTTCCTACCTTTTAGCCAGTTTCTTAATGCTTCAACGCAAACGGAACAAATAGTATGAGGAGCCCAGGACCTGTCTTGGTCGCCAATTTTTACCCCAAAATAAGCGTGGTATACATTTTTCGCAAACGAAGTTATAGTTTGCCTCTGCTTTACTACGACATAACTATCACAGATATAACAAAAGTTATTCGGATGGTTCACACAATGTCTTCTTTCCATATTTATACGTTCTAGAACACTTAAAATACGCAACAACGAGGACAACAAGCACGCGGACACAGTAGCACGACGACTAACACAACCAAACTGCACATAAGCAGGTTTCAACGTTGTATTGACGCTTCTGCGCCGACTCTGTTGCTTTGCTGAGAAATCTAATATTAACCAGTGTTGCCAAATCACATTTAATTTCATAAAAATCAATTCATTTAAAAATCATGCCTAACATGGAACAAACATATTCTTGTCATAGATATGTATATT
This sequence comes from Melolontha melolontha, assembly GCA_935421215.2. Taxonomy (NCBI): domain Eukaryota; kingdom Metazoa; phylum Arthropoda; class Insecta; order Coleoptera; family Scarabaeidae; genus Melolontha; species Melolontha melolontha. The sequence goes on along the minus strand of OW285238.1, from coordinate 94,748,211 downwards.
AATAAATTAACATGTTTAAGATATAGAGCGCTATAAAAAAATTTACGTCATAAAGCAAAAATATGCGTTTTTTGGAATAAGGGCCCCCAAACATATACAAATTAGCAAACAGGTTTCAAACATCTAAATCACTGTAGACCTGTGTTATCGCTTGCTTCAATAATATATATATAGTTTTTGAAGTAAAACCAGACCTTAAATCGCCTACAATTTGAATTTACCATATATATATATATATATATATATATATATATATATATATATATATATATATATATATATATTGTAATAATACCGAATGCGAAGAATAATAACGAATGTAAAATTAAATGAAATAACAGAATGGCTAGCTCAAAATCGATAATTTAGGATAAACAATAATAAGCAAGAGTACTACTTACCCTCAAGGTCTAAAAGTAAGTTCCGGATACTCAGACAGATTCACAAAAATACATAAAATAAAACGAAATAGTCGAATTTATTAAGGATATAAGCTGAAGCACATCAATATATATATACATATATATATATATAACAATTGATAAATCATTGGAGTTTTTCGGCTTTTATATGAAATATTTACAAATATCAAATTAGAATGTATGTAATTACAGAGTAAGTGGGTATGTAAACATTGCTGTCTACAAATTACAAAGCAAATCATACGAAATTTTTTTTATTTGAAAAATATGGTCTACGTTGGGACTCGAACCCAAGTCTACAGCTTGCCGGGCTGTCGCTTTTACCACTAAGCCACAATAGACCCAGGTTCAAGCTATTTAGAAATGCATTATAAAGTAACAGTGTTAATGAATCAGATGTCAGTTATTGAATGTAGATGTCAAGTTGAAAGCAGAAGTCAGTTTTGAAAGCTCATGTCAGTTTTGATAGCAGATGTCAGTTAGTGAAAGCAAATGTCAGTTAATGAAAGCAGATGTCTGATTTGAAAGCAGACATCTGCTTTCATTAACTGACATTTGCTTTCACTAACTGACATCTGCTATCAAAACTGACATGAGCTTTCAAAACTGACATGAGCTTTCAAAACTGACTTCTGCTTTCAACTTGACATCTACATTCAATAACTGACATCTGATTCATTAACACTGTTACTTTATAATGCATTTCTAAATAGCTTGAACCTGGGTCTATTGTGGCTTAGTGGTAAAAGCGACAGCCCGGCAAGCTGTAGACTTGGGTTCGAGTCCCAACGTAGACCATATTTTTCAAATAAAAAAAATTTCGTATGATTTGCTTTGTAATTTGTAGACAGCAATGTTTACATCCCCACTTACTCTGCAATTACATACATTCTAATTTGATATTTGTAAATATTTCATATAAAAGCCGAAAAACTCCAATAATTTATCAATTGTTATATTTAATAAACGGCTAAGAAATTATCTAAACACTTATATACACTGTGTCCATAAAGTATGGACACAAGCCCGTAATAACGTTATTGTGCATTATTTGACAAAATGCAAAGATATATCGATTAATGTTTTTTATTCGCTATATTTAGATGCTACTATTTTGTTTTTTGTTAAAAAATATAAATGACAGAATATATATTCTGTCATTTATATTTTTTATATCCTTGACAAAGACATCACTGCCGAAACATGTAGGATTATTTTAAATATATACACTTTGAAGTAATAACCAGACCTTTAATCGCCGACTAATTAAGTTTACCTTATATATATATATATATATATATATATATATATATATATATATATGGTAAACCTAATCAGTAGGCGATTAAAGGTCTGTATATTACTTCAAAATATATGTATTTAAAAAACTCTACATGTTTCGGCTGTATACGCCTTTTTCAAGAGAATACAAAATATGAATTTTCATATTTTGTATTCTCTTGAAAAAGGCGTATACAGCCGAAACATGTAGAGTTTTTTAAATACATATATTTTGAAGTAATATACAGACCTTTAATCGCCTACTGATTAGGTTTACCATATCATACCAAGGTCACGAAGTCATTATATATATATATATATATATATATATATATATATATATATATGCATTCGATGTTAATAAGAATCTAAGGTTTCTTATTTATTTTATTGGTCGTATAAGAGCCGCTTTAATTGTAAAGAAAAATGCAAACCGCAGTGAGCCTATTTCAATAGAAAAAGTGTAGATACAGCAGATGATAACATATGGAGTAACTTTGATAATGAGATTTCGGAAATAAAAACAACATTAAACCCTACTGCAGAAGCAATTAGTGAAATTGATAAATATGTTCAAGAATCCTTATTAACTAGGAATCAAAATCCTCTTAAATGGTGGGAAGACAGGAAAAATGTTTATATAAATTTATATACCTTTATGAAAAAATTATATTTTTAAATTATAATCATAACTTGTATTAATGTAATTTTTGTACACAAGTACTATAAGTTTATATTTATTGCTTTGTATTTATTGTAAGATTCACATGAAAACATGTCAGTGTACAAGTAAATATAAACTATAAAATGAGTACTTATATATATATATATATATATATATATATATATATATATATTCTTTTCCTACATAAATATTATACATATACATACTCATGCAGCTCTTAAATAAATAAATAAAACAAACAGGTAATCACTCCGATACAATAATGCTAGATCGAAATGAATGTGTCACTTGTTGGACATTACAACTCCGATCGGCATTTAACATCGAGGTTGTTATAATCGTTCCAAGGAACGAATCCTCTGGACTCGTTCCATCTACAGAATGGAACGACTCCACAAAAGGAACGATTTCGCCCATCTCTACTATCCGCAATGTTATTAATTCTATTGATGGGAGAGTTGTTTTTAGTGCAAGAGGAAGTCTTTAAAAAGAGCCCAAAAATGTGTCGAAGTAGGAGGCGATATTTTTGAAAATTCAATTCAGATTTTTTTTTATTATAGGTACTACAATTTTCTGTATAAATAAATTAAGTTCATCAAAGTTCACACATTTTGTTTTTGACTTACCTCGGTTATTTTCAACTTTTGTGAAAATAGTATATTAAAAAACGAGTTTCATAAGGCACCATTTTGCCGCACGAGATCAGTTAAAGAGCGAGTGCGGCAAAAGGCCTTATGAAACGAGTTTTTTATACTATTTTTTCTATTTTGCGTTTTTTACATTAATAAATTGCTTAAATTGGAATTATTTAATTTGAAAGTTCAGAGTTTAATTTTTATATAAAGCATGCAGTTGGTCACATTGATACTTGACATTTTCAAATTTAAATCTTGCTATCCGCGAAGTATATTATATTACATATTATTTATTAATTTTCGTTAACATTATTTGATATTTCATTTAAAAATATAAACATGAGTGACATAGAAACATATATAATATATATGTTGTTGTCAATTGTATACAACATACGTTGTTTGTGTAAAATACGGACATATATCATATATCTGTCAAATGTACATAAATTCTTAAAATCATATGACAGCAATGATATTTATTTCTGTATTCGAACAACGCCAACATTGAAAAATGAAGAAAAGTGTATCGAAATAGAGCTCATTTCGATACTGTTTTTGGTTTCATAATGAGTTCATTTCGAACGCAAAATAGAAAAAAGTCATATAAACACTTTTGTTAAGCAATTAATTTTGCATCGTTTGGTAAAATATTATACTGCGTATTCCATTAGAAAAATATGCATTTTTTAAAATAACTGGGAACCTACAAGTTCAGTTGTTTTTCTGTTTTCACTATCAACTTTTCTAATTTAACCGACTATGTAGCTCCTACAATAACTAAGACAGCAATGGCGAACACTTAATTTAGATCAGTCTGTATATTTAGAAATTTATCTGATAAGAGAAGATTACTACCAGAATTTACGCAGATTTTTATGTATCTACATTAAAGTTTTGGTGTGTGGATTAGACGTTAAAGCATTGTATTAAAATGCTATTGCGATTTTAATATAATAAGAGTTTATGTACTCTTTCGGAAATTATTTATTATTAAATTTGTATGTTCAAATGAACATGATGATTTTAAAGGACCTATTAAATGATTTTCTCAATTAATTAACATTAGAAAGAAAGCATGCCGAGTTATGTTTTAAGGCGTTTTTTCTTTCACATGAAAGTATTGCTGTCGATACAATCCATATGAGGAAGCTAAAAAGTATATCACGTGTGCCACAATACGCAACATGTAAGTGATATATCGTCATTCATATTAAAGGACTTGAAGGTTAGTTCTTGTAAGAGGTTATTATAAATACTCGAGGGTGCGTTTCTTCAATCAGATTAGTCACAGTACAACTTCTAAACACACAATCAACATGAATTCTCTGGTAAGTACTAAGAAAATAATTAATGCATATTAAGAAACGGAAACTAGTTTTTAAAAGGAAACACAATCAAAATTATGTTCGTTAGAAATATTAACATGGTGAAGGGATTTTAAACTACATTAAAAATAATAGTAAATACCTAATGATGATATTACATGTATAATTTTTTTATAATTGTCTGATAATATAAATTAATTCTTATTTAATTTTTAGGTTGCGATATTCTTCATTGTAGGCTTAACTACCGCCTATTGTTCTATACTTCCACTTGGAGGAGCAGCCGCTCTTGTAGGGCCTGCAAATCCAGGAGCGGTGGTTAAAGGACCTGCTACCAGAGCCATTTTAGTAGGACCTGATGGCAGCGTAGTATCCGGAGCAGCTGATGCTGGCGGTCTTGCCGCTGCTCCAATTCCCGGAGGTGCTGTTACTGCTGCTATAGCTCCAGGTGGCATTGCCGCTCCACTTGCAGTAGCACCAGGCGTTATTGCTGCTGGTCCACTTGGTCTAGGTCTTGGTCTCGGTCTCGGCCATGGTGCTGTAATTGCACCAGGTCTAGGTCTCGGTCTCGGCTTGGGTCTTGGACATTGGTAAATTATATATTCTAGTGACATTCAAATTACCATTTTATCTTCATTAATGTCTTGTGATCCTTCCTGTTTGTGTGTTCCATGATCATGTAACCAATTGTGTGTAAATAAATGTGTTTCGTATGATACTCTCTTAGTTCTTTATTATGTTTTCTTTTGTTATTTACGAAGTTAATCAAACAATAAACTTTACTTAGTAACAAAAAATATTCCAAAATTTTTGTTGTATGACTAGAATGTACTACGCAAGTATTTCAAACTTACTTTCTCTATGTGAATGCTATAGCAGCAATTGTAGTATTGTAGTGTCAGGAATTAATATTCTATTATTTTGAAGGAATTTGATAAACAGTGTTGGGCAAACAAACTTATGGTAAATTTTGGTAAAACTACTTGTACTTCAATAACATAAAACGAATAATTGAAAATTAACGTGAGTTAAACTAAATTTTCAGTTATAAGTTTAACCTTAACTTTTAAGGTATTACAGTACCTTATAATTAGTTTTAAAACTCTAATTACATTGCATATGTAATTAAATAGTTTTCTGAACAAAAAATTACTTTTATCAATTTACTACACTCTAGCTTCCTATCTATAGTAATATTTAATACATTAGTTTGGGATCAATCAGTTAAATGCAAACTTTCTCATTATACCGACACAAACATGCGAAATAACTTTTTAACTAATTCATATCGCTATATTGAAAAAAATAATGCGTTTATATTTACAAATGACGTTACATTCAAAATTGCTACAGAATTATTTTATGAACACAAAAGTTTCATCCGTAATTCACAGTTCATTACCACGACCTAATAAATGAAAATGATGTAATTTGGTCACATGTATTTGAGAATTATATAGATATTATCCAAATATAGGATATTTAAGAAAGTTCAAACGAAATTAAAAAAATTCGGTGTCTAAAACTTATTGCAATAGAGGAATTTTAAATATTTATGAATCTTTCCATTTTTTTAAATTTCAGCTTTTTTGCAGTCTTTACTTCTGACTATTGTTACGCTCTAAAAATGATCCTTATACCTTTTGGGAATATTTAATGAGTTAATTACTTTATTTGCTAACTTTAAGTCATCATAGGCTATTCAAAATTCAATATTTTCGTTTAATATAATTTTATTTACTTTAACTATTAATTATCGATCATCATAGGCGATTTCAAACTTTAATATCATCTCATAATTTTTGTTGTTCAAATATTTTGGATATCTCTATATCCATATTTTATTTTTAACCGGATTATTTTTCTATACTTTGGCGCAGTACGGCATTTTGGAAGTTTTATGCGAAGTCATGCTTCGTATATTTTTAGTGGTATTTCGATTTTTGTTTCTCCTTAAACAATTCTAAAATTGTGGTTTTGTTTTATTAGAATTTTGTAAATTTATTAGGATGCTTGATTTGATGGTATAACCTTTTTTTTTAAACTTAATTTTGGGTTCTCATTTTCTTTTGCTCCTAGCGACATCTTGGCGACACTTAGTTTAACTTCCGATTAAAGATCGCTTGACGGTTAGCACATTCCTTAATTGGCTAATTATCCTTTATTGCTGCGAATTAATTACCGAATTTTTGTTAGATAGCTTCCTCAATCACTCTTTAACCTTGTCAGGGTTTTTGGGTAATTATCTTCTTTTCTTTCAAATATTCCGTCCAGAATATTTTTTTTTGTTACTATGACGTAGTTTTCTTCCAGAATAAATAGTCGTACAGTCGTTAGTGAGATCCTCTTTACTGTTCTAGCTCTGAAGTATTCAGTTGTTTGAAAACTCTTAGTCAATTTTGTGAAATTGATATAGTGTTACTTTCTGCTTGTGCAGGTTTTGGTCATATTTGACTTTTTGTATTTAATTCACTTGTGTAGGGTTTTAATTCGGGGACTATTCCCTGGTTCTGGAAGTTTTCTCGACCACGTGTTGCTTCAGGGCTGTTAATACAGACTCATGAAAAACTGCTGAGTTATTTTCTGCGCGGGAAATCTATCATTGGCAGCATCCCCGCAGAAAAACGCATCCACATACATCTAGTTACTGGGACCCAGAATTCCTCATTATTGGATTCTAAAGCAATTAAGCACGCAAGGTAGTGTGTGTAGAACAATAATTTCTCTTTTATTTTTTTGTGACTAAGTTCCCGTAAAATTGTTATAATAGTTTTTTTAAGGACCGCGTGGAGTCCTAAAACGTGGTGTGCGAACCACCATTTTGCGTTAATAGATTTTCTTTCTTGCATCACTATAAATTTTCACTTCATCATACATAAATTAATTTAATCATTTTTCTTACTTAAATTGTTGTAATATTTTTCTTGTTTGCTATATACGATATCAATCTCATTTATCAGAGTGGTTTAATAGTAAGAAATTTGCGTAAATTTAATTCATTATTTTGTTTAATCAGTAACGAATATTGATGTGTTTTTTTTTAAATACATATCTAATATTATATTAATAAATTATTTATCGCTTTAGTAGTCAATTTCACCATATAGGGGAATGTGTTTTTTATTAATTCAACATATAAATTCTACATATACAGGCTGAGCCTTTAAGTTATTGGAATATCCAATTTTGTGAATATATTGCGTATTATTATTTTCACATTATTATTTGCACACTATATTTATCTAACTGTGTACCATCTAAAATTTTTTGCATATACTGAGTGTAGCGTAAACTATGTAAGGTACATTAAAGCTTTGATGGACTACTTATGCAAAAATTGATATCATAATACATGAATTTTATTTTGACTTTTATATTCCAATTATGTAAACTATTTTGTTGAATTTAATCTCTGACCTGATGATACCGGATGTGAAATTCTCTACGTAATTGTCTAGTGCAAATCAGACTTTGTCACTCTTGATTATTTTCATTAATAAATATTGTTGTTACTGTTTATGCTGTTGTTTGTGTTTGAGTTCCTTATGTCCTAAAGAGCAAAAGTGATAGTTTTGTGAACCAGGTATACGAACACCCTTTATAGATTTCTTAAGCCCTTTTGGCCCGAGGGTGTTCTAGGCTGACCAGAAAACTTGCCAGACCAAACGCAGTGGTGGCTATTTAATACTGAGCTGGCCAGCGAGTTTTTCGAGGGGCCTTTGTAGACCAGGGGCGGAATTAGGGCGGCGACCTAATTCCTACTGCGGTTTTTGTGTTACCTGTACTGCTTTAGGCGTAACACTATGCCTTTCCATTCCTTCCCAATGCTCTTGTTGGAGCATTAACTCCGCTTTGTTTAGACTTATAAACTAGATTTGACGGAAAAAAATTGTACTTTAAAATATTAAATTTGAAATTCCATTTAATATTAATGTAATAGCAGTAATAATGTATGTATTATATGCGAGGAAATATCAGAAAATAACGAGATTGATGCTGTAGTACAAAAACGAAATATTTATTTAGAAAACTTAACAACTATCCTTCAAAATACTCTACATTCTGTGCAATACACTTGTCCCATCGTGTTGTCCACTTGTTATAAACATCGGGGAAATTTGTTGAGATGAGAGTCTATTTAGTATACCCATCACCACAAATTTTCGACCTCTCAATTTTTTTTGACTTCGGGAAACAAATGGAAGTCACTTGGAGGGTGAACCATAATTTCCACCCCGAATTCTTCACGTGTTCGTTAACAAATCGCTGATTTGTGAGTCGGAGCATTGTCGTGATGCAGGATCCAATCGATGTCTTGATACAGCGGCCGTTTTTCTTTAATTTTGTCTTTAGGGTTCCTCGAAGTACATAAGAATAATACTCTCCAGTTATTGTATGTTCTCTAGGTACACTGTGATCATAATAACGCCCCATTTATATAGAAAAATGAAGTGCATTACTTTACCGGCGCTTTTCACAGTTTTCACCTTCTGCGGTTTTGAACTGCCTTTGTGATTCCATTGTATACTTTGAAACTTTAATTCAGGGTCCTAATGATAAAACCAACTCTCGTCACATGTAACTACATTGTTTAAAAACTGTGGATTATGTTGCAGTTGTCTTTTCCACTCCCGAAAAATTGTCACTCGATTGGCTTTTTGTGTATCGGTCATCATTTTTGGAATCCATTTTGCCGAGATCTTTTGGTACGCTAAATCTTCGTAAATATTTTTTTGAATGGAACCATAAGACAAATTAACAATGTCAGAATTTCGATATATACCAATCCGATAATCGTTTTGGATTAAATCGTTAATTTCTGCAATTTTTGAATTAGTCCGTTGGTGGTCGCCCGCGTCGAGGTTCATCTTCCACTGATTCACATCTGGCTTTGAATTTCTTATTCCACTCGTGATAAACTATGATCTGAATATGATATGCAGTGTTAATCATTTCAAAAGTTTTTTGCACCCTCATTTTTCGATGAGTACGTCAAACACTCACAATTCAGTAATTAGTTTATAATAAACGTCAAAAGTTAAATAAAAGCCTACTTTAGGATAAGTACATTAGAGATAGGGATTTCATGTTCTATTCTTTGCGTCTCGTTATATTTTGATATACATGCAGTACACAATACGCGCCTTTTGAAATTTGCATCTATTTTTTATTGTATACAAACACCAAAACGCAAAAGAAAGGTTTCTGCTCAAATATTAAAATTCTGACGCGCTAATCTCTACTCCTCGGATAATATCCATACGCGTCTTAAAAGCGACGCAACAACTACTTTACACGGCGTCCACGTATAGACTACACGGCGTCCAGTCTATACATGGACGCCGTGTAAAGTAGTTGTTGCGTAAGCGGTGTTCTAGCTTTACTGTTCCCCATGTGCGACACCTTGATTAGTGGTTTTACCTACTGATGATGACAACTTAGTTGTCGAAACACGTATTTAGGATACGATTAATAATTGGGGTAAGAGGTTATATACCTTTTTTAAGTTTTTACTTAACCACAGTCTCCAAAGAAAGGCCTTTTAAATAAAAATGTACTTCGTATTTTATTGATCACCACCCGTTTGTTTTCCAATTTAACAGTTAAAACCATGAAAAAAAGAAACTAACTCACCGTACTCTCTTTATCTTACGAAATATAAACTAATACATAAAATAAATTATTAAAACTCCGCACCCTTCTCTCTACGTCCATGAAGAAAGGAATTTAACTATAATATTGAAATAATTGCGTCACAATCAACGACAAAAAACAGATGTACGGTTTAACCGAAAGATTAGTGCTATTCAATAACTGCGTCTTGTACTTAGCGATGTTATAGACTATTTATATGGTCCAGCGCAATTTCGGCGTGATGCGTCCGGTCTCTACTTAACATATCGTTCTTGATATTACGCCCACTAATAAATAGTATTATTTACACCACCCATTAGAACGAGGAAATCATCCGATGTAAGTGTCTGTACTAACTCATGCAATGCATCACCCAATGTAACATTAGGCTTGCAAACAGCCTAAACGCTAAACCCTTGGTTATTCAATTGTGAATTTTAAATGGTTGCGATATTTCTTATGTGACTATCTCCTAATATAATAATACGATGATTATAACTATGAACTGGTATTTGAGACGAATGAATAACTTGTGGTCCGTTTTCTTTTATATGCTCCCGTAGCTTCGCTATTGACAGGCCCAACAGAGAAACATTCTTATTAGTGGCGCAAACACTCAAAGGTGACAAAGGAGCGTCATACGAATAACTTTTGTTCGTTACTGCCTCATTTTCCTTAACTTTTTCCCAATTTGTTTGCGTAGAGGCATTAACGAAATTGTTATTATCTGTTTGAACATCTGTATTCTTATTTTATGTTTGTCTTATGTTTGTTTGCGTATGCACATTTATATTGTAAAATATTTGTCTTTCTGTGTTCTTTTAAATAAAACTAACGGTAATTTAAAACACACTATATTAATATCAAAACACACTAACTACAATTAATAACTAATAATACCAGTATATTTATTTACAATATGTAGTTACATGTGAGTATTTATTTACATTTCTATAACAACGGCGATTATTCGTTCATTGGCTGGTCTCCCTTCCTAACGGTATATATATAACGTGTGTATAAATTGTCGCAAAAGCTACACGCAGCGACGTTCTTCGTTTGGTTCTGAATAAAAAATCTTAATGTTAAAATGTCGTATCATGCTTCGTTTGTTTTCACGGGGTTCTTGAAGTTCAGACTTTTAGTGCGTAACTAACCTTTGCTCTTCGATATCTGTTAATAGAGATAGATGCAATTTAGTTTAAAGAAAAAATTTTTACTAGTATTATTTCGTAAACGTTTTCTTTTTGATTTAAAAGCTTGTTTTAAACATTTATTCATTAACGTACTTCCACAAAAAACACATTTGGCAACGTTGTAGAACAATAAGTTTGTATTTCAAAGTGAGTTCAATCAAAATCATTACTGTCAAATTTTGACATTTACGAATTTACGAAGCATGATACGACATTTTAACATTAAGATTTTTATTCAAAACCGAACGAAGAATGTCGCTACGTGTAGCTTTTGCGACAATTTATACACACCTTGTATATATATATATTTAATATTTTCGTGACCTTGGTATGATATGGTAAATTCAATCAGTTGGCGATTAAAGGTCTGGTTTACTTCAAAGTATATATACGGTATGCGCCAAAATAGACAACACTGAAATTACTGAAGTATATTATTTATTACTTATACATTATTATGTCTATAGAATACATGTTCAAAATGTGCGCCATGGCGTTGTAGGCACTGTTCATAACGGTTACGCAGATTGTCAAACATATTCGAGAACACAGGTTGCTGCATATTCCTGAAAAAGGAGACGATCTTCTCACGTAAATGATTAACAGTTCTGGGTGGGTCTGTACCGCTGAAGACTTGCTCCTTTAACATACCCCATACGTAGGCATCCGGTGGTGTAAGATGGACCACCGGGGGAATGTGATGGGTAGTTGAAATTAGAATTGCGGGAAATGATGCGTCCTTCAAAACTTTCCTGCAGCGATGCTATCAATTGTCGAGCAGTGTGACTGGTCGCCCCGTCCTGTTGAAACCACTGCTCTTCCATCCGAAGGTCCCTGGCACGACAAAACCCACTGAGATCTTGGACAAATGGCGTTACCACAATGTTTCTATAACGTTCCTGGGTAACAGTAAGAGGTGTGCCATCATCATCCTCAATGAAATACGACCAATCACACAGTGTGCTGACACTGCACACCATATCGTCACACGGGCACTATGTAGCAGTTTTTGGATAATCACGTCTGGCTTACCGAAACCAAGGAGGCGAGTTGTTTGTTTATTGATGTAACCCTCCAAGTGAATATGACTTTCGTCTGAGAACCACACATTATTCAAGAAATCTGGATCCTCGTACAACAGAGCCAAAAATTGTCCACGATACGCAACCCTGGCATTCATATCTTGGTTTGACAATCGTTGTCCAACTTGAATTCGGTACGGAAATCCACCTACATCTTTGAACAAACGCCGAATCGACGTACTGCTGATATTCAACTTAAATGCCGTTCGCCGAAGACTTCGGTTCGGTGATTGCAAAACCTGATTGAGGACACGTCCATGGTTCCCATTCGTTCTCACAGTTACTGGCCTACCAGACCTTCCCTTCCGTTGGCACAACACACTGCCAGAACGACGAAATTTCTCAACAATAGAAAGCATAACTTTGTTGGTAGGTGCCTCTTTATGAAATTGATCGCGATATGTTTCCGTCACTAACTTCAAACTCGGTCCACCTTGTTTGCCTTTTCCGTACGATCGAAAATAATGCTCGACGATAAACACTTTTTCCTCAGTCGTGAGACCCATTCTCAACTATAACATCACATAACAACGTTCTTTGCACTACTAAAAACACATAACGCTGCTAGTATCATACGTCAAAAAGCAGACATGCGCATAACAATGGCACGCATTTCAGTGTTGTTTATTTTGGCGCATACCGTATTTAAAACAACCCTACATGTTTCGGCAATGATGCCTTTATCAAGGATATAAAATATAAAAAATTTTTTATATTATATCCTTGATAAAGGCATCATTGCCGAAACATGTAGGGTTGTTTTAAATATATATACTTTGAAGTAAACCAGACCTTTAATCCCCAACTGATTGAATTTACTATATATATATATATATATATATATGTAAATTCAATTTGTTGGCGATTTAAGGTCTGGTTTTACTTCAAAATGTATATATTTAAAACAATCTTACATGTTTCGGCAAATGATGCCTTTTCAAGGAATATACTTTGGAACATTATTTTAAATATGTATACATTTTGAAGTAAAACCAGACCTTAAATCGCCAACAAATTGAATTTACCATAACATACAAAGGTCACGAAAGAATTATCTATATATAATTTTACATATTATATATATATATATATATATATGTTTTCTTTTAGGTTTCCGCGGGTAGTAGTATGTGTTTTAACTGGATTCCGGGTTTTCTTCCGCGTTTCCGCTGTTTGGTCTTCGTAAAGACCGGTGCTGGTTTCTGGACGATGTTTCGGCAAAATCACATTTGCAATCTTCAGGTCTGCGATAACTTTACGAGTAAAATAAAGTTTACGAGTAACCAGAAGCAGAAGCAGACTGTTATCGCAGACCTGAAGATGGCAAATGTGATTTTGCCGAAACGTCGTCTAGAAACCAGCACCGGTCTTTACGAAGACCAAACAGTGGAAACGAGGAAGAAAACCCGGAATCCAGTTAAAACACACATATATATTAAGCTGGTTCAGCCTTCTGCTTATTATTATGTGTATATAAACAATTTTTTGTTAATATTTCTAATTTAAAATTATATTTAAATTTCATATTACTAAAAATATGTTGATCGCGCCATCTATTTTAGAATAACAAAAACAGGGTAATCTATTTTATGCCAATTGGCAATTTGCAATTTTTTAAATGTCACTTAATTAATTAACAAGTTTTTAAATTATTATAAGATATTATAAAAACCTTCGTATTATTCCTTATTCATTTTAAATTAAAGGTTCAATCTGGTATTACTAATTGTACACGCCTTTTCCTTTCGAGCGGATATATTTTCCGAAGTAGTTAAGGCGTTGAAAAACAACAGAAGTTGGTTGTTAACGAAAAACAGAATTAATAAATAAATAAACGTAGCCACGTTTTATTAATTTTTATAATGCGTTTTTGAAGAATTTTAAGGCGTTTTCTATGTTTTAAAACGCCTTTCCATTTAAAAATATATACTACATTGGAGTTTCAAATTACCTTGAATTTCTAAGTGCTTATACAACGATTGATATCCTCGACAGATAAGTATCGAGCCTTATCCTGATATAGCATCCCTTCTAATCCTTTTATTTAATTCCATTATTTATAAGTCATCCAATTAGTCGTGCTGATTAACCTATTTCCTGTCAAGATTAAATCCTGTAACCTGTCCGAGCACTTTCCCGAAGGACCATATTGACAAGCCGAGATATCTACTGTTACGAATATATATGTGCACATAGACAAGGTAGAATTTATCCTATAGATAGAGATTTTTCTATGAATTATTATTATTATTAACCATAAATCGAACAGTTTCACTGTATTTTTAACACTTATAAGAATATAAATATATAGTATTACTGAGTTAGAATTCTACATAGACTAATTGATTGATAATTAAAGTCAAGACCTACCTTCAATTACCCTGAGAATCCGAAATTATTAATATAGAGAACTAATACCATTTTGAGGTTAAATCACATCGATTGTATTGAATACTTTACTAAATTCTTCCTTTTCACCTAAAGGGCATCATTTAAATTAACAAATTGTTTGTTACATACACTTATGAAATTTACTTACCTTTGTTCGAGTATTTAACTTTAATAACAAACTGAATTAGCTTATTATCTATTATCTATTAGTTGTTTGTTCAGAATTTGAGGGCACTCGCAATCGAGAATATTATAGTGGGGAGAAATTCAAATTGTTAAGTTTTATTTGTATTATTTAGTTTTTTTTTATGTGTATTAAATTGAGTTTATTTGATTAATATGGTGTTTTCTTTTATTGCATATTAGAGTATTATATTATTGAAAGGATTTAATATATTCTAATCTAGGACCACATAGATTATTACAATATATATATATATATATATATATATATATATATATATATATATATATATATACAGGATGAGTTTTTTTTGAATGTTTAGCATTGGGATCTCAGAAACTACTGGAGATAGAAAAACGCTTAAATGGGGAAAGATGCGCAGTTTTACGAGTTCGATTTAAAACTGCTTTTGTTTCTCCGATAACTTTCATGGCTTATTAGATATTCAAAGAAAACTAAATTTTACGATTTTCTTTAAACATGCTTAGCATCGTTAATAGTAATTTTAGAGAAAAAGTGTTCAGACAAAAGTTTTAGATAATTTTACGCCAAATAAAACTATGTAGCTAATATTTTTTTTCGTTCACCATTATCGAGTTATGACACAAACTTGTGTTTTTTTTAAATGGAAACCATAGTTGGTTTTGACATCATTAAAAATCTTATTTTTTGCTGATTACAATGATATAAGGTTTGATATGGTTATTTTAAAAAATAAAGAGGATATAGACATTTCTATGATTGTTCACTTTATAAGATAAAAACTTTAGAAAAAAAAAGTTTGGTGTTTTGTAATTCAAAAAAACGAAAAATCTGAGTTACAATAGTGTTCGTTGGAGCAGTCGAGATAAATATACTAACATTGCTTTCACGTTGAGTCACAGAAGTGAGAGCTGTTAATTTTTACTTTTAAGTCAAGTTAATTGTCAAACATTGACAATTAACTATTAATTAATTTAATTGTAACTTAACTATAAGCGGTGCAAACGGCCGTTAATCATAAGTTTGCATTGGCTATGGAATTTTCTAAAGTAGAAAAGCGTGATATGGTTGAATGTTACATTCAGTGCCAGAAAAATTCTACTAGAGCTGCTGAAGTTTATTTTGAAAATTATTTTGATCGACGTCAGCCGTCGCTACCTACTTTTAAGAGATTATGGGATAATTTAGCAGATTATGGTTCGTTCGTTAAACCAAAATCAAAAAAAGGGATGGATGAAGATAGAGAATTAAACATATTAGCAAGTGTCGCTCAGAATCCATCTACATCGACCCGACAAATTTCAACAGAAATGGGCTCCTCTCAACGCACTATTGTCAGAGTGTTGAAGAAGCATAAATTTCGTCCCTACAAATTATCAGTATCACAAAATTTACATGAAGGTGATAACATCAGACGAATAGCTTTTTGTAGATGGTTTAAAGATTAGTGCCAAAACGATCCACACTTTTCAATGCAAATATTATGGACTGATGAATCTCGTTTCACAAATTGTGGAATGTTTAATAGGCACAATGAGTACATATGGTTTCAAACAAATCCACTTCACGTTGAACATAGGAGACCAAAAATTAAATTTGGGTTTAATGTTTGGTGTGGTGTTATAGGATCAACTGTTCTTCCTCCTTTTATTTTTGATGGATCACTAACTGGCAATCGTTATCTTAATTTTTTTACAACAAGATTTCGAGGAAATGTTAGATAATTTAAATTTAAGAACCCGAGCAATGCTGCAATGGTTTCAACATGACGGAGCGCCTCCGCACAATCAACTGAATGTTAGAAATTATTTAAATTTGAACTTCCCTAATCAATGGATAGGACGAAATGCACCCATTGAATGGCCGGCTAGATCCCCTGATTTATCAGTTTTGGATTTTTTCTTGTGGGGTGTACTAAAGGACACAGTATACAAAAGAACATATGAAACAATCGACGATTTAAGAGAAGCTGTCTTAGTTGCTTTTAATAACATCGATAGGCGTAAAGTCCGCAATGCTACAAATTCTGTTTTGAAGAGATGCAATTTGTGTATTAATAATAATGGAGGTATCTTTGAACATTAATAATGTTGTGTGCCCTTAATAAAAGTTCTTATAGTTTTCATTTTATTACTACATAAGATTTCAAAATAAGTTTTCGTTTGGTTTGTATTTTATCAGTTCGAAATTCAATTGTTTTCCATAAAAACCATAAAAATGTCTAAATCCTCTTTATTTTTTAAAATAACCATATCAAACCTTATATCATTGTAATCAGCAAAAAATAAGCTTTTTAATGATGTCAAAACCAACTATGGTTTCCATTAAAAAAAGCACAAGTTTGTATAATATGAAACAATCATGTAAATAATTTATATATCTGTAACTATGCACATGGACAATACACCTCGTATTTTCAGCATTTACTTCTGCTTAATACATATGTTTCTGCCATCTAAGCGTCCTCAGTTAAGCTAGTGAAGCAATGTATACAAATTAATACAAACCTGTTATAAACAACTGGTTTGTATCTGTATTTAAATTTACTGAAATAGCCCGCATAGATCAAGCAAGTTCCGTCCTATAAGAAGACAACTATTTAATAATTGACATCTTACGGGCGAAAGAGACTTTGTCTAGGGGGGCTACCTATCGTTCGAACAGCTAAGCTGCTACGGGAAACGATAAAATACGAATGTAGATGTAGTCCATTAACAACCAGCCAGATGGCGGTAAATATACAAAAAGGTTTTGTTTAAGTATGACAATACGTTAAGCACGTATAAAGCGTTTGTACAATATGAAACAATCATGTAAATAATTTACATATCTGTAACTATGCACATGGACAATACACCTCGTATTTTCAGCATTTACTTCTGCTTAATACATATGTTTCTGCCATCTAAGCGTATTGTCCATATGCATAGTTACAGATATGTAAATTATTTACATGATTGTTTCATATTGTACAAACGCTTTATACGTGCTTAACGTATTGTCATACTTAAACAAAACCTTTTTGTATATTTACCGCCATCTGGCTGGTTGTTAATGAACTACATCTACATACGTATTTTATCGTTTCCCGTAGCAGCTTAGCTGTTCGAACGATAGGTAGCCCTCCAGACAAAGTCTCTTTCGCCCGTAAGATGTCAATTATTAAATAGTTGTCTTCTTATAGGACGGAACTTGCTTGATCTATGCGGGCTATTTCAGTAAATTTAAATACAGATACAAACCAGTTGTTTATAACAGGTTTGTATTAATTTGTATACATTGCTTTACTAGCTTAACTGAGGACGCTTAGATGGCAGAAACATATGTATTAAGCAGAAGTAAATGCTGAAAATACGAGGTGTATTGTCCATGTGCATAGTTACAGATATGTAACTATAATAACTAATAAGCCATGAAAGTTATCGGAGAAACAAAAGCAATTTTAAATCAAACTCGTAGAACTGCGCATCTTTCCCCATTTAAGCGTTTTTCTATCTCCAGTAGTTTCTGAGATCCCAATGCTAAACATTCAAAAAAACTCACCATGTATATATATATATGTCCCGCTTACGCCTTCTAGATTTTTCCCGGTGTATATCTCATTCGAGAGCCTTTCAGTAGCTGTCTTCTAGCAGGTCCGGGAGACTTGATGACGTATTCGGCGCGTGATAGGTTTTATTTCTTTAGTTAATTTATCAATAGTTTTGTGTAAATTCTCAACAACGATGTTCTGATTCTCAAATTTACTCCCTATAATAATAAACCTTATTTTGCATTTCGCTAATTTTTTCATTCAATTTGTCGCGCAACACGGAAAAAACATTGCATTCATCAGTCTTTTCGTAAACCGCTTCAGATACAATAGAAATGAAACTTATGTTATGATTTGTTTTAGTAATATTAGATTTTTTATTTGCAGAGGTTTTAGTTTTTTGCGATCTTGTATTAGTTCCATTAATAGCCATTATAATTTTCTTGTTCATTTGTATGTAAAAATTATATGTCGTCACTCGTCACACAGAGTATTGCAAAAACGTTTAAAAGATTTTTCATGCACTTAAACAGAAGAAATATTTTTTGTGTCTTTCATAAGAAACGGTAAGGTCATATAAAACACCACAAGAAAAGTACTCTTCAAAAATAGAATGCAATTTTCAAACTCCCGAAGTTAAAATATCTCACTAAATTATAGTTCACTGTGTAAGCAGTTATATAAACAATGTCTACAACAATTAATCTATTTAAAAAGGTATATAACCCCTTACCACAATTGTTAGTCGTATCCTAAATACGTATTTCGACAACTAAGTTGTCATCATCAGTAGGTAAAAACTACTAATTAAAAGTCACACATGGGGCACAGTAAAGTAAAATAAACGCTTCCGCACAACTACTATACACTGCAACCCTGTAAAGACCAGAGTCTTTACAGGGTTGCAGTGTATAGTAGTTGTGCGGAAGCGTTTATTTTACTTTACTGTGCCCCATGTGTGACTTTTAATTAGTAGTTTTTACCTACTGATGATGACAACTTAGTTGTCGAAATACGTATTTAGGATACGACTAATAATTGTGGTAAGGGGTTATATACCTTTTTAAATTATTATTTAACCACAGTCTCCATTGAAAGAATTTTAATTAATCTATTACTTAAAAACAAAAGAGAAAATAAAATAAGTACTTCAGTCACTTTAAATAAGAATTTTGACACGGTCCGATGAACATATTCGAATATCGGATTCAAATTGATCGCCTTATTTTAAACATAAATAAAATATAGATGGCTCACTGAATTCTTCCGGGTATTTTGACATTTACGAAGTGCGATATCTGACATTTATAAAAATGCCTTCTTTCACGATACAACAACGCGTTTAAATTGTTTCTAGAATATTACATGAATTTTATGGTTTACATGATCGTCCATTTGAAAGAACTATTAGTCGAATTATTACAAAATTTCAAGAGACCGGTGAAAGATCATAAAAGAGAAAGATACAGTCGTAGTGGTTCACAAGAGCATATTGATTTGATTCGTGAAAGTGTTGATGAAACACCTGAAATGTCCATTAGCCGACGTTCACAATAAGTTGGTCTCAGTGAATCAATAACATGACGTACTTTACGAAAGGATTTAGCTTAAAAGGCATATAAGTGTAAGGTTCAAATAACACAGGAACTAAAGCCGTTGGATCATGCAAAACGTTGTGCATTCGTCAGTTGGATTAAGGAACAACCAGATGATATTTCATAAAAAATCATCTTTTCCGAAGAAGCACTTTTTGAAATTGGTGGTTTTGTTAACAACAAAATTGTCGGATTTTGGCTGAGGAAAATCCTCGAGTGATTCATGAGAAACCTTAACATCCTTAACGAGTCACTGTTTGATGTGCATTATGGTCAAGTGGTGTGATTGGACCATATTTCTTTCAAAATGCTGTTGGTGATGCCGTAACAGTAAATGGTGTTCGATATCGTGAGATGTTAACTGAATTTTTGTGGCCTGAACTAAATGATATTGATCTAGAGGATAGATGGTTTCAACTGAATGGTACAACACCTTATTTTGCTAAAGAAACATTTGCTTTATTAAGGAAGAATGGAAGAATTATTTCAAGAAATGGTGATGTTAATTGGCCACCAAGATCGTGTGATCTAACACTGTTGGGCTATTTTCTTTGGAGTTACGTAAAAAGCCAGGTCTATGAGAACAAACCACAATCGATTCCTGAACTAAAGGTTGGAATTATTCGTGTCATTGATGAAATAGAGCCTTCATTATGTCAAAATGTAATTGAAAATTTTAACAAAAGAGTGAAGAGCTATGAAGCAGCAAGACCACCACTGGTCAGATATTATTTTTCGTGTATAATTGTCACAACTGATACTGCAATCACCAATAAAAGTTTTTGAAAATCAATGCAAATTATGGGATTTATTTACTTTTAAAAAATGCGGTCAATTTAAAAGACTCTTTATATCGGATATAATGTACTCGTTCCTTTGAAATAGCCACTGCCTCTGCTATTTCTAACGCTTTGAATCCTCGGTCACTTAGCAACAAATCATGGACTTTATCCACCATTTCTGAACTTGTAACCGCTTTCGACCGTCCACTATGAGGATCATCATCTAAGCTGCTCCTGCCTCGCTTTAATTGATTTCCCCATTTTCTGACAGTTGTATACGAAGGACGACCCTCACCCAGTGGATCTCGCATTATGGATTTCAGTAAAGGACATGCCTTTCTTTAAGAGATACTTAAAATCACTGCACGATGTTCAGAATTATCCATTTACACATAATTAGTAGCTCGGTAAAATTTAAAAAATTGCCTATGAAGCACGCTTTGTCACAAATTTATCAAACATTAACAGTAAAGTAACAAGCCATCGGTTGTCAAAATGTGATTTGTATTTTTTTTTCACGGCTTACGTTAGGCGATCGCGCGAATAGGTCAACCCGGTCTCATATATTCGTCTACCTGCTAAATCATGAAATGAGAACATCCCTTTATATAGAAGAGAAGCAAAAGCTCCTTAAATATGTAGCAATTTATTTTGGATTTATGAGAATTTGAGAAAATATGCATTTATGCACTTAATTTACACTTTACATATAATCCAGCCTCTGCAATCAGGTAACGTCACTAGTGCGTGAAAATGTTTCCTGTTAACAAAAAGTGGATACTCGTGATCATGAAATTTTTAACAAAAGACGATAATACGACTAATATAAATAAACAACATATACAATAGACGGCGTTTATGTTGATTTATTTCTTTGATATAAAAGTGGGCAAAATGTTTTCGTTTGGGGCAAGAATATCTTGAAGATGATCCCATCCTGGTCGACCAATTGAAGTAGTAACGTCACAAAATATTTAATTTATTGAAGAATTGATATTAGAAAATCGTCATTTGAAAGTGAAAGAAATTATCAGAATTGCTTAAAAATTTGTGAAATAAGTGTTTGCCGAATTTTGCATGACCATTTGGATATGAATAAGGTTGTAGTGCAAGATGTGTAGCGCGACGTTTATCTGCTGCTCAACTTAGTTGAATATGCGCGCTCATTTTTAAACCTCTATGAAAACGACTCAAAACCGATTTTGGAGTTCATTGTTACAGGAGTTGAAGCAATGCTGTATTGGATGGAATGGCGATGACCATATAAACCTCGTCCCATAAAGACAAAAGCCGTTCAACTAATTACTATTATGGTCACAATATATTTAGGATAGTAAGTGCATTTTACTGATTAACTTTAAAAATCGCAATGCAACTGTCGTCAGCGCACATGATGCTCGTTTGTTACATAAATTGAAAGATTCGTGAAAAACATCAAGGAAAATTGTCAAACGCAGTCCTGGATTTGTCAATAGGCCGTATAGGCCGCGGCCTAGAGGCGGGAGATTGAAGATTTTCTGCACACTGGTTCCAATACAGTTTTATGCTAAACAAATCGGAAATCCTACTACTAATTTTTTTTCGAAAAATGTATAATTATTCAATAAGTATACCCAGTATTACCCAGAAGCGAAAAGGAATTTATAGAACTTTCTCATTCTCAGTAATCCCTTCATTGAAACCGAGCAGGTTAAATATAGATTATTTATTTTTAAGACTACGAGAAAGAGGACGAAATGTACGTGGGCTGCATAGACTTTTGTATTCATCGAGCGATGAATTAAAGAGAAGGCATGATGCATATGTAAACTTCAGAGAAAAATTTTCATTTTTAACTAAAATGGGTGAACTTTCAACACGAAGAGTCACAGAAAAAGCTTAGTCTCTCATGCAGCATTATTTCAATGCTTAGACTGCTTAGAGGATTATTTAGTTCAGGAATTTGCAGAACTGCATTTTCACAGTCACGTTTCCTCTAACAAAACTGCAGAGAAACCTAAGTCAACATCATTACTCAATCTCTCTACATTTTTGAGGAACCAGTCTTTGTGCAACATTTACCCATTTCTTTATTTGGGATGTAGAGCTAGTTCGTGTCCGTAGTAGAATATTATACGTGTATCCTGGATAACGCTAAATGAACTAGTACAAAAGGCAGCCAGATAATCCGGAATCACCTGGATCCCCTAGTCCCCTAGTTATAAGAACATATACAAACCACCGGGATCGAAGTTACCATATAAAGCATGGTCAGACTTAAACAGAACCAGGTCAAAATGGAAGGTACGTAAGGTTACTGTTACGGGATTGATGATGTGCATCAAACCATACGTCATATTGCTGAAGAGAGTTTGGGTAATTCCTGAATGCTACGGAAAGTGCTATAGACTATATTAAATTATTAGGATTTTATTGGTGAATAATTTATTTGTGTTGTATACTTTTTTTTGTTTGTATAAATGTGCTTAGATGCTATACGCTAAATAAATAAATTTACCCAAACTTGCATGTAGCTCTCCGAAACGCGCTTTGCATTCCGGCCACAAATTGTTCTGGAGAAAGAAGCTTTTCTTTAGAGTTATCAGAAGACTTCATTACCTCAAGAAAAAAACTTAATTATTTGGCTCATTTATGTTTAGAGGCAAAGATAATAACACCATAAACTATAACGATGTTGTAGATGATTTCGCCAATAAGAAATCCTGTAAAAAAAGTGTAAGTAATTCTTGTTTCATTAAATACACTTATTTTAATGCTAATTTATTCATTTCAATAAAGGCCTACGTAAATAGATAAAAGTGAGTGATTAAGATAGGTAGGAACAAAGGAGGGGTGGCAAAATGTGAAGTGGCCTATACTAAGAAAAGTTTAAATCCGCCGCTGGTCAAAACAGTGGCGGCTCGTGCTAAAAATTTTAAGGTGTTCTGCAAGTTTTACAAAAAAATTTACCTTGCACGGGCAGTAAGAGGTTGTCTCCCATCGATCTTATCGTGCTTTCTTCGCCTTCCGCACTGAAGTAATGGATTTCTGGAACGATTGTCAATTGTCACACAAAAAAATAAGAGTCACTAAGCACTACTTTACTAACAAATTATTTCTTATAAATTAAATCTATTCTACGTTCTTTTCGATTTGCAAATTTTGTTATCACTTTGTCATTAAAATTGTCTTTTCGGAGATAAACTTTTTTTCGATAGATAGCATGGAAAGAGATGTTAAACGATCTTCGGTCATTGAATTTCTGAGAAACGTCTTAATTCGATTTAGTGTTGAAAAGCATCATTCGGCCTCTGATGTTGTCATGGGAGTTGTTATTACAATTTCTAATAATTTTCTAGTCTCCTTCAACGTATCTCCCAGATTGTTTTTTATTAAAAATTTTAGAAGAGGTAGTGCGCCTTTTAAAGATCTACAATCAGTTCTTGAGTAAATAACAGACAATTCAGTTCGTAATCTTTCTTTATCAAGGGTGGGATAATAGGAGCATGCGGAAGTGAGTTTGTCCTCAGGAAATTTACTGCAATACTCTCCAAAGCATTCCGAAAAAAAAGTGATGCCACTACTAGATGCTCTTTAAAATGAAATCGATCTTTTGCACAATTTAGAATAACATCACACACCTCTAAAGCCGAAATTCGATGATTAAATCTGCTGTTATTTGGACGTTTGCGTTTTTCTGGTGGTGGCTCATCGCTTATTAAATCTGATGCTTCACTTATGATTTTGTCAATATTATTTCGAACTTGGCCTATACTGCGTTCAAAATTTTCGATAGCGTCTTTTACTAGAGTGGGTTCAATTTTTCTTTGCTGCAATTGATTAAACAGGATATCTACATGGGGCATTACATGATGGAAAAAAGTCAGCCAAAAATTGAAGATCGGATCATTTAATGTACGGCGAATAGAGGCGGCTGCACTACAGACTGTGTTGTTGGAGAATTGTTCTTCTATTTCTTCCATACACTCAATGAGAGAGGCCCTATTTTCGTACACAACATTAATGGTCCTGATATTAAAATTCCAACGGGTTGTAGCGCCGTGGGGGATCCTTCTGTTTACAATCTTGTTTAACACTTCTACTCGTTGGGGTGAATTATTAAAAAAGCCGGGAATGTCTTGTAGATTTCCAAAAAATACACGTACTTGCGAATTTGCAGAAGCAGCTTTAGATATAATTAAATTTAATTTATGGGCATAGCAATGTACACAGTGCGCAAAAGGGTACTTTTTTTTAATCAATGCTTGAACGCCTGCGTGTTGTCCGCTCATCACCGCTGCTCCATCGTAACTCTGTGCAATCAGTTTGCTAGGTGAATTTTGAATTAAAGCATCTATAACACTTAAAATTGTTTTGCTAAGTGTTTCTGCATCACATTTTTCAGGAATGACGTAGTTCCAAAAACGTTCAATTGGCTCACCATCACGAACATATCTAAAAATAACTACCATTTGAGTTTTTGCACCAACATCCGTTGTTTCGTCCGCCATGATCGCCAAAAACAGAGAATTATTAATTTCCTCAATTATTTGTTCTTGGCAGACTTCAAGTATGCACTATAACAGATCATTCTGTATTTCTTTGGAAGTGCCTTTAAATACCGAACAATTTTTTAGGTGCTCACTTAGAGTTGCATCTAATTCAACCGAAAAATTAATAAGTCCACGAAATATCCCCGGATTCTCGGAAGTATCGCTCTCATCATGTCCCCGAAGGGCCAATTCAAAAGCTCCACAAAATTTTATACAATTAATAATTTTTGATAAAATATAACGATTCTTTGACACATTTTCATTATGTCTCTGTATATTTACCCAATAAGCAGAATCTAGTTGAGCCATAATATTAGTTGACCCTAGTAACGCAAATTCCATACAATTATGAAGATGGCTTTTAGAATTCTCATGTCTTTTTATTTTCAAACTCAAGTGCTCTAGATCCGTGACCCCTATTTCCGTCCAAGCTTTATCGCCACCAAAAAGTAAACAGGGAAAACAATATAAAGCATTTTTTTTGTTGCATCCACAAATCCATTCGTTTTTTGAATAAATATCGCTACTAAATTTACGTGTATAATTTTTCCCTCTACTTACACCAGTTTTTTCAATAGTGATATCTACTAATGGCCTACCATTTGCTTTTAATTTTATCTTTTCTTCGAATGAATATTTAAAGAATCTCTTCACATTAATTAAATTAAAGACCACCTCCATAATACACAGAGTTTATATAAATTGTCACCAATACACAAAAACAAGCACGCGCACTCTAATATTATTGGTTTTACGTTAAACTCGCCGCAGAGTAAAAAACACGCGAAAATATTAAATACCTATACCGAATCATATGAAGGCGCTGGACAGAATGCAGCGAAGATGCTTGATAAATCACGCATTGGTTTTAGACAGCAGCGGTGGTAGCGGGGTGCGCGCGGGTGTTTGAAAGAGCTCTGTGCGCACGTTCGTGTGGACCAGATAAGGAACAAGTGAGCGATAGCGCGAATTAGGTTGGTTATTCCACTGGTCGCCTATTGTATATTATTTTATAATATACTATACATATATAACCGGCGTTAGTGTTGGAATTTCGGAAACGAATATTTCGGCTTCTACTGATCGGATTTTGATGATTGAGGTGTCAAATTGTAGGGTTTGATGTCCTCTACAGGATGATGTAGAAAAATATGCAAATTTTTTGATATACAGGGGTAGAATTTTCACAACAATATGTTACGCTTTTATAAGCATCAGAAATGTCGGAAAAATTATGTAAAAGAAAACTAGTCATAACTAATACAGGTTCGCCCGCCAAATTTTTTGGGAGCTCTGCAGCACTGCAGCGCTTATGCGCCAGCCGCCACTGATCACAACCCATCTAAACGTCAAATATATAATAATAAAAAAACAGAAATTTTTATTTTATGTTGGTAACGCACTTGGGTGGTCTTTAGATGTATGGAAGAACACTTTTTTGAAGTTATAGACCGTAACTCCCTCTAAAAATGTTTGTTTTTGTGTAAAAATACGGTATGCAAAAAATTATGCGTATCGAGCAAAGGGAAGGCGTGGCGCATCGCCTCTCAAGGTGACCCCTGTTGGTAAAATGAACAGAAATATAATTTTTTTTATGTATTTTTATTCTTTATTATACAATATACCTATAACTTTATTATTATAACTTAATTAAATTTACGGTAACTGCCACGATTTGTAACAAGAATTTGATTATAAAAATTTAATTGGAATCAAATTTCAAAAATTGTGGCGGCAACTAAATTATTTACATATCCTGATAATAGTTTAAAAGAATAGATATTTTTTTAAGCCAACGAGTTCTAAATATAGCCTTTTTATCCCTTTTTTCGAATACTCTTACGCGTTTTTGTTAAGAAAAGTTGGTATCACTGTGGTGCAGCATTTAAGAAAATTAAAAAGGGACGTACCCTATAAAATGACAATTGATTAAAATTGTCAATTAGAAGAGTGTGCTACTTAACAGAAATAGTGTTAAAAATAAAAGCTTGTGTAAAAAGTGTAAAAAAATAACAGCAAACCTAAGACAAAAGTTTAGAGACGCTTGGATCAAAATTGACAAAATTAACTTTATGAGTGGTGTTGAAGATCAGAAAGTGAAGGATGCAGTTGGGAGTGTATCCGAGATTATAAAATTTGCATCTCAAAATCTTGAAGTAAAACAACCACGTGATGATTATAAAGAGCTTCTTCTTCAATTAAGTATAGTTTTTCTTGGTGGTACAGTTCTGGAATTTACCTTCAAAAAGCCTGGAGCATTTCATCACGCACGTTGAATGTCGAAAGCTGTTTATTGCCTTAAATTATATTTATTTCGAAATGAATTTAAAATGATACAATTGGAGGTAACTAGTATTCGTGACATTTGCATCTTTGTTGTAAGGGTGCATTTAAAAAATTGGATACAAGCACCAGTTGCAGCAGAAGCCCCTATGCAGGATTTAAGATTGCTAAAAGATTTACATGCTTATAAAATTGTTGATGAGAAGATTAGTCGTGCGTCACTAAGCAAATTAAGTAATCATTTGTGGTATTTAACCCCAGAAACAGCAGCGTTGTCTTTTTATGATCCAAATGTTACATATGAGTCGAAGAATCATGGTGCAAGCTCTGGATAACCCTACTGATTGCGAATTAAAAAAATTGATCGTAACTCCTCATACTGTAAGCCAATATCTTAATAAGAACATCGAATATTTTACAACCCAAAAATCACGTACTTTTTTTAAAAGGTTTGGTATTTCAACGGACTTTTTAACAAAAGATCCAAAGGAATGGGTAAATAAACGTAGTTTTAACGTTGGCCTTAATATCGTTGGAAATATGAATGTTGTTAATGACACGGCAGAACGAACAGTTAAGCTAATGGAAGATTTTAATTTAGTGTTATCCAAAGATGAAGAAGAAAAGCAATAGATAGTGCAAATTGTTGCGGATTATCGGAAAGTCTACCCCAATATGAACAAATATTCTCTTTTGAAATAAAATAACATATAAATAACTAAAAACAAAGCATTTTTATTTATCCCTTGTCAGACAGAGATCTTGTAACATTATCAAATCTGTGGCCACAAGGAATAAGTGAATGTTTTATGTTTTTCCTATTTATTAACTATGTTTTCCAAAAGTAAACCATTCTTCTATCTTTTTATTAATTTTCATTTATTTTCTTAAGAAATATGTCACCATATATGTATATAAATACATAGATTTTACTTTGTATTTTACTTTGTATTCTAGTCCTTAAAAATTTGGCTTTAAATGAAAACCAGAGAAGCTTTAAGACGACATCGTCTCAAGGAAATTTAAAATATGTTAAAGTTAAAGTCAAATATATTTTTTAGTATAAATAAATATATTTTTTACAACCAAGAAAATTCTATTTTTAATATTTTTGAACCAAATTTCAAGAGCGATGCGCCACGTCTTAACCTCGCCCAATCGTGATAATTTTTTGCGCACCGTATATTTATACTATAACGAACATATTTAGGGGAAGTTACGGTCGAAACAATAAAGTTTAAAAATAAGGACCACCCTAAACGCACTCAAAGTTTGGTGTCCTCTATTCAACGTAGCATAAATTAAAACTTTATTCAAGTTTCTAGTACGAAAAAAAGTGTAATGTAACTCACGCTTTATGCCGTGACATGTGCCGACGAGCTGTGCAAAACTTAAGAGATCGTCTCCAACAGTGTGTGGCTACTAACGGCTCCCATCTTGAGAGCCTTATTTTCAAAATGAATTGAATACAGTTGTACACTACAATAAACCAAATAACAAGGACCATCTAATTTGATCGCAAATTCATGGAATATTTGGGTAATTTATCCGCAAAAATGAAACATACTACTTGCTAAATACTACTTATTGTTTGATATGAAAATAACAATGAAAATTGTATCTTTCATGTAATAACTATAGAACGGACACGCTTACCACATGACGCAAAGCCCAGTGCAGTACTGGCGAAAGGCTGTATTTCTAAAATATTTAATTTTATTTATATAATTGGAAAACGAACGGGTGGTGATCTATAAAATTACGAAATACATATTTATTTGTTGAAAAGTTGTATTTATAAAGTTTTTAATTTTATTTATATAATTGTAAAACATACGGGTTGTGATCTATCTATCTAAAATTACGAAATACATATTTATTAATTAATTTTATTTATATAATTGGAAAACAAACGGGTGGTGATCTATAAAATTACGAAATACATATTGCAGTGGATTTTTCCTGGAAGAAGGAAACAAAAGAAGATATGAAAATTATTGTATTTATGTATATTTTTATTCCAGATAAATAATTATGAAAATTTAAAATTTTATATAACAATTTATTATAATGTGTATTTTTGTCCACGTTTGTAGGATGCACGGGCCTATTTTGATGTTCGTAGTTCGCGCCAAGCAGGAAGTTATAATAATATAGATATATATATATATTATTATTATGTTGATTTTATTTTATATTTAGGTAGGGGTAGCTTGCTGTTTCCTGCTTCATCACACCGGAGAGACTGAGTAGTTTTTATACAGATAGGTTGTGTTTTTTAAGATTGGATAAAACTTAATTTTATCTAATGTAAATTTTGAATAATTACGGTGTGTTTTTGATAGTGTGTTGATGTAATTTAAAAATTCATTACGTATTTTTATGAGTATTTAAAACTTGGAATTTGAATTAAATGACCTATCTGGAGTCTCTCTTCTAATAGTTTTTGTGACGTGACGTATACAAAACTGAATGTATGTATTTTTAATATTATATTTATATCGTTAGCAATAATGTTATTGAAATCTGAAGCTTCTTAAATTTATAATTTTAGTTTGTAATATTTTGTAATCATTTAAAATATTAACAAAACGTATTAGACTGTTTTTTTGAATATAGTTTTTGTTCATATAAGTTATCGTAGTATGTTAGGAAGCGGGAAAACTTGTTTGTTACATGCTTGAGATATTGCGCATGATCAATTTTTGGATGCGTGCGAAAATAGAGAAAGTTCTATTTGACGTTTGATTTTTGAGGGGATAAAGTAATTGATGACAGCTAATAAATTTTGTTTATGTTTATATTTAGATCTTAGTTCGGGATTCATTTAAGAGTTTTTTTTATCTCATGTACGAGTCATTATTTACATGAGTTTTTCTCTAAGTTTGCGGCGTAATAAAGTCACAATCCTGCTTTATACTTGATAAAGTAGATTTTTTTTTTCTTTTTTGAATTATATGTATGTGGCGTTAATGTTAGTTTTATTTCTTGAATTAATCCTTGTTATTTTTCTCCACACCACATATTCGAGAGAATAAACCCTGAAGATTAAGAAGCTCAAGGAAGGTGATCCAACTGAGACAGTCCGGCAAAACTACTGTGGATTGTGAACATAAGTCAATAAGCAATTAAAATCACAATTCACAGCAATATGTATTTGTTGAAAAGTTGTATTTTTAAAGTTTTTAATTTTACTTCTATAATTGGAACACTTTTATTTGTTCATTTTGTCGTTCAAGTTGAGTAAAGGAGTATTAATATTGACTAGCAATAGTTTCTCAAGGTTTTCTTCTGTCAATTTTGTTCTCTTTGAATTAAGTACATCCTTATAAATAGAAAACGTCCTTTCTACATCGCAACTGGTTATAGGTGCATGCTGGAAATATTCTTTTATTTCTTCATATTTAGCCGTTAGATTTGGTGTAATTGTCTCCATACATAATTGCTGCAATGTAATTAAATCTGGATTTCTATTAAGAATTACTTCAAGCTTTTGCCGAAGGCCACATCCGAAGTCACTTGGAATACTTTTCAAATTATTAACAGCCACATCTAATGTGGTTAATCCGTCATTTAATTTGAGATTTCGATTTTCAAAATAAGTGATTAGTTTTGGCAATTTTCC
Source organism: Melolontha melolontha (assembly GCA_935421215.2). Taxonomy (NCBI): domain Eukaryota; kingdom Metazoa; phylum Arthropoda; class Insecta; order Coleoptera; family Scarabaeidae; genus Melolontha; species Melolontha melolontha. The sequence goes on along the minus strand of OW285238.1, from coordinate 94,717,042 downwards.
AAAGAGTTCGTGAAGAAAGTACAACTGATTTTTTAAATTTGGGATTTGTGTGAGCTCCTTGCACTCACCAATACTTCTAGCATCCTCCTTTAGCAGTGTTACGAAATGTTTTAGACTATCGAAATTCTCAGCATAATAACTAGTAGCTTCCAGCCATGTTCCCCATCTAGTTATTACTAGAGTGGGAGGCAGTGACAGAGATGGAAATTTTTCCCTGAAAAGAGCTACTCTCAATGGTGCTTTTCTGAAAACTTTTTTAAAAGCTGATACAAGTCTATCAACTTCCGGAAAAGTGTCTCTGATATATTCACAGATTCTGTGGATAGCATGTGTACACAAGTAATATGCAGCATATTAGGATGTGTTTTCTTCAATAGTCTGCCTGTTTTTAACATATACGCAGCACTATCACTGACAAATAAAAGTATTTTTTCTTTGTACGTGGCGTCCGAATGAAGCATTTTTTGCATATTCTCCTTAATGGTTTCAGCAACTGTTTCCGCATCAACTCTATTTATAACACTTGTTGCTATTACATATGAGTTATAGGGAATAGTTGGATGTAGTACACCGGCTACAACATTTACCACACAGCGTCCTAACATATCCACCGTTTCGTCGGCGCTTATCCATATGTATTGATTTAAAATTTAAAAAATTTAAAAGATGGCTTCTAATGCGTTCTACTGTTCTCGTATAGCACCTAGAAACATAATATTTGCGTAAAGTTGGTTCATCAGGAACATTTCGACCAGTATATTTTTGAAGAAATATTTTTAAAGTGGGATTGCTAAGTTTATTTAATGGAATATTAGCCGCCATAAAAGTTTTACAGAGTTCAGATGTGTTTGCGATCCTAAGTGACGAATTTTTGACGATATTTTACGGATTTTGTAATAAATTTCGGAATCACTGACAATGGACATACAATCAGTATGACCGTCAATCCAACTCGCCATTGTTTTACAATGCCATTCTCGACATTCTTCCATATCATGTCTGAAAAAGTAACTTAAACAATGCTCTAGATCTAAATAAATGAAAACTAAAAATGTGTACGTTAGTTATTGAAACTCAACGAAATTCAATGCACACTTACGTCGAAATAATTGGTAGAAATAGATTCAATCAAACGATATTAAACAGGATCTATTACAAAAATTACGATGTAATTAACAGTTAAAACTATGAAAACAAGGAATTTACTCACAGCACATTATTTATCTTACGAAATATAAACTAATAAATAAATACATTATAAAAACCCCGCTTCTATCTACGCTCATGAAAACACTTTAAAAAACACTATATTCTCCGAATACAATAGCTCAGTTGTCCATTGTTATCGCTTGAGACCAGGTGTCCGAGTAAGTCAAACAAATACTTCATTGAATTACGCCGGGATGTACTGAGCGACGTTATATACAATTCCAATTGCCGATTGCGTTTTATGGAAATTGCATCCGTTCTCTAGTAATAACATGAGAAACACTATACAGGCTGCCCTTGAAATAAATAGCCAACGTATAAACAAATATAATTACATAAAATATAATTCCAAAATATTGTGAATCAATTACGACGCGAACCGCAAAATTAATTAAAAAACTCCTAGAAACTGAATTATGCGACGCATATGAATTCAAAATATTTAGAATGTGTATAAATAATAAATACCTCTATTGAAGTTAGGCACACATACGCTACGGCGTATGTTTACATACGTAACAACTGTCAATGTTATAAAAACTATAACATATTTATGTACACAATCAACTGTTTATAAACTTTTAGAACTAACCTAAATCAGCTAATTCATATGTATTACGTGAATGTTTTTTTTTGTTACGAGAAGTAACAAGTATAAAATATTGAGATCGTGTTGGTCTGAAACCTTCGTAATTTGGTAACGATCTACCTGATATCAAAGTAATTTAGAACATACTTGAGTAGGTAAAACCTCATCATATTTTGTATAAAACGGGCGAACTTATACCGGGCGCATGACTCTGCGCCGGCAAAATGAACCATCGTTAATTATTATATCTGCGCCCATGGTGCGATTTTATGCTGTTGGCATTCATCTTAAACTAAAAGTAATACAAAGACAATCTTTGCTTTGGATTCGAACGCCATATGGATGTGATACTATAATTATCATCTGAAACCCCCATAATTTTGTTATAATTTTCGGAATTATTTTTCTGAAAATAATTTTATTTTCGACCTCTTTAAAAGTATCAGGATTATTATTTCTGACCGCTTTTATCAAACGTAAAAATTTTAATTATCCAGTCTAACATTGTATAAAAAGTTACAAATGTTTTTAAATATATTATAATTAAACACCGCCATTCTGGGTTGGCTTACATAGGCGTGGACAAGTTAGAGGTTCGGCAGACACAGTTTACCAGCGGTTCGCGTGCTATGTGTATGTAATACATGAGCAACTATCATAGCAAGCATTTTTCTAAATACTCGCACTTTTATTTTAATAAAGCCAACGCACTGACGCCACTGCTTGCCTACCTAAGTGGTGGTGTTTAATTATAATATATGATTTTAATGGCCATAGATATACATTGATTACTTTAAATCAGAAAATATATATTCTAACGTAGTTACAATGGAAAACCAGTCCCTATTTCCTTATATTAACGCCTATGCATGTAGTACCGTAACTGGAGTAAAAAAATTCCTCGAATGCATTTATATGATAATTACGAAATTACGTATTGAATTCTCTGCACATAATTTAAATATAAAATAATTATCGATTGCATATAAAAAATGTATAAAATGTCATTGCCAATAATAGGCAGTAATCGAGAACAAAGAGTGCATATGTGAGTTTAGCTAATTATATACAGAATATATGTACCTATATAGGTGATAAATATTTTAGAAAATCATAATTTGTATTGCAAAAAACGTTTCTTCCCAATGTTGGCGATATTGTTATTTAAATCTTGTAAAAGATGATAGAATAATAATAAATTATAATTAGAGTGGACCAATTCGGAGCGAAAGCAGAGACGTGACTAACGAATTGGTTCCCGCATGCGAAGCATTATTAATATCTAGAGATATACTATCACGAACGGTGCTGTTATTATGTTAGATACAAAAAAAATGTAAGACGGTTTTTCTAGATTATGAAACGTTCTCGATGATACATATAAAAAATAAAATCTAAAATGTATGTAATTAGATGATTAAAAAAAAACTTACCGTCTTATGCGTTTTCCGTGACTTGAAAATCTGGAGAAGCGCGATGAAATATTGTTAACATGTCTCCAAAGTTATTTCTCGAAAACGCGTCCGCCGTGAGGAAAATATGTGCTTGTATAAAGAAAACGATCGCTCCACATCTAGTGATGTGATGTTTGCATAATTAAAATAATGTTTGAAACAACTTAACACATCTGTAGACGAACCTTCACAAATTTGTCTAAGTCTGTCAAAATCTAAATCTGCTATTATACGTGTACACACGATGACCGTGAACAACATACTAAGTAATCGTATGTGCGATGGGGCACGCGGGAACCAATTCGTTAGTCACGCCTCTGCTTTCGCTCCGGATTGGTCCACTCTAATGATAATGAATATGTACTGATTCAAGGAAATTGTCAGATTGCACAAAAATAAATTGCTCCGCAATTAAGCATAAGTCAAGAAAGAGTCAAGTACATTATTCAGACGTTTAATTACAGAAAAATAACACGGGGCGTGTCCCGCGACAATTAATGGATGCCATAAAAGAAGAAAGGAAAGAAATTCTTAACCAGTATCGACGTGAAGAAGATCAGTTTCTCATGAATATCACCACTGGGAACAAATCTTGGGTTCATCATTATGACCCGGAAAACAAGCGGCACTCGATTGAATATAGTCGACCCGATTTTCCACGTGTAGTGTTCCATCAGTGCAGAAAGTCATGCTCACCATTTTCTGGGATGTAAAGGGAGTTAGTCATTCATACCAAATGTATGCCAAAGGGATTTAAGAATCATTAATTTAATAAGATACAGCAAAACTTTACGATTACTGAAGAATCGTATCAGTAGAGTAGGGCCGGAAAGAACGAATTTTATATTGCACCACGAAATCGCCAAACCTTGTTGAAGCAACGAAACGATGAAGATAGTTTGGTTTCTCAGGATCTTGGCCGCGTGTGAGATGTATCCTGCGATAATGGTTCTTGGTTCGGAGACACTTCTTGACATTTTAATGTTCTGGCTGGCATTTTCTTCTGGAACGTATGTGCCCGTGTTAATCGGAGTGATTAACACATCCTCCAGAAAAATATGCCAGCGAGAGTATTAAAACGGTGAAAACTTAACGGTTCGTTTCATTATCAAAGAACCTTTACAACGCGAAAGAAAATCCGAAAACCCAGATTTTTCATAATTTCTCCGAGGAAATATTCATTCACACATACAATTCAAATTTCATATTAAATTAAAACGTAAAAAAAAACATATAAAAGAAATTTGAGTACATTAATACGTTAAGCACGTATTACGCATTTGTTACAAATGAAACAGACATGCATTACACACATGTGTATCTCTACAAATGAAAATAGACCTCGTATTTTCCAACGTTTACTTCAGCCAAAGACACGTACTTCTGTCTCAATAGACTTCATATTTCGCTAGTGAAGTAAAAGTTGATGGATCGCCTCATAGGTATAGCAAATTTTGTCCTATCAGGTGGCACCAGATAATCTAGTCACATCTCACGAACAAAAGAGACTACGTCGAAAATAGCGATTTTCTCTCATCCAACTATGCCGGTATAGAAGGGAAAAAATACGTATATAGTTGTAAGTCCATTAACACGATACCAGAAGGCAGCAAATATACTAAAGAAAGTTTCCATATCTTGCTCATTCATTTGATCTCGCTACTCCTAATACTTACATTTTGGAGTATGCTAAAACATACAAAAAAAGTTCAAGTATATCAATACGTTATGCACGTATTACGCATTGTTATAAATGAAACAGACACATAATATACACATCTGTAACTGTACACATGGACAATACACCTCGTATTTTACAGCACTTACTTCTGCCACGTGTTTCTGCCATCTGTAGGCGTCATCAGTCAAGCTAGTGAAGCAATGTAATACAAAATAATACAAATCTATTTAAAAAACAGTTTTGTATCTGTATATACATTTAAGCTTAAATCGCCCACAAGACAGCAAATTTCGTCCTATCAGGTAGCACTATATAATAAGTGACATCTGACGGACGAAAGAGACTATGCCGAAAAAGGCAACCCTTCCCTCGACCGACAAAGCCGGTACATAAGAGAAGAAAATACGTATATAGGTGTAGTCCATTAACACGATGCCAGATGGCAGCAAATATACAAAAAAGGTTCAAGTATATCAATACATTATGCACGTATTACGCATTTGTTACAAATGAAACAGACATGTAATATACACATCTGTAACTGTACACATGGACAATACACCTCGTATTTTACAGCACTTACTTCTGCTTAAGACACGTGTTTCTGCCATCCATAGGCGTCATCAGTCAAGCTAGTGAAGCAATGTAATACAAAATAATACAAATCTATTTAAAAAACAGTTTTGTATCTGTATATACATTTAAGCTTAAATTGCCCACAAGACATAGCAAATTTCGCCCCATCAGGTAGCACTATATAATAAGTGACATCTGACGGACGAAAGAGACCATGCCGAAATACGTATATACGTATTTTCTTCTCTTATGTACCGGCTTTGCCGGTCGAGGGAAGGGTTGCCTTTTTCGGCATAGTCTCTTTCGTCCGTCAGATGTCACTTATTATATAGTGCTACCTGATAGGACGAAATTTGCTATGTCTTGTGGGCGATTTAAGCTTAAATGTATATACAGATACAAAACTGTTTTTTAAATAGATTTGTATTATTTTGTATTACATTGCTTCACTAGCTTGACTGATGACGCCTATAGATGGCAGAAACACGTGTCTTAAGCAGAAGTAAGTGCTGTAAAATACGAGGTGTATTGTCCATGTGTACAGTTACAGATGTGTATATTAGATGTCTGTTTCATTTGTCATTTGTATGCTAAAACAATTCGCTTTTCAGGAGAGACCACTGACTGTCACTGAGTGTCAGAAGAATATAGCCGCATATACTTACAAAACTTTTAACAAATATTAATGACATAAGATTAGAGTTACGAGTAAATCAATATAAATAATATCAGAAGTGAGATTTATACAAAGTGATAGTTACAACAAATTTTATGAACCTATATTACAAAGAAAATTATTCAAAGAAATACTAATGTTGGTCTCCCACTTGTAAACAATACTTAACTCATCGTGATAAATTGCACGTTTGCAATTGGACATCGTAGTTCTTGCAAATATTTATGGAATTCTGGAATATTATGTTTCCTAAATCAGGGAATAAAAAGATATCCAGAGACGAATCAGGTGATATACTCACACTTATAGAACGGTCTGGGAAAAATTGCTGTAAATAATTTATAGTTGTATGCGGAGTATGTGGTGTGGCAGGATGACTTTAAAGTAATTGTTTTGTATCTTTGGGCGTTAATTGTTTCCTAAAAGAATATTGACCCAATAATACGTTGTGTTGAACATTGCTTCCCAAACACCAATTTTAACTGAATGTATTGGTACTTAGATTAAATTGTGTGGTTTATCTGCCGACCAAGTTCTATAATTTTACGAATTAATATAACCAGACAGGTGAAACTATGATTCAATGGAATAGAAAGTAATATTTGGCTGGACAATTTTATTATGCAGATGATCATTGTACCATTGACAAAACTGGATTCGTTCTAAAAAATCAGGTGGGTGAATTTGATTGACAATTGAAAATGTATACCTATGAACGTAAAGGTAGCTTTTTTTTCAGCATCTTGCGAGAGGATTTACAGGGAAGTTCTAGAATAGTAAAAGGAAAGTTTAAAAGAATAGATTAATTGTTCAGCAGAGCTAACTTTTTAGTTGAAATAGACAATGTACAGAAATATTTTGTTCAAATTTCCAAAATTCATCAGATGTGACAGTAGGATGATCAGTAGATTTACCTTTAGCTACATTATTAGTATTTAAAAACCGTTCGATTACTTACACACTGTGTTGTGGAAAGTTACGATATTCCAGTCAACTTAATTCTCTGAATACATTTCTATAAATTGATTATGAGTCAACTACTTGGAATATATCCAATTACTGTCTTCATTTTGCAAGCCACTACCAAAATAGGTCGTTACAATAAATACATTTTACTCGACCGCAAAAACCATTTTGAATGTAAAAACAAGAAATTGTATTATTTATTTGCTTATTCACCTTTTACTTTGTAAAATTTTTGTCAAAGTTAAATTCAAAAATAGGACACATCAGCATAAATTTGCAGAACTGTTGCTAGTTTAAGAAAATTATTATTATTATTATTATTATTAGATTGAAAGTGATCAATTATAAATCTGTAAATAGATTCATTTTAGTTTAAAAGCAAAGAGCAGAAAGATCTACGAACCTGAGGTAAGAGAGATTATAATAGTATTTAATCTCACTATTCAAGTAAATAACCATGTAAATAGGTAATTGTAACCCTGCTCACCATAATATGTATTTATATTGTACTGTTTAGTGGACGTTTTTTTTTGGACAATAAAGGTTATTGTTATTCTTGTTATGTAATGAAATGTCATATATATGCATAAAATTATCTATGTTTAAAATCCATACCTAAATTTTGTTTCAAAATAAAGGAATATTATCTAATTCCGTTCATATGCTTCCTTAAGCAAATTGAATAACTAATATTATTTGATTCATCGAAACTATGAAACAATTTAACAAACTATTTATTTATGATATAAAAAAGGAAATAAAAATTAGAAAAACAAACAAAATTCAGTACTTTCATACATGTATATATTACCTATTTTAAAAACTGAACCTTTCACCAACACATAAATGACATTTCTTATATACAATATGACAATATCCTGTAAACAAAAAGATAATGCAATAATCTAACGGTATACATCATAACATTAATCAAGGTAAATATGCCATATGTCTAATTTATTCGTATTTTATTTACTCATATATCGTCTTAATATTATCACGGCCGGTAAAGATATATTGTCACCACTATTATTGGATAAAGTTCATACATACTATATAAGAAGTCTTTTGCGGTATGCAGTTCATTGTGCTTTTGTAGATCGCAAGCAGTTCAAACTCAAAATGAAGTTCTTGGTAAGAGTTAACTTTTAAAACGAATATCATTAATCTAGTACCGTTTAATATATTTTAAATTGCGAAAATTGTCGAAATTAAAAATGATAAATTGTTTGTACATTAACAATTTAATTTGTAGGGACTCCTCGTTTTCATCGTCGGTATCTCTGCCTCTTATTCTTCAGTAATCGGTCTTGGACATGGTATTGTTGCCCCTGGAGTAATTGGTGTTGCTCCTGGAGTAATTGGTGTTGCTCCTTCTATTGCAGTAGTACCAGCTTCATCTGCTTCTGCTACCGTTGGGCTTGGAGGAGCTGCTGCGACTGCGAATGTAGGAGGTCACGGCGCAGTTGCCGTAGCACCTACTTTGGGTCTTGGTCATGTTGGCCTGGGTCATGTTGGTCTTGGCCATGTTGGACTTGGTCACGTTGGACTTGGTTTGGGATTAGGTCATTTGGGTTAAAAGGTTACTTAAATGCACATTCCTTTAACTTAGTGGATATTAATATATTGTAAAAATGAAAATAAATATTTTTTTTCAATAATTTTTTGTTCTTATTTACATTTTTAGTAAAGCAGTTTTCATAAATACGCCAAATCTGCTAATTTGCAAGACGTACATAAGTATTGTATGTTACACAAAGTAATATTTGTGTAACATACAATATAGTATTGATGTTAAAAAAGATATTAGCCCAGTAAAATATTTAAAAGTAGACCAAGACATCGGTCAAAATAAATTAATTTATAAACCCTCAATTAGTTCAATAATAATTTTAATATTGTACCTATATTTTTTGAAGGAAGAAGCTTTTTGCAAAAAATTTTTCTCAAAAATTTTCTGGGACTTGATAATTATTATTTTATAATTTTCAATAAAATTATTAACATGTTAATTATAACATTAATTTAAAATAGCAAAAAAATATAAGCAAGTTGCTGGACTAAATTTAAGCTTTAATCTAATTTAATCATTATACAAAAATAAAAGAATATTTTTCTATTATATTTTGTGTTCGTAATGAACTCATTATGAAACCCAAAACAGTATCGAAATGAGCTTCATTTCGAACGCTTTTTTTCATTTTTCAATGTTGGCGTTGTTCGAACACAAGATTTTAAGTACATTTGACAGAAACGATATATGTAGAAAGAAAAATGCTACACAAACAACGTGATTGACAATAAGATATATTAGTTTCTATGTCACTCATGTTTATATTTTTAAATAAAATATCAAGTAATGTTAACGAAAATTAATAAATAATATTTTTCGGGGATAGCATAATACATATTTAAATTTGAAAATGTCGAGTATCAATGTGACAACTGCATACTTTATATAAAAATAAAACTCTGAACTTTAAAATTAAATAATTTCAATTTAGTAATGTACAAAATGCAAAATAAAAAAAAATAGTATAAAAACTTGTTTTATAAGGCGTTTATCGCACTGGTTTTTTAGAAAACTCGCCGCTGATTTCTAAACATGAACTCGTGCGATAAAATGGTGCCTTATGAAACTTGTGTTTTAATACACTATTTTTTATTGACAAGGGAAGTTTTTCATGTACGAAAATGAATTGTAACTAAAAAAAATTACAACTAGGTACCTAAAACTCTTCAATATTTGGCATTTGAAGGATTAACCAACAAACAAAAAAATGCAAATACAGTAGATATTCAATGAATTCCTTAAAAGTTTCATATTTATGTAAAATTTTTAGAAAAATAAATTGCTTCAATTATTTCTAGGAGGCCTTCGATGCATTTGTTCATGTTTTCCTTAATGCTAGATCATTTTTCCAAACCTTTTTTCAATCAGAATTAGGAAAATTATAAATTTGATATTCAAGCATATTCTAAAAATGTTCAATTGGATTAAGGTCATGCAAATTGCTAAGCGGAGAAAGTATTGGGATATTTTTGTCTCTTAAAAATTTCTGGACAGATTTTGCTGTATAAGCATCATCTTGCATAAAAGGATATGATGCTTTGACAATTTGTTCTATTGTGTCTTAATTAAGACATTCAGATTTTGAGTCTTAGCCAAATTATGCAGCTTTAAATCATTACAGAAGAGAGATGTTTAAGAGTTTTAAATTGACGAGCTTCTCTACACATTTTTACTTTTTTTTTGTCAAATATAATAAGATTCAGTAACCGTTTGAAGATAACACACCAAATGAAGAAGAACAATGAAAAGCCTAAAGTAGTTAAATTCAAATATTTTAAATTACTCGTTTTTAATCTTCAACGCTATAATTTCTATCCCGTTTTAATTAAATAAATTTAAGTTTAAATATTTTTTTATATTACAGAAGTTAATTCTAGTTCGTTGTATCGCCTTTGAAATGTTAGCGTTTTGATCTCTTAATGTGATGGATATTAGGGTAACGAATAGTCGATATAATAGAACTATTGACATTCTTTTCCTGTCAATGAGTTCCTTGGTTTCCTTTTTATTAATTCATACGACACGTCGTCGGCGGTTAATCATATAGCTATTCTCGAAATTAGCAGAGCAAATTTCAGTAACGTTTGCAATTGTCCTTTGGCTGAAAATCAGAATACCTATATGTACATAAAATGAACAGAAGAGTAAAAAACAAGTTACTTTTATTTACAAAACCGATTTTGTTAATGATATTCTTACTATCTTTAAGTCTAGACAGTCTTTTAACTAGAAACATCCAACTTAACCACCAATACACATAATATTTCATATCAGTAGGTACGTTTGCGAAGTTTTTCTCACGGTGGGATTATTAATGCAAATATGGTACTTTTTAGTGAAACTTAGAGATGGTATTGCTAACACAGAAATACTTAATTCAAGATTTACTGTTCACAGCTCTAACAGAAAATTCTTTATAATTAAGCGATCTGGTGGTGAAAGACATCTGAAAATTATTTCGATTAGCTTGGTTTACGTTTCATTTTTGTCAAATTTGTTGTCCATTGTTGATATAACTGTTTTCCAATGCTTACTAAATATAGTAAATATTTATATTCCTCGTAATGTTGACGATGACAACTATGAAGTATTCTTCGATGCATTGGCTCTATTTTTATATTAAATAAATATGTTTTCGTCATCAGTGACATAAATGTTTCTGATTTTGTTCTTCAGGATTTAGAAGAGGAAATTTACAACTATAAAGTAATTTATAAAACTAATTAACGTGCAGCAATTTGATTGAGTTACCAATAAGAATGGAAGATTGCTTCAACTAGTATTACTTAGTTTAATTCTAATCTACTAGGTACACATGATTCTATGTCATTTGTGCCAGAAGACGCGCACCATCCGGTAGATCGCTCAGATACTATAAACTATGAAGCTATTAATATATCCTACCAAATTTTTCAAAATTGTTTGGTTACATACTATATAATAGAGTCTAGGACAATGTTAAATATCATCTAATGACACACCAATATGTATTTGTTTATTTTCCGCAGCATTGGATGAACATATACAAGCTAATACTATATACACTGATTTTTCGAAATGTTTTGACTCGATTGATCATAACTAGACTGCGGAACAGACGCTGTCCTCTAATTAGTCATGCAGGCGCCGAGACAGAGTCGGTTTCTTAATAATAAGATTGATGCAATATTCGCTAGTAGCCCTGATTTTAATGTTCTCAAAGGCTTTTGTAGTAATGTTCAAAATACGGAAATCGGTAGATATATTAAATTTAAAGATTATTATTTCTATGCGCCACTTACTAGCTTTGATGCTGAGCGAAGTTTTTCTATATTTAAAGAAATACTGTTCAATAAAAGAACGCACTTTACAGAACAAAGTTTAGAATATATTATAATAATTAATGTGAATAATAAATGTGTAATAAATGTGGTATGACAAAGCATTCACTTTAATTATAGGTGATATAATTAATTTCAAGTTTAGACTTTATCAATATTTTGAATTTTTTCACTGTATAAAGTAAAGGCATTTTGTGTGTATATATATATCTTGAATTCATTTCAATGCAAGTTAATTTAATTCATTTAACTTCAGTGTTTTATTGATTTTCGTATAAATTTCCGTATATACGTTTCATTGGCTTTATTCCGACTCTGGCGAAATATATTTCACAACTCCGTCTGTTTGCATTGAAAGACGTACAAACAGACTTTTATCAATACTATAGCGCTATAACATTTATATATACATGTTAAGTTGATCGATTGTGCATTGTCGGCACCGATGATTCACACCCGATACGGGATAGCGCCGGTTCCGCAGTCTAATTATAACCTTCTTCTTGCTAAATTGGAATATACTGGATTTGCCCTACTTTCCGAAATTGACGTCTTATTCATATTGTGATAAATCTTCAGTTCGGGTTCGATTAATAAAATAATAACAATAACTAATAGTATTGATTTATGGTTACGACATTCAGTTCACGATGATCACTGGTTGAATGAATCATCCTTCCCTTGAGTGTTTATACAGTCATCGGATTTTCTGGATTAATTTGTCTCGACTATTCCGGAAAGTTCTATCACGTGACTAGCCGGTGACGTCATCGTTTAGGTCACAGACTGAATTAACGTGGCATGACGCACATCACAATATTAGTGTCTGGGATGCTGTTTTTTGTAATGAATTTTCATTAAATTTCTTTTTTATATCTTCGGGCGTGTCCAGAGTTCAAACTTTGGCTTTTAACTTTTCAATATCTACATCAACGACATGTTACTGAAATTAAACTGCCTAAAATTTTGCCAAACTTATGCCAGTGCTTCGTTATTATTTTCTTTATGTGTTTAAACCCTATTTTATATAATTACACGTGCCTTTGAGGTAATAAACAGAAATCGCTAAGCCCCAAATCTTAGCGATTTCTGTTTATTGCGATTTATTATTAAGATTTGGGGTTACTTTTTGACGCCAAACTTTCTTATCCTGAACATACATATTCTTAGCTTCTGTACTCTACTTCGCAGTAAAGTTGAATATGCATCTTCAGTCTCTGGTCACTTTATGCTTACCAATTAATTTTTATCAATCGTATGCAAAGAAAATCTTCGAAATATCTCTCTTTCAAATTGACCGAAACTTACACGGATCGCGTATAAACTATGGTCTGCTATTGATGCATACATCAATCATTACAGAATAGACAAGAAAAATTCAGTGCATAATTTCTATTTAAAATTGTTAACTAATAAAGTTGATTCTCCAACTTTACTTTTGTACACATATATACTTTCAGATGCTTACGATACTCGCTCTTCTGTCATTTTTAATATATCAAGTGCTAGACTAATGTTTTTTTGTAGTCTTCAATGTATTGAATGATTAATAATTTTCACATGTATTATGTTGACTCTTTTTTGACTCTTTTTTATGTTAATTAATGTATTATCCTCTCGAAACTTTTCCAAAAAATGTTAATGAAGGAAATCAAATCCATTCCAGGAGAAACCAGTTTGGATTTAGACAGAATCATACTACAATCGAACAAGTTCATCACATCGCAAAGTAGCATTTCTGTATATTAGGCAGCCTTTGATAAGGCTTGGCATAAAGAAAAATATTTCCTGATAACTTGAATATTATATTGAAGTAACACTTCAAAACAGGCACTTTTTAATTAAATATAGAAAAAAATATACATCTCTATCTTCAGTGAGGACCGGGGTGCCCTAAGGTAGCATAATAGGAGCAACCTTCACTTGATTTATACTGCTAACGTACCTACCACAGTGCTACCTTCGCAGACGACACTCTTGTGCTATCTGTAGATACCTGCAAAACGTGTCCTCCAGTCGAGCTAAATAACTAGAAACTGACTTAATCTGAAAACGTAAAGTATTTTATTTATGTATCTGTTTAGATCGTAGACTCACTTGGAGTAAATATATATTTACAAAAAGGAAACAACTGGACCTTAAACTGAGTAAACTATACTGGGTCAACGGAAGAAGATCTCAACTGTCAATTGAAAATAAACTTCTGATTTATAAAGTTATTTTAAAACTTATTTGGGGTTCAACATCAAATTCAAACATTGAGATTTTGGTAAGATTCCGGTCAAAAGTGCTTCGGATGATCGTTGAAGCACCGTGGTTTGTGTCAAGTGAAGTGATAAGTGCGAAGCTATAGTGCCATGTACCAATGGAGACTTAACCCAACTGTTAGCAAAAACATTATTTATATGTAAAAATAGCACTCGTAGATTTAAGCGGTACAACCTCAGACCTTATGACTAGATTTTAAATATTTAGTATTAAGTGAAATTTTCCAATGCTAGTACTAATAAAGGGTGCGGTATAATTATTTAGACGATTAAGATTGACGTCAGAAACATATGCCGGTAGATAGCGTGGCCTTCGTGTCGCTGGCTTGTACAGCAGTTAAAAGCCTTCAGTCGGGGATGCAGCGTTGGACTAGGGAGCATAGTGCGTTTGAGTTTTTTTTAAATGGTGATTTGGCTATGTTAATTCAATGTATCTTTCGTCATCGTTTTAATCTAGGAAGAAATGGACAAGTACCAACACGCCAAACAATTTTAAATTGGGTAGGAAACTTTAACTTAACCACTTCTGTATTACCAAAGAAGATTCCTGGTCGTCCACGAACAGTTCGTACCCCGGACAATGTGGAGAACGTGAACGGCTTTACTGCGAAGTCCACAACGTTCTGCTAGACGACATTCCTTAGCACTAAATTTATCAAATAGAAGCGTCAAACGGATATTACTCAAGGATATGCATTTTCATCCATTTAAAATGCAAGTGGTTCAACAATTACTGCCTGGAGATTTTAATCATCGAATGGTATTTTGCACACAATTGTTAGAAATAATTGAAGTACAACTATAATTTTTATCTCATCTTATTATGTCAAATGAGCCCCATTTCCACTTAAGTGGTTATGTCAATCAGCAGAACTTTAGATAATACAAAAGTATTTTTAATAATATAAAATATTATTAAAAATGGGGTGTGAAGAACACAATACAAGTTATATATTTGTGAATGTATCTCCTCTCCAGAGACGCAGATACATATTTCACCTTTCTACAGGATCGTCGGTACGCCCCTGCTGGAGAAGAGATACATTCAACCAAATATAACTACCTTGCTATCAACCAGAAATTATTAAGACAGAGCGTGAAAGAATATTCAGCGCTGTCTAGATAACTACTGCCGAACTAAGCAACGTGTTTCTCTAGACGGTAACATACCATATCTATAGAAAACTGTATTATCGTGTCTTCACTACTTGTCGGGCGAACCGAATGCGTATATAACAAAATAATTTGAAACATACATGAGTGGGTAAAAACCACACCAATTTGTATAATACAAAAGTATTTTTAATAATATAAAATATTATTAAAAATGGGGTGTGAAGAACACAATACAAGTTATATATTTGTGAATATGATATGGTATGTTACCGTCTAGAGAAACACGTTGCTTAGTTCGGCAGTAGTTATCTAGACAGCGCTGAATATTCTTTCACGCTCTGTCTTAATAATTTCTGGTTGATAGCAATAATATTTCATATTATTAAAAATACTTTTGTATTATACAAATTGGTGTGGTTTTTACCCACTCATGTATGTTTCAAATTATTTTGTTAGAACTTTAGATATTGGGCACAAGAAAACTCTCGTTTAATGCATCAACGTCCTTTGCATAGAGAGAAAGTAACAGTTTGGTGTGGAGTTCATTTGAGATTTTCTGGCCATACCTTTTCCAAGATGGCAACGGCAGAGCTATAACGATAACATCTGAGCGTTATGTGGCCATGCTGAACGATTTTCACTTACCAATGCTTCGACAACAAATCGCTGACTTACGCTCGTTATGGTTCCAACAACATGGAGCGACATCTTATACGGCGCGACTCTCAATGGCAACTGTACGCTGCATGTTTCTCGGAAAAGTGATCTCTCGCTTGGGAGACATAACATGGCCTTCGCGCTCACCTGATTTGATGCCGTGCGACTTTTTTATGAGGGTATTTAAAATAAAGTTTTCCAGAGGGAACCTCACAGCATAGACGATTTAAAAGAATCAATCACGACTGAGATTCGACAGATTACATTACAAATCCCAACGAATACTATGAATTCTTTCATGCGACGTGCAGAGATGTGTATTCAGACAAATCGAGCCCATCTTAGTGATGTTAATTTGAAGTAGGTATTTGTACTCACATAAAATTATTTTCTATGTACTTTCCAATTATGTAAGTTTTATAATGTACGCAATAAAATAAATGACTTATTTTACCTCCTAAAATCGTTTAAATAATTATGCAGTACCCTGTAGTAATCAATAATGATTGGACTTTACAGACATTCTCCTACTTGTCAATTAACCAATGTCCTTCCTAATTGCCAAATGTCCTCAGACAGATTGCAATATTACAGGATTAAAAAAAGCCCTTTAGTGAATACATTTTCTTAATTTTAGTCCTGGAATTATTAGTTGTTACTTTACACCAAAGGGATATTTAATTTGATAGTTTTATTAATCTTTTCAAATTTTGTATTCTTTGCATTAATAAGTAATCTCTGTAAAACACTTTGTTCTGATGTTTATTGTTTGTAATTTGTTGACTTTCGCCTTTAACATTCTCGGTTTTTATGCTTCTACAATTTCTTCTTTTCTTCTAATATTAATGCTCTTCCAACTTTTCTTCATTACTTTTTAGTAAATACATTTCAAGAAAACATTTATATATATATATATATATATATATATATATATATATATAATATGTATAATATATTAAAATTACCATACTTAAAGGCTTAATATATAAAATTTTCCTGAGAAAGTTTAATATTATTATAAATCATAATTTATTACATATACGTATAATGCAATAGTTTAAGAGTCTGCATCATCTAATCTTTGTGTAACAGGTGTGACAGTTACTGCTATATAAGAACTATAACCCTCTCAATTTTCATTGTAGGACAAAACTTGCAAGTAATACAACACCAAAATGAAATACTTCTTGGTAGGTTATTACTACTCAATTTGTTTCTTTTTTTTTTTTGCTAATACTATTATTAAATTTCCTATTTTTTTAGGTAGCCGTTATTGTTATACTCAGCTTGGCTTCCGCCTACTGTTCGATAATTGGTATTGCTCCTGCAATAGGAGGTGTAGGTATTATTCCTGCTTCTTCAGCCGGTGCCGTTGCTGGATTGGGAGGAGCTGCAGCATCTGCCACAGTAGGTGATATTGGTATCGGGGTAGCAGCACCACGCATTGCATTGGGCCATTTAGGTTAATCGCATTTTCTTGTTTTCTGTGATGGCTTATAAAATTATGACTAAATAAATATTGCAAAGTTCCATGCTTCTTAACTCACAATAAACAGAGGTCTAATAATCTATATATTTGTTTTTAACTAATTTATGGTAGTCAATATGTGATAACAAACGGTATATTATCAGTGACGGCGCATGAGCATTGATCATATGTCTTCTGGCAATCGCTATATGCCCGGAAGAAGAAGAATAATAAATACCAACTTACCATAATAACAAACAAATCCAGTTAGAGTCCAAAATTTCAAATGAATTTTAACTTAAAAAAGTACTACAAAAATCAGTCAGTCGATAATGTTTTTTTTATAAAGTAAATCCACGCGCCGTTGTTTTACATTAGCAAACATTTCAGTTACTTTTTCGTTGAAATTTATAAAACGGTTTTCGATGGACAGCATACAAAGCGCCAATAAACACGGAAAACAAAAAAGTACCTACATTTTCAATATTGCATCCACACATCCACTTTGTTTTAATGTATAAATTATTATTAAATTGCCTTTTATAGGTTTGATTTCGACTCAATCTGCTGACTACTATATTTAATTGGGGTGTTGACCGTCCTAGTTCTTTTACTTTAATTTTATCTAAAATATAAATAAAACTAATACTTAAAATTTTCACTTAATTTAAATAAAGTGAAAATTTTAACTATTAGTTTTATATCTATTTAATAATGGATCTTCATCAAGCAAAAACCGAATCAATTCAATTAATTTTATCTTCATAAGACAACGAAGTAAATTTATTTAGTTGTAAAACGACGTTCAATGTGAGATATCTCCGCTTGCGCAGCCAAAATTTTCCTCACACAAACGCATATATGAAAGCCATATAGTCACGTGCTTGAATAGCCAATGACAATTAAAGATTTTTATAATCGTTCGCTTGTATGCAAGTTGCATATACAATCGTGCGTTAAGTGCGTTTTCCAGAATACGCATTATAATTTCTAATACATATTGCCATGCAGGCGCGGCTCGTGATGACGTATTTTGGTTTGCAGTATAATGATACGAGTGCCTCGTGTGTTTTCGGTGTTTACTAAGCAAACATTACAGTTAGTACACGAGAATACACGAAGCACTCGGATCATTGTACTGCAAACCAAAATACGTCATCACGAGCCGCGCCTGTTGCCATGGATTTTTCCTTGGAGAAGAAAGAAAAAAATAACAGAACTATATTGAACTTTTTGTGTAGTACATTTATTAAACTTATGTATTTTATTTTGGTGTCTATTTTATTTCAGACGGGGATCGTTATAAATATATTTAATTTTAAGTGATGAATTTTATTATGTTTGAATTTTTGATCCATCCCCGTATATTTAGGTTAATCAGATGTTTAAAGCCGCCGCCACTCCGGATATCATATTGTATTAAGTTGTATTTATTTTCTCTATATCTTGATTTTATAGTAGGTGGGGATGCCCTTGCGGTTCCTGGAACTTCATTTTAGAGATTATTTGAATGTCCTTGAAGATAGGTGTGTATAAGTGTATATCAGACACGACTTAATTTTGTCTAATATTATTATAATTTTGGATAATTCGTTTATAGTTTTTGGTGCGTCGTATGTGACTCAAAAGTAATTTATCGTGAATTTACAAATCTTTTATATTTGTAATTTTATTTAAATGATACACCTATCTAAAGAAAGGGAATCTCTCTAGTTTAATTGTGACATACATTAATTAATGTAGGTATCTTTATAATTATTAATATATATTGAAGAAAGCGCTATAATTAACTTGTAAATTTTTGTGAAATTTTTTTATGTATTCTGAATAATATCTAGAAAATTTGTTAGATGGTTTTTTGTGGAGTTTGGGTGTTTTTATTCACTTTGAATATTTCAATACGTAGGAAAGTGGGGACGAGTTTGTGTGATGTCATGTGATTGCATTCATGACAGTTCAGATTTTGATTTCGCGCGCAGAGTAAACAATTCTTTACTTTGACGTTTAAATTGTTGCTTATATATTTTTGTTGACATCTGATGAATTTTTGGATATTAGTAAATTTGTTATCTTTGCTCGTGATTTGTCATACAAGGTTTTTTGACGATTTGTATCTTCATATGATATCCAAATCTTTTTTATCCTTGCTGCTGTGCATTTAACAGTTCAACGTTACACATTGTAAAGTTGATTTTTTTTTTTTTTTTTATTATATAAATGTAAAGGGAAAATGTGTGTATAATTGATCTGACACCTCGTGTTTTATTTTATGATATAACCTGCATCCGTAAGGATCGACCCGAGAGACGTGAGCTCAAGGAAATCTACGAGACTGAACAGCCGGACGATTAAGTTGTAGTGTGAACAAAAAGATTTAATAAGCAATCAAAAGCACATTCCACTGCAATATGTTCAAATAATATTTTTAAAATATTTTAAGAATGCATATTGTAATTTAATTTAATTAAAATATTCTTAATTTAAAAAAGTTAGTGCTTTACAAAATGTAATTAATTTGTTCTGCAGCTCTGCAGCTCTTATACAAAAACCGCCACTGTATATTATGCATAAATTTCTACTTAAGGTAAACGGCATATGTTTCCGACCTAACAGAGCAACGATAATATTTTGAAAATTTTATCATTTTTATTTTTCAATTTAATTTTCACTTTATAATAATGATTAATTGATTGTTCTATATCCTTGTAAAAGCAATCTGATTTTTCCCCTCGAAATGATGCATTACGGCTGTTTGCAATATTGTCATGAAAATTAATTATGAAATTAATAATGGATGTTAAATTTTTTGAAAACTCTTTTCGCAAATTGCAGCCTGTGATATTGCAGCAGTATGAACGTGCGTATTGTCATCTTCAAACATCTTTTGACCCAGTGGCGGCTGGCGCATAAGCGCTGCAGTGCTGCAGAGCTCCCAAAAAATTGGGCGGGCGAACCTGTATTAGTTATAACTAGTTTTCTTTTACATAATTTTTCCGACATTTCTGATGCTTATAAAAGCGTAACCTATTGTTGTGAAAATTCTACCCCTGTATATCAAAAAATTTGCATATTTTTCTACATCATCCTGTAGAAGGCATCAAACCCTACAATTTGACACCTCAATCATCAAAATCCGATCAGTAGAAGCCGAAATATTCGCTTCCGAAATTCCAACACTAACGCCGGTTATATATAGTATATTATAAAATAATATACAATAGGCGACCAGTGGAATAACCAACCTAATTCGCGCTATCGCTCACTTGTTCCTTATCTGGTCCACACGAACGTGCGCACAGAGCTCTTTCAAACACCCGCGCGCACCCCGCTACCACCGCTGCTGTCTAAAACCAATGCGTGATTTATCAAGCATCTTCGCTGCATTCTGTCCAGCGCCTTCATATGATTCGGTATAGGTATTTAATATTTTCGCGTGTTTTTTACTCTGCGGCGAGTTTAACGTAAAACCAATAATATTAGAGTGCGCGTGCTTGTTTTTGTGTATTGGTGACAATTTATATAAACTCTGTGTATTATGGAGGTGGTCTTTAATTTAATTAATGTGAAGAGATTCTTTAAATATTCATTCGAAGAAAAGATAAAATTAAAAGCAAATGGTAGGCCATTAGTAGATATCACTATTGAAAAAACTGGTGTAAGTAGAGGGAAAAATTATACACGTAAATTTAGTAGCGATATTTATTCAAAAAACGAATGGATTTGTGGATGCAACAAAAAAAATGCTTTATATTGTTTTCCCTGTTTACTTTTTGGTGGCGATAAAGCTTGGACGGAAATAGGGGTCACGGATCTAGAGCACTTGAGTTTGAAAATAAAAAGACATGAGAATTCTAAAAGCCATCTTCATAATTGTATGGAATTTGCGTTACTAGGGTCAACTAATATTATGGCTCAACTAGATTCTGCTTATTGGGTAAATATACAGAGACATAATGAAAATGTGTCAAAGAATCGTTATATTTTATCAAAAATTATCAATTGTATAAAATTTTGTGGAGCTTTTGAATTGGCCCTTCGGGGACATGATGAGAGCGATACTTCCGAGAATCCGGGGATATTCCGTGGACTTATTAATTTTTCGGCTGAATTAGATGCAACTCTAAGTGAGCACCTAAAAAATTGTTCGGTATTTAAAGGCACTTCCAAAGAAATACAGAATGATCTGTTATAGTGCATACTTGAAGTCTGCCAAGAACAAATAATTGAGGAAATTAATAATTCTCCGTTTTTGGCGATCATGGCGGACGAAACAACGGATGTTGGTGCAAAAACTCAAATGGTAGTTATTTTTAGATATTGTAATGACTCATCCGCTGACGCGAGATGCGTCATCCCTCTGGATGTTTTCGCGAGGCCTACGTGAAGGCTCTAGAAGGAGTATTCACCGATATAAAAGCCGCGTCGAAGAAGGGATGAACATTCATTGAATCCTACAGTCTCGCGAAGTACATAAATAGTTACATAAATGTACTTATTGTTGTTAATAGTTAGTTTTAGATTATTATACGTTTTAATATTAATATAGTGTGTGTGTCTAAAGTTATTGTTAGTTTTATTTAAGAACCCTAAAAGACAAACATTACAGTGGTATTCAGGTGTGGACTAAGTAATAAATAATAAACTAAGTAAACTAAGTGTTAATTAAGTATTCGTTTAAATAAATATACAGTGCGGAAAGACGTTATTTTAAATATCGTGATGGCTAATAGAATGAAACTGACAGAATTAAAAGTGTCCGATTTGAAACGAGAATTAGAAGAGAGGGATGAGGATACAACTGGCAAAAAGTCAATCCTCCAGCAACGGCTTCGCAATGTGTTGATCCAAGAAGGCGAGGATCCAGAGGATTATGTCTTTCAAGTTCCAGGCGGAGATGCTGACGTGAATTCGCTGTTGACGAAAATGGAACAACGATTAATAGAGAATGCGCAAATTCAAATGCAACAAATGGAGCAGAAGAACCTGGAAACTTCTGGAAACTTAGCGAAAACTCTAGAACAAAGACTAATAGATAATTCGCAAACCTTGGAACAGCGTCTAATAGATTCACAAACCCAAATGCAACAAATGGAACAGAAGAATCTGGATAGTGCTAAAAATATGGAACAGCGTCTAATAGAGTCACAAACTCAAATGCAACAAATGGAGCAGAAGAACCTGGAAACTTCTGGAAACTTAGCGAAAACTCTAGAACAAATGGAACAAAGAAACCTAGAAACCGCTAGAATCCTCGAGAAAAATCTGGAAAAGAAATTACTAGAAAATTCTAGAAACTTCGAAAAAGTTCTAGAACAGCGACTAGCGGAAAAATCAGAAGCGTTAAAAGAAGAGGTTTTCACAGCTGTAGAAGAGAAAATTGGAGAACATTCTAGACTTTTAGAGGCAATAATGATTGAGATGAAATTACCCGCTACCATGAGTCATTCTGATCGCAGGCAGGTCAACGAAGAAGTCATACCGCGGCCCATCGAAATAAAAGAAGAACTTGTGGCTATTTCAAGGACCAGAATCAAGCCACCAACCTTTGATGGAAAGACGTCATGGGCAACTTACCTGACGCAATTCGAAGCAGCCGCAGAAGCAAACGCATGGTCTTCTGCCGAGAAGGCGACTGCTTTAGTCATAGCATTGAGGGGTGATGCTAGTGATATTTTGCAGACATTGCCTCCTGAGGAACGTAAAGATTATTCTCAACTCATTAAACGCTTGGAGATGAGATATGGCCATGCGCATTTGGAGCAAGTATACCATACCCAACTGAAGAATCGATCACAGAAGAAAGGCGAGACTCTTCAGGAATTTGAGGCAGATATTGCTCGTCTAGTTCGACTTGCATATCCGATGGCACCAGATAATTTTATGGAACACCTAGCAGTCCAGACATTCATAGATGGTCTCCGGGATATTGATACGCAGCAAGCATTAAGGTTGGCAAGACCGAAAACCTTGATCGATGCTTTGGCGCACGCGCTTGAGTTTGAGACTGCAAAGCAAGCCTCTCGGAACCATGCTCGTGTCTGCACTGTTGACAAGCAGGAAAATGAGGAGTTCATGGAGCAGGTGGTTAGTAGAGTTCTAAACCAGATCAAATCAAATAAAAGTGCGCGGCCATGCGGGAATTGTAGAAGAAACGGTCATATCCAGAACAAATGTGATAAAAGGACCAAGAAAGAATCCGCTGAGAATCCGAAAGTCCCAAGGACTGCCCAAATCGCATCCTTGCAAAATCAAACCAATGGCCTGTATGTGGATGCTATTATGGAAAGAAGAACCTATGCTTGCTTGCTAGATACTGGATCGACGAAAACCATTGTACGACCCGATTTAATATCCTGGAATAAAGAATTACTTTCTAGCAAATGGAGACTAAGGACAGCTACTGGAGAAGCAGCTTCTGTGGAAGGTGAAGTAGATGTCAATTTTGTCATAGGACCAACATCAATCCGACATCGTGTTCTCGTAGCCGACATAGAAGAACAGATAATCTTGGGATTAGACATCATGAACACCTACGGCTTCCAGTTAAACATGAAAGAAGGCACTTTAAAAATAAATAATGAGGAATTGTTTCTTCATGAAAAAAATTGTGGGAGTGTACAAGTAATTACAGCAGAGAATGTTGTTCTGGATGCAAGAAGTGAGACATTTTTGACGGCGTGTACGGAAGGTGATTATTTGGACGGAAATGTTACAATGTTGGAACCAAAGGCTGATGATGACGAGGTGGGCCGAGGAATAGTAGTTGCCAAAATGCTGGTTAAGACTCAGAAGACTGTACCGATAAGGGTAATGAATGTGAACCATTACCCTGTTTCATTGAAGAAGGGTACTATTCTGGGGTGGTGTTCGCCAGTGTCGGCCGTCGTTCATCGCATAGAGGCGAAGAAGAATGGATTCGTGCAGGTTCCTGAGAAATTGTCCAAGATAATCGACTCCGCCTGTCAAGGATTGAGCAAGAAGGAACAAAGTCAAGTTAAGGACCTAATCAAACATTATGAAGACGTCTTTGAAACTGAAACTGGTACGAAGGGAAGAACCAATATTGTAATGCACAAAATAAATACCAGCGATGCAAGTCCAATTCGACAAGGACCAAGGAGGTTACCTCTGGCAAAACGTGAGGAAGCCAAGCAAATTATACAAGATATGGAAGGCCAAGGAGTAATTGAACCATCGAATAGTCCATGGGCTTCACCAGTGGTCCTTGTCAGGAAGAAGGATGGATCTACCAGATTCTGTGTGGACTATCGTCGTTTGAATAGTGTGACCAAAAAGGACAGCTATCCTCTCCCAAGAATAGACGATACGCTAGACACCTTGGCAGGAGCAAAATGGTTCTCCACTCTCGACTTAAAGAGCGGTTATTGGCAAGTGGGAATGGATCCCAATGACAAAGAGAAGACTGCCTTCAGTTTAGGTACAGGACTCTGGCAATTTACAGTCATGCCATTTGGACTGTGTAACGCCCCAGCTACTTTTGAGCGACTCATGGACACTGTACTAAGGGGACTGTCTTGGAACACCTGCCTGGTATATCTCGATGATGTGATTGTGGTAGGGAAGACCTTTGAAGATCACCTGAAAAATTTGGAAGTAGTATTCCAGAGGTTGCGAGATGCCAACCTGAGATTAAGTCCAAAGAAGTGTCACCTTTTCCGCAAGGAGGTAAATTACCTTGGACATGTGGTTTCCGGAAAAGGAATTGCTGTGGATCCAGAAAAAGTAAAAGCTGTGGAAAAATGGCCGGTACCCAAAGACAAACATCAGCTAAGAAGCTTTTTGGGATTATGCACATATTATCGACGCTACGTTCCGGGATTCTCCAACATTGCAAAACCACTTACTCGCCTAACAGAAAATCGAGCATTCATTTGGAACAACGAATGCCAAGCGGCCTTCGAGTTATTAAAAGGTACGTTGATCAGTGCACCTGTTTTAAACTATCCACTGCCATCTGGGAGGTTTGTTTTGGATACGGATGCCAGTAACGTCGGGATTGGTGGCGTGCTCTCTCAAATCCAAGATGGACAAGAAAAGGTCATTGGATACTTCAGCAAGACCCTGTCCAAACCGGAGAGGAACTACTGCGTAACCAGAAGAGAACTATTGGCAGTAGTTAAGACCATTGAGCACTTTTACAAGTACCTGTATGGGCAGAAGTTCCTTATCCGCACTGATCATGCCGCCCTAAAGTGGCTCTTGCAATTTAAGAATCCAGAGGGTCAAGTAGCTAGATGGATTGAGAGGCTACAGGAGTATGACTTTGTCATTGAACACAGAGCAGGCCTCAAACATCAAAATGCAGATGCCCTTTCCAGAAGGCCCTGTCCAGAAGACTGTCGATATTGCAACAGAATCGAAGACAAATCGGCCAACGCTCTTCGGACCACCGTTGTTGATGACCAATGGCAACCTGACAATTTGCGCGCAGATCAAGAAGCGGATCTTGCAGTCCTCGGGGCTTGGAAAAGAAATGGGCAAAGACCGACCTGGCAAGAAATTGCTCCCCATTCACGAGAATTGAAGTCATACTGGGCACAATGGGATTCTATAACCATGGATGACGATCTCCTGAGACGTGAGGTCGAAAATCACGATGGAAGTGAGCGCAAGATGCAAATGGTGGTTCCCAGGAAAAGAATACCAGAGGTATTGCGAGAACTCCATAATGGTGCTTCTGGGGGACATTTTGGAGTCCATAAAACACTGGAGAAGGTGCGCCAGAGATTTTACTGGGTGAATTGTTCACGAGATGTGAAAGAATGGTGCCGAAAGTGTGTAAATTGCGCTGGAAGCAATGGTCCCCAGAGGCGTCGACGTGCACCCATGCGGCAATACAATGTAGGAAGCCCATTTGAAAGGATCGCCATAGACGCCGCCGGTCCTTTTCCAGAAAGCGACAAAGGAAATAAATACATAATAGTGGTCATGGATTACTTTACCAAATGGGTTGAAGCATATGCTCTACCAAATCAAGAAGCTGGAACTGTAGCAGACGTGATTGTGAAGGAGTTCGTCAGCCGTTTTGGTGTACCCTTGGAACTTCATTCCGATCAAGGGCGAAATTTTGAGTCCAGTCTATTCGAAAAGATGTGTGGACTTTTGGGCATACGGAAGACGAGAACAACTCCCTTGCATCCACAATCAGATGGGATGGTAGAGCGAATGAACAAGACCATGATCAGACACTTATCCAAAGTGGTCTCCGAACACCAGAGAGATTGGGACGAACATTTACCATTATTTCTAATGGCGTATCGAGCCTCCGTTCAAGAGACAACAGGCCAATCACCAGCCAACGTGCTATTCGGGAGGGAACTCCGATTGCCCTGTGATTTAAAGTTTGGGAGCAAGCCTGGTGATGATCTTGCCGGAGAAGATTATGTCAGCACGCTCAGACGACGACTAGATAATATCCATGAACAAGTCAGACATAATATCCAAGATGCTAGTGACAGAATGAAAGAGAGCTATGACATCAACGCCGAAAAGAGTGGTTACCATGAAGGCGATCGGGTTTGGTTGTATAATCCACAACGTCGACGGGGCCTATCTCCAAAACTTCAAAAGAATTGGGAGGGGCCATACGAGGTGTTGAAGCGGATTAACGATGTAATATACCGCATCAGGCTAACACCTCACACTAAGCCAAGAGTCGTACATTTTAATCGATTAGCCCCATACTCTGGAGACAATGACGAAACCGTTGACTTGCGTCGATTGGATAGCCAATACCATGAACTAACCTTCGAAGACTTTATGCAAGAGTATTCTGGTTCGAGAAAAGCTCGATTTGGGGTAACCATCGAGAAACAGCAGGATTTGTTCACGGTGCCGCCAGACTACGCGCTTGCTCATTGCGTAGCCCGAGATCTACGAATGGCCAAAGGAATTGCCTGGGAGTTTAAAGAGAGATTTGGCAGAATCGAAAGGCTAAGGCAGCAGGGACCAGCAATTGGGAAGAGTCTCCAAATAATAAATGAAGGACAGCCCATATTTTATTTGGTCACGAAAGAACTGTCGAGCCTAAAGCCAACCTATCGAGCCTTATGGGAGGCCCTGACCCACTTACGCGAACAAATGTTACAGCAAGACATTCTGAAATTAGCAGTTCCAAAATTGGGTTGTGGATTGGACCGCCTGGACTGGAGAATTGTAAGGAGCATGTTGGAAGTAATCTTCCGACATACTGGTATGGAAATTCTGGTATGCAGTTACCAGCTTGAATATTCCTGTCCATCCAGGCAAGATAAGACCGTGGACTGTTATTTCGATATGACGTCGCAATGTAACAAAGGCCCTACCTGTCGATTTCGTCATCGTTTGAGGAGACCAAAGCATGACATGTTTCGGGACGAAACTTCATTTTTTAAGAAGGGGGCAATGTAATGACTCATCCGCTGACGCGAGATGCGTCATCCCTCTGGATGTTTTCGCGAGGCCTACGTGAAGGCTCTAGAAGGAGTATTCACCGATATAAAAGCCGCGTCGAAGAAGGGATGAACATTCATTGAATCCTACAGTCTCGCGAAGTACATAAATAGTTACATAAATATAGAATACATAAATGTACTTATTGTTGTTAATAGTTAGTTTTAGATTATTATACGTTTTAATATTAATATAGTGTGTGTGTCTAAAGTTATTGTTAGTTTTATTTAAGAACCCTAAAAGACAAACATTACAATATGTTCGTGATGGTGAGCCAATTGAACGTTTTTGGAACTACGTCATTCCTGAAAAATGTGATGCAGAAACACTTAGCAAAACAATTTTAAGTGTTATAGATGCTTTAATTCAAAATTCACCTAGCAAACTGATTGCACAGAGTTACGATAGAGCAGCGGTGATGAGCGGACAACACGCAGGCGTTCAAGCATTGATTAAAAAAAAGTACCCTTTTGCGCACTATGTACATTGCTATGCCCATCAATTAAATTTAATTATATCTAAAGCTGCTTCTGCAAATTCGCAAGTACGTGTATTTTTTGGAAATCTACAAGACATTCCCGGCTTTTTTAATAATTCACCCCAACGAGTAGAAGTGTTAAACAAGATTGTAAACAGAAGGATCCCCCACGGCGCTACAACCCGTTGGAATTTTAATATCAGGACCATTAATGTTGTGTACGAAAATAGGGCCCCTCTCATTGAGTGTATGGAAGAAATAGAAGAACAATTCTCCAACAACACAGTCTGTAGTGCAGCCGCCTCTATTCGCCGTACATTAAATGATCCGATCTTCAATTTTTGGCTGACTTTTTTCCATCATGTAATGCCCCTTGTAGATATCCTGTTTAATCAATTGCAGCAAAGAAAAATTGAACCCACTCTAGTAAAAGACGCTATCGAAAATTTTGAACGCAGTATAGGCCAAGTTCGAAATAATATTGACAACATCATAAGTGAAGCATCAGATTTAATAAGCGATGAGCCACCACCAGAAAAACGCAAACGTCCAAATAACAGCAGATTTAATCATCGAATTTCGGCTTTAGAGGTGTGTGATGTTATTCTAAATTGTGCAAAAGATCGATTTCATTTTAAAGAGCATCTAGTAGTGGCATCACTTTTTTTTCGGAATGCTTTGGAGAGTATTGCAGTAAATTTCCTGAGGACAAACTCACTTCCGCATGCTCCTATTATCCCACCCTTGATAAAGAAAGATTACGAACTGAATTGTCTGTTATTTACTCAAGAACTGATTGTAGATCTTTAAAAGGCGCACTACCTCTTCTAAAATTTTTAATAAAAAACAATCTGGGAGATACGTTGAAGGAGACTAGAAAATTATTAGAAATTGTAATAACAACTCCCATGACAACATCAGAGGCCGAATGATGCTTTTCAACACTAAATCGAATTAAGACGTTTCTCAGAAATTCAATGACCGAAGATCGTTTAACATCTCTTTCCATGCTATCTATCGAAAAAAAGTTTATTTCCGAAATAGACAATTTTAATGACAAAGTGATAACAAAATTTGCAAATCGAAAAGAACGTAGAATAGATTTAATTTATAAGAAATAATTTGTTAGTAAAGTAGTGCTTAGTGACTCTTATTTTTTTGTGTGACAATTGACAATCGTTCCAGAAATCCATTACTTCAGTGCGGAAGGCGAAGAAAGCACGATAAGATCGATGGGAGACAACCTCTTACTGCCCGTGCAAGGTAAATTTTTTTGTAAAACTTGCAGAACACCTTAAAATTTTTAGCACGAGCCGCCACTGGTTGTGATTATTTATTAGCTCTTATAGATACAACAATATTAAAAATGAATTCGAAAACCGCTATATCGGTGTCCCAAATTTTGTTACTGGACATTCTTACACAATTTCTATTAATTTCCAGAACAAAACAAACACTACGTAACCTGTAATTATTATATGATTTTTATTTAAAATGAACAGTTGGTACAAACGAAATGGTGTTTAATGCTAATGATGTGTAAAACTGCTATTTTTCATTAGCAGCTACAAACTGCTACTGCTACTTTTCGTTAGCAGTTTAAAAAAACTGCTACTTTTTGTAGCAGTTTCTCCTATATAGCAACATACGTACTATATACTTTAAATAAATCATTTTTCATTAAATACGGCTATTTTTTAATATCTTATTGTCTTACATAATAACTAATAAACGTTACAACATTTTCTGTCTTTTTCAATATTGATTGTTATTTGGTTTTGCTATAATCAATACAAATGCAATTAAATTCTGGTATTTGAAAAATGATTATATGTATTACCTTAGTATTAAAATAAACCATCCATTTTTTATTACTAATACGTGAAAGAAGTTTCTGAATCGATAGTTTATAAATAGTTCTACGAATTTTGAAAAAAATATATGGGTGTACATGCACCAGTATGCATACACTTGCCGGTAAGCGATTTCTGTATGAAAGGATTACTGTAGTAAATAGCAATAAAGAAGATATGCATTATATTTCGTTTAGAGTACCTAATTGATTTTGTTGAATGTTTCTGGACAATCGTTCTTTATTCCTTATTATCCTGGCATATGTTCTATTCCTATAACGAAAGTATAAAAAAGTATCGTCTATTGTTCTGCAAACCAAATTTCTAAAAGAAAAGTATTGTGAAATGTATCAATTACTTCTTTGAGTGGATAAACACTACCTGCCTCTTATAATAAGATGTTTTCTAAACTTTAACAATAAACAAAGCGCTTAATTTTTGCATTTGCGACACTTTTGATTATACATTTGTATTTGTAACATCAGTCATCAGACTCATCAGTTTATTACAAATCGATTTTTGTATTACCAGCAGAAAAATTCATATAAATAACCAGGCTAGCCAAAAATTAGAGTATTTTAGTTATCACTTACAAGCAAACTTCAACATTAGAATAAACTAAACTACAATCTGAAAGTTTAAGTTATAGTGCTTGTCAGTGTTTGAAGAAAATTCATATATTAAGTATATTAAGCGATAGTATCAATTGCACTTTAAATGTAAGTATAGCAAACGGAAAAATATATATACGGGAAAATATTATGAAATTGAGTTCCTAACATATCAGTTTATATGCACACAGATGGCTTCTAAAACAGAAAAAAGGAAAACTTCTGAAATATGGAATTTCTTTAAAATTGAAAATGAGAAAGCCGTTTGTAATATATGCAAACAACTGCTTTCATACAAATCTTCTGTTACAAATTTGAAAACTCACCTAAAAAGAAAACATCCACTTATAAATCTACAGAATCTTGGTACTAAAAGATCTACTATTTTAAATGAAGCCGAGCTTCAAGCATCTACATCAGCAAGAACTACAATAAATAGACCTGAAGCGTTAGTTGAAAATCAACAAAGTAAGTACCAAGAAAACATTACTGACTACTTGCTTCCGCGGAAAATGAATATTAGGGCTAAGAAAAAAATTGATGACCAGTTATTAGAACTGTTCACTCTAGATTTGCAACCATTTAGTATTGTGGAAGATAAAGGTTTTAAGAAACTAATTAATTTATTAAATCCATCATATACATTGCCCACCAGAAAAGCTATTAGCACTACATTTCTTCCTGCACTTTATGAAGAAACTTATCACCAGATCCAAAATATGGTAAATAATGTAAAAGCCTTAACAATTACCACAGATTGTTGGACTTCCATAATGGAAGTCCAACAATCTGTGGTAATTGTTGAATACTTCCATTAATAATGATAATTATTTAGCTGTGACCGCTCACTTTATATCTGAAAACTTCGAAATGAAATCAGTACTGTTAGATTGTAGAGTTTCAAATACCTCCCACACTAGTCAAAATTTGGCAACACAAATTAGAAGTATACTTTTAGAGTGGGGAATTAACAGAAAAATCATATTAAGTGTGTCAGATAATGCAGCAAATATTAAAAAAGCACTGTCAGAAGAATTGCAACTTAAGCATTTTAGCTGTTTTGCTCATACATTAAATCTTATCGTAACTAAATCACTTACATTAGTTAATGAATTAGTCGAAAATGTGAAAACAATCGTTGGTCATTTTAAAAGAAGCCCACAATCTACTGCAAAACTTTTAGATATACAAAAACAGGCAAATAAAGAGCCAAAAAAATTACGGCAAGACGTACCCACACGATGGAACTCCACATACTATATGCTAGAAAGATTTATTGAGCTTGAAGAAGTAGTAAGAACAACTGTAGCATTAATAGATAAAGATTTGCCAATTCTAACATCTACAGATTGGGAGTTAATTAAAGAAATTGTTCAAATATTGGAACCTATGGAGGATGCTACTAAAATAGTAAGTGGCGAAGAATATCTGACTGGATCGCTGGTTATCGTTATAGCCAATGGTTTAAAAACCGTATATAACGAACTAAAACAGAAACAATTTTCACAAATTGGATATTCATTATTACAAGAAATTGGAAGCGGAATTTATATAAGATTTGCTACTTTAGAACAGAGTAGCACTTTGATTACGTCTACATTTTTAGATCCCAGGTTTAAGAATTTTGCATTTTCTGATGAAAGTATAAAAAATAGTGATAAACTTAGTTGCTGCCAAAATAAAAAACAAGGTAACAGAAGCTTCTGAGAAAAGTCAAAATGCCAAAGATGCAAGTGAAGAAAAGTGTTTGCTGTTTAAACATTTGGATCAAAATATTAAGTCAAAAGTATTTCAATCCGTCATATCAGTAGAATCAAAAGCAATAGTAGAAGTGCAAAGATATTTAGAGGAACCTTTACTACCGCGAACGGAAAATCCTTTAGTTTTGTGGCAACAACAATATTCTTTCCCGTTTGTTTCAGAGGTAGCTAAGGAAAAACTTAGTGTGGTAGGGACATCGGTACCTTGTGAAAGAGTATTTTCAAAAGCAGGTACAATATTAGTGGCCAGAAGAAACAGGCTTAAAGCAAAAACGGTACAGCAAATACTGTTTCTAAATGCAAACACGAAGCGTGTGAAACCATTGCAATGTTAGTAATGTATAATTGTATTTTTATTAGAATTGTTTTATATTTATGGTTTATATTTTATATGTACTTTTTTTTTCTTGATCATTATATTTTATTCATTGTCTTATGTCTGTAAATAATATTTTTATATAAACTTTTTAGTTCAGCCCTTATATTTTCTTTGTACCTTTCCTTCAGTCATTAAAAGTTAAAAAAAGAAATTTACGGCATTTAGAAAACAAGAGGAGTGCGCAGTGAAACAGAATTTATGAAAAAAAACGCTACTAAAGTTTGGTATTAATAATATATTTAACAGTCATAAAACCATTGATTTTATTACAAGTACCGAAGTATCTACTACAAAATTATACTAATTGTAATATGTACATTATATACAATACTAAGTTAGAGGTATGTATTATTTGGTATTATGGCAGTACGGAATTCTTTTTAACACTGCTACAACTCTATGGTACATGTTATGTACTCGACGAATAGATAATCTGCTGCATAAAAAATATTGCTAGCTTAATATTACTTTCCGTTAGAGCTGCTACGTCAGAAATATTTACATCGGAAAACTGCTACAAAAAGTAGCAGTTTCTTTTCATATTCGTTAGCTGCTACAAACTGCTAACGATAGTTAGCAGTTTCAAAATAGCAGTTTGCTTCGTAGCAACCCATCACTATTTAATGCGCAAGTCTAGTATGAAACTTGGATGAAAAGTGGGATAGGATCCAGATTTGTAGTTTAGAAACTTTCGTGTGTTTCATCTGAATTACACTATCAAAGTTTCGACAAGTTCATCTAGTTTGAAAACTTGTTCAAGTTACTAGACGAAAAAAGTGTAATGTAACTCAGGCTTAAGGCGTTGACTTCTTTAGTAATCTACTCTCTTAGCTCTTGTAGGATATGAAAACGATGTTTGAACACTTTTGCTTTCAGATATCATCCGAGAAAAAATCGCATACGCTCAAATCTGGTGATCGCGGTCTTCCCACATCAACCCTCCACTCCAGAGACCAGAAATCCGAGAAATATTTCTTACGAAACACTGCGAATTTCGAGTTGTAAGCTGTAGTCCCATTCTATTGGAACCACAACTCCTCAAATTTCTCTTCTTCAACAATAATAGAAGTGTATAACAACAGTATTCCTGTATTCTGTAATATTTTAGCAAAGAATTTCAGGCTGTGATTCCAATATTAGTATTTTATATATCAAAAATTTCAGCAGTTACTTTATTACTCTAAACCAAAGTAAAGAGAAAAATGTTTTTGTAAATGTAACAATAAGCAAAGTATTTGTTCTCCTTAATAACTCGATTTTACACCGATAATAGTATTATGGGTTGCCGAGGCCCGCATACTGAGCAACAGTATTTTCTACTTATAAATTAATATTTTTACAATTTATGTAGTTATAAAAGCACGATAGGGTAAAAATTTAAGGCTGCCTAAACTTTATGGCTTGATCATTATTAAACGATTTTATAACAGTAATACGTACAATAGTAATAATAATAATATTCAACATAGAAGTAATTTTATGGGGCACAAAATTGAGAATTATATGTATCATTTTTTAAAATATTAGTTAACTAGAGGAGTAAATAAAACACCTTATGAAAGTACTTTAAGAATCATAAAATATTATCTTACATACATAATTTTACAATTCATATTTTTAATCTAATTTACAAAAAAAGGTTTAATGTAAGAACAGTGATAAATTGGTATCATATTTTAATACAACATTTAGAGGACATATTATACTCAATTTCATGTTGAGAAATATAAATTTATTTGAAAGCCTATGCCAATTATTATAAATACATGAAGACGTGTGTTTAGAAAAAATTGAATATTGGTTCCAGTTATTACAATAAAATATTAACGAGAATACAATTAATTATGTTGATAGCTTTGGTAACAATTAGTATTGCTTCAATTTCAAATACTATCCAAATGATTACAAAAAACATAATAACAAATATTTCAAGCAAAATAGTGCTTTAAACAACTATTAATATAATATCAGAAATAGCGTTATAATGCTGGAAACAAGATTGTTTGGAATGGGAGCAATGAGCAAGAGAACAGATACTAGCAGACCTAGTTCCTAAACTTAGTAATTGGAAAACGTTGAATAATTGCCATGCTGAAAACATCATAACTAATTAATTTGCCAATAAAATGTCCAAAGTTCTGTCTTAGCCTGGATTTAAATTCAACTGGAAACAAACACGGTTTAATCGTTGTAATAAATATGTGGGGCCAATTTTTAATTGACTAAAAATTTTATCACCTCTTATAATAATGTTGACTCCAACAAATTGTGTTTGTTTTTATTTTTTAATAAATAATATAAATTAAAAAAGGGATTTTAAATATGTTAAAAAATGTAAAGCCAGTTGCTATACATAAGATTTGTATTATGGTGGAGAAATTCGTCGGTCAGTGTTTGAGGGTTTTAAATAGAAAAATAAGTTTTTATTTTACATGTAAAAACAATTAATGAAGTACATATATAAAAAATGCAAAATTCAATATTTATACAAAAATGTATAAATTTGTTACTTTTTCTTAAATTAATTAAGAATTTAACAAATTTAAGGTATTTACATTATCTAAAAAATTACTACTATTATAGGGACATCAAAGTTATGGTAATAATGTTGGCTTTTCTGGTTGCATACTATCAAGTAAAAGGGGCATTATGTATATAAAAACAGCAATTATATGGTTGGTAGGGATAAATGCCAAACAGAAGTTATTTGGCATTCGATTCCTAGTTAAACGACAGTTTCGTAAGATTGTTGTTACCCTTGCAATGGCCACGTTTACCAAAAGATAATAAAATCATACTATCAGGGACATTCTCTGCATACACATTCGCAATGTGTTAAAAACGACCTTCTCTCTATAGTTTACACCGCGTTATTAACAATTTTGCGAATGTTGGATGCGTTCCAACTCAACAACATAAAAGACCTAGAAATAATAATTTATGTAATATTAGTGAATAACGTAATTTATCCATTCGTGCTTCTGGAGAAGAAAATCTGAACCAAACCGGCGAACAAATTGAAAATCATTTAATATTTTCGACAAAAATATACGCACCTTCATACAAAATTTAAAAACGCAAGAAATATTACTCGATAACTATAAACGTATGGAATTTTGTCACATAATCAGAGAAAACTGCTATCGAAATGAGTAACACGAGTCACATTCAATTCACAATTATGCGAAAATATATAGAAAGCGATAATGAGTTCAGAACGCTCTATGTGAAATATGAGAGGAATTTATAATGTACGAATGCGTATAAAGCGGGATATGTTACTATTAACGAACAATTGATGGCATTCAAAAGACGATGTCCCTTTAGGATATATATCCCCAACAAACCGGCAAAAGACGGTATAAAGTTATAACTGCTTCTTCGTGCATAGGGAAAACAACGAATAGAAATGGCCGACCATAGAGAAATACCATATAGAAGCAATCGATATATCACAATGGATAATTTGTTCACTTCTGTACCACTAGCGTAAAAGTTCCTAACAGAGCCATTGACCATTGTCGGTATACTCCTAAAGTAATAAAAAGGAGATTCCGCCCAAACTATTACATGCAAGAAATCGTAAAGCGAGCCATTGTTTTGTTTTGAACAAAAAAGTCTTGTCTCATACGTACCGAAGAAGAATAAAAATGTTATCCTTCTAGCTACAATACGCGATCAAAAAGAAATATTATCTGATACTTTGAAACCCCATATTGTTGAATCTTATAATTTGACAAACCCGGGAGTCTTTGAATGTAATATCAGTTGAGGTCTTAAAACTAAAAGATGACCAATAGACATATTTTAGGGAATAGTGAATATCGTCTCAATTGATTCATATGTAATTTGCAGCTGAAACGTTCTCCAGACAAAAAATAACGTAGTATTTAGAAAATATTTCCTGATATCTTAAAAGAACTTATGAATTTTTTCATAGCTGAAAAAACGCAAGTAGAAACTTTATCCATGCCTGTATGAGAATCTATTAAGTTTAATTTAAATAATCATATAGAAGTACCACAACCGACTTCCAAAGAAAAAGGAAAGAGCAATATGTGCATTTTGCCCATACAAAATTAGAAGAATGTCAACTTTTCAATACCTTGATAATTTTCTTGCAACCAAAATGAAGATGTAAACTTCCTCTAAATTATTTCTTTTATGATAGAGCCTTATAAAAATAAATGTTTACTTTTCTGACAATGAATATTGAATAAACAGTCAAATTTTAAAAATTCCTTTAAAAAAAATATTATGATATTAAATGAGATATAATTTGTCAATGGTAAAAAATACTGTGTTAATAAGTTTCTGTGAAACTTACATAGTACTAAAACAAGTTTTTAATATTACCAACGGCTTTACATGTATGCAGTAGTAAAACCAAATTATTTTGGTGATAATCTAGTTTTTCAAAATGTCCATCCAATAAAAATTGAGCAATACCTAGTTCTCTCTTAATATATTAAAAAAAATCTTAATGACAAAATCAATGATCTACTTCTTGATAATAGGCATTATATTTTTTAAATCTATATTAACCAAACTACTACCTCTCAAGTTCTTTGTTCTTTGTTTTTTTTCAAGGTGTTTTGAAGCCCATTGCACACTGGAAATATCTGGGATAATTGGAGGACTTATAGATCTAGGTGGAATAAAACCATGTATATTTCTTAAAAATGGTCTAGTTAAGTTTAACGTTGGATGAATTATGTTTTTCATATGTGGCACAATTGGCCTAGTTATGTTCAGTGATATTAAAGGATTTAATGGATTTAATGGATTTACAGGTACTACAGGCCTGGGTAAGTTTACAGGTACTACAGGCCTGGGTAAGTTTACAGGTACTACAGGCCTGGGTAAGTTTACAGATACTATTGTTCGTACTGTATTCATTGACTGAAGATTTCGTGTAGGAGTAATTGTAGGCCTAACATTTGTAGGCGTATTCATAATAATAGGTTGATTAGGTTGTACATTTCGTACGGTTGGTACTGTCGGTGTAGTAACGGATTGTGTATTTCTTGTTTGTAATGCCATTGCATTTAAGATTTGAACTGGCTGCCCACTCCCATACATATGTGGTTGATTGAGTATTTTTTGGATATCCATCTTTTTTACGATATCTTCTTTCTGGTGAATGTTTGCATCTTCTGTTAAGCTAAAAATTAGATGAGTATTAAAATTATATTATATGATTTATT
The DNA here is from genome assembly GCA_935421215.2 of Melolontha melolontha. Lineage (NCBI taxonomy): Eukaryota > Metazoa > Arthropoda > Insecta > Coleoptera > Scarabaeidae > Melolontha > Melolontha melolontha. The sequence continues at coordinate 94,678,750 of OW285238.1, read as the reverse complement.
ATTAATTATAGCAGAGGCGATCCTTGACTACGGCTGCCGCAAGAATGAGTTTAAGTTTAAGTTTGTTCACGCTTTCGTAAAGACTGGACCATTAAGTACGGATTTAATTTTTAAAATGAAACACAGTAAATTATTATTTAAGTGAGCAATTTGTTGCCAACTGGTTCTGCTAATATTTAATTGTTGAGAATGATGACAAACGCCAAATTTTAATATGTTTTAATAATACCAACACGTCATTTTTTGTATAGCGATGCTTTTTAATAACCTCAACAACTGCAGATTACAAATGTCAAACATTAGTGTTGCCATCTTAAATTTTAAAAAAATGGTGGGAAATTGAAATCCAGCATAACCGATGGGCCACTCGCTTTATACAAACAAGCAAACACCTGCAACCGAAATTATACGAAGTGTTCTTATTCATGTAGTAGTTCCGAGGCCTACGACAAATACAGGCCTAGGCGCACAAAAATCACATGACCATCTTAGTCCCATAATTCCTTGCCTACGGATTGTTGTGTGATTCAGTGCAGTTCAGTGTGGTTATGTTTATATAGTTTTTCATGTGCTACAAACCCTTTTATTAAGTTTACAGGTTATTTATAAGTTATAAGTAGAGCTGAGGATGTTTGCGGTATAACCATGGTTATATCATGTAACCATAGTAAATTACTATGGTTACATGATATAACCATGGTTATACCGCAAACGTCCTCAGCTCTAGTTATAAGTGCATTTAGAGAACATTGAGAATACATAAATATAGTATTATATAGTAAGTAATATTTATTTGCATCCACTTCTGTGTTTTTAAAATGCCTACTTATTATTAATTTTACATTGTTTTGTTTTCAGATCATGCCTAGACATTTCAGTGTAAAAGAATGTAGATCAAATTACAGAAATGAAACAGAGTATGTCACAACATTTGCACTTCCTAAAGATGAAGTTTTGAGAAAAACCTGGCTAAGAAAAATACCAACTGATTTTACTACCGTAAAAAATCCTTTTATATGCATCAAACATTTTGCAGAATGTGACATTATTAGAACAGATGTGTGTATTGTTGGTGGAGAACGTAAGGAATATCCAAGAAAAATACCTAAATTGAAAAACAATGTAGTACCTTCAATATTTCCAAACCTGCCGCATTATTTAAGTACAGCTCCTTCTACTTCAAGAAGGTTATGTAATGTAGAAGAGGAAAATATGGAAACTGCTGTAAAAGACAGTCTTGAGTCTTTTCAGAAATATCAACAAGCGAGAGAAATTCACGCAATAGAAGATATTATAACGTATTATTATAATTCTAAGAATACCTCAAATGAATGGATTTTAATTAATCGAAATGAAAAGAGGTGTATTTGTGCTACATCGATGTGACCGCAGATGTCCCAAGTGTTCTTATATTCGGTAGTGTTTCAACAAAACTTAAATTATGAATTATGCATAAAAGGCGAGAAATTATCTTTTAAAAATATACCCCAGAACATGCATGTGTTAAATTTCATTCATATTTTAGAAGACGTTCTTGATTTTGTGAAGTGTAGTGTTAGTGATCTAATTGAAAAAAATTCATTTGATAAAATTAATACTATGTTATCTGGAATTAGTGACAATCATGAAAAAGCTGTGCACTTTCTTTTATAATGGAGCAATTAACCTTATGCAGGCAGCCATCCAACACAAGGAGGTATAGTGCGAACATACTACTTTTTGCATCAACGTTATTTGTTCAGTCAAGTGCAGCATATTTTTCTTTGTATAAAAATAAATATCTATATTTGCCACATCCTAGAAATATAAGGAAGTTAATTTGCAAATTTTCCCTAGGAGATGCTAGTCTTGAAGGAAGCATTGAATACTTAAAAAGTAAAGTAAGTTTTTTGAAAGACCATGAATTAATTGTAAATTTACATCTGGATGAAATATATGAAAAATAAAAAACTGAAAGCTTAAAATATATTTAGTATAAGACAATGAGCTATTTATATTTGCTTATATAATCTTTACTTTTATAAATCTTATGACTATTTTTCTGTTAATTTATATATATTACATATATTGTTGTTTGTAATTGTTTATACATTAAAAATTATTTACAATGACTATGTGATAATTTTATTAAGACCCAAACCATTCATTGCAGTAAAATATCTTGATACTTTCTTGTTCAATGTACATAAAAAACACTATTATCTACATAAATACTTTGCTGTTTTATGCTATATTTCGTACTAAGTAATTAAATAAGAAAAATTTAAAACAGAAATCGATTTATTACACCAAACGTTTGCACATATAGTACATTCAAATCTAGCGCGGTGAAGTTATGGGACTAAGATGGTCACGTGACCACTGTTTCTCGAATACGCGCCTAGGCCTTTCTTTCTCGTAGGCCTCGAGTAGTTCTACATGACGTCACCAGGAGTCGCGTCTGAAGTATAGTTTGTTTTGAAATACTTGATTTAATTATACATGTAATAACATGTATCAGAAGTGTATAACGTATACAAATAAAAGCTTAATGTGAGTAAAATTACTAATGGTCTAAAAATTTGTATTTTCCTATTTCCTCCATGTCTTTTACCTTCTTGAAACCACTTTATCTTTGAGTATATTCTTTTCTGTTTACCGCGTGACCTTCTGCAACGCGTTTCTTACCACTCTTTATTTTGGTATTCGGATAATATCGACTAACTATTTCAGTCTCTGTACTTTTTATATAATTTTCGGGTTTTTGTGCATGTCCGTTATTTTGTTGCCTCAGAAAATTCTTTTCCACTTTCTTTTTCCAAACTTATAATTTAATTTTGCACTGTTTAGTCATCATTCGCTATTTCGCTATTTTGCTCTTCGGATAACTGTCTCATACATGTTGAATTTGTTCGAAGACAACAATAGAGGCGTCTCCGACACCCCACCACCAAGCCTTCTCCGCTCGGCTTGATAAGCATAACGCTTTAATAAAATATTCAGTGTGCATTAGTATATAAGGACTAATTTCGCACAGCATGGCTAAATACACGAAGAAAGGTACCATGCGGGAAAATTTGCAACATTTATTTAGCAAAGTGATATTCCAATTATATATAAATCGATAACAGCTGAATCGAATAAAAAATTCAAAGAAACAAGGGTCTTTGTTGAAAAAAGGGTATTAATATGAGTCAATATAGAACACAATTCAATACGTTCATCTCGTAAAGTTGCACATGATTTGGGTATAGCATAGTCAACAGTTTGTCAAATTCTCAAACGTAATGGGTGACGACATTTCAAAATATCTAAACACCAAGAATTAGTACATGTTGATAGGTTCAAAAGAATTAATTATTTAAGACACGTTATTTTGCCCCATAGTAAAATACCAACAAAAATGATATAACGAGTAGGAAAAATGAGAAAAGTTAATTTATGGAAATTAAGAACGATCTGCAACTAGAAAAATTGCCAAAACCCTCCAAGTAAATTAATTAAAACGCAGGAAGCAGTGAGTAAATACACTTACCTACAAGAAAGAGAAATTCTGGTAAGATGTCACAGATACAGTAAATCACATAGCAGAGAAAATGATTATGCTTGGAGATGTGAACGACAGAGCGGATTTACGGGAGAAATGTCATAGGAAATTAGAGAGAGGTATTCTGAAATAAAAATGGAATGTGGAAAATAAATATCTGCATATAAAATAACTTTATAGTTATAAATGGATTGTTTCATAAGCAATGCTTAAGTACACAAGAGAAGTCACAAGTAGAGGACGAAAATCAATCGTAGATTACTTACTAGTTTAGAGAAACAACACCAGAAAAGTAAAGGATGTGAGAGTGAGAAGAGGTGCAGGAATCGGCAATTATTACTACTTCGTAGAAAGCAAAATAAGTTTGACATCGAATAGATCACAAAATAGCAAAGCAAATACGTAATAAAGACGATAAAATAATACATGTTAGCTTACGAGGAAATAGCACGAAAGTACAGAGAAAAAGTAGATACAATGCTGTCAATTACCCAGAATCATGTCCAGGGAAAAGATGTGAAACATAGGAGGGTATAGCCTGGTATAAAAATAATTTAGTGGACATAACCCAGGAGGGTGGCATGTTTTATCCTCCTGGTTTGAAGGAAGTTCGGTATGTATCGACCGAAGTATGAGTTGAAATAATGCAATAGTTTTTGAATAACAATAATATATTTACAAATTTAGTCTTGGAGTTCTGTTAACTTAATACAAATGCAGTATCTGGTTTTAATACTAAAGACCGAGAAAACTGGCTAATAAATAATATTAGCTCCTATTTAGATCACTGAGATCTTAGTAGGAACTGTTAGTTAGATCACTGAGACCTAAGCTAGAACTGTAGTTAACTCGAAGAGATCGTACTTGCAACTGTAGTGAGCTCTAAGAGATCTTGTTTGGAACTATTTCTTCATTTACTTATTTTTCGGCAAGAAAGTTTTGTCCCCGCCAGTCACAAGAGAGGGAGAAAACAAAGAAATTGATTATACGGAAATTTCCATACAACCATTTTTACCTTTCCAAGAAAAGTATATGCTGTAGTTTCCAACGTCATCAATGTATTAAAATAAACAATATACGCCGAAAACCCTTAATTATAGAAAATAAAATAATTCTTAAAATAATAAATATATAATACACAGGAAGTGCGTTAGAGATAACATAATAGTTCGCGGAATCGCATCGAACCAAAACTATTTAACCTATTATAATAATATAATACTTTATCTATAACAGGAAGTATGTCAATAAAACTTATTCTATTATACAATACATTATGGATGGGTTAACCAGAGGGTTGTGCCTGTAATAAAATAAATAGTTTTTATGACTGTAGAAAACAAGACAATGAATAAAGAAATGTAATACCTGACCAGGCCTAAGGTAATTGACAACATTAAATATATCCGAATTCCAAGACCTTTTCTATATACAATATTTACAATTTAAAACTAGGATTAAATACATTAACATAAATATACCTACATCTAAATGAAACTAAAAATACAAAATTAAATCTATTTTGCCCGAACATGGCACAACCAAAATAAATAAAAGTACAGCTAAGGAGAAATCCTTAAAGAATTTGGACAAAAATAGAAAAAGATTTTCACACAAATCTAAAACTATTCTACAAAATTCTTAAGAATGCAAGAATGAGAACCCAACAAGCTGGGTCCAAACAAATAAAAGACAAATATGCAAATGTAATTAATGAAGAGAAACAAATAATGGACAGATGGAAACAGTATTTCCAAAATCTTTTATTCATGGACGAAGTAGAGCATTCTGAAAATGGAAAAAAAAAGGAGATGCTAATATACCAAACTTAACTGAGAAGAAATACAGATGTATAATATGGTAAAAACTATAAGAGCATTCAAATAGAGGAAAGCGGCATGAAGTATAAAAATTACAATGAAATTATCTTATTGAGTATATCGGCTAAGATCTATTAATAAATTCTGCAAAAGGAATTAGTAAGACAAACAAATGAACTACTAGAACCATCGCAGTGACTTTAGAAAGGGCCGTAGTATAAATTACCATATTGAGATATTGAAACATAAACAGGCTTTTATAGACCTGGAAAAAGTCTTCGATCGAATTCCAAGATGCACACAACCCTGAAAGAGAGAAAATGTGAAGGACAAATTAATAACTGCAATAATGGGGCTACACGAAGAAAACAGAAATTGTATAAGAAGGGGCAGCAATCTCAAAAATTCCCAGTTAACAGTGGCCCAAGTCAGGGAGAAGTACTATGCCCAGTATCTTTAATTTGGTTCTAGACGTCGTGATGAAGGAAGCAAGAGTAATGTCGGATCAACATATTTGAACGAATTTGCCTTTGCAGATAACCTGGTAATATTTGGTCAAAACGAAAAAGATCTACGGAAAAACCTAGAAGCCTGTCATTGAAATCCAACAATTTGAAAAATTTGCGTGAAAAAACAAAAATTCGTAAGAAGGAAGGAAACAGGCAGAGGCAGTTCACAAGCAAACATCACGCAAAGTGGGAAGAAACTGGAACAGGTCCAGGCATTTAAATACTTAATGAGAAATATTAACAAAGAACACCATAACGCCGAAATAAATGGACCATTGGACAATATATCTAAGCTATATCGTAGCCTGAGAAAATAATTCTATTGTTTGTAATAAATAGGGTCATTTTCACCAAAATTAGGAGCCTCTTCGCTGTTTCCAATTTTACCAGTGCTTTATTTTTTTTGTTGAGTTTTTGTTTAAAATCAATAAAATAAGTTGTATTACCCTAAACTTTGTTCACAGCTATTCATTTTCAATGTAAATACTTGGTCTATTGTTGATCTCCCTACCTCGAATGTCTAATCTGCTGCATATGATCTTTGCCAAAACATTGTACATATTTAATAAAGGGGATCCTTTATAATTTTCAGTGTTCTGTCTTTCTTTAGAAAATCGGGCATAAACGGCGTCACTACATTGCTTCCGTATTCTCTCTTTTTTCATACAGTCTGTATTACAGTAACTAATAAGTATGTTTTATATGTGGTTTTTAAAATTCTTTCAAAACTTGCGATGGTATTTTATTTCAACCTCAGCTTTCAACTATTATTTAAGTTTTTTTTACCCAAATTATCTCTCGATCCATTGATTTTTCCACTTCCTTTCGATCATTATTTTCTGGTTGATCTGGGAATACTTACACCATTGACTGTTGCATGTGTCCCATTTGATAATTCAACAAATTTTTAAAGAACCGTGATCGTCTACTTAATTTTTCTCCGAGAAGTAGACTTTCGCTTTGCAGTATATTGTTTTGATGTTTGCAATCTCCCTTATTTTCTTGGTTTCTTGACAAAATCGTATCTTGTAAATATGTACAATGAAAAATCTCTAGACATGTAGATTACATCAATCTATCTAGTTTAGAACTTAAAGTTTAAAAAATTCTTAACTTGTAAAATGTAGACATGTGTAAATTATATTTACCTATCAAATGCAGAACTGGGTATTTTGTCAATTTTGAACAATTGCACAAATAACCTAAGAGCTTTGTCTAAATTATAATTGCATTCTTCCAGACACCTAAAATATTGAAAAGATATTTTATTATATTTGCACATTATTGATATTTAGAAATAATTGAACAATAGAATAGATAATTATGTATTTTTTCTAAACTCAAAACAGAAATATTCTAATAAAATTAGTAATTAAATTGATGCATAATATTAACTAAATCATTGTTCTGACTATATAGCATATTCTTGCATTCGTCAGTTAGTACGATTTATAATTCATATTGTGATGACTCATCCTACGACGCGTAGCGCGTCATACTGATCCGGAATTCTCTGGAGTGGTCCCCATGCGTCGAGAACATATAAGCCACGATATAAAAGCTGTCGAAGAAGGGATGGCGACATTCAATACCTGAGTCGCGCGGAGTAAACATAAATATAGTTACATAAATATAAATACATAAATGTGCTTATTGTTGTTAATAGTTAGTTTTATATTGTTATTCATTTTATTATTAATATACCCGAACCCGAAAAGACAAACTTTACAATATTTATTTTATGGTCTTGAAGTTGTTAGAATTTTTCTACATAAAATGTAATACATAAATTCTATTAGATCCATGATCAGAGAGCGCTCTGACCATGGTAGAATTGTTAATTCCATTTACATTTTTTATATTTCGAATTACATAGTACAGCATGGAAATGTAATAGTTTTAATTGATATAGTTAAGAGTCTATTATAGTATTGTAACGTGTGTCATGCGACGTTACGTCAGCCGGTAACCTAAGACATCACCGGCTGTAAGCGTCATAAGAATTTCCGGAATACTCTCAATTCAGAAACAACCGATGACTATATAAACACTCAATGGAAGGATGATGCATTTAACCAGTAATCGTCGTAAAATAAACATCGTAGACATAAATGTGTAAATAAATAAATATAAATACTGTTAGTCATTGTTAGTAGTACTTTATACTTTATATATAGTTATTCTTAATTACCGTGTTTTATTAATCGCACCGGAACTGAACATTTATCACAGTATTTAAGCAATTTGGTTCAGTGGTTTTGTAATACTTAATCCTGGAGCCTAACTACCGAGAAAGTATAAGGCAGAACTGTTGTGTTTCTACAGATTTCCCTCCACGTATTTCGGTTCTGAGTAAGTTCGTTCACATTTGCAACAGTCTTTTGACGGCTGCTTGTCTCACTTCCTCTATCCATGCTTTTCTAGGTCTTCCTTTTATTCTCTTTTTGTCAAAGACTTGTTTAACAGTTTTGTCATCTGGCAACCTTTTCGCATGTAATTCACCTTCTTCTATCTTTTCTTTTATATAATTTATTTTTAATTGTTCTCTAATGGATGTGTTTCTAATTCTGTCCATCCTTAATTTGTTTTCGATCTATAGTAGAAATCTTATTTCTGTCACTGTTATGCGTTCTGTCTGTCTTTTTATCAATGTCCATGCTTCTGAATCATATGAAATTATTGGTGTAACAACCCTTTTAAAAACTTGTACTTTAACTTCCTTAAATATTTCTTTCGTACCCAAAAAACTAATTTTTTTGCCACCCTTTGTTATTCTTTCATTTATTTTCTCTTCCTTTCTACCATCTTTCATTGAACCCAAATATTCTAATTTTTCGGAATGTTCGATTGTTCTTTCTCCCAGATGTGCTGTGTTGTTCTTTTGTTTCAAGTATCATGTTTTTTTTGCACTTGCATAGCACAATTCTGTTACTTCGACTTTTTTCATCTTCCAGGCTATTTTTCTTGCATCTTTCACTGGTTTGTCTAGTGCTATGTTGAACAGCATCGGGCTTAATATAGTTTCCTGTCTATAGTTGTTTCAAACTTATTAGATGTCTTCTGTCTTTATCTAATGTAATTGGTTGTCATTCTGTAGCAACTTTGTATTCCATTTATTACTATTTCAAGGATTTCTTTCTCTCTCAAAATATTACATAGGTCTTTTCTTTTGATTCATCAAAAGCATTTTGGAGATCTATGATGCACAGATGCACATTTTTACCTTCTTTTATTGCTTTTCTCCGATTTGTCTTAATATGATCGCATCAATAACTTCTTTATTGGGTCTAAATTCAAATTGAATGTCCTCCAATATTCTATCTAATTTAGTTCTTATTCTCTTTTCCAGTATTCATTCGTAAACCTTAGCCCCCATACTTGCTAACGTAATTTCCCTACGGTTATGGCAATCTTTAGTATCTTTTTTTTTATAGGTTGGTGTGATGATTCTTATTCTCCAATCTTCGGATGGATTCCCTTCACTATAGGCCTAAGTTCTTATAGAGCTTCTTCTGGCAACGTTTTAACTATATCGACTGTTATTTTATCTTCGCCGGGGCTTTTCCTCGTATTAGCTTATATAATGCCTCTTTTAGCTCTCCTATGATTATTTCATTCGCACTTTGCATTTACCTACAAACTATCATTCCCTGCAATCCCTCGTTATGATCCGTTCATATGTCCCTACCTTCCAGAAGTTCCTTGCACCATTCTCTCCAGTGTTTCATAATTTCGTTCTCCTCAGTTAGTACTGTTCTTTCCTTATTTATATGTGAATTATAGTATCTAAATTCTTCTGTCTCATCTTTTTAAGAGATCCATAAAATAACTTCCGATTCTCATAGAATGCAGTTTTCAATTTTTCGACAAAGTCTGACCATGATTTCTTTTTCCTCTTTTGTCTGTCTTTTAACCATATTTAATTTGGAATCTGAGTCTTTTTTTGTAGTTATGTATTCCAAATTATATTCTTATTTCTAATGGCTGCCTTCACCCTTTCTGACCGCCTTCTGTTTCTATTAACTATTTTTGAAGCTCCATATGTTTTTTCCACTGCAGTATATTATTTCTTTAAAAGCTTTCCATTTTTTCTCTATTTCTGTTTTTTCTGGTTCAAATCTTGGCATGTTTACTTGTTTTTTTTTCCTGATTCTCCTTTACTCTTAATTTGTAACATTAAATTTTTTCACTTATTGCTGTTCTTTTTGGTTCCTGTTTCTCTATTAATTTGTTCTAGTGTCATTTCTAGTCAGAAGTGATCACATCCTATTTCAGGATCCCTTTTGACCTTGACGTCGTTTACTTTTTTCCACATTTTAATATCGACTGAAAAGTAATCAATGAGAGATATTTAATTTCTAGAAGGTATTTGTCTAATTATTTTGTGTATATATTTTTTTCTAAAATGAGTATTTGCTATTTTTAACTGGTTCTCTAAACAAAATTCCATCTGCCTTCTTTTTGTTAAAAACACATTTGACCTCGCTTTCTTTAATCCCTGATTTACACATATTCATCCTCCTCAACCCCTGACCACTAGCTATTTGCCAATTTCTGAAAGCCTTACCTTTTTTCTACCTTTCTTTTTGACCTACTTAGTCAAATTTTATTTTCTCTGCCTCTTCTGATATTTCTTCTTCTTTAAATATAAGGTTTTTGTATTCCATGTACCCAGTTTCAGTTTATTTTGTTCATCTCCTCTCTTACCATTCTGATTTCCCATTTTTTGTGTATATTTTTTAATTAGTTTCCTTACTCAAGTCCTTTTTATTTCAATAATGTTCCTTAATTTTTTATTTAATTTGATTAATTAAAATAAATTTATTTTATAGAATTAAAACGTTAAGTTTAGAAATGTAATTCATACATTTGATCATTTTGAGCCATGAACATGCTATATATTAGTTTTGTTATGTTTGTTATATTTTGTTATGTTTGTTAAGTGAGTTAATTACGTTAAACAAAGTTGACTAATAAAATACACTTTTGTTCAATTATTTGAGTCAGATTCTGTTAGCAATACCAAATAACTTACTTTCTGGACCAATTTATATTCATCCCAGTTACAACTGTTAATACTTTTGCTACTTCATTCATTTCTTTACCATTTTGTGGCTGTGGTATATAAATGGAATAAGGTTTTGGTAGTTTAACATGTACAAAAGCTCTAACAGCTTGAGTTGTTGTAGCATTAGATATATGCATCATTTCATTAATGATAGAATATTCCCCATTTGGACCAGCTAACAGTACAAATATCCTAGTGAAATTTAATAATCTTTCTCCTTCAGAAAGAGAATCAGATACTTCTCGAAACACTCCACCAACAACTAATATTGCAGTTTTTTTCTAAAATATAGTTATTGACCAACATTATTTAAAATTACAAAAACACTAAAATTTCACTTACAGTGTACATTATTAAATCTACTGTGAAACTAAACGGATCATGTTCAGTAACTGGTAAAGAATTCAGTACCCCTAATATCTGATCAGATCCCACAAATAAAAACTCCATGTTTTTAGCAAAATCTGGTATTTGGTGTAAGTTTCTTGAAATGTTCTTATAAACACTCAACCTAAAATATTTATCATTTGTCAAGCATAATATATTTATTTTTTGTAAATTCTTACATAGCATTAAAAGATGTTGACTGTGATGGTATGTAATTACAAGTTATAGAGAGTAAAGCTTCTTGATGATATATCCCATCTAGTATAGACCTATTATGTGAATCATAAAGTGAAAAATAATGTTCTAAAAATTGATCTACAACATCATATCCAGTTTGGCTACATAAAAAGTTAGGTCTAAATGGTAAAAATATTTTTCCTAGTACATTAACACCATCTAGCTTTTCTATAGTCTCTAAATTTTGCTTAATTGTCCTGCCATATGTAAATTCATCATAGTTGTCACATATGGGATTTCCATCCAACCACAATTCTGTTAACTTTAAATCTCTCAAATTGGAAATTTCAGAAATATTTTCAATATTGTTGTATCTTAAATCAATCGCAGTTAATTCTTTATTATGTACTAAAACTTCCATTGGTTTCAAATTTTCTAAGTCATTTGAACATAATTTCAGGGTTTTAAAATGAATATTTCTTGCTAAATGTAATACATAATACAATAATTTTGGCTGTGATAAAGGACAATATTCTTCCAAATCTAATACAAAAATAGTTAGTTTTATAAATTAAGAAAATTACTATTCATATTTGATTTACCTTCGTCTTTGGCAAAATTTTCCAGATTTAATACACCTGTTTCTTGATTAAATCTTTTATTCAATACATTTAAAGCATTATTTTCGATATTAATTTTTAAATCATCGCCATTTGCAAAACATATCTTTATTGAAATCACAAACTAAAAAAAAAGAGATAAGCATAAAAAGATATTTAATGAGGATACAATATACTGCTTTATCTTTGTTGAATGGATTTGGAATGACCAAATTGTAATTAAACATTCTTTCTATTGCTGGTCCACAATTTTTCATTAAAAACTCTGCAGTATTTATTGAAGATTCATAGCAAACTGGTATAAAATGCAATGGATGGCAAAAATTCATTATAGTCTTTAAAACAGCTTCTCGATCTAAACCTTCCACATTTTCTACCTAGATTTACAAAAATTCTTTTAAACCTAGGAAGAACACCATTAACTTCCAATATACGTACTATTATTTTATGCCAGTGTTTATTGCCGAATACATCATTCTTATGTTTGTTTAGTATTCCTGATTTTAGGTTAAATTGGTTTATTTCTATAGACATGGTAAAATTTGAATATTTATATGAACTGATTACACTAATCTAGATAAAACCATAAATGTAATACTGCACTATTACTCTAAACTATTAATAAATAAATTCCAATTCTTTAATATTTATTAATAATATAAAAACCTCATACACTTTTGAGTTTGCCAATATAATGCATAACAAACCAGGCCCTGGGAGGCTTTACGATCAAGGACGTTATGTAATTTAGTTCGCGACTCCAGCGCTACAGCGCTGTTTTCAGTTGTTTGTTTACTTTTACGGCCATATTGCCGCATAGTTTTTGTTTTATTAATTGTCTTAAATAAAAACCAGCTAAATACGTATGTATATTTATATATAAAGTTTTATTTTTGTATAATACTTTTTGTATATGCTATTTGTATTTAGTATTTGTATATATATATATATATTTTATTATTTGAATATAGTATTTATGTTTTTATTGTGATTGAAAAGGAAATGGTGAACACATGTTGTGTGAAAACATATCGAGCAAGAGGTGGAGATGTGAAATTTCATAGACTTCCATTTCAAGATCATGAGGTAATAAAAACAACCTAAATTATGTATGAGCTTACTATCATTCTTTTCGTAGTTATGCCAATTATGGCTTTTATGAATTTGGCAATGAAGATCTGTTTGCCAAGAAAGACAGAGACTTAACTAATTATAGAATTTGCCACAAAGACTTTGATCCGATGTGTAAATTGGTGACTAGAGTTGGATTGAAGCCATCGAGTCTACCAAACTTATTTCTGCCCAACTATTCTGGAATGTTTAGTGATTGTTTCCTAACTGAAGTGGAATTACAAGCAGGTAAATCATTTTGTTGAATATACAAAATCTGAACTACGAAAAGTTGTACATATAGAAGTATGATTATTAATAAACTGGAGTAGAGTTTAATCATATAATATGTTTTATCAAGATTTATATTTATATATCCTATTATAATATGATATAATCATAATAATTATTTGTGTTTGACAAATATTAATTTTTGTTGTATAGAACTAACATCAATTGAGACAGGCAACAATTCAAGTAATTATCTTATATCTATATAAATTTGTTTACTTACTTCTAATTTAACAAACATGTATAAAGTCAAAGTGAGAGCATATCAGAACCAGGACCATCGAAGAAGTCATTTACTCGATCTACATCAACAGAAGCATCACAACATAGTAATGCTCCTTTATTTGTTTTCGCACATTTTATTTAGTTTACTAATTATAGGTGATTTGTGCAGGTAAGACATTCATGACCAGATAACTCCATCTACAGAAGTACAAAGTGCAGTTATGACAACACCAATTAAAACACGTAAAGGTATTGATATAAAATTACTTATACCTGTATCTGTACAAAATTATTGATTTAGAGGGTTTTAGATATAAGAAGAAGGCAGAACTTGCTTCGTGCAGTAAACGTTGAAAGGCGAGTACAGTTATCTCCAAAAGCAAGGAAACTGTATAGTATTTCAGAAAATCTCTTAAGAATATCAAGAAGATTAGATGAAGAACGTACAGATCTTGTTCAAAGATTAATGGCAGCCAATAAATATCTCAATTCTCCAGAATATGTTAAAGCAACAGTAAATGAAACAACATATAATTTTATTATGTCTCAGTTAAAACTTCAAAAAGTTAAACCATATGCAAGACGTTTTACTTTTAAGAACAAAGTATTTGCTCTATCATTAATGAAATTGAGTCCTCGCAGTTACAGATTGCTTCAAAGATCATTTGCTATGCCATCTAGAAGGACATTAAATAAAATGTTAGAAATATGTAATGGACAATGTACAATTTCATTTTACTTGTAAGGCTCATGTTCTTAAAAATATTTTAACAGATTATATTCTGACGTTTTATATTAGTACTTACACTAGCAATATAAATAAAGTTTTGAAAGGGCGCGATAAAAGGCAAAATTTTAAAGATCCTCTTAAAAAAGCTGCATATGAAAGGCATTTAAAATATGTTAAACTTAGAGAAGCTTTGAAAAAAAGTAAACAATTAATTTAATTTTTAATAGAGTTCTAATTCTAGAATTAATAGAATTTAGATACATTTTATTTTAATAAAATATTTTGCAATATGTATTTTACTGTTTGTTTGATACTTTTCCCATTCTAATAAAAAAAGGATTGAATTCTTTTATTGATCATTGAAAAAAACCAATACATCGATGCTATCTGTTAACTTGTGTTTTTGTCTAGAAATATAAATGTATTCTAGTTTCATTCATATAATATCGTTATATTCTAGAAATATCAAATCAAAAGTAGCAAATACAATTTAAAATTTTCAAATATTCACATTAAACTTAACTATTAATTACAGTATTGAGATTAATCGAGTGTTTCGTAGGAAAAGGCGTACTAACTAATGACCACAAATAGTTTACACGCCTTTTTCTATGAAATATCCGAAATGGTTTATAAAATTAAATATATCAAGATTTTAATTTGCCGCCTATTTGATAGTTCGCGACCCCAGCACTTTAGCGCTATTATGTACGTCTATAAACAAGGATAGCTTCCCATCTTTATATGTTTTTCTATGATCATTTGTGTTTTGTGCTTTGAAGTAGACCAATCGCAGCCAAGAGTCTAGTAACATCAGTCTATCAAAATCATGGTTTGTTTTTGTTTGTGTACTTTATTGTTGTGATTTTTTGTGTGATTGTGTTATTATTTCAGTTAGATTTGAAAGGAACGTTTAAAATTGTTTGATTTTTATTTGTTTAGATATCTATTTTAAATTTAAACCTTATTAGGTATGATGTGTATTAAATAATTACCTAAATACTTTATAAGCTGTTTTGTAGCGATAGGGCTTTATTGTGCGATTTCTGGTTGTAGGTACATGGAGTCGAGCAAGCAAGCATAAATTTCCCAACGCGAGAAATTACACTGAACTTTTTCAGAAGTGGTTAAAAATATATGGAAGACCTGAATTATTAAAGAGACTTGCCAAAAAAATCTTCAATAATTGTAGAGTTTGTTGTAAACATTTTGTAGAGCTTTGTTTTGGAAGAAATAATGTTCTACTCAACACTACATTTCCTGGTAACATTTATAATACTAAACAATATATATGTTTCATTTTGTCATTTGTTGGAAGACCTATGGTAGATATTTCGATGCTGATGAACAACAGCACTTCAACATCACTTGGTTCTAGTTATTGCCAGACTCCTAGGAAAGTTAAGTGTATGTGTAAAATAATTTTAAAATAAGAATAAAATCTAAATTGAATTGCAATAAATTTTAATAGATAAAGTACGTTACAGACTAAAATATCTGCTGTTAATTGTAAGATATTAATTAGCATGGAAAATATATTTTCAATTTTTAAAATGCTTTTTATTTATCACCATGTTTGTATATAACGACTTTAATATTAGATATAGATTTTATATATATACAGGTGTCCAGAAACTCTCCTGACAAACGAAGACTGGAGATTCCTCTGATAATTTTAAGACAATTAAACCCAAATTCACCTAGTCCGAAAATGCTTCCTAAGGGAGCTGGAGTTCTTTGAAGATGGCGCCTTGTATTTATTTTTTTTTAAATTCCTCCAGAACGCTTCTATTTAGAAAAACAAAAACTGGTATGCTTATTTATCCTCCAGAGATGAATCGATTCCATCAATTGCGAATTTCTAGTACCGGTCATAGGCGTCCGTTTTGGGTAGGTCAACGGTTATTTTAAGGCATAACTTTTTTGTCTTTAACTTTTAAACATTTGTGACACTAGATTATTAAATTTTCAGGTATTCCAGTACTAAAAGGTACTCTTACTTTAAGTCGGTAGGATACACCGTTTTCTAGAAAAATCGGTTTGTAAATTTTTCGTTTTTTTTTCATTAAAGTTCAATTTATTATGTACCTACTTATTTTTAGCGACGAAGTTGGCTTGGACTATCAAGGCATGGATGAAAATTAATTTAATAAATTAAAAACAAATTATTTATTACAATGGAACGAAACTAACAAAAAAAGAACAAGTATCAAAGGTAGATTGTTACAAAAGTTGCTCGATGTGATGACCATTAGTCTCTATGCATAAGTTTACCCTTTTGCTTAGAGAACGCCGAATTCTTGCAAATATTCCAAAGTTATTTCTAAATTCGTTGCAAGCATCTTGTATCCTTAGCCAGAGTTGTGCGCGATTTTGTATCGGAACGGAATAAACAAATGCTTTTATGTATCCCCAAACACAATCGCAAGGATTCAAATCCGGCGACCTTGCTGGCCAAGCAACTGGACCGCCTCTTCCAATCCAATGGTCTTCGTAGTTATTATCTAGAAAGTCTCGTACATTCCTGCTAAAGTGGGCCGGACAGCCGTCCTGTAGAAACCATAAGTTTTGCCGAATATTTAAACGCACCTCATCTAAACAATCAGGTAAAATATTTTGCAGGAAATGTAAGTAATCAGCACCATTTAAACGAGCAGGTAATTCCACACGTCCAAGTAGATAATCGTCAACTACTCCTATCCAGACGTTTATGCTAAACCTATGCTGATGCTTAAATTCTTGAACAACGTGGGGATTGTCACCAACGTACGAATAATAATGTGCATTATGTACATTAAAAATTCCATTTTTTGAGAATGTAGCTTCGTCACCAAATAAAATGTTCCTGAAGAAATCTTTATCTTGATTTTTCTGATTTTGTAACTATCTAGCGAATTCTACGCGAGCAGGAAAATCTCCTTCTAGCAGTGCTTGCACCTTTGTAAAATGAAAAGGATATAAATTTTCTTTGTGTAAGATATTTCCTACGGAAGATTTTGAAATTGTGGGGTACATGGCAGATAGTCTTCAAACGCTAATTTCTGGATTTTCCTCAACTTCCATTAAAATAACATCTTCATGTTCTGCTGTTACATCATTATGTCTCCCTGTTTCATTATTTTTTGGGACCACTGAACCTGTTTCTCTTAATCGTTGATGAAGAGCTGTAAATGTTGAGGGAGTGGGATGCTGACGATTGGGAAATTTTTCAGCGTATCTACGTTGCGCCGCTCGAGCGTTACACCTCATTTCGCCATAAACTAAATGCATATCGGCGTATTCATTAGTAAAAACCATTTTTTTTTAAATTGAAATCGTTGTGTTTGAATAACACAAAGTAAAAAATGAAAAGATAAACTTCGCGAACGGACAACAATTTGACAATGAAAAACGTAGGTTTTACTTCTGTTTGCAGTTCAGAGCTAACTATTGCAAAAAATAAAAAATTGAACTTTAATGAAGAAAAAACGAAAAATTTACAAATCGATTTTTCTAGAAAACGGTGTATCCTACCGACTTAAAGTAAGAGTACCTTTTAGTACTGGAATACCTGACCGGTACTAGAAATTCGCAATTGATGGAATCGATTCATCTCTGGAGGATAAATAAGCATACCAGTTTTTGTTTTTCTAAATAGAAGCGTTCTGGAGGAATTAAAAAAAAAATAAATACAAGGCGCCATCTTCAAAGAACTCTAGCTCCCTTAGGAAGCATTTTCGGACTAGGTGAATTTGGGTTTAATTGTCTTAAAATTATCTGAGGAAACTCCGGTCTTCGTTTGTCAGGAGAGTTTCTGGACAGCCTGTATATATAACGAGTGATCATTAAAATTTTCGCTCAAGTAAGCCATGTACACAAAAAGTATGTCCTAACTTAAGTTATTAGAGATCTGTCATTATAATTTCAACCGTCATGATTGTTAAAAAATAATTTGAAATGCTGACTTTTATATTAAATATATTTATAATTTTTATACAAAGTAATAGAATATTATAAAACATGTGTAAAATGTTGACCATTCTCCACCAAGCATAATCGCACTCTATTTCGTAGAACATTGAAAATATTGATCAGTATTTGCGGTGAGTTATTGATGTGTTCACATTTTTCTATGATTTTATGTCAACTCTTGTAGATTATTAATTGGTGTTTCATAAATAATATTCTTTATATATGGCCACACAAAAAAATCCATAACTGTTAAATCACACGATCGTGGTGGATATGGAATCGCTGTATTTCTACTTATTATCCTATCGCCATAAAATTGTTGCAAAAACTGAATATTTTCAAGTATAACGTGAGATGTAGCCCCATCCTGTTGAAAATATCCGACCTGGAGTTCATCATTAGTCAATTGATTAGTAAAAACACTGAGAATTTCGTTACGATATTTCTCCGATGTTATCGTGCCCTCAAAGAATATTGGTCCTATTAATCGGTGACGACTCATACCTACCCATAGGGCTTACAATACCGAGATTCCGGGATCCCGAATCCCGGACGATTTTTGTCCGTTATTAAAAACCGATATTTATGTAAAAATACCGGTATTTTGGTATTACATTAGTTGATAAAAATTGAATTTATGCACAATATATCTCTAATTTAAAATAATATTAATTAATTACAAGAAATTTTTTTTGAAGATAAACAAACAATTTCATTGTATTAAAATCTATATTAGGCACATTTATTACACATTGACATACCGAGCCGACTATGGCACCATCGAGAAGCGGCGGTGTCGGCAATATAAAGCAATTGTTTATGTTTTACGTCTACTACCCAATGAATAGCTCGCGTTTATACAAATACATAAAGTGTGTAACACAAAAATTATTAAATAGTTTAGATTAGATTGTTTAATTTTGCAAATCAGCTGTAGTGTTTACAAGTAAAAATTATATTTTATATTTTCAATTTTATTTTTCATTCCGTTGTGTCTTGTGGTGTGTGGATTATGTGTACTTGTTTTCTGGTTTTATTTCTAATAATTGAAAATTATATAACGGTATTTAAATACTGATTAATCCATATGAATTATATGATACGGTAAGTTTATATTTGTATTAATGTAAGTTAGAGTGTAATTAATTTACAAATATTAAAATTAATAGGCATAAACTGCTATACCCCCTGAAAGATGAATACATTTACGGAGCACCGAAAAGGACAGGACGAAACTTCAGTTTGGAATCATTTTTTGATTGAAAAAAAACGGACAGGTTGCTAAATGTAAAAAGTGCGCGAAAGAAATAAAGTGTACAGGAGGATCCACAAGTGGCCTTCATACTCACTTAAAAACGATACATTGACTAAATCTTAAAAAGAAATGTTAATCCCCCCATGATGTCGAATCAAGTGTTTCTAAACAGCCTAAATTGTTAATAACAAATTATTTTAAAAATAATAAAAACGAAAAACTTTCAGAAGTGCTTGCCCGAATGACAGCTCGCGATGGTTTGTCTTTTAATATTTTTATAAAATCGTATGACATAAGTGAAGGCTTAAAGGCAAGAGGATTCAAAGACATACCAAAATCTGCAGTCACTATTAGAAATATGGTACTTGAATATAGTAAAATTATTAAACAGTCTACAGTGCATGAAATTTCTAGACTGAAGGTCTGAAGGTAAACGTTTCAGTATCACATTTGACGAATGGACATCTATTCGTAATCGGCGCTACATAAACATTAATGTACATTCTGTTGGAGGAACAATGTGGAATATCGGATTAGTGCGCGCTTACGGATCCGTTCCAGCAGAAATATGCTTATCCCCTGTAGAAGAAAAATTGAAAGATTTTAATTTAGATATATCTAAAGACATAGTTGGCGTAACTACTGACGGTGCGTCGGTTATGGTAAAATTAGGAAAAATTATAGAGGCTGAACATCAACAATGTATGGCACATTGCATAAATTTAGCAATTACTGATGTTTTGTATAAGTCAACTTTGAACCCGAGTGTGGATATTGATGTTGTGGAGCAAAATTATAATGATGACGATGTTAATGATGTTGACGATGACGATGATAACAATGACGACGATATCGACGAAAAAGATGGTAATGGAATGATTATAGAGTTAGATGCTAGTATTACTACAAGTAATATAAATATTAGACATACTGGTATATCATCTCTAGTTTAAAAAATTCGGAAAGTAGTGAAAACATTTAAATATTCACCTTCTAAAAATGATAAATATTTACAAAAGTACGTGAGAGAACAATTAGGTAAAGAAACAGCGCTAAAATTAGATTGTCAAACAAGATGGAACAGTATGTTATTTATGTTAGAAAATTTGAAGAAATTAAATTTTGTATTCAAAAAGCGCTTATTGACATTAGTTCCGATATTCATTTTTGTGACGAAGAATTTAATTTATTATCTTCAATTATTGCTGCTCTTACTCCTGTAAAATTAACAGTAGATGCATTATGTCGAAAAGATGCAAATTGTTTGACGGCTGACGCTTCTTTAACATTTATGTTAGATACTCTTTCCCAGCAAAAATCTGCAATTGCATTAGAATTATTGGAAGCATTAAAATCTCGAATTTTACTGCGACGAACTGAATTATCACAAATACTTCAGTATCTGCAAAAGGGCTCACAAGATGTTGGAGAAGTATTTAAACGCATATCCAAATTTACAATCATTAAACAAATTGTAAGCTTAACTAAACGGCTCACACATGAAAATCTAGAAGATACAGAAGATATGGAAGTTGTGCAAGAAACATCCCTTCCAATATCTTCCCAAATTAGTAATGAAACAGTATTAGAATCTGACAAGTTAAACGTAAACGCATTAAAGAAAAAACTACAGGCAGCAATAGACGAAACACTAAATACTTCACCCGTGCCTGCGTTTAAAAAAATTCTAGGTCTGGAACAAAAAATAAAAGATGAAATTACTTTTTTTGAAAAAACAGGAACAAAAGGAACGTATTTACAAAATGTGTATGAATTCTTAATGACAATTGTGCCGACAAGTGTAGAATCAGAAAGAGCTTTTTCGGCGGCTGGTTATATTTGTACAACAATTCAGTCCTCGCTTGATGATGAAACGATTGATTGTTTATGTTTTTTAAGAGCATACTTTAATAAACAAAACGCAAGTTATTAATATTATTTCATAAATACTTTCAATTTAATTATATTTTTTGCTTCTTTAATTATATAATGCCATACGAGCCTATTATATGTAAAATGTAACATAGAATTTAATATGTACTTTTTTTTACTTGCACGTTTTTTTGTATCTATCTACTCCTACTCTCTATGTAATAAAATAAATAATATCTACTCATTTCAGAACAATATTTATTGGATTTCATATATTATTTGTTAACAAGTCAATATAACAACTGAGGTAAGTAAAAATATAACTAGTAAATTTTTTATTAATAATACCGGTATCCCGATATTTCAAATATCAAATACCGGTATTCAGATTTTAGTTCGGTATTGTAAGCCCTACCTACCCATACGCCTATTTTTTCTGGATGTAGAGGAATTTCTCTGTAGAAATGAGGATTTTCACTGGACCACATACGCATATTTTGCGAATTAACATAACCTTTCAAATAAAACCAAGCTTCATCGGTGAAAAAAGTATTATTTAAAATATTGTCTGTCATTGTTTGAATAAACCATTAGCAAAATTGTGTTCTTTTTTCATAATCCGTAGGTAATAGATTTTGTACAGAAGTTAATTTATATGGATACATGTGCAAGTCCTTTTTTAAAATTTTTTGACATGTTCCATACGAAAGCCCTACTTGTTGCGAAACTCTGCGAATAGATGTTTGAGATTCGTTAATAATTTGTCTGACATTTTCAATTACGCCGCGACTTCTCTTGAGAGGAGGACCGCTTCCTTTTTTCCTTAAAATACTGCCTGTTTGACGAAAAAGATTTACACAATGCATTAGCGTATCACGGAAAGTTTTATAGCTAGGAACAGTATTTGGATATCTCTCTTCAAACTCCGCAAGGCAATTTTCTATTGAATGCTGCCAAATACCATCAATTTTTTAAGATGTCAGGAAGTAACATTCTACCATAAACGCTTTATGCATATCATTAAAGGCGATTACTTTTTCTTTTGATGAAACTTTAAAATATATATTTGACACTGACAGATGTTTGAAATAACATCTTAATGACTAAAGCTACGACATAATTTTTATATACACGGCCAGCTACGAGTGAAAATTTTAATGATCGCTCGTTATATATATCACATACATACACGTGTGTGTGTTTGTGTGTGTACATAAAAACTAGTAATCTATAAATTTCAAGTTTGTTTTCAGGAGTCCTTTTTCCTTTGTGAATAGATGGCGCATTACAAGTACATAAAATGTTTCTAACGTTTATTTAGTGTCTTCTGACTAAATGTTTGAAGCTGACGTCTGTCAAAATGTATGCGTTTTTCGTCCTTAAAGTTCACCTTCCTGAGAATTTCAGTTGGTTTATTCCTATATGGTCATAGTCGCACGTGTGTATTTTTCGTTGGGTTTTATTATAGTTTTTCTGTTCAATTTTCATATCCGTATTAGTTTTTCCTTGTATTGACAATCAGTTATTGGTTTTCATAACTACTAAAATAAGTTTGTAAAATTTGCGTAAGTAACATTCGATATTAAATTCCAGCGAGGTGATGTTTAAATTTGTGTTTAAGATTTTATTAACGATATTGCCATGGTCTTTACGGCGGAGCAAAATGCTTTCATTTTAATGGCCCATTTTCGGAGTGCCACACACAATCCTGATGGAAGCAGGACTTATTCTGTAGAATCATGCATAGCGCAGTTTAATGAAGCGTTTCCTGATGCAAATATTCCGTATGATGTCTTTGTTCAACATAAGCGAAGAGTTTTGGATCGCTTTGAAACAAAGCATTGTATTTGTATGGGAAAATCAACTGGAAGACCTTCGCTGCTTACTCAAGCGGTTGTTGATGATATTCAGCAACGTATTGAAGATAGTCCAAAAAAGTCATTTGGGTAGCAATATCACGTCGTAGGATAATAGGACCGATATTTTTTCATGATACGATCAATGCTGCACGTTATAGAGATATATTACAACAATTTGTGGACCAACTCTATGATGACGAGTTGGAAAGAGGATTTTTTCAGCAAGATAATTCTCCAGCCCATACTGCGCAAGCGACATTGACCTTTTTAAGAGAATTCTATGACGATCGTCTTATTAGCCAAGGTAGATGGCCACCAAGGTCACCAGACTTGACCCCTTCACATTATTTTATGTTCGGAAATATTAAAGATAATATTTATAAAAATAGGTTACATAATTTAGATGAATTAATGCAAGCAATTGAAAACGAGATTCACGTGATTACACAACAACTTCAAAATGTTTTCGAAAATATGAAACGAAGAGTTAGTTTATGTCTGCAGCAGCAAGGTCAACATTTCCAACATTTTTTGTAATTACAAAAATTACTAATAAAGAATATTTGTATTTTTGTCATTGTAATGAATTTATAGTTATGATTTTACAATTATTTTTTTAAATAATGTTAATTAGCAAAAAACTTTTCCAAAAATAAGCATATTGTACTTGATTTTAAGAAACAATTTTAATCATTATGCTGAAAGTAAGTACCGCGTGGGACGCTAATGTTAATTAGCGATCGCAATCAAATGTAGTGTTACAAACTTAACCAAAATTTGACAGTAGCTGTCAGCTTCAATCATTTACGGACATCCGTTATACTATCTCTTATCTATGACTCAAGGATTGTATAAGAACATAGGATTGCTCGATCCCGCAATATTTTCGCCGCGTAGTGGGGAGCCATGACGTCACAAACGGACCAGGTTGAACGCGTTCACTACTGTAAAGCACCTTATAAAATGTGTTTAGCTACTACAACAATTAATTATCGAGTTATATTAGTGCTATTATTATGGTATATAATATTTCATTTGATAATAACATATCCGTCAGTGTACTGTTATAAATATAATACACGTTTTTATTGCCATAAGGTTATACTTTGAATATAATGTATAGAATTCACGGTTGGCTCTTGGTGAAACATGATTAATAATTTACTAAATAAAACACTTGGTATATTTGTTTCACAAAATGTATTTAAAATATATCTGACATTTGTTTCGACTTATACAGTCATTCTCAAAGAGTCATGTAAACTAAGTGAAAAGAATACTCCTACCGATATTTATGGCTTATTTTTTAAAAGTTTTATTACAGCATCGATTGTGGGGGTATTTGAAAAATCCAATTGCGTGTTTGTGACCTGTCTGTTGAGATTTATGGCTTTTTTTATTTCTAAAATTTCTAAGAAGTCAAGCCTTTTACCCTTATTACAAGAGTGTAAAAGTTTGAAATTATTAGCATTAAACAGATGAGAATTTTGAATACAGTGTTCCGCGAATCCCGTGGTCATATTGCCATGTAGAATAGAACTTCTGTGCTCTTTGATACGTTCTTTTATAGAGCGTCCTGATTGGCCAATGTATACCGCGTCACAATCACTGCAAGTTATTTCATACACCCCTGACTTATCACGCAATTCTGTTTTTCGTTTATTGTTAACTAGAATATTTTCTAAATTGCATTTATTTACTAGGATGACATTTAAACCTAATTTATTTAGTTTATTAGAAACTTTATTGCTAACCCCAGGTATATAGTTTAGGGTATGAAACACTTTGTTAGTTTTTATGTATGTATGTCCGGAGTAAAAATTATTCATAAGGAAAGCGCGTTCTTTTCTGTAAATCATTTTGTCTAAGAATTCTGTTTTGTACCCGTTATTTCTAGCTATAGTTTTTATGGTATATACTTCTTTTTCAAAGTTCTTATTATTTAGAGGGACATTAATCAGTCTGTGTATGAAACTGTGAAAAGCTGTCATTTTTATATTCCACGATTGGTTGGAATTTGCCGGAATTACTGTATCTGTTGTAGTGGGTTTTCTAAAGATATCAAATTCAAATCGTTTATCAACTCTTGTTAATTTTAAGTCTAAAAAGTTAATCGTTCCGTCTACCTCTTTTTCTATTGTGAATTGTATTTTTTTATTACGGGAATTTAAAGAGCCATATTTATAGTCCGTGCTAATACTTACTTAAGTTGCGTACTAACATAAGCACGCCTTACTTCGAAGTTTGTGTCAAGTACAGAGAGTATGAATAAACAAGAGATGTCAAGTCCATGTTAAAACGTGGAGACATTCGCCCTCTACAGTTGCGGATTTTAATTAAATTGCTTGCGCGGAAAATTTAAATGTATATGTATTTACTCGTATTAGAAGTATTCAAGTTTTTATACTTTATCTAGTGACTAAATGCAGATAAAATCTTCATTTTGTCGCTAAATAAAGTAAAAAAAATATTTCAATTAATATAATTAATATTTAATCTGCAATTAAACAATACTTACGCATCTTTTGCTAATGTTTGTTCCACATAACATCAAGAATAGTATGTGCCAGTAACAACAATATTCACTTCATACAGTAAATAATAAAGAATAAATTAAAACACTTGGCTTGTTTCACTATGAGATTTATTTAAATTCTCTAACATCTGTTTCGGCTGTTATCCCATTCTCAAAGAGATCTATAAATCTAGAGATTTATCTTTAGATTTATAGATCTCTTTGAGAATGGTATAACAGCCGAAACAGATGTTAGAGAATTTAAATAAATCTCATAGTGAAACAAGCCAAGTGTTTTAATTTATTCTTTATTATTTACTGTATGAAGTTAAAATGTTTCACCAAGAATTATCTGCAACAACAGCCAAGAATATTCACTTGTTTTGGCACATCTTTTTGCAGGGTTTAAATTGAAAGTTTTAATAAAGTAAACGCTATTTTTTAAAAAAGCAATATTTTATGAATTATGTTCATTAGATAAATCATATATTGCAACACTTTTGATGCATGTTGTTGTAAGTAGGCATTAACAACCGTATTGGGTCTAGCATCTTGTTAAGACAATTTTTTATTCACGAGTTTTATAAAATGATTTGCCATAACAACTGTTAAGGAATAACACATACTTATTTCTTCTCGGTGTTGACATTTTAAAAATACAAGAATTTTAATTTATTATAGACATATAATTCTTGTATCCAATCATTTCATTCTCCCCAAAAATTCAATTTTTCTTGGAATCAGAGAAAAATTATTACAAACAATACAGACATAATCAAGAAAATATATACATATACTTAATGTGAAATGTTACTAGTTATAGTAAGTTAAATAATAAATTATCTTATATCTACAAAGCCTTTAGTAAATAAGTAGTAATTGCATATGTTGTGAATGAATATGGAACTTAACTAAAACAGCATCTACATGTAACTTACGTCTTTGGAATGTAATATTTTTAGTGTGATATACTGGTGAAACTGATATAGAAGTTGATGTATTCAGACAACTTGCGTCAACTGATATATTTCTTCTTTGGGGTGTGCCAATTTGTAAACCTGAAGTGCTTGAGCAACTTATAGCTAATGTACATTGTGAATCAGTTTCTAATGATAAATGTACAGTAGGTATTGTACCATGATTTAATTTTAATTTTTCTTCAGTTTGAAACTGATTATCTTGAAAATGCCTTTGACAAACATTATATGAATGTAGCACTTTTTTCTGAGGCATTTCTAACAGTGCACTATTATTTACCGCTGCTAACCAATTATTGTTTCAAGTATCGTCTCTTGGAAACGTAAAGTACCGTATTTGTGGATCATCGACAAATCTCTTCCCCGGTACACAACATTTTTTTCGGTACTGGTACGATTGCTCCTACAAGTAATTTGATAAATCTATTAAGAATTTATTTCTGGTATTTATATAACAAAACAGTATACTTACCATTTCAAAAGTATTTTCGTATAAATATATACATATTCCATAAAATAATATGTTTATTGTTCTATAATCAACTTTAACCCTATTTTTTTCTGGCAACTATTTAGGGAATTACCAAAACTATAATATATTTCAAGAGGTTCGCACGATAATACAGTTCTCTACTGCCTCACTTTCCGATTTTATTGCCATCTCTTATTGCGGATTCTAAACAAAAATATGTCCCGCATACTTCCATAAACATGC
Source organism: Melolontha melolontha (assembly GCA_935421215.2). Taxonomy (NCBI): domain Eukaryota; kingdom Metazoa; phylum Arthropoda; class Insecta; order Coleoptera; family Scarabaeidae; genus Melolontha; species Melolontha melolontha. The sequence goes on along the minus strand of OW285238.1, from coordinate 94,651,143 downwards.
CTACCCACTGGTCAAGTACGCGTTCTATTTTATAAACAATACTTCGGAAATTCTCGGGATAGATTCGCTCCAAGCACGGAACGTTAGGGAATTTTGTTATCGGAATGACATTTTGGCGCGAAATTGTTCTTTGTGGATCTTTTTAAGTTGCATTTGGTTCGCACGTTTTTTATTGAAAACCAAAGATTTCACAGTTTATAGTGTAATTTGTTAAATTTAATAAATACTTATTAAAGGTAAATATAAAATAAATAGATTTTGTTGAATTGATGAAATAGAAATACAAAATATCATGAACAATAAAAAAATTATCTATAAATTTGCAGATGAATAAATCGGCAACATTTACCACGAAGGATAAAATGCTTCTGGCATAGCTCATCAAAGACCATAACATGTTCATATTGCAGTAAAAGCACTAAAGGAAAAAGATGGTAGGGTTCAAAAACTTAATAACTCCATTAGACATCAGCAGGAGCTTCATCAACTTAGGAAAATGGTTATCGAAGAGGACCTGGGGAGGGCTAAATATTATTCAAGGGTTGCTGAACTAGAGGTATCCAGGATTGAGGGAGAAAAGAGGAGGATTAAATTAGCAGTGGAGACAGCTGAGCTAGATCGAAAAAGGGCTGAGAGAGATCGACAGAGAGCTGAGCTAGATCGACAGAGAGCTTCTGATGAAGCTGAATTGGCAAAGCTCAAACTTCAGCAATTTAAAAGAAAGATGAGTATGGTTAGCAATTTTGTTACATTACTTTCATCTTTTGTAATTCATTGTTTTTACAGTTCTCTGAAGATCAATAGACTTGACTATATAACATGTAAGGTATATATACACATAGGTATTAAATGGTAAGAAGTGTTTTTATTATTGTGTATATTTAAGTTAATTTATAGTTTCTCTGTGTAAAGATTATGAGTGATGAGCTAGCTCTCTGAAGATCGATAGACTTTAGTTGGTGTAGGTATATATAGACATAGGTATTATATGGTGAGAAGTGCTTTTATTATTGTGTGTATTGTAGTTAATTTATAGTTGTTCTGTGCAAAGGCTATGAGCTGCTCTTGATTTATATTGCTAATTTAAAAGGTGATTTGAAAGTTTTAGTTTTTTTGTGTATTTTTTTATCGGCAAGCTTTACTGTTGCATTTGTCTATATATTTTCAAATCATAATACTTAAAGAATTAAATTAATTTGTTAATTTGAACACTGATGAACATTATTAACTCAAATATTTTAATAATAAAACTAAATGAACTAAATTTCTTTAAATACTTTTATGTTTTGAAAATTTGAATTCATTTTCATATACTATATTTCTGCATGTTTATGGGATATATTAAAAGTCATAGGTGTTTTATTTGCCTTTGGAATTGGACAGAGGTACTTTTGCAATGTAAATTTGTTTTTCTGTTGTAAATTTGAAAGCTTAGTTTTAAGGTGCTTTTTGCTATTTATTAAACAACTTAAGAGGTGCTTTCCTGCTGTATACATTACATTAGTATATGTTGTCATTTTTGTGTTTGTTGATTTTCAGATATTAATTGAAAAGGTGTTACTTTAATGTACTTTTCCTATATAAATTAATTATGTGTAATCACTTGTTTAATTTGAACTGTTCTCTGTTCTTCAGACCAGATTTTTAATAATATTTTATATTATTAAAAATACCTTTGTAATTTAAACTTTTTTAAACAAAATAAAACATATCTACTTGACATGTATACTTTTTTTTAAATGTATTCCTATATTCACTTAAATGGGAGAAGGTAACCATTAATAAAAATCTACTTTAAGATTAAAAGGAAACTCCGTGTGTTCAGTAAATACATATTCTTTGGAATTGTCTAAACACAATGGGAGAAAAACCCATGTTTATTAAATAATATATACATTAGAATATTTTGATAACAACATACAGAAATATTTAATACCTACTAGTGTCCAAAATGTTGTTGAATGAAGTGTCTCCGAAAATCTAACCCTCTTTCTCCATCGTTGGCATTCCTAACAGCTGGTACTTCATCAACATTTTCTTCAAAATCTTCATTATCTCTTAAACCAATATTATATAATACTGCAGTTGCACATATAATTGCAATTGATGTTTCCAATTTAGTTTTAAGACCTAGTTGAAGGCAAGGAAATCGTCTTTTCCAGGTACCAAACAATATTTCGTGTTGTTCTGTGTGCTCTGTTATATCTTTCTTCGTGTTCATTTCCTATTTACATAAAATGTGAATTATTAGCCATAAATATTTGGTGTTTATTATAAATACCTGCTTGTATTACCGAAGTAAGCAGATAATATCTACATGCATACCCATTGTCCCCAATTAATAAACCTGGAATGTCTCCTCTTTCCATTCTCTCTCTTAAAGCACTACGGTCAAATATAACACTGTCATGACTTGAGCCTGGATGCCTAACAACTATATCCATTATTTCTCTATTAGGACCTGAAACAACCTACAATAGATAATAGTACAGTGTAGTTGACTATTATTTTAGTTATACTAATACCTGAACATTTAAAGAAAAGAAACCCTTTATTATTATTTATTACGGAATACTTCGGCATTATTACCTCCTGGGCTTGATATTTTTATATGCGTGCAATCAATACAACCTACAACATTTGGAAAACGAGCAACTTCATAAAACCTTATAATATTTGTGCATCTTCCTTCTACAGTTCGAGGAAAATTTATAAAATTTCCTAATTGTTCCGCTATCAATACTGATACTCTTTTAATAATTACGCTTATGGTAGGTTGACTTATACCTCGCAAATCACCGGATACAACCTGAAAATTACAAGTGGCATAAAAACATAAGCAAACAAGCAACTGCAATATTGGAGGTATTGGTAAACCACGATTAGTAGGTTTTTGTAGGCCCTCCAGAACTAATGGTAATAAAGTATTTGCCACAGTATTCTTGTGAAATCCATAACGGGGACGAAATTCGTTCCCGTTAAAAAATTCCATTGGATTTTCGGCATCTCATATGTATCTTTTTCGGACACGTTCTACATGCATTTCTTCTTCTAGAACATCTATATATTCCAAAAATTCATCTAATTCTAATTCTTGGTACACATCCATATCGCTCAAAAAATAAATGTTAAAGTTCAAAATATTAAGAGGTTATATTTCTATGCTCGAACTGTCAAACAACTACTTAAGGTAGCGCCAACACAACCTTAAGAAATTATTAGATAATCGCCGCCTTAAGCATCAGCTGGTGCTTAAGGTTGGTTTATAAATCGCAAATGCGTCACAATCACATACTTAAGCATAGACGCCGCCTTAAGGTCTGACTATAAATATGGACCAAGTAGTTAAGAAATTGGTCCATCTGTCTGTCAGTGCCCGACCACAAGCACAAAATATCGTCTACATATCTGCCCCAAAAGGAAATGTATTTTAATAAAGGACTGCGGTTGAAATTATGAATGTGTTTATCTTCAAAATTTGTTAGATAAATTTCAGCGAGTAGCGGGCTAAGAGGGCTACCCATCGGTAAACCGTTGGTTTGTGTATAAAATTTTTCATGAAATTTAAAATAATTTTGTTTAAGACAAATATTAATTAGGTTTAATAGAGTGTTCTGTAATTCGATATTCGGAATAGATTTTTGAATGTGACTCTTTAAAATAGTTTTTAGTTCATCTAAGGGGATAGAAGTGAACAGGCTTTTTATATCAAAGGACACTAGTTTCATGTTAGAGGTTAACTCAGTATTCTTTAATTTGTCTATTAATTCCTAGGAATTTTTTACTGCTTTAGGCGAAATGAAATTTATTATATCTGGTAAATTTTTGTTTAATGATTTACATAATTTATAGGCAGGGGCGTTAATGTAGGACACCACCGGTCTTAAGGGAATCGATTCTTTGTGTAACTTTGGAAGGCCATATAATATCGGAGCTCTAGGGTTCATAATTGTTAAATAAGTGAGTGGAAAAATATCTTTGACATCTTTTTGTGCTTGTCTAATTTCTTTTTGGTACCCAACTAACACATACCAGCTGTCAAGCTTTTCACAGTTTCATACACAGACTGATTAATGTCCCTCTAAATAATAAGAACTTTGAAAAAGAAGTATATACCATAAAAACTATAGCTAGAAATAACGGGTACAAAACAGAATTCTTAGACAAAATGATTTACAGAAAACAATGCGCTTTCCTTATGAATAATTTTTACTCCGGACATACATACATAAAAACTAACAAAGTGTTTCATACCCTAACTATATACCTGGGGTTAGCAATAAAGTTTCTAATAAACTAAATAAATTAGGTTTAAATGTCATCCTAGTAAATAAATGCAATTTAGGAAATATTCTAGTTAACAATAAACGAAAGACAGAATTGCGTGATAAGTCAGGGGTGTATGAATTAACTTGCAGTGATTGTGACGCGGTATACATTGGCCAATCAGGACGCTCTATAAAAGAACGTATCAAAGAGCACAGAAGTTCTATTCTACATGGCAATATGACCACGGGATTCGCGGAACACTGTATTCAAAATTCTCATCTGTTTAATGCTAATAATTTCAAACTTTTACACTCTTGTAATAAGGGTAAAAGGCTTGACTTCTTAGAAATTTTAGAAATAAAAAAAGCCATAAATCTCAACAGACAGGTCACAAACACGCAATTGGATTTTTCAAATACCCCCACAATCGATGCTGTAATAAAACTTTTAAAAAATAAGCCATAAATATCGGTAGGAGTATTCTTTTCACTTAGTTTACATGACTCTTTGAGAATGACTGTATAAGTCGAAACATATGTCAGATATATTTTAAATACATTTTGTGAAACAAATATACCAAGTGTTTTATTTAGTAAATGGTTATACTTTGGTTTATAATTTAAAAAAAAACTTTTCCAACTTCAAATAAACACATTTATTAGGTACATAAACATAAATAAAGAAAGCCGATGAGCATGTATTCTCTATACAAAGCAAAAAATATATATTTTTCAATTAAAAGAGTCAGTATATAGCAATGTTTTATTACGCAGTAATTAAATAAAAACGAATCAAGTAGTGGGTTTTCGCATTTTTTTAGCTAGTGTTCGTTGAGTGCATAGGTTGAGTGTCTAGTGTGTACTTGTAGAAGTGTGAACTTGTAGAAGTACGGTGTACTAGTAGAAAGCTTACCTACGTTTACTCGATTTTTTAGCATTGTCAAGGGTTCTTTTTGTATTTAAATAATTCATACGGATAACAGTTCTTAATTTACAAAATAATTTTATAATAACAAAGCACAAATTTTCTCGCTTTTTAATTTTTAAAGCTAGTCTTTTAACAACCAGTGTTTCTTTCCGCAGTTTATTATCGCCATGATATATCTCAAAATATTTGTTCCACTGTTTAATGGTACTTAAGAAATCTGTTGAGGGCTTAATAAGACCACCAAAAGAGAGCTGTTGTACCCATGAGGGTAAATTGTAGGCGTGATCGGCTTTAATTTTATAAGTATAATCGCCGAGTTGGGGATGACTGTTTTTAAATTTCTTCGCTATAAAACCAGCAATGTACTCAAATGCATCGTCCGTTGTTTCTGGTGATTTTGCATCAGATATTTCTGAAATCCCTGATGATGAAAACGAGCTTCCATTGCTACTTTGAGTTGCATTACTGTCAAACTTCTCTTCCGGTAATTCAAATGAAACTTTCGCTTGTTTCAAAACTGTGGCCACTATATATTCTTCAGGAACAGCTTCTTGTGTGTTCACCTTTAAAAAAAGTATAGCTATGTAGATAGGTACCTATATAATACTAGGAATATGTAAAGAATTAATAAACACATTTTATGTATAGCAAACGCCAATTAAGTTGGCGCGAGGAGGGGTAAGTTCGCGCAGGATTAGAAGTAGTGGGGAGATTTATATTTGGTTTTACATCAAATGTCAGATAATTCTAACCTCTGAGCGTGTATCACTTATGATCCCCTAGCAAAGACATTATGTTCCGTCAAACGTCAATGACAAATGTATTCTGACAATTACTTGAGTAGTGGGGGTGGACGTTTTTAAAAACGGCTTCTGCGCACCCCCTCCTCGCGCCAACTTAATTGGCGATTGCTATACCTGCGCTTCTAAAATACCAGGATTCTTCCCAAGAATAATCATTCTTATTCTTTTGATGGCTTCCAATGGAGATGGATGTTCATTCGGACCTCGACATCTAAGCTGGAAGAAAAAATTCTCCAAACAATCCTGATTAAGTTTATGAGTACATATATAATGTACATCTTCAAATTCGGTCTTCATATCTCGTAAAAGTAGTTTCAACGATTCTATAGAAATTATTATTCCTTTCTGAAAAATTTGCAAAGTGTTTTTTCCTTCAGCTCTCATGTCAAATATTAAATCTCTAACTTTATTTAAGTGTTGTTCTTGGTCCTGTAAATAAATTCCAAAAGGGGCTTTCATAGGGTCAGGGCCAGGAGATCTATTTACATGGTTTTAAAAAATATCAAACCAAGAATTAATATTATCTATGAACATTCCGACATCTTCAGCAAGTTTTTTATCAGGGCCTGGTTTGTATCGTAATAATGCCTGGGCGGTCTTATGTGATAACAATTCAGCCGCTAGTCTTACATTTTGTCTTTTACTCTTTTCAACTGTAACATGCTTTTCAGAAATTTTATAACAGGAATTTACTTCTACATTGGTTAATTCTATCAAACTTTCTAAAGGTTCTTTTCTTATCTCTTTGTTTCCAGCACTTCTCAATATAAATCCTGTGTCCAAAAACCAATTACGGAGAAGTTTCAGTAAATGGGGAGCATCTGCGAAAACATAAACATTTTTCTTGGTTTGCGGATGCTCGAAATAGGTCTTATTTATGTCAACGGACAACGCTTTCCAGAGACCAACATTACTACTTCCGCAATCACTTACAATTGCAACACAGTTATATGATATTTTATGCAATTGGGTGATCAGATCCATTAACACATCCTTTGTCATCTTTTTGTCAAAGTCTAGATAGATAGGCTGTTTCCAAGTAGAAAATAAGCTTCTAACCATACAGACTTGCATTAAATTGTAAGGACCTAGCACCTGATCTTCACCAACACAATACTCTAAAGTGGTTTTAACTTTGACTTCATCAAAAGAAATGACCACAGTTTTCTCTCTTGCAGACATATTTTCTCCTGCTACCTTTAGAAAAGTTAGTACATCTTCTAAAACTCCCGGCGTTATTCTGATTTTTGATGCCCACTTTCTCAAAGATGACAACGCTGGCAACGGAAAATTAAGTTTAGTTCGCAAAAATATATAGCATTTCTTGCTGAGGTAACGAATAGTAAAAGCAACTGCAATCTCTTCAGTAGTCCAATTAACGCGTTTCTTTTTGTTTAGAAGAATAGAAATTTGATTTTCTGTTAAGAGTTTTCTCAGTATTTTTACCGTTTCTTGTTTTTGTGCAGGTTTATCTTGCTTGTTCTTTCTTCTATAGTATAAAAGTTGTTTTCTCTGCAAATTTAATTTGCGTTTCATAATTTCCATCTCTGTAGATAATTTAGTGTGACTTTCACGAAGCTCCGCATATTGTTTAGATAATATATTTTCTGCTGGGACAGTTAAAGGCTTATCGGTTTTAAATTCTGCTGTTGAAGACGCTGTTGACAGCTCACTTGCCGCTAAACATGAAGCTATCGATTGTTCGGCAATCAATCTATTTACTTCTTCTTTCCTTTCATTTTCCTTTTTAAATATGCTTCCCCTCTTGTCGCAACTTTCTTTATATCTTTGGACATTTGTGGAAGATTTACACTAGGCACAGCAGTGTATTTAAGCTGTTTTCGTACAGGTAACCCTAGCAATAATTACTATGTATTAGAATAATTTATCTCATAACGTATAAATACATTTATTACCTAATAATTCGTTCCGCATATCACGTTCATAATCGTTTGCATTAAAGTGGATTGAGCAAATTTTGCTAGCATTTGGATTCCACTTATCTGCTCGTTTGCAGCGCCTTATCCATTCATTACGGACAGTATCGGATACGAAGTTTGTCGCCTTTGGAAAGTTGTGATAAACGATTTCTCTATTGGTAATTTTCGTAGAAATACGACTGTTATTACAGCCAACTACCGCACAACGACGTCCCGGCATTTCAGTCGCTAATTTACAAAGGGTATCGGCGAAAACTAAATTAAAACATTTTACTTTAACTCAAGCAACCCAAGACCTCAACTATTTATCGGTGCGACTGGTCCGTTTGTGACGTCACAGGAGGCGGAGTCACGGCTCGATGCGAACAACACTGCCGGTATAGGGATCTGGCTATCCTATGCATAGAAAATTACTATCGTAAGAGAATGTGAAGTTAATGTTAAATTGTTCGATTGCTTCAGAGCGCCATCTAGCGTGGGGACAAAGAAACTCTTCTATGTAAACGCACTACGGTTTTAAAATTAATTATTATTTTTAACGTTAATTTGCTTATGATTTAAAAAGAAATTACCAAGATTAAATCATAAGCAAAGAATTCAACATAATTAATCATCTACTTCGAAATAAACAACGAAAATGAAATTAGAATATCAGTTAAACAATTTTATTCAAACCATCTCAAATTACAAGAAAATAAAACTAAATTTGCGATTTTATCTACTAACATTACAAAACTATTATACTAAATTTATTATATAGTTTATAGCTATATAAATTCTTTCAATGGAGACTGTGGTTAAATAATAATTTAAAAAGGTATATAACCCCTTACCACAATTATTAGTCGTATCCTAAATACGTATTTCGACAACTAAGTTGTCATCATCAGTAGGTAAACACTACCAATTAAAGTCACACGGGGCACAATAAAGTAAGATAAACGCTTCCGCACAACTACTATACACTGCAACCCTGTAAAGACTGGGTCTTTACAGGGAAGTGTCTTTTGTGCGGAAGCGTTTATCTTACTTTATTGTGCCCCGTGTGACTTTAATTAGTAGTGTTTACCTACTGATGATGACAACTTAGTTGTCGAAATACGTATTTAGGATACGACTAATAATTGTGGTAAGGGGTTATATACCTTTTTAAATTATAGCTATATAGTTTACTAATGAAGACACAAGACAAATACGAAATGTAATTAAGTAAACACTCAACAAATTTCATGCACAACAAAAATAGTATCGATACAAATAAAATCATATAAATAATTGGTTGAAACATTTTATGTATGTCTTGTTGATCTGTAATATTGAAGTACATCCTTCTGCATGATATCATACACAAGACTTTTAACTTCACAAATTTATCTAAGATGATTTGTTTCAAATTTTCTTCATGGACACAGAATTTAAAATGAAAGTTTACCTATTTTTATATTTGCTAATTAAATTTGTCATACATTTATTTTCGTTGGGAGAATGTATCCGTTTTGGTTTCACATATTTCTTATTAGCTAAAAGTAATGATTCTGGCATCATAGGTGAGATAGGTTGTTCCACAAAACTGAATGAGGTTGATGGCTCTGTTTCCATAGCTGTCGTAGTTGGCTCAACATGTTCATACATTGTCTTACACACTTTTTCCATATGGAAAAATATAAAAATTGTAAAAATCTATAAGATATATAAGGATAAAATTAAGTATTTGAATTTCTAGCTTACCAGTATGTAGTAATAAATCGGTTTTTGGGTAATGTTTTTTTCCTTGGATTTCCTGTCTCTTCTACAGAAGTATATGATGTTCCCCACATTTCACGAATACTGGGTTGCATGAGATTTTTATTAACTTGTTGTTGACACAGGCAAATCCAAGATTTCAAAGCGCCAAGAATTTGGAATTAAAACAGGATCCACAAATTAAACATGTAAAGTGTATAGTTTTGCTTCACCTTCTATAATAAACACATAAAAGCACAATACTAATCTAAACAATTTATATCAAAACTGGTTCTTATATAAGTATGTTTTCATTTGAACTTACCTGGCAAGTTAAATTTTGGAATTACACCAACTTTAATTTTTTCCCCAGTTATAGCTCCATAGCAAAATGATTATGACAAATTCTTCTTAATCTAAGTATTGATTTGGGAGTTTCTTGCAATAAAGTTGCATTGCCACATAAGCTAACCCACTGCTTAAATTCATCTAGTGCCTTTTCATAATTTGGAAATTTATGTAAAATTGTATCTCCTCTTTTAGAAGTACAACCATGAAATGTACAATGACGAATCATTGTGCTACAAAAGACTTAAAGAAGATACACTGATGTAAACGTTAAATTTATTCTCATACTTACTTAAAAATAAAGAAATAAAAGAAACTTCAGAACTTTATACACTTAAAAAATTACGATAACGATAACAAAAAGCTCGTAGTATTAGATATATCCAACAAAGAAAGGAGTGATAACAATTAAATAACGTAAAATATTGAAAATAGTAAATAACTTAACCAATAACATCTAAACAACAAATCGAAAATTGTGAAAATTAGCTGATATTGCAGAATTAGTTGTTAACGACTATGCAAAAACAAAATCAACAGCGATATCTGTTGTGGGGACAGTTTACGTGATTCAAATTGACCAATGAAATTGCGGCCCAATTTTTGCTATGTTACTTATAACCCCATGATCCTATGTTCTTATACAATCCTTGTCTATGACTGACAGCAAAACGCAAATTTGACAGAACTATATAAACATAATTTTGCCTGCATAAAAGCGGCCAATCACAAGCTCTTATTTAAGCCCTATATTTTTCAACGGTTTATTCATATTCCGAATGCCGTATAATTTTTTTATTTTAACGTGTTATATCTATCACAAGTTCCGTTCGATTAGTTTATCCCACCTGCGCTAGATGGCGCTTCACTATATCTAATTTATTGTGTTTTATTTTTTATTTTATGATTATGTTTTTATGTTACAATCATATATAATTATAACAATTATCTATGGTTACAATATAGACAAATAATTTTAGGTTATTTTGTGAAATGTATCTGTTTGCAAATTTTTCAATCTCGTGAGTAATGTATAGTCAAACATTGGGTAAAACTGCAGTTTACGGCGCCCATCCGAATTTCCCGCCGCTAGCATACAGAATCAGCTGCAACGTTGACAAATCTCGGTCACTTGGCATTTTGTCATTCAAACGTGTTTTTGATACTTCTTATTTATTTGTATTAATAAGTTATTTTTTCAGAATTTCTATTAAAATTGCAGGTAGAGGAGGTATTGCAGGACACACCATAGATTTTCATTATACACATTCACATATTTTAAACAATTTTGGATTCCACTTAAAGTGAAAACGGCAATATTTGTTATTGACGTTCGGTTTGGCAATGCTGCCATACTTTATTAAGTTATGCGCATGCGTATTCGAGTCCGATGTGTCAGTTTAAATGGGCGCCGTAAACTGCAGTTTTACCAAACATTGTAACAATACATTAATTTATAATGAATACCGAAATAAATCAGTTTAATTATACAAAAATAATAAACAACTATAAAAATATTTTAACCAATAATACATATTGGCATCAAATTTTGGTAAGAATTTTCAGTTTATTTCTTAAAATATTTTGTACTTTTATCAGTTTCTTTTAAATAGATAGAAAATGTGGAGGGTTTGGATAGAGGCTCTGTGCTTAAAACAATCATGAGATCTTGTAAACCAGCTCATTTTATACCAGTTCAGTATGTATCCTATAAAAATAGAGCTACATTTTTGTTAAAAAATTGCGGTCCGGCAATTGAAAAATTATGCAATCAAAATTTAATTATAATAAATCCATATAATAATGATAAACCTGTATGTTATTTTAGTGCATATTTATTTGATTAACTAATATATGTAATTTTAGTTCAAAATATCATTAAATCTGTGTTATGCCTTAGGTAGTGAATTAAAGATTAATATTCAACTTAATATAACAAGAGTATTAGACAGAAGATTAATTCTCCAAACTGGTGTATTAAATTTAGATAATTTCGCTGAAGATGCAGGTAATTATAAAAATATTTACTTTATAATTTTTTTATTATTAATTATTTATTAGAATTAGAAGAGTATTGTACATTATCTCAACCAAAACTATTATTTTATGTAATGCAGTTAGTAAAAAATATTTCATTTAAAACCTTGATATTATCAAACAATGATATTGATACATTGCACCCTATGGAAGCTCTGAAAGGTGTTAAAAATTATATAACTCTAGACTTAAGAAACAACTGCATTAAAGAAGTATCAGAATTAGACTGTTTTAAACATCTAAATGTAAGAGAATTATGGTTGGATGGAAATCCTATATGTGATAACTATTGTGAAGTAACTTATGGTAAAAGTATTAAAGACCATGCACAAAAACTAAAAAAGCTGGATGGTATTACTATAAAATCAAAGCCATTTCTGCCATTTAGACGCAACTTTTTATGTAATTTTAGTGGATACGATCTGGTAGATCAGTTTTTGGAACATTATTTTACTTTGTATGATACAAATAATCGCTCAATTTTGGGAGAAATGTATCATAGAGATGCCATATTTTCACTCACTACTACGTACATACCTTTACAAGCTACATCATCTACAACACAGTAAGGATTGTCAAACAGTATTTCTAGAGCAAAGTAAAAGTAATGTGCCTTCAAAAACTTCTCATTAAAGACGCCATGCTTTTTGATAATGGTTGGTGACAGTGCATGTAATCTGTCACAAACTTATAATTTTGAATGAGCATGGCTGTACCTAATAAGGAAAGTTTTTGAAGGCACATTATATTATAGAATGTTGATTATTCAAAGGCAATTAAAATTATCAATGATAATTCTTATTCTAGTTATCCCATACATATTGTTTATTCTGCATTTAGCTTAACTAAGAAGTATTTATCTGTTACACACAAATAAAAATCAATGATTTGTAATATATGATCTTATTTTTATTATTTCAACCCTGTTCTCACAAAGTAAAGGAAATATAAATAGTTAATTGACGAAGGAGATACTTGTTGAAACTTCATTATAACGCTAAGAAATAAGTAATTAAACTTCTAGTTTCATAAATTCTTTTATTGTAAATACCACTACAATATTGTTTCTGAAGCCATTGTATGGCGAAACAATATTGTAGTGGTATTTACAATAAAAGGAAATTTAAATTTTAAAGTTTCTAAGTTAGATACAAAAGAATATTAGATATTTTATTATTTTGAAATTTGGAGGATTATGGTTAAGTCACTTTCCATTCTAAAAATCCACTTAATAATTTGTAAAAATTATAAATAGAAATACAATTTAAATCCATTGTATTAGGAAACCTGAGCTATCCTTGGCATATTTTAGAATCGAAATGTGAATTTATTCTTGTATTCATAAACAAAATATAAATAATTTTAACACAGGACTTATGTAAGCCCCATTTATATGATTTGTAAAATGCTTCAGATGGAGATAAATTACCCAGGTGCAAATAATTTATATTTTAATGTATTATGGCAATTTATTAAAATGTTTCCCATACCGTGAAAAGTTCATAGTTGTATCTAGTTCAATTAATTAAATTAGTAATAGGGATTTTTAATATATATTTAAAATTACATTATCTGCATTAAATACCTGACTAATATTCACTTTTCCTTATCTTTAACGATTCCATTTTGGAAGTTAGATAAATGTATCGTATTACAAAAAGATTCTAAATGCAGTGGGTGTCTTATTGACAGTACAATGGTTGATAACAATACAATGGTATGTTATAGAATTCTGAAAACAGTAAACAGTTAAAATGCAGTAGTGATAAAAATTCTGTAGCTGTAGAAACTATTTATAAATTTGTTTGTCTACTAAAATCAATTATCATTAATCATGACTAGTTTGATTAATCGACATTCTCATTTTGGCTTTCACTATTTTTTTTTAAATCAGATATACTTATGTACTATACCTATATATTTATGTATATATTTTGCACTTTTAGATTGACACCGTATGAGATAGTTTCAAGGAATTTAAAACAAATGTCTGATTTTTCAAAAAACACACTAGGTTTATTTATAGGTCCCTATCCAATAGTAAAAGTTTTAAACTCACTGCCTTCTACCGAACATGATTCTTACAGCTTTACAACAGATCTAATAACATACACAGTAAGTATGTTAAGTAACTTAATCTTTTTTTGCTATACATAAATATTAATGCGCTAACATAAACGTTTTAATGTCCAGAGTTGATTAAAAAATTAATATTATAATTTTCGTATAATTGACTCAGATGGTTTGGTGCATGTATATGCAATATTAAATCAGTAAAACTAACAAGAAATAACTAAAACAAATAAGAGTAGACTACTGTAGTAAAAAAAAATAGTTGAATGAGCCTCAAAAAAAGTTTCAGATTATGCCATGATTTAAATCAGTTATGTCTTAGATTGATTAAGTGATTTATTCTACATGTCGTACCCCTAGCAATAGGCTAATCATTAAATAAGAGTTGCCAAGTGACATTCATTAAGCTAAACTAATATTTAAATCTACGGAAAAATTGAATTTTAGGGAAAGGACAGTTATTTGAAAGTTTTGGTTGTTGAAATGTGTAAATTACAATGATTTCTTATAAAGAAATATAGTTTTTTTTGAGTACTGTCTGTTTTAAAATGAAAAAATACCGAAAAATAAAATTTCAAAACTAACATCAAAAACCAAATCAGATTAAACATTATATATGTAAAATTTCGTAATAGTTACAATAAAGATTAATTAATAATTAAAGTAAGCACAGAAATTTATTAATGCAGTATACAAAACAAACAAGCAAGTATGACATTGAAGCAATTATTAATTTTTTCTTTTAACACAAATGTGTTGGTTCTGAAAAGAAACGTTTTTTTATTGGAGAAATTAATCTTCGTCAACTGTGAAGTCATTCACTGGAGTTTGTCGTGTGGGGTTTTGATGATCCGTTTACCCTATTGTTTAAATCAAAAGAAGAACAAAACACAATCTATTACGTAACAATATTTATTAAATAAGGTGCGTAATATGGCCACCGCCTTCATCTCTACAGCGTAAAGTTCTTCGCTTAACAGAGTTAATAACATTTTCTACGATCCAAGGTGAATTATTAACTTCTACGATCTTATTAGTGATCTCTTGTTGCAGGTCATAAAATCAAAAATAGGTGTTACAAAAATAAAGTACGGCCTTAAAAAGAAATCGCACGGTGTTAAATCGCAGGAACGAGGTGGCCAAATTGTGTTTATATTTAAACTAATAATTCGATCTTCGAAAAATTCTCAGAAAAACAACGTTTTCATTGGTAGTATATACCGATAGGTCCAGCCCGCTACGGGCCATAGGCAACAATATACGTATGGAACGTAATGCGATGTGGCAACGTGTGTACGAAGACACTCCGCGCGCGCAACATAAGTCCGATGGTCGAATGCATATAAAAATGTATGTTCAATTAAATACATTTGAATGTGTTTTCATCTTTTTGTAGCAAGTTTTTGCGAGATACATTCGACTGCCTTATTTGTTTTGGTTCTAATCTTCTGTTAACTTTAAATTTTTAATATACACAACAAATTCATATAATTTGGTGAAGACAATAAATAAAATAACGATTGTTTGTATATATTATATGTTTCTTATAATAAATCTATAACTTAGTGCAAGTACAATACTTTGTTTGCTCTAATTTAATTTTTGAAAGTTCAATTGCTAAACTTTATTTTTCTTGCTCCATGTCATGTTCCTTTTTCAAAATTTCTCTCTGTAATCGTACAAGTTCTAATTTACTAGCAGTCAACAAATAATTTCGAACCAAAAAAGACATTTCACAACAAATAAGTTTGTATTATGTTGTACTGCGATTTCAAATATTTATACCAACCTTCGTGCAAAACTCAACTTATCTATTATGGCAGTGTTAAGTTATACTGCAATATATTCCAAATTTTATTTAAAATTAGGCACTGTAGAAGTTTTAACTAGAGATTAACTAAACTTTATCCTTATTCGGGTTATTCGACGATATAATTGATGGGTTAAAGTGTATTGTAGAACTGTCCCTTAAAAGTTTAAAATTGTCTGGAAATGTATTTGATGTAAATAAATTGTTTATTTTTTTAATTAATTTGGATTAGGTAGCAGAATTTAGGTTTATTTCATCTTTTGTAAAATTTGAGCAGCTGATGTATAAAAATTAACAGAAACAGATGTTACAAATAAATTTAGTTCGTATGTATTTTGTAAACATCAAATATTTCAATGTGATTAAATTTATTACAGTACCTGCTGAATATGTCTACCGTGACTCCCCAAACATACAATTACCTTCCTCCATGTTTTCAAATTCTCTTTGCAATTCATCCACCGTAATTTCTTGTATTGTTTGTTCAATAACTGTTTGCAGTTCATCAATATTATGCATATAATTTCTATTTATTTAATTTTTCGATGTCCTAAATAAATAAAAATCTGAAGGTGTTAGATCTGGTAATCGTGATGGTCATCATTCCCTGCTAATAAGACAATCACCATCAAATTTCTCCATATACATATTATATTGTCTGCAATACTGTATGGCCAGTGGCTCCATCTTGTTGGAAATAACCCTCTTGCAATTCATCATCACATCAATTGCAGTATGTCATTGCGATATCTTTCTATATTCATCGTATCATGAAAAAATATAGCTCTAATTATGCGACATCTTAATAACACTACACCACTTGGTTGAACAAAACGTTCAGAAATGTACAAATTTACTTTAAAAAATAACGCCGTTCAGAGAGACCCTCAAATATAGATTAAGAGGTTTTTTTCGTCAAAATGTTGGGGCAACCCCAAAACTACCAGTACACTACAATTATCGCAAGAACTTGGACCTTACGATGAACAAATATAAGTCATCATTTTCGAAAATTAGTGTAGGTAATCAGGCGATGCAGAGAAGTATAATAACTTAAAAACGCAGGAGGCATAGCAGTTGTATGCGTATCTGGAATGAACCACTTGTGAATGTTTCTTCTGTAGAATTGTAATATGTGTATTGTTCCAGCGGAAAAAATCCGTGGTTGAACATGGACCAGTCTCCAGAACCTATTGTAAAACGTAAAAGCTTTGTAGTCTAAGTGTTGCTCTGTGTTTGGTGGAATTACAAGAAATATATCACGCATTGGTTAACAAAAGTCATGCGCTTTTCCTGCAAGACACCGCCAGGCCACGTAGTGTTCAAAGAACCCTCCAACAACTAAAAGAACTTGAGATTAGAGTTACTACTACATCCTGCATACAGACTTGACTTACTTACTTACTTGACTTATCATTTATTTAGGTCAATGGCGAAATTTGTTGCTGGACGTCACTTTGTCAATATCGCGGGGGTGGAAAAGCAGGATGTTGTGAATTCTTGGCATCTAAAGGTGCGTGCAGACTATGCCGAATAAGGCCGAGCGACACGTTCGTTTCAGTATATACGGGTCGGCATGACGTTCACATTGCTGTAGCAATGTAGACATCCCGATCTATGCCAAAGCATCTCAGGTGTACTCGCACAATAGTGTCGTATCTGTTTTGGTAAAGAGCGTTGATGATGAGTGATAATAGTGATAACGAAGATGTGATTTGGCATTTGCTACTGGAATCCTGATTGGAGTCGCTGCTAGTAAAAGTCGGTGCTCTCGCTCTCGGAGATTTTGGATTCGCCCATGTATCCTTAATGGTAGACGAAAGTACAGAGCCAGTGAATTTATGAAGGACTTACTACTTGATGAAGTAGATGAGTTGAATTTGGAGTACAAGAACGACGTGGAATTCCGCAACTTCTTCAGAATGAAAAATTCCGATTTCGAAATTTTATTGAATATGATTGGACCCCGACAATCTCTAAAGCAAGTACCTCATTCAGCGAAGCTATTCCTGCAAGTGAACGACTTGCAGCCACACTGCGTTTTATTGCTACTGTAGATTCCTATTATTCATTGGTGTATACCATGAAGATATCAAAGCAAGCTATTTTTTGTTTCGTGCCAGAAGTTTGTGACGCCCTTGTGGAGGCCTTTAAAGATTTCATCAAGGTAAGAGATTAAACATTGGAAAACAGGAAAGAGAGGTTTTATGATTTATTATTATATTATCCAAAAACACAAATGTTCTAAAAAAATATATGCAGAAAATGCCAGAAATAAATGTATAAAGTGCCTGAACGAAGCCGTAGGGCGTATAGAGTCAGTCATTCTCATCATTACATTATTGTGGAAAACTCTGCTGTGCGGGGCGGGGCTGTCCATACAGAAATCAGAAGTAGTAAGTGCAGTGACAACAGAAGGGAATATGCAGGTGACGGTGAATGGGAATATGCAAGGACAGCGAATGGGAATATGTTATGTCGGTGAAAGAACTTTGCATGTTTGAGGAAGAAGGTGGCGTGTTACCATATACAGCCATGGTTGGTGCAATGTGATGGTCATACATTCCCATTTCTACATCAAATAGTGCTTGATTGATGACATTTTGGACCGTAAATCTTGCTCGTGGTGAAGCAAGCTTGCATAGCTTCATTGCTACCTGTTCGCCATATAAAGAGTATTCATCTTTGTTGTGCACATTTCTGGACTGAATGAATCTCATGAGATTCACCGCTTCATCAACAAGAGGTGCAGCAGCCGAAGCGGTATCAGCACTGAGTGGACGTTTTGCAGATTTGGACTTCTGAGATTTCAGGGATTGGAAATCTTAAATTTTTGTAGAGGTGTTCGCAGCTGACTGTTCCTCTTGAGAAACTCTTGGTGGAGATGAAACTTGGTCTTGTATGTTTTCTCCATTTTCAAAACCTTCCTTTTCCTGTTCTCTCTCTTTTTCACACTCATTATATTCTTTTGAATTCTGAAACAGAAATTTGTGTTCATTTTCAGATGCTCCAAACTGATGAAGAATAGGATGCAATCGCTAAACAATTTGGGGGAAAATGGAACTTTCCGAACTGTGTCGGTGCCATAGACGGCAAGCATATCACTGTGAAAGTTCCGATTCATTCAGGCTCAGAATTTTTCAACTGCAAATCCTTTTTTAGCATTATTCTGCTCACTGTTGTAGACGCGAACTACAATTTCATATATGTGAATGTGGGTTGCCAAGAAAGAATTTCCGATGGTGGTGTCCTCTTTTAAGAAAGAAGTTGAGGAAAACACTACATTTTCCGACGCCGCGGACTTTACCAGGGCGAATCTCCCCAATTCCGTTTGTTATAGTTTCGGATGATGCTTTCCCTCTCACTACAAATATTATGAAGCCATGCTCAGGGTTTCATGACAAAAGATCAAAGAAAAGGATATTCATCTACAGACTGAGCAGGGCTCGCAGAGTTTCAGAAAACGCTTTTGGGGCACTCGCGACCAGTTTTCGTGTATTTAGATCTCCCATGGAATTGCAACCTGACACAGCAACGAAAGTGACGTTGGCGCTATTTATCTACATAACTATTTGCGGAAAAGTGACTCGAGATCTGTTTATAATCATTGGAGGAACGACACGTCTTTTTCTCAACTACGCGACTTCTCTGGAGTTCCGAGAAGAAGTAATATGGCAGCTCAAGCTATCAAAGATAAATTCGCAGAATATTCGTCTCTCCACAGGGCGATGTGAGCTTCCAGCATAATAAGTAAATACCTACCTCCTATTTAATGTTGGTCAGTACTTTAAATAAAATGTAAACATAGAGAAAATTTTTAGTTAACATATTAACTTCTAATCGACAAAACTCTATAAACAAATAAAAACTTACCTCAAAATTATCCACCGTTTTTCGTGGTTTATTTTTGTCGGCCAGGAACATTATACTTTTATATACAAACCACTTTCTTCTATATGGTTCGTCTGCACCACTTCCAGTTTTTTGATTTTCTATTTCTTTCATCCTGTTTCATCCTCCTGGTTTGAAGGAAGTCGGTATGTATAGACCGAAGTATGTGTTGAAATAATACAATATTTTTTGTATAACACTAATATATTTACAAGTTTAATCTTGGAGTTCCGTAAATAAATGCAGTATCTGGTCTTAATACTAAAGACCGAGAAAAACTGGCTTATAAATAATATTTGCTCCTATTTAGATCACTGAGATCTTAGTAGGAGTTGTTTGTTAGATCACTGAGACCTAAGCTTTAACTCGAAGAGATCGTACTTGTAACTGTAGTGAGCTCTAAGAGATCTTGTTTGGAACTGTTTCTTCATTCCCTTATTTTTCGGCAAGAAAGTTTTGTCCCCGCCAGTCAAAGAGAGGGAGAAAACAATGAATAGAGTATACGGAAATTTCCATAACATTATCTTTACCTTTCTTCCAAGAAAAGTATATGCTGTAGTTTCCAACGTCAATGTATTAAAATAAACAATATACGCCGGAAACCCTTAATTATAGAAAATAAAATACCTCTTAAAGTAATAAATATACAATGCACAGAGATAACAATATACTTCGCAGAATCGCCTCGAACCAATTTATTCAACCTATTATAATAATATATAACAGGAAATATGTACAACAAAACTTATTCTATTATATTTATGCTTATTCAAATACATTATTTACATAATGGATAGATTAACCAGAGGGTTGTGCCTGTAATAAAATAAATAGTTTTTATGACTGTGGAAAATAAGACAATGAAGAAATGTAATACCTGACCAGTCCTAAAGTAATTAACAATATTAAAGATATCTGAACTCCAAGACCTTTTCTATATACAATATATAATATTTACAATCCAAAACTAGGATTAAACATAAATATACCTACATCTAAATAAAACTAAAAATACAAAATTAAATCTATTTTGCCCGAACACATCCTTTCTTTCAAAAAATGGCTTTGTAAATTTTTGATTTTGCGATCAGCATCTGTCTTCTCTATACCAAATGAAACGGCAATTTCGAGGAGAGAGTCACGTCTCCGGTTTTTATTTTTATATTCAAAATTTCAACTATCTCATAATGTAGGACGGGCGCGATACGTTTCTGTAAAGTTCAAAGTTTTTTCATCAGTCCACTCCATTATTAAATAAGTAAGCGAGACAAATAAATACTGTTGCCAACACAGAACTAGTTTTGCAAACGAAGAGAATAGTCACGAAACGGCACTTATGGAAGCTACTTGTCGACTAACACCAGATCGGCACGTCTACACTGCGGATTTGGTTCAGTTCGGTTCAGCTTTCTTTGATTAGGACCGCCCTGATTCGGTTTGGATATCGCACTGTTCGGGCCGGCTTTCGCCACGTCGCCAAAGCGGATCGGCACGTCCATACTAATTCGGTTTTGCCGATCGGCATAATGTGGGCGCACCTTAAGCCAATGGAATAGTATTTTTTGTTTTATTAAAGTTTTAAATTGAAAAAAAAAACTTTTATGCCATCCTAATAGAAGCATAATTAGCAAATCTTATTTTCGATAAAACGTTGAACAATTGTAATAATTTCCTGACATCACTATTTAAAGCAATAAATGATCTTCATATTTATCAAAAGTATATCATAATTTTTCTAAACGTTTTTTAACAATCTTGATGCAAGCGTCTATTTCTTTTTCTATTTATATTTATAAAACGGGGAAACTCATTTCTACTAATTTATTCATCCTTGAGGCAGTCAATTTTACTCTTTAATAATTACAAATTCAGAAAAATACCGATTACAAAAATAGAAGCAAAAAAACTTTCATTGGCAAATTGGCATTTGGCAAATGGCTCGATTAATAGTTTTTACCACTATTACTTGAGTATATTATTTTTGATTGAAACGGATTTATCATGTGTAACTAACTAAAGAATGGCAAATTTGTACATAATTATTTAGACTAGCATTTACTAAATATTTGTGTATAGCAATTTATCTTATTTTAAAAGGTAAACTTATTTTTAAACCATAATTTTTACTCTATTCGAAATTGATATGTGTGTTAGGTATAACAGCAATGCTTTAGAATATTTATTCAAACTGTAAAGTACGAAAACGTTTGTACAAACTACAAAAATATTTTTTAAATGGCTGTTTTAAAATAATCCTTTAGTAATCTATACGTCTTCCTTCTCTTTAATTTTAATCTGTAGGATAAAATCGCAGTGTTAGTCGTTAGTGGAGTTTTCCGTGAATGTTCGGAGCCATTAATGGAATCAAATCCTGTGTTGGGATTTACAAGAACTTTTGTATTACTGGCCGGAAAAAACTGTGAATATTCAATAATTAATGAAATGTTGAACGTGACCAATGCAACAATGAAACAAACATTAAGGGCATTTAAACATTCAAAAATAGCTAAAGTACAATGTCTTAACCTACCGCGAGCTCAAAATGATAAGGAATTGCAAGATATGACAGATGCATTAAAAGCTATAACTGGACTGAAAACGGATTGGGCTCGAAAGTGAGTATACCTATAAAATAAATCCAAATAGGTTGAAGGTGTTTTAGGATATATTTTAAATATCAGGATATGAAGTAAAACACATTTATAGAACTACACTTTCGGGCAAAATTAAACGACCACCAATAAAATTCGAAATAAATTAACGGAATTTAATAAAACGTGTAAATATATACTAATAACAATAATAAATTTATAAATTAAAATGATTTAAGGGCTACTAAAATTAACAAACTTTAGTTTTATGGACTTGAAGAGAAAAGCCATAAATTAAGTTAAAATATCAATGGTCTTCTCATGAACTTAAATCATAATTTGTAATAAGTTAACAAAAGTAACATTATTAATAGCGTGAATGCCCTGCTCTTGCAGCAATACACGCTGCTGATCTTGATATGCTTGAGATTAAGTTTCGGATCTTTTCTTGAGGTATCTGTTCTCATTCTTGAACAAGTATGTTAGAGAGCTCATCAAGTGTTACTGGCGGTCTCGGTCCGTTTTTAATTTTGTTCCTAATTGATCCTAGAGATGCTCAATAGAGTTGAGACCAGGGTTTTTGACAGGCGATTCAAAACAAAATAATTGGAAAGTGTATAAATGTGAGTTTTACTTTATTTCCTGGTAATTATGGATTTCCAACAAATATCGGCCGATTCAATGAAATATATTTTAAGTGTTTCAAAAGAGTAAGTTTTGTAGCCAATGTGAAAAAGATCTTGTTCATGATGAATGTATTATTTTAGATTCTATGCATAAACTTGCTTTTATAATTGTCTAAATTTCTAAAGTTTACCACAGTTACATTAGATTTTATTTTTAAAAATTCACAATACAATGCTTGAATCAACTGACACGGTTTTTATTGCAGGTTTTACTTCTGTACATATTTTTGTTTATCTAAATTTTATTATTGGCATTGTAAAAAGTAGTTCAAAATACGCTGTAATTACATGATTCGATAAAAAACGGGAATCGCCTTTATGGAAGCCATTGTGGGTATTTCCGCTCCGCTGGAACTCTTTGTGAACATGAAGGCTTTTGGTTGCGATCCTAAACTGAAGACCAAATGTTTATGGTATTCTAATGTAATTGTGAATCATACAAATACTAAGGAAACGCTACTGGACGTATGGACATTATTACAAAATTCAGTGAACGTTATGGCACGTGAGATTATGTTTACAGTTAAGCTGAATGTTTGTGCGATTTGGACGCTAGTACCTGATTGACGGATGTATCGCAATTCAATTATGGGACAGAAACAGAAAACTGTGAAATGTGCCCTATAAGGAATAAATCACAGCCTGGGGAAATATATTTCGATAATCTCCTCTAATGTGATAATTCTTCTATATGGTTCGTTTAATAAAGCTAACCGTAATTAAAAATAAACTGTATTAATAAAGAAAATACACTTAATAACAATATTTATATTTATTTATATACGCATTTATAATATTAAGTAGACGGCGGTTGTTAATTGAATAGTTCTTCCTCCCTCTGGAGCGCTATATACATATAGTTCTAGGGACGCTCTCAAAGTTCCCTATCTAGTCTCTTCGGGAAAGCCTCTAGGACGTATTGACGTGCACAGGTGGCGATGCCATCGATTAGATCACCGCTGCATGACGCACATTATAATATGAGAGTTTTCTAGGCTGAGTTGGTTGCAGTTGCAGTCGGTGTCGAGGAAATTTGGGAAGCCAGCTGCACAGTAAGAAAGATTAACATAACTATTGACAGTCAGGTGACTACTAAAGCCATTATAAATCCAATTACCAGGTCGAAGCTGGTTAAACACTAACGAAGTCCTCAAGTCTGACACAAAACAATACTGTCTTGTGACAGGAAACTAGTCTTCATGTAATTTGTTCTTGTAAGGAACTGAAGGCGCTCAGGGAGAAGCATTTCGGGAAGTATATACTGTATCCTACGAGGGTACTTAAATTTTGTTTGAGGAGGATAGTGAGGGCGATACAAAGAGCATTACGCTCAAGTGGTGGACTTATTGGTGTCCAACATAAAGACTATTAAATAAAATAATAAGGTGGTCCTTTAAGAGAATCTTAAAAGTTTCAAATGGATTTGAAAACCATTGTACAAAGAATTTCAACTAATTACAAATCAAATTTCAAAATTGACTATTACCAGTAAGGTTTAAAGCGAATATGTATGAATTTATTTTAGTTACCAAATACCATGTCGTTTAAACGTCCGATATTATTATTTAAGAATAAATTCAATGATGTTCAACCTAAGACTATTTTTGAAGCATTAAGTTACACAATTACCTAATATGGAGTACGTCGTTTGACAGCGTTTTTCCATACTCGCAAGAAGATTTTCTGTATATGTGCCAAGAGAACGTCAAATTAATTTAATCTGATACAATAGATGCCTCAAACTCGACAAATACTTTTTTTCAGCTTCATTTTTATGTAAGCTCACCCATTTTCGATTATATTAGCATCCGATGATTAGAACGACGAATCTGATATTCTATTTTCTATTTTTCAATATGCGCACGAACGATTTCGGAGATCCAAATCGTCTTATCGTTTTTAATTATCCAATTTGGTGCTCTTTCACCACACGATAGATTTCCACCATTTTCTTGATGTCTAAATTACTGGAAATATAGCTATTCAAAACCCCATCTCTTAAAGCAACCACGTACAGTTGATAAAGTATTTCTTTGCAGTTCGTACAGCTCAAAGTGTGAACCGCAAATTGTTCTTTATCTCTCTAACAATCTGTAGTAATAATATATTCACTCAATCTATAGAGTAATCACGAGGTGTCTACGCTTGTAACGCGTGCACAGACCCATTTACAATAGAGTAGGAGTAGATATTGTGATGACTCACCTGTCGATTTCCATCGTTTAAGGGAACCAAAGCATGACATGTTTCGGGACGAAACTTTATTTTTAAGAAGGGGGCAATGTGATGACTCACTCAACGATACGTCACGTATCATTCCTCTGGCGGCTTCACGAAAGATCTAGAAACGGAAAGACTGAGACTAAGAAGAATCGAGAAGCTCGGCGGCCCATATATATAAGCCGTCAAAGAAGGGATTGGGATTCATTCGATCGAATTATCGTGGGGTGAACTTACATAAATACAAATACATAAATGTGCTTATTGTTAGTAATTAGTTTTTATATTGTTATTCGTTTTTATTATTAAAATAGTGTGTATCTACGTTACCGTTAGTTTTATTTAAGAACCCGAAAAGACAAACTTTACAGTGGTGCAGGTGTGTGGTTTAATAAATAACGGACTAAGTAGACAATTAAGTGTTAATTAAGTATTCGTTTAAATAAATATACAGCGCGAAGAGACGTTATTTTAAATATCGTGATGGCCAATAGAATGAAACTCGCGGAATTAAAAGTGACTGATTTAAAATGAGAATTAGAGGAGAGGGACGAGGATGTATCCGGCAAAAAGGCAATCCTCCAGCAAAGATTTCGAGATGTGTTGGTCCGAGAAGGCGAAGATCCAGAGAATTATTTCTTCCAAGTTCCAGGCGGCAACCCTGATGTAGATTTGCTGTTAATTCAAATGGAACAGAATAATCTGGACTGTGTGAAAACCATGGAACAGCGTCTAATAGATTCACAAACTCAAATGGAGCAGGAGAATCTGGACAGTGTGAAAAGTTTGGAACAACGACTAATAGACAATTCGCAAACCTTAGAACAGCGTCTAATAGATTCACAAACTCCAATGGAGCCGAAGAATTTGGACAGTGTAAAAGCTTTGGAGCAACGTCTAATAGATTCGCAAGCCCAGATGGAACAGAGAAACCTAGAAACAGCTAGAATCCTCGAGAAAAATCTGGAAAAGAAATTACCAGAAAATTCTAGAAGCGTCGAAAAAAGTCTCGAAGTAATGGAAAAAAAGAATTCCGAAAATTCGAGGGCTTTGGAGAAGGTTCTAGAACAGCGACTAGCAGAAAACTCAGACGCGTTAAAGGAAGAGGTTTTCATAGCTGTAGAGGAGAAAATTGGAGAACATTCTAGACTTTTAGAGGCAATAATGACCCAGATGAAATTACCTGTTACCATGATCCCAAGCAAGTCAACGAAGAAGTTATACCGCGGACCATCGAAATAAAAGAAGAACCTGTGGCTATCTCGAAGACCAGAATCAAGCCACCAACCTTTGATGGAAAGACGTCATGGGCGACTTACCTGACGCAATTTGAAGCAGCCGGAGAAGCAAACGCATGGTCTTCTATCGAGAAGGCGACTGCTTTAATCATAGCATTGAGGGGTGATGCTAGTGATATTTTGCAGACAGTGCCTCCTGAGGAACGTAAAGATTATTCTCAACTCATTAAGCGGTTGGAGATGAGATATGGCCATGCACATTTGGAGCAAGTATACCATACCCAACTGAAGAATCGATCACAGGAGAAAGGCGAGAATCTTCAAGAATTTGAGGTAGATATTGCTCGTCTGGTACGACTGGCATATCCGATGGCGCCAGATAATTTCATGGAACACCTAGCTGTTTACACGTTCATAGATGGTCTACGGGATATTGATACGCAGCAAGCATTAAGGTTGGAATGACCGAAAACCTCGATCGATGCTTTGGCGTACGCACTTGAGTTTGAGACTGCAAAACAAGCCTCTCGGCACCATGCTCGTGACTGTTCTGTAGACAAACAGGAAAATGAGGAGTTCATGGAGCAGGTGGTTAGTCAAGTCCTAAATCAGATCAAATTCAAATAAAAGTGCGCGGCCATGCGGGAATTTTGGAAGAAACGGTCACATTCAGAATAAATGTGGTAAAAGGACCAAGAAAGAATCGGCTGAGAATCCGCAAGCCCCAAGGACTGCCCAAATCGCATGCTAGCAACATCAAACCAATGGCCTGTATGTGGACGCTATTATGGAAAGAAGGACCTATGCTTGCTTGCTAGATACTGGATCAACGAAAACAATCGTGCGGCCCGATTTGGTTTCCAGGAATAAAAAATTACTTTCTAGCAAATGGAGACTTAGGATAGCTACTGGAGAAGCAGCTTCTGTGGAAGGTGCAGTAGATGTCAATTTTATCATAGGACTAACATCAATCCGACATCGTGTTCTCGTAGCCGACATAGAAGAAGAAATAATCTTGGGATTAGACATCATGAACACCTACGGCTTCCAGTTAAACATGAAAGAAGGTACTTTAAAAATAAATAATGAGGAATTATTTCTTCATGGAAAAAAATTGTGGGAATGTACAAGTAATTACAGCAGAGAATGTTGTTCTGGATGCAAGAAGTGAGACATTTTTGACGGCGTGTATGGAAGGTGGTTATTATAATAGTAGTTGCCAAAATGCTAGTCAAGACTCAAGACTGTACCGATAAGGGTAATGAATGTTAACTATTATCCTGTTTCATTGAAGAAGGGTACTATTTTGGGGTGGTGTTCGCCAGTGTCGGTCGTCGTTCATCGTGTAGAGGCGAAGAAGAATGGATTCGTGCAGGTTCCTGAGAAATTGTCCAAGATAATCGACTCCGCTTGTCAAGGATTGAGCAAGAAGGAACAAAGCCAAGTTAAGAATCTAATCAAAGCAGTATGCAGACGTCTTTGAAACTGAAAGTGGTACGAAAGGAAGAACCAATATTGTCATGCACAAAATAAATACCGGCGATGCAAGTCCAATACGACAAGGACCAGGTAGGTTACCACTGGCAAAGCGTGAGGAAGCCAAGCAGATTATACAAGATATAGAAAGCCAAGGAGTAATTGAAGTGTCGAATAGTCCATGGGCTTCACCAGTGGTCCTTGTCAGGAAGAAGGATGGATCTACCATATTCTGTGTGGACTATCGTCGTTTGAATAGTGTGACCAAAAAGGACAGCTATCCTCTCCCAAGAATAGACGATACGCTAGACACCTTGGCAGGAGCAAAATGGTTCTCCACACTTGACTTGAAAAGCGGTTATTGGCAAGTGGGAATGGACCCCAATGACAAAGAGAAGACTGCCTTCAGTTTAGGTACAGGACTCTGGCAGTTTACAGTCATGCCATTTGGACTGTGTAACGCCCCAGCTACTTTTGAGCGACTCATTTAAGTCCAAAGAAGTGTCACCTTTTCCGCAAGGAGGTAAATTACCTTGGACATGTGGTTTCCGGAAAAGGAGTTGGTGTTGATCCAGAAAAAGTAAAAGCTGTGGAAAAATGTGCTGTGCCCAAAGACAAACATCAGCTAAGAAGATTTTTGGGATTATGCACGTATTATCCACGCTACGTTCCTGGATTCTCTAACATTGCAAAACCACTTACTCGCCTAACGGAAAATCGAGCATTCATTTGGAACAACGAATGCCAAGCGTCCTTTGAGTTGTTAAAAGGAACTTTGATCAGTGCACCTGTTTTAAACTATCCACTTCCATCTGGGAGGTTTGTTCTGGATACGGATGCCAGTAACGTCGGGATTGGTGG
This sequence comes from Melolontha melolontha, assembly GCA_935421215.2. Taxonomy (NCBI): domain Eukaryota; kingdom Metazoa; phylum Arthropoda; class Insecta; order Coleoptera; family Scarabaeidae; genus Melolontha; species Melolontha melolontha. The sequence goes on along the minus strand of OW285238.1, from coordinate 94,622,251 downwards.
TGTGCTCTCTCAAAGTCAAGATGTCCAAGAAAAGGTCATTGGATACTTCAGCAAGACCCTGTCCAAACCGGAGAGGAACTACTGCGTAACCAGGAGAGAACTATTGGCAGTAGTTAAGACCATTGAACATTTTTACAAGTACCTGTATGGGCAGAAGTTCCTGATCCGCACTGATCATGCCGCCTTAAAGTGGGACTTACAATTTAAGAATCCCGAGGGTCAAGTAGCTAGATGGATTGAGAGGCTACAGGAGTATGACTTCGACATTGAACACAGAGCAGGCCTCAAACATCGAAATGCAGATGCTCTTTCCAGAAGGCCCTGTCCAGAAGACTGTCGACATTACAACCGAATCGCAGACAAAGCGTCCAACGCTCTTCGAACCACCGTAGTTGATGACCAATGGCAACCTGACAATTTGCGCGTAGATCAAGAAGCTGATCCAGATCTTGCGGTATTCAGGGCTTGGAAGAGAAATGGGCAAAGACCGACCTGGCAAGAAATTGCACCCCATTCACGAGAATTGAAGTAACACTGGGCACAATGGGATTCCTTAACCATGGAAGACGATCTCCTCAGACGTGAGGTCGAAAATCACGATGGAAGCGAGCCAAAGATACAAATGGTGGTTCCCAAGAAAAGAATATCAGAGGTATTGCGAGAACTTCACAATGAGGCTTCTGGGGGACATTTTGGAGTCCATAAGTCACTGGAGAAGGTGCGCCAGAGATTTTACTGGGTGAATTGTTCACGAGATGTGAAAGAATGGTGCCGAAAGTGTGCTAATTGCGCTGGAAGCAATGGTCCCCAGAGGCGTCGGCGTGCACCCATGCGCCAATACAATGTAGGAAGCCCATTTGAAAGGATCGCCATAGATGCCGCCGGCCCTTTTCCAGAAAGCGACAAAGGAAATAAATACATAATAGTGGTCATGGATTATTTTACCAAATGGGTTGAAGCATATGCTCTACCAAATCAAGAGGCTGGAACTGTGGCAGACGTGTTTGCGATGGAGTTCGTCAGCCGTTTTGGTGTACCCTTGGAACTTCATTCCGATCAAGGGCGAAATTTCGAGTCCAGTCTATTCGAAAAGATGTGTGGACTTTTAGGCATACGGAAGACGAGAACAACTCCCTTGCATCCACAATCAGATGGGATGGCAGAGCGAATGAACAAGACCATGATCAGACACTTATCCAAAGTGGTCTCCGAACACCAGAGAGATTGGGACGAACATTTACCATTATTTTCAAGAGACAACTGGCCAATCACCAGCAAACGTGCTATTCGGGAGGGAACTCCGATTGCCCTGTGATTTAAAGTTTGGGAGCAAGCCTGGTGAAGATCTTGCCGGAGAAGATTATGTCAGCACGCTCAGACGACGACTAGATAATATCCATGAACAAGTAAGACATAATATCCAAGATGCTAATGACAGAATGAAGGAGAGCTACGACATCAACGCCGAGAAGAGTGGTTACCATGAAGGCGAAAGGGTTTGGTTATATAATCCACAACGCTGACGGAGCCTATCTCCAAAACTTCAAAAGAATTGGGAGGGGCCATACGAGGTGTTGAAGCGGATTAACGCTGTAATATATCGCATTAGGCGAACACCTCATACTAAGCCAAGAGTCGTACAATTTAATCGGTTAGCCCCACACTCTGGAGACAATAATGACGAAGCCGCTAACTTGCGCCGATTGGATAGCCAATACCAGGAACTAACCTTCGAAGACTTTATGGAAGAGTATTCTGGTTCGAGAAAAGCTCGATTAGGCAGCAGCGACCAGCAATTGGGAAGAGTCTCCAAATAACAAATGAAGAACAGCCCATATTTTATTAGGTCACGAAAGAACTGTCAAGCCTGAAGCCAACCTATCGTGCCTTATGGGAGGCCCTGGTCTACTTACGCGAACAAATGTTGCAACAAGACATTTTGAAATTAGCAGTTCCAAAATTGGGTTGTGGATTGGCCTGCCTGGACTGGAGAATTGTAAGGAGCATGTAAGAAGTAACCTTCCGACATACTGGTATGAAAATCCTGGTATGCAGTTACCGGCTTGAATATTCTTGTACATCCAGGCAAGATAAGACCGTGGACTGTTATTTCGATATGACGTCACAATGTAACAAAGACCCTACCTGTCGATTTCGCCATCGTTTAAGGGAACGAAAACATGACATGTTTCGGGACGAAACTTCATTTTTAAGAAGGGGGCAATGTGATGACTCACCCAACGATACGTCACGTATCATTTCTCTGGCGGCTTCACGAAAGATCTAGAAACGGAAAGACCGAGACTAAGAAGAATTGAGAAACTCGGCGGCCCATATATCAGCGACCAGCAATTGGGAAGAGTCTCCAAATAACAAATGAAGAACAGCCCATATTTTATTAGGTCACGAAAGAACTGTCAAGCCTGAAGCCAACCTATCGTGCCTTATTGGAGGCCCTGGTCCACTTACGCGAACAAATGTTACAACAAGACATTTTGAAATTAGCAGTTCCAAAATTGGGTTGTGGATTGGCCTGCCTGGACTGGAGAATTGTAAGGAGCATGCTAGAAGTAACCTTCCAACATACTGGTATGAAAATTCTGGTATGCAGTTACCGGCTTGAATATTCCTGTACATCCAGGCAAGATAAGACCGTGGACTGTTATTTCGATATGACGTCACAATGTAACAAAGGCCCTACCTGTCGATTTCGCCATCGTTTAAGGGAGCCAAAACATGACATGTTTCGGGACGAAACTTCATTTTTAAGAAGGGATGTGATGACTCACCCAACGATATGTCACGTATCATTTCTCTGGCGGCTTCACGAAAGATCTAGAAACGGAAAGACCGAGACTAAGAAGAATTGAGAAACTCGGCGGCCCATATATATAAGCCGTCGAAGAAGGGATTGGGATTCATTCGATACCGAATTACCGCGGAGTGAACGTACATAAATACAAATACATAAATGTGCATATTGTTAGTAATTAGTTTTTATATCGTTATTCGTTTTTATTATTAATATAGTGTGTGTCTACGTTACCTTTAGTTTTATTTAAGAACGCGAAAAGACAAACTTTACAATATGATCTTAAGTATCTTAAAGGTGATTTTACATTTACAGTTAAAAGACAAACTGTGATTTCAAAACAGCAGTGACAAACAGTGATTATAATCATCGTTAATGTTAAATGGTGATTCTGTAGATAAATAGTTCATTCATAAGCTATTCTTATTACTTATACATACTTTTTTATTTAATTTTATCGATTTCATACAAATTTAACTGTACATACTTAATTACTTACATGTTTTCATATGTATTTATTTAATTTAATATGTATTTATAAAATTTTAATATCAGGTATTTTAGGTCTTTAGTGAAACAAGTAATACTACATTTAAACAAAACCGTTATAAGTATTTAGAAATGAAACAAATATAAGAATTTATTCACATGTGTATACAGGCTGATTCATTTTCGGCCCTCACCATGGGGATCTCTCTTAATATTGGAGATAGAATATAGGTTTAAATTTGGCAAAGTTGTTAAATTTTGTGTTATAAATCCGTAAAGAAAATAGACCTTCGTTATTTTAAAAAAAAACGCGAAAACCCCATTTTCTTCTTTTACCTGTAGCACCGACATTTGGCCTTGTAGAGAAAAAATAAAAACACATCCTTGTGGCCATTTCTAAACCTCTATCCAGTGGTGTACTCTAAATTTTTATACGACGTTTCGTTCCTTTCTGGCCATCATCAACTATCTAATTTCTTATAGGCGCCATATTGGATTTAGACATCTTCAGAAAGAGTTTTTTTTCTGATTTCAACCATGTACCACATGCTGACTAAAGTTTTTGACATTAGGTTTTATTTGAAAGAATAAGATTAAATAAGGTAGCCATGGAATTTCAATCTGTCAAACATTCATTTATTGTTCATTAATAATACAAAAATGTCATACACTAACGAAGAGAAACGAGATATGATAAGTATTTTTTATTCTTCGAACCGAAATTCAACAGTAGCGAGTACAAGATATCTACAATTATATCCAGAACGACAACAGCCTCATCGTACCATTTTTCTAGATCTCGACAGAAATTTGGTCGAGAATGGATCGTTTACTAAGCCGCGTAATGGTCAAGACAACAGGAATTTAAATGAAAATCGACAAGATATTTTACAAATGGTAAATTAAAAGCGTGTTTTCAAATTTCATGTTAATCTTGTATTTTTATAGATAAATAATAATCCATCAATTTCTACACGCGAAGTAGCGTCAGAATTAAATTTGTGCCAGTCCAGAGTTTGGAGAACTTTACATAAAAGTAGGTTTAAACCATACAGGATCCATGTTAGTCACTCTTTACTGCCTGGAGATAATTTGAGAAGGCTAGAATATTGTAATTGGTTAATGAGAATCATAGAAAATGACGAAAATTTTTTAAGCAAAATCATCTGGTCACATGAAACAAAATTTACAAATTCTGGAATGTTCAACAGAAATACGGAGCACTATTGGGCAGTACAAAACCCCCAACAAAACAGGGCTAGAAGACCACAACATCGTTTTGGAATAAACGTTTGGATGGGTATTTTGGCAAATCGTCTCTTAGGACCAGTTATGTATGAAGAACATTTAAATGGAGAAAGATATTTAAACATTTTACGTACATACGTATCTGACTATCTTGACGACAATATCCCATTAAATCAATAACAATATTTATGGTGACAACAAGATGGCGCACCAGCACACAATGCAGCTGTTGTTAGAAATTTCTTAAATCAAAAGTTTGCAAACCGTTGGATTGGAAATAGGGGAGTTGTTGAATGGCCTGCGAGATCACCTGATTTAAGTCCGCTAGATTTTTTTTTATGGGGATATGTTAAAAATAATATTTATAAAGTAGATGCGCCACAAAACATTGAAGAATTACGAGACAGACTTCAGAATGCTTTCGATGCAGTTCCTAGAAGAACTATACAAAGGGCAGTACAAAATGCCAGAAGGCGTGCCCAATTGTGCATTACCGAAGATTTACTGTAATTGTTTGTTTACTTTTCTATGTATTTTTATTAATGTTTTTGTTATCTTGTACTCGCTACTGTTGAATTTCGTTTCGAAGAATAAAAAATACTTATCATATCTCGTTTCTCTTCGTTAGTGTATGACATTTTTGTAACATGAGAGCAAAATGAATTGAGGTAGTAGGAGGCTGCGGTTCGCTGATCGTATTTCGTGAATTATAAAGGAAATAAATCTTACTGACAGCACTTAAATGTCTCCTTGATACAAATTTAATTTACAACTTAAAATATTTATAAAATGTCATACAAATGTCATGTTTTATATTTTATTGAAAAGTTTACAATAATTGTTGAAACTGTTGTCCCTCGGCATTCAAACATAAATTTACGCGCCGCTTCATGTTTTCAAAAACCTTTTGTAAAATAAATCCGTCTACTAACTCGCACTGTCGCACGATATTGTTCCGTAAATCGTCTATTGTATGCACTGGATTTTTAAAAATAGAGTTTTTTAAATATGGAAATAAAAAGTAATCCAGAGGAGTTAAGTCACACGATCTTGGCGGGAAACGGTCAACACTAATAATTCTTTCATCAAAAAATTCATGTAAATAATTTATTGTTTCACGGGCAGTGTGTGGTCGTGCGGAATCTTGCTGAAAGAAACCTAACTGTAACTCGTCATCATGCAGTTGATTTATGAATGTTTCCTGTATATTATTGCGATATCTTTCACCATTTATAGTTCCTTCGAAAAAGATCGGACCAATAAGCCTTCTACGTGACATGGCACACCAAACCCCTATTTTTACAGGATGCAACGTTGTTTCCCTATAATAATGCGGATTGTCTGTTGCCCACATACGCATATTCTGAGCGTTTATGTAGCCGTTCAGGTGAAACCACGCTTCGTCGGTGAAAAACGTTTTATCCAAAACATCGTCGTCGTTAAGATTTGCATTAAAGAAACGACAATAGGCAACTCTTCGAACGTAATCTGGCGGCAATAGTTCTTGATACAATTGAACCTTGTAAGGATGCATACCAATATCGCGTTTAAGAATACTGCGGCAGGTTCCATAACTTATATCCAACTGTTGTGCCAGTCTTCTGACAGATGTTGTAGGTTGTTCTCTAATTGCGTTTCTTGCATTATTAACAACATTTTGGGTCCTAACTCGAGAAGATCTTCCCCCTTTCCATTGTCTTTTTACAGACCCAGTTATTCGAAAGTTATTTATAATTCTCAATAGGTCACGAGAAAAGTTCTTATTTACTAAAACAACTTCAGGAAAACGTTGTTGGAATTCTTCCTTGCACATTTCTATTGAATAATACCATTCGCCGTTTTGCAAACGTCGACCGTTACGAAAGTAACATTCTAAAATGAACACCATTTGTTCTTGAGTAAACATTCTGAATGTAATTATTGTAATGTGGGCCGTTTGGGCGGCCACATCGGATAGCAGGTTTGGGCGACTTATCGTATTAAATGATACGCACAAAGTTCGGGTAACATTCTATAATTAATTTAACACTTACAACTGGATAATAATGTATTTACATGGATTACTAGATTCAACTCAGACAGGGTAGAACGTGGTTATTAAGTATAACACAGTTCGTACCACTGACTGGTTGTAACTCTCTATCTTACTGTTACTCTGACTATGACTCTGACTGTAACTATCTCTTACTTAAACTACTGTCTATATATATTTAGAGAAGATCCTTGATGTGTTTTCTAGAACATATCTACAACCCTGACACATAGTCTTGTGTATGCAATAAACACAGAGTGAGGTCGTGTTTATATAACACGTTACCGTTTGTATTAAAAAGGCGAGGTTGTAGCCTTGCCGAGAGTGTTATGCATATACATGACTATATCGGGTTATTACACCATCCCCCTTGGGGTTAAAGAAAACTAACACTAGTATGTTTGTTTTTCTTTCATTGAAATCTCTCTATCTATTTACTTCCCTATTCCTATTTTAAAATATGGTGAACATTAATGAAATTACAAATATGACATGTATTATTCAAACCTTAAGAATAGTTGTTCATTTATTACATATATACAAGTTTCTTATTTCCTATTAACTTAGCTTAATAATGTACTAACTAACATATCTGTTCTTATTTCTAGGCATGATAATGCTTGAGGCGGTTTTTGTGTACTTCGGTATATTTACCGTCTATGCAAACTGTTATATTTGGCGGCTTGTTTGTTTCAGTTATTATAAAAGGGCCGTTATACAGTGACTCAAGTTTATTTTAATAAAACCTGATCGCCGACACAGAAGTGTGTGGGCCTGCGATTCCTATTCAACTTTTCCTGTCTCTTAACTTTAGATAGGATTAAATTATGTTTCGCATCGTGCAGGGCTGTCTGGAGTCTGTACTTCATTTCCGCGGCGTAATTATCAAAATTGAAAAGCGGCTCTATCGCGTTCGTTAACGATGAAGGTAGCGGATTGTGTTTACCGAAAACTAACTCATGAGGTGTATATTTGGTTTCAGTATGCACTGTGTTATTAAATGCAAAGCACCAATAAGGTATCCAAGTAGACCAATTGTCTTTATGGTTATTCAATTGGATTCGTAGATACGCTCCGAGATTCTTATGTGTATTCTCTAATGCGCCTAACGTTTCGTGGTGGTAAGCCGTTGATCTCAATTGCTGTAATCCTAGCAGTGAGCAAGTTTCCTTGAAAAGTGCAGCCATAAACTCTGTTCCTTGGTCGGAAGCTATCTGTTCGGGAATAGCGTATCTTAATATAAAATTCTCGACCAGGGCTCTGGCTACTGTGGCAGCTTCTTTGCTTTGGATAGGATATGCCTCCACGAATTTCGTTAGTTCGCATTGGAGTGTCAAGATGTACTTGTTTTCCTCGTGGTCTTGGTTTAATGGACCTACTAAATCTACAAAAATCTTTTGGAAAGCGTATGACGATGTGGTCGTTACCTTGATTGGTTCTTTGTTGGGTATTGAGTGCTTGTGTTTTTGGCAATCACTACATCGTTTCACGAATGATTCGATGTGCTTTAGTTTTGGCCAATAATAAAACCTTTTGATTTGGTTAAATGTTCGGTTTACTCCTCCGTGTCCTCCTGTATGTAGCATATAATAATCGTTGATGATCAGTTGCTGTGTTTCGTAGTCTTTAATTCTTATTACTCCTCCGATTACGTTTATTTTTAAATCGTTTGGCTCTCTCTTCTTCCATGGAATAAAATTTCTCAGGAAGTCGCTGTTCCTGGAATTGTCTTTGACTATACATATTTCCTGTATGTCGTGTCCTGCGCAGAACTCCTGGAGTGTAGTCAATAAGCGCATGTACTGCTGAGGACTCATTGTAACTACAGTCTCCTTCATAAAAATTGTGAGAGCATCTTCGTCGTATAGGAATATTTCCTTGGAACGCATGCTTGTTCCGTTACGACGTTGGAGGGAATTGAAGCTTGCCTTGTCTATCACTCGAAGTTCAATAGATCCCGCTGGCCTTTTCAACAGTTCCACAACCCCGGGGTGATCCGCCCTGGAGCCGGTGGATTCTGTGATCGCTGGGTTCGTAATGGTGTGATCGGCAGCTACATGTCTTGACTGAGCTCTAGTCGTAACAAAAATGCTGTCATTAATCCCATTACTAACCTTCTTCAAGTCGTTGGAATCTACCTCTATCCGTGATAAGGCGTCTGCAACTACGTTTTCCGAACCCTTAACATAGTTGATGATAAAATCGTATTCTTCTAACACTAATCTGAATTTCGTAAGACGGCTAGACGGGTTGGTCATTCCAAACAAATATACTAATGGCCTATGATCTGTAAAGATCTTGAATTTTCGACCGTATAAGTAAGGCCTGAAATGCTTCACTGCCCAAACCACGGCTAATAACTCTTTTTCAATTGTGCAGTAGTTCCTTTCAGCTTTGTTTAAGGATCGACTGGCATAAGCGATTGGCCTGTCATTGCCGTTGGATAGCACTGCGCCAATTGAGTAGCCGGATGCATCTGTTTCTAAAGTAAACATGTCTGCATCGAAATTTGGATATTGCAAAACTGGTGGTGTCTGAAGGGCTAGCTTGAGCTTTTCAAATGCCTTTTGTTCCACATCGGACCATGTAAAAATCACGTTTTTCCTTGTAAGGTTGTTCAAAGGATTCACGATGTTGGCAAAATTTGGAATGAAACGCCTATAATAGTTGGCGAATGCGACAAATCGTTTTACGTCTTTTGCGTTCTTAGGAACCGTATATTCCATTAGGGCTTTTACGTTGGAAGGGTCTGGTGAGACTCCTTCGGCCGAAATGACGTGTCCCAAATATAAAATTTCTTTTCTTAAAAAATCGCATTTGCCTGGGTTAAGTTTAAGATTAACTTTTCTTAGCCGTTCCAGTACTCTAACTAAATTCAGATTGTGTTGGCGGAGATTGTTGCCGAAAACTATGAGATCGTCTAGATATATGAAACATTGTTCATAATTAAGTCCTGACATTGCTATTGTCATGGCTCTAGAAAAAGCGCTACTACTCGTCTTTAGTCCCATTGGAAGTCGACACATCTGATACTAATCTTTGCCGGTAGTAAATGCTGTGTAGGGACGGCTTTTGGGTTCTAATTCTATCTGGTGATAGCCTTGGGCCAAATCTAAATGAGAAAAATAGACTGCGCCTGAAAGCGAGTCTAAGATCTCGTTGATTGATGACAGTGGGAATTTGTCATCGACTATATGCTTATTTAACAGGCGGTAGTCGATCACTATCCTCCACTTCTGGTTTCCGTCCTTATCCTTTTTCTTGGGAACTAATAGTAATGGAGACGACCATGGTGACTTTGCCTTTTCTATAATGCCATCAGACAAAAGTTTCTCTACTTGTCTGTCGATCTCATGTTTTTGCGAATGTGGCAATTGATAGGGCTTAGAATATATCGGATTTATTTGCGGGTTAACCTGTATGTCTCCCCTGTATATGCTCGTGTGCGTAAGTTTGTCTGACTCAAGGAAAAACACGTCGCAATACTTAGCGATAATTTTTTTGCATAGTAATGTTCTCTTCCTTGTTTAGATGTGACGTATTTACTGTTTGTAAAACCTTGCTGACGCGTTCGACTGATTTAGGGCCACTATACTCGAAAGTGCAAACGTTGTATTTATCGAGGTCGGTTACCATAGGGGCAAAATTTTTCAATGTCGCGTCGCTATCTCTTGTATTCAGTATACGCACGGGCACCAATCCATTCTTCGGGGTAACAACAGATCCTGCTATAAATATACCTGGAGCAGCTTCCTTCTGGGAAACTACACAATCGCTACATGTATTTACTTTAAAATATTTGATTACTTCACAACGAGGCGGAATGTTAGCAACCGTATTTTCATTGGAAAGCAATGGTAATGTAATTTGCTGACCTTCAATCGAAAACGCAAGACTATATTTCTCGTAGTCTATTACGGCGCTGTATTTAGCAAGTATGTCTGAACCGATGATACCTATAAGTTCGTTGTTATTTGTATTGTCTAGTACTGCAAATTTATGCTTGACCTTGGCTTCGCCTAACCTTAGTGTAATGAAAGCTGACCCAATTGTTTTTGTTTGACCGTTAATGCCGACTATGCTTAATTTCTCTGTTTTATCAACATCTATGTTTGTATAATTAGTATTTATAAATATAACACTTATAGAAGCACCTGTGTCAACTAGAAATAGATTCTCTTTATTATTGAAATGCACATTAATATACGTTAAACCGTCGAGGTTAAAACAGTATTGACTAGAATCTGCTTTTAGTTGACTATTTTCCGAAAAAATTGATTGTCTTTATTATCGTCGGGCTGGGCCGCGTTTGATGATACAGCGAATACTTTGTCGCGGTTATCGCGCTTGTCGCGTCTTAAAAATTTCTTTCTATAACCGTGATTATAATTGCTATGAGTATTCCCGTGTTGGAAATTCCTTCGTTTCTCTCGTTATTAGTATGCCTATACTTCCGGTACCGGTTGTCTTTAGCTTGTGAATTATTAAACGTAGCTTTTCTCGAGAAATGATAAACCGTATTTCTATGGTTTGGCGGGTTGAGTATTTGCTCGTTTGAAGCCTCTTGGATCGCGTCGCTTAACGTGCTTGGGTTGCGTGCTTTTATTAATAGCTTTATATTCGTGTCGCGAAGTCCGTTAGCAAACATATTGACTGCAATCTGTTCATTCACCGTACGGAATTTATCGATTAACGTCTCGTCGTCGCCTGCTTGCATGATTGACAATTGTGCGAGCAGTTCTTCGACTGTCTCACCGTATTCGTTTATTGTTTTTGCGCCCTGTTTAACATTGTATAATTGTGAAGTTAACGCCGTGACCGATTTTTTTGTAATAAAATGGCGTTTCAAATCCGTAATTAAAGCGGTATTATTGGGGTATGATTTGAGTAATCTTAATTTCGCCTTTGGGGATAACCGTGTTTTGAGGACGTATTTCGTTAAACTTTCTTTTCCCACGTCATCTAACAATGCGTCATATAATTCGATCGAATCTATTAGTTGCAGGGTTACTTCCTCTTTACCGTTCATTACAGGTAATAAACTCGAGGCAGTCCGTAAATCGAAATTCTCAGCCATGTTGACAATTGTTACATTCAAATTACTTAATCTATTACTTAAAATTTCGGTAGCCTCATTTAATGTCGCGGTAATGTCTTTGATACAATTTTTAGTTGCCTCTCGGGTACTTAAATTATGAGCTACCTTATTAAAACTGTCCCTTATCTCACACAATCTAAGATTAAAATTGTCTATTAGCGCTTGTTTGCGCTTAATTACATTTATATCACTCTTATTGCTAACATTGTCTTTCCTTAAATTACTAAAAAATACCTTTACTTCGTCATGTATCTGTATGAATTGATCTGGGGCGGACATGGGTGTTGGCCTAGACCTTCTCCTGGCTTCGGTGGAACTCCATTTGGACCTGAGCGGAGAGGGCCTTCGTCATCTTCTTGTCCACGTGCCGGTATACACCGTAGCAGCAGCAGGACGTTAATATGACCATAACTCCCACAAACGCCACTACGCCGAGGATGTCGATGGTGTCCACGTTGTTTTTTATGTTGGCGTCATTGCCTGCGATGATCACCTCCTCCTTTGTCGCGTAATTGCCCATTTCTTACTCTGACCTGCTAAACTGTAGGTTTTTCTTCGCTGGTTCGTTCCGGGTTCCTACAAGTTCCCTGCAGTCTTAAACGACTGGCAGAATGGTCCTAAGCCGTAGGTAGGCAGAATCGCCATGTAATGTGGGCCGTTTGGGCGGCCACATCGGATAGCAGGTTTGGGCGACTTATCGTATTAAATGATACGCACAAAGTTCGGGTAACATTCTATAATTAATTTAACACTTACAACTGGATAACAATGTATTTACATGGATTACTAGGTTCAACTCAGACAGGGTAGAACGTGGTTATTAATTATAACACAGTTCGTACCACTGACTGGTTGTAACTCTCTATCTTACTGTTACTCTGACTATGACTCTGACTGTAACTATCTCTTACTTAAACTACTGTCTATATATATTTAGAGAAGATCCTTGATGTGTTTTCTAGAACATATCTACAACCCTGACACATAGTCTTGTGTATGCAATAAACACAGAGTGAGGTCGTGTTTATATAACACGTTACCGTTTGTATTAAAAAGGCGAGGTTGTAGCCTTGCCGAGAGTGTTATGCATATACATGACTATATCGGGTTATTACATTATACTGTTTTTTTTTTTTTAATTGTATTGAAAGAATTAATAATTCACACTGACAGTCTGTCATTAAATGTTTGACAGAAAAATATTGTGAATATAATTCACGAAATACGATCTACGAACCGCAGCCTCCTACTACCTCAATTCATTTTGCTCTCATGTTATTATTAATGAACAATAAATGAAATATTTGACAGATTGAAATTCCATGGCTACCTTATTTAATCTTATAATTTATTCTTTCAAATAAAACCTAATGTCAAAAACTTTAGTCAAAACTTTACATGGTTGAAATCAGAAAAAAAAACTTTCTGAAGATGTCTAAATACAATATGGCGCCTATAAGAAATTAGATAGTTGATGATGGACAGAAAGAAACGAAACGTCGTATAAAAATTTAGAGTACACCACTGGATAGAGGTTTAGAAATGGCCACAAGGATGTGTTTTTATATTTTCTCTACAAGGCCAAATGTCGGTGCTACAGGTAAAAGAAGAAAATGGGGTTTTCGCGTTTTTTTTTTTTAATAACGACCGTCATTTGTCACAGGTCTATTTTCTTTACAGATTTATAACAAACACAAAATTTAACAACTTTGCCAAATTTAAACCTATACTCTATCTCCAATAATAAGCGAGATCCCCATGGTGAGGGCCGAAAATGAATCAGCCTGTATAACATAAATTACAAGTTAAAATAGGGCATAGGTAGTTATTTTATTGTGAATTAATGGTGAATTGTGAGTGTTTAAAAGTAGTTGGCCCTTAAAAAAGACTGAGAATAATAATAACAATTTAAACAAATACTAGAAACGCAAACACACAAAATAATACAAAATACCAAAGGACAAATTATGTAGTTCAAAATGGAAGACAATCTCAGTGTCACAACTTTCTATGTCAGAATCGCAGATGATGATTTACATCGTTTGGTGTGGGATTTCTATATAGTTATAAACACTAATAAAAAGGCAGTATTTAAAAATCACCAAGTCATCACGAATTTTTACTACTCTATATGTTGAGTGAACCACGTATATACACGTTAGTCATTTTAAGGTATTCTTATGCCTTAAATTTTCTCCTTGAACTAAAAAGAAATACTTTACGAACTATACATAAATTTTCAAAGGTGCTTTTCTTCTGAGAGCCCATACTCAATGGGAAACACTACATCGTTCCAATCTCGATTGTACTTTTTGTTGTATCCACATAAATCGTTTATCAATGCATTTTTGAGTGCCTTAATCTTAGTACTTTTAACGTTTCGGTATATCTTGCTACGTATGAACGTAATGCCAACTAACTAAAACAAAACTGAAGACGATCGTGCGATTCCTTTCAAAACGTTGTCAAAAATTAAGTCAGCTCTGAAATGAGAATAATTGTGCACCGTGTATTTTTTTCTTGGTTGGTTTGTACGCAGTAATCTACGCCACACGGAGATCGTAGAGGATATTAAAAACCCACCAGGTGATACAAAAGTTAATTATTTTAAGCAAAATTAAATGACCATAAAGTATAGTAAAACTTAAATATTATAAGCAAGCTAATTTATCGTAATCTAACCAAAATTTTAATATTATAAGCATAGATAAATTACTTCGCCAAAAGGAAAAAGAAAGAACGCAGCGGTTACCATTAATTAGCGGTGCTACAGTTGTCTCTCGTCTGTGAAACATTTGTCTTTCTGAAAACTAACGGTAATTTAAACACTCACTATATTAATACACTAAATAACATTTAATAACTAATGACTAATAATAACAGTATTTACTTCAATATTTCTTTCAAATTTATATACAATATCAACACACAACGGCGATCACTCGTTGAGTGAATGTCCTAATCCCTTTTTCGGTGGTTTATATATAAGCCGCCGCATATTCGATGACCATCCGGAGTTTCGTTTTATTCTAGATTGTCCGGAAGACCGACCAATGACGCGTGACGTCATTGCCTGACTCACATCATATTATGTAGTCAATAAGAGTAAAATTACTAAAATAAAATAGAACTAATTATGCAAACGGTAAATGAAATTTGGGAGCAATATAATAAATCTAATTAACGATCACACAAATGAAAATCAGCCCATTCGCTCATTTTATTAGTCCGTTACAACAAAGGAAAAACGTGCTACTACATAAAATGGCCGGCGTAAGATTCCTTCGAGAATCTTTAATTGGTAATAAAAATTTTGGTTTAATGAATTCAGTAATTTTCCGAGACACAAACTACACAGGTTACACTCAGCTTTCATCGAAGAAATTCAGTCCGCTTTGACGGAACATGTGGCATCTGCCTGGTCAAACGATTTCAAACACGTAGCCAAGATGCAGCTTAATAGTAATCTGCCATCATCGAGGTGGTCTCAGAATTTTCTTAGGTATAATCCTGTCACCTTAAAGAAAAAGATATTACGAGTCTTAGCGATAAATAATACAACCAAAGCGTTAGCAACAATAAAACTAAACGTAACTTACCAAGCGGAAATTTTGAGTTGTGAATACAAGCGTGAAATTAACAATGCGTGAATATAAGCGTGAAATTAACAAACTTAAGTTGATATCTTAATTAGAGAATAAATACAAAGTCGCATCCACCACCAGGGGTGTTTAATTCTTCATAATTAATGACAAACGAAACTATCAAATTCAACTTGTTAAAGACTTATATCAAAAATGAAGGAAATCACGCGCAATCTTTACTCCACTACTTGGAAAAATTCTATTATGTATATCGCGCGGCCATCGATGAAAAATTAAACTAACTAAAGAGCGCACAGAAGTATACGACGGGGACTAATTGATAAAACATTGTAACAACCTCTACACCCACTTTTTGGCAAATGCGATTTTTTAAGAATGCACAGGAAGAGCGCTTCATAACGTTTATTAAATATTATCATGACGAGACATATGCATAGATCGGCAATCAATACTATACTAAAATCCTGTTGAACGACCAAAGAATCGTCGCTACCTGTCCAATTGCTAAATTCATTAGTGCTTACAGAGGCCTTCTTGGATGTAATCACTTACACGCTCTTGAAAAACAAAAGTGAAAATATTATATTTGTAAACATTCACTTAAATCATCAATGTTTTGTGTAATATCTTAGTTATATGCAAGTGATAGGAATTGTCACTGAAGTTAATTAGTTAGTTAGTTAATTAGGTTGTTCATGCTTACGTCATTACTAATGACGTATAATGTATTCATATATTTTTAGTTTAGTAACGAGCCATCGAAAAAATTCATAATTGGAGTAGACTGTGAAATTTGGTTGATACTTTAACCACTTCCACATAATGACACATTACTTAATGCTTGACAGTTTCATTGTAAAAAAAGGTTATGGCATTGAAATGATACTACAACAAAAAAGAAAACAAATAATTTATTTAATATCGAAATCATAATCAAAATTTACATATAGCTACAGAAGTTGTTGAAAATGTTGTCCATTTACATCTAAACACAAACAACTTTCTTAATAAGAGTTTTGAAAAATTTGACACAAACTTATAGTTTCATTGTCAAATAATAAATGTCATTATGTGGAAGTGGTTAAAGCACCAACCCAATTTCACAGTCTACTCCAATTATAAATTTTTTCGATGGCTCGTTATTATGTAAATAGTGCTGATATTTACTGTATCTGACATTTCAGATGTTTGGAGGAATGCAATCGTGATTTAAAGGAAGCCTTGACATTATTTATAGAGCTTTTACAGAAGAACAAAGTACCAAAATCGGCTTTTCTTAGGTAACATTACTGTTAATTGTATTGATAAAAATTAAATCCAGGCGGGTGAAACTCTGTAACTTGAATATCAATGTTCAAAGCATATCAAAACGACAGGACAACTTGTAAACACGCGCTAATAGCATGTCAATTCAATCAATATTTTTTTTAAATAATTTATACTAAGGTTTCTTCAAGAATTAAGAAAGGTAAATAAGTTTATTTATTCTTCAATATTTTTTTAATGATATAAATTATATACCGGGTGTCCTTGAAATAAAATGACAGCGTGTGATAAATGGAAAAGTGCAATTATATAGAATATACATCTAAAATATTTTTAAAAAATTGTTACGCCACTGTGCGACTATATTATAAAAAGTTCAGAAACGATATCTTAAAATTGACCAACAATATACGTCTCATAGTGAGACCAAATCCCAAAAGCAGGCCAAAAACCAAAAACGTTATAAATTTGGCTGTCATTACTCAGGGGTTTTCAGGGTCGCTGATTATGAATTCGAAGTTAAAATTGAAATACAAACAAAATAGGGGATTTAACATGAACTACTCATATCGATAAAGTAAAAAAATAAATCCATATATTCTAAAATACGTACAATCGGTTAATTACAAGATTATGCATCGTTCGATTTACAATCAGTTGACTCAACTTTGAGATCGCTGAAGCTTCCCGTACACACTTGACGCAACTAATAGGTAATCTCGAAACTTTTTAATATATTTATTGACCCTCTCAGACATCTTCCCTATGGGCAATACTGACGAATTTATTACTTCTTACCGAAGTTGGCATGTAGAACCACGGATATAACTGGACAAAGTAGCGAGCTGTCTGTAAGCCATAATGTTGAAATTATATCAAATCGATTCCATGACCACACGAAATTGTCTGCAATGTGATGTGGAAACGCTTAATCAAGCTCTCATCAACCCCTGTAATAGTAACAAAAATGCTTGAGTTTTCAGAAAATTGTTGTGCGGTATTCCCGTCATTCGAGCTACCAAAACCAGGCTTTGGTTGATCGACTGCTAGACCCAATTCCATACGGAATCTCTTGTGTATATTCGTTTTTAGGATTTTTATTTGTTCCTTTTCTTTATCATTACGCGCTTACCACTTTTTGATTTCAAGCTTATATGGTACATGCAAACAACATTCAAAAAATCGTATCCATGAATCGAATGTTGAAAATCTAAATTGTATACGATCTTCAGAGACTTTCTTTTCTAGAATGGCATTAATATTGTTAAAATCTTTTGAAGTTGCTTTGCATAAATAGCAACGTTGAGTAAATATATTATTCGTGATAGCATTAAAAACTTGTTTATTTTCCGTCTATGATCTTTTCGAAAGGGACAAGATGGTTCTTTAGCTGTTTAATATACTCCAGTTCGTCACGAGTGGCTTCAGTACTTTCGAGAAAAAATTGGATCCTAATAGGTCTACAAAAACGAGGAGATGACGGCCTTGGATTTTCCATACAAGTCTAGCGTTTGTTTTGTGGTCGTCGGATACAGACTGCAGTGGAACGATTGAGGTAAAAAAATATTAGCATCAGACTTGCTTCCGTAATCATTGGCGAATTTTTGCCAGAAGTCCCATCGCAACCCCACTTAGAAATTAAATTCCAGTTGTAAACATTTTTAGGAGACAAACTTTTGACACCATCCATTTGTGTTAATAATATTCAACTGTGTGATTCAGCAAAGCCTGCAATTTTACCTCAGTAATACATTCATTGACAGGATATCTGACTTAGGCGAATAACATTTAAGCTTGGCTTGATATGGCAATTTATACGGTGGAAATAAAGTGCAGCTGTTTTCTTTGTTTCTATTACGAAGCTCCTGATATTGTCTTTTTAATAATCTTAGTTCCACTATGAGCGACAGAGCAGCATAAGCAGATAAAGTCGTTTCTTGTATCGTATCTATAGATTTCTATACTTCTTAGCTTTAGATGCCAATTCCACTTCAGGGAAAATTTTCGCAGCATCTAATTTCCCAGATGATCGACGACTCATTTGAGTCGCATATGGCAATTCTTCAATACTATTTTATGCGTGTGATTCTTCAATCCTTCTTCATTTTGTACGGTCACTTGTCTCTGCAAATTCAGAAGAAGGCCGAGCCAAATTAATGGATTTTTCTGAACCTTGTTTGGTTTCTTCGAAACAAACACTCAGCAAGTCAGAAAATTTATGCAGTAATTTGCTTTCATTCCTTAATACTTGCTGCCATTTTTTATGCAAGTCATGGAACAACTTGCGAAGGACAGGTTTTACACTTATTGTAAAGGGGCGTTGCAATTTAACAGACATGAACTTTTCGATGTCTGCATATGTTTCAGCCGCTTTGTCATTCAAATGACCTTTCAATATCGAGAAAATTTCCTCTATTGTTAGGCCAGACGCTTCACGTTCATCAACGACAGATTTTAAAATTAGAAAATATAATATCTATATAGATAGATAATTCCATATTCAACCTCGTTACTATTTATTCCAAAATATTATTTGAAAAGAAAAAGAAAATATTCATAAAACTGAATTACGTACTATAGAACTCAATACAATAAAGACCACAGATTCAAGAAAAAGAGCAAAATGTAATACTATAATTTTTCATTTTCTAAACAGTCGCCAGTCACGAGAAACTATAAGAAGTAATATCGATATTGAAATTGATATTGCAAAACCCTACAACGTCCATCTGAGTCACTTTTCGACAGTCCGCGTCTCGAATGTACAAAATTCAGAGATCTGTGTTCTTCATTGCAAGAACTCGCACCAATGACACAGTTGCAGCTAGTTTTGATTTTTTTCATTCAATAATAGTTCCATCTACAACATGCAATCGGTCCGGTCGCAGAACTCTAGAAAACTTATAAACTTTTCTCTGCGTGTTTAAAATTTTTCGTTGTAATCTTTCGTTCATTTTCCTACAAATCATTCGGTTATTGTTATCACATAAACTAATATTTCGTAATGCATGCTAATATTCCATTTACTTGGAGGTACTAATTCCATTTTTTAAATTGATTGAGATGTAACGTCCTCTTTCAACTGAATTATAATAGCAGGTATAAAGGATGAGGCGCGCTGAAGTATAGAATTCGATCTTCGGACACTTACCCAACTTAAAACTTTATTTTTTGACATTTGGCCAAATTTTTGAGATTTGGCCCCATTTTTGAGATTTGGCCCCACTATGCGTCCGCCCACTTTAATTTAATCTACGATTCATTCGATATGATTTACATTTACGTCTTCGATTAAAAATAGTGTTACAAATAGAACGTAGAGAACACATCTTATATGTTCTCTTAATACATCTACTTTAAAAATTCAATGCATCAGCTGACTGTCGTACCAGGTTATCGAACTCTTACCATAACAAAACGCACAATGTTATCGTTTTTATAAACATAAATATTGCCGCCTTTAAATACAATAGCGACATTCTGAATCCATATTCATATTTTTTATTTATTACTTCTAACAAAAAAAAAAAATTCTTGTGTACAGATTCTCATGTTAGTTCTAGAAGTCCACAAATTATTTTTAGTATAACTTTTAAAATGGTTTTGTAAATTAATATAGTAATACATATCTTAATTTTTAATAATTTACTAGAATGTATAAAAAGCTGATTTTGTACGAGATATTGACCTTAACATATAGGATGTTATAGTTTTTATAACATTGACAACTGTTACGTATGTAAACATACGGTGTGTGTGTGGGTGTGCAACAATAGAGGTACATATTTACATTTTGAATATTTTAAGTTCATAGGCTGTTCGCGTCAGAATTAATTCACAATATTTTTGATTCATATTCTATATAACTTTAACTTTCCATTTTGCATACGTTGTCTTTTTATTTCAAAGACAGCCTGTATGTATTGTCTATACCTGTGCCTATACACTTACTTAATCGAATGACCAATTCGTACAGCTTCTTTAACTGGGTAAGAACTTGGTACAATACCTTTTTGGTCATGGTTAATGGTGCCAATACATGTTGCTCATGAAGGCCAATGCAACAAAGCATATGCTAGGGCTTGTAATTATGATGAAAGATGCATTGTAGTTAAGAAATGAAGACTGCCAAGTTGGTATTATTACAAATGCTTGTGCAATACTATACATATAATACACATAGCGGGGCCTTAGATAAGAACATACTGTGATGACTCATCCAACGATACGTCACGTATCATACCGTTGGCACCGTTGGATGCTAACGTGAATTCGCTGTTGATGAAAATGAAACAACGAATAATAGACTCACAAACTAAAATGGAACAGAATAATCTGGTCTGTGTGAAAACCATGGAACAGCGTCTAATCGATTCACAAACTCAAATGGAACAGAAGAATCTGGATAGTGCGAAAAATATTGAACCGTAGCAGACGTGATTGTGAAGGAGTTTGTCAACCGTTTTGGTGTACCCCTGGAACTTTATTCCGATCAAGGGCGAAATTTCGAGTCCAGTCTATTCGAAAAGATGTGTGGACTTTTGGGCATACAAAAAACGAGGACAACTCCCTTGCATCTACAATCAGATGGGATGGTAGAGCGAATGAACAAGACCATGATCAGACACTTATCCAAAGTGGTGTCTGAACACCAGAGAGATTGGGACGAACATTTACCATTCTTAATGGCGTATCGGGCCTCTGTTCAAGAGACAACTGCTCAATCACCAGCAAACGTGCTATTCGGGAGGGAACTCCGATTGCCCTGTGATTTAAAGTTTGGGAGCAAGCCTGGTGAAGATCTTGCCGGAGAAGATTATGTCAGCACGCTCAGACGACGACTGGATAATATCCATGAACAAGTAAGACATAATATCCAGGATGCTAGTGACAGAATGAAGAAGAGCTACGACATCAACGCCGAGATGACTGGTTACCATGATCGGGTTTGGTTATATAATCTACAACGCCGACGGGGCCTGTCACCAAAACGTCAAAAGAATTGGGAGGGGCCATACAAGGTGTTGAAGCGAATTAACGATGTAATATACCGCATCAGGCGAACACCTCATACTAAACCAACCGTCATACATTTTAATCGATTAGCCCCATACTCTGGAGACAATAATGACGACGCCGCTGACTTGCGCCGATTGGATAGCCAATACCAGGAACTAACCTTCGAAGACTTTATGGAAGAGTATTCTGGTTCGAGAAAAGCTCGATTTGGGGTGACCATCGAGAAACAGCAAGATTTGTTTACGGTGCCGCCAGATTACGCGCTTGCTCATTGCGTAGCCCGAGATCTGCGAATGGCCAAAGGAATTGCCAGAGAATTTAAAGGGAGATTTGGCAGAATCGAAAAATTAAGGCAGCAGGGACCAGCAATTGGGAAGAGTCTCCAAATAACAAAGAATTTATGAACCCGAAAAGACAAATACATCACAATACGCTTGATACGAAGTTCACCGAATGCTGATCTCTCCCTATGCTGTAAGCGCAAATATGGTTTTATTTATATCAGTATTAATCAGCAAACATGATGCCTGTGCAAAAAATATGTCGACCCCTCTGTAAATAGAATAATTTTAATAAGAATTTCATTTCGATCACCAAAATTCCATACGTTTAAATATACGGGAAATATTTCCTGCATTTTTTAAATTTTATTTGAACGGTACTTGTTTTTTTTTTTATTGATATGCAATTTGTTTGCCGGTTTTATTATTTAAATTATTATTTCTAGGTCTTTTATGCTGTTGAAATCAAATGGAAATAAATTTGTCAAAATTGTTAATAACGCGGTGTAAAGTATAAAGAGAAGAGTGTTTTGCCATACAGAGAACGTCCGTGATAGTATAATTTTATTATCTTTTTTCTCTAAGTATAAGTTGCCATTTTAATTTAACGGTAATAACAATCTGTTTACACTGCAGTTTAACCGCGAATCGAAAGCCAAATAACTTGTTTGATCGTACAATTCCTATGTTCTTATATAAGGCCCTCTGACTGTATACACTGCACGACATATAAAACCCGTACAACTCTTATGAGCATAAAATCAGAGTTTTTAGGTTGCGTAAACGGGACAAATATATTCATACTGTCGCTTATAGACTTCATAGGTTATACATACATTGCTAATACCTATAACTTAAGTCAAATTTGACAAGACAAGTCATGTCAGTTTTGATAAGCCTGCTTTATATTGCTAATATGTTAGTGTACTGGTTTTATATGTCGCGCAGTGTACATAGTATATGTTTATACAAGGTGTTTCGTAACGTTATGTTCAAATTTTAGGAGTGTAAAGTAGATTGCATTTCAAGTATCAAAAACGCAAAACTTGTATATCCATTTTTATTTATTTCAAAGTTACAGATCTATGAATGTGATTGTCAGATCATGAAAAAAAATGTAATCCTAAAGTCAATACAAACTGATTTTATTTAAAAAAAAGTTATACGATTCAATAACAGGCCTGTGATTGTTAACGTCGCATAATAAATAAAATAAACACGTGTCGTAGTGCATACAGTAATTTCTTGGAGATCTACAAAAAAAGAGTACTGGAAATTGATTTATGATAAAGAAGGTTCTTACTTATTTTGTAAGTGCTGAACCATGAATATCATACAATAAACAAATGTTCAAATGACTGTTAACGTTGCATTTTTTAATAAAGGATTACATTACCCTTCAGTTCATACAACAGCTTATTAGTGAGTGGACACGTTTTTTTTATTCAAAATGCCTTACCGATTTTCTTCTCAAGAGTATGCGGATATGCATTTTGTGTATGACTACTGTAACGACAGTGCCCGTCAAGCAGTTATTGAATACCGACATCGATTTCCCGATAGGCGCATTCTTCATTACAGAACGTTTCTGGAAGTACACAGACCATTTCAGGAATGCGGACTGCGTGATTATCTTTTCGACCGAGGAGTAAATTTGCCAGCAGATTTAGAGGAAGAAGCAGTAGCTATTGTTTCAAGGGATCCAACTCTCAGTATACGTCGAATCGCTAGACAACTAGGAGTGCCGCGAACGACAGTTTGGCGAATTTTAAAACATGAGGGCTTATATCCATATCACTATCGCAGGGACACAGTTTGCTTGAGGCAGACCACTATGCTCGTCTAGTTTATTCTACCTGGATATTAAGACAGTCACGGCTTCATTTTAATTTCTGCACAACAGTCTTCTGGACAGATTGTTCACAGATACGTTCACGAGAAGTGGTGTTACAAATCTACATCTACATGCACAGGTGGTCATCAGAAAATCACAAACCTATACGCCCGTCTAAATTTCAACATGAATTTTCTATTAACGTTTGGGTGGCCCTAATCGATGCGTTGTTGATTGGTCCTGTCGTTCTTCCTGGGAGGTTAAATGCGGACAATTACCTTCAATTTCTTATTGACGAACTGCCAGGTCTTTTAGAGGATGTCCCACTGAATGTTCGACGAGACATGTGGTTTCACATGGATGGGGCACCACCACATTTCGGAATTGCTGTCCGAAATTGGTTTACCGTCAATTATCCAAGATGGATTGGTCGAGGTGGTCCTGTTGCATGGCCACCCAGATCACCCGATCTTAATCCCCTTGACTTTTATTTATGGGGGTACATGAAAAATTTAGTCTACGCGCAAGTTTCGAACACAAGAGAAAAGTTGTTGGAACGTATTCACCTGGCTGCCGAACAAATCCGACAAAACATGAAGTATGAAATTCGGATAAGTACTTCTTCTGTTGGCTTATGGGCACAAGCCTGCATTCAACAAGGAGGTGGACATTTCGAAAATATTATTAATTGAACTTTTTTAAATAAAATCAGTTTTTATTGACTTTAGGATTACATTTTTTTTCATGATCTGACAATCACATTCATAGTTCTGTAACGTTGAAACAAATAAAAATGGATATACAAGTTTTGCGTTTTTTGTTACTTGAAATGAAGTCTACTTTACACTCCTACTTTGAACATAACGATATGGGACAACTTGTATAGGTGGTATGGAATTAGCGGAGGATATACCAATGTTCTAGCATAAAATCGTCAGGAATTAACAAATATAGCTATTTTATGCATTTTTGTACAACATTAGCAAAATGTTAGTATACTGTAAATTACAGTGATACATAAATAAATAAAAACAATTTTATTTACATTTTATAAGTGTATTTGATGTACAATTAATGACCAAAAATTAAGAACGGTTTTACCAATTCTTTGATACTCTTTTCTTAAAGTTGGTTCTACTTCATTATGCCATTGCATTTAACTTATTTGTTAATTCCGGCCACAAGTTATTATAATTCCTATTTGAATTTTATTTCAAAAATTCCGTATCATATATGTGAATACATGCTTACCGCCTTGTTTTTAGAAACACTTTAATTCAGGTACTTACTCGGTTAACAAACATTCCCGACCCGGAAGTTACAGACTGCCAAATTGTTATATGAAAGCAATATCAACGTTACAGAGTTCCAATGCTTTTTACATAATCTTTATTTTTGTCGATTTTATTATAATTTTTAGTTTGGTATATGGATTTCATCGGTAATTTTACTTTTTATGTCTTTTTATCGCATATATAAGTAGCATTACAATAAGAACTTGTTAAATATTAATATAATTTTTAGTGAAGAAAAGACGAATAAAACGTTAACGAAGCAATCCGTAGCGGTAGACAAGCCTGTTGAACTATTGCAGTCAATAAACGACCCTGTATATACACTATCACCTATTAATAATACAACAGCAGCTTATCAATCAACATCCACATCTTTAAAGGCAAATCCTGTAGTTGAATCAACTCCATTTACAGATGTACCTTCATTTTTTGACCATTCGAAGCGATTAATAGAACTTCTAAAAAAACAGGTAAATAAAAAATTTAATAGCATTTTTTTAATAACAGTTTTCACCCATTATTATAATTGCGCGTAATCTTTGATCTTTATTTACATTAAAATCCTCAACACAATACAAAGTAGTTCAATATTTCTTTCTTATATTTTCGCGATATTTAAAACAAATGTCTTTTCGCACTGTATATTTATTTAAACGAATGTTCTATTACCTCTCAATTGTCCACTTAGTGTCCGTTATTTATTAATCCCACTTCGGACACCACTTTGATAAATCCTCTTTTCGGGTTCGATTAATAAAACACGGTAATTAAAAATAACTATATTTATTAAAATAATAAATAACACTTAACAATAACTAACTATATATATAAACAGTATTTATATACACATCTATGACTACGATATTAAGTTCACGCCGATTACTTGTTGAATGAATCATCCTTTGCTTGAGTGTTTATATACTCATCTAGTTATTCTAGAATAATCCGAGTCTCGAGTATTTCGGAAAGGTCGAGACAGTCAGTGACGTGCACAGTCGGTGAAGTCACTGACTGTCGTAGTGTCGCATGACACATCACAATATCATATTATTACATATTAAGATTCGAATATTCATAGGTTAACTTTGGTTCTCATACAGACTTACAAAACAAAATAGGAAAGATACATGGACTTACTTGGAATGAATTTTTAATATAATCATAAGTTTTATAAGCAGTAGTCCTTCTCAGATCTTGTCTGCAGATATATTACCGAAATATCAGAATAGTTAAACTTCTTGAATAATAGGAATAGCTTACTTATATCAAACTTCGACTCAAAATAGATGCGATGGAATTCAATCTAGAGTTTACAAAATGTGTCTTAGTAAATTGAAAAAACTTGGAACAATCGTCTAAAATTACACAAATCGTCTCATTATCAATCCTCCTGTTACAGGCACTACTCAGCCCGCCAACTTTAGTAACAGCATCGGCTAACGTCTCGTTTATGCCAAAGCGAAAATCGAAAAAGCGAGGGAAACATAAAGTTACGCTCCGTTAAGACTAGTACTGGATATGTCCGAATGATGAGAGAGGACACTTTCTTTCTGATATGTAAAGCAAGATAGGAATAAAACAAAATACTATCATGGTCTTCTAAGTTGAAGTGTAATGTTCTTTGTTAATAAATATAAATATTAAACAAATATCTAAGAAATATAAACTGTTACGCTCCCGTTAAACGCTTAATTTAAGGTGCCTATATTTTTACCTTTAGTGATAGTATTTACTGGTTAAACATTTACTAATGTATTAGATTGAACTTAAACGTTACTACTATTTTAGAAATTTTGAATATAAACAATATTTGAACATTGTTCTACTATATTCAAGTATACTTCCTATAAAATAATTTGTGAATATGCAATTATAATGTACAATGTATTTAATATTGGTAAGTGTGAAGTAGCGGCACTTCAATATCAAATCAGTTTTATATGGGTAAAATCGTTATATACAAGTGTCCCGTATCGTTATGTTCAAATTTTAGGAGTGTAAAGTAGACTTCATTTCAAGTAACAAAAACGCAAAACTTGTATATCCATTTTTATTTGTTTCAATGTTACAGATCTATGAATGTGATTGTCAGATCATGAAAAAAAAATGTAATCCTAAAGTCAATAAAAACTGATTTTATTTAAAAAAGTTCAATTAATAATAATTTCGAAATGTCCACCTGCTTGTTGAATGCAGGCTTATGCCCGTAAGCCAACAGATTTTGTCGGATTTGCTCGGCAGGCTGGCGAATACGATCCAACAACTCTTCTCTTGTGTTCGAAACTTGCGCGTAGACTAAATTTTTCATGTACCCTCATAAATAAAAGTCAAGGGGATTAAGATCAGGTGATCTGGATGGCCATGCAAGAGGACCACCTCGTCCAATCCATCTTGGATAAATGACGTTAACCCAATTTCGGACAGCAATTCCGAAATGTGGTGGTGCCCCATCCATGTGAAACCACATGTCTTGTCGAACATTCTATGGGATATCCTCTAAAAGACCTGGCAGTTCGTCAATAAGAAATTGAAGGTAATTGTCCGCATTTAACCTCCCAGGAAGAACGACAGGACCAATTAACAAGTCATCGATTAGGGCCGCCCAAATGTTAATAGAAAATTCATGTTGAAATTTAGATGTAGATTTGTAACACCACTTCTCGTGAACGTAGATTCATCTGTTCAGAGGACTGTCCTGCAGAAATTAAAATGAAGCCGTGACTGTCTTAATATCCAGGTAGAATAAACTAGACGAGCATAGTGGTCTTTCTCAAGCAAACCGTGTCCCCTGCGATAGTGATGTGATATGGATATAAGCGTTTTAAAATTCGCTAAACTGTCGTTTGTAGCACTCCTAGTTGTCTAGCGATTCGACGTACACTGAGAGTGGGATCTCTTGTAACAATAGCTACTGCTTCTTCCTCTAAGTCTGCTGGGAAATTTACTCCTCGGTCGAAAAGATAATCATGCAGTTCGCATTCCCGAAATTGTCTGTGTACTTCCAGAAACGTTCTGTAATGAGGAATGTACCTATCGGGAAACCGATGTCGGTATTCAATAACTGCTTGACGTCTACTGCCGTTACAGTAGCCATACACAAAATGCATGTCCACATACTCTTGAGAAGAAAATCGGTAAGGCATTTTGAATAATGAAAACGTGTCCACTCACTAATAAGCTGTTGTATGAACTGAAACGTAATGTAATCCTTTATTAAAAAATGCAACGTTAACAGTCATCTGAACATTTGTTTATTACATGATATTCATGGTTCAGCACTTACGAAATAAGTAAGAACCTTCTTTATCATAAATCAATTTCCAGTACTCTTTTTTGTAGATCTCCAAGAAATTACTGTATGCACTACGACACGTGTTTATTTATTTTAGGATAACATTTTATTATGCACCGTTAACAATCACAGGCCTGTTATTGAAACGTATAACTTTTTTTAAATAAAATCAGTTTGTATTGACTTTAGGATTACATTTTGTTTCATGGTCTGACAATCATATTCATAGATCTGTAACTTTGAAACAAATAAAAATGGATATACAAGTTTTGCGTTTTTGTTACTTGAAATGAAGTCTACTTTACACTCCTAAAATTTGAACATAAAGATACGAGACACTTGTATACAGTATCAGCATATTCAATTGTACCGCTTAAAGCTTATTTTTCACCGCAAATATACAGATAAAGATAAATTTAACATTACGCGTGCCGAAAATACCCTTTTTTTTTATTCGTCATCGAAAATGTACATCCGCTCCTGATGTAATATATGACTAAGGCGCAAATTTTTTACTAGCAGTCATGTCGAAAACTCATACATGTAGAGATATTCACAAAACCATTATTTATAAATCAAATTGAAAAGTTGAGTATTTAGGGAAATCGTCAGTAAATAATGGATGTCGTATTTAGTGACCAAAAAAGTGATATATAATCGATATTTATATAAGAAATATCAGGAAATTTAATGATGAATGGACTTATTATGTAAGAAACTTGTGTTAAGATTAGAGACCGGATACGCGAGGTTGATGACTCATCTCCCACGAGGGTACTATTAAACATTTGTATTTTTAAAGTTTTGAATTTTATTTATATAATTATACTTATAATAATAAAACGGGTAGGTATATATATATATATATATATATATATATATATATATGCAAACCGTCAAAATCGCCTCCAAAATATATATGCAAAAGTACTACTGGCCTCAAAAACCGGAGCCCAGTGCGTAAAACCGGAGTCCACTAGGAATCGCTGTGTATATGTATTCCAATCGACTAAAAACGTAAAGCTGATGCGTTTAACGAATTTTATGGTGGATGACATTTTGACGGTTACACACATACAGTTATACATCAGAGTTCGAGGAGGTACTACTAGAGCGCATCACCTACTAATACATATATACACGTTGTGAAATACTATTGCCGCTCACGTCTCCACATGTCTACCCGATCTTCTGGCCTCCGACATTTGGCAAACGCGCACGGAGGCTTATTAGTACTGTGTGTGTCCAAGAGATTTTTTTTATTGATATACTACGCTATGTAATGTGCGTTTTGTTGTAGATAAGGCGGCAAAACAGTGTAGGCAAGAAGAGTATTTGTCAGTGTTATTTATTTGAAATAAAATAAGTAATTATTCTATCTGTAAATAAATAGAATCAAATTGTGAAACGTGTAAAATTATTAATAATTTACGTTAACACCTAAAGAAATAGATATGCTGTCTTAACGTCATAAATAAAATGAGGTTCTATATTTCTGAAATCTGAGATTTACGCAAATTAAATCACCATGGAAAATAATGGGTCACAGTTTAGACTTTGCAAAATGCTCCCAAATTAAAGTTTTTTGAAATCTTATATTTAGAAAGACCGTTTACAAAAATGTACTTATCATAATTGCCTCGTATTTGTATAGGTATTAAAATATATAGCTGACAATTGTTGTGCTTATTGGAGGTTTATTACACGCATAAACGTGGTTTCCGGTGTGCGGGGAAAGCGGAGCACTGTTACGTCGGCGCGGGGGCTGAATATGGCTCATTGTCAATCTCCGGCGGTATCTCAGCACCCTTACACGCTACGGCCTATTTGGCCTTAAGATCGACATCTAGATTACCAATGCGTACCACAGTTGATAATTCTCCAATCTTACTACACTTGTTTGATGAGTAGTTCGACTTAAGAAGATATTATAACAAAAATATAATTACTGATATCCGTTGCTGTTTTAGTATAATACCAAGAACATATGTTTCTTCGAACTACTTAAATCAAGTGTCTTTTTGAACATCCAAGAATTGGCGGTACATGTTTGAAGTACTAATGTTTTTGTATATTGCTTCTTATATTATATCTACGCATTTTATTAAATGCATTTCCATTTCTTATATTTTAATATATCTCTCAACATTTTAAACAAAAAAATATAAAGAAAAAATAAATTATAAAACGTAACGATCTGATTTGTTGAAAAATAATTTGGCATTTTTAGTACTTCTGCCAACAAGTAGCTAATAATAATTTCTCTATATTTTCCGTAGAAGTCTTACTAATTACGTATATTCCTGTCTAAAATCTTTAGATTTTACGTAATTATGGCTACGTATATTATTAAATGCATTATATATACTTTAGTATATAATATTATACATATACAATGTGTCCGGGAAAATGTGGGAAATCTCTCGGATTCAGATAGAACATTAAAAAATAAGATGACAAGTTCCCATAATTTTTTTCCTAGCGGCTCTCCCTACGGAGATACGGCCTCCTAAAGGACGCCACTGGAAATCAATTTTTCTTGAATAACTTTTAAACTACTTATTATAATTTAATGAAAATTTAATATGATAAACAGTAGTAAGGACCTCTTAAAATACTGCCCTTAAATTTAAATTAGCTTTTTTAGTTTACCAAGGGCGGACTAGGTTGTGCATTTTAATGCTTACATTTTTAACACCCTGTATGATAAGGAGTTAAAAAAAAACAAATTTAGATACCTTGAACATTAAGCTAAAGAAAAGGTACTCTTGTTCATTGTCGATAAAATGAACCGTTTTCGAGGAAAAAAAAATAAAAGAATTAATGTTTTATTTCTATTAAAAAGAACCATGTTTTTTATTTTTTTTTGTCTGCAACAAAGTGTGATACAAAAGTCTGAAATAAAACTGTTTTCAGTACTAAAAAACGCATTGTTTTTCCAAACGTTACTATGGTACCAACGAATTAATAAATATCTTGCATTGACGTGTAAATTTTAAATCTTGTAATCTTTCATATTGTTAACACGTTGATCCTTTACTTCGATATTAATTTATTGAATTTTGAATATCTTGGTAAATTTAATTTGATAATGGGATACACATTTAGTGAGTATGCAGATATGCATCTTATGTACGGTCTTGCATCTTGCAATGCTTTGGAAGCAAGAAGGTTGTATGAAGAAAGATATCCTAATCGCAATATTCCAAATCAGAAAACATTTCAGCGACTTGACCAACGTCTAAGAGAGACTGGTGGGCGATTCCAGTTAATAAGGTAACATTATTGACATTCTTTAATGTTTTAGGAAGTTTTGCAAAAAAAAAGTACTGATGCTGGTGTGAGAAGAACAGTACGTACGGTGCAATTGGAGAAAAATATTTTGGATACTGTAGGTGATACTCCTTCAATAAGCACTCGAAGATTAGCCGCGCAGCTTAATACGTCAAAAACGACAATTCATGAAGTACTTAAAGAACAGTTGTTTTGCCCTTATCATCTGCAAAAAGTGCATCTACTACTTCCTGAAGATTTTCCTCGTAGAATCCAGTTCGCAAACTGGCTGTTAGATCAGCAACGAACAAACCCAAACTTCATTAGCACTATTCTTTTTACCGATGAAGCAGGGTTTACCAAAAATGGTATTGTAAATTTACATAACTCGCATGTATGGGCTGATGAAAACCCTCATGCCACTGTCGTTCATCGTTATCAACATCAGTTCCAATCAATTGTTTGGGCAGGAATAATTGGCAATTTTTTGATTGGACCATGCGTATTGCCGCCACGATTGAATGGTGAACTTTATTTACAGTTCCTTCAGAACGCTTTTCTGGATTCAATAGAGCATTTGCCACTTGCAACCCGCCAAAGCATGTATTTAATGCATGATGGGGCCCCACCTCATTTTAGCGTTGCTGTACGCGACCACCTGAATAACGTCTATTCAAACCGTTGGATAGGCAGAGGAGGTCCCATTGCCTGGCCTCCACGGTCTCCCGACCTAACGCCAATGGATTTTCACCTGTGGGGTCATCTCGAAACCTTGGTGTATTCCTCTCCGGTTGATACTAGGGAGGAACTTTTATAGAGAATCACATTTCATTGTGATGTGATAAGAAACAATGCTGGGTTGTTGTGGCGAGTACAGCAGTCCTCTATTCGTCGTGCCCGCGAGTGTATCAGAGTTCACGGAGACCATGTTGAACCCACTTATGAAGTTTTTAATTGATTATTTCTAATTAGCGTATTTAGGTTCAATCGTTGCAAGCTTTAGTGAGTACATTTCTAAACATAATTTTTGTTAAGGTGCCTTTCTGGGACAAAACTGCATTTCTAAGAATCTTTGTAATTTTGTCGTATTAAATAACCTAAACTAAAACTTTTTTGTTCCTGGAATGACTTTTGTATCACACTTTGTTGCAGACAAAAAAAATAAAAAACATGGTTCTTTTTAATAGAAACAAAACATTAATTCTTTTATTTTTTTTTCCTCGAAAACGGTTCATTTTATCGACAATGAACAAGAGTACCTTTTCTTTAGCTTAATGTTCAAGGTATCTAAATTTGTTCTTTTTAACTCCTTATCATACAGGGTGTTAAAAATGTAAGCATTAAAATGTACAACCTAGTCCGCCCCTGGTAAACTAAACAAGCTAATTTAAATTTAAGGGCAGTATTTTAAGAGGTCCTTACTACTGTTTAACATATTAAATTTTCATTAAATTATAATAAGTAGTTTAAAAGTTATTCAAGAAAAATTGATTTCCAGTGGCGTCCTTTAGGAGGCCGTATCTCCGTAGGGAGGGCCGCTAGGAAAACAATTATGGAAACTTGTCATCTTATTTTTTAATGTTCTATCTGAATCCGAGAGATTTCCCACATTTTCCCGGACACATTGTATATATATATATATATATTATAATATATAAGTATAGTATATATAATAATAATATAATACTTCGTATAGAAAGTAAAATAGGTTTATCTTATTAAATTAATTTCCGCACATATAGATTATTTTTCAAAAATCTTAACCCGTTTGTTTTAATATGTGTTTTCATGTACAGTTTGAAAGAGATTTTTAAAAATTATTGTAACATGAGATATGACATTATTATTAATCTTTACAGCTTCACTTTCATTATACCGTACTTATAATTTAATGATCAAGTTAAATTTTATGTCATGTTATTTAAGTATTCATTACAAGAACATATATGACTAGGAGTTTTTTATTTCTAATACTATCTAGAAATTTCAAATATGTGTTTTGTTCTCATATAGTATACTTTCATTGTAAAACTTTGTATTTAAAAATCAAAAAGATCTAGTTGTAGCTAAATTCGTACGCCTCTCAATATGCAAATATACGAAAAATAAATGTAATAATATACCAATGTATAGATAAATTTCAATATACATATTTAAAATATTTGCTTCATATAACAACACACAATACAATACAATCATTATATATCAATACAATGAACGCCTGTAACACTAAATTTACGGGGCAAGTACTTCCCCGCATCAGATGTGCGTGTTCGCTTTCCTAGCAGAAATTTGTTTACATATTTGGGCAACACCGCTGGAGGTAAATACGTCGAGTACCTTTGTCAATTTATATACTGTAGGAGGCTACTTAGCAGTTCTATAGGTAGAGTCTAGTTCCTATTTTGAATATACCTAGATTTTGTATATCTTAAAAATTGAAATTTGTTTCCCCTCTCTTGATGCCTCTGTTAAGGAAGTACAATTTATCATTTTACAGTAGAATACACTTAGATAAATATATTTGTTAGGGTGGAGGTCTGGGCGCGTGTTAGGTACACGGGCGTCCTCAGGTGGTGTGCAAGGGGTGCAAAAAACACGGGCGGCCAAATTAATTGTAGAGTAAAGAATATCTTTAAAGAAAACTCTAGAGACAGCTGTAATATTATGAAGTGTTAAATAAACACTACAATTACTTTACCAACTACTGTTTACATTTTTTTTGTCGGAATCGCAATGAACGTAAAAGCGAAAACGCAAAATTTGTAAACAAGGGTTATTATATTTCGAGCGGCAGCGCGCCGCATCGGCATATATCGAATTACACAAATAAAAATCTTATCTGGAACTTCTGGAAAAACAATAACTTTTATTCCTTCTTCGAACCGAATTCTATTGTAATTGTCTGCACTTTTCCAGAATTTTATAATACTACTTATAAATAAGAGATCCGAATAACCGACCAACATTATTCATTAACAAACTTACGCGTTGTAAATAGGCCTGGTTGTAAAGTTATAGAGGTGTGCTGTAATACTTTGGTGAACTAGACGTTTTAAGCTACACTCTGTGCACATTTGTGAAGAATATACATTAATTATATATACTATATCCGTAGCAGTGGCGGTTTCTCCTATTGTTTGCAGGTTTGCACAACCTCCAAAAATAATAATTGTATCTACATTTTTAAAATTATAAATTAAAGAATTTATACTATCTCACAGAATAAATTAACTATTTATAATGTAGACTTCTATGTATTATATTATTTCCTTTTGGTGTCTAAACATGTAACGCAACCGTTTGTATCTAATTCCATAGGATTGTTTGTAGACAAAATGCATTCCAAATATTGAATGAATAACGTAAACAAACGTTGTCGCACGTTTTTTGGGTATATCTTAATTTCACAGCCCCGCGTTTGCAGAGTACCGCACAACCTCTTGGAACAGATGTTTTTTGTGCTGGGCAAATAAAAACAAACCTAACTTTGGTAAGTTTTATTATATGAATAGATATCTTTGTGTGGATTTTATATTCTACACCACTTAAATTTAGAATTCCTTTAAAGAATTTTATTATTATTTTTATAATACTCTTGGAAAAAGAGACATATTTATTTATTTTCTTGCGGTCTGTAATTTTTTGGGCCGATGCGATGTATATAGATAGTAAGTTCTTTGTTCAGAAAAAGACCGCTGCTCTGAAGGCCATTGTATTATGATTATGTATTTTTTTTTCTGATAAGAATAGGTATTTATTTTCTTCCTCTTTAGTGAATGGAGTTTCTTTGATATATGTATGAAATAATTTTCAATTGACTACAAAGACGATTCATTTGACTATTTCTTTTTTATTAAATTTTAATTGTAATTTCACACATTTTTAAGAATTTTAGTTTTATTTGATATAGGTAATAATATATTATATAAATTGAGAATCATCAAGAATATTGGAAAATGTCAACTTAGGAAATATGATAGTGACAATAAAGTTAAAGATTTGCGACAAATATGTTAAAAGGTATTATATTCACAACCACAACATTTGCAACCCCCACATTTTTTAAGCACGAGCCGCCACTTATCCGTAGATATATTATAATACTGACTGGCTATTTGAAAAAGGTAAGTTTCGTATAAATATCAATAAGGGATTAATTTTGCAATTTTGGAGTAAATATAAGAACAATTTCTAATACAATTGATTATGCAGGTACTGCATGCAGAAAAACAAAGAGGCTTTCGAGTTCTCAGTATCGAAAAAGAAAATTAGAAAAAGAAGAAGAAAGGAAACAGATGGCGGGAGCGTTTAAGAAATTTCTGAAGACTGATGATGTTCCTGCTGCAACCTTCGAAAGGCCTTTGCCTCATAGAACTCAACCGGATATGGACAGTAGCAAAATTAAGTATCACTTTGAAGTCACTTCAGTAGATTTGCCATCAACATCAACCTCAACGGAAACACCATATTTGCCGTCAACATCAACCTCAACGGAAACACCAGATTTGCTTTCACAATCTACGGCAAGTGAATCTCAACTTCAAATTGTAACATCAGAAGAGGAGAATTTAGTATTATCTGAAGACCATAATGAAGTTATTGAAGATGGTGGCAAGTATGGAGATCCAGCTACATGGAAGCATCCCATACAGTCCACAGTAAGACGAATCATTATTGAAAATGGACCAGTTCAGGTTACCAAAAAAAAATATCCAGCTGACCTAAAAGGTAGGAAATTTTCGAAAAATTTTTATAAACGTACTTTAAAAAATGGTGAAACAGTAAATAGATCTTGGTTGATTTACTCCGAAAAAAATTATTCTGTATATTGTTTTTGTTGCAAACTATTTTGTATTGATGATAAGAAAATGAAATTAACTAGTACAGGTTTTAACGATTCGCAGTATCTCTCTAACCATTTAAAAAGACACGAAACTAGTTCAACACAATAAAAAATTATAATTCTTTAGTAGAGTTAAAGGAGAGCTTGCAAAAGGGTGTTACAATTGATGCAACCAATCAAAAATTATTTGAAATGAAACAAAGATATTGGTTCAATGTTTTGGAAAGAATGTTGTATATTGTGCAGTTCTTATCAAGACAGTGTCTTGCATTCCGAGGAAAACAATCAAAATTATTTCAGACGAACAACGGCAATTTTTTAAAATTGCTTGAAATGTTGTCTAAATTTGATCAAGTTACATCAGATCATCTCAAAAAAGTTGGTCAAAGTAAAAACACAAATAAAAGTGCGGTTCTCTATGTTGGACCTAGAATTCAAAATGAATTGATTAATATTATGGCCAGTGCAGTAAGAAACAAAATTGTAGACGAAATTAGGAAAGCAAAATATTATAGCATTATTTTGGACTGTACACCTGACAAAAGTAAAATTGAACAAATTAGTCTCATAATCAGATATGTTGCGATTGAGAAGGTTAATGTCGAGATAAAAGAGAGTTTTATTGCATTTTATCCAGTTACTGATACAACTGGTAGAGGTCTTTCTGAATTTGTGTTAAATGAATTATCTAATCTACATTTGGATATGGACAATCTTCGCGGACAGGGTTACGACAATGGATCCAATATGAAAGGGAAAAATTGTGGTTTACAGAAATTAATTCTAAATAAAAATTCAAGAGCATTTTTTGTTCCCTGTTCCTCCCATTCTCTAAATTTAGTAGTTAATGACGCAGCAAAAGCATCTAATCAAATTGTTAATTTCTTTTTAACTGTTCAAAATTTATACAACTATTTTTCATCCTCTACACAACGTTGGCATATTCTTAAAAATAACATAAAATCTTTAACCTTAAAACAAGTAAGTGAGATAAGGTGGGAAAGCCGCATAGATGCAATAAGGCCTTTCATCCATGAAATAGGAGGAATTTATGATTCACTAGAAGAAATAGGTAATGATAATTCCAAAGATGCTAGTATGCGATTAGAAGCAATAGCCCTTGCCAAAAAAATTCAAAATTTTAATTTCATTTGTTCTGCATTTTTTTGGTATGAACTTTTGCTAAAAATTAACGTAGTAAGCAAACAGTTACAAAATAAACAAATAAATCTACAGAGTGCACTTTGACTACTTAAGAATTTAAAAACGTTTATAAAAGAATGTCGTACTGATGAATTTTTTCAATTACATAATAGAGCAGTCTAAAAAAATCGCGGAAGAAATTGACGCCAATTCAGAATTTGAAGTTCAAGATAACATAGTTCGCATTAGAAGAAAAAAAAGAAATTTTGATTACGAAGCACAAGATGAACCCATAATAGATAAAAAATAACAATTTAAAGTCAATTGCTTTTATATTGTACTTGATCAAATTTACAATTCATTAGAAGAACGGTATATACAAACACAGAATCTTAACACAGAATTCGGATTTCTGTACAATTTACAATATTATTCTCAACCTGAAAATTCAAGTGAACTCTTAGGTTTTTGTAAAAATTTAGAAACAAAATTAACAGATATCAACACAAATGAAAGTGACATAGATTACTTGCAACTATATGAAGAAATTAGATCCTTAACTCTACCCGACATTTCTTCAAATGACGTTGGCTCCATTTTGAATTACATTGTTGAAAAAGGTTTTAATGAAATTTATCCAAATTTAACAATAGCTATTAGAATTCTCCTAACATTACCAGTCACAGTTGCTTCAGCAGAACGTTCATTTTCAAAATTAAAAATAATAAAAAATTATCTTAGATCCTCAATGGTGCAAGAGAGGCTGTTCAATCTATCATTATTATCAATTGAACATACAATTAGTGAAACTTTAGATTTTTCAAATTTGATCAAAGAATTCGCCAATACCAAAGCACGAAGAGCAAAATTTTAATTAGATTATTTATATGTTACCTATGTGTTATGTATATTGTATACGTAAGTATTATTAATTTTTGTTTTTTTTTTTTGTCCATAAAATTAAGAAAAAAATTTTTTTGTTTCATTTCAGAAAGGGGGGCATCCAATTTCTTTTTGCACACAGGCGGCTGAGTTCATAGGGACGCCCCTGATCTAGGCTAAGGTGAAGTTGGGTAATTGTAATTATTGAGACCATTACAATAATTAAATATTATACGCATTAAAAATTTGTTTAATATTATTTGTCCAACATTTTTATGATTTATGCAGCCTATATTTAGATCATAATATTTGTTAGCTACAGATTTTAGGTATTTAAATACATTTTTTTTGTAGCATATATCCGGTAACAAATAAATAGAAGTTGTATATATATAAAACATTCGATCCTCAATACCTACTTTTCTTGCAATAATGAAGAAGAGTATTACGATCTCTTAAGTGGATAAGAGAGTGACTTTTGATTTCCATTGGAGTAGCTAATATTATCGCTTTGCACTGTTCACAATTGCCAATAATATTAGCTATGTTTTTATATAAATATCCACACACAAAAGCTATTGTTGCTTCGTCAGTCTTTTCATCTTTCACATTTAAAACAAAACGTTTTCAACATTTACGTCTTCTGTTTCTGTATCATCTTCCGAACTCGCAT
Source organism: Melolontha melolontha (assembly GCA_935421215.2). Lineage (NCBI taxonomy): Eukaryota > Metazoa > Arthropoda > Insecta > Coleoptera > Scarabaeidae > Melolontha > Melolontha melolontha. The sequence continues at coordinate 94,583,163 of OW285238.1, read as the reverse complement.
TACTGGCAAAAATAAATTTTCGAAATGATGTCATTAGCTGCAGGTGTCCATCTTCTTCACAGTTCGCGCCCATTGAGTGAGACGACATATAATTTTGAATTAACTTACTTTTAAAGTATGGACCGAATGCACTACAAGAAGGATTAATATTTCTTCCTCCGTGCTGCCTTATCTGCCCAAAATAATTTTCAAGGGCATCTTGATTACAGAGTCTGGGATAAAAGTAGGTAAAACCTAATTTTTTGACTTCTTCCTTAAGTAAAATAAAACCTTCAAGGGGTTTCACCCAGTTTTGCAAAGAAGGTGGCGTTACTTTTTCCCTTTTTTGTCAATGTAATACATCTTCATGATGCGTAATATTGTATTTTTCCAAAAGGCCAAGTGTTTTGATTGTGTACTCACTGCACACTTTAAGCCATGTATAGATGATTTTGTTCCTCCATTGACACTGTCAAAGACATCATTAAAAAATAACAATATCTTTGCAGTGTCTATTCCCTCACTTTCCATTACAACTTTGCCATCAAAACTTCTGGAATCTAAAATTAGTAAAGCAATAGTTAATTTTAAATATATTAAAAATATATTAACTTACTGTCTAAACTCATTCTTGTAATAGTTGATGCAACTTGGCAGCTGAACACTTGGGTGCAACAAGACACCTTCATTTTCCTAATTTTGCTGGACACTACATGTCCCTCGGTTAATTTTTTCATTAGTCGAAATCTACCTGATGGTGCATCTATTAAATAAGCATTGAAAATATCTTTCCATCTTGCTGTACATAATTGATTGTCTTCATCAAAGTAATAAAGATCTTTTGATATTAAATTATTCCTAATTCCTTTTAATAGGTGTGGTGGATCAAATAGGGGAATAATTTTCTTGCCCTCGATTTCAAATATTCGTTCATACCTAATTTCGCCACTTCTTAAATATTTACTTTCGGTCTCTGTAATTAGTGCATTAATTACAGCTATATTTGTTGATCCCTGATCACAAATACATGCCATTATTCAAAACCCAGTATCATGGACTGCAGAGATAATTTTCTTAATTTGCATTATTAAAGCAGGTGTTTTTGTCATACCTTCACAGAAAGAATATGCAATCGGTTGCTTCCATTTGGAAAATAACCCCTTTATCATGAATGTCAAAACATGGTCTGCAATTTTACTTTCTCTGAGAGTTCCATCGTCTATAAAGCCTTCCACAACATCGCTTTTTTTATTCGACTTAAAATGTGGTTGTAATTGCATTTCATCAAAGAGAAGTATGCAATACTTATCTTTTTCCGGCATCTCATTACCAATATTCTTTATACTCTCAAATATACATTTATTCACACCTGGTCTAATTTTAATTTGATTTAAAATTGCACTTAGGGTTTTCCTTGATGGTAACGAAAAGATTTTTGATAATAATGGGTAGCCCTTGCCACTTTGCTTATATAGTGTAAGTGCCAGTAGCTTATCTTCATAACTAAATCTTCTACCTCTTAATTTCTTGCAAGCATTACCTATTTGTGATTTAAAAAATCTAGCAACAAGTGGATTTAGCTTAGAAAACCCTTGATTAATAAATTTTGCTGATGCAAATATACTTGCTAGCAATAATCTTTTCTTTGTATTTTGATTTCTGTAACGTTGCAGTCTTCTTTTTAATTTGCTAATCTGAGCTAATGCTTGTTTTTCATTGGGAGATAAACTGGAGATTCTGGTATTAATTTTAAACATGTCTGTAAGAAACAGATTTAAGTATTAATAGAAAAATAATTTTTAAACATTTTATTGACATAATTAATATTAAACATTAATATACAAGATTGTAGTAACTATTTTTTCTTACATTTCTTTTTAGGAACATACACCTTAATATCATCGGGTTCCTGTTGCTTTACTTGATTCTCAGCATCTAAAAGAGTTATCACATTAATGCATATAAATATCTTATATGTATATATATATATATATAGTAAACCTAATCAGTAGGCGATTAAAGGTCTGTATATTACTTCAAAATATATGTATTTAAAAAACTCTACATGTTTCGGCTGTATACGCCTTTTTCAAGAGAATACAAAATATGAATGACAGGATATAAATGTCAAGTAATTAAGTTGCTATGGTTTAAATTATTCAAAGATACATTCTAGTAATAATAATAAATCATGCCTTAGTATTCCAAAAAATAGATAACAAGGTGTGAAAATATGTGTTGTTCGCTGCTAGCAATTTGTGTCTCCTTCTGGGTATGAACTTGTGTGTTGGTAGCTGCTGGCATATTGCGTCTCTCTATGGGTGTGTGGTTTTGTGTGAGAGCGTAAGTGTAGGGTTTTGTATGTCGGTGCGTTCGTGCGTGTGTTTAGTGATCGGTCGCATGAATTTAGAGAGGTCGGATAACCAGCCGTTGCGTAGGGCCGCCAACCCTTTCCCGACAACTTCTTTACAATTCCGTGCAGTACTTCGACGGTCTGACCCCCGCCCCAACGAGGCAAGGCGCAGACAGGCGAAGCGCACCCTGTACGGGGTTGCTCATCGCAACTAAGGTAACACTCTTAGTGGCTACCTCGGTCGACGATGGTCACACTTATGCCATCTTAACGTTTTCCGCCGAAGCGGGGGCATAGCACACACGTCGAACGTGTGTGTGCTGTTAACGGCAACCTAGCCAGGTTGTCGCCCAGGACCGGTCCTAGTGGTGTGTGCATTGCGCGGCGACGAGATCTCGTCGCCGCGCAATGCACACACCACTAGGACCGGTCCTGGGCGACAACCTGGCTAGGTTGCCGTTAACAGCACACACACGTTCGACGTGTGTGCTATGCCCCCGCTTCGGCGGAAAACGTTAAGATGGCATAAGTGTGACCATCGTCGACCGAGGTAGCCACTAAGAGTGTTACCTTAGTTGCGATGAGCAACCCCGTACAGGGTGCGCTTCGCCTGTCTGCGCCTTGCCTCGTTGGGGCGGGGGTCAGACCGTCGAAGTACTGCACGGAATTGTAAAGAAGTTGTCGGGAAAGGGTTGGCGGCCCTACGCAACGGCTGGTTATCCGACCTCTCTAAATTCATGCGACCGATCACTAAACACACGCACGAACGCACCGACATACAAAACCCTACACTTACGCTCTCACACAAAACCACACACCCATAGAGAGACGCAAGCTGCCAGCAGCAACCAACACACAAGTTCATACCCAGAAGGAGACACAAATTGCTAGCAGCGAACAACACATATTTTCACACCTTGTTATCTATTTTTTGGAATACTAAGGCATGATTTATTATTATTACTAGAATGTATCTTTGAATAATTTAAACCATAGCAACTTAATTACTTGACATTTATATCCTGTCATTCATATTTTGTATTCTCTTGAAAAAGGCGTATACAGCCGAAACATGTAGAGTTTTTTAAATACATATATTTTGAAGTAATATACAGACCTTTAATCGCCTACTGATTAGGTTTACCATATCATACCAAGGTCACGAAGTTATTATATATATATATATATATATATATATATATATATATATATATGCTGATTAGGTTTACCATATCATACCAAGGTCACGAAGTTATTATATATATATATATATATATATATATATATATAATAACTTCGTGACCTTGGTATGATATGGTAAACCTAATCAGTAGGCGATTAAAAAAAAAAAGGCGTATATAGCCGAAACATGTAGAGTCTTTTAAATACATATATTTTGAAGTAATATACAGACCTTTAATCGCCTACTGATTAGGTTTACTATATATATATATATATATATATATATATATATATATAATAACTTCGTGACCTTGGTATGATATGGTAAACCTAATCAGTAGGCGATTTAAATACATATATTTTGAAGTAATATACAGACCTTTAATCGCCTACTGATTAGGTTTACCATATATATATATATATATATATATATATATATTGTGATGACTCATCCATCAACGCGTAGCGCGGCATACCCTCTAGCATTTTCTCAATCGTTCTGCCTGCGTCTAGAACATATTCACCACAATATAAAAGCCGCGTCGAAGAAGGGATGGACATTCATTCAATACCCAAGTCTCGCGAAGTAAACATAAATATAGTTACATAAATATAAAATACATAAATGTACTTATTGTTGTTAATAGTTAGTTTTATATTGTTATACGTTTTAATATTAATATAGTGTGTGTGTCTAAAGTTATTGTTAGTTTTATTTAAGAACCCGAAAAGACAAACATTACAGTGGTATTCAGGTGTGGACTAATTAATAAATAATAAACTAAGTAGACAATTAAGTGTTAGTTAAGTATTCGATTAAATAAATATACAGTGCGGAAAGACGTTATTTTAAATATCGTGATGGCCAACAGAATGAAACTAACGGAATTAAAAGTGTCCGCGTTAAAACGAGAATTAGAAGAGAGGGATGAGGATACAACTGGCAAAAAGTCGATCCTCCAGCAACGGCTTCGCAATGTGTTGATCCAAGAAGGCGAGGATCCAGAGAATTATGTCTTTCAAGTTCCAGGCGGAGATGCTGACGTGAATTTGCTGTTAATTCAAATGCAACAAATGGAGCAGAAGAACCTGGAAGCTTCTGGAAACTTAGCGAAAACTCTAGAACAAATGGAACAGAAGAATCTGGATAGTGCGAAAAATATGGAACAACGATTAATAGAGAATGCGCAAATTCAAATGCAACAAATGGAGCAGAAGAACCTGGAAACTTCTGGAAACTTAGCAAAAACTCTAGAACAAATGGAACAGAAGAATCTGGATAGTGCGAAAAATATGGAACAACGAATAATAGATTCACAAACTAAAATGGAGCAGAAAAGCCTGGAAACTTCTGGAAACTTAGCGAAAACTCTAGAACAAATGGAGCAGAAGAATCTGGACAGTCTGAAAAGTTTGGAACAGCGTTTAATAGATTCACAAGCGCAGATGGAGGAAAGAAACCTAGAAACTTCTAGAATTCTCGAGAAAAATCTAGAAAAGAAATTACTGGAAAATTCTAGAACTTTCGAGAAAAATCTGGAACAAATGGAGCAAACTTTGGAAATGATGGAAAAGAAGAATTCTGAAAATTCGAGAGCTTTGGAGAGAGTTCTAGAACAACGACTAGCGGAAAACTCAGAAGCGTTAAAGGAAGAGGTTTTCATAGCTGTAGAAGACAAAATTGGAGAACATTCTAGACTTTTAGAAGCAATAATGACTCAGATGAAATTACCCGTTACCACGAGTCATTATAATCCCAAGCAGGTCAACGAAGAAGTTATACCACGGCCCATCGAAATAAAAGAAGAACTTGTGGCTATTTCAAAGACCAGAATCAAGCCACCAACCTTTGATGGAAAGACGTCATGGGCAAATTACCTGACGCAATTCGAAGCGGCCGCAGAAGCAAACGCATGGTCTTCTGCCGAGAAGGCGACTGCTTTAGTCATAGCATTGAGGGGTGATGCTAGTGATATTTTGCAGACATTGCCTCCTGAGGAACGTAAAGATTATTCTCAACTCATTAAACGCTTGGAGATAAGATATGGCCATGCGCATTTGGAGCAAGTATACCATACCCAACTGAAGAATCGATCACAGAAGAAAGGCGAGATACTTCAGGAATTTGAGGCAGATATTGCTCGTCTAGTTCGACTTGCATATCCGATGGCACCAGATAATTTCATGGAACACCTAGCGGTCCAGACGTTCATAGATGGTCTCCGGGATATTGATACGCAGCAAGCATTAAGGTTGGCAAGACCGAAAACCTTGATCGATGCTTTGGCGCACACGCTTGAGTTTGAGACTGCAAAACAAGCCTCTCGGAACCATGCTCGTGTCTGCACTGTTGACAAGCAGGAAAATGAGGAGTTCATGGAGCAGGTGGTTAGTAGAGTTCTAAACCAGATCAAATCAAATAAAAGAGTACTGCGATGCTGGAATTGTGGAGAGATTGGTCACGTTCGGAGTAAATGTGGTAAGGTGGCCAAGAAAGCATCGTCTGAGCAGCAGGAAAATTAATGCGGGTCGATGAGCGGGGGCAATCATCGATCCAGCATCAGGAAGCCCCAAGAACGCCTGGCCAAGTCGCATCCTTGCAACATCAAACCAACGGCCTGTATGTGGACGCTGTTATGGAAAAAAGGACCTATGCTTGCTTGCTAGATACTGGATCGACGAAAACCATTGTACGACCCGATTTAATATCCAGGAATAAAGAATTACTTTCTAGCAAATGGAGACTTAGGACAGCTACTGGAGAAGCAGCTTCTGTGGCAGGTGAAGTAGATGTCAATTTTATCATAGGACCAACATCAATCCGACATCGCGTTCTCGTAGCCGACATAAAAGAACAAATAATCTTGGGATTAGACATCATGAACACCTACGGCTTCCAGTTAAACATGAAAGAAGGCACTTTAAAAATAAATAATGAGGAATTGTTTCTTCATGGGAAAAATTGTGGGAGTGTACAAGTAATTACAGCAGAGAATGTTGTTCTGGATGCAAGAAGTGAGACATTTTTGACGGCGTGTATGGAAGGTGATTATTTGGACGGAAATGTTACAATGTTGGAACCAAAAGCTGATGATGACGAAGTCGGCCGAGGAATAGTAGTTGCCAAAATGCTGGTTAAGACTCGGAAGACTGTACCGATAAGGGTAATGAATGTGAACCATTACCCTGTTTCATTGAAGAAGGGTACTATTCTGGGGTGGTGTTCGCCAGTGTCGGCTGTCGTTCATCGGATAGAGGCGAAGAAGAATAGATTCGTGCAGGTTCCTGAGAAATTGTCCAAGATAATCGACTCCGCCTGTCAAGGATTGAGCAAGAAGGAACAAAGCCAAGTTAAGGACCTAATCAAACATTATGAAGATGTCTTTGAAACTGAAACTGGTTCGAAGAAAGCTCGATTTGGGGTAACCATCGAGAAACAGCAAGATTTGTTTACGGTGCCGCCAGGCTTCGCGCTTGCTCATTGCGTAGCCCGAGATCTGCGAATGGCCAAGGGAATTGCCAGGGAATTTAAAGAGAGATTTGGCAGAATCGAAAAATTAAGGCAGCAGGGACCAGCAATTGGGAAGAGTCTCCAAATACTAAATGAAGGACAGCCCATATTTTATTTGGTCACGAAAGAACTGTCGAGCCTGAAGCCAACCTATCGTGCCTTATGGGAGGCCCTGGCCCACTTACGCGAACAAATGTTACAGCAAGACATTCTGAAATTAGCAGTTCCAAAATTGGGTTGTGGATTGGACCGCCTGGACTGGAGAATTGTAAGGAGCATGTTGGAAGTAATCTTCCGACATACTGGTATGGAAATTCTGGTATGCAGCTACCGGCTTGAATATTCCTGTCCATCCAGGCAAGATAAGACCGTGGACTGTTATTTCGCTATGACGTCACAATGTAACAAAGGCCCTACCTGTCGATTTCGCCATCGGTTGAGGGAACCAAAACATGACATGTTTCGGGACGAAACTTCATTCTTAAGAAGGGGGCAATGTGATGACTCATCCAACAACGCGTAGCGCGTCATACCCTCTAGCATTTTCTCAATCGTTCTGCCTGCGTCTAGAACATATTCACCACAATATAAAAGCCGCGTCGAAGAAGGGATGGACATTCATTCAATACCCAAGTCTCGCGAAGTAAACATAAATATAGTTACATAAATATAAAATACATAAATGTACTTATTGTTGTTAATAGTTAGTTTTATATTGTTATACGTTTTAATATTAAGATAGTGTGTGTGTCTAAAGTTATTGTTAGTTTTATTTAAGAACCCGAAAAGACAAACATTACAATATATATATATATATATATATATAATAACTTCGTGACCTTGGTATGATATGGTAAACCTAATCAGTAGGCGATTAAAGGTCCGTATATTATTTCAAAATATATGTATTTAAAAAACTCTACATGTTTCGGCTGTATACGCCTTTTTCAAGAGAATACAAAATATGAATGACAGGATATAAATGTCAAGTCATTGACTTGACATTTATATCCTGTCATTCATATTTTGTATTCTCTTGAAAAAGGCGTATACAGCCGAAACATGTAGAGTTTTTTAAATACATATATTTTGAAATAATATACGGACCTTTAATCGCCTACTGATTAGGTTTACTATATATATATATATATATATATATATATATATATATATATATATATATATGGTTACAAGTATCTATATTTGATGGACCAGCTTCCACTTTATCAAGATCAATACCAGATTGTGATGAACTTGTGTCGCATGGATTGCTTCCCATGGTAGAATCTGTAGTAAGTTTAATATTAAATATCTGCCATCTAGGGAATGCACACTAGTATTATTACCTAACATCAATAATTTCGGAATTGCTATAGCAAACAATCTGTTGTTGCGACTAATATCAGCAGGTAAAAAATGTGTACGACATAGTTGATGACTTTTATAAATTTGCTCTCTTGGTAATTTTTCTAATTCTGGGTTCTTTACCACCTCAAGCCACTTTGAAAATCTTTCTGGAAATTTGCTTGGGTTTGGGAACAGGTGTCTTGGGCTAGTTCTGTCAGTGCAGCCAAACACTGCACACTTATTCATTGCTACAATATAAGAAAACAATAATTGATGGCTATATTTTAAAATATGGCATGGTAATATTTTCAAAAAATAATTATTGAAAACTCTAAAGTTAAGGAATATGTCGCCAGAATATTTTTGAAAATATGTAGTATTAATTAGTGAAATTAGTATTCAATGAAGTATCATCAAATGTAAAAAGTAATCATTAAAATAATACTTACCAACAATGTATGTTACAGAAGATATAGAAATATATTGTTTTTACACTTAAGATACTAATACACAAAATACTATTAACTATACAAACACACTAGACTAACAAAACTATGTACTAATTAATTAAAAACAAAATAGAATATGTATATTATGATTTAGCAAACACGTGGAATAATGATTAGTACAAAACTTGCAAAATATTAAACGAAGGCAATTCAAACAACATTCACCAAACAAAATATAAACAAGTATGGCGGAAAACGGAAATATATCGGTATAAGGTGTCTTCCTTGCGTATTTTCAGTTCCGGTATATAATGCCACCCAGGCGCGGCTCGTGATGACGTATTTTGGTTTGCATACAATGATCCGAGTGCTTCGTGTATTCTCGTGTACTAACTGTAACGTTTGCTTAGTAAACACCGAAAACACACGAGGCACTCGTATCATTGTACTGCAAACCAAAATACGTCATCACGAGCCGCGCCTGATGCCACCTACCAGAACGCCGTAAACTTAGAATATATATATGGTTAAACATTGTCTATTTAAAATCGCACCCCGTGGCTATATTCGTTTAGTAAAACATTGCTTTTCTATACTTGTTGTTTAATATACTATTGTAAACACTATGCCATTATGATTTGGACTTTTGTTGTATTCTCAATACCGTGCGCTGTTGCCATGTCGACCACTCTTTATAGTTGACCATATTTATTCATAGATTTCTTAAGAATATGAGCAACGAAGACTTTTTGGTGAAAATAACGCTAAAAACTATCTCATTTTTCATACCAAAACCTTCTATTATGTTTAATTATAATCTTTTTAGATATAGAGACTACAAAGACTTGGCAACAATACTATATTTAGTACGCCATATGAAACCGAGATAGCGTGCACATCTTGCCCGAAATTTCGTATTTGAATGTTGTGTGTTAGTGTTTTCTTGTATTTATGGTTATATAAAGTCGGCAATTTCAACTGATTGATTGCATTAAAATCTCTAAATTAGAACATTTTAATATTGGTACGTTGGCCGCATTTCTCATTTTTGTATATGATAAATGTCATGATTATTTATTTATAGAGTTTATAAGTTTAGATATAGAAAAATTACTTGTTTGACTGTATGGTTATGGACAGAAATATATATCTATACTCTATAGCATTGAAATTTATAAGAATATAATTTTTAAGTAAATATAGGAAATTAATATATAAATTATAATGAGTATAGAGATAACTCAATTTAATCATGGTAATCTAATGAATAAATACAAACATTTTTTAAATGATGGTTTATACTGGCATCAAATCCTAGTAAGAATTTGTATTTGTTGATTTCTAATAAAAATTAACAGTTCATTCCTTAATTGTGTTTCTTCAATATAGGTACAAAATGTAGAAGATTTGGACAGAGATGCTGTGCTTAGAACAATAATGAAATCCTGTAAACCTGCTCATTTTATTCCAATTCAGTATACATCTTCTAACAATACAGCTACTTTTTTGGTAAAAAATTGTGGCCCAGCACTTCAGAAATTATGCAGTCAGAATTTAATTGTAATAAATCCATACAATCATAATAAACCGGTATGTTACTTTGACGTATATTTTATTTTACTAAAATAAATCTGATTTTAGTTTAAAATTTCAATAAAACTATGTTATGCTAATAGTAATGATTTAAAGATTAATATACATCTTAATCTAACTAGTGTATTGAACAAAAGATTTAGTCAAGAAACTTCTATATTGAATTTAGAACATTTTGCTAAAGATAAAGGTAATTACACACACATACATAACGTGTGTTCATTTGAAAAGTCAATCTAGGTTACTTTGAAATTTTGATAGAATAAGACGCATATATATTAGTATGTGTTTGTTGTTCCATAAACGTAAATCCAAATGACATTGATAATGTCAAACACATTTGTTATTTATTTGTATTCAAAATATACGACTTCGTAGGTTAAGTAGTAAATTTTAATTTACGATATACTTCAAAATGTTCTCAGTAAATCACATGCTACAAGATTGACTTCTTAAATGAACACCCGTTATATATATACATGTATAATAATTAATATTTTAGTATAATTTGTAATAAATTAATTTTTTTTTTAGAATTAGAACAGTATTGTGCATTATCTCAATCTAAGTTATTTTTTTATGTATTGAATTTAGTCAAAAATGTACCGTTTAAAACTTTAAAATTATCAAATAATGACATTGATTCGTTATGTTCTATGAAAGTTTTGGAAAATGACAAAGATATAACTCTTGACTTAAGAAATAACTGTATCAAGGAAGTATCAGAACTAGATCATTTCCAGCATCTGAATGTCACAGATTTATGGTTAGATGGAAATCCTGTATGTAATAATTACAGTGTAATTGATTATAGCAAAAGTATTAAAGAACATGTAAAAAAACTAGAAAAATTGGATGGTATTAATGTAGACGTAAAGCCATTTCCACCATTCAGACGGAACTTTTTATGTGATTTGACTGGATTTGACTTGGTAGATCAATTTTTGGAACATTATTTTACATTGTATGATGCACATAATCGATCAATTTTAGGAGAAATGTATCACAGAAATGCATTATTTTCAGTCACTAGTATGTATATTCCTCTACAAACTACATCATCTACAGCACAGTAAGGACTTATTGTATAATATAATAATATTTTAAGATCAAATATCTGTATAGTAAGAACATCGATTATCTGAACGGTTACTTATAACATTGAAGATTAATAAGCCTATTACTATATTATTGAAATATTCTATATTCTGAACAGTAAATCAAGTAAATTAATATAATAAGGATAGTAACTTATTAAGCAACAGTTTTCTTATAAGATGACAAATAAATTAAAAATGTAGAAAATTAAACCATATTATTAATGGAATCGTTGAAAATATCTGTAGTTCAAGCTGATTGAATGACACTTTCTAAATAAAGGAGATCCAAAAGAAGTGGGTTCTTGTAATTGGTAAGTCAATGTATGGGACGACCTGGGAGAAATTCGCGAATCGTGGATATCTAAAGATGTATGTAATGGAGGACTATCAATTACTCCATTAATTATGTTCTTTCAAATAAAACGTGCTCCAGGAATCTTACATCAACGGGTCGAGGAATCAATATAATGTTTCTTCAATAAAGCATAATAATCACAATTTTGTTGAGGATATACATTTTCCATTTTGAATGATAGGAATTTTAAGAACATATACAACACACAACATATAGAACACGTAAATCATTTATTTGTTCAACTCTTTTACTTATGTTTATTTATTCATAATATAATTGACATGAATATTGTGTTAACTTTTTAGTGTAATATAGCAATACTTGCTAATATGTAAGTTTAGATTAAAAGATTCATACCACTAAGGCATCATCTAAATCCATTTGAAGATTTAGCACATCTTCATAATATTCTATGGACATATAAATTTTCGTGTCATTCATAAAAGCAAGGCACAGGCTTAACAAATCATTTGTGTATAAAATAAAAAGGAAAGGGCTTCTTTTAGCACACTAGATAAATGGAAATCAAACCATTATTATGTACTATCGTGAGCAAATGAAAGTGCACACTTTATTATGTTGGCATGTCGAAATTTCAAAATTTATCTAATGTATACAGTACTTTTGAAGTGTCAGTGTCAGCATTTAATCATAACATAAATGACATTAGCTTGACAATTTGGTAAAATTTACGCAGCTATAATAGTGCGTTTACTTTCAATTGCTCACGATAGTACATTATTGCATTGATTTATTAAATAAAAAGTAATAGTTTCAAAAGAGAAAGGCTAAATCCAAAAGGAGAAAGTTACAAAGTAATAAACCATTGGTTTATTGTGTCAAATGCACAGCTAAAATCGATATATAACAAGTGTTCATTTGAAAAGTCAATCTACAAGTAGTATCATGTGATTTACTGAGAACATTTTGAAGTATGTCGTAAATTAAAATTTGCTACTTAACCTACGAAGTCGTATATTTTGACAGTTTCATACATAAATAAATAACAAATAATAGGTATTTATTGAAAACTATAACAAATGTTGAAAATATTGTCCTTCAAGATCAATGCACTTTAAAATCCTCCATTCAAAATTTCTGATGATATTCTGCTACATTACTGGATTGTTATTAATTTCCATGCATTTCTGTTCGATTCTCTGTAGCATATCATTCAAATTCAATATAGGTGTTCGAAATATGTTATTTTTTAGATAAGGCCACAAAAATAAGTCGCAAGGTGTTAAATCGCATGAACGTGTAGGCCAGGCAATTTCAGTATTTCGACTAATTATACGCTCATCAAAAAATTCTCTTAAATAATCCAAAGATTCTGCAGTACAGTGACAAGGTGCTCCGTCTGGTTGGAAATATGCATTTTGTAGTTCATCATCATGCAACTGATTGACAAATGGTTGCAAAATTTCCGTACGGTACTTTTGAGCAGTTAACGTTCCCTGAAAAAATATAGGTCCAATGATTCGCCTTTGGTTTATCGCTGCCCAAACACCAATTTTCTCTGGATGTAGCGATTCTTCATTAATTACATGTGGATTTTCACTACTCCAAATTCTTGTATTTTGTGAATTTAGGTATCATCCCGTTTTATAAAACCATTATTCATCAGTAAAGATGACTCTTTGCGAAAGTTGTCCATTATTGTTCATATTTACAAACCAATTACAAAACTGTAGTCTACGTGGGTAATCAATTTCTAACAATTCTTGTACTGCTGTGACACGTTATGGATAAAGTAGCATATCTTTTTTTAATAACTTGTGAGTTGTACCAACAGAAAGGTTTATTTGTTTACTCAAATGTCGAACAGATGTTTGTGGTTCATTTTCCATTATTTCTTCAACACGATTGACAACTTGAGGTGTACGTTTTTTAACTGCTCCGCTGCCTGATTTTCTTAAGAGACTACCAGTTTCAGAAAAAAGTTTTAAAGTTCTATCCAAAGTATTCTTAAATTGTATATAATCTATTTGAATTGATTCGGCATTTACTTGATGAAGATCCATAATTTAAAATAGAAATAAAACTACGGTTCTAATCTTCACTTTAAATCTTTAATCGTAACACGACAATTGTTTCGCCAGCACAGTGGCTTCCTCAGGTGCTTACATCTAAAGAGTTTGTAACGTACTCTTTAGATGTAAGCACCTGCGGAAGCCACTGTGCTGGCGAAACAATTGTCGTGTTACGATTAAAGATTTAAAGTGAAGATTAGAACCGTAGTTTTATTTCTATTTTATATAATCTATTACAAAATGTGGGAACTCAATTTGAAATTCTACCATGCAATCTTGAACTGAATAAACCCATAAACCATCAATTTTATTACCACTTCGAAAATAAGCCTGGACTAAAAAAAATTTATGTTCTAAAGTGAAAGCCATTTTAAAACTGAGAAGCAATTTATTTATACCAGAATCGACGCACGATTATTTTATGCACTAACTGATATTTGTGATTGGCATTATCAAATGTCATTTGGATTTACGTTTACGGAACAACAAACACATACTAATATATTTGCGTCTAATTCTATCAAAATTTCAAAGTAACCTAGATTGACTTTTCAAATGAACACTTGTTATATATACACTGCTCAAAATCGTACAGGGATATTTACAGAATTAAAATAAAAAAGATTATTATATATTGTTAAGCAATTTTATTGACCAGATTTTTATATTTACAGCGTAATTCAACAAAAAAAGTATAAAATTAAAAGTAAATTCAAGGAGTTTTAATAAACTTGAGTTTGCAAACATGAATTTTGCAATCTTAAATCTTAAAGATTTTTAAATTTAGAAAACAATCCTAAACATATCATCAAAAGCAACTTCTAGTAATTAGTATAACCTCCACGATTGTTTATTACTGCCCTGATACGGTTACGAATTGTTAAAATTAAATTGTCAATCTCTTCCTGTGGTATTGCTCTCCATTCTCTTTGAAGAACTCTAAAAAGGTCTCGGGGGCCATTAATGTGACCATTTGAATTTGTAACCCTCCTTTGTAACTTATCCCACAGATGCGCTAACTAACGGATTCATATCCGGAGACTGAGCTGGCCACTCTAACAACGAAATGTGTTGCTGTTCTAACACATTCATTAAATTCAAGCCACATGTGGAGGCCCATTATCTTGCATGAAATTGAAATTTTCTCCTACTGCTCCTGCATATGACACAACAGGTAAAATGACCTGTTCCACATAAACTTGAGTTGTCATTTTACGTTCAATTAAAACGAGATCTGTTCTTCCACCAATACTTATGCCAGACCATACCATGATTGTACCACCTCTGAAAGAATGGACTTCTTGGACTGCCTTCAAACGATTTACGCGCCCTACCTGCCTCCAAACTCGAATTCTTCTTGAATCATTGTACATACCAAATCTAAATTCATCAGAGAACGTTACATATGACCATTGTTCGTTTGTCCAACTTCGGTGATCCTGTGCCCATAAAAGACGTTCTCCGCGATTACTCCTGATAGAGGTGGAAGTCTTAAGGGTCGTCTAGATCTTAAATATACCTCATGTAACCTATTGCGAAGAGTTTTGTCACTAATCAGTACGCCATATGTTTGGTTAAACTGATTTTGTATCTGCCGAGCAGTGCAGGTTTGATGTTGATTACATACTTCATCAGTATCCCTATAGTGGCGCCATAAATGACTTATGACGCTTTATGTAACTTGAAATTCGGCTGTAACTTCTGTTTGACGCCGCCCAGCTTGCAACATGTCAATAGCACGTAACATATCTTCCCGTGGTAAATGACACCTTTCCATTAATAAAACTCAAATTATACACAAAATTTAAAGTTTTTAAACTCTGCAGCAAGAAATGACATTACAATGTAGTTAAACGGAAAGTGATAAATAATGCCGTTATGACAACTAATAAATAGATATTGCAAACAAAACACAATCGCTCCATTGTTAGCAAGATAATATGATAAACCTTTGCGCATATTATTTTTGTTCAAAATATTTATATACAATACGATATTCTGTTTTTACATCTTATTTTAAAAAATACCCTGTACGATTTTGAGCAGTGTATATACAATGTGTCCAAAAAAAAGTGCTCAGAGTTATACCTCGTGTAGATAAAAAAATTTCATCGAAAAAAACCCAAAATGTGCTAGTCAAAAATGTTTAGTTTTTTTTGTAATTGAAATTGAAGTTTTTTCCCCTACGCTCAGACTTCATTACGAAAATAATAGATATTTTCTCAACTAGTGTGTCAATTAAAAAAATAAAAACAGATTTAGAAAGGATAATGACCAGATTTATTGTATAGTATTGTGTTGTAGGAATATCACGTGATGAGGATCGCTGCCTTGTTCTCGTGTCCCCACACCGCATCCTTCCTTCAGTCGATATGTAGGTTTGTCCAAGTGATGTTCGGTGTACCTTGTTTCGTTTTACATTCTGTTATGTTAACTACTGCCGTGTATACTGCACTTTTAGATTTGTTTCTCGCTTTGGACTATTGTTATTAAGGACTGAAATGGCGCGTCTTTCAATGTTTAAAAATAATCATATTGCTGATATGCATTATTATTATGGCACACACCATGGAGTGGCTCGAGTTGCTTGTCGAGCGTACATAGCAGCCTTCCCGAATAGGCAGTCAGTTCCAAAATACCGGACATTTATTACAATTCACCTATTGTTCAGCGAGAACGGACTAGGAAGGAGAAATATGGGAGGGCAGGGCAGAGCTGCAGCCCTGCAGCTAGGGAATACAGAAGATATCTTGGACGAGGTTTTCCGCAATCCATCCATTAGCCTCAGACGGTTAGCGCTTATGTTTAATGTATCGAAATCTACAGTGGGTGTGATTTTAAAAGCGAATGGACTTAGGCCATATCATTATCGAAGAGTACAGAATATTAATGAAGGAGACTATGTACAGCGTTGTATTTTTTCAACATGGATTTTGAGACAGACGAGAAGAAATCCAGAATTTTTCAACAAAATTCTTTGGACGGACGAAGCAAAATTTACACGAAATGGAATAACAAATTTTCGAAATTTACACGCATGGTCCGATGAAAACCCACACTTAGCAAGGCCTGCCTCATTCCAGGAACAGTTTTCTGTCAATGTCTGGGCCGCATTGATAGGAAATTTATTAATTGGACCTATTTTTCTTCCTCGAATTTTAAACGGTGAAAGATTTTTGGAATTATTGCAAAATGAACTACCAGTGTCTGGATGACGTGCCATTGAATATTCGTCTAAACATGTGACTGCAGTTGGACGGCGCTCCAGCACATTTCGCTAGGGCAGTAAGATTATTTCTAAATGAAAATTATCACCGATGGGTCGGACGAGGTGGCACAGTTGCGTGGCCGCTAAGGTCGCCAGACATGACTCCCCTGGATTATTTTTTGTGGGGCACAATGAAGCAAGAGGTGTACAGTAGCCCGGTGAACACACTAGAAGAATTAGAAAATAGGATAAGGAATTGTGCAGAGCGATTAAAACAAAACCCTGATATGATTCAACGTGCTACGAGACAAATAACGTTCAGGGCTATTGCGAATGTGAAGGAGGCCATTTTGAAAACATAATTAATTAATATAGTATTGATTAAAAACTATTTTTGGTTGTTTTATTCATAATCTTAATTAATCATAATCTTATGTAGTAAGTTATACTACTTTTTTTACCATACCTAATTATACGTAAATTTCAATAAAAAATAAACATTTTTGACTAGCACATTTTGGGTTTTTTTTCGATAAAATTGTTTTATCTACACGAGGTATAACTCTGAGCACTTTTTTTTGGACACATTGTATATTACGTACACCTGTTATTAACAGCGCCGTTTTTAATTGATTAAGACATTTACATTAAATCTACGCTGAACAAGAGAAATAAGAAATATAAGTTATTATATATACTTAATAAATGATGTTGGCCGGTAGTTCGTAGTTGACCTTTTTATACACTTGGACAATTCTTGTGCTGCCATACTGTTGGAAATTTATTGGTTTTAATTGACAAGTTTATAATTATAGCCAAAGGCTTAATTAAAAAAATCAGTATTGCGGAGGAAAACGTCACCTCTGGACTTATCTTTAGGAAAAGTATATAAGTAGAAATTTTTAACTTCATCTTCATTCACTACCTCTATGAAAAAAAGTCCTGAACCTATATCATTACCTGGAGATTAAACAGAGCTAGTACCGTCATAATAATATTTGTTGTATAATTCCTTTCTTCCTTACGAATAGGATATTTGTACACTAACTGTTTCTTAAACAGGTAATATATATTAAATTGTCTTGAAATTGCTGTTATTTATATTGATTTTTTTTATAAAATATCGCTATGTTTTGGTTTCTTTTTGAAGAAATAGAATATTTTCAATTTCTTGAAATAAATTTTGGAATGGCACACCAGAATCTCAAAAAAGACGGAATAAGGACAAATGGATTAAGAAAAACACGCAAACGAACAATACTAAAAATAGAAAGACAACTTTATCCTTACACTTACATTTAAGAAATGCTTGAAAACTAAACAATCCAATAGATTTTTTATTGACAAGTGTAATAGCTAGTAACTGAAATATCTAGACCCATTTACCGAAATTAGGTGCACCATTTGTTGATAGTTGATTGGTTTAAAGTGTGAACCCTCCTATAAATAATCTGTAAACAGTTCATGATATTTTGTTCATTGGAAGCCAAGATGCAACGTATTTAAATAACTGTAGTTTATGTACCACGGTTGCAAAAATAATAAAGAACAAGAAATCAACATAAGTTCTGGCTAAAGATAGAAGTGCTATGAATCAAATGCTTAAAATCGCTTACGGAAATAATTGTTTGTCGCCAACACAAGTTCTTTAATGCCATCAATAATTAGAGAAGACAGTAAAGGAGAACTCTAATCCACAAAGAATTCGTTCCAAGTGATATTACGGTTAGAGTATTTTCACGTAGGAGTTTCTGTTTTCGTTTTTTAAATAATTCCTGTTGTTTTCAGGAGAGATAATGTTAAAGAACGTTATTATACTAATATAAACACATGTACATGCATAGGCTTAATTAATTGACAAATTAATAAATAGATTAGTTAATCGATGTTCTGCTTTTAAATTTTTCATTGAAATACATGTGTTTTGAATGCATATTTTGTCATTTTAGGTTGATTCCGTATAATCGAAATGCAAGGAACTTAAAACAAATATCTGATTTCTCAAAAAATGCTGAGAATTTGTTTATTGGTCCTAATTCGATACTAAGCGCCCTAAATGCATTTCCTATTACCGAACACGATCCTTATAGCTTTACTGCAGATCTAATTATGTATTCAGTAAGTTCGTTAAATTGCTTAATTCAGTGGTTCCTAGACTTTTTCGATTCTCGATGCTCTTGTTTTCCATGTCAAATTCTAACAAGTACACTTTGTGAAATAGTGAATATTTTTTTTAAATTAAAAGGTTTGGTAAAAATAAATATAACACGTATTTAAGATCACAAAAAATGAGGGCGCATACTTTGGGGACCACCTTTGGTGACTTAATTTGTTCGTGTATACACTCGTATATGTGTACAATAAGCTCCATTTGTATCCGAACGGCTAGATAGAGACATTTGATGGAAGAATTTAAAAATCGACTCAAAATTTTCTTCCCTTGGTATCAGCGTTAGTCGATTAGATCACATATGTAATTTATGAGGTAAAGCAAACGCCAAATAAGATGGCGAGAGGAGGGGGTGCGCAGAAGCCGTTTTTATAAACGTCCATGTTATATATTTTACTCGAATAAATTATTAATTTATTAAGTGATAGATGTGTAGTTTACGCCACCTATGGTATCTTGCAAATTGATTTAAAACTAAATGCAAATCTCCCCAGTACTTCTAATCCTGCGCGAACTTATCCCTCCGCTCGCCAACTTATCTGGCGCTTGCTATACTTACGTAAAGATTTCCATTTACATATTAGTAATTGCTTGTGGTCAACAACTGTACCTATGTTTTGAAATTAAAGTTGTTGATATTTTTATTTGAATTTTAATTTATATAAGTAATCTAATTTTCTAGTTGAGGTAGTAATATCTATTTCAACGAAATTTTATTTTAAATGTTTTCGTTATGTTGTTAATTCTTCTTTCCATGATTACCATTATATATTTGTGTTCATTTTATTTATTTTGGAATTTCGATTTTTATTTTAAAATTTGTATATACATATTTAGAATAATATTTTGTTTATTTTATTTATTCTGGAATTTTTAGTTTTCTGATGTAATTTGTAGAAAATGTTTTGAATAGTAAAAACATTAACTATTGTTTGCATATATAATACACTTTAAAAAAACTGAACCAACTTCAAAAAAGTTATTTACCCTTAAATATTCTCTTTCTAAGAGAATGATTCAAATCGAAGCAGATTTTAATCTCTAATATTGTCTAAAACTTTATACTACTTTACTTTTGAAACGCTTGATTTCATGTGTGTGTTAATTATAGAAACTGTATTCTGATGTAACTATTGTCAAAGTTTATATGCATAACTTCGGTTCTGTTACCTTGTCATTAAACCCGCACCGCAGGGGGTGCCATAAAACTAAGTGTCTTTTATTCACTCGCATTAGAATAAAAGGAAAGAATGGAAGAAAGTTTTGAGGATTTTTTTACATCCTTTTCTAAGTCGTTCGAATACAAATGGAGCTTACTGTACTTACTAGTAATAAGATAACATAAAGACTGTGTCACAAGAGCGTGTAGGCGATTACTTTAAGGGCACGATAGATATTAAAGATGAGTTATTTTATTAGGCAGGTATTGATGTCGTTGTTCAATTAAACTTTAGTATTGTATCGATTGCCGATGTAAGTGTACGTCTATCGTTATGAGTGCCATATTTAATAAACGCCTGGAAAGGTATTCATCCGATCTGGAGTGTTGCAGTCACTGCTAGGTACCTTAAAAATGCAGTCGTTTGTTAGGAAGTTGGTGTAAAGGTATAGGGTCCAACAAAATGATCTCCCACATTTTGCATCGCCACTGTGCACGAACCACTGAAGAGAATGGGAGCTTAGTGTATTTAGCTGGTGGCGCGTACCATGACATTTCAGTTGTCGTCATGAATTGGACGGGCGAGCATATCGTGCCTTCGTTATCGAAACATTTATGAAAAGTAACGAATCTGTGATTACAACGCAACAAACTTTTCGTACTCACTTCGCGCTGGGTAGACATGCTCTGGTATCAAATCGCAAAACGATACTGTTGTGGGTTTCAAAATTTAGAGCCGCAAGTTTAGCCTTAAAAGGAAAATCAACCGGTAGATCCAGAAGTCCTTGGACACCTGCAAATGTTGTAGCTGTAAGAGAAGCAGTGGAACGATCTACCCGTTCAGCTGCTAAACATGCCGCTGCTTTGCGTTTGTCAGATTGTTCTGCGCGAAGAATTTTGCACGTAGACCTGCTGCTTCACCTATACAAAATTATGATCGTGCAACAACTTAGTGAACGAGACCGAGGAAATCGCAGAGCTTGTTCCTACGATATTCTTCAAAACGTCCCACATAATGCGGTTTTAAGAACGAGTGACGAAGCTCATTTTAATTTATCCGGGTGTGTGAACAAGCAGAATTTTTGCTACTTGGCACGAGAAAATCAGCAGCTCAATGAAAGGCCACTTGACATTGAATGGCATGCGCGTTCACCCGATGAACCATTGACGAATCCATGAACCATTGACGAATTAAAAACAGCAATACGCCAAGAAATTGCAGGAATATCATATCAAATGACAGATCGAGTAATGGAAGCCTTCAGAAATCATCTTCGAATGTGTATCGAAAGAAATGGTCGCCACTTGGCCTCTGTAATTTTCAAAATTGAATGAAAACAAATGGCATAGTATACATTTCCATTTAATAAAAATAAATTATAAATAGCATATACAATGGCGTTTTTATTAACGATTAAGATGTGGGAGATCATTTGCCGGACGCTGTATAACAATTCATACTCCGCCAATGATTTGCTGGAACCTTGAATTTCTGTCAATAAAATTAGTGTAATGATGTTTCTTTAAAATAAATTAAAAGAAAATACATTACGTTAAGCTCAAGGGAAATTAGTTGAAAAAGAATTAAATGTACCAAGAAAAACGTGAACATTCTATGTCTAACCGACTGCTCACCCAAAACGCGGAGAAACTCTGCTTTTGGATCGCTATATTTGTTTATCAAGAATTTAGATACTTAGAAAATTATAGAAATTTAATATAGGTATTTACTAAAGTCTACCAAAAAAATAGTTTGATGAAGGCACATTAAATTGGTTGTTTCAAAAACATAACGATCCAAAACAACGGAGTCAGCGCAAATTCTGGGATATTGAAATTAGGATTGGTCGGTCCAATCACCGGATGCTAATTCAATTGAAAATGTGAGAATTTATATCACAATGCAGCTAATTAGAAAACTTTTCATTCTGGAATTTCAAACAGTTATCTATTAGATTAAATTAATTTGGCGGCCTCTTAACGATTTAAAAATGATTTTTAATGATATAGAAATTTATATATTTTCATTTTCTCTGAAAAATCTCACGCACTTTTGTGACACATACTGTAGTTGTACGAAAATGGACATGTTAGAACTTGTATAAATTATAAAGAAACAGCTTTCATTGACTGTTTTGAAAATTTTGTAATTCAAACATCTTAGGTCTTTAAAAAGTATTTATCCCTAGGAAAAAGCCGCTACGATAGTCGTCAATGGGGTTTTCCGAGAATGTTCGGAATCATTACTGGAATCGGATCGTTTGCTAGAATTTACAAGAACTTTTGTATTGCTGGCTGGAGAAAATGGGGAATATTCTATAGTTAATGAAATGCTTAATGTCACTAATGCAACAACAGGCCAAGCATTAAGGGCATTTAAACTAACAAAGGTACTTAGACCACAGCTTATAGATCTACCATGCGCTCAAAATGATAAGGAATTCCAGGATATGGCAGAAGCGTTTAAAGCTATAACTGGTCTGAAAACGGATTGGGCTCGATCGTAAGTATAACATTATTTTATATAATATTGTAAAATGTCTTTCTGGGTCCTTAAATAAAACTAACGGTAATTTAAACACACACTATATTAACGATAAAAACAGAATACACTAAATAACAATTTAAAAACTAATAACTAACAATAAGAACATTTATGTATTTATGTTTATATAAGATCACTTGACGATGTTTTGATGTGGAATAGCTTAAATCCCTCCTGAATGCTATTTATATTCAAGGGAAAATTCTCGTATATTCGATCTTCTCGATCCTTCTGCATCGACATTTTTCTAGACAGTGTCGGGCCGTGTGATACCTGACGTATCGTCGCATGACTCATCACATTGCCCCTTCTTAAAAATGAAGTTTCGTCCCGAAGTATGTCATGCTTTGGTGAAATCGACAGGTAGGGCTTTTGTTACATTACAACGTCATATCGAAATAACAGTCCACGGTCTTATCGTGTCTGGCTGTAAAGAAATGTTCAAGCCGGTAACTGCATACCAGAATTTCCATATCAGTATGTTGGAATATTACTTCTAACATGCTTCTTACAATTCTCCAGTCTAGGCGGTCCAATCCACAATCCAATTTTGGAACTGCTAATTTCAAAATGTCTCGTTGCTGACCAGGGCCTCCCATAAGGCACGATAGGTTGGTTTCAGACTTGACAGTTCTTTCGTGACAAAATAAAATATGGGCTGTTCTTCATTTATTATTTGGAGACTCTTCCCAATTGCTGGTTTCTGTTGCCCTAATTTTTCGATTCTGTCAAATCTCTCTTTAAATTTTCTGGCAATTCCTTTGGGCGTTCGCAGATCTCGGGCTACGCAATGAGCAAGCGCGTAGTCTGGCGGCACCGTGAACAAATCTTGCTGTTTCTCGATAGTCACCCCAAATCGAGCTTTTCTCGAACCAGAATACTCCTCCATAAGATCTTCGAATGTTGTTAGTTCCTTGTAGTGGCTATCTAATCGGCGCAAGTCAGCGGCTTCTTCATTATTATCTCCAGAGTATGGGACAAATCGATTAAAATGTACGACTCTTGGCTTAGTATGAGGTGTTAGCCTTATGCGGTATATTACATCGTTAATCCCCTTCAACCCCTCGTATGGCCCCTCCCAATTCTTTTGAAGTTTAGGAGACAGGTCCCGTTGACGTTGTGGATTATATAACCAAACTTGATAGTCTTGATGGCAACCACGCTTCTCGGCGTTGATGTCGTAGCTCTTCTTCATTCTGTCACTGGCATCTTGGATTTTATGTCTTACTTGATCATGGATATTATCCAGTCTTCGTCTGAGAGTGCTGACATAATCTTCTCCAGCAAGATCTTTGCTAGGCTTGCTCCCAAACTTAAAATCATAGGACAGTCGGAGTTCCTTACCGAATATCACGTTTGCTGGTGATTGACCAGTTGTCTCTTGAACAGAGGCCCGGTATGCAATTTGAAACAATTGTAAGTGCTCCACCATTAGGAATAATGGTAAATGTTCGTCCCAGTATCTCTGATATTCGGAGACTACTACTTCGTCATTTCGCAATTGATCGGAATGAAGTTCCAAGGGATACACCAAAACGACTGACGAACTCCTTCGCAATCACGTCTGCTACAGTTCCAGCCTCTTGATTTGGTAGAGCATATGCTTCAACCCATTTCGTGAAAAAGTCCATGACCACTATTATGTAAGAATTTGTAAGAATCGCCATAGATGCATGGCGGCATCTATGGCTTTCATTTCTTACAAATGGGCTTCCCACATTGTATTGGCGCATGAGTGCACGTCGACGCCTCTGGGGATCACTACTTCCAACGCAATTAGCACACTTTTGTACCACTCTTTCACATCTCGTTGAATAATTCACCGAGTAAAATCTCTGGCGCAGCTTCTCCAATGTTTTATGGACGCCAAAATATCTGTGATATTCCTTTCTTGGGAACCACCATTTGCATCTTCCGGTCGCTTCCATCGTAATTTTCAACCTTACGTCTCAGGTTTACATCTTTCATGGTTAAGGAATGCCATTGTGCTCAGTATGACTTCAATGATCAAGATATACCAGGCAGGTATTCCAAGGCAGTCCCCTCAGCACAGTGTCCATGAGTCGCTCAAAAGTAGCTGGGACGTTACATAATCCAAATGGCATGACTGTAAACTGCTACAGCCCCGTGCCTAAACCAAAGGCAGTCTTCTCTTTGTCATTGGGGTCCATCCCACTTGCCAATAGCCGCTCTTCAAGTCGAGAGTGGAGAACCATTTTGTCCTGCCAAGGTGTCTAGTGTATCGTCTATTCTTGGGAGAGGATAACTGTCCTTTTTGGTCACACTATTTAGACGACAATAAATAGTCCACGCAAAATCTGGTAGATCCATCCTTCTTCCTTACAAGGACCACTGGCGAAGCCCATGGAGTACTCGAAGGTTCAATTACTCCTTGGCTTTCCATATCTTGTATAATCTGCTCGACTTCCTTACGTTTAGCCAGTAGTAAGCAACCTATTGGTTCTTCCTTTCGTGCTACTTACAGTTTCAAAGACACCTTCGTATTGCTGGATTAGATCTTTAACTTGGCTTCGTTCTTTCTTATTTAACCTTTTGGCAGGCTGAGTCGATTATTTTGGACAATTTCTCAGGGACCTGCATTAATCTATTCTTCTTTGCCTCTACACGATGAACGACGGCCTACACTGGCGAACACCGCCCCTTCTTCAATGAAACTGGGTAATAGTTCACATGCATTACCCTTACTGGTACAGTCTTCTGAGTCAATCAGCATTTAGGCAACTACTATTCCTCGGCCTACCTTGCCATCATCAGGTTTCGGTTCCAACATTGAAGCATTTCCTTCAAGATAATCACCTTCCACACAAGCCGTCAAAAATGTCTCGCTTCTTGCATCCAGAACAGCATTCTCGGCTGTGATTACTCTTACAGGCCCATAATTTTTCTCATGAAGAACCAATTCTTCATTATTTATCTTTAAAACATCCTCTTTCAAATTTAAGAGTGTTCATAATGTCCAATCCCAAGATTATTTCTTCCTCTATGTCGACTTCGAGAACACGATGTCGGATTGATGTTAGTCACAAGATAAAGATTACATCCACTTCACCTGCCACAGAAGCTGCTTCTCCAATTGCTGTCTTAAGCCTCCATTTGCTAGAAAGTAATTTTTTATTCCTGGAAATCAAATTGGGTCGCACGCCTGGTTTTCGTCGATCCAGTATCTACCAAGCAAGTATAGGTCCGTCTTTCCATAAGAGCGTCGTTGTTTAATGTTGCAAGGATGCGATATGGGCAGTCCTTGCGTCTTCCGGATTCTAAGCCTATTCTTTCTTGGTCCTCTTACCATATTTGCTTTAAATGTGACCGTTTCTTCTACAATTCCAGCATGGGCGTGCACTTTCATTTGGCTTAATCTGATCTAGGACTCGACTAACCATCTGCTCCATGAACTCCTCATTTTCCTGTTTGTCGACAGTATAGACACGAGCATGGTTCTGAGAGGGTTGTTTTGCGGTCTCAAACTGCGCAAACATGCGCCAAAGTATCGATCGAGGTCTTTGGTCTCGCCAACCTTAATGCTTCCTGCGTATCAATATCCCGGAGACCATCTACAAATGTCTGGACAGCTAGGTGTTCCATGAAATTATGATGTGCAAGTCGAACCAGACGAGCAATATCTGTCTCAAATTCTTAAAGATTTTCATCTTTCTTTTGTGATCGATTCTTCAATTGGATATGGTATACTTGCTATAAATGCGCATGGCCATATCTCATCTTCAACCGTTTAATAAGTTGGGAATAATCTTTGCGTTCTTCAGGAGGCAAGTCTGTAAAATATCACTAGCATCACCCCTCAATGCTATAATTAAAGTAGTAACCTTTCGGCAGATGACCATGCGTTTGCTTCTGCGGCTGCTTCGAATTGCGTCAGGTAAGTCGCCCATGACATTTTTCCGTCAAAGGTTGGTGGCTTAATTCTGGTTTTTGAGAGAGCCACTGTTTCTTCTTTTATTTCAATGGCATAACTTCTTCGTTGACCTGTTTGAGACCCGAAAGAGTCATGGTCATAGATAATTTCATTCGATTCGTTATTTCTTCTAAAAGTCTAGAATGTTCTTCTAGAAGTTTCGACTTTTCCTCCATTTTCTCCTCAACAGCAATAAAAACTTCTGCTTTTAATGCTTCAGCGTTTTCTTTTAGTCGCTGTTCTAGAACTTTCTCCACTTGTTCCAGACTTTTTTCGAAGCTTCTAGAATTTTCTAGTAATTTCTTTTCCAGATTTTTATCGAGGATTGTAGAGGTTTTTAGGGTTCTTTGTTCTATCTGGGCTTACAAATCTATTAGAAGTCGTTCCAAAGTTTGCGAATTGTCTATTAGTCGTTGTTTCATTTTCTTCAACAGCGAATTTACGTCAGCATCTCCACATGGAACTTAACACAAATAATTCTCTGGATCCTCGTCTTCTGGGATCAACACATCTTGAAGTCGTCGCTGGAAGATTGCCTTTTTGCCTGTTGTATCCTCATCCCTTTCCTTTAATTCTCGTTTTAAATCAGTCACTTTTAATTCAGCGAGTTTCACTTTATTCGCCATCACGATATTTAAAATAAACGTCTTTTCGCACTGTATATTTATTTAAACAAATATTTAATTAACACTTAATTGTCCACTTAATCCGTTATTTATTAAACTCAACACCTGAACACAGTAAAATATGTCTTTCTGGGTTCTTAAATAAAACTAACGGTAATTTAAACACACTATATCAACGATAAAAACAGAATACACTAAATAACAATTTAAAAACTAATAACTAACAACAAGAAGATTTATGTATTTATATTGACATAAAATCGACTTGATGATTTGGTGTGGAATGGCTTAAATCCCTCTTGAGTGCTATTTATATTCTAGGGAAAATTCTCGTATATTCGAATCTTCTCGATCCTTCTGCATTGACATTTTTCTAGACGGTGACGGGCCGTGTGATACCTGAAGTATCATTGGATGAGTCATCACAATATTTATAAAACTACTTTTCGTGCTAATTTTTGAACCTGACGATGATGATTGTTTTACATTTATTAATGTAGATGGTATTTGTAGAATGATTCGAGATATCGGTAGTGGCTTATTGTGCCATTGATCTCGAGCTCGAATCTAGGGCTTGCTATTCGCAAGCGTAATAATGACTTATGACCTGTCAATGTGCCCTGTAGTAATTGGCGTTTAGCTGTTGAGGGATGCTAAGGAATCAATTATTATTAAAATTATTTACCGTTTTCCAAAAAGAACTATGTTTTAGAGTATATTCAAGTCTACGCATTTCCCTTTATTGGGTCCTTAAGTTTCTGACTTTGTTCTCCAGTTTTTGTTCGCGAATCATTACAAATAATATATAGATTTATATGAATAAACAAGAAAACCAATATTGTTAATTTTCAATTTTACCAGTTAAATTATTATGGCAATAATGAATTCAAGTTTGGGTAACATCCAGTCTCTTAGACGACGATTGAGTCTAGTAGCACGCTTTAGCTGTTTTATTTATGACAGAATACCCAGAAAGGATATAAGGTCGGTGGCACTTTTGATGTTCGTCTTTGGTAATCTTGAACATATTACCATAAGAATTACAATTTAAAAAATACGTTAAAGTATTTAAAAAAATTATTCTTAGATGTATATAATCTAGCCATAAATACTGTCAGTATTTTAATGGTGCGTAGCAAAAAAAAAAAAAATATTTACGTACTGCTTGTAGCGACATTAGCGGCAGTTTCAAGAATAATACGTTTCAAAATCTCTAAATTGGATGACATTTCTTACAAGCCATATTGTTGAGAATATCCCATAATCAGTAGTTGATAGCGTTTAGATCAGGGTTACCAGACGGCCAATCGAAACCTTTAATAAACTCAGCAATATTGTTTTCTAGCCGTGTTTGAGTTGTCTTCCCTTTAAAAACAGATTTTTTTTCTCTCGAACAAGTAGTCTATCAGAGACTTCACTATAGTTTGTTAGTATATTCGCGCCGATGTTTTCACTCCAATCACAAATGAATAGGAGACACGCCATCGTAGTAGATACCTCACCAAACCATTACTAAGACCAAATGGTTCCAGTCTTCTAGGAAACTTCAAGCGTGCATCTTGCGATTTTGTAGGTTAAATTTTCAGACTTTCTTATCCAAAAATAAGATTTTGCGATGTCCTCTTTTGCCCTAACGGCTTACTCTTTCGGTACGTATAGCCTTTAAGAGTGGTGTTTGTTCCTTCTGTACATTTTCTTGCCTAAAATTTCCCCAATAACGTGATTTTTCAGGGTGAGATGTGTGTTTCACAAGACAAGATTGTTTGGTTTCGCGTGGATTTCGAGCGATTCTTTCGCAGACAGCTGTCCCAGTTTGATGTACCGACGACGTATCAAACGTATAAAAAAACGAGCAATGGTATGATATAGAAAACTTCTGTTAATATCCAGTGGCCAAAGAAAAGCTAAAATTAGTCGCGCAGTCTTTTCCAGTTTCTACAATGCAGTGATAATAATTTTTTTGTATAAGGACCACCCCATAGTGTAAATTTGTCACCTAAATTTGTAAATATATTTTTAAACGTATTTCTTTCTTTGTTTTTTTTTGTGTTTCGTTTGGAATTCTAAAGTTGACTTGCTCTTTTCCCCTCTTAGATGGATACCTGAATAATAAATAGAGTATAATAATTTATTAATAATTGTGGATTAATTTTTTCTATGAATTTTATTTTATTTTAAATAAATTTAAATCTTTCGATATTGTTCTTACTGTGTTAACGAATACATAAGCAGCATATATTTTATAAAAATTAAGTAAAGATGTTGTTCTTTGTTTAATGTATAGGATACTTCTAGTAATTGAATAATTTATATCTTTATTGTTTTAATTACTGGATAACTGTGTAATGCCGACTAAATGATATATGGTTTTTAAAGGTGCTATAATTATGCTTTTATTAATTTTTATTTATTTTTGAAATACCTATACAAAAAAGGTTTTAAATATATCTATACGTTAATATGCCGTATAACGCTTTTGTTTAATTATGAAACAGACATGTAAATAATTTACATATCTGTAACTGTATACTTGGACAATACCTCGTATTTTCAGCATTTACTTCTGCTTAAGACATATGTTTCTGCCATCTATCTTAACTGACGACGCCTATAGATGGCAGAAACATATGTCTTAAGCAGAAGTAAATGCTGAAAATACGAGGTATTGTCCAAGTATACAGTTACAGATATGTAAATTATTTACATGTCTGTTTCATAATTTGAAATACCTATTTAATTCATCAATATTCATACTTTAACCAGTAAATTACCTTAATTTTTATTTGTTCATTGTTCCAAAAATGTGTATAAAGAGGTGGTGAAAAGGTATACATTTTTGTATTACATAACACTTGGTCTATTATGTAATTTTTTTTTTAGATGCTTGACGGAGTCCGATGGTGATTTAAAGAAAGCATTAATATTGTTTATGGAGCTTTTCAAAAAGGATAGAATACCAAAAACAGCATTCCTTAAGTGAAATATGAAAAAAAAATAATTCAAATAATATTTGCATTGTTTTGCCAAATATATGACTTCATTGTATTGTGTTTTGGAAATATATTATTAAAAATATTTTTGTTTTATACAAAATATGGTGAAGTTTCAGCTACTTAAGAGTGTTTCAAATTATTTTGTTAAATAGTACCAATAGAGTTGGCGAAAAGGTCCCAAGTGTAATTTTACATATCGTTCAATATTGTTTATAACTGTACGTGTTAGATGCTTCAGATTAAAATGCCTATGATATATTATTTGTTAAAGTTTATTTTTTGACCGTTTGATTGATGATAATTCCTAATTCATGGTTTTTTGTGTTTTGTCGGGGGTTTCTGTCGTAATAATTTCAAAAATATATTAAGACCTATATAGTAATATAAACGATAAAATTCTACAGAACTCAAGTACATGTTGAGAGGACATTTGCGTTTTATAAATCAACCTTAAGCATCCTTCGATGCTCCAACCGGATAAAATGTCAAGTCAGACAAATTCGCCACATTTCCCCCACTCATACTTTTCGCCGTCTTTTTTTTTTATTTATCTTAATTTAAAATATCGTATTTTTAATTTTATAGTCTTGCACCTTTAACATATTCATAAATGGAACAGAGAACTGCTATATAACTTTTATTTTAAAAGCATTACAATATAACCATATATCGGAACATCTGATTCGAACCTATAAAATATCTGCATAATTTCTATAACCAGTAACATTATAATTAAACTAATTACATATTTAAATTTTATTAAGAGATGTATCAACCGTACAGCATGTAATAACTAGGGATCGGACACTAAAGGCCGATGACTCATCGCCCACGGGCGTACTATTGAAAATTTGTATTTTTTAAAGTTTTTAATTTTATTTATATAATTGGAAAATAAACGGGTGGTGATCTATAAAATACTAAATAGGTACATTTTTATATGTTCATTTTATAGTTCACGTTGAGTATTAAGGAGTATTAATATTAACCATCAATACTTTCTCAAGGTTCCCTTCTGTAAAATTTGTTCTCTTTGAATGAAATACATTCTTTTAGATATAAAACGTCCTTTCTACATCGCAACTGGTTATAGGTGCATACTGGAAATATTCTTTTATTTCAGCGTATTTAGCATTTAGATTTCGAGGCATTGCCCCCTCACACAATTGCCGCAATGATATTAAATCTGGATTTCTATTAAAAACTGCGTTTAACTTTTGCCGAAGGCCGCATCCGAAGTCACTTGCAATATTTTTCAAATTATTAATAGCCACATCTAATGTGGTTAATCCATCATTTAATTTGAGATTTTGATTCACAAAATAAGTGATTAGTTTTGCCAAATTTCCAAAGTGTTCCTGAAGAAAGTACAACTGATTTTTTAAATGTGTTAGTTCCTTGCACTCAGAAATACTCCGAGTATCGTCATTTAAACATGCAACGAAATTTTGTAAACTATCGAAATTCTCTGCATAAAAACTAGTAGCTTCCAACCATGTAGTTAACCATCTAGTTATTACTGGAGAGGGAGGCAGTGACAAAGATGGCAGTTTTTCCCTGCACAGAGCTACTCTTAATGGTGCTTTTTTGGAAACTTTTTTAAAAGCGGATACAGTCTATCAACTTCTATATATTCGCAGATTCTGTGGAGAGCATGTGCTACACAAGTAATATGCAGCATATTAGGATATGTTTCCTTTAATAGTCTGCCTGTTTTTAACATATATGCAGCACTGTCACTTACAAATAAAAGTACTTTTTCTTTGTACCTGTCGTCCGAATAACAGTATTTTTTGAATATTCTCGTTAATCGCTTTAGCAACTGTTTCCGCATCAACTGTATTTATAACTTTTGTTGCTATTACATATGCGTTATATGGAATAGTTGGATGTAGTACACCAGCTACATTTACCACACAACATCCTAATATCGTCACCTTAGAATAACAAGGTTTTAACTGCAATTTTTGTGTAAATTGAGATTTTAGCATATCGGGGTTCTATCTGCAATATTTTATAATATTTCAAAATTTTAGCGAAATCTGGCGTCAAATAACCAAGTTACAAATGCAACAGTGTTCTATCTGTGAGCATTTTAAATTTATTTTAGTGTAACGAAGTTCTATATGCACATCATTAGAAAAGCAAAGTTCTATGTGCCTCAGTTAGAACTTTGTTGTTGCAAGTGATTGTAGTTAAACCTTTGTTATACTACTTTTGTTTAGTTGGCGCATAATAATATAACCTAAAAATTTATTAGAATAGATATTCCCGCTTGTGTCAAAATTGTGTTGTGTCAGAACTAGAGGATAAAATCTTGAATATACAGAATGGAGTCGCAGGAGGTTGTAGTTGTTAATAACGAGTAAGTAAAGTAAATTGTGTAGATTTATATATTATTATGTTAATTTAGATATTCTATATATTTAGATCTAAAGGAAGCGAGGACCCCTTTTTGGAAATGATTTCAAATTGTAATGCTGAAATTGTTATACAGAATACTTTGCAAGGTGATGATGCTCAGTTTTCAATTTCTGCAGAGAATACTTTTGCTTTGGATATGGATAATGAAACTACCCTATTCACGGAACAACAAGACACGGAAAATGCAATCTCTGAAAATAACATGGACAGCATTTCTGAAGATGAAGGAGACCGCGAAAATATAGAACTCTTAGCAAGCACTACAGTTGCACCTGATACTGAAAATATTACTCACGAAAGCATGAATGAAATTGTTGATGATGATAATAACAACAGAACAAATTCACCAAAAGTTGTAAGAAAAAAATTAAGTAAACCAAATTTATGGAAAACTAACGTTAGGCAGAAACTCTGTCAGTCTGGTAAGGAGTATGTAAGTGTACGTGGAAAAAAAGTTAGCGCCAAAAAGATTGTGAATAAGAAAGACTGTTATAAGGCCTGCAAATTTAAATGCTCTAGCAACATACCTGAAAATGACAGGAAGTCAATGTTCAACTACTACTATCAATTAAATCAAAATGAAAAGTATTTGTTTCTTAAACAAAATACGGAAAGGTACATAAAATCTCGAAAAACTGTGGAAGAACTCTCTCGCCGTAGTTATTCCTTCAAATTCTATTTCAAGATCCGAGAAGAGCAATTCCGGATATGCAAACAATTTTTTCTGGGAACTTTGAACATATCACAATAGCCAATATATACGGTTCACGCTGCTGATACCAGCAGCCCTAAGAAAAGTTTACGAGGAAAAACTAGCAGCAGAAAAATTAGTGATGAAAGAAAACAAGCAGTAATAAAACACATCAACCAATTTCCTGTTGTAGAGTCTCATTACTGCAGAGCCCAGAGTCAAAGAAAATACCTTGAGGCTACTTTGAACGTTCAAAAAATGTATGACCTCTATCTGATTTACTGTACCGAAAATAACGATAACAATCCAGTTAAACTTTCAATGTACAGAAGAATTTTTAACACCAATTTTAATTATTGGTTTCACAAACCTAAAAAAGATGTATGTGAAAATTGCTCAAGATATTACATGAAGAAGAAAGAGGCAGTATTAACGCAAAGTGATGAGGAAGAAATGACAAAGCATACAGCTGAAAAAGATGCAAAGAGAAAAGAAAAAGAAAACGACAAGAAGGGCAACATACCTATTTTATGTTTCGATTTGGAAAATGTGAGAACATGCCCAAGGTGTTCAGTAGGAAATTTCTTTTATTTACCTAAACTGACTATGTACAACTTAACAGGATATTTAACAATTACTAAAACTGCATACTGTGCTGTATGGATTGAAACTGCTCAAGGTAGGAATGGAAATTGCCTGGCCAGTGCTTTCAGAAAAATAGTCAATCGAGTTTTGGAAGACAACAATATCACTAATTTAATAACATGGAGCGACAGTTGCGTTCCCCAAAATAGAAACTCGCACATATCCTTTTGTGCTTTAGATACGCTTAGAGACCATTCAGAATTGGAAAGCATTACTATGAAATATTCGATTCCTGGACATGGGGCGGTCCAGGAAGTGGATAATATTCACAGCCAAATTGAAAAGCATATGCAATTAAAGGAGTTCTACTCCCCATTAAGTTTTATTAAAGAACTTAAAACGATTAATAGAAAGAACCCTTTTGTGATTTTGCAAATGAAGGAAAGCGACTTCAAAGATTATGGAGACTGTGCATCAAAATTATGTTACAATAAAGTGCCTTCTTCTAAAGTTTCTGCGACGAAATTCGTTAGTAAAGTCTTACACCAAGTGCTTTATAAACGGAGTCATTTGGAAGAATCGTTTACACAAACCTTCATTTACAATACTGTTCCTCGTATAACACGTCCGGGTAAAAAAAACAAAGTAAAAAATAACCAATCAGTTTTAAAGATAGCAAGTTTAATACCGAAGGTTCTGCCAAAGAAAAAAGAAATTGCAAAAGAAAAATTTGAAGCAATCCAAAAGATGATGAAAACGATGCCCGAATTGGATAAACAATTTTATAGTGCTTTTTTGCATTTGTAATCATTTTTACTTAATATGTAGTTTGTTGTTTTAATATGTAGTGTGTTCTTTTCTTTAATAAAATTTTCAGATAATACTTTGTTCTTTTCAATATTCTACCATTTTACTAAAACTTTTAACTAAACAAAGTTCTAAGTGGAAGATAGAACTATGTATTGTCATAAAATTTGTATAAATTTGACTAACATAGTTCTATCTGCATTTATACACTATAGAAATCTCTTTTATAAACAAACATACAAAATGGATATTTAAAGGTTGAACAAAAACAACCGTTTATGCTTCAAACCAAATAAATTTTGTGTTCATAATTCGATAACAAAATTAGTTAGAGGTCGCACAAACTTCAGCAGCTGATTTCTCAAAACAGCTGTGTGTCCACATAGAACTATGTTACTCTAAGGTGCGTCCACATAGAACTATGTTACTCTAAGGTGAAGATATATCGACAGTTTCGTCGGCACTTATCCAGAGGTACTGATTTGAAAGATGGCTTCTAATGCGTTCTACTGCTTTCGTGTAGAACTTAGAAACATAATATTTGCGTAAGGTGGAATCATCAGGAACATTTCGACCAGTATATTTTTGGAGAAATATTTTTAAAGTGGAATTGTTAAGTTTATTTAATGGAACCTTAGTCGCCATAACAGTTTCACAGAGTTCTTCGTTCAAAATGTCAGATTCCAACGAGTCTAATTTCTGTGCATGTGTTTGCGATGCTAAGTGACGTACGTATGATTTCATGGAATTTTTTAACGATATTTTACAGATTTTGCAGTAAATTTCGGAATCACTGAGAATGGACATACAATCAGTATGACCGTCAATCCAACTCGCCATTGTTTTACGATGCCGTTCTCGACGTTCTTCATCATATCTGAAAAAGTAACTTAAAAAATGCTCTTGATCTAAATAAATGAAAAGTAAAAATGTATGGGTAAGTTATTGAAACTGAACGAAATTCAATGCACACTTACGTCGAAATAATTGGGAGAAGTAGATTCAATCAAACGATATTAAGCAGGATGTAACACAAAAATTACGATGTAATTAATGTTAAAATTATGGAAACAAGAAACTAACTCACAGCACTTTATTTATCTAACGAAATATAATCTAAATAGACTAAATTATTAAAACTCCACACGCTTCTATCTACGCCCATCAAAACAGAAATTTAGCTATATATATCCAATAAAAAACGTCGCAATTCTCGATGAAAACAGATGTGCGCGCTAGCCAGATCAATAGTGTATTCAATAACTGCGTGATGTACTTACAGATGTTGTAGACTATTTATATCGTCCGTGGTAATGACGACGTCATTTCAACTCGATGTGTCTGGTCTCTAAAAATAAGTCAAAAAGAACAAATACAAAATTAAATACTTGTATTAAGCCAAAATAAATCGTATGGAGGCCGAGGAATAAAAAAACAATAGATAAGAGCATCGCTTGGGTTGTTAGAAAAACCACGTTAAAAATTATTGTTGAACTTAAAATATCATTAAATACCTTAAAATTGATATATATTGTAAAGTTTGTCTTTTCGGGTTCTTAAATAAAACTAACAATAACTTTAGACACACACACTATATTAATATTAAAATGTATAACAATATTGTGATGACTCATCCTACGACACGTAGCGCGTCATACTTTCTAGCATTTTCTCAATCGTTCTGCCTGCGTCTAGAACATATTCACAATATAAAAGCCGCGTCGAAGAAGGGATGGACATTCATTCGATACCCGAGTCTCGCGAAGTACACATAAATATAGTTATATAAAATACATAAATGTACTTATTGTTGTTAATAGTTAGTTTTATATTGTTATACGTTTTAATATTAATATAGTGTGTGTGTGTCTAAAGTTATTGTTAGTTTTATTTAAGAACCCGAAAAGACAAACGTTACAGTGGTATTCAGGTGTGGACTAATTAATAAATAATAAACTAAGTAGACAATTAAGTGTTAATTAAGTATTCGATTAAATAAATATACAGTGCGGAAAGACGTTATTTTAAATATCGTGATGGCCAACAGAATGAAACTGACTGAATTAAAAGTGTCCGAGTTAAAACGAGAATTAGAAGAGAGAGATGAGGATACAACTGGCAAAAAGTCGATCCTTCAGCAACGGCTTCGCAATGTGTTGATCCAAGAAGGCGAGGATCCAGAGAATTATGTCTTTCAAGGCGGAGATGCTGACGTGAATTCGCTGTTGAAGAAAATGGAACAAATGGAGCAGAA
Source organism: Melolontha melolontha (assembly GCA_935421215.2). Classification (NCBI taxonomy): domain Eukaryota; kingdom Metazoa; phylum Arthropoda; class Insecta; order Coleoptera; family Scarabaeidae; genus Melolontha; species Melolontha melolontha. Next base: position 94,545,868 of record OW285238.1, on the reverse strand, counting down.
GAGCCTGGAAACTTCTGGAAACTTAGCAAAAACTCTAGAACAAATGGAGCAAAAGAACCTGGAAACTTAGCAAAAACTCTAGAACAAATGGAACAGAAGAACCTGGAAACTTAGCGAAAACTCTAGAACAAATGGAGCAGAAGAATCTGGACAGTGAAAAGTTTGGAACAGCGTTTAATAGATTCACAAGCACAGATGGAGGAAAGAAACCTAGAAACTTCTAGAATTCTCGAGAAAAATCTAGAAAATAAATTACTGGAAAATTCTAGAACTACCACAAGTCATTCTGATCCCAAGCAGGTCAACAAAGAAGTCATACCGCGGCCCATCGAAATAAAAGAAGAACTTGTGGCTATTTCAAAGACCAGAATCAAACCGCCAACCTTTGATGGAAAGACGTCATGGGCAACTTACCTGACGCAATTCGAAGCGGCCGCAGAAGCAAACGCATGGTCTTCTGCCGAGAAAGCGACTGCTTTAGTCATAGCATTAAGGCGTGATGCTAGTGATATTTTGCAGACATTGCCTCCTGAGGAACGTAACGATTATTCTCAACTCATTAAACGCTTGGAGATGAGATATGGCCATGCGCATTTGGAGCAAGTATACCATACCCAACTGAAGAATCGATCACAGAAGAAAGGCGAGAATCTTCAGGAATTTGAGGCAGATATTGCTCGTCTAGTTCGACTTGCATATCCGATGGCGCCAGATAATTTCATGGAACACCTAGCTGTCCAGACGTTCATAGATGGTCTCCGGGATATTGATACGCAGCAAGCATTAAGGTTGGCAAGTGCAAAAACCTTGATCGATGCTTTGGCGCACGCGCTTGAGTTTGAGACTGCTAAACAATCCTCTCGGAACAATGCTCGTGGCTGTTCTGTCAACGAACAGGAAAATGAGGAGTTCATGGAGCAGGTGGTTAGTCAAGTCCTAAATCAGATCAAATCAAATAAAAGTGCGCGGCTATGCGGGAATTGTAGAAGAAACGGTCATATCCAGAATAAATGTGATAAAAGGACCAAGAAAGAATCCGCTGAGAATCCGAAAGTCCCAAGGACTGCCCAAATCGCATCCTTAGAAAATCAAACCAATGGCCTGTATGTGGATGCTATTATGGAAAGAAAGACCTATGCTTGCTTGCTAGATACTGGATCGACGAAAACCATTGTACGACCCGATTTAATATCCAGGAATAAAGAATTACTTTCTAGCAAATGGAGACTTAGGACAGCTACTGGAGAAGCAGCTTCTGTGAAAGGTGAAGTAGATGTCAACTTTATCATAGGACCAACATCAATCCGACATCGTGTTCTCGTAGCCGACATAGAAGAACAAATAATCTTGGGATTAGACATCATGAACACCTACGCGCCTCGCGTCATCGGATGAGTCATTACATTGCCCCCTTCTTAAAAATGAAGTTTCGTCCCGAAACATGTCATGCTTTGGTCTCCTCAAACGATGACGAAATCGACAGGTAGGGCCTTTGTTACATTGCGACGTCATATCGAAATAACAGTCCACGGTCTTATCTTGCCTGGATGGACAGGAATATTCAAGCTGGTAACTGCATACCAGAATTTCCATACCAGTATGTCAGAAGATTACTTCCAACATGCTCCTTACAATTCTCCAGTCCAGGCGGTCCAATCCACAACCCAATTTTGGAACTGCTAATTTCAGAATGTCTTGCTGTAACATTTGTTCGCGTAAGTGGGTCAGGGCCTCCCATAAGGCTCGATAGGTTGGCTTTAGGCTCGACAGTTCTTCCGTAACCAAATAAAATATGGGCTGTCCTTCATTTATTATTTGGAGACTCTTCCCAATTGCTGGTCCCTGCTGCCTTAGCTTTTCGATTCTGCCAAATCTCTCTTTAAATTCCCAGGCAATTCCTTTGGCCATTCGTAGATCTCGGGCTACGCAATGAGCAAGCGCGTAGTCTGGCGGCACCCTGAACAAATCCTGCTGTTTCTCGATGGTTACCCCAAATCGAGCTTTTCTCGAACCAGAATACCCTTGCATAAAGTCTTCGAAGGTTAGTTCATGGTATTGGCTATCCAAGCGGCGCAAGTCAACGGTTTCGTCATTGTCTCCAGAGTATGGGGCTAATTGATTAAAATGTACGACTCTTGGCTTAGTGTGAGGTGTTCGCCTGATGCGGTATATTACATCGTTGATCCGCTTCAACACCTCGTATGGCCCCTCCCAATTCTTTTGAAGTTTTGGGGATAGGCCCCGTCGGCGTTGTGGATTATATAGCCAAACCCGATCGCCTTCATGGTAACCACTCTTCTCGGCGTTGATGTCATAGCTCTCCTTCATTCTGTCACTAGCATCTTGGATATTGTGTCTGACTTGTTCATGTATATTATCTAGTCGTCGTCTGAGCGTGCTGACATAATCTTCTCCGGCAAGATCTTCACCAGGCTTGCTCCCAAACTTTAAATCACAGGGCAATCGGAGTTCCCTCCCGAATAGCACGTTTGCTGGTGATTGGCCAGTTGTCTCTTGAACGGAGGCCCGATACGCCATTAGAAATAATGGTAAATGTTCGTCCCAATCTCTCTGGTGTTCGGAGACCACTTTGGATAAGTGTCTGATCATGGTCTTGTTCATTCGCTCTACCATCCCATCTGATTGTGGATGCAAGGGAGTTGTTCTCGTCTTCCGTATGCCCAAAAGTCCACACATCTTTTCGAATAGACGGGACTCAAAATTCCGCCCTTGATCGGAATGAAGTGCCAAGGGTACACCAAAACGGCTGACTAACTCCTTCACAATCACGTCTGCTACAGTTCCAGCTTCTTGATTTGGTAGAGCATATGCTTGAACCCATTGGTAAAGTAATCAATGACGATCCTTTCAAATGGGCTTTCTACATTGTATTACCGCATGGGTGCACGTCGACGCCTCTGGGAACCATTGCTTCCGGCGCAATTTGCACACTTTCGGCACCATTCTTTCACATCTCGTGAACAATTCACCCAGTAAAATCTCTGGCGCACATTCTCCAGTGTTTTATGGACTCCAAAATGTCCCCCAGAAGCACCATTATGGAGTTCTCGCAATACCTCTGGTATTCTTTTCTTGGGAACCACCATTTGCATCTTGCGCTCACTTCCATCGTGATTTTCGACCTCACGTCTCAGGAGATCGTCATCCATGGTTAAGGAATCCCATTGTGCCCAGTATGACTTCAATTCTCGTGAATGAGGAGCAATTTCTTGCCAGGTTGGTCTTTGCCCATTTTTCTTCCAAGCCCTGAGGACTACGAGATCCGGATCAGCTTCCTGATCTGCGCGCAAATTGTCAGGTTGCCATTGGTCATCAACCACGGTGGTTCGAAGAGCGTTGGCCGATTTATCTTCGATTCGGTTGCAATATCGACAGTCTTGTGGACAGGGCCTTCTGGAAAGGGTATCTGCATTTTGATGTTTGAGGCCTGCTCTGTGTTCAATGACAAAGTCATACTCCTGTAGCCGCTCAATCCATCTAGCTACTTGACCCTCTGGATTCTTAAATTGCAAGAGCCACTTTAAGGCGGCATGATCAGTGCGGATCAGGAACTTCTGCCCATACAGGTACTTGTAAAAGTGCTCAATGGTCTTAACTACTGCCAATAGTTCTCTCCTGGTTACGCAGTAGTTCCTCTCCGGTTTGGACAGGGTCTTGCTGAAGTATCCAATGACCTTTTCTTGTCCATCTTGGATTTGAGAGAGCACGCCACCAATCCCGACGTTACTGGCATCCGTATCCAGAACAAACCCCCCAGATGGCAGTGGATAGTTTAAAACAGGTGCACTCGTCAACGTACCTTTTAACAACTCAAAGGCCGTTTGGCATTCGTTGTTCCAAATGAATGCTCGATTTTCTGTTAGGCGAGTAAGTGGCTTTGCAATGTTGGAGAATCCAGGAATGTAGCGTCGATAATATGTGCATAATCCCAAAAAGCTTCTTAGCTGATGTTTGTCTTTGGGTACAGGCCATTTTTCCACAGCTTTTACTTTTTCTGGATCCACAGCAACTCCTTTTCTGGAAACCATATGTCCAAGGTAATTTACCTCCTTGCGGAAAAGGTGACACTTCTTTGGACTTAATCTCAGGTTGGCACCTGTCAACCTCTGGAATACTACTTCCAAATTTTTCATGTGATCTTCAAAGGTCTTCCCTACCACAATCACATCATCGAGATACACCAGGCAGGTATTCCAGGACAATCCCCTCAGTACAGTGTCCATGAGTCGCTCAAAAGTAGCTGGGGCGTTACACAGTCCAAATGGCATGACTGTAAATTGCCAGAGTCCTGTACCTAAACTGAAGGCAGTCTTCTCTTTGTCATTGGGATCCATTCCCACTTGCCAATAACCGCTCTTTAAGTCGAGAGTGGAGAACCATTTTGCTCCTGCCAAGGTGTCTAGCGTATCGTCTATTCTTGGGAGAGGATAGCTGTCCTTTTTGGTCACACTATTTAAACGACGATAGTCCACACAGAATCTGGTAGATCCATCCTTCTTCCTGAGAAGGACCACTGGTGAAGCCCATGGACTATTCGATGGTTAAATTACTCCTTGGCCTTCCATATCTTGTATAATTTGCTTGGCTTACTCACGTTTTGCCAGTGGTAACCTTGGTCCTTGTCGAATTGGACTTGTATCGCCGGTATTTATTTTGTGCATTACAATATTGGTTCTGCCTTTCGTACCAGTTTCAGTTTCAAAGACGTCTTCATAATGTTTGATTAGGTCCTTAACTTGACTTTGTTCCTTCTTGCTCAATCCTTGACAGGCGGAGTCGATTATCTTGGACAATTTCTCAGAAACCTGCACGAATCCATTCTTTTTCGCCTCTATATGATGAACGACGGCCGACACTGGTGAACACCATCCCAAAATAGTACCCTTCTTCAATGAAACAGGGTAATGGTTCACATTCATTACCCTTATCGGTACAGTCTTCTGAGTCTTAACCAGCATTTTGGCAACTACTATTCCTCGACCCACCTCGTCATCATCAGCCTTTGGTTCCAACATTGCAACATTTCCGTCCAAATAATCACCTTCCGTACACGCCGTCAAAAATGTCTCACTTCTTGCATCCAGAACAACATTCTCTGCTGTAATTACTTGTACACTCCCACAATTTTTCCCATGAAGAAACAATTCCTCATTATTTATTTTTAAAGTGCCTTCTTTCATGTTTAACTGGAAGCCGTAGGTGTTCATGATGTCTAATCCCAAGATTATCTGTTCTTCTATGTCGGCTAGGAGAACACGATGTCGGATTGATGTTGGTCCTATGACAAAATTGACATCTACTTCACCTTCCACAGAAGCTGCTTCTCCAGTAGCTGTCCTTAGTCTCCATTTGCTAGAAAGTAATTCTTTATTCCTGGATATTAACTCGGGTCGTACAATGGTTTTCGTCGATCCAGTATCTAGCAAGCAAGCATAGGTTCTTCTTTCCATAATAGCATCCACATACAGGCCATTGGTTTGATTTTGTAAGGATGCGATTTGGGCAGTCCTTGGGACTTTCGGATTCTCAGCGGATTCTTTCTTGGTCCTTTTATCACATTTCTTCTGGATATGACCGTTTCTTTTAGGACTTGACTAACCACCTGCTCCATGAACTCCTCATTTTCCTGTTCGTTGACAGAACAGCCACGAGCATTGTTCCGAGAGGCTTGTTTAGCAGTCTCAAACTCAAGCGCGTGCGCCAAAGCACGCGCTTGAGTAATTTCTTTTCCAGATTTTTCTCGAGGATTCTAACGGTTTCTAGGTTTCTTTGTTCCATTTGTACTTGCGAATCTATTAGACGCTGTTCCATATTTTTCGCACTATCTAGATTCTTCTGTTCCATTTGTTCTAGAGTTTTTGCTAAATTTCCAGAAGTTTCCAGGCTTTTCTGCTCCATTTTAGTTTGTGAATCTATTATTCGTTGTTCCATATTTTTCGCACTATCCAGATTATTCTGTTCCATTTGTTGCATCTGAATTTGTGAATCTCTTAGACGCTGTTCCATATTTTTCGCACTATCCAGATTATTCTGTTCCATTTGCTTCATTTGATTTAACAGCAAATTCACGTCAGCATCTCCGCCTGGAACTTGAAAGACATAATTCTCTGGATCCTCGCCTTCTTGGATCAACACATTGCGAAGCCGTTGCTGGAGAATTGACTTTTTTCCAGTTGTATCCTCATCCCTCTCTTCTAATTCTCGTTTTAACTCGGACACTTTTAATTCCGTCAGTTTCATTCTGTTGGCCATCACGATATTTAAAAGAACGTCTTTCCGCACTTTATATTTATTTAAACGAATACTTAATTAACACTTAATTGTCTACTTAGTTTATTATTTATAAAATCACACACCGGACACCATTGTAAAATTTGTCGTTTCGGGTTCTTAAATAAAACTAACAATAACTTTATACACACACTATATTAATATTAAAATGTATAACAATATAAAACTAACTATTAACAACAATAAGTACATTTATGTATTTTATATATATGTAACTATATTTATGTGTACTGCGCGCCGCTCTAGGATTCAATGAATGAATCCCTTCTTCGACGCGGCTTTTATATCTGGTGAATACTTTTCTAGAGCGTTCACGTAGGCCTCGAGAAAACATCCAGAGGGATGACGCGCCTCGCGTCGTCGGATGAGTCATTACAATATTTACGATTAAACGTTTCCAATATAAGAAGATAGTATTCATGCATCGTTAGAACGATAAAAGGGAACCGCATATCTGACATATACGGACAAATCCTTTAAAAACCGTAGGCGTCTCTCCATATACCAGATTCCAAACTCCTTCTCCTTCCCAATTGAACCTGAACATTTCCTGAAAATCATGGGACATGGGAATACACGTATTTATAAAGTTATATTTATTTTATATCAATATGTGTACGTTGTAATGACATAACCTTATTGTTTTTGTACCATAATAATCGAATTCAAAGTTAGAAAGATATATAAGGTCAAACTTACCTGGGTAAACCTGCAGTTTACAGCTCCCATCCGAATTTCCCGCCACTAGCATACGGAATCAGCTGCAACGTTGACAAATTTCGGTGACTTTGTCATTGAAACGTGTTTTTGATACTTATTATTGATTTGTATTAATTTGTTATTTTTTCATAATTTCTATTAAAATAAAATATATTGTATTTTCATTTTGGTTTAAGGTAAATATATTGTATTTTCATTTTGGTTTAAGGTAAATATATTGTACCTATTTTCATTTTGGCTTAAGGTAAATATATTGTTTTCATTTTGGTTTAAGGTAAATATATTGTATTTTCATTTTGGCTTAAGGTAAATATATTGTTTTCATTTTGGTTTAAGGTAAATATATTGTTTTCATTTTTGTTTAAGGTAAATATATATTTTGTGATTAATCTAGACGTACGTATTATTTTAATACATATATCCTGCCCCTAAAGCTAGATTTTCATTATAGACATTTACATATTTTAAAAAATTTAAGCGAAATCCGCTTAAAGTGACAACAGCTTAAATTGTCTTGTTTACCAATATTTGTTAATTTGTTATTGATGTTCGGTTTGGCAACGCTGCCATACTTGATTGAGTTATGCGCATGCGTATTAGAATCCGATGTGTCAGTTTAAATGGGAGCCGTAAACTGCAGTTTTACCCTTACCTGAAATTGAATGGTCTCATTACAAATAATATTTTCATAAATGTTTTATGCTTGCTAAAATCACTATTTAAATCAATATTATCCACATTTATTGTATCATATGTTTAATATAAATATTTCCACCATTTGCACCAACATTATGTCACGTGATTAACTCACGATACCAGCTGATTTAGATATGTATAGCAAGGCGCCAATTAAGTTGGCGCGAGGAGGGGGTGCGCAGAAGCCGTTTTTAAAAACGTCCACCCCCACTACTCAAGTAATTGTCAGAATACGTTTGTCATTGACGTTTGACGGAACATAATGTCTTTGCTAGGGGATCATAAATTGATACACGCTCAGAGGTTAGAATTATTCTGACATTTGATGTAAAACCAAATACAAATCTCCCCACTACTTTTAATCCTGCGCGAACTTATCCCTCCTCGCGCCAACTTAATTGGCGTTTGCTATATTAATTTAAAGCACAATTTCCTAAAAATAATCATATAACTTGAATTTTCTCAACGCACATACAACATTTTTATTTATCGTTTATTTAATTGAATTCCGTATGTTTGTGATATTGCACATTTACATATTATCAGTGTGAATGCAAGATTTTTTATAATTTATACAAAACAAGGTTCGATTTTGAAAAGAATTGGCTCCTGAGAATAAGAGATCTTGGTTTACGCGTAAGTAACATAATTTCATATTATTTTGTTAATTTAACATGTTAGATTAGCTGGCGCTCAACTTTGCAAAGGATTATTTAAAATTATATACCTACTTATACTATAAATTGTAAGAGCATCTACTTAACAAACCGACTAGACAAGGTAGGTATCATAATACTTAAAATATTATAACTATAAGAATTTAAAACTAATTCTTATTTATCAATTCATACATGTATATATATGAGTGTTTAGATAATTTCTTAGCCGTTTATTAAATATAACAATTGATAAATTATTGGAGTTTTTCGGCGTTTATATGAAATATTTTACAAATATCAAATTAGTATGTACAGCGCGATTGTAAATGATTGAGGATAGTTTGAATTTAGCGCCAACATTTTTTTTAAATGTTGGTCACACCTAGTATCTGCCTAAAATTTGCTTCTATTATTTTTCTTCAGTGGCGTTTCGTATTAGAGGGTTCACTATTAAATAAGAAATTAATTTGTGTTTTAAATATTGCTATTACTACTAAATTCATTCAAAATTAATAATATTCTCACTATAGATAATAATATTAAGTTAGATAGTAACTATTATTAACAATTGATGCATTACATTATTCAATCATATCAATGTACAGCACATTAATAATTAAGGTAAATATAATCAAAAACACAATTTGTAACATAATAGTATATTAAAAAACAAGTTTCATAAGGCACCATTTTGCCGCACGAGATCAGTTTAGAAAACGAGCCGCGATAGCGGCGAGTTTTCTAAAGAGCGAGTGCGGCAAAAGGCCTTATGAAACGAGTTTTTTATACTATTTTTTCTATTTTGCGTTTTTTACATTAATAAGTTGCTTAAACTGGAATTATTTAATTTGAAAGTTCAGAGTTTAATTTTTATATAAAGCATGCAGTTGGTCACATTGATACTTGACATTTTCAAATTTAGATCTTGCTATCCGCGAAGTATATTATATTACATATTATTTACTAATTTTCGTTAACATTACTTGATACTTCATTTAAAAATATAAACATGAGTGATGTTATATATACAAGTGTGTATAAATTGTCGCAAAAGCTACACGTAGCGACATTCTTCGTTCGGTTCTGAATAAAAAATCTTAATGTTAAAATGTCGTATCATGCTTCGTAAATGTCAAAATTTGACAGTAATGATTTTGATTGAACTCACTTTGAAATACAAACTTATTGTTCTACAACGTTGCCAAATGTGTTTTTCGTGGAAGTACGTTAATGAATAAATGTTTAAAACAAGCTTTAAAATCAAAAAGAAAACGTTTACGAAATAATACTAGTAAAATTTTTTTCTTTAAACTAAATTGCATCTATCTCCATTAACAGATATCGAAGAGCAAAGGTTAGTACGCACTAAAAGTCTGAACTTCAAGAACCCCGTGAAAACAAACGAAGCATGATACGACATTTTAACATTAAGATTTTTTATTCAGAACCAAACGAAGAACGTCGCTGCGTGTAGCTTTTGCGACAATTTATACACACGTTATATATGTCTGTATATTTTATATATATTCTGAGTTGTATGTATAACGAATAGTATAACATGTAAACATAGTAGATAATAAGATGTGCTATATTATTATGAGTCTGTCACAAAAAGTTCTATGTACTAAACAATAAACATATACCATTTAATCCGCTTAACTATAACACTTCCCTGAGAAGCTTTGTTTGGGCAAATACACAACAATTGGCGACGAGGATGTCAATGGAACTATTAATAAATTTACCTCCGTTTAATTGCAATGAAGATACTGCAAATTTAGGCGGGAGATGGAAGAAATGGAAGCGTAGTTTCGAGATTTTTCTAAGTGCAAAAGATGTTACAGATCACATCAGGAAGAAAAATTTGTTATTACATGTAGCTGGGAGTCAGGTACAAGATATTTTTTTTACGTTTCCCGAGTCTGAAGATACTACTTCAGAGGATCTTTACAAAGTCACATTTAATGCTTTAGATGCTTACTTCTTACCCAAAGTAAATACTGTGTATGAAAGGTATTCGAACTCTAAATAGAATACTGCGGTTATAAAATCACTAAAGATGGTATAAGGAAATCTGTGTCAAAAATGAAGGCCTTGGAAGGAATCCAGAGGCCAGACAATAAAAACAACCTACGTGTTTTTTTGGGCTTAGTTAATTATTACGGTCGATTTATACAAAACTTAAGTACAAAAGCATATCCTCTATATAGGCTGATACGGGAAGACACGCCGTGGAAGTGGGATGACAAGTGTGAGAAAGCATTTAATCAGATTAAGCAAGAGATCAATTCAGATGAAGTATTAATGTTGTTTAATCCTGAATTGCCACTTATACTTGCCACGGATAGCAGTCAAGTAGCAGTTGGGGCTGTACTGTCTCATCTATTACCGGATGGAACAGAGAGACCTATTCAATTTGCATCCCAAACATTGACAGAGACTCAGCAAGAGTATTCAAGTATAGATAGAGAAGCATATGCTATTATTCTATGCTATTATATTTGGAGTGCGCAAGTTTTACCAATACTAGTTTGGCACACATTTTACCTTAGTCACGGATCATAAACCGCTACTACAGATATTTGGACCTCATCAAGGTTTACCAATCTACTCAGCATCGCGCATGCAACATTATGCCATGTATTTACAAGCATTCAATTACAACATTAAATACAAAAATACCCGTTTACATACGAATGCAGATGCTATGTCACGATTGGTTACCGGAACGGAGGAGCCACATTCATTTGAGGAAGCTGAGATATTCAACATAAATCAAATAGAAACTTTACCTTTAACAGTAAAGCGATTAGCAGCGGCTACACAAACGGATGCGCAATTGCGACCATTATTACAAAATTTAAAAATTGGTGGAGAAATGAAACCTGAGATTAGATTTAACATTAATGGGAATGAATTCTCAGTACAAGACGGATGTATTATGCGTGGAATAAGAGCAGTGATACCTCAAAGTCTAAGAAAAAGTGTATTAGAGGAACTACATCTTGGACATTTCGGAATCATGAAAATGAAGGCTTTAGGCAGGAGTTATTGCTGGTGGCCAGGGATCGATGCCGATATTGAGAATCTCACTAAAAATTGCTATAGTTGCAATAAAATTAGGAATGATCCGACACCAACCAGGAACCACATATGGGAACGTCCAAGTGGGCCTTTTAAAAGGGTTCATATTGATTTTGCTGGACGGTTTCAAGGATTATATTTCTTTATTTTAGTAGATGCTTATTCTAAATGGCCAGAAATACACATCATGCAAAACATTACTACAAAATCTACGATCCAAATTTGTCAAAATATCTTTGCTACACATGGTCTACCGGAATATATCGTAAGTGACAATGGACCACAATTTACATCAAACGAATTTCAACGTTTTTTAGAGTTAAATGACATAAAGCTAAAACGCACTGCACCGTACCACCCTTCAACAAACGGACAAGCGGAAAGGTTTGTCCAAATTCTTAAAAATTCCTTACGTGCTATGATGTTTGAGCGCATACACCTACCTATGCAACAGAGACTAAACAATATGTTATTACAGTATTGGAAGATGCTTCATATGACTACGGGACAATCTCCATCGATGTTATTAATGAAACGGGAAATCCGTTCAAGATTGGATAATTTAGTACCTAATGCAAACTGTGAACGCTTTCTAACAAAGCCTATAAATGTTCGACAATTAGATGTGGGAGTGAGAATAGCCAGTAGGAACTATATTGGAGAAAAATGGCGATTTGGAAGAATATACAAGAGACTAGGGGAACTGCATTATCTGGTAATCTTGGATAACGGAAGTATCAGTAAACGGCACATTGACCAGATCAGAGAAATAGGAGAAAATACTGAAGAAGAAAACGAAGAGCAGAACAAAGAAATATTACTGCGTATACCTGAAAACCCACTACCACCATCACCAGTTCAGGCTCCCCAAAGCAAAAATGAAGTTGCGACGACACCAGTGCCGGAGGTACTTAAGGACAATGCTAAAGGTCAGACTGATTTAAACCCTAAGGAAAGTATTACACCTGCGGTCAAGATTAGAAAATCGTCAAGAGCTATACATAAGCCAGTGAGATTAGACCTATAGAATCTTTACACAAGGAAGGGGGGTGTTATATATATATATATATATATATATATATATATATATATGTCTGTATATTTTATATATATTCTGAGTTGTATGTATAACGAATAGTATAACATGTAAACATAGTAGATACTAGATAATAAGATGTACTATATTATTATGAGTCTGTCACACAAAGTTCTATGTACTAAACAATAAACATTATACCATTTAATCCGCTTAACTATAACACTTCCCTGAGAAGCTTTGTTTGGGCAAATACACAACAGTGATAATAAATCATGTTTTGATTACAAAATTCCTGTAACTGTAACAAATAAACATAACAACAATATGTATTCATCAGAATAAAAATATATTATTTAATGCAATTTATATAAGCTCTAATTTGTAATTTACTATAATTATCTTTTATTTTCTTGTAAATTTTATTTAAGTTTAAAACAGCTTGTACAGTGTTATTGTAAAATAGGTACGACTTTATGCAATATTATACCAATAAATATACCGTGAGTCTCAACACCGGGTTGGCAACACAAAAATCCCTGCTTCGAAGAAAAATTGTTCAGTTTTATTTCTATATGTTGGACAGCCTGGACAGGTTTACGTTAACCCCATAGATAATTATAACAAGTATAGAATGTAAGCTCCCATTATAAATGATGAACCCATAAAGAGAGTCATCTACCGGTTAAGGAGAACGTTTCCCGGGAAAATTTGAATTCGGAATTTATTCATTTTGTTTTAAATATTTTGCATAACTTATTTTTTTTTACAACATAGTTACAGAATTAGTATCAATATATTTTTATAATACAATTAATACAGTGATAATAAATCTATAACATAGTTGTAAAAAAAAATCAGGTATATAACATTTTCAAGTCTTAAAATTTTGTATTGTTTAGTCATTTCAACGAAACTAATTTAATACAAATGCAATAGTAAAAATAAAATCAAAACCAAATATATATTTTATCTGACTTTATTCATATTGTTCATGGTAAAAGCTTGCTTGTACAAATTGGACACATTATTGGGTACTGGTCTGCGATCTTTTCCATTGAGTATTCTATTTGCACCTTTTGCATAATTAAATATCAACAGCTTTGTAAAGCTTCTTACTATTTTTTGTTCCAGGGCTCCAGAATGTTCACATTCAACAAAATTAAATTGGACATTCGTATTTATTAAATTTACAATATTATGCAGAAGATTGTCTGCAGAAATATTATTCTTCAATATATATGTTGCTATATTGTATATTTGTATATATTTTTTTAAAATATCTTTATTGCAGTATTGCAAACGCTTTGCAATTCCTCCGCCATATTCTTTTTCCTTAATGAAGGCACTAAAATGTTCCTCCTCCCCTCTGCTTAAAACATTGTATTTGCAAATTATGCACTTGCTTATCTTCAAAGTTTTAGCAATATAACCGCTTACATACGCCATCGCATTTTCCTCTAAAGGTTTTATGGAATCAAAATCAATAGGCAAATCAAAACATTTATTTATTTTCGGTTGATTTGCATTATCCTGTTGAAAAAAAAAGAAAAGTTTATCTAAATACCAGTCTATATGTCATATACTTACACCACTGAAAGATAAGAAATTTTTCAAAGTAAACAGCATGTTGCATTCATCATCTTCACAATTAGCTCCGATGGAATGCTTGCTTAATAATTGATTAACAAGTAGTGATTTAAAAATATTACAAAATGAAGAATATGTGGGATTTGTGTATCGCACACCTCTTTGCCTTATTCTTCCAAAAAAATTTTCCAGTGGATCTTGGTTAAGGCAACGTGGAACAAATTTCTTGAACCCTATAGTCCTTAATTTATTTGTCATTAAAATAAAATTTTTTAAAGTAATGACCCAATTTCCAAAAGAAGGGGGAACTTTTTTTCTATCATTATTATCTATAGTGAACATAGACGTAATTATTTGAATGGCAGATTTCCAAAAGTCAACATGAATGTTGTCGCTTGATGTAAAACTTATCGTTGTTTTTAAAATTTTTGCTCCAGAATGGAATGGTGCATGGCCATTTACACTATCAAAAACAGAGTCAAAAAATTTTAAAAATTGCGCAGTTTGAATGGCTCTCCTGTCCATTTTTAAATTACCTTCACCATGTTCTGTAAATGAATTACTAAAACTGATATTCTAGAAAATTAAGCCATTACTTACCAGTTTTGGCCATTAAGTAAATAGCTGAAGAAACTGTATGGCTGAATACCTGTGTGCACATAGATACCTTCATTTTCTTTATCTTTTCTTTGGCAACATGGTGTTCTGTAAGTTTTGGCATTATTCTTAATTCGCCACTATAGCTGTCTAACTGCCAAGCTGTGTAGATGTCTGTCCATTTAGCAATTTTTTTTTCTTCGTTCATTGTAAAACAAATGTCTTTACCCAATAAGTTATTACGTACCCCCTTCATTAAATGAGGAGGATCAAAAAATGGAATAACTTGAAGTCCATCTACTTCAAATACATTGTCATCCATATTTTTTCCAATTCTCAGGTAATTGGATCTTGTGTCCTTGATTAATGTATTTATGGCACTAACATTATTAGTGCCTTGGTCACATATTGTGCCCAAAACAGTAAATCCAGCCCTAAATACGGTTCTTATAATTTCTTTAAGGGATCTGATAATTTGAACCCCTTTTACTGCTCCTTTCACAAAATTGTATAATATGGGATATTTCCACTTACTATTAACACCACGTAGCATAAAAACCTAAAACAAATAAGTCATTTTTTTCTTTTTTTTTAATAGATTGCTATAAAAAACATTACCTGGACATGATTAGCAATATTTTCTGTTCGATTATTTTCGAAATGTTCAAAACCTTCAACTTCATCTTTAAATTGATTGTAATTAAGGTTTGGTGAGATGCTCATTTCATCAAACATTAAAAAGCAATATCGATCTATTGCTTTCATAGTTTTACCTACTTCTGTGAGATTATTTATTATACTCGCATTCATTCCAGGTTCAATGGGAATATTGTTCAAAAGTTTCATTATTGTAACCCTGGATGGAAGAGAAAATATCTCTGACAAGAATTTGTACCCAGAACCTGTTTGTTTATAAATTGCTAATGCAGTTATTTTGTCGTCAGTTGAAAATCGGCGACCAGATTTCTTTTTTGTGGAGCATTCGATTTGGCTCTTAAAAAAGTTTCTGGCAGTGTCATTAAATGTATTTGTCAATTTATGAAAAGCATGGGTTTGCGAGAATTTGGCAGCAGTTGACAAACGTTTCAAATATTTTTGACTTTTCTTTTTTTGAAGGTAATATTTTTTCTTGTAATAAGTACCTTTTGTGTATAATATTTTAGATGTTGGACTTAAAAGAGCTGCCTTTTTTATTGAAACGAAATTCATTAAACCACTTGTACCTATTACATATATATATTAGATATTTTATGTACATATATATGCTATATATCTATAACTACCAGGTAATGGTGATGTATTCTGTGTAAAGGTATTGTCCATTATTTCTGTGCCTGAATCTGACATGGATTCATGCTGTGTGTCAATTGTGTCTTCATATTTTGGTTCTGTTGTATATGTCTCTACAAAAGATGTACAAGCATGCTTTAAGGATACCTCACTTGTACTAGACCCACATGTGTTTTTGTTTCCTACAAAAAAAAATAGAAAATGACTTTTAAATGATCTATTTTCACTTTATTCATAATTGATCTATATTTGTAGTTCTTGCACAGTATCAATATAAATAAAGCACTAGATTTAGATAGTCAGCAATTTAAAGTCTGTTTTACTCTAATTTGCATATATTTAAAATAATCTCTTCCATTTTTTGGCAATTGCAACATATTAAAGAAAAACAGCCAAAAAAAAGTAAATTGCCAATTTTCTAAATCAGATGTAAAATACAAAGGTCCAAAACTGATTATCTACATATATAAACATATTCGATACCTGTCAGAAACAGTTTAGGGTGAACCATTTTCTTTAAAATTTTATTAGGTCCAAAATCGGTAGTCAAGAAATGTTTACTACAAATTCTGTAATGTCTATAAATATATTCATCAGTCAGTTTAAGTAGTTGTTTGTTCCCAATAACTGATAGCCACGTTCTAAACAGTTCCCCATACTTATCAGGGTTAGGGAAACAATGTCGAGAATCTGAATTTGAGGGAACGCATCCAAATACGGCACAACCAGCCTTTCCCATTTCGAAAACTAAAAACAATTTATTAAGAAACTATATACACAAACAATATTTTACTTACTATACTAATCGCTACAATATGTTTTATATGGTAGATATTATAAACCGTGATGTACAAAAAAATTAAAAAACAAAACAAAAACAGCCGAAAGAACTAAAAATAAAAATGGCTGCAAGAATAACGAGTCGCTATCACGTGTCACATAATTAAAGTATCCGCTAGATTTCTGTAATTAATGAGAAGAGAGCCATCTTGTGTTTAAGGAGAACTCAGTTTAGACGCCATGACAGTTCCACTTAGGGATATTAAGCTTTCATTCTATACTTGTTATAATTATCTATGGTTAACCCGTTCCACTGGTGTCAGTTTTCAGTCATTATTGTATTTATGTTTTTGTTAGTGATTCTATCAGCTTTTGCATTTATTTCTTTAATCGGTACCCTTTAATCTGTTGTCTGAAATCATTATACAAACTATCTTTTTCAAGACAATGCCGTTTACATTACAGCTAGATACATTTATTGTGATGGCGCATTTTCGAAGTGCGACATTAACCGAAAATGGAAACTGGGAATATTCACTACCCTCATGCTTTCAACAGTTCAATAATGAGTATCCTGATGTGATGATACCTTATGAAACATTTAAGTGTCATCGTAATAGACTGGTAAAGAGGTTTATGGAAACTGGTAGCGTTACAAAACGGAAGGCTGTTCAAGCTCCATCTGTGCTGACAGAAGATAGAGTGGATGATATCAGGCAAAGAATCTGTTAGAAAATTGGCACTGCAAACAGGTACCCGTGTGATTCAGAGAATATTCCTTTTTCATATTTATCAAATTGTAGGTATTTCTCGTGGAAGTGCACATATGGCCGTAAGGAAGAAATTGCATATGCATCCCTGATTTTTTTAATGTATTGCGACTTTATTGTACTGCTTTTTCTTCTTTGTGAAAAACTTATAAAAATAAATTTCTTATACTTATTTGCAATTTCTAATTTTCTCAATTGTATGGTTAGTATTTATCTATCTATATCAAGTTAGTAAATTTAATGATCATTAGTATTTCGTTTTTCTTAAAAAAAGTTATCAATTCAGCGATGGAATTGAATACAATACATGAAATTTAATTATAAAGGTTATGAATACAAACTATGCTAACATAACCTTTACATAAGATATTCATTTTTGACAACTAAAGAATCTTATGCATAGTCGTTTTAGTGGCTACTAACACGCTACTAAGACCATTTTAACATCCTACTAAGAATTTCCGTATTCATAGTCGCGTTTCATGCGTACTAACAACGTTTAACGTTAGTAGACTACTAAATCCTTAATAGCGTTTGAGACCGTGTTTAAAGTGTCTATTACAGCTAACCTACAAAAAGAAAAAGCGCAAACTGTCAAAACAACGAAATGATACAAAATTGAGAGTAAAAATCATAACAATGAATTCATTAACTGTAAGTATACGGATAATCGGCATACAGCAATTTTAATAATAATGGAAGTGCATGGTGTCTCATTATAATTTCATTATCAACAAAATTTTAATCAATTTTAATTATTATTTTTTGAATGCTGTTTCCAAGTACCCATGAGATGCAATGAAGCAAACTGATGAGAAAAAGTCTGTTTAATATGTATTTATGGTATGATTTATTTACAAATTTTATTTGCAAATATTAGTTCTGTAGCAGGTGGATGGTGTGATATAAATGTATTTATGTAATATATTTAATATATATATATGTCACTTTGTTGGCTATAAATGAATCATTTATCTTAAGGGAAGTAATATGATATATTTATTACAGGATTTGTTAAAGATTCAAAGCGTCTTCGAGAACATTGGCAACAGATGCAGATGCAAGCACCGAAAAATATCAGTCAGTATTGGAAAAAGTTTACTTGAAACTGGAGCTGAAGTTATTGAGTGAAAATGATAATTGAATATGTTTATTATATGATATTAGATAAGTATGACAATAGGATGATGTAATTTAAAATATAGAATAAAGTAGGTATAATTATATCTAAGTTACGTGTAAATAGTGCATCATGTATAAAGTAGGTATGAATATTTGTTACATGTGGATATTTATAAATGTATATATTATATTTAATACTAATAAAAATTATATCAAAATATCCCTAAAGTATTTCAATAAATAATAAATTATGTATTAACATTGTTAAAGTCTACTAATTACAATATTTTCATATATAATTGTTGTCGGAATAAATTGCTGTGGATATTGTCATGTGAATCCATGTTGTTCCGCTAAAATAAATTCAGTAATAAATATGTTGCAAAGCCAGTTAAATATGTATATACCTATATCATCACCATAAGCTTTGGGATTTCGTATGATATCTACCTGTGCTTCCTCAATCTTCTTGCAACTCAGCTTGTATATCAACTAGATCTTCCATACTTTCAAAATTATATAATTTCAGTAATACAAATTTTAAGTAAGATTATATATTACACTTACATTTTTCTTATATCATATTATTATTATTATATCATATTATTATTATTATATCATATTATTATATCATATTATTATATCATATCTTAAGGGAAGTAATATGATATATTTATTACAGGATTTGTTAAAGATTCAAAGTGTCTTCGAGAACATTGGCAACAGATGAAGATGCAAGCACCGAAAAATATCGTTAGTATTGGAAAAAGTTTACTTGAAACTGGAGCTGAAGTTATTGAGTGAAAATGATAATTGAATATGTTTATTATATGATATTATGACAATAGGATGATGTAATTTAAAATATAGAATAAAGTAGGTATAATTATATCTAAGTTACGTGTAAATACTGCATCATGTATAAAGTAGGTATGAATATTTGTTACATTTGGATACTTATAAATGTATATATTATATTTAATACTAATAAAAATTATATCAAAATATCCCTAAAGTATTTCAATAAATAATAAATTATGTATTAACATTGTTAAAGTCTACTAATTAAAATATCTTCATATATAATTGTTGTCGGAATAAATTGCTGTGGATATTGTCATGTGAATCCATGTTGTTCCGCTAAAATAAATTCAGTAATAAATATGTTGCAAAGCCAGTTAAATATGTATATACCTATATCATCACCATAAGCTTTGGGATTTCGTATGATATCTACCTGTGCTTCCTCAATCTTCTTGCAACTCAGCTTGTATATCAACTAGATCTTCCATACTTTCAAAATTATATAATTTCAGTAATACAAATTTTAAGTAAGATTATATATTACACTTACATTTTTCTTATATCATATTATTATTATTATATCATATTATTATTATTATATCATATTATTATATCATATCTTAAGGGAAGTAATATGATATATTTATTACAGGATTTGTTAAAGATTCAAAGTGTCTTCGAGAACATTGGCAACAGATGAAGATGCAAGCACCGAAAAATATCGTTAGTATTGGAAAAAGTTTACTTGAAACTGGAGCTGAAGTTATTGAGTGAAAATGATAATTGAATATGTTTATTATATGATATTATGACAATAGGATGATGTAATTTAAAATATAGAATAAAGTAGGTATAATTATATCTAAGTTACGTGTAAATACTGCATCATGTATAAAGTAGGTATGAATATTTGTTACATTTGGATACTTATAAATGTATATATTATATTTAATACTAATAAAAATTATATCAAAATATCCCTAAAGTATTTCAATAAATAATAAATTATGTATTAACATTGTTAAAGTCTACTAATTAAAATATCTTCATATATAATTGTTGTCGGAATAAATTGCTGTGGATATTGTCATGTGAATCCATGTTGTTCCGCTAAAATAAATTCAGTAATAAATATGTTACAAAGCCAGTTAAATATGTATATACCTATATCATCACCATAAGCTTTGGGATTTTGTATGATATCTACCTGTGCTTCCTCAACTTCTTGCAACTCAGCTTGTATATCAACTAGATCTTCCATACTTTCAAAATTATATAATTTCAGTAATACAAATTTTAAGTAAGATTATATATTACACTTACATTTTTCTTATATCAAATTTAAAAGCAAAAAATCATAAAATTTATTAAAACAAATAAGATTATTTAAAACGTATTTAAAATAACCTACAATTCCAATAGGTAAACTATTTTAAATGTCTCCTTCATGCAAAATGCGCATGCCTGCGAACTCCGTTTTCACGGTTGCCACATATTTTTTTCTACTAAGATCCTATTAGTTAGTAGCCACTAAGTATGATGAAATACGCGACTATGAATACGAAAAGATAAAAGCATCTTAGTACGCTCTTAGTAGCTACTAACTAATAGCGTACTAACACCCTATTAACTTCGCGACTATGCATAAGGCGGTATAACTATAAGAATGAAGTTACCAAGTCAACGCAGGCAATATTACAGTCTTACCAAATTAAATCTGGCGTTGCCAACCTGGTGCACTTGACCTAGGAGACCCGGTATATATTATATATAAATATATATCAAGAAATTCTTGTGTTTCTTTTATTATTTACATACCTACCTACTGCTTTAATTTTTTTTATTGCAATAGCTCTTCTTTCTTTATTAACGAAAACTAAAACTATAGATTATATATACTACCGGTAATTAGACATATGTAATGGTTTCATTTATAATTGTGGTAACAGTCTAGTGAAATCTAGTGATTTTTTAAGTTCTCTTCTAGTGAAAACAATTATTTTCACCTGGCAACACTGGCTATCTGTAAAGCTTCTCGCTTGCCTTTGCTATGGTAGTATGGAGAGGATGGAGTTAGTTTCCTCAGAGGTTAGGGTTATGTTACTACATAAATATACTACATACTAATATTATTGTTGTATAATTTTTATTTTAGTTCAAACTGGTTCAAATAAAGAAGAAATATAAAGTTTGAAAGATCTATGTTCGTTTCTCTTTTTGTGTTCTCCGTGAACTCCGTGTGTTAAACGTGATATTTCTTTTTCATTTTGAAACTATTTACTTTTTTTATAAAGAGGGACTTTTTCTATAAAGAGGACTTTTTCTATACTTTATTTATAATGGACGTGCTTTTACAAGATTATGTTCAGTTCCAATTCAACAGGCGAAAGAATAAAATGAGCACTGTACAAGAAATTCCAATTGAAATTGCTTGTAATAATATCACTATTATGGCAAAGTTTATTAAATATACCCAGGAAATATATTTAATACCAAATGAAATGAATGATGAGATACAGATAATCAGATTAAATGACGCCAGTGTTAGAGATGGTTATAATCCCATAAATGAAAATAAAATTTCCATAAACCACCGGTTTTTAGGAAATTTGATTCTGAAATTCCCGAATAACGATTTAAGGGAAAGAGCAATGGATTTGTTGGGACAAGTATTTAGGTAATAAAAAACGTTTTAAAATTATTTACTAATAACTTTGTATAGTAGTATGTTATGAAGTTTGATGTGAATTGTATTATTTGTTACAGTGATGAGAGCAGCGATTCGGGAGCGTCGATATAATAATAAAGATATACCTATAATGTGTTTGTAATATATTGCATTACCAAAAAAATACTTCTATTTGTTGGATTAAGATCTAAATCATATGCATATAGAGATAATACTGTACATACAAAATTAAAAGGAATTAAAAAATCTGTACTTGATAAAGAAATTAAATTTGTGCATTATAAAAAATGTTTGTTTGAGGTGTGGACGATGTGATACGCTAATAATTTTTTTATAAGATAATTGTGCTACATTAACAGAGAATATGGGCATTTATATTCGTTCACAATTTGGTGGTGATTAAATAAATTCAGTTTATTATGTAATTTTAACTTGTGAAAGGGCAAAATTATGACTGTAAATTTATGGATAAAATTTGTTATAAATATTTTAAAATGTAGCAATTTTTAAACATTTTCAAGGGAATTACTGAGGTTTTAATGCAAGTGTTTGTACCCTTTATGCACTGCTAAATTGTTAAGCACTATAAGTAGTTTTGACCTCAAAAAGAGGAGAATAAAGCTAAATATGGTGGTTCACAAATTGGCGGTCCAGAACCGGCATATATTAGACTACTTACAAACCAATTACAAAACTGTAGTCTACGTGGGTAATCAATTTCTAACAATTCTTGTACTGCTGTGACACAGTATGGATAAAGTTGCATATCTTTTTTTAATAACTTGTGAGTTGTACCAACAGAAAGGTTTATTTGTTGACTCAAATGTCGAACAGATGTTTGTGGTTCATTTTCCATTATTTCTTCAACACGATTGACAACTTGAGGTGTACGTTTCTTAACTGCTCCGCTGCCTGATTTTCTTAAGAGACTACCAGTTTCAGAAAAGAGTTTTAAAGTTCTATCCAAAGTATTCTTAAATTGTATATAATCTATTACAAAATGTGGAAACTCAACTTGAAATTCTACCATGCAATCTTGAACTGAATAAACCCATAAACCATCAATTTTATTACCATTATTATGTTCTAAAGTGAAAGCCATTTTAAAACTGAGAAGCAATTTATTTAAACCAGAATCGACGCACGATTATTTTATGCACTAACTGATATTTGTGATTGACATTATCAAATGTCATTTGGATTTACGTTTACGAACACAACAACAAACACATACTAATATATTTGCGTCTTATACTATCAAAATTTCAAAGTAACCTAGATTGGCTTTTCAAATGAACACTTGTTATATATATATATATATATATATATATATATATATATATATATACATACATTATCGTTTAAACGTACTCTTCATCGTAATTACTTTAAAAATTTCAAATTGAAAAATAATTTAAACGGTACTTTCCCGAATTTATATGTACTATCGATTGCAAAAAAGAAGTGGTACAGTAGTGAAGTTATATGTAAAATAAATTTTTAAACATTTTAGTATTGTGACGTTGCTAACGTACTTAAAATCGTAGTAACGTGCAAAAGTCATTTTTGACATTTATATGGTTATTTTAATATTTAAATTTGACGTCTACATTGAATATATGCCTACATTCACACAGCCTAATTTAAACCGATTAAAATATGAATACCACTTTAATTGGTTAGTACCTTATGTATTATACCGAGCATTTATTTCATTTTAATGTATGGAAATTGTTTCCAATACTAACATAGAGATATCACTTTACGTAGGATCTATATTATAATAATATATAATATTTCACAATAACGTAAAGTAATATATTTTGATATCTGATTTTATATAAATTGCATATAGGAAACATTATAAAATAACTAGATTTTACTCAAATACATAAGTTTTTTACTATTTTACTAACACAGTACCAAAATCGCTAAATCTATTTAGTGAAAAACCACTAGCCCTGGCAACCGTGGCTGTAAGAGCCGACCAGCTGCCTTTATATATGCAGCTCCATCTGTTACAAATAATCACTTTTTTTAATTTATATCGTATTTTTCACCCCATAACAGATTTCAAACACGAAGTTACGTTATATGATTAAATTCTGCATTAGTTGTTTGGATTTTCTTAGATGTAAATACATAGATGCGTAGATATTACCGTATCGCTGTCCATCACATATTTACGCAATAGAACTCGAGTTACTAATAAAACTAAATAATTTATTGGCCTGCTTCAAATTCGTTTAAGTCCCCTCCTGGAATGTGCCTCTGACTGCCGATTCAACCGATCTCTGTAATAGATCAACATAACGGGTGTTCAGAAACATTCGAAGTCAAAGTAGGCCTTGAAAATATGAAGTCATGTCTGATATATATTGATACATTTACTTAATACAATTTAATACAAGTAAAGATATACGATTACGATACAAGTAAAGATATACGATTTTTTGTTCAGAGCCCACTTGACTTCGAATGTTTCTGAACACCCGTTAGTATAATCCATGGATGTAGTATATATGAATAGCGCACATCTAACCAAAGCAGTGTATTCGATTGACTCCAACATTAGAGAGAGAAACTTCAGAGTGAGATAGAGCTAGTACTGGCAAGAAAACGCGCGTTCCCTATTAAAATACATGAGCGATCGACCGGGACAGGTAAATATACATGCGGCATATACTTACCTAGCTGTTTAACTGTAATACATTTATCAAGTTACTTTAAAAAAATATTCGTGGATTTGTTTATATCTTTATAGAATAAATATTGTTACTGAATTACAATTTTAATTTAATTTAAAGATGCGGTATACGGAATATATAGGGTAGAGCTTTCAAAAAATCCGAATCAGTATGAATTAAATCCCCTCCATCGCATATAATGGCTTTATTATAGTCGAATTCGGGGTATCTGTGTATAGGATATTGAACTATAAGTGTCTTCGGATATTGTCCACGTAAACTTAACACTCGCGAAGTCTCTATGTCGAAAACATATATTTTCTAGGAAATCAGCTTCTGGTTCGAGCAAGAAATAATATTCTTCGTAAATTGCTGTTTGTTTCTTATAATCCACATTAGGATTGCAATATTCTAACACGTCTATTACGTCATCGATGTAAAAGTACGGTCTATTTTGATAACTGAATGCCGCTATAAATTCACAATCTCTAATTGTTAACTCCTGTAATGCGCAGAACTTTTAAAATAATATTTCTATGTGGAATAATGAGTAGATCATGTTACACACAAAACTACGGGTCGATATCTGTTGAGACATGTATAGACCTGTTTTGATATATTTACCTGCACTGTAATCCTTAAATGCTCTGTATATGTTAGAAATATTGTATTGACATTATAGTACTTTACATTTAGATTTTGAAGTAATGAAATTGAGAGATTAATAAAAATATCTATATATGTAAAAATATATGTTGTATAAATAAAATTATATTTCTATGTGGAATGATGTTTTATTTTAAAGTAGGTCGTGTTACACACAAAACTACGGGATCGATATCTGCTGAGACATGTACAGACCTGTCTCGATATATTTACCACCACTGTATTTTGTATGCAAGTAATTCTAAATTCTAATATATAACTTCAGTGTTCGCTAACTCGCTTTTGAGACCTCATGTGACTTTATCGTTCAAAAATATTGCGTATTAAACGGTGTAATTAGTAGTAATTATATGTAAATGTACTTACACAGCAGTTCATTACAGAATTTAATTTGTTTATCATCATAATTAACTCCATCTCCTATTTTAACATTGTTGTTTTCCGTATCATTTACTTCAGATGAAGGTAAGTCTGTTTTGATATGATCTACAGAAAGCGTTTCATATTCCGTTAGTTTGCCATTGCTAACATGCCCATTTAATTCACCATTGCTTTTATAAATAATTAATCAAAAATGTGTAGATAGTGAGTATAATACGATTTTGTATTACCTTGTAATTGTGGCAGTTGTCTAAGTTTAATTATTTGACTTCTGTCATTTCCCTAAACTTGACAATTTATGTTAGTGTTGGGCACTCGTTAAAAGTGAAATAGTACCATCGTGCGTAAAAAAAATCTTATACAATGAAATTATATTTATTTACTTTTTTTTATTTAAGGGCACACAAAGTGTTATTATATTGGTCTTTTCGACATATTTCATCATTAATAGCGACACTGTGTCCGTATAGTGCGGATAAAATTTTCATGCCTGGTTGCCATGGCAACTTAGCGTTTATTATATATAATGAGCGTGAATTAACCGCGAATTTATCGAATAATACCGCGAAATTAGTGAATTGTCCGTGAATTTAACGAATAATACCGCGATTTACCCCGAATAATATCGCGAACTACCCCGCGAATTATGTTAATTTTCCGCGAATTGCCCCGCGCATTCCGCGAATTATATCGCGAATTATCCCGCGGATTACGTGGATTTAGTCTATTGGTCGCGAATTCCGCGAGGTTCGTGGTTTAATTAGCCGCGAATTTAGTGATTTATACGCGGATTACCCGCTAATGCGGATTACCCGCTAATTAAACCGCGAACCCCGCGAATAACTCGATTATGTCGCGGGTTGCCCCTTGGATTCCGCGAATTTGGTTATTTAGCCGCGAATAAAACGCGAATTAGCTTTTAATTGTACAAATTCCGCGAATTGAACCGCGACTTCCGCGAATAAAACCTCGAATTTGCATTTAATTGCGCTAATTCCGCGACTTAAACCGCGACTTCCGCGAATAAAACCGCGAATTTGCATTTAATTGAGCTAATTTCGCGACTTACGCCGCGAAATACGCGAATGAAACCGCGAATAAAACCGCGAATTTGCATTTAATTTCACTAATTCCGCGACTTAAACCGCGAAATCCGCGACTTAAACCGCGAAATCCGCGCATAAAACTGCGAATCCCGCGGATTAGCCATTTAATTAATTAAATCCGCTAATGAGCTCATTAGCGAGTCTACTGAGCTCCATGAAAAAAGCTTAAAATCAACAAACAAACGATAATCAATCCGATAACACTATTTCTTCTGACGAATATCACCCCATGGAAAAGATCCCAAATCCATACTTCCTTACCAGACCCCAGGATATTGACAGTTTGACAGTTATCCTTACAGTAATATACAGTGATAACTGTAAAGATGACTAAGAATGTTGACAGTTATATTTACTATAAATATTACTACTGTAAGGATAACTGGAAGGATGGACAGTTATATTTACTGTAAATATTACTACAAATATTACTGTAAATATTTCCAAATCATTATTCCCAAATCATACTATTAGGGTCTATGTCTACGTCCGAAAGGTCTAACTTCGTTATTGAACATATCAATAAATCAAAGTCTGCAGTGCAAAATTTAAAAGCATGTAATTAATTTAACTTGCATTCCAATAAATTATCCATCATCACTGTCATCATCATTACTATTGATATGTTCAACTATCAAAGTTTTGATTTGTCCGAATCGATTTTTCTCCCTCCGGTAAGATTGAACTTTCTCATTAATATGAACTTCTGGGATGTTCGTATTAATGGCACCATTATGGAGTTGAAGATACAGGTCGAGGTCTGCGATCCAACCGGATACCTGCTCATTTATATGCGCAAGGGAGGCATCTCTAATTGACGAATTTCTCTCAAGGTGCGACATAACTTTGTCAGAAAGTTCTTTAAAATCCGCAGCGAGAGTGTTGCGTGGTTGACGTTGATGTGATGGAAATGGTTGAGGTTCTGATAAGGGCGGATGTGTTTGAGGTGCTTGATATTCTGGTTCAAATGGTTGATATTGAGGTGGATGACATTCTTGTTCTAATGGAGGTGGTTGTAGTTGAGTTTCTAAAGGAAGTGGTTGAGGTTCTCCATTTGATCTAGGTTCGGAGGCTTGTTTTTGTCTTTGGCAGGCGGTAATCAAAGGCAAAGGGGTAATCAAAGGCGAACGATGGGACAGTGGTGTATTTTGATCTCGAGAAGGATCTGGTTCAGGATCTGATTGAGGATGATCTCGAGAGGGATCAGGTTGAAGCGGTGGATTGCCAGGTGAATGACCAGATAGAAATATAACCGATGATGACTCATGTGCCACTACTGGTTTTTCTATAGGTGATAGGTCCACCGGTGGTGGTGGTACTGCAGCTGACACCATTACAGTACCAGAGTGTACTTGTCTACCCAGAAGTAGTCTCTTGAGAGTACTACTACTCTCTCTTACACTAGAAATGGGTGTAGAAGCAATTGCATGCGTCCAAGCAACTGTTTGCGTCTGTGTATTTGTCAGTTGTCCTAGTTTTTGTTCTCGTCGCGTCTGTGTATTTGTCAGTTGTCGTCGTTTTTGTTCTCGTCGTTGTTTGTGTTCTTGTTTTCGTTGTTCTCGTCGTCGTTGTTGTTGGTACTATTCGTAATCGAATTGTCTTTTCATTTCAGCAGTTGCTCTACTCATTTCAGCAGTGCCCAGCGGTGCAATAGTAGCAACTTGAGACAACACCGTCGGAAATTCTGTCTCTGTCATAGTAGGAACAAATACGCTAGCAGTTCTCATTACAGCTGCCCTCGTAATTGTTCCGACTACATTAGCAAGGGCAACGGTAGATAGTGCCGTCGATGGTGGAAGTGTCGTCGATGGTGGAAAAGGTTTCATCGATGATAGAGGTATCATCGATGGTGGGGGAGGTGGTGGAGGTATTACAATTGATGTTGAAGCACCTCCAATATTTTCAGTTCCAATTCTATCTACCTCTCTATCTACCGCCGTCGACAGTATTTCATCATCTATTTTTCAAATTCCGGTTGCTCTAGTCCTTGCATAAAAGAATCTGAATTGGAAATATTAATATTGGAAATATTTATGAGGCTTACAGGGTTAGGGTTGTCAATATCAGGGGGAAACACCTGTTGCTGTGAAGTTGGTTGCGTGAAATTTGGTGTTTCCTAAAGAATAATAAAAATGAGGGAAGGAATCAAATTAATTCGAATTAAATGGAAATTGATATTGTATCAATTTGATGACAAAATATCAATTTCTTAATTTCGACAATATATTATTAAGAAAATATTATATTTTCTTTCTGTCATTTCGATAATTAAACTGAATTATACTGAATAATTTAAAATTATAATTTTAAAATTTAAAATTTCACAGTAAAGTAATTATTTTACTGAAAATTGATTAATATGTAAATATTACAGTGAATTATAAATAAACAGTCTAAATAAAGAAATTATTTAAATACTGATACTAAACTTTCAAATATTGAATTATAATTTTATTACTTTTCAGGATACATAAAAGAAGTAATTACTAGAGCTGAGGATGTTTGCGGGACGGCAGGACCGTATGTAGTGCATCCCCACATTTAACTATTTATCTAAATATTCTCTGAAATGATTTGCCGGATCTCATAAATTACTGAAAATTGATTAATATGTAAATATTACAGTGAATTATAAATAAACAGTCTAAATAAAGAAATTATTTAAATACTGATACTAAACTTTCAAATATTGAATTATAATTTTATTACTTTTCAGGATACATAAAAGAAGTAATTACTAGAGCTGAGGATGTTTGCGGGACGGCAGGACCGTATGTAGTGCATCCCCACATTTAACTATTTATCTAAATATTCTCTGAAATGATTTGCCGGATCTCATAAATTAATAGAGTGATATTTTAGTATGCACTGGATATTGTTATTATACAAAATCGTAATAGCCATTTGTATTTATGGATCATAAATAATAATACGCATGTATTTGTATTTGGTTGTGAATTCAATTTAAACTTAAAACGAATCGTAATATTTTAACGACAAGCCGTCCTTACAATACATGCATTCGAGACAAAGTGTGCAACTCTACGAATAACTTCCATAATTGATCGAAAATGGACATTTTGGAGCTGAAGTAAAGCCCCTATTCTTAGAAAATTTTATTACTGTCGTTAAGAACTATTATTATAAACAACAAAGGCCTTTTATTAGTGTTGAAGTTTTAGTTTCATTGAATTTCCATGTTGTAAGTAGTCAATTGTAAAGTGTTCATTCCCAATTTTTCTAAAACAAGGTGTAAATTTAACTAAAATCCAGAAAAACACAATCTGATAATATATTACTAGATTAGAAGCTGTGTTTATTACTATTTATTATATTATTTTTATAACCAAATGCAATAAAAGCTGAAGTTAGAAGTTATAACTTATAACTTCTAACTTCATTCACCTAGTTCAAGTAGGTAGTATATATAAAATATATGCAAAATATGTGCTGCCAGGCTTTGAAAGGCTGTGTGACAAGATTTTAATAAATCGAGGTTTCTTTTGTTTTCGTAGCTTTTATTGCATTTGGTTATAAAAATAATATAATAAATAGTAATAAACACAGCTTCTAATCTAGTAATATATTATCAGAATGTGTTTTTCTGGATTTTAGTTAAATTTACACCTTGTTTTAGAATATTGTGAATGAACACTTTACAATTGACTACTTACAACATGGAAATTCAATGAAACTAAAACTTCAACACTAATAAAAGGCCTTTGTTGTTTATAATAATAGTTCTTAACGACAGTAATAAAATTTTCTAAGAATAGGGGCTTTACTTCAGCTCCAAAATGTCCATTTTCGATCAATTATGGAAGTTATTCGTAGAGTTGCACACTTTGTCTCGAATGCATGTATTGTAAGGACGGCTTGTCGTTAAAATATTACGATTCGTTTTAAGTTTAAATTGAATTCACAACCAAATACAAATACATGCGTATTATTATTTATGATCCATAAATACAAATGGCTATTATGATTTTGTATAATAACAATATCCAGTGCATACTAAAATATCACTCTATTAATTTATGAGATCTGGCAAATCATTTCAGAGAATATTTAGATAAATAGTTAAATGTGGGGATGCACTACATACGGTCCTGCCGTACCGCAAACATCCTCAGCTCTAGTTATGTAAAAACAATCCTTTTTATATAAAATTTGTTTGTAATTATGGGGAGGACGAAGTAGATAAATTGCGTTACTTTCCCAACAATCTAGAAAAGTGAGTATTTGCTTATTTTTTTTTAATACTTATATAGTCTACTATACAGTTTTTTTCTGTTGTATATTTGTAATATGTTTACCGTTGACTGACATATTTTGTTGAATGTAGGTCAAGAATTTGGAAAGAGGCAATGGGAATTATCTCAACTGATTCACTCCGCAACCATAGAATTTGCAGTTGATAGTTTATGCCTGATTCCTATCAAAGCTCGCTTTTGATCTGAAATGTGATGCAGTTCCAATACTTTATTTGATGACTACTTCATCCCCAGCTCTATCACAAGTCTCTGCTAATATTACAGAAGAACTTGCGGGAGCAGATTTATCTGTAGCCTTAACATCTTTAGCTTCTGGTAACCCTGGTAACCGCAGAGAGGTATTTGAAGAAATGCAACCCGGATCATCCAAACAACCAGATGAACTACTGTCCTTTGTCAGATGCATCAGCATCAAAGTAATGTTCTTTTTATACATTGCTATTTAAACACAATAATCTTAGTAAGAATTATTTATTTAAAGATGGGTTTTATTTCAAAGCTGCACACAAGAGTCAGTTATAATGTATCATTACATTAAAGCAATATTAAAGATGATCCACAACTTTTTGTTGTAAATGGTGAATGAATAAGCTAGATAATATATCAAGACCACACAAAATTTAATTATACAGAAATTATAGATATATATATATATTAACTTATCTTTGATATATTGATATAATTCCAATATTGACTATTCAACCTTTATCATACTTGAATTTATCAATATGCAACATATAAGAAAAGAAACTTGTTTGTAAAACATCTTACTAAAATTAAAATATCATTGTTTTTATATCTAAAGTATATCATAATATGGCAGCTGCTTGAACACAATAAGCCGTTGGCTAGTGTATGGTGGAGCTATAAAAAGATTTTTGCACAACATTGTTTAAAATTATGTTTCTTTGTAGAATATTCATTGAATGAACTGGTGGTCTGAAAATAATAGCCAGGGAAAAGCTACCCTTTAATATTATAAAGAAAAAAGATCACCTAAGAAAATTGAAGAAGGAGAGTAGACGGCATGCGAGTAATATGAAGGAAAATTTGTAGCTCTACCCTCGAGAATAACACTTACAAGTTAACTGGAACAAATTCAATTTGAAGCCGGAATCAATCCTCATTTATTTAGGTCTATCGATCATTGCTTGAAATGGAGGAGGAGGACAGAATTTGTATAATATCCTTTGATGAGATGGACATGAAACAACACATCCAATATGATGCTGCTGTTGACCGTATAAGAGGGTTTGAAGACTTTCGACATGAAAAATCCGAGAAGTTTGCAACCAAAGCCTTGACTTTTATGGGACAAGGTTTTCGTCTAATTGATAATTATAAATTTTGTCCATGATTTGCAAATTTATATTTAGTTATTACTCAATGCACCCTATTTAGAAAGCACAACAGTTGTTATTAGTATAAGAATATTCCAATGCATACAAGCTTTAAAGTAAGAAGCATGGTGTTTAAAATTATTCTTGTAATATTTTTACTTATTACATTATTTCGGGATTCTAATTAAGTATATAAAATAATGAGTATTAAAGTTATTGAATTTCCAATTTTACATATTCCAAAAAACGTTTTGTTGAAGAAGAAATCGGTTAAGAAGTAAACAACGATTCTATTTGTCCACAGCAATTGACTAGTCTTTTTATAGTACCAATTAACTTCCAATGTTGTATTTTGGTTAAAAGTAATGGTGAGTGTACACCACCAAAAGCACCTATTCTCTCCACTCTCATTAGTGGTTTCAGTGTTACTCTTTGGCATTACAGTATACAAGACATATTTTCGACAAGTAATGTTATGTAAAGTTATGAATATATAATTCGCCTATTGTAAATAAATTAGCTTGTAAAAGTATATTATTCATAGGAATATTCATTTAAACAGAATGTAGTATGTTTTGGATATTTGTATTATTTGTATTATTGCCAAAACAAATTGATGTATAAACTAAAAATATTTAAAAAAAAATGTTTGTACTTTATGTGTACCTGTTATATATTACTTTATTGCATTATGTATTACAACTTTTAACAAAGTAAATAACTTAATATTATGTTATATAAACATTGGACAATATTATTTTTAATTAAATTCTCAAATTACAATTAACTATTTTAATTGTAAATAAGTAGCGTTACTGACAATACATGCTATATAAAAAAATATGTATAACACTAATTAATTTAGTGTGAAATTTCATACAAACTGGTTAAAATGATAGTAATTCTTCTTATCATTTTTTCCAGTTTGTATTAAATTTTCTGCTAAATTAATTACATGTTATACGAATTTAATATTTTAATTTACATAGTATTTATTTAAATTTAGCGCCTAAATATCGATAGTGCTGCCTCTCACTGATGCCTTATCATGTGACAAGGATATAACTATCTCTGTCTATAGTTTCGGATACTTTTTTTTCCATGTAGTTACCGGACTATTCTAGTCTGTGATAACATCAACCGTGTCACATGACTGAATCTATTAACGCGTGACATGCAATGCCAACCTATATAACAGAGACTATATAAGTATTAAAAAAAAAAATACTCACTTTTCTAGATTTTTGGGAAAGTAACGTAATTTATCTACTTCGTCCTCCCTATAACCACAAACAATACATTTGAAATCCATTTTCCTATATCCCCTATAAACAAATTTATTAAAATTAAATTAAATTATATAAAAAGGATTGTTTTCACATAACTTGCAAAATTTACATTAGTATTAAAACGCTTGCAAATTTATAAATAATATTATAGTTCATATAGTAGAAATAGTTTGTAAAGACTTTTAGAACTACTTCAAACAACCTCCATTAAAAAGAGATATTATTATTATTAACAAGCTTTTAAAACAAGATTTAGCGCCTCTGACGAAAAGTTCGCACACTAAACCATATTGGCGGTTATTTTAAATCGCAGCTTATTTGAATATATTCATTTTTAGATAGTATATCCTAGCCATATTGAAATTGGTAAATATAATTTCCATGATTTTCTGCAATAATTTGTGAAAATAAGTAAAATTATATTTACCAATTACAATGTGCCTAGTATACACCAAATCAAATAACAAAATTGGTTCTTGTAAGAAGTTATAACAAAAGTCAAAAAACATAGTTACTATAGATCGTTCCAACCTCCGTATTTATGGGAATTTGTTTCATAGTTGCCTAATCATCCAATCAGCTGTACATTACCATTTCCGGTTAATTATTTGACATTTCACGCGATCAAATCATAACCTTTATTTGCTTTTATTGACGTTGAAGGTGCAAAATTATTGAGATTCATATGACATTTTACTTATTATTTTATTAAAGTAACTAAATTTTAACAGAGTGCATAGCGAATTTGTTGCACGTAAAATTATAGGAAAAAATACTACAAGGAAAATAGCTGTATTTCAATATTTATTAACAATACTACACACATTTCTAAACAAATACACATACGAACGATATCTATGCAACGTACAGTGAATATTTACTTCGATATTGGGGTGTTATGCAATTTATTAAATTAAAAACGATGATGATCCTTTAACAAATAATAGTTTCCACTTTTATAACAAAAAGAACTGGAATCATACAAATACATATATTTTTCCTATTATATTTATATTTATATCTTTTTATATTATATTTCGTCCTATTTTTTTAAATTTGAAACCCATATCGTGTAACAATGTATGTAAAGTTGTTCGACTGAAGTTAGGAAGTTCATCATCAGCATTGACAGCAGCAAGAATTGTATTTAATGTAGGTGGCATATTCTGTATAAAAAAGCCATGCACTTTACGTCGAATAGCTGCTTGCGTGTTCTCATCATATGTATGTAGTCGATCATTTAGTTGTATGCCTTTCCTTTTTTTAGGTTTTTTTGGACTTGATAATAAACCAGTTCGTTGCTCCTGTTTTACATGATATATTGCACGGTCTGAGATACCCAAAGCTTTACTTGCTTCTTGAACGGCAGCACTCACATTCATTGATTTATTGAAATAATTGAAAACATTTGCAATCATACACTTCTCCTTGCGGCTAAATTTGTCTCCTTTGCGCCGTTTTCTTCCTACAGGCTCCATAAATGCAGTGAAAACTGTAATTACATTTATATTATGTTATAACGTTTATAAAAATCAATAAAAATACCCATATTACCCTGTGCACGCTTGAAAAAGATAGAAGTGTTCTGAAAAGAAAAATTTGTACAACTATATAAACAAATTAACAATTTAACGAAATATTTTAAAAGTAGGACGATGACGGTTGACAGTTGATATTAATAGACAAATAGATACTGTTGTCGATGCCGACAGCATATGTCAATAAGTTGCAACATAGCAACCGGAAGTGAAGATAGCGTTAATGACAGCAACTAAGGATAGTAAGAGATACAAGTTGCCATTATATCCCATACTGAATACGGAGGTTGGAACGATCTACCGCCTCATTTTGAGCAAACGCAACGATCCGAATGTATGAATATTTCTCCCGCTCCGAATAAAAATCCCCTGAACGCTTTTAGCCAATCACAAAACAGTCTGTCGCGCAACCATTTGACAATTAGTGTCACCACTGTCACCCTATACGGAGTCTCTTAAGCGTTTGAATAGTGATCATGCCGCGTTATACACTAGAAGAGAAAGCCGAAATGATGAAATGGTATCACGCTGATAATTCTTATGAAAGAGTATGTGACTTATTTGCCGGAAGGTATGCCGACAGGCCCATCCCGAACAAAGCTACAATTTGTATACTTAAAAAGAAAATAGACATTACTGGTTCTGTACAAAATTTAAAACCATTATTCCCAAATCGCAGAGTTCCTAATGATACGTCCATTTTAGTATGCCCTGCAATAGAACTAAATTGAAATTTGACACTTAGCGATATTTCCATTGATTTAGGCATATGCTGCTCTTTCGTTAACCGCATACTAAAATTAAATGGTTTTCGTAATTATAAATATTCCAAACATCATCAATTATTTTACGACGATGAGTTTAAACGGATGAATTTCCGTTATTATATAATTAATTTCTCATTATGAACAATTTATTTTATTATTTGTAAGAGTAAATTTTTCTTTACATTACTAGAATTTAATTTAGTTTTTGTTAGTTCTGAAATTTATTTAGTATACTATGAATAGTTTTTGTGACCTTTATTATTAAAATTTAATTTATTAAATCTCTTGATGCCTTATTTGCAATTTTCTTGATCGCTTATTAATAATATCATTACGCTTTGTGTAACCATCGTCAGTATAACGTATTGCAATTTACTCATTACCATAACACAGGACTAAACAATTTATAGTCCTTCAATAGTAATTTGGTAATCAGATAATTTTTCTTACGCGGCTCCATAACATGTAAGTATGTATGACATATGACATCGATTGCGCATTCGGATCGTTGCGTTTGCTCGGAATGAGACAGACTGTGTTGTGATTGGCTAAACGCGTTCAGGGGATTTGTATTTGGAGCGGGAGCAATATTCATACATTCGGATCGTTGCGTTTGCTCAGAATGAGGCGGTATAGTATGTATATACATTTAATTTAAAAAAAAAATTTAAATATAATAAATATGTACTTAATAATAATCTACCGGTAATCCTAATTATGAGAAATATTAAATGAATGTAAACACAACTATTCAAACAAAAGAAAATAATTACAATATTAACACTGGATACATTATGTAATATGATAGAAAATTAACAACACATTGGCTCAAGTAAAGCACAGTAAAGAAAAAAATAATAAGTGCAAACAAGTAAACTGAATTTTCTATAATAAAAAAAAATTAAATGTATTTTCAGAAAAATACAAATTAAAAGATTAATTTTGATACTTTGTGAAACTGTATGCATATCACAAGCATTGAAGATTTGATTAAAGTAAGAACACAATAGTGAAATGCAAGATCTTAACATATATACATTATGTACAGTAACGCGCCAAGTATCTTCGGCGCCGTCGTGCGAAATACTGATAGACGCCTTTACTCTATATGTATTGAGCCAAAATTCCCAGCCACTCTCCCACAGTTCAACATTGAAATTTATGACGAACTCTTTAGACTTGTTAGTACTGGTAGGTATTTTTTATTTGAGGCAAACAATAGGTTCACATACAAAAAAAATATTAAAATTTTTATTGCACACTGAAACAACAGTAACAAAATAAAAAACAGTATTCCAAATTATTAAAAAACAAAAGGTCAAATAAAATATTTTTAGAGTGCCCGTGTTTTTAAATAGATAAACGTGAAGGAAAACAACGGAAATGTCTTATAGAAATTGGACTTTTCTAGCTTTACTTTTGGCAAATTCATTAATAAGATTTTCAATATTCAGCTGCTTTAAAAAGTCAGACTCTATAGAAATGATAGCAAGATTTTCTAGCCGCTCCTGGCCCATTCTAGATCGTAAGTAATCCTTAATTAACTTTAATTTAGAAAATGATCTTTCGGCTGTAGCTACAGAAATTGGTATAGTTAACAATATACGTAATGCAATTGTAATGTTTGGAAATGAGTGGGTTAAGTTATTTATTGTAATGTAATTGAGTGTTTCTACTACAGACGTCACATTTTTGTCGCAATTTTGCAGAAATTGCAATTCATGTAAAAGTTCTGTTCCGTCTATATCTTTTTCGTTTCGATTTTAAAGTTAAAGCTTCTTCAAGTTTTTTACAAAAATTAAATTGTTCTTGGTCAGAATACTTGCCAAAATCCACAATATTCCACAAAAATTTGAAAACATCAGAATGAGAGGATAGCAGTTCAAATCTTTCATTTGCAGATGAAAGAGTAATGTCTAGCATTCCAAAAAAACAATTGACTTTGAATTTTAATTCTTGGTTTTCAATTGGCTGATCTTCACTTTCGTAGGAAAAT
Organism: Melolontha melolontha; assembly: GCA_935421215.2. Lineage (NCBI taxonomy): Eukaryota > Metazoa > Arthropoda > Insecta > Coleoptera > Scarabaeidae > Melolontha > Melolontha melolontha. The sequence continues at coordinate 94,507,675 of OW285238.1, read as the reverse complement.
TGTTTTTTTATTTTCCGTGGCCTTAAAATTTCTGAACATTTGAATATCGCATCTACTTCCAAGCAAGATGCTAATTCTTTGGCATCTACGAGCAAGTCACTGAAGCCTTTATCTGACCGATATTCCTCTAAAAAGGTATTTAGGTTGTTCAAACTTTCGCAAGCCTGTGAAATATTGAATTTTTTAGTTTGCAGGATCTTGGTAACAACATTAACTTTATTTAGTATCTTGTACCACAACACTAACATACATACAAACTCATAATTTTTAATTTTTTTAACTATAGAAATAGCCAGATGTTTTGTAGTGTTATCAAAATTATTTCCAGACAAAACTTCATAAAAAGCATCGTAAATTTCGCCTAACTGGAATCTTAGAGGGGTTACTGCATCAATTCTGCTAAACCATCTGGTTTCTGATAAAGGTTTTAACGTTAAGTTTGAAATGTTACTTTTCAAAACAGACCACCGATTGGTTGAAGCAGAAAAAAAATTATATACCTCTTGAACAGTTGAGAAAAAATTTATACTAAACATATTGGATTTCACAGCGTCGTTTATGACAAGGTTTAAACTGTGATTACAGCAAGGTACAAATATTGCTCGTGAATTAATGTCTAAAATTATTTTTTGTACACCTTGATGTTTACCCTTCATATTCGCACCATTGTCGTATCCTTGTCCGTGTATGTTATAAATATCTAAACCATAATTTTGTAAAGTTTTCAGTAAAAAGTTGGTTAAGCCTTCACCTGTTGTATCATTTACAGGACGGAATGTTAAAAAACGTTCTTCGACACTAAATTCATTGTTTTTTAAATTAACGTATCTTATGCAAACAGAAATTTGCTCCTGGTGGCTCACATCGGGAGTACAATCAAGTAATATTGAAAAATACTTTGCTTTTTTAACTTCATTTAAAATTTTGTTTCTTATATTATCACCTATTAATTTAATCGTTTCGTTTTGAATTTTATCTCCAAGATAAAATGGCATATTTCTTTGAGATCTATTAATATGTACAGACATCACTGGGTCAAATTTTGCTATCATTTCTATACATTTCAAAAAATTTCCGTTATTTCCTTGAAATAATTTATTATTAGGACCACGAAAAGCAAAGTTTTGTTCAGCCAAAAATTGAATTGTATAAATTATTCTTTCAATGACACTGCGCCAGTATTTAGTTTCACATTTTAATAAATTTTGCATTTCGGAATCTACGGTTCGATTAGTTTTTAATCTTTCTAATAAATCTGACCAAGAACGTAAATTTTGAAAGTGAGATTTACTTTTTTCGTGATTTTTCAAATGTTCGCTTAAGTGATGCCAATCATAGAAACCGTCTTGGTTACTTAATTTAGTATTTTTAGTCAATGGATTATTGGTGTCACTGAATATTTTACAACAAAAACAGAAAACTACATTTTTCTTAATAGAATTTAGTAACGAATCTCGCTGAACCTTTTCACCATTTGACAAAATTCGAGTGAAATATATATCAGAAAACTTACGTCCATTTTTGTCTTTAGTATACATAGTTTTATTTTGATAATACATAGGACCTTTTTCGACCAGTTCTTGCACCTGGGTTGGAGATAATATACTCGGCCAAAGACCTGGATCGTTAGAGAGGGGCGAATACGCGTCTTCGGATGATTCGTCTTGCTTACTCGAACATGATGGTACCGACTGAAACGTATCAGAACCTGAATCTATCGGATCCTCATCCTCATTGGCTTGCTTCTCTAATTCTGATGGCAACTTTGATGTTGATGGAAATGGAAAACCACTGTTATCAGTAGAAGTACTGTCTTGAAAATGTGTGAGCTTCCGAAAAAAGTTGGTAACTTTTAAATTGCTCTTCTCCAAGTCTTCCTCCCGTTTTCGCTTGTTAAGCAAGTTTTGATAACCAGATAATTTCTTTTTTTCTTCTCTGACCATTTAAATAAAATCACTAAGAATTAGGAAACACAAAGTTTTATTTGTTTTATATAAAAAATTGTTCAAAAAAATTTTAAATTTTGTAATTACTGTAATGCCAAATTTCGTTAAGTTAAATATTTATAGAAATTAGGTAAACTGAATGTATAGTTAAAACTATGTAAGTTTTTTAAAGTTGAATAAAGCATTATTATAATTATTATTACTATATAAAGCTGAATTCACTTAATCACTTACCTTATTTTTTAATTATTTTTCACAATCACTATATTATCAAATCAGGACTTACTACATACATATATTTGGTACGCTCATACGGCTCACGCGCCTACGACAACGATAAGTTAATAAACCTGCACCGACTGCGAAAGCGTTTAAATACACCCAAAATTTTGCAAGTTTAAACCTGCAGCCAGATTCTGTAAGCTCGATATCGACCATATACATAATACCTACTAATACACGGCGCACTTGTTATATATGCAATGGTTCTTGAATGAAGCCGAAAAAAGTCTGTATTCATTTAATAAAATTATTACAGTATGACTATTAGCTTCTATTAAAATGCTTAAGATACCCCTTTCACCTTTTTTAATTATTAAATAATATTAATTAAGTTAAATTTATACAAAAAACAGTGTAGATGCAAATATCAAGTACACTCTTTGAAGTAACAATAAAATTATTGCTGTCAATGCTAAAATAATTGTAATAATTGTTTTATGTAAATTTGTTGTAAACTTTCAAAAAATGTTTTTAATATTTTTAAAATTTAACTTATCACAAGTGGCCGTAGGCGCCTTTAAGGCCTTGGCGCCGTTGTGCGCTGCACGACCTTGCCCATATGGACGGCGCGTCACTGATTATGTAATATAATGATAGCAAATTAACAATTCTGCAGCAGCCGATTTTAAGTATATAGCATGATTGTACAATTTGGCAATGGTTAACAATTGGGGCGCCAGTATGAATACGTATTGATATGTATGCCACCATATATACAAATGTGTATGCGTATGTATTGTGGGGTTCACAGGGATGTCAAATCTAATTAGGAATTATAAACCATATTTAAGTTGCGCTTTTATTTGACTACTTATTTGTTGCATAATAAATTAAGGAAATTATTGTAAATGAATCCAATTTTATTTTAAATCTGTTATATTAGTAAGTGTATTGGATAATTTATTACAGCAGATTAGTATATATTATCCCGTTAATAATTAAATCCCATATGTTAATTAAAATATTAAGTATTTTTTTCATTTGCTGGCTTTTTAAATAAAATATTTACTTAAGTGTTTTCTTTTGAAATACATATTTTTTTTTCTATAAATAAAATATATGGATAGCTATATTGCTATATTATATTAAAATAAAATCTATTATACCTTCCGAATTACGTGTTATGAGTATATTTGACAACGCTGTTAATCGCAGAATACATACACGTGATACACGTCTGTACACATGGTTGCATACAAATACTTGTTGATACTGGCGCCCCAATTGTTAACCATTGCCTACAATACAATTTATTAGCTTTGGAGCTAAGTAATTGGTGTTACTCCCACACTTTTCAATAAGAAGTTCTAAAAAAAATTTGAGTCATAAATAATCTAATTGAATAAGTTGTACATACCAGAATTTTCCTTTTTACTGCTTGTAGATAGGTTATTCATAGATTCCTTAATGGATATGATTGCTACAAATTTGTATGTATTAATATTTTCTATATACTTTGTATCTTTCATTTATATTCACAAGTTGATGTAAGAGCTCCATAATTAGATGTATTAATAGATGATAAATTTAAAGAAACAACGGCTAATTATTCATGTGGTTCTCAATCACTGTTCTTTTGAAGAATATTCTTAGTTTTTGAAGTAATAAAAGTTTGTTGTGTTGCAATCAGCTTTACATCAGATTTATGATTTATGTATTTTTTCTATAGAATATGGAATTTAAGGAAGTTCCAAAAATATAAAATATTTTTATAAAATGACCAATTTAATTATAGTTTTCTTTCTACGGTAAACTAACTATTACAAAAGAAGTAAAACATTAGAACTAATCAACACTAAAAATAAAAACGAAGTTCATAAAAATGCGAATAAAAACACAAATACAAAACGGTTTAATAAACACAACAAAAAGATAATGGCGTCCATCCTAATTGGTTAAAATTATTGACTATCGTTAAAGCAAATATTCTTAATATTCTAATTGTCAGTAATTGAGAGTTTACTATCCATTCTGCCACCTATTGAAAAGTTCGCAAACATGACACGGCAATTTAAGTGAAATACCCCTGACTATAATACCTCGACAGACGCTTGCAAATATAAAATCCAAAATGGCCTCAATTGCCGCTCAAAGAAAGCACATGTTCCTTTCAAATTTGATAGGACGCGTTGCGCATGCGTTGCGTTTATCAGCGCCTCTCACTAAGTCCTCATCAAGTATGTGACAAAGATAGTTACAAATTGCTGTTGCATTTGTTAAACAAGGATAGTTCACGGATTAATTTTTGAACCTTGTGTGGTGTTATCACTCTTATCAACTAAAGTCACTTTTATTATGTGTCGTAGTAGTGTGCAAAATAGATACTTTTATGTATCGAATAAATACCAATACTTTACACTTTAATAGTCGATACTTTGTATCGGATACTTGTATCCGATACTTTTCTGTCAACTCAAGTCGATAACTATACTAATATTTCATCTTTGATACTTTAGTACTTTGATATACATTTAATACGATACCGTTGAGGATCGGTTATATACTTCTATGCAAATTAAATAATTGTATCAAATAAATATTTACTATGCGATGTTGCCGGAAATTAAACTATTGTTGAATAACTAATAAAAATATTTATTCATGAAATATAGTAAATACGGTAATGAATATGAAAGAAAAATATTTAAATGTAAATGTTTGTAAACAGGAAATAAATAAATAGGAAAAACAAAATATATTACATACAAATATACTAAAAAAAACTACTTATATATAATATTACATATTTGCATTTAAAAACAGTAATTGGTAATTGGTAACAGTTTATTTAATAAACAGACGTCTTACTTATTACCCTTATAGTAAATTAAGAAAGATAATTTTAATAAGTATACTTCATAATTTTAATAGGTATGCTTCAAATCAATGCCATAAACTAGACGTTATAAATTTTATTATGTATGTACATATGTGCAATATCTACATATACTTAGTGTTCAAAACAATAAATCAAAATATCTGCTTTATTATATACGTATGTATATCTATACTTTGTAAATAGTCAATTGATATACTATTTATTTTAAAAAAGAACGTGACTAAAAAATAAATGATATCCAATTGTACACAAACATAGATTACATAAACATATCGTATACATATATGTATACCATATGCATCAACGAGTATATGTATCAAAAGTATTGCAAAAGAAAAATACAAATACATCTATACATATCTATAATACTTAAGGGGGCGCTTAAAAAAGTGGGGACTTTCAACAAACAAAATAGGTACGATGCCTCTGCATTGTGCTGGTATCTATGTTTGAAAAGTAGCATCAGGCAAATGGTAGCTCCAAATCAAGTACTTGGTGAATGGGTTGCCTATTGTGTAACATCAACCAAATGTAGAATTTAAATATATTATTTGGGATCCGATCCGATGTTTACTGTAGTTTTCACACGATACCGAATGCGTTGCGTCAGCTGCGTGCTTTGTGTTGTAACTTGTGTCTTTGGTGTTACCTGAATCTCTTGCGTATATTAGTTATTGTATATTTATATATATTTTTTTTTTGTATTTTGTATTTGTTATTATTTTTGTGTGTTTTGTTGTTTATTTTAGATATTGTGGTGATAGTGTTTAATTTTGCATATTTGTATGGTGAGTAATTTGAGTATTGCAATATCCACATGGTTTTATTTTTTGTTGTAGTGTAGTTGTTTGACTTATCACACGTGTACGTTTGGTTCGATTTGTGTGGTACAAAAGAAGCCCATTTCACGGTGATAGACACTGTCTGTTGTGAGTACAGTAGATCATACATCTGTAATTAGCAATATTTCTATTATTTTTGGTAGAACTTAACTACGTCTGCATTGGATTCATAGTTATAGACACTTTTTATAATGAGTAAAAAAGAAAAATGTAACAGTTTTGCAATTATTGCATGCATTTGTTTAGGATTTTAAGTTTCCAATTTGCTGCTTTTACCACAATGTGTATTAAATTAATACTGTACAATTAATTCTGTACAAAAATTTTCTCTATGTTATTTTTTCTACGAATCATCATTTCAGAGATATCGCAATTTCAAACATCGAAAATACTCATATTTACTCTTATGCGACTTGTAATGCTTCAACGACTGTTCCGCATTAGTAAAATATGAAAGTATTTATATCATTAAAATATAATATTTATTATTATTTCGTATAGTTTTTAAAATGTTTATAATACAAAGAAATATAATATTCCGAATATTTTCAGATTTCCACACCACCTCTGAGGTAGTGGACTTAGCGCTTTTTTTTTACCTGTTTTCCCCAGTAGGCATACTCCACCGTCAATCTTGAAAAAAATTTAATTAGACAGTGCAAATATGAAATGAAAATTCAAACTATTGCATTGAATTGAAAAAATTGAACTATTGCGAATGATTATAATGAAATTAATAATTGTATATTTATGGAAATTGTAATCTTATTGAGAATCTTCAAGTGCTACTTCTATTATAATGTCTTCGTCGCTTCCTTCTTCTTCTTCCTGTATCTCTATAGATTCTTCTAAGAGAAGAGACTCACTGAAATGCTATTTTGACTGGGCTATATCTGATTTGTAATAATTATAAAATGTCAACTGTTGTCTGTCCAAAATCAATCTATCTCAGACATGACTTCATATTTTAAAGGACTGCTTTGACTTCGAATGTTTCTGAACACCAGTTATATCATTTTCCACATGACAGCCATGTAGTAGGAAGGAGTTTTTTTTTTTTATTTGAATATATATGTAGGTTTGTTTAATCCGTTGTCTAGGGTTGGTTGATTAATTAGGCCTGAACACTTCTTATATTATTTATTTTGTCAATAACAAGTATTTAACTAATTCATTATAATCATATAAGTATCAGTAATATCGCAGGGTATGTCTACTATTGATGTTTCTATTACGATCGTTGATGACTGACTGCCTGAGGCTGTCGCATCGATGTATTGCGCAACTACAATCCTACATTCGGCCATCCGACTCTGAATCGGACTCCGATTCATCAAGGCCTTCTACCCATGCCTTCATGTATTCTGCGCATGTGGTGGTTTTGATCGGTCCCTCGTGTATTCCCACTGCTAAAACATTATATCTTTCATTTGCTTTGACGTTTGTCACTTCGTATGGTCCTTTTGAGTACATTTGATTCCATTGTAGTCAACATTTTCTTTCTCCTTTTTGTCTACTTCATATTTTATAAGACCGGCTTTGGACATTTTATAAAAGAAAAAGGAATACATTTTTATGTAAAATAAAAGTAAAGTCACAGCATTCTTTGCTTGTATTCTATATTGCACAATGTAGAATTAAAGGATTCGGTCAGCACAAGAACGAGCTAGGTGACAATTCGGCATTAAATAACATAGTTTTTAAAAACACTTGCAGTAGACAACTTACGATACATTACATCAAAGATCATTTTTAAATTTAAGCGTTAAATTTTCCAGCGCCATCTTTTGGGAAGATGCTAAAGGTTACTTGCTTTGCTCTTTCCATATGTTCTTTACAGATTGCTTCTTTATCCCCAAAATCTTATTTCATGGGTTTTGTAAAAATTAAGATTACTTTGGAGTTTCTGAAAACTTTATATTAATAGCCTAGGTCCTACAATTGGCCTAAGACTAATCTTTTTATTTTTTTCAAATTGTGCAAATTGTGGATGAAATTAAAAAAGGTAAAATTGCTTAGGATAATTGTGACAACAGTTGGATTGTTTTCGGTTTTGAAAACATTACTTTTTCTATTTGTATAGGTCAAAACCCATGAATTTGTATTTCGTACCGACTTCGTGCTCTCTACTTTATCATAGCGCCCCCTTCCGATACTTTTCATTGTCGGTATACGACACATTTACTCCCTCTAGGTATCCGATACAAATGTATCGAATACATACTTTTTGCACACCACTAATGTGTCGCTACTAGCGCTTTTAGATTATGGTCACTACTCTTAAGGGGGCGCTATGATAAAGTAGAGAGCACGAAGTCGGTAAGAAATACAAATTCATGGGTTTTGACCTATACAAATAGAAAAAGTAATGTTTTCAAAACTGAAAACAATCCAACTGTTGTCACAATTATCCTAAGCTATTTTACCTTTTTTAATTTCATCCACAATTTGCACAATTTGAAAAAAATAAAAAGATTAGTCTTAGGCCAATTGTAAGACCTAGGCTATTAATATAAAGTTTTCAGAAACTCCAAAGTAATCTTAATTTTTACAAAACCCTCGAAATAAGATTTTGGGGATAAAGAAGCAATCTGTAAATAACCTATGGAAAGAGCAAAGCAAGTAACCTTTAGCATCTTCCCAAAAGATGGCACTGGAAAATTTAAGGCCTAAATTTAAAAATGATCTTTGATGTAATGTATCGTAAGTTGTCTACTGCAAGTGTTTTTAAAAACTATGTTATTCAATGCCGAATTGTCACCTAGCTCGTTCTTGTGCTGACCGAATCCTTTAATTCTACATTGTGCAATATAGAATACAAGCAAAGAATGCTGTGGCTTTACTTTTATTTTCCATAAAAATGTATTCCTTTTTCTTTTATAAAATGTCCACAGCCGGTCTTATAAAATATGAAGTAGACAAAAAGGAGAAAGAAAATGTTGACTACAATGGAATCAAATGTATGTATACTATCCAATTAAATATATGCAGGTAGAAGTAAACAATAGAAGCATATGTGTATAAACATTTTCAAGTAAAAATGGCACAAAAGGAAATTAATTAATGTACAAACACGTCCTGCTATCTCATTTACCTTTTTGGTTCAACTTGTTTTACAGTTAAAAAACAGAGCACACATCGTCTTTTCTAAGACTCAGTTTACAAAATATGCAAAAATAAACAAAGAACCAGAAGATTTAATGATTGCTATTGGAGAATTTAGTGTACCTTGTACATAAGTGCCACTTGAATCGCAGAAGCCATTATCGCAATATTATTGTAACGTTTTTCGAGGATTAAAAAGAAAGTTCAGGTTTACAGAAACAACATAATTGACAAATTAACTTGATTTATTTACAGACTTCAGTATATACAAATACAAAGAAAAGTCAAAAGAAAGCACTTAACTCATTAATTTTAAATGTTTCGATTTGACTGGCTTCGCTATCGCGAATCATCTAACTTCGAGTGACCGATAACAGCGCAATATTTATATCTCCTGCTATCATTGCTAGAACTTTCTCGAAGTAGTCGTTGAATAATAGTAGTACAAACCTTGTCCTTGCTAAGGCACCACAATTGCAGAGACTGTGGAGTGCAGTCTCCTCTTCGTCTACACACACTGTGACAGGACGATCGTGTACATGTTGCTATGAATAGTGGGTTAGAATGAAGATGAACCACTATTCACCACAACACTGTCCAACTTTGATGCTCAGTCGGTTAACTTATTCTCCTGTTTTCCAATGGGAAAACGCGGTAGTAATACTCCTACATTTATACAGCGCCAGTAAAAGAGTATAGGCGAAAGTGTTTAAAAATCTCAATTGTCAATTTAATGTTTAATAATAAAAAAAAATTATTCTTTATTAAGTATAAAGAACTGTGCAAAACAAACTTACACAAAGAGGTAAAATAATTTGCTGGTATTGCAAAGCAAATGCAAACGTCCTCTAATGACTCGCGGACTAAATTATATCTAATAAATTGCAAAGATGCTTTTCACTTTCACCCCTGATAAACAACCTCTAATGTAAACAGACAAATCTGTCAGACCGAACAAATGTCTAACACATGCGCGATACCACATGTAAAAAAAACCCTGAAATCCAAAACGTTCCAGAATGTAACGTAACAAAAAATTTACTTGAAACGTAAAAACTATCTTTGTCATTTATATATGAACTAATATAAATATATATATAGAAAATCTGACAATCTAAACAAAACCCTAAATGCATTCAATAAAGAAATAATAAGAATAATAACAGTTATAAATCATATTACCCAGTAGGTCCAACGGCTGCCTCGAACTGCGCTAGTCAAAACATAAATTCATACATAATACAATATACAAAAAGTTTAACAATTTTTTAAAATGTTAAAAATCTAAAGTTGCATACAAATTAATAGTTGAATCAAAAGTTCATAAACTTTTGAAAATAATCATGGGGAAAAGTTTATAGCAATGTGTTCGTCAGCCTGCAATGACTGGTCAAAAATTCCTATTTTTTCTTATTGCCTCATCAATTGTCTGCTTTTTAAGATGCAAATTATATGCACACTTTATTTCAATAATAGCATCCCTTGGTTGGGTTTGTTACTTCTTCTCTTCTCATGATGTTTCAACCATTTCAAGAAATAATGACCAGGACTGATACCTACCAGCTCTTGCAGGGCATCAGATTGCCATTGTGGCCCTAAATAGAAGGAAATGATAAATTGTACTGTGTGGCAAAAAGATATTACCCATATTATATTGTAATGCAGCTAATATACTTCTGATTTCAAAAGATCTTCTTTGTATTTAATTAATTCGTTTTCCGCAATTATATTTGGCAAGCAATGACATAAATGATTCGGCCTTATTATTATTTTCATAAGCTATTAGTTTATGAGCTTTAGTCATTAGAGGTTCCAGGGCACCTGGTAGGAGAAGGCCTATAGAAAAAATTTATATACAAATTTAATTATACAGACCATTTAAGTAGAATAATAATCCAGATTCCAAAAGCCTCGTTTTTTGAATTACATCAAGATGGCCAATAATATTGCAGTAACGGCTGCTGCAATTCAAATGGTCTCCATATACATGGTACACTGAATTCTCCATATCCATCTTTAAATCCTCTGGATCATCATTTATTTTAGCAACATACATTACTACTTGCTGGAGTTTTTTAATTTTTTCATTTGTCAGTGTCTTTCTCGCTGCCAATGGAACGTTTGTGTTCTTCTTTACATTATATAACGCCTTGCGATAGTTTTTAATTAAATGGTTGATGCATTCAACTTTTTCCACTTCTGCGCCATAACTTACATCACGTTTAACTCTGCTGAACACACTAGAGTCACCATCCGCAATCATTTTTAAATACTTAAGCCGATGCATGGAAATGCTGCTATTAAAGGCTTCTGTAATGATATCTGCTTCCATTGCTGTTGATGAAGAATTCCAATTCTTAAAGCATTTATGTTTGCCAGGAGCTACATTCCTATTTTTTGCATGTGTGCAAATACAACAGTATTTATTCCGAATTCCAAGAAACAACACTTTTCCGGTTTCTTTGCCAATCACAACAGCCTAGAAAAAAGATAATTATAACATCGTACACAAAATATAAATAGCTCTTACCGCTCCTGATAATGTATTATATGAATGTCCATAAGATCTTTTACTCCAACCACCATCGCAACAGACATAGATCCATGCTGTCCCATCACACACTTGTTTATTTTCAATAGCTAGGTTTCTTTCTTCATCTCCCGCCTTCTTCATAGATTTCCACAAACTTTCTTTCCAGTGATCGCCAAGTGCATTCTCTATTGTCCGAAATGTAGGATATGCCATACAGGGTATATCTAAAGCACTCACGACATCATTTGTTTGAGTGAAAGTACTTCCATTTGCTAATGTACCCCACACATACGAAAGATTAACCATTGCAACTAAGGTATTATTAGCTGGATCGACGGATTCCTCACTGGTAACTCCAAAGAGCTTATTGCAAAATGTACATTTCAAAGTAAAAATCGAAAACAAACCAAAGCGTTTCTCGTTGTGAACAGCAAGGCGCCCAAATGTATATTTTTCGGCATGATCATATTGCACTTGTAATACATTTTGCAGCAAAAAAACAATGTTAACAATCCTATTTCCTGTTATAGCAGCAACAGGCTCTTCAGATTTATCTATGGCCTCTTCCATTTTATGATCCATTATGCTACAAAATATATGTACACTAAAGTAATAGTTATTTTTATGTATGTTAAAAACTATTACAAATATGCTGTAATGAAATGTAATACCTTTCATACTCATTGCTTGGGTCCCATGGATCAATAATTTCTTCGTGAGACTGGGAACTTTCACATGTTACTGTGCCTAATGCAGCACTGAAAGTACAAAAAGCTGTTGTAAGCTCGGGTGAAATTTGGCTACATTTTAAATATTTTGCTTTACTGCTGGTATGGTGACGTGTACTAACATTCATGATACAATTACAGTAGTATTATGACTTACCAATAGTCATGCATTACATTTATCATATTCATATCTGCCGGAACATTATCACTTTGGGGTTGTTGTTCACACGGCTGTTCACAAATGATTCTACAAAAACAATTAGTTTGAAAATTAATATTTTCTTCTGTGAGCACTTACTCTGTTGCTTTCTTCCTTTTCCAAAAAGCACGTCCAGCTACAGATTGCTTGGTACGTTTCCTGGACCTACTTGGTGCAGGCTTTTTCAACATTTTGCTGCACATAACAAATTCAATAAGTATTCTTATGTGTACCTCTGATACCACAGTAACAATTGAGAGAAAGTGTTCCTACATTCGTTATAGTTTGATATCTACGTTGGTATCCAATACTTAGTAAATATGATTTATGAAGAATGATTGTATACCGATAGGTCCAACTCGCAACGGGCCATAGGCAACAATATACGTATGGAACGTAATGCGACGTGGCAACGTGTGTACGATGCCTATATTGAGTGACTTTCTTAAAATTTAAATTTATTTTGCTGAATTATTGATTTTTTTACTTTTATCTTTTAGAAAACGTTATTGTTTTTTTATTACTTGAAATTACTTTATATGAAAAATAGTATACCATAAAAGTGTAAACAAAGACAGTATACATTGAAACGAATATTCATTCAATTGTATTGTCATGAAATTGAATTTGTCAATCGTTGTTAAATTTGTTAGAATGAATAGATATTTATATTTATCGGAAAATATTAATACTTAAAGCAAACAAATAAGGTGTAGTGTTTTGTTATATTGATTATGCAGCTGATGCTTTCGTAATATGCTCATATTTGTATTTCTACTATTATCGTGATGTTCTTATAATACAGATACCAAAATCTCACGTAATGTTTCCATCAGCCTTTTATTAACAATAAACAAGTAAAGTACAACTTCGTAGGTCGACAAACGCTCCAGTCTTCATTATCACTGTATTATACATGAACTGTAAGGCTTAGTTTTTCGTAGAAATTGAAGTACGTGTCTGTTCCTTTGTAAAATTATAATAAAGGCAGGGGTTAATTTTATTCTGGCATTTTAAAAAATGCAGAGATCAGTTTTGCGACAGCATTCAGCTAATTACAATCTAAAATAAGCAACATTGTAACGTATTTTGGAATTGTGAATATCCGTAGGTAATAAAATTATGGTATACTATTTTTCATATAAAGTAATTTTAAGTAATAAAAAAACAATAACGTTTTCTAAAAGATAAAAGTAAAAAAATCAATAATTCTGCAAAATAAATTTAAATTTTAAGAAAGTCACTCAATATAAGCATCGTACACACGTTGCCACACCGCATTACGTTGCGGGGAAAGGGACGTTGAATGCACGCTGTTCATATAGTAAGCGACGGAAGAGCGAGAGGTAGATTCAACCTTTTTTTTATATACGGCTTGACCGACAAATGTTTTATATTTATTGTATTTGAAGTAAATTGGTATAAATCAAAGTAAAATACTCATTTTAAATTTATATGTTAGATTTGATTCATTGAGGAAATATATACAATAATATTGTAACGTTTATGTAAAGTAACTTGGCAGGAAGATATTTTATTTATTATTTGTTGAATTAAGTATTTCCTCATTTTGTAACATTTTGATGATTGACTGTCGACGTTGAAAAAAGAGAATAGACACAATAAACATTATTGTAAGACGCAAACTATTTGAAAATAAAAAAAAAAATCAAAACGAAACGTATTTATTTGACGAATATTTCAAACGTAATATACAGGGTTTATTCAATTTTGTTTGGCACATTTACAAAATGTCTGCAACGTTGGGTGACATTGCGGAAATCGAATATCACATTACGCATGGTAATTTGAAGGCAATGAAGGCATTACATTGTATTTCTTTTGGAGATGAGGGCCAACCGCGGAGAGTCAGAAAGGCTCTGCGATCATTTACTGGTTTTGGATTCGAGAAGAATTCAGACGAATATTTCAAGAAAAGGGAAGAAGTCACACAAAAGCTAGAACTAGCCGACCTTATCGCTGTGTGCCAGATTCTCAATTTGAATTCATCTGGAACGCTTGACGACGTGGCAGACCGCATTTGTTCTTTCTCGACGAACCTGAAGTCGGCAGAAGACGAAGATTAAGAAGACGAAAAGGTTGACCCTGCGGTGGAAGAGGAAGAACAGCACGAGAAAAACGACGGACCGAGAATTAATAATGGTTTAGCTATGAGCTCGAAGTCCTTGCAATCATTCAGGCAGTCAAGAAGTTCCGCATTTATTTGTTAGGACGAAGTTCGAAATTGTAACCGACAGCTCCGATTACCAAAAAACTATGCAAAATAACGTTCTTACAACTGGAGTCAAGATGAGAAATAAGGAAGACATACTGCTAAAAGAAATCTTGGAGGATGAAGCCATGAAACAAGAGAGGAACTGAGAGAAGAATGCCGAGAACAAATTTTGAAAGTGCAACGTGAGAATAGAGAAAGATATAATTTGCGCCGGAGGAAACCGAAGAACTACAAATGAGGAGACTTAGTCGCTATTAAAAGAACTCAATTTGGATCTGGTTTAAAAATTCACAAGAAATATTTAGGACTATACGAAGTGACAAAAGTCAAACCAAATGAAAGATATAATGTTATAGCAGTGGGAATACACGAGGGACCGATCAAAACCACCACATGCGCAGAATACATGAAGGCATGGGTAGAAGGCCTTGATGAATCGGAGTCCGATTCAGAGTCGGATGGCCGAATGTAGGATTTTAGTTGCGCAATACATCGATGCGACAGCGTCAGGCAGTCAGTCATCAACGATCGTAATAGAAACATCAAAAGTAGACATACCCTGCGATATTACTGATACTTATATGATTATAATGAATTAGTTAAATACTTGTTATTGACAAAATAAATAATATAAGAAGTGTTCAGGCCTAATTAATCAACCAACCCTAGACAACGGATTAAACAAACCTACATATATATTCAAAAAAAAAAAATTAACTCCTTCCTACTACATGGTTGTCATGTGGAAAAAGATATAACTGGTGTTCAGAAACATTCGAAGTCAAAGCAGTCCTTTAAAATATGAAGTCATGTCTGAGATAGATTGATTTTGGACAGACAACAGTTGACATTTAATAATTATTACAAATCAGATATAGCCCAGTCAAAATAGCATTTCAGTGAGTCTCTTCTCTTAGAAGAATCTATAGAGATACAGGAAGAAGAAGAAGAAGGAAGCGACGAAGACATTATAGTAGAAGTAGCACTTGAAGATTCTCAATAAGATTTCAATTTCCATAAATACACAATTATTAATTTCATTATAATCATTCGCAATAGTTCAATTTTTTCAATTCAATGCAATAGTTTTAATTTTCATTTAATATTTGCACTGTCTAATTAATTTTTTTTCAAGATTGACGGTGGAGTATGGGGAAACCAGGTAAAAAAAAAGCGCTAAGTCCACTACCTCAGAGGTGGTGTGGAAATCTGAAAATATTCGGAATATTATATTTCTTTGTATTATAAAAATTTTAAAAACTATACGAAATAATAATAAATATTATATTTTAATGATATAAATACTTTCATATTTTACTAATGCGGAACAGTCGATGAAGCATTACAAGTCGCATAAGAGTAAATATGAGTATTTTCGATGTTTGAAATTGCGATATCTCTGAAATGATGATTCGTAGCAGAAATAACATAGAGAAAATTTTTGTACAGAATTAATTGTACAGTATTAATTTAATACACATTGTGGTAAAAGCAGCAAATTGGAAACTTAAAATCCTAAACAAATGCATGCAATAATTGCAAAACTGTTACATATATCTTTTATACTCATTATAAAAAGTGTCTATAACTATGAATCCAATGCAGACGTAGTTAAGTTCTACCAAAAATAATAGAAATATTGCTAATTACAGATGTATGATCTACTGTACTCACTATAGACAGTGTCTATCACCGTGAAATGGGCTTCTTTTGTACCACACAAATCGAACCAAACGTACACGTGTGCTAAGTCAAACAACTACACTACAACAAAAAATAAAACCATGTGGATATTGCAATACTCAAATTACTCACCATACAAATATGCAAAATTAAACACTATCACCACAATATCTAAAATAAACAACAAAAAACACAAAAATAATAACAAATACAAAATACAAAAAAAATATATATAAATATACAATAACTATTATACGCAAGAGATTCAGGTAACACCAAAGACACAAGTTAGAAAACAAAGCACGCAGCTGACGCAACGCATGCGTGTTGAAGTACCGTGTAAAAACTACAGTAAACATCGGATCCAAATAATATATTTAAATTCTACATTTGGTTGATGTTACACAATAGGCAACCCATTCACCAAGTACTTTATTTGGAGCTACCATTTGCCTGATGCTACTTTTCAAACATAGATACCAGCACAATGCAGAGGCATCGTACCCATTTTGTTTGTTGAAAGTCCCCACTATTTTAAGCGCCACCTTAAAAGAAGTTTTTAAAAAAAATTTCCTTTTCATTAATTGTAATTCGGTATCAAAAATTTAGTATTATCGTATTATATAGGTTATGATGGGTGTAGAAATAAATCAGTTTAATCATACCGTGTTAATAAATAGACATATAAATTTAGTCAATAGCAATACATATTGGCATCAAATTCAAGTAAGTATTTGATTCAAAATATTCAACAATTATCATTATTTCTATTGTATTTTTTTCTAAATAGGTAGAAAATGTCGAGGGTTTAGATAGAGATGCTGTGCTTAAACCAATTATGAGATTTTGTAAACCAGATTCTTTTATACCTGTTCAGTATACATCTTCCAAGAATAATGCTACTTTTTTAATAAAAAATTGTGGTCCAGCAATTCAAAAATTATCCAGTCAAAATTTAATCATGATAAATCCATACAATAATGATAAACCTGTATGTTATTTATATATATATATATATATATATATATATATATATATATATATATATATATATATATATATATATATATATTAGTTTAACAAATATATAATTTCAGTTCAAAATATCAATAAAATTATGTTACGCTAGTAGTAATGAGTTAAAGATTAACATTCATCTTAATTTAACAAGTGTGTTACATAAAAGATTTAATCATGAAACTGGTACATTGAATTTGGATAATTTTGCAAAAGATACAGGTAATTATGAAAAATATTTCTTTGTTTTCTTTTTTTTTTTTGTTAAAAGTTTCATATTTTAGAGTTGGAAGAGTATTGTGCATTATCTCAACAAAAGCTATTTTTTTACGTGATGCATTTAGCCAAAAATACTCCAATTAAAGTTTTAAAATTATCGCATAATGATATTGACTCATTGAGTCCTATGGAAGCTTTGGAAGGTGTTAAAAATTCTATTATTATAGATTTAAGGAACAACTGTATTAAAGAAATATCAGAATTAGATTATTTTAAACATCTGAATGTAATAGAATTGTGGCTGGATGGAAATCCTATATGTGACAATTACACTGAAATTACTTATGGCAAAAGTATTAAGGATCATGTAAAAAAGTTAGAAAAATTGGATGGTGTTAGTGTCACACAGCAATTTCCACCATTTAGGCGTAACTTTCTTTGTAATTTAACTGGATATGATCTGGTAGATCAGTTTTTGGAACATTATTTTACGTTATATGATACATGGGATCGTTCTGTTTTGGGAGACATGTATCACAGAGATGCATTATTTTCACTCACTAGTATGTATATACCGTCACAAACTACATCATCTGCAGCACAGTAAGTATTTATTATGTATTATCTATAATAAAATGTTTGTTGTAAAACATCTAACTAAATTACTCATCTAAATGTTGAAAAAAAAATTGAAGTATGTACTATACTAATTTTGTTTACCTAATAACCTTCTGTTTTTATAGACATAATCTTTGAACAATAAAAGACCTATCAAATAGAAGCATTTTCAGTAAAAATAATACTTTGTCTTGCAACTTTTATTTACAATATTATGCTTTTTTTAAGTAGAACTGTGCTCCACTTTTTGTTATTTTCTTAAGACTAAACCTGGACAAAGAAATGAATTTGCAGTGACGGAAATTTTATCTGAAAGTATGCATATATACCCAAGGAACATCACATTTTCGCGTTAGTCTACAGCAACACATTAAAACTAAAATGGAAACTAATTATATACATTATTTATTATATTTATAATCGCACCCCTTTTGCCTTACCTGGCCAAGCTGTACGTTACTGCAAATCCATTGCTTGGGCCTGCTTTACGTATCGGTGATAAGTTATCACTAAAGTTTATTTCTTGTAGATTTGTGATAGATTGTGGGAAATTGAAATAAATTTGTTGTTTGATGGTGTCATAAACTATATGGAGTCAAATAATTAAAATAGAAAGGAGTGTTTTGTAAACTTTTGGCCTCTAAGATATTAATTGATTACACCCACATAGCATCATTTTATTATTATTTTCAAGTTGCTTGTATCACTGTTCTTAAGAAGCACACATTTAATGAATTCCTTAGGCAGTTTTTATTTGATTAATTGTCATGTATTCCATTAATTGTTTTCTTTAAAAATTAGTAGAATTAAACTTGAATTGATTCAGCTTATACTTGATGAAAATCCATAAATTAAAAGATTTAATAGTTTAACCTTCACTTTATTATTAATCATAGGGTTACCCATTTTCTTGTATTATAGTTGTATAATTTCTCAAATTTTAAAGACATCATAAAATAATATTAACCCTTGTTTGTATTTATGTATTCACTTGTTAGTTTGTAACGTAGGTACTTGACGAAGTCATTGTGTAGGCGAAACAATTGTATATCGATTATACATTAATAAAATAAAGATTAAACTATTAAAAGTTTTATTTCTGGTTTACAATTAAACTCATAAATTACATTTTTCGCGCAAGAAAACTGTTACATAAATCTACAATTTCAGTTATAAAAAATTAGTTTACCTAATAAAATGATTCTAAAAATAAGTGTTCATTTGAAAAGTCAATCTAGGTTACTTTGAAATTTTGATAGTATAAGACGCAAATATATTTGTAAGTTATGTGTTTGTTGTTCTGTAAACGTAAATCCAAATGACATTTGATAATGTCAATCACAAATATCAGTTAGTGCATAAAATAATCGTGCGTCGATTCTGGTTTAAATAAATTGCTTCTCAGTTTTAAAATGGCTTTCACTTTAGAACATAAATTTTTTTTAGTCCAGGCTTATTTTCGAAGTTTTAATAAAATTGATGGTTTATGGGTTTATTCAGTTCAAGATTGCATGGTAGAATTTCAAGTTGAGTTTCCACATTTTGTAATAGATTATATACAATTTAAGAAAACTTTGGATAGAACTTTAAAACTTTTTTCTGAAACTGGTAGTCTCTTAAGAAAATCAGGCAGCAGAGCAGTTAAGAAACGTACATCTCAAGTTGTCAATCGTGTTGAAGAAATAATGGAAAATGAACCACAAACATCTGTTCGACATTTGAGTCAACAAATAAACCTTTCTGTTGGTACAACTCACAAGTTATTAAAAAAAGATATGCAACTTTATCCATACCGTGTCACAGCAGTACAAGAAGTGTTAGAAATTGATTACCCACATAGACTACAGTTTTGTAATTGGTTTGTAAATATGAACAATAATGGAGAACTTTCGCAAAGAGTCATCTTTACTGATGAAGCATGGTTTTATAAAACGGGATGATACCTAAATTCACAAAATACAAGAATTTGGAGTAGTGAAAATCCACATGTAATTAATGAAGAATCGCTACATCCAGAGAAAATTGGTGTTTGGGCAGCGATAAGCCAAAGGCAAATCATTGGACCTATATTTTTTCAGGGAACGTTAACTGCTCAAAGGTACCGTACGGAAATTTTACAACCATTTGTCAATCAGTTGCATGATGATGAACTTAAAAATGCATATTTCCAACAAGACGGAGCACCCTGTCACTGTACTGCAGAATCTTTGGATTATTTAAGAGAATTTTTTGATGAGCGTATAATTAGTCGAAATACTGAAATTGCCTGGCCTGCACGTTCATGCGATTTAACACCTTGCGACTTCTTTTTGTGGCCTTATCAAAAAAATAACATATTTCGAACACCTATATTGAATTTGAATGATATGCTACAGAGAATCGAACAGAAATGCATGGAAATTAATAACAATCCAGTAATGTTGCAGAATATCATCAGAAATTTTGAACGGAAGATTTTAAAGTGCATTGATCTTGAAGGACAACATTTGTTATAGTTGTCAATAAATACCTATTATTTGTTATTTATTTGTATGTATGAAACTGTCAAAATATACGACTTCGTAGGTTAAGTAGTAAATTTTAATTTACGACATACTTCAAAATGTTCTCGGTAAATCACATGCTACTAGATTGACTTTTCAAATGAACACTTGTTAGTTACCTGTTGTAGGAAAAGGAAACACTAGCAGCTATACTACAATAGAATAGAATTAAATCTGTAGATATATCAAAACAATTATTATGATTACTATTTAAATAGCTTAAGCTATACAACTTTAGTCCTAATTCATTTATTTGATTTCTTCTATTTTTCAAATTTTTCTATGGAATATATTTCTTGTATGTATTTTTTTGAATATTTTTAGATTGATTCCATATAAAAAAGTTTCAAGGAATTTAAAGCAAATGTCAGATTTTTCAAAAAATGCACAGGATTTATTTATAGGTCCTTACCCAATAATAAAAGTCTTAAGTTCGCTACCTCTTACTGAACACGATCCTTATAGCTTTACAGCAGATCTGATGATGTATACAGTAAGTTCTTTCTATATGTTTTTAAGTTGTTTAAACTTGTATTGCCAATTTTTTTAACTATATTGACACAACAATTCTTACTCAATAGTCCCTTAAATAGGGCGATACAATATAAAAAAAGTAAATATGTACTAATTTTACTAAGCACAAATCATCGTTATATTTTCGGAGACCGTAAAATAAATATTAAAAAACTTGACGGAGGCCCTTCCGGTTCTCATTGATATACGATCCGAATAATATAAAGCCTCTCTTAAGAAGAATAGGATTATATTAAATAATTTTCTAACTAAAGTGTACATGCTCTTTGTAATTTGGTCTCCTTCTACAATACTCACTGTGAAAGCATGTTTGAACATGCATATGTATACGTTCGAACAAGTCGTGCTGTCACTAGTACAAAAGAAGCGCTTGAGATTGTACAACTTCAGTTAAGTTTCGAATGCGAAGCGTGCGGTTGGTGCTTTTATTTTAGTGTGCGGCCAACCGTGAAATTTAATTTTTTTTTTAAATTTCTTAACAAACCCTTGGAATTTTGTTAAAGAAAATTACATTAAGAGTAGCTAAGATATTCAAACCCTATACAATCGCCGAAAACCTCATATTGCCTGGTGCAATTGATATGGTCAGTACTTTAATAGGCGCGGAAGAACCAAAAAAATTGAAACAACCCGCTTTCTAATGACACAATATCAAGGCGAATCGATGACTTGTCTGCCGATGTTCGCGATCAGATAATTCAGCAAGTGAGTTCAAGTGAATTTTTTTTTGTACTCAATTTGATGAATCAGGAGATGTAGCAAACACGTCTCAGTTCTTATGTTTTGTGAGCTTTGAATGTGATACGGACACATGAATCAAAGAAAATATGTTGTTTTGTAAAACAGTACCGGGTCATGCAACACGACAATGTATTTTTAATGTTTTTTATGAAGCTACTAGAAATATACTAACATAGATTGTACAAAAAGCATTGCAGTATGTAGTGATGGTACAAAGACGATAACAGGAAAGAACACTGGACTAATAAAAATATTAGAAGTTCCTCTTATACCAAGAGCGGAATGGACGCACTGCTTCCTTCACAGACATGCTCTTGTCCCAAAAACATGCCGGAAAATCTCAATCAAATTCTTTGTGAAGCTGTAAAAATGGTTAATTTTATTAAAAGCCGACTGTTACAGAACAGGCTGTTTGCTAAACTATGCGATGAAATTGGCGAAAATAAAATTCTCTACTTTTCCATACAGAAGTTAGATTGTTATCGCGAGAGAAAGTGTTAACCCGGGAATTAGAATTACGAGATGAATTAATAATATTTTTCCAGTATAAACAAACGCTAGTCTCATTGTTTTTACACAGTAATGAATGTATGTTGTTGGCTTACTAAGCTGATGTGTTTTAGCATTTAAACGACAAGGACGTGGTAAAAACATTTTATTAATGACAAAGTTCATGGTTTCATTAAGAAGCTTGATATCTGGATTATTCGCATTCAAAGCAAAAATTTGGATATGTTCCATTAACTTCAAATTATATTGAGAAAAATTTGAATGAACACGACACGATTATTCACTACAGTTTGGATTGCATGAAGATGCATTTGCGTGAGCTAAAAACTCAGTTGACGGAGTATTTCCCGGAAGATAAGAATAATTTCTCGAAGAGATAGGTACTGAATCCGTTTAGTGAGAACGTTGTTGCCGCTGATAAGTTACTAGTTGAAATTCACAACCAGCTCATCAAAATGTCGGCGATAAAACGTTACAACTGCAGTTTACATCTGCAGACTAGTAGGTTTTGGGTTACTAGTTGAAATGAATATGGAAATCACAGAAGCATTGAAAATATTAATCCCTTTCGCTACGTCTTATCTCTGTGAAAAGAGTTTTTCGCCTATGATCGCGCTAAAAACTAAATACAGGAATAGTCTCTTATCACTCGAAAACAATTTGCTTGTGTGTTTCTAACGTAGATACACGTATGGGGAAACTTTACAACATTAATTTCTTTTCTTTAAATTTGTACTTATTGTAAGTAAAATGTTTATAATAAATAATTTTTTCTCATAAAATGATTTTCCATTATTGTTTAGGTTATTTCGCGACTGCCCTTTAATATCACCGCGACTGCAGGTTGAGAAACGATGTATTAAGGGAAATACTTATTGATTTGATATCCATATCTATGCGTATAGTAACTTTATATATACCGCATGTGTCAAATATCATTAGGCATAGGGAATAGGTATGAGTACATATGATATATATGTATATGGAAAAGCCGATCCAATGCCAGCGAAGACCGCGACGGCCGGCAACTGTTTCGCAAATACAAGTTAGCAGTAATCATTTGACCATCGGCATAGGTACTTGTAATGCGTTCTGAAATAACATTTACGAATTGCAAGGGATTTGCTTTTCTTATTTCTTTCAGTAGATGGAGGAAATTTTTAAGCTGCGGTGCGTCGCATAAACATAAGCGTAATTCTAATAAAATTAAAGAATAATCCTAATAAAATAAATAAAAAGGATTCTAAAAATTATAATAAATTATACAAGAGGTTCAAAAATTCCTCCTTGCACAGCAAGATATTGTCCTAGGCGGTCGTAGAAATTAGCTCTTACATTTGCTAACATGTCGGCAGTTAATGAATTCGCCTGTTATTTTTTCTCTCAAGGCAACTAGATTTTCTGCTCTACCAGCTTCATATGAGTATAAACGTTATTTTTTAGATATCCCCACAAAAAGAAATCATTGGAGATAGATCAGGAGATCGCGGGGGCCATTTAATGTTTCCTGTTCCAGTAATAAGCCGGTCAGAAAAAGTATTTCCAAGAAATTCCTTTACCCTCACTGCATTATGTGCTGGACAGCTATCATGTTGAAACCAAACGATTTCCTGATTTATTCCAATGTTTTGAATAGCGGGAAGTATTTGATTTTTCAGTAATTCGAGATACTTGTCGGCATTTAATATACCATCAATAAAATAGGGGCCTATAGAATGGTCACCTAAAATACCTGCCCAAACGTTTAGTTTTTGAGGATACTGAGTGCGATTTGCAAAATGCCGGTGTTGATTTTCCGAAGCCCAATATCGAAGAACAGAGGGATTGTGCTTTCCATGTAATGTAAAAGTTGATTCATCGGTGAAGAGAATATTTTTAACGAAATTTTCATCTCGATGTATCTTTTCCATAACGCCTTGACAAAACTCCATTCTCCGGAAATTGTCCTCGGGAAATATGTCTTGAGTTTTCGAATATTTGAAACATTTTAAACCATTACTTTCCAAATACGTGAAATAGTTGTGTTACTTGTACCCAATTCCTCGGCAGCACTTCTAGTAGATCTCGTGTTATCAATTTCCACAATACTACAAATTAATACATCCCGCCGTTCTCTTTCCTCAATTTTTTGTTGTGATAGCTTTCTTGGTTTGCATTTCGTTCAGTTATTGAAACAGAAACAAGTTTCAAATTTATTTATAATATTATAAATTGTTTGTCTGCAAGGTACAGAACGGTCTGCAAAAGTCAGCGCAAACAAATTCATGCACTCCATTGCAGACTTGCCAGCATAAAACCATTTTAATAACTGAAGCTTTTCAGTGGGTGTATAAAGAGCCATTATACATTAATTTTATTGTAAGCTTTCAAACTGTAACGGCCGCAGCTAGACTGAATGCAAAATTTCCAGTCAATCGGTATCGGAGACAATCGTCAGTCGTCGCGGTCTTCGCTGGCATTGGACTGGCTTTCTCATGTACGTATACATTGTTTGTACTCATACGTTGATTCTCTATTCCTAATGATATTTAACACATACGGTATATTTTGCAAATGTATTATGTTTTCGAGTTAAATAAATCACTGTTTTAATAATATATATAGTTCTGTTTAGAAAATGTGGGTATTTAAATATGTCAATGAGTTGTGTCTACATAATATATATTTCTTAGTTTAATTAAAGTCATTTGTTCAAAATTATTTATTTTCAAATTACTTTTTTTAAGAGCTTCAGAATTAACATTTTAAGATATATGTTAGCACTATATTAAAGAAGTAGGGATTGGTTGATTATTGTTTTTTTTGACTTTATTTCTTTTCAAATTTTAATTCATAGGAAAAAGTCGCAGTTATAGTCGTTGGTGGAGTTTTTCGAGAATGTTCATCATTATTGGAAGCGGAACGTTTATTCGGATTTACAAGAAATTTCGTATTATTGACTAGTGAAAATGGCGAGTATTTGATAATTAATGAAATGTTGAATGTGACCAACGCAACAAGATCTCAAGCATCAAGAACCTTCAAACAAGTAAAGGCACCTAGACTGCAATGGAAAAATCTACCTCGGGCGCAAAATGATAAGGAATTACAGGATATGATAAATGCGATGAAAGCTATAACAGGATTGAAAACGGATTGGGCTCGAAAGTAAGCATAAAAGTTCATATCCTTATTTTATACAGTATTTATAAATCTAATATTCAATACATCAGAGATTGGTGTATATTTGATATTTCGGAGAAGGGTATTTTCAAGATGTACTTAAAGTATGTATTACAGTAGTGTATAAAGCAGTCGTAAACAAACTAACATCACGTGCTGTACTTTATTTTCCACTACAACTACCTTTTATTTCTATATATTTATGTATTATTTATTACATTGTTTAAATAATAGTTCTATGGTGTTGTGGATAAGTGCGAAATCTAAACTTTATTTAATTCGTTAATACTTAACTTTGAATGTCGGCGACATTATAGTACTCATTACTAGGGCTGGGCGAAGTATCGATACATCGTTCAATACCCGATACCATAACTAGTATCGATTTTCCGATACTTCAGATAACTAAGTTATCGATTCTAAGGTACCGATACTTAGGAATCGATACTTGGGTATAGATACCAAGAAACCAATACCAGAGTATTGATACTAGGGAACCAATAATAACGAACTGATGCTAAGATGCTAATGTATCGATACCAAGAAATCTATCCTAACTATAGAAATGACTGGAATCGATCTCAATGTATACCGTATTCACTCCAAG
This sequence comes from Melolontha melolontha, assembly GCA_935421215.2. NCBI lineage: Eukaryota > Metazoa > Arthropoda > Insecta > Coleoptera > Scarabaeidae > Melolontha > Melolontha melolontha. The sequence continues at coordinate 94,481,331 of OW285238.1, read as the reverse complement.
GTATCGACTCCAAGCAAGGAGTCCAAAGCATCGATACTGAGATAGTATGTCGATATCGCTTTATTTTGGAATCGGTTAAACTTCCACAAGCCTCACTTATATTTTGGTATTTGTAGCAATTTCCTTTTCTTTATTTAATAGGGTCTTTTTATCTATTGCATTTGTGTTGCAAGTTTAATTTATGATTCATACAAAGGGAGATTAATAAGGTACAAAAAGGGGGCATCGAGAATTCTTATTAAGCTATTGTAGGTATAAAACGTGCTTAGTTTGTTTCTATTTTGAAATAGAATATTTTAGGGTTTAATTTGGTAATAGCACGCATATCTGTATATATATATATATATATATATATATATATATATATATATATATATATATATATATATATTATCTTACCTTTGTGTATTTTTTTAAGTGTATATAAAGGATGCAATAACTTTTTAAGTAAAGAATTTTTAAATATGTATGCATTATATATATATATTATTACAAATACAAGGCTCGGCTAGGTATACTAATAATGAAATTATTCTAAGATAAATAATAAAATTATATTTTAGTTATTTTGTAATAATTAAGATAATTCGGTGTGTTGGTGAAGTTCCTTCAAAGGTCCAGGACGTGCGTGGTATTGGTTAATTGAAAATTCAAATAAATTCACAAAACTTAATACATAAAATAAAACACAGCGGCGTCCTTAAATTGATATATTTATATTTACATAGTAATAAATTGAAACCCGTATATTTAAAAGCAATCAAAATAAAGTAATATGTACACGAGGAGCGGCAATTACGTAACTAAAATTAACACATAAAAATACTCTGAAACGAACGTTAAATGGAGTAGTAAATTAAGGGTTAATTAATTACGATGAATAAAAAATAATCTCTGTATAGAACAATACAGTTACCTTAAAGTTGGCGATGGCGTCCACGTGGTCTGAAGATATACTCGAACAAGTATATGTAGGGCGATGTTTTTCCGGAGGAATAAGAAATTAATTAGTTTACATTAATTTGGATTCACTTAAAAGAGTAATGTATAGAACAATACAATTACCTTAGAAGCGAAAGAACACCTGGTCGGTGTGATAGCGTCGTGACTTGGACAGTCCGATGAGCGATGTTTTCTCACGAATGGTTCGCAAGCGAAGAAGGAACTCTTAGTTTGTATCGCAAAGGAAGGGGTCTAGAACAGTTGGTTTATGATGTATCGAAGAGGGGGTCGATATCTCGAATAATAGTGAATTAAAAGCGCGGCCTGAAGACGTCGCCTGTCAATGTCATAAATATTCTTAAAATAACCCTTGTGACATAAGCTTCCTAACGATATCAAACAAGACATATAAAAGAAGATGTAAATAATATTAAATTAAAACAATTTAAAATATGGAATTCATCTAGAAGAAATTCGACATTCTAAATTCAACATTTCGGTCATCGGTTGACGGTTCAGGTAATAAGGGTCGTCGGCGGTTGGGGTTATAACAAAAGAAAATACTTTCTCTTTGGAAACGAATATACAGAAGAAATGTCTTAAGTTAAAATATAATTAATATGAGATATTTAAAAACGAATATATTTTTAATTAAGTGAATTTAACTTCTATACGCTATGTGTAACAATATATATATATATATATATATATATATATATATATATATATATATATATATATATATTATATTATATAATAGGTAAAATTCCTTTGACTGTAAAATGCTGGATCAAATTAATTCTAATATGTATATAATTTCACGGTTAATCAAATCATAATTTAGGTCAATGTATCAAATAAAACGATTTGTTGCTACGTACATATTTTATTAGGTCTGATGAAGAAACAAATACAGTTTCGAAATGTTACGTCGCAATAAATCGTTTTATTTGATACATTGACCCAAATTCTGTTTTTATTAACAGTGAAATTATACAAGTGTCCCGTATCGTTATGTTAAAATTTTAGGAGAGTAAAGTAGACGTCATTTCAAGCAACAAGAACGCAAAACTAGTATATCCATTTTTATTTGTTTCAAAGTTACAGATCTATGAATGTGATTGTCAGATTATGAAAAAAAATGTAATCCTAAAGTCAATACAAACTGATTTTATTTAAAAAAAGTTATACGTATCGTAGTGCATACAGTAATTTCTTGGAGATCTACAAAAAGAGTACTAGAAATTGATTTATGATAAAGAAGGTTAGAAGGTTCTTACTTATTATTATTCTTATTTATTATTATTTTATATATATATATATATATATATATATATATATATATATATATATATATGTATATATATATATAAATATAATATTTTCGTGACCTTGGTATGATATGGTAAACTTAATAAGTCGGCGATTAAAGGTCTGGTTTATTACTTCAAAGTATATATATTTAAAACAACCCTACATGTTTCGGCAATGATGCCTTTGTCAAGGATATAAAAAATATCTTTTTATATATATACTTTGAAGTAATAAACCAGACCTTTAATCGCCGACTTATTATACCCAAAGTCTCACAAGGTTTACACAATATTTTCTAAGTCTATAACTACTTACAGTACTTACTAGTGCTTCCGCGGGGTCACGCACTTTCACTAATTGTTTGAATTGCTAACTGGCTCTATGGTCTGCTGTTTCACCTACGGCTGACAACAGTTGTCTCACCGGCTGGTTGACTGACTCACTCGCCGGCTGGCTGAGTTAGTTTTAGTTACTACCGGCTGGCTCACCGGGTAGCTGACTGTCCGCTCCAGGTTTTTTTATATGAGTCCTCTTGATTTTGTTCGGTGGTCGGAGTTGCCTCCATTTCCACTCCAGTTTCATTACCCGGGGTTGTGTATGTTTTGTGTTATTGTGTGTAGTTGTGTGTTTGTGTGTTACGTTTGTTTATCCTATATGGAATGCTGTGTGTTTTGCTACATTTTTGTGTGTTTGTGTTGACCTCTGTTTATCTGTTAATTTTTGATTTTTTTCGCGGCTATTTGGATATCGTTATCCTCTGCGCGTCTTTTAATTTGCTTAAGTCCGTCTTTTTTAATTAGTCTCCGTTTTGGATTTATTATTTTTCTTATTGTGGGGTTTTCGTGTGACTGTATTGTTTCTATTGTTTTTAGTGTTCGTTTGCATATTATTGTTTCCAGTGTTTCGAGTTTCGTCTCTTTATATATCTGCGCGTTTGTTATGTATCGCGGTGCATTTATCGCGAGTCTAATTACCTTGTTTATTTTCCCTTGTACCGATTGTCTTTGCTTTTCGCTGGCTTGATGCCATATTTCTCCGGCATATGTTGCGCCCGCGAGTATTATCGTTTTTATTATTAATATTTTATTTTCCAGTGTTAGTTTGCTTTTGCCGTTTAGTATCGGGTACAGTGCGTGTGTTGTGAACCCTATTTTTCGTTTTAATTCTTTAATATGTGCCGTGTATGTTAGTTGTGAGTCCATTGTGACCCCGAGGTATTTAACTTTTTCCTGCCAGTGTATTGTGTGGCCTTCGAGTTTGACTTCGTCCGGCCTTTTGTGTCGTTTTCTGTGTTGGAAGTAAATTGCCGCGGTTTTTAGTGGGTTAATTTTAATTTTCCATTTGTCGTACCAGTCCTTTAGGAGGACTAGATTGGTTTGTAACTGCTTGTGTATGTACGATGTTCGTCTGCTGCTTATGTATATAGCGGTGTCGTCTGCGTATTGTGCGATATTACATTTTTCTATTGTGGGAATATCCGAGGTGTATATGTTATACAGGAGCGGTCCGAGAACGGATCCTTGTGGTACTCCTGCTGCTATGTGTTCGATTGTCGATTTTTCGTTTCCGATTGTGACATTAAATGTACGGTTCTTTAGGTAATTGTCGGTTATTTTTATTAATGTGTTTGATATTTTATGACGTTTCATTTTGTGTATGAGGCCGGCGTGCCAAACCCGGTCGAAGGCCTTTTCAATGTCGAGAAAGATTGCGCCCGTTGATGTCGATATGTTCATTTTTTCGGTTATGTGTTCTGTTAGTCTTAGTGCCTGTTGTGTGGTAGAGTGATTTTTCCGGAAACCGTATTGAAAATTTGGGATTATGTTTTTGTTTTCGACTTCGTTTTCAAGTCTTGTCTGTATTACGCGTTCTGCCAGCTTACTTATTGACGGAAGTAAGCTTATTGGCCGGTAATCTGCGGTTGTTTTTGTTGTTTTTCCAGGTTTGTGGATCACTATTATCTGCGCGTGTTTCCAAATCGCGGGATAGTGTCCGTGTTTTATTATTCCATTTATTATGTCGGTTATAATTTGTATACCGGTTTTTGGTAGGTTTTTTATTGCAATGTTAGTTATCCCGTCCGCTCCCGGAGCTTTTCGGTTTTTAAGGTTTTTAATTATTTTTTCCACTTCGTCGGTATTTGTGGCGTCGATTTCTCCATCTGTTATATTGATTTTTGTATTTCGTTGCCGTTCAATTTGGTTTGTGAATGTGTTATGCTTCGGTATTGTTGGGTTCGTTTCGAATTGTTTCTTTAACGCGTTCGCGAATTCGTCTGCTTTTTCTTTATCAGTTATTGCCGGTCCGTTTGCTGTTTTTAGCGGTGGAATTTTGTTTTTTTTGTTTGTTAGGGCTTTTGTCATCTGCCAGAGTGTTTGATCTTGCGTGTTAAGGGATTCAATTTTGTTATTCCAGTTTTTATTAAAGTGTTAGATCATGTCAGATTTTATTTCATTTGTTATCGCGTTTAATTTTGTTTTTATTACCGGATTTAGCGTTCTTTTATATTCTTTAAGTATGTTTTTTTTGAGTCGTAATTTTATTTTTAGTTCAGTCGGGATGTTAAGTTTTGTGTCGATGGTTTTAGTTTTTGTCGTTTGTGCTATTGCATTTTTTATGTCATTTTCCAGTGTGATCACTGCTTGATCGATGTCTTTCGCGTTGTGAATTTTTACTGTTCTGAGTACTAGGGATTCTTTAAATTTTTCCCAGTCTGTCTTATTAAATGTTTTTTTCGTTCTAGTTGTGTCCATGTCAAGCGTTAATATCACTGGAAAATGATCTGAGGAGAGGTCGTTTATAGTTTCTATTGTATGTGTTGTGGTTATGTTTTTAAGTATTGTTATGTCTAAAACGTCAGTAGTGCCCGTTGGTATGTGTATGTGTGTGGATTCTACAGGCCCGATTACATTGAGGTTGTTGTCTTGTGCTATTTTCTTTAGTTTTTTACCGTTTTTATTGGCTACTTTCGAGTTCCAGTTTTGGTGTTTCGCGTTAAAATCTCCCGCAAATATTGTAGGTGTGTTTTGATTGAAGATCGTTTGTATGTCTGATTCTACTATGTCTAATCCGGAGGGAAGATAACTTGCGTAAAGGTTTATCGGTCCCCTTTTTGTGTTTATTTGTATGCCTGTGTTTTCGATTTTATCGAGTGTTTTGTATTCAAGTTCGCTGTGTTTTATTGTTTCGTGTACGAGTATAGCGGTTCCGCCGCCTTTTTGTACCGGCCTATCGTGTCTGTATGTTTTGTATTTTTGTATTTTTAATGAGTGACTTGGTTTTAGATGTGTTTCATTTAGCAGCATTACGTCTATTTGGTGTTCGTCTAAAAATACGTGTAATTCATGTTTTTTGTGTGTTATGCTTTGTGCATTCCAATAGGCTATTTTAATGTTGTGTTTGTGATTCATTGTCTGCGTGCGTGGAAAAGTTTTGTAAGTTCGTTTGTTTGTTCGAAAAAGCTTTGTGTTTGTTGGAGTGTAGGGTTTTGTCGAGCTAAATGTTAGGAATAGTTTCCCAATCATGAGTGCAATTGTGTCGTCAGCTTTTTCGTGCGAGTTAAGTGTTGGTTTTGGTGTATTATCCCGGGTTGTGGGTGTGGTTGCGGTGATGTTATTTGTCTGTTGTCTTTGAGTCCACGCGTTGTGTTTTGGTAGTGGTGCTTCTATGAGTTTGCGTGTTTGTATTGGTGTGTTTATTGGGTTATTTGGATTCTTTTTGCATTATAAGCTGAACGAGAGGTGAGCTCCGCCACAGTTTGCGCATTTAGGGGGGGTGGTAGACGGCTTTGTGCATTCATGCGTCGAGTGTGACTCTCCGCACTTCATGCACGCGAAATTCACGTTGCAAGTACGCTGTTGATGACCGAATTTCTGACATCTGTGACACTGTACGATGTCTGTTCTAAGTCTGAGGGACTCTACTTTTACTTCTAATCCGCAAACTGTGTGGATGTCGAAAATTGACTTGTATTCTTTGTCTATTTCTATTAAAATAAGGGGGGCTGGAAGGCGGTCTTTACCGTTCATCCTAGTGATTTTTGCGATCGGATAGTTTCTAGAATCTAGATCGGCTTTGATGTCTTCGTCGGTTAGGAATTGGGGTACGCCTCTGATGACGATTTTTAATTTTTTCTCGCTACGGAGTTGGTATGTGAAAGATTGAATGGCTTTTTCGTTGAGAATTCGGTTGAGATTGCGATAGTCTTGTTCTGTTGTTGGAGTGATTTGGACTCCGGCCGGGACGGACCTACTTTGTGTGTATTGAATGTTGTGTGTTTTCATTAGATCTCGGACTCGATACCATTGTGTTGGGTCCGTGATTGTAATTGGGGAGATAGAAGGCATTTTGGGTAATTGGATTGTGTTGTTTGCTGTTTTTGTGTTTGTTTTGTGCTGTTTGTGTGTTTTGTGATGTTGGTACTTACCCCGGGTTTCTCTGCGGAAGTGGAGGCTGTCGGTTCTTCTTCGCTGCTGTCCATTGGCGTCGTTTCTTCTTTCTTCGTATCTTCGTCGATCGTGCGGAGTGCTTCGTACATGTTGCTCGTCTCTATTTCCGGTGATTCTGTTTTCTGTCGTTTGTTGGATTTTCGTGGTGGTTTTTCGTTCTTCTTAAGCTCGTTCATCTTTGTTTCGAAGGCGTTGTGCATCATCTTCATAAAGTTCTCCATTGTCTTTTGCAGTTCATCGTAGGTGTCAATATTCTGCAATATATCCATTGCTATACGTTGGCCGTTGTCGTTGGTGCCAGCCATTTCTTCTGGTTTCGCTGTGTTGTGGAAAATATATTATATTATAATATAATATACCGGTTGATGTATTCTATTACTACCGATGTGCTCAGAGCAATCGATAGCGTGCGAATGCGAATGCGCTCCAGGGATTCGGCTCCGCTTTTATTTGCTATCGATGGAGTGGGAAGTCGCCCCACTCCTCTGTGAATGGTCCACGCCGTCGGTGGGCGGGGCCTAGCGGTGGCATCGTGAATGCATAAATAAGGGTGGGGCGATGGTTTGCCGGCAGGGTTGCCAGTGCTATTACTTTAGTAACAGATCTATTACCTTTTCCTAAGATCTGTTACCTTAGTACCTTTTAGTTAAAATCTATTACTTTTTTACCTTTCTTTAAAATATACCTACCTACTTATATATTATATATGTTAAGAGAAAAATTTGTATTGGTACCTTTCCCACTTTTTTGCGTTACGCCCTCTGTTAACAAGCAGGAAAACTATAAAGTATACATTGTGATACCATTGATGCCAACACACCCTTTGTACCACGTTTAGTACAGAACACTGTAACAAATTACAGGATTATAATTTTAAATAATTCTTATGATTTTTACACGAAATTCGGTAAATTCCATGAATAAATGCACCAATCAAGGTTATAAATTCAATGCCTGAGGCAATTGCGTCATTATCCTGCCCTGTGTCTCTCTGTGATCTTCAGATCAACTTTTTTGACTGTGAAGCTGCCTCAATTGCAATGGATAAGTAAATAGTGCACAAAAATAATTAAAATTAGAAATTGATTTTACACCTCTAAAGGTTTATCCGTCGACTGAAAAAAGAACCAAGTGCAGGAGCAGCAGGACCCTCCACTTCTACCAGTATACCAGTAAAAGATGTAGAACTGGTACCTACACTTAGTTCATCTTTGGAACCCTTAATTGTAGAAACAAGAGGTGAAATTCGCAACATAAGGTAATGCTTAATAATTGTTATTGTTTCTTCATAAGTTTTTTAATACGTTAATGTTAGCGATATGGATACGGACAATAGTTCTGTAGAAGACGCTGAAATACAGGTTAAAAAAGCTAAAAAAAGTTACAAACAAAAATTTCGAACAGAATGGCGAACGACATTTGGAACTTGGGTTCAGCCAAGCGGCAAAAGAGGAACAAAATGTGTAGTATGTAATAAACAAATTTCTGGCGGCGTCACCCACGTCATGCGTCATTCCCAGCGTCCCAGCACTTGGCAAAATTAAAAAAAGAAACTAACGTACCGTTCATCAGCAGCTTTTGAGAAAACGACAAAGAAATGAAGTTACAAAATGATGTGCAAATAGGCGAATTGAAATTAGTAGCATTTGTGGCTGAACACAATTTACCGCTTTTAATTATGGAGCATTTACCGCAGTTGATTAAATCCGCTTGCCCTGACTCAAAAATTGCCCAACATTTTAGATGCTCAAGAGCCAAAGCTACTCACTTAGTAACAGACTGCCTTGCTGTTGAATCAAAACAAGAAATTGTTAGAAAAATTGGCTCACAACCTTACTCAATAATTATCGATGAGACAACTGATGTGGGGACTGAAAAATCGTTAGCTTTAGTCATACGATTTTATGATGGAAGACCAAAGTAAAGTAAAAGACGCCTTCTTTGGTCTAATTAAACTTAGAGACTGTTCAGCGGAATCAATTTACAACTCTGTTTGCACTTACTTGAAACATCATAACTTGCTTGTGTCAAAACTACAGGGTTTTGCGGCAGATAACGCGTCAGTTATGATGGGAAATATAAAAGGCGTCCAAGCTAGATTTCGAGAAGTGGTTCCATAAATCTTTGTCTTGGGTTGTGTTTGCCACTCTCTGCATTTATGTGCATCTACAGCAGCAAAAACAATGCCACCATTTTTAGAAGATTTTGTCCGAGGAATTTACAATTATTTCCATTTGAGTTCAAAAAGAATTGAAGTTCTGGCAGAATTTCAAAATTTTTGTAAAATTAAACCCTCAAAATTACTACAACCTTCCCAGACCAGATGGCTGTCCTTGCAGGTAATTTATTCTTTGTAACTAAACTAAAAGTTGGTGCTACCTATTTTATGTACAGGCAGCAGTGGACCGCGTACTGTTAAGTTGGGGACCTTTAAAATTATATTTTACTAATGCTGTCTTTGAAGATCAATTACAAGCTACAGAGAAGATATTGGAAAATCTGAACTCACCAATTTGCCAAGTATATTTACTTTTCATGTCATATATTTTAGAAATAGTAAATAAAATGAATCTAGAATTTCAATCTGAGGAATCAAAATTACCGAACTTGTTACATAACGTAACCGAATTGTTCAGATCAATTTTAAAATGTTTTCTTAAAAAAGACTACATAAATTCAGTATCAATAGCAGACATAAACGTGAAAAACCCAAGAAATTTTTTTTCCCATAGAAAATATTTATTTCGGGGCTAAAGCTACTTTATTATTGAGTAACGAAGCAACACATGTAAAAGCAATAGATGTGCACGATTTTAAATTGCGTGTAATAGAATTTTATCAAGAACTATGTGTTCAGATTAAGAACAGATTCAATTTTGCAGATCCAGTCCTAAACTTTGTTTCTAATTTTAGTCCTCAGAAAGTTACGTCTGGTGATTTAGTATCAATTGTAAAACCAGTATCCGACTTTTTTCCACATGTGATTCTTGAAAACGAGTTTGAGGCTCTAGATTCAGAATGGCGTCGAATATCTGACATTGACAATATAGTTAAAAAAAGCCAATCGATGAATTTCAACGATTTTTGGTGTTATGTGTTTAAATACAAACCACATTTTGAAGAAAATTATATTTTTCCTATTTTATCTAAGCTAGTTAAAGCCATTATGTCATTACCCCATTCTTCTGCTGCAGCTGAAAGAGTGTTTTCAGAATTAAATCTCAATAAAACTAAAACCCGAAATCGGTTGAATATTGAAACTTGCGACGCACTTTTGAGTACAAAAGAACTACTAAATAAAAAAGTTTGCTATACATGGGAACCCTCTAGAACGCTGCTAAACAAAACACCTCAATATAAAAATAAATAAAAACTTTGAAGCTCGTTTTTAATTTTTGTTGTTTTAAATGTTAGTTTTTCCTTTCTATTTTAAATTTTATACACGTAGTATGTATTTTTAGTATTGACTTGTTAAATACCTATGTATTCGAAAACTGTTATGTACTTTGAGAAATTAATAATAAAGAAAACATTGTACCACATATTGATTTTGAAAGCGCCCTCTTTTGACAACATCTATTACTTTTTGTCAGAATCTGTTACCTTTTCCACCTCCAAACGTTACTTTTCAATTTTATGTTCTGGCAACCCTGTTTGCCGGCATTCACGATGGACCTGTGGTTGGAGCCGGATCGTTGCTGCTATTCACTCGTGACGAGCTGTATGATGAGTGTTTTGTATTTTTGAACCAGTCTACCTTCAAACACGTCGTGCTTCAAACCGGAGGCCGCCGTTGGTAACATGATTGTTACACCGGGAGTCAGGAAAAATAAAATTATTTTAAATAATCTGGTGGCCTGCTCAGTCGTCCATCCGGTGACAATGGTGTTTGGGTGGAGGTGGGTTGCTTGACCCACCGTCCGATTTGCTCGTGTTGCTCTCTTTTAGGTTTAAATGAAGTATAGCAAACGCCAATTAAGTTGGCGCGAGAAGGGGTAAGTTCGCGCAGGATTAGAAGTAGTGGGGAGATTTGTATTTGGTATTACATCAAATGTCAGATAATTCTAACCTCTGAGCGTGTATGATCCCCTAGCAAAGACATTACAAAATATGTTCTGTCAAACGTCAATGACAAATGTATTCTGACAATTACTTGAGTAGTGGGGGTGGACGTTTTTAAAAACGGCTTCTGCGCACCCCCTCCTCGCGCCAACTTAATTGGCGTTTGCTATACTGCTCTTTGTTTCAGGGTGTTTAAATGAAAATTATTCTTTGGGCGCATCAATAATTAAACTCTTCTTTATTTTTAACTTATACCCGTATAAAGTCTCACAAGGTTTACACAATATTTCTTAAATCTATAATTCACTTAAAAGTACTTACTACTGTTCCGCGGGGTCACGCACTTTCACTATTCACTTAATTGTTTGAATTGCTACTGGCTCTATGGTCTGCGGTTTCACCTACGGCTGACAACAATTGTCTCACCGGCTGGTTGACTGACTGACTGACTCCAGGGCTTCGGCCCCGCTTTCATATGCTATCGATGGAGTGGGAAGTCGCCCCACTCCTCGGTGAATGGTCCACGCCGTCGGTGGGCGGGGCCTAGCGATGCCATCGTGAATGCATAAATAAGGGTGGGGCGATGGTTTGTCGGCATTCACGATGCACCTGTGGTTGGAGTCGGATCGTTGCTGCTGTTCACTCGTGACGGGCTGTATGATGAGTGTTTTGTATTTTTGAACCAGTCTACGCGTCAAACACGTCGTGCTTCAAACCGGAGGCCGCCGATGGTAACAAATGGCCGTTCCCCGGTAAGACGCTGCTTGAGGTAGACTGGTTGTGAACAAACTTAATAGTCTCTAAATTGTCTCTTAAACTAAACGTGTTGTCGCACGCTACACACTCGCGCACTATCCGATCGCACTCTACGCGTTCGCGCACCACACTTACTTGCGACACAATCGCGCATTGGTTTCTAGTTTGTTGCCGTGCTGGGTCCCGGGACTGGTTCCGGAGGGGGTGGTGGTGGTGCCGATTCCTGGTCGGGCTGAAGGTGGATTGCTGGAACTGGCTCAGGGTGTGGCGGGGGCGTTTGTTCTTGGTTGTGTTGGCGGCTGGCTACTGGAGCTGGTCCGGGCTCGGATGGTGGGTCGTACTTGATCCAAGTGGTACTTTACCCGTTGAGCACCCGGTTGCTCAACCCAAACTGCCGCCGGGCCTGCTATTTCCACCACGGGGTAGGGTCCCTTCCATCGGGGCCCGAAGGGTTGGCCTGGTGGGAGGTGGGCTTTTACCATTACTAACTCTCCTTCTTGTGGTTGAATTGGCATGGGTTTATCGGGGCGAGCGTATCTACGTTTCCTGTAACGGAGTTCGTTAGCGTGGACTTGTCTAGTTCTCCGCTCAGGGGGTTCGTATGGCTGCAAGTGAGGGTCACGCCAGTCTCCCGGTCGGTGGAGCTCGTAGCCCAGAAGAGCTTTGGAGGGAGAGTATCCTGTTGCGGCGTTCTGGCGACACCTCAGATTGTACAGCACTGTGTCCATTTTTCTATCCCATAGCTCCGGGGTCTGCCCCTCCAGTTGCACGCGCAAGCCTTTCTTAATTTCCTGGTTTCTTTCAACGGGGTTTGCCCGTGGGTGGTAAATAGGGGTGGTCCAGTGTATGGACTGCCATCGTCGCATGGCCGCGTCCCAAGCGATGGATTTAAACTGCGGTCCATTGTCGCTTAGGACAGCCATTGGATATCCAAACCTTTGGAATACTTCTTCGAGGAACTGCGTGATGGCCTCCGTGTTGTCGTGTGCGACTGCTGTTGCCTCTCTGTTGGCTGTTGGTCTGTTGCCACGATGCCGAAACGTTTTCCGGATTTAGTCGTCGTGAGTGGCCCTATTATATCGACCAAAACCACCTCGAACGGTTGTTTTGGGACGTGTGGTCTCAGGGGGGGGGGGCTTGTGCTTGGTGGGGTCCTCTCTTAAAGGCATTGCATATGTGGCAGCTTCGTACATGGTCGGATACTTCTTGTTTTATGTGGCGCCAGTAATACCTCTCACTAATGGCCCGGAGGGTTTCTTCCGCGCCCGGATGACCCGCAGTGTGATGGTCGTGATAACGATGTAACACCGATTGACGTGCGGCCCGTGGGACGAGAATAGGGAAATGTTCGCCCACCTTGTGCCTTAAAATTCCTTCGCGGAACACCAGAGGCTGCTGGCCCCCAACTGGTTGTTCCGTAGCCATTCGCACCATATCGAGAGTTTGTGGATCCTCTTGTTGGGCATCCTTAATGAGGTGTATCAGGGGTTCCTCGTCCACGCACACTCGGTTGTCTGCGGGGTAGTCCTGGGGCGTGCGGTATTCGTACGGGAGTAATCGTTCCACCTCCTCTAGTTCTGAGGTGGTGTCCTCCTTTCCCGGGGTTCTTGAGAGGGCGTCCGTCAATTCGTTCTCCCTACCGGGGATGTGTTCAATTGAAAACTGAAACTCCTGCAATAGCAGAGACCACCTCATTAACTTGGACTTCGTTTCGCGAAACTGGTTGAGCCAGGTGAGGGCTTTGCTATTTGTCCGCAGCGTGAATGGCTGTTCCTCCAAATAAGGGCGGTATCTTTTTATCGCCCATACCACCGTCAAGCACTCCTGTTCATTAATATGGTAGCGTTGTTCAGCCTTATTAAATCGCACACTAGCGTAGCTCACCACCTTCCTTCTTCCTTCCACTTTCTGGAACAATACAGCTGATTCCCCAAGAGCGCTGGCGTCGGTTTGCAGGAAGAACGGGCGGCGAAAATCCGGACGGTGCAGGAAGAGCGGCTGCGAGGCTGCTGCCTTAATGGCGAGGAATGCCTGCGTTGCCTCCTGAGTCCACTTGTACGGTGTTTTTAGTGTCAGTAGGTCTGTTAGTGGGGCCGGTATGGTCGAACATTCGGGTATATAATCCCTTAGCCAGTTGATGAGTCCCAGGAAGCGTCGAAGAGACTTTCTTGTTTTCGGCACTTCGCTAGCCTTGATGGCTTCTACGTGTCCTTCCTGTTGTTGGTTCCCGGCTGTCGTCATCACGTGTCCCAGATAGTCCAAATGATCACTCGCAAACCTGCACTTGGTCAGATTCAGCTTCAGGCCATGCTGGGCTAACCTCTCGAATACCAGTTTGAGATGGCGCTGGTGGTCTTCCAGACTGTCCGAAAAGATAATAATGTCATCTAAGTACGCGATGACAAAGTCGCTTAAGTACCCCACCAGGACATCTCGGGCCATTAGTTTTTGAAACGTGGTCGGGGCTCCCTTGAGTCCGAATGGCATTACGTTAAACTCGTAAGCCGCCCCATCGGCGGTGGTGAATGCGGTGAGTTTTTTCGAGGTTTCTTCCAGCTCTATCTGCCAGTAACCATTCTTCATATCCAGGGTGCTAAAAATTTTGGTCGTTCCTAAATCCTTTAGGGATTCCTGGATTGGTGGCAGAGGACTGACCTCATCCTGAGTTCTTTCATTCAATTTCCGGAAATCCACACAGAATCTGGGTTCCCCATTTTTTTTGGACGCAATGACGATCGGGGAGTTATATTCGCTGTGGCTAGGCCGGATGACGTTAGCGGCCAGCATCTGCTCCACCTGATCCGTGACGACCCTCTTCTTTTGAGGGGAGTATCTGTACTGAGGCACCCTCACGGGGGTTCGATCCTTCAGGCGGATAGTGTGCTTTGTGGTAGCCGTTGTGGTGATCGCTCCACCTTCTGTGAATAGCTCACTGAACTCCAATATCGTTCGTCCTAAGTCTTTACGCCGGGTTTCCACGGGGATATCCCCAAGTCCCACCGAAGTTTGGTGATCTGGCGGTGGTGTTTGGGTATGGAAATATATCGTTCGCCTTTGCTCCTTACCCACATGTATGCATCCGCGTGCCATGTCAATGACTACCTGGTGTTGAATAAGCCACGGGAGCCCCAAGATTATATCCGCTTCCAAGTCTTCCACCACCATGGCGGTGCATTTAAATTGATAGTCTGTTGCGTTGGCGTCGAGGGTACCCTTTTCGTTTGTGCTGAAGGCGTGGCCGCCGGCAGCTAGGCGGAACTCCACCTGGGGAATAGTAGTGATTGTTCCGGTTATCCAACCGGGTTTCACCAGGTTCCGACTTGCCCCTGTGTCTATCATGGCAAGGGCCGTTCTGCTATTGACGATTAGTTTGATAGATGGGGTGCCGGAGTTTTCCAGGGTTGTTAGGGCCATCTCGATATCTGTCGGACGGCCCTTTAGGCTTCCCTCGAATCCCTTGGGGCGGGTTGGGGATGTCGTTCTTTGAACGCTTGTGGTTGATGCGGGCAGTCCCTGTTAAAATGTTGGCCAGGACAGAACCAATATTTTGGCATTCTTGTGCGGCTGGTGGAGCTTTGGTCTTGTGCTCCTTGGCCGGTTTTCTTTCCTTCTCGGGTTGCTGAGGTGGGAGTGACCCTCTTGGGTTGAGCCCGATTTGCTCTATCGTGCAGCAAATTTTCCCACTTTGCGCACAATTGGAGTTGCGCATCCATTGTCTGTGGGTCGGCTTGCGCAATGTGGAAACAATATTCATCTGTCATTCTTTCCACTATGTGTCCAACTAGGTCGGCTTCTCTCCAGCCGGGGTCATATCTCAAGCACAACCTCCCCAGCCGATTTGCGAATGCCGCTGGTGGTTCTCCAGGTGCTTGCTGGCTTTCGATGGCATTTCGCAGCTCCTTTCGACTCCTGGCGCCGAGATACTCTGCCCTAAAGCGTTGAGCAAAGTCTTTTAATGACGTGAAGCTGGCCTCATGTTGGTACCACTTATCTGCTTCACCTGTTAGGTGGGGTCGCACTTCGTCGTCAACGTCCTCCGGAATCTCGAAACGATTGCCCTGTAGGTATGCCTCCAGCCTGTTCAAAAACACTGCTGGGTCTTCGGTCAGTTTGCCGCTGAAAGGACGTGGTGCAGCTGGTCTTGCTGGTAGTGCGGCTTCTGACAAAAGTTTCAGGGCCTCAGACATTTTTCTGGTTGCGACTGCTGGAAGTGGTACTGGGTCCTCCTTAACTTTGTGGACGCTAGCGTTCGGATTCTCTGCCGAGATTAAAGATTCTCAATAATCTGGACGCCAGCTCAGCGTCGCTGCTCAGCGGTGATGGTGGCGGAGTACTTGCCCGTCGGCTTTTACTGAGTGTTTGATTAAAAAATCTTGAATGCCGGCGACGTTGATAGTTGTGGGTGCCACTGAGCCTTTTGGCTCAGAATCTGTAATGGGGGCTCATTTACGTCCTGCCTCTCGATCTCCTTCCTAGTTGTGGACCTGGTGTCAGGCATATTCTGGGTGGGTAAGCTACGCAGTCTTGCGTTCTTGTTTGTGCCCCACGTTCGGCCGTCAAATTGTTACACCGGGAGTCAGGATACCCGGTGACAATGGTGTTTGGGTGGAGGTGGGTTGCTTGACCCACCGTCCGATTTGCTCGTGTTGCTCTCTTTTAGGTTTAAATGAAGTACTGCTCTTTGTTTCAGGGTGTTTAAATGAAACAATTATTCTTTGGGCACATCAATAATTAAACTCTTCTTTATTTTTAACTTATACCCAAAGTCTCACAAGGTTTACACAATATTTCTTAAATCTATAATTCACTTAAAAGTACTTACTACTGTTCCGCGGGGTCACGCACTTTCACTATTCACTTAATTGTTTGAATTGCTACTGGCTCTATGGTCTGCGGTTTCACCTACGGCTGACAACAGTTGTCTCACCGGCTGGTTGACTGACTGACTGACTGACTCCAGGATCATATGAGTCCTTTCAATTTTGTTTCGTGGTCGAAGTTGCCTCCATTTCCACTTCGTTGTTTCGTATCTCCCAGGGTTGTGATGTGTTTGAGTCTGAGTAATAATTAATCGTGTGTTGTTTTGTTTTTTTTTGTGCGGTCCTGTGTTGTGTGTGTGTAGTCTGTGTGTTAGTCGTTTTTTGCGTTTAAGTCATATGTGTTCGTTTACTGGTCATCATCGCATTTTTTTTTTTGCGTTTCAGTTATGTGTGTATTTAGTGTTTACTGTTATAGAGTGTTATTATTGTCTGTGTTTGCGTTACGAAGTATTGTATCTGTTCTTTTGTTGCGTTTGTCGAGTGTAGTGTTATTAGCATATTGCCTAAGGCAAGTGCTAATTCGTCAACTGTGTTAAGTGTAGTGTTTTTTGTTTTTGAGTCCAGGGATTAGTTGTTGGGGGTGGTGCTGGTATGTATTTAGGTTTAGGTGTGGTTTTGTTTGCAGGATTGTTAGGACAGTTTATGAATGTGGATAGGTGAGGACCACCGCAGTTTGCACACTTTGGTGGGGTTGTTTTCGTCTTTGTACATAAGTGTGTCGAGTGTTCGTCTCCGCATTTCATGCATTTGTAGTTTACACTACAGTTTTTTTGGTGGTGTCCGAAAGTCTGGCATTTGTGGCATTGTATAATGTCTGTCCGTTTATTTAAAGGTTCTATTTTAATTGCAAGTCCGCAGCTGTCGCGTATGTTGTAAATTGACTTTACTGTATCAATCGTTAGTTCGATTAGTACCAGTGGTGCAGGTATGCCGTGTTTACCGTTCATTCTTTTAATTTTTAATGTCGGGTAGCCTTGGTCAGTCAAGTCGTCAGTAATGTCAGTGTCTGTGATAAAGGTAGGAATGCCACGCATAACTACCTTTAGTGTCTTTTCGCTTCTCAGTTTAAAAGTGTAAAATTGTATTTGTTCATTGTCGAGTATGTGTTTAAGTTTTCGGTAGTCTTCGCCAGTTGTCGGTTCGATGTGTATGCCTGGCTTCACGAGTTTGTTTTGTACTGTGTTAATGCTGTGTGTTTTGAGTATGTGTCGTATATGTGCCCATTTGTCTTTTTCAGTTATAATGGTGCGATTTTGTGTGGTTTTCGTGTTTCAGTTTTTGTGTTATGTGTAATGTTTGTATTGTCACTTACCCTGGGAGTGCCGTTGTTTGAAGTTGACGGTTGTGGAGTGTCTTCTTCCATTTTTTTCTCTGCGTTAGTTTTTTCGAGTACACTGTACGAGTTTTTTATTTCTATTGGTGTACTTTCGTTTTCGGTTTTTTTGTTTTTTTGATGTTTTCTTCGGATTTATGTAACTGTTTGTGATTGAGAAGGTGAAAGTGTTTGGATCACTGTCTTACGGGTTGATGTTGGGCGGGTTTACCGGGCTTGCTTCTTTGGGCGATTCTAATATTTCTATTTTTACCGTCGGCTCGTCGGGATCTACGATGAATATTTGCGGTTGTTTTTGTAAAAGATTTTGAATATCTTCCTCCGTGGTTTGGTTTATGATGGTTTCCGCGTCCTGTCGTTGCTGCGGAGTGCATCTTCTTTTAAAGCTGGGTTTAAGAGCTAAGTTCGTAATAGTAGTGGTGATATATCGTCCGGCCATTGCTTCCGGGTTCGTATGACGATGTATCGTCGTCGATGCTCTCAACTGCGATGCTGCTGTATCAGAGATCGCAGTGAGAATGAATGTCCTCTTCTTCTTCTTGCAATGGATTTTTCGAAATGAACTGCGTTCTATGTTTCGAGTCGGAAAATTTTGTTCATGACGCGGATGTTGATGCCGAGTTTTGGAGTGAGTTGCAGTATGCTGCGGCTCATGGCCTCTCGGGTTTTGAACGAAAACAAACAACAATTTGTGTGTCGTAAGATGGGTGTCGGACGTCTTGGGGTCGTCAATGATTACCGAAATGGAGGTGTACTTCCATTTCGGAGATCAATGGGTTTTCGTGCTGTGGGACAGCCTCGAAGTAAGTCCTTGCGATCTCTACTATGGTTTCCCTGATGGTTGGGAATTCGAGATCTCGACGGATGGTGTCGTTTCTTACATACCATGGGGCTTGCGTGATGATACGCAAGACTTTGTTGATGATTATCTGGAGCTGGTTTATGTGGGTTTTTGCAGCATGTCCCCAGGCTGGTGCTGCGTACGTTAGGATTGGTCTGATGGCCTTGATGAGGAGAATCTTCATGTTGAGGTCCAGCTGGTTGTGACCGTGCAACATGGCGTATAACTGCGTTATCACTCCAGTGGCGTGGTTCCGGACCTTTCCTACGTGGTATTTCCAGGTAAGCCTGGTATCTAGCGTGACCCCTAGATACTTCAGCTTTTCTGCCCATGGTATGTCCGTGTCGTACATGGAAAGGTTGATGTCTGGTCTGTTCTTGGTGTGCCTGGCAAAGATTATTGCCGAGCTTTTCCCTGGGTTGATGGAGATTCTCTAGTCGGAGAACCATTCTTTCAGGGTGTCGATGGCTTCTTGAAGGCGTCGTTGGATTATCCAGGGGGATCGGGACCGGGAGAATATTAGGGTGTCATCTGCATAAAGGGCGAGGTGAGTGTTGGGGGATCTTGGGATGTCATGGATGTATATATTGAATAGGAGAGGGGAGAGTACAGCTCCTTGTGCGACTCCGGCCATGATAGGTCGGGGGGCTGAGGTGGAGTGTTTTAGGACTACAGAGAAGGAGCGATCGCTGAGGAAGGATTTGATGATATGGATTAGGGATTTGGGTACGTTGGCCTGGATAAGCTTGTAGATGATTCCTTCGTGCCAGACTCTGTCGAAGGCTTTGGCCACGTCGAAGAGAACTGCTCCCGTCGCTTCTCGTAGATTGAAGCTCGTTGTTATATGGTGTACCAGTCTGTGGATCTGGTGGGTAGTGGAATGGCCCTTCCTAAATCCAAATTGTTCGTTTGGAATTAGGTCCATGTCTTCGATTTCGTCCTTGAGTCGGGAGAGGATGGTCTTCTCAAGGACTTTGCCCATAGTTGGAAGTAGACTTATGGGCCGGTAGCTTTGCGGAAAAGTAGCATTTTCCGTCTTCCTGATCATGATAATACGGGCTTCTTTCCAGGCGGTGGGAAAGTGCCTGAGACGGTGGGCCGAGTTGATGATGTTGAGAAGCGTCATTTGTCCTTTCCGGGAGAGCGCCTTCAGACAGGTGTTGCTCACTTTGTCATGTCCTGGTGCTTTTTTGGCATGGAGATCTTTGATGATGGATTTTAGCTCAGACGGAGTAACTGGCCGAATATTTCCTTGAGGTGGAATCTCAAGTTGTCTGTTGACAACGCGATCTACCTCCTCTAGCTGCTCAATGTTAATGTTGTCGAAGGTAGGGCTAAAGGTTTGCTCGAGATGGTCAGCGAACGCCTCTGCCTTTTCATCTTCGGAGTAGACAACTCCATTTTGCCCATGGATTGGGGGGACCGAAGGTTGATGTTTCCTCCCCAGGGCTCGTTTGACCTGCCACATCATTGGATTCTCGTCCAGAACTTCCATGTTTTCTCTCCACGTCTGATTCCGGTGATTGGATAGAGCATATCTGACTTCGACGGACAGTATGTTCCACTCTCGTTTGTCGTCTGGATGTAATGTGCGACTGTAAGTTCTTCTAGAGTGGTTCCGCCTTCTGATGAGTTTAACCAAATCTCTAGGAAGAGGCGAGTTTTAGTTGTTTGTGGGAATTCGGTTTGTGGCGAATTCTCTCGCGTGATGGATAGAGTTGGTGAAGCGTTCGACTTCTTCCAACTCTTGAGTATTGTTGATGAAGGGAATCAGACCGAGATTATTCTGGAGATGTTTAGAAAATGCTGGCCAGGACATGACAATTCTGTATTTTTCAGAAGGGGGAATTTCTTGACCCAGTTCGATGATTACTGGGTCGTGATTTGAGTCGAGATCGGGGAGCGCTGTGATGGTGTGGTCAAAGAAGAGATCTTTGGCCACCATGATGTCTAGGACATCAGGTGCTCCAGTTGAGCCGTTGTGTGTGGGTTCAATGGGACCATCGACAATGACATTGTTCCTTTCCATGTATGAAAAGAGGGAATTTCCAGCGCGGTTGCGGACTCAGAGTTCCACGCTGGGTGTTTGGAATTTAGATCTCCAGCAATGATGGTGGGGACATTTTCATCGAGAAGAGCATCTAGTTCTTCGTGCAAAAGGGGGGCTTGAGGCCGTTTGTAGGCGGAGATGATCTTAAGATCTCCATGCCTTGTTTGGATTTTGATACTTGTGGACTCAATGCCCATAAGAATGGGCGAAAAGCATTCGTGATGTTGTGATGTTGCCTGGTCCTACGGGCTACATCGTTATGTAGGTTCGTGGAAGCGTGTATGAATTAAATAATACGCGTACGAAGTTGGTTTAACATTTGTATAATTAGTTAATACTTATAACAAGATAACAATACTATTTACATAATCAATATAATACAGTAGCCGAAAGAGAGTTCTATAGCGTACTCGCAAGTCGTACTGACTGTCTAACTAAGACTGATCTCTCTTCTTTAATCGAATGTCTTATATACATTCAAAGATCCTTCTTTCGGCCATCAACTACCTAAAACATCAACAAGATTTGCAAGTGTGCAACTATGATTCATAACCTTGTGTATGCAATTAGATGGACCGAGATCGTGTTATTCTAATACAATATAATGAGACCGGGGCCGCACCTTGAGAACGTAGTACATACACAAATCACTTAAATCAAGTTATCACAATGTGGCAGGAAACGTTTGATAAAGATGGCCGTACCTCCTCCTCTCCCGAAGAGGCGATCAGTTCTATACAAGGTGTAGCCTGGAATGTGTGGAGCGTTTGCGGCTCGGAGGTGTTTCGTTCACTAGAATAACTTCCAAGTTGTGGCGTTGGGCGAATTCTGTGAGGCTCAGGATTTTTGGGAGTAGGGAGCATGCGTTCCGTGCTCCAATCTTTAACGATGCAGGTTTGTTAGGTTGTCTATACATGAATAGTGTTGAAAAGATTGGTGATTTCCTGAGCGAAACTTGCTATGACCGTGATAGCCTCTTCCACAGATTTAACTGCTCTGAGGCCTGCGCCGATTTTGAAGACCAAAGTCATCAATGAGGCGATGTCGAAATTTTTGAAATCGATGTTCTGGGCTGTGGATTGCTCAGGTTGAGTTGGTTTGGGAGTGGGTGGGGTTGTTGTGGGTTGTCGGTTTGGTGCTGGAGTGGGAGCTACAGGAGTTTGTGGATGTTTGGTCCAGGGCGAAGGTCGGAGCGAAGGGAAATCTGTTCTGGCTTGGGAGGGATTTGTTCTTGGTTCTTCATGGAGATTAAATCTCGGCGCTCTTGTTTGTGTGGGTCTTGGTGGTTGGGAGATGTTGGTAGTTCTCTTGAGTGGGTGGCGGGGCACCCTCGGTAATTAGCCGTATGATCGCCGGTGCAGTTGTAGCAGGCGGCCGGGTCCTCCCGGGGCTTCTTGCACTCAGAGGTGGCGTGCTCTTGCCCGCATTTCACGCATCTGGGATGCGTGCGAACTAGTGGCATCGGCAGTTTAGTACGAACGTTCTTCATTCGGTGGACTTTTAGAACGCTCCTTTAGATCGACAAGAATATCATCGGTTGGTATCGCTGAGGGGATACCGCGAATGACCACTTTGAGCGAGTGCTCTTCAGGAAGTTGGTACGTAAAATATTCGATGTTTGAATTAGCGTACGTGACGATTTTTCTGTAGTCTTCTACAGAGGAGGGGTTAACTCTTATGCCATCGTACGTGCTTCTGGCTTTTGAGAAATTGATGTGTCTTGCTTTAAATGTTGAAGAAACTGGTAACCAATTGTCCTTGCATTTTAATGTAATTGGGGGGATTCGTGATTTAGCGGCGATGTTTGCCTGAGTGGTAGGGGCGCCGGGGGTTTGCTTGGCGTTAGAGGTGGGGTTTTCTAACGCCTGATATCTGTTTGATGTCGTGGTTGGCACGGGAGGTGTTGGTTCGTTGAGGGGATTTGGGCGGTGCCTCTTGTTTCGTTGTACCTGGAAGGGGCCTTCCGCGTCGGACCCTTCGCTGATTTGTTCAGTAGTCGTGGTGGTAGAGGTGGTTTCAGATGGGGCTGAGCGGGAAGTGCTCGATGTGTCCATATCCATTAGGTTAGTCATATTCGACGCTAAGTTTGCCATTGAACCAATCAGTGCATCCGTACCGGGCGACGGGTTGTGTGAGAATAGTGGGGGGCGCACGGGATTGGCCGTGCTTGGTCCTGACTCCTCCATCCGGATGGTGTGGGGCTGCGTGGTGGGGCGGGCGAGCGTGTGATGAGAATGCACAGACGAACACTAGCACTGACACTGCACTACCGCACAGTATCGCACTAACATCGCGCACACACAATCGTCACAACACGTTTAACGGCGCAAAAGAAACACTGAAAAATAAAATGAAAAACGTCCCGAAGGCGTAAGGGATTTTTTAAGTGGAGCGCTTATACGCTTTTACGCAGAGGAATTGTCAGCGAGCTGCTTTCAGCTCAACAATTCTTCCGAAATAATAGCGTACAAGTTGACTAGTAATTAAAAAATCAACCGAGTATAACTCTGGTTGACTTTGTTAATCACCGATGCAGCTGCACTTATGTTATCACGGCACAGAATATTAATTATAACGTCTTAACGGCGTAGGAATTTTTAAGCGAAGCTTCTATACGTTTTCACGCAGAGGAATTGTCAGCGAGCTGATTTCAGCCCAACAATTCGCCCACTGTGATAGCGTACAGGCGGTCTATTTAATTAGAAAATGAACCGAGTACAACTCTGGCTGATTTAATTAATTAATGACTTAGCTAACACTTATGTTGAAAACACTTCACAGTTTCACAGCACTAAACCCTCCCGAAGATTCAAGAAAATTCCAGAGAATTCCTGAAAATTCAAGAAAAATCAAGAAAAAGTTTCGGAAATCCAGAAACTAATCGAGTAAACTCGGTTAATCTCCGAACAAACCGGCGCACTGTAGGATCACTGCACAAAAACGTCCAAAACGGCGTAGCACTTGAAGAACTTCCAGAAATTAATCAAATAAATTCAATTAAAATCAGAAAATGATTATATTTGTCAGAAATAGCGGAGCTAGTTTCAACGGAGAGATAATACGTGTGTTCGTCTCAGAGACTGGCACACGAATGTCAATGTTCTGCTTCTTCTGAATGAATGACCGAAGCCCTGATTCCGCTTTTATATGCTACTAATCACTTATTTTGAAAATCAAAATCTCAAATTATATGATGGATTAACCACATTAGACGTGGCTATTAATAATTTGAAAAATATTCCAAGTATGCGCCTATAACCTGTTGCCATGCAGAAAGGATGTTTTCTATCTGAAAGAATGTATTTCATTCGAAGAGAACAAATTTTACAGAAGGGAACCTTGAGAAGTATTGCTAGTTAATATTAATACTCCTTAAAACTCAACTTGAACTACAAAATTAACAAATAAAAATGTATTTCGTATCTTATAGATCACCACCAATTTGTTTCCAATTATATAAATAAAATTAAAAACTTTAAAAAATACAAATTTTCAATAGTACGCCCGTAGGCGATGAGTCATGTGCCTCTTGTGTTCAGTCCCCAATAATAATTACAAATATTAATTGTTTAAGTTTACTTCTGTGTACACAAGTTACACCTGAATACCATCATATGTGCTTTAACAGTTATTAAGAACACTCCATAATCCACATTTAAAAAAATGTAATAAGATGCTTATTGTAAAAATAGAGGCCATATCTTGGTGTCACTTTACCGGTTTCATATATTTTCTGTGATTTTTACAATTTTTTACAATAGTTTTGTTAGCTAGTAAAATCTAGTTAAGATATTAATATTTCTTCTGACGCAATTTTCTTAAGTTGGCAACAATAAAAAAAAAATAAGAAGAGTTGGCACAAATAAAAAGCTGTCGTAAGCGTAAGTTAGTATTAAGAGTTTGTGTTATAGAAACATTTTAAAATAAATACCAATTACTACTTCACATATATAAGAAACGGGAGTTTTATTTTATTATTACCACAGCTTCATTTAAATACATTTGACCATAGGTTATGGGCCCAGTTTCGTGTGGTAAATAATAAAACAAAAAAAGCGTGGCCGGCCAAGTTGATGGGAAAAACAGTAGAAGTCATGGAGTCACAAGTTATTAAACTAAATGGACAAAATTGGTCAATATGGAAGTTTCAAATCACAGTTATTTTAAAGTCAAGGCAATGGTTAACAATTGGGGCGCCAGTATGAATACGTCTTGATATGTATGCCACCATATATACAAATCTGTATTCATTGTGCGGTTCACAGCGATGTCAAATCTAATTAGGAATTATAAACCATATTTAAGTAGGGCTTTTATTTGACTACTTATTTGTTGCATAATAAATTAAGGAAATTATTGTAAATGAATCCAATTTTATTTTAAATCTGTTATATTAATAAGTGTATTGGATAATTTATTAGAGCAGATTAGTATATATTATCCAGTTAATAATTAAATCCCATATATTAATTAAAATATTAAGTATTTTTTTCATTTGTTGGTTTTTTAAATAAAATATTTACTTAAGTGTTTTCTTTTGAAATACATATTTTTTTTTCTATAAATAAAATATATGGATAGCTATATTGCTATATTATATTAAAATAAAATCTATTATACCTACCAATTTAATTTCTACTCATTCCTAATTACGTGTTATGAGTATATTTGACAACGCTGTTAATCGCAGAATACATACACGTGATACACGTCTGTACACATGGTTGCATACAAATACTTGTTGATACTGGCGCCCCAATTGTTAACCATTGCCAAAGTCAAAAAGGCTTATAGAAGTAGTAAAGGGTGAAACGGTTAAACCGGAAGGACAGGGACAAAACGCACAGGACTGGGAAGAAAAGGATCTAAAAGCTCAGGAAATAATAGTAACACGAGTCGAGGAAGGAATTTTAATCCATTTATTATTGTGTGAAAGTAGTGCAAAAGTGTGGGAAAAGTTGTTCACAGTCTACGAACCGAGGTCACAAGTAAATATTCATTTAATACAGCAGAAATTTTTTAATATAACATTTGAAGAGCCAATGTCAAATTTCTTTGCAAAGATAGAAGAAATTACAAACCAACTAAAGACGATGGATGAAACCCTATCTGAAAAAATAATAATCACAAAGATTCTAATGACATTGCCAGAGAAATACAAGCATTTTATTTCTGCTTCGGAGTCTATACCTTCAAAAGAGCAACACTTAAAAGAATTAGTGTCACGACTGCTGGTCGAAGAAGAAAGAAAGAAGAAGACGGAAGAAAGAAATGAATCAACTGCTTTAATTGTAGGAAATAGAAGAGATACGTACAGAAGAGATTCAACAGTTCGAGGTGTAAGTAGTAGTGCAAATTATAGAACAAATGTAAAGTGTTATGAATGTGGCAAAGAAGGACATTTCAAGAAAGATTGTAGATCAAGAAAACTCTGCCATTTTTGTCAAAAACCAGGACATTTAATTAGAGACTGTAGGTTTAGAATACAAAAAGAAAAATGCAGTGGTAGTAATAAAAATGCATCAAATGCATTTATTACAAATGATTTAAAGGATATGAATATATGGGTAATGGATACTGGTGCGAGTGAACATATGTGTAACAATATAAAGCTATTCAAAGAATTAAGTAAGGTAACCTTAGAAAGATATGTCACTATAGGAGATGGTAACAACATAAAAGTTGAGGGCATAGGCAAGGTAGAAGTATTAGTTAGAAATAGATCAAAATTAATACCTTCTGTATTGTATAATGTATTGTATGTTCCAGATTTAAAAGTTAATTTGTTTTCAGTTTCTCAAGCAATAGATAAAGGTAATATAACAATAACAGATAATAATGAATGTAGATTTTTAAGAAACAATGAGGTAACAGCTATTGCAACTAGAAATAATAATTAATATATTATGAATTTTGAGCTTGATGAGAGTGTAGCCTTAGCAAGTTTAACAATGTGGCATGAAAGGCTCGCTCACCAAAACCATCAATATGTAAAAGTAATACTAGATAAAAATAATATCAAGTATGATAGGGAAATAGAACAGAAATGTGTAAAAGGGAAACAGCATAAATTACCATTTAGCCGAAATGAAAGTAAATCTGATATGCCTGGACAGTTATTACATATAGATTTATGTGGGCCTATGGAGCAAGAATCCTTAGGCGGTTCAAGATATTTCTTACTAATTAAAGATGATTATAGTAGCTTTAGATTTGTCTATTTTTTAAAGTATAAGTCAGAAACTAAACAAGTAATAGAAAATTTTATATCAGCTTTTGAAAATGAAACAGGGCATATTATTAAAACAGTTAGGTCAGATAATGGTAAGGAATTTATAAATAAAGAAATAGATAATTTGTTCAAACAAAGGGGAATTATCCATCAGACAACAGTAAGTTATACCCCCGAGCAAAATGGGAGAGCAGAAAGGGAAATGCGAACCATTGTGGAATCAGCAAGAACCATGTTACAAGCAAAATCATTAGAAAAGAAACTATGGGCGGAAGCAGTGAACACAGCTGTATATACACTAAATAGAACTGGAACAAGTAAACAGAAAGGTAAAACACCATTTGAGTTATTATATGACAAGATGTTTGACATTAACATTCTTAAAATATTTGGAACAAACGTCTATGTGCACGTCCCCAAAGAAAGAAGGCTGAAGTGGGATTTGAAGAGTAAGCAAGGAATATTTGTGGGATATGGAGCAAATTGTAAAGGATATAGAATATGGTTTCCACACACAAATCAGGTTGATACATTCAGAGATGTGTTTTTTATCCAAAATGAAAGGAACCAGTCGCAAAAGTTGAAAGAAAATGAATCAGTACTAAATGAGAAACAAGACTACGTGTTATCAGAAGAAAAGAAAAACGAAACGGACACGAGGCAGGAGCACTTGGAAGAGCAAGAAACAGATAAAATTGAGAGGGTGGAAGAAGTGTGCACAAATACCATTGAAAAGGATTCAGATAGATGAAGTGGAGATTGAACAGGATAGAAATGCAGAAGAACCAGAAATAAGAAATCGTCGAAACACAAGATAACCAAAATGGCATGAAGATTATGAAATAGGATTCATAGCAGTGAATGAGGAACAATTAACATTTGCAGACGCAATGGATGATGAAAACTCTGAAAAATGGCAAGAAGCTATTGCAAGTGAATTGGACGCGATACAAAGAAATAACACATGGACAGAAGGGGATTTACCAAGGAATAAGAATGTAATTGAGGCCAAATGGGTATTTAAAGTCAAGAAATATGAGAAGAGGGAACCACAATTTAAAGCCTAGATTGCTAGCCAGAGGTTTCCAACAGAAAGATCATTTTGATCGTTCAGAATTATATGCTCCAGTGGCGAAACTATCCACGTTACGAATATTATTGGCAATTGCAAATAAATATGGATTATCGATACACCAGATGGACTACAAGACTACGTCAAAATTGCTTTTCTATATGGTGATATAGATGAAGAAGTTTACTTAAAGAAGCCGGAAGGATTTAACAAAAATGGTAAAGTACTTAAATAAACAAGTCTTTGTATGATCTAAAGAAGTCACCCAAAAACTGGAATAACAGATTTAACGTGCTGATGACACAAGAAGGGTTTACCAGAAGCAAAACTGATTATTGCCTTTATTACAAAGAAAAGAAACCAAAATTGTATATTTTACTATACGTTGACGATCTTATTATAGTAAATGAAAATTAACAAGAGGTTAATGAGTTGAAGAAAATACTTTATAAAAAATTTCGAAATGAAAGATTTAGGCACAGTATCAAAGTATTTGGGTATAAATATAAGACGAAACAATGACACTATAGAATTAGACCAAAAGGATTATTTAGAAGAAGTTTTGAAAAGATATAATATGTCAAAGTGTAAAGCAGTTACAACACCTATAGAACAAGGCTCAAAAATCTCTCAGGAACCATCAGAAAATAAAGAACTAATTACTAGATGTAGAAAGCTGATAGGGAGCCTAATGTATGCAATGTTGGGAACACGTCCGGACATATGCTTTGCACTGAATTTTCTAAGTCACTGTCAAGCAAATGCAAATGAGGATCTTTGGAAGGCGTTGAAGAGAGTTCTACGTTATATAAAGGGAACATTAAACGCAAAGCTGATTTATAAATCGGACAAAAACACACTTCTATCAGGATTCGCAGATGCGGATTGGGCAGGCGATCAAAGTGATCGGAAATCAACATCAGGATATATTATGCAAGTATGTGGATGCACAGTGTCGTGGTGCGCAGCAAACAACAATGTATTTCATTATCATCTACAAAAGCAGAATATGTGGCTTTGGAAAAGGGGGTAACTGAGGGTTGTTGGATTAGGAATTTATTAAATGAGATAGGTATAAACTGTGAACGAATATTAATGTATGAAGATAATCAATCGGCTATATATATTGCAAAGAATCCAGAGCATCATAAGCGCTTAAAACATATAGATTTAAGATATCATTTTGTAAGGGATAAAGTAACCATGAATATTGTAACTTTGAATTATATAGCTTCTGAAGAACAAATAGCAGATTTATGTACAAAAGGATTGGATAAAATATTACATCAGAAATTTTGTAAAGAGATTGCTTTAAGTTAATTAACACTTGTTTTTATTGAGGGAGAGTGTTAAGTTGGCAACAAGAAAAAAAAGAAAATAAGAAGAGTTGGCATAAATAAAAAGCTGTCGTAAGCGTAAGTTAGTATTAAGAGTTTGTGTTATAGAAACATTTTAAAATAAATACCAATTACTACTTCACATATATAAGAAACGCGAGTTTTATTTTATTATTACCACAGCTTCATTTAAATACATTTGACCATAAATTTTAACACATCATTCTTCACATTGCCATATATTACTTGTTGCATTTATGCACATATTTATTGTAGTTAGAATACCTTAAAACAATAAATAACAAGTTATAAGATATTGATTGAAATATTGTGGAATACTTGCATTGGTATATGTCTTGGATAAAATTATTAAATTGTGATTAGTTTAGTAAATAAACGTAGAAGTCAAAAAATAATATTTTATTGGATATGCAAGTACATATATAACCTTAACATATGACGCAAAATATATGTTCTACTTCTTTGAAAACACCAAATTTATCCTGTGTAAATGGCATTCAGATTACAGCGCCAAACTGCTTCAGTCTTAGATTGAATGGGGTATAGTACTGTTTTTTTTATAACAACGTACATGTAATGTCTTATTGTCTTAGTTTGCTGTTATTTGAACGACATTTTATCTTCAGTTTTGTTTCTTTTTAGATGTTTAGAAGAATGTAAGTGTGATTTAACGGAAGCGTTAAAATTATTTATAGAACTTTTTAAAAAGGACAAAATACCAAAATCGGCGTTAATTAGGTAACTATATTTCATTTTATTTACAAAAAAATAATTTACATAAAATATGAGTTGTGCTTTTATGTAAGGTCCATTTTGAAATTATCAATGATTCAAGTAGTTATCTGTCAAGTTTTTCTCACGATTCGTTTTAGTGCCTTGTTTGAACAGTTCACGATTGATAATTGCTGTTAATATCTCGCAAAAATTTAATTTGCGAAAAGCAAAAGTATTACCTTAATTAAAAAACAAATTTATGAAAATTTAATTCTTAATGCTATCAAATATCAAGTTTAAGTAATGGCGTTGGTTGTTTTGAAATTGAACAAATATCTATGAGGAGGGCGCTATGAGCTCTTGTCGCGATGACATGATTTCATAGAAGAGGTCATTAGTGAAAATTAGTGAAATTAGAGGTCAAAATGACTGCCGAAAACTTTAAACAAATATGATTTTAACAAATATTTGACTATATTAATGGCTATAGAGGCTGGAAAAAATTTAGTAAGCACCTTCTACCAGAAATATCGTATTACTGTTTTTGAAACAAGAAACGTGCCTTGCTAATTAATTTTCTTGAACGATAATGCTCGACTTCACATCTTCTCGAACAGTTTATCTGTTTGAAAAAAATATTGGAAAATTTGCTTTTTAGTCTTAACCACGCTTAAATTAATATTGAAAGAAGTGCTTTGCATATAAACAGTTTATTGGCAGCAGAAAATATAATAAGGAAACTGGTGACACAATATCAAAAATGTGTAGAAATCTACGTTGACTTTGTAAAAATAATGCACATTTGTAGATTTCTTTTAGCTATAATTAATCATTTTTATTCTCTATATTTTTTTATTGTTTTGAAACCGACCTTATTTAAAAGACCTTATATGAATATAATATACGTATATTTTGTTTATGAAAATATAACGAGACTGGTGCTATAACTTTTTTCACAACTAGAATTTTATTACAAAGAATAGAACATGAAACCTGTTTCTCCAATGTACTTATCCTCAAGTAGGCTTTGATTTAACTTTTGACGCTTATTACAAATTAATTACAGAACTGTCAGTGTTTGACGTGCCCATCGAAAAAATGAGAGTGGAACAAAGATATGCTGGGTAAAACTCCAACTGAAACTTTTGAAATGATTAAAATTGCATACCCAGATGTTAGTTTATCATGATGTAGTGTGTTTGAGTGGCATAAGAAATTCAAGACGATTGTGAATCAGTGGAAGATGAACCTCGACGCGGGCGATCACCAACTGCACGGATTGATTCAAAAATTGAAATTAACGACTTGATACAAAATGATCCTCGGATAGGCATATATCGAATTTCTGACGTTGTTAATTCGTCTTATGGTTCCATACAAAAAAATATTTTTGAAGATTTAGGGTACTGAAAGGTCGCGACAAAATGGATTCCAAAAGTGATGATCGATGAACAAAGAGCCAATCGAGTGACAATTTGTCGGCAGTGGAAAAGGCAACTGCAAGATAATCCACAGTTTTTAAACAATGTGGTTACTCTGACGAGAGTTGCTTTTATCATTACGGCGAATTATAAAGTCTCAAAGTATGCAATGGAAGGAAGCACAAAGGCAGTTCAAGACCGCAGAAGGTGAAACAGCGCCGGTAAAGTGATGCACTTAATTTTTTTTTATAAATGTAGCGTTATTTATGATCACTACTAAACTGCGGAACAGACGCTATCCTCTAATGAATCATGCAGGCGCAGAGACAGAGTCCGTTTCGCCTAATAATAAGATTGATGCAATATTCGCTCGTAGCCCTGATTTTGTAGTAATGTTCAAAATAAGGAAATCCGTAGATATATTAAATTTACAGACATACTGTCCAATAAAAGAACGCACTTTACAGAACAAAGTTTAGAATATATTTGAAATTTTGATGGAATAAGAGGCAAATAAATATATTAATATGTGTTTGTTGTTCCGTAAACGTAAATCCAAATGACAGTTGATAATGTCAATCACAAATATCAGTTAGTGTATAAAATAATCGTGCGTCGATTCTGGTTTAAATAAATTGCTTCTCAGTTTTAAAATGGCTTTCACTTTAGAACATAAAATTTTTTTAGTCCAGGCTTATTTTCGAAGTGGTAATAAAATTTATAGTTTATGGGTTTATTCAGCTCAAGATTGCATGGTAGAATTTCAAGTTGAGTTTTCACATTTTGTTATAGATTATATACAATTTAAGAATACTTTGGATAGAACTTTAAAACTTTTTTCTGAAACTGGTAGTCTCTTAAGAAAATCAGGCAGCGGAGCAGTTAAGAAACGTACACCTCAAGTTGTCAATCGTGTTGAAGAAATAATGGAAAATGAACCACAAACATCTGTTCGACATTTGAGTCAACAAATAAACCTTTCTGTTGGTACAACTCACAAGTTATTAAAAAAAGATATGCAACTTTATCCATACCGTGTCACAGCAGTACAAGAATTGTTAGAAATTGATTACCCACGTAGACTACAGTTTTGTAATTGGTTTGTAAATATGAACAATAATGGAGAACTTTCGCAAAGAGTCATATTTACTGATGAAGCATGGTTTTATAAAACGGGATGATACCTAAATTCACAAAATACAAGAATTTGGAGTAGTGAAAATCCACATATAATTAATGAAGAATCGCTACATCCAGAGAAAATTGGTGTTTGAGCAGCGATAAGCCAAAGGCAAATCATTGGACCTATATTTTTTCAGGGAACGTTAACTGCTCAAAGGTACCGTACGGAAATTTTACAGCCATTTGTCAATCAGTTGCATGATGATGAACTACAAAATGCATATTTCCAACAAGATGGAGCACCTGGTCACTGTACTGCAGAATCTTTGGATTATTTATTATTTGGACTACACGTTCATGCGATTTAACACCTTGCAACTTCTTTTTGTGGCCTTATCTAAAAAAATAACATATTTCGAACACCTATATTGAATTTGAATGATATGCTACAGAGAATCGAACAGAAATGCATGGAAATTAATAACAATCCAGTAATGTAGCAGAATATCATCAGAAATTTTGAACAGAGGATTTTAAAGTGTATTGATCTTGAAGGACAATATTTTCAACATTTGTTATAGTTTTCAATAAATACCTATTATTTGTTATTTATTTGTATGTATGAAACTGTCAAAATATACGACTTCGTAGGTTAAGTAGTAAATTTTAATTTACGACATACTTCAAAATGTTCTCAGTAAATCACATCCTACTAGATTGACTTTTCAAATGAACACTTGTTACGTTGATATACAGATAGGTGTAAGTGTCAAAAATGACTTTTGCACGTTACTACGATTTTAAGTACCTTAGCAACGTCACAATACTAAAATGTTTGAAAATTGATTTTACATATAACTTCACTACTGTACCACTTTTTTTTGCTCACGATAGTACATTGTCGGCATCGATGAATCACACCCGATAAGAGATAGCGCCGGTACCGCAATCTAATGATCACATTGTTCCTAGAGAGCATACAGTAACTGCAGAGTACTATTCTAATGTACTTCAAGGAACCTTCAAGGTAAAATTAAAGAAGAGAGTACTTTGAAGTATAGTTGTTGAAGTTTTCTAAATGTTCCATTTTTTGTACTACAGCACTAGTCTCGTTATTTTCTGATATTTCCTCGCATATAATGGGTGGCTATAAATGATTGAAATTCTTCTTGTTAAGCTGGCAACAATTCTGCAACTTTATGTTGACATTCCTGATTTTTAAATTTAAATTTGTCAATCATTTTACAGAAAAGCCAAACAACCTATGGTGTGTCTCAGAATAAGATGGAATGACTCAAATATCTCGCCAAAACTCGGTCCACACAGCTTAAAATTTGACGTACCGTACGTGTACACACCTGAGAGTGTAGTTGTTTGTTGTAATGTCGTGTATTCTATAGAGCTTTGTCACCACACATCCAGCTACAAATTTCAATAATTTTTTTCCACTCACACCAGGGTAATTAACAAAAATAAAATCTATTTTTCGTGTTTTGCTTGATTAGTGTAGATATATCTAGTTTTGTTTGAAAAAAGAAAGGCAAATTTGGTATTTATTGAATACTACTACTTACCAGATGCAATTAAAAAAATATGAAAACGTTTTATTAATGTTTCTTAACATTTCAATGGAAAATTATAACAAAATAAAATTTTATTCTAAAACTCCAAAAAATTATTTTTTGGATATGAAATTTGATTTGATATTTAAATATGTGCGCCAGGGTCATCTTCAAGACGGTCGGTCACATTCTTCGTTGTCACTGTCTTCGTGCTCATCACCAACTTCAGACAGTATTTTTTTATATCAGCTCAAATATTTGTATTCTTCCCATTTAGCGCCAAATTGTTGTTTCATGAGGTGACGAATAGTTTTTATTTTTTTCTGTGGAAGATTATGACCTAAAGTCAATTTATTCTAACACCATTGGAATCGCTTTTCTTTTCTTGAGTAAACTGTGGTGTTTCGTTCAAAGTAATAATAACACTGACAGATATTAGCTTTTTTCAAAGTTCCATGTAGATGTCATCTTCATTAGGGACTTATAACACTATAGTCCTAGTTCTGTTGCAGGTATCTTTAGAAATGGATTTATCCGGTTTTGGTTGAAATGTAAATTTAAAATTATTTTCTTTGGGTTTATCCAGTTTTGCTTGATTGGTTAGGTGTTGAACCTTAGTTTCAACAGGAAATATTGCGTTTTACTTGATTCTAGGTTCACCAATGAATGAATTTATCTGACTGCTCTTACTAATAGTACATACTTAATTTTCATGTAAAATGGATTTAACCGGTTTTGCTTGATTGCTCCTCATTTGTGGATGTCTTTTTTTTATGAAAGAGTGTTATTTTTAGGTTGTTGAAAGTGGCAAAGTCTTTAAGTGCTTTGCCATTTTTGTTAAACGTTGTTGCGCCATGACCTGCAATTATGTTCAATATTGGGATATTTCCAATTCTGGCATTGAAATCGCCCATCATAATGACTTGGTCGGTTACGTTGTATTTATTAAGTATTATTTGTATACATATCTGTAACTGTACACATGGACAATACACCTCGTATTTTCAGCATTTACTTCTGATTAAGACACGTGTTTCTGCCATTTACTATTAGGCGTCATCAGTTAAGCTAATAAAGTAATTAAAGCTTAATTCGCCTATAATATATATTATATTCATTTGTAACAAATGCGTAATACGTGCTTAACGTGGTGGAGATGGTGATATAATATAGTTTACTTATTCTAACGGTCGGTCAGTCAGGAGTGGTTTCCATGTTTATGGCAGACGTTGGCCGTCGTTCTGTTCCTTTGGGCGTTTAGATCTCTTTTCTGTCTCTATTGTTTCTCTTATTATTCTTGTTGTTAGTGTTCTCTCTTAGTTAAGATCTTGGTGTTGTCGAAGTCAATAGTGTGATCTGTTAAGATCACACTATTGTCGAAGTCAATATCACAATAGTGTGATCTTAACAGATCACACTATTGTGTTGTGCATGTCACGGTACTGATAGAACAACTGACACCACGCTATATCACAATCTCTTAATTTAACTTGACCAATTACAAGCAGTTGCTCGCGCGCAACGTCACTAGTACTCTGGCTCCTCTCCAACACAGTGACAGATAAATAAACCTGGACAAACAAAAGGATATACGACACGACATTATTGTATCTAACTTTTGTACATGTAACAATTTGCATTAATATGTATCTGATTTTTCTCACAAATGGAATTTCTACAACATACTGCCCTATTATGTTGTCATATATTAATATTTCGACTCGTAACCTAAAATACAGTAGAACTATTCAATTCAGATTACGTATCTTAATATTGATATATCTCAACACAATTGGAGCTTTTAATTTAAAAGCGGTATTTTATAGAAATTTTGTTTGTGGGGAAAAATATATATTTGTTTCAGTTGGTACATGTAACATACATATTGTCGTTTTCCCTTTTATTTGTACAGGTTTACATATAAATAGGTACACCGCAAGACAGCAACAGACAATCTCAAGTTGCTTTTTCTCAGCGCACATCTCACACGCGAGAAACCAGACTCATTACTAAGAATGACGTTCGTGAGCAGACGCAGCGTCAGAGTGGAAGAGATTGCACGCATCTATTATATGATAATACATGCGCGTGCAACCCAAGCCCCTTCCACTCCGACGCTGCGTCTGTTCACGAACGTGCTTCTTTGCTTATCACACATCCGCGAGAACGTCAAGAGATACAATATGGGACAGATTTTAATTTTGACTCTATTTTTAGCGAGCCGAGAAAAAAAGAAGCGTTAACAAAGAAATCTAGTGTACCTATAAAAGAGCCTGTATTTTCGATAACACCCATTGAAATTACAAAACGAATGAGCCAATCACCACCTGCTCTTTTGTCAACAGCGTCACCTTTAAAGATGGCACTGCGAGTACCACCGGCGCCACTTGAAAACGGTCCGCCTGAATTTTCTAAATATTTGTCTGATTTCAAGGAAGTGCAGGTAAATAAAAACGTTTTTTACTGTTTAAATAAAATCATGTTAAATTTATAATTTTCTGACACTGTGTTTTGACATGCAGATAATCTTTACTTTCATTTAAAATAATTGTTGCACGAAAAATATTATTGGCTAACCATGACAATGTATTCACTCAATTTTGTTGAATTAGAAAATTTAGAACTACTACAAAAAACAATCCAGTCAATAAACAGGGATTATTATATACTTGTGGTTGACATTTTTATGGAGTCGTGACCCTTGGTAATACCGGAGTAATTTGGGAAAGCCGTTATATCTATTTGGACTCTTGTTTTTTTGCACTATTTGTGTTATATTGACGAAATGCATTTTATTACTACTAAATAGTTATCAGATACGTGTTTTAAATCTAATGAAATCATAATTATAAAATTATTTACCACAATAATCCGATAATCATTTTTTCTTCGTAAAAGGATAGGCAGAATTTGTGGGTTTAGAAATTCCTGGAACCTAGGTAATGGTCATTTAACAATGGTAGAAACAAGTTTTAGGATAAAAGGTATTACTGTCATTTTTACTTAGTTCGTTTCCGCATTCATACTAACAATATTGGGATTTGTGTGATAGTGGAATATAATTGTCAGAAATGCTTAAAACGAAAGAGTTAGATGTTGAAACACGTGCGGTTATAATAGCACATCATAATGTTGGTAAAAGTAATCGTGTAATTGCCAAACTATTAAATTTAAATGATTTTACTGTGGATTACAATATAAAAAAATATCGTCAAGTAGCAGTTTTCTCAATAAAAAAAGAAGTGGCAGACCAAGAAAGACATCTACAGAAGATCTTGCCATAGTAGTTACCTGCAAACGAAACAGGCGAAAAACAGCACCGGAAATAGCAGTCGAATTAATAAATACAACTCGTCAGAATCCAATAAGCGTTTCTATTGTAAAATGCCGCTTACAGAGAGCCGGTCTTCATGGACAAATAGCGACGATGAGCTGCAGCTACATTTACAAAAAAAAGCCGATTAAATTGGGCTCGTGAACATCAACACTAGACAGTAGAAGACTGGAATAGAGTGCTGTGGACTGATGAGTCTAAATTTGAAATTTTCGATTCAGGAAGACGTCTTCGTGAAAAGATCTGAGGTGAACGTGCAACAGAAGAATGTATTATACCTACCGTTAAACACGGCGGTGGTTCGGTAATGATTTGGGGATGTTTTGGCGGTACACTCGTGATGATAATTGTTAAAATCCGCGGAATTTTAAAAAAGGAGATAATGATCCGAAACATTCTTCCAAAATTTCTTAAAAATATTTAAAGCAACTTGAGGAAGATGGAAGAATAATAGTTACAGAAACGCCTCCCCAGAGCGCCGATCTAAATCCAATCAAGCTACTGTCGGAAGAATTCGATAAGCAGGCGTGGAAATCTGTACCAAGATCTGGCATGGACACAAATAACACCAGAAACATTGGCTAAACTAATAACCAGAGTGCTCCGATTATACGCCATTGTTATGAAAAAGAAAGAGGCCACATAGATGAAACAAAAATTAAAAAATTGTAAATAATTTTTACTTTTTGTAAGTGTATCAATATATATTTTCACATGTTTATATGTATTATTAATTATTTCTGCGAATACTATGATTTTATGAGGGTATCCAGCGGTAGTGTATATATTTTTTTCTAAAAAATATAATACTATAGTCCATGTCACCCTGACTTCGAGGTATTGCTTTTATGGAGATTACACTATAGTTGCCAAATTTATAACATTAGGGTTATTTACTTAATAGGCTGGCTATACGTAAGATGGATTTTCCAGTTTGACATTTAAAATTGATGTTGTTTACCTTTGAGGTTAGAAAACTCTATCGTAATTCTGTATTTACAAGACGTACAATTTCGTAGAAACTTGGGTTGACAGACTATAATAATTTTTTTATGCATTTAATATAATGATAGAAGTTATACAGCTTAATTAGATATAATGACATACAACTAAAATAAAGCCAATTACTCAATGGAAAACATTTAGCGGTTTTCTGGGAGAACGCAACTATTGTTAAAAAAGGCCTGTAAGAAGTTTTGAAAGATATTTTTCTCGCTAATATATCTCTTTTGATTGCGACACTATGTTTTGTCTGAAACATGGCTAAACGACTCTATTTTAAACAACGAATAATTTACTAGTAGTTTTGTGTCTGCCTCTGCGATAGAGAGTTTGAACTTTTTAATAAGACTGGGTGGAAATGGCGTATTAATTGACGAAATGCAATTAATACGGCACTTCCACCCATCATATTAGGTTTGAGCCCATCGATACTTCTCTGCAGTCGGTTGTCATATTTGACTATGTGGTATGTAAGTGTATTATTTTCGGGTTTCAATTTAATGTTATAGTATACATTCCTCTCAACATTAATTGTAATCATTTATATATTTTTTGAGAATCTGGAGTCAATACTGTTGGATTTTCCAATTTCATTAATTGGCGACTTCAGTTTGCCATATTATTGTGCGCCCTCCGTCAACTGTCCGAGAGCAAATAGTTTTGTTTAGCCTAGTTTGATGTGTTTCATACACCAACAATTTTATGTCGGTAAACCTATTGGTTTTTCTAGAAAATACTTAGTGAAATCTATATTTTAGCGTTGGTATGTACTGAAAGGTTTACAGTTACTGCAAATATTGCAAAAGTATTATTTAATGTCTTGCAATAATTTTGGTATCAGTCATATACCTGTCAATCAACGAAGGAAAGTGGGCGGGATCTTTATACTACTACGTATCCAGTTTTTAATCGGTTTTACCTCTGGTTATATAGGACTGTATATAGCTTCTTCTTCTACTTATTTAAGATCTAGTTGATGTGTTAGTTTCGGGCCTGCCTCTGTAAAATTTCCGGAGACGTGGATTGCCTACTGTCTCTCCATCTCTTTGGTGGTCTTCCAGGTGGACGATTGCCTGCTGGTCTACGTCTACTTAATACGATGCGTGGTAGTTTTGTTGTCTGTCATCCCTTTTACGGAGTTATACCACTCTCTTCTCCTCTGCGTTCCCTATCTCTATATCTTGCACTGATCTTTGACGTCAATATTGCTTCCGCGATTTTTTCTGTTTTCTCGACTATCTTTTTTCGAAATGACGTTTCTGCGACGCGCAGCATACTCTTGGTTTTGCTGGTATCGGCCTTACGGATGTCTTGTATATTTTAATTTTACTTTCCCTTTGTATATAAGGGTTGGCTCATACAGTTTCTCTTAGGCAGCCCGATATTATAGCTGATTTGTTAATCTGTCTGCTTAAGTCATTTGCCTGGTCATGAGCACTAGAAAAGTCTATGCCGAGGTACTTAAATTGCATAACTTGTTCTACCGGTTTGTTTCCTATTAGCAGCTTGCATCTGAGTGGGTTCCTTACGATGATCATGCTTTTCGTTTTTTCGATGGATATGTACACTATGTTTCAAAATAAATGCGAAAACTACGAAATATATATGAGCAGCCAACATCGCACTGTTGTAATGTTGGTGATCGCCCCTCTTCATACCTAGTGATACATAATCCTTAATTCTCTGTTAATATTTTGAACGTGACTACATTTTATTTTTTAATAGTTTTGAAATTTTTAAAATTCTAAATGTATAAAATGTGTTGATAAATTTTAAATAAATTTAAAAAAAAAGGTAGAGTCAATGTCTATAGTAACTGAACGTATTATTTAAAAATTGTCATCGGGGAATCGATCGTGCGTCTCTGTCGAAAAGCCTTAGATAGATAGGGTATATAAGTGCATGTGTATACTTGAGTAGTTGCGGTATATATATATATATATATATATATATATATATATATATATATATATATATGCATCATTGGTAGTACGTATTATGTATTCCGTAATGACGACCGGCACTCTAACGTTGATAGAGATAAACATATGGTGGATTCATAACTATATACAAAACATCTTTTTGTGTGTATTTTTTAGGAAGGTGACAACATTATATTTCAATTTATTTTTTGACTAAATACTATGCGATTTTTTTTTTATGTTTTACAAACATTTTAAAGGCTTCTTGTAATATTAAAGTAAGTTTGTGAATAACTTTATGTTTCAATAAACATGTTTGACATAATAAACAAATTCATTTCTATTTGTCATTTATACAAATTTAACTTTTGTCCATATGGAATTAGTAAATAGGTTTTCATTCAATTATAAAAATTCTCTATCTATCTTGATACTTTTCATTCGTATGACTACAAAGAAGTATGCGGACGACAATTTATTTTGCGTATATAATATATACTATTTTTTATATTGATAAGGTTTATAAACAAAAGAAGTAAATAATAAAATGCAAATAGGCAAATATATTATTTATAATAATAACAAAAAAATAAATATACAACAATAGTAACAAAATATTGTGGAACTTTATTTTAACGGACAATAAATATTATACAGAAAAGACAATATTGTACAGGCTAGTTTATTTGATTAAAAACAATATGCTGTGAAATAGATATCAAAAAGTTTATTTTCTATCAAACGAATCAATTATATTTCCACGTACTGTGGAATAATTTTTTAAAAAAAGTTTAAATAGGGTTTCACATTAAAAATAAGCTACAAAAAAGATGAAATAATCTTTGAATAAAAGTACGTAAACGGACTATTATTATTAGGGTTGCGATCTTTTCGGTGACCACATGGCAATCACATGCACATGTATAAATAACCCATTCAAAGCTATATTATAAATAGAGTGGACCAAGCCGGAGCGATATTTGTAATTATTTCATATAAAAGACGAAAAACTATAATAATGTATCAAATTATATATATACATTATAGTAACGCGGAATGCGTTACTATAATAATGAATGAAAAATTAAATGTAATAACAGAATGGCTAGCTCAAGAAAAAAAACGATAGTTAGGTTATAAATGAAAAAGAATTCCAGAAAACTACTTAAACTCAAGGGTCTCGAAGTAAGTTCTCGATACACTGACAAACACTTAAACATACATAAAATAAAACGAAAAAGTCAAATTTATGTATATGAATATATTTAATATTATTTAGATTATCACAAGATAATAAAAAAAATTATAAAGAGTTGTATTGACTATTCAAATAATAGAAAACCTAATCCTATGCCAATTTCTAAATTAAACAAGTTCCAAGATTTTAAAATAAAAATACCAAATCTGACATTTAAAAGCTAAATTATATGACACTTGAGATGACGTGATTAAATCATATATAGAAAAGTGATTGCAAGAAATGTTATATCTATTACAAACACATATTTTACAATTGTCACTTAAATACCTGATGGATACGTTAAATTTTGAAGATCACAATTTCAACAGGTTCTTTGGACGAAATTCACAGGAA
The DNA here is from genome assembly GCA_935421215.2 of Melolontha melolontha. Lineage (NCBI taxonomy): Eukaryota > Metazoa > Arthropoda > Insecta > Coleoptera > Scarabaeidae > Melolontha > Melolontha melolontha. The sequence continues at coordinate 94,439,432 of OW285238.1, read as the reverse complement.
TATTTCCAACTGGAACATCAAAGTTTGTTGTCAGTTTCTTGATTTAAATTGCTGGATATTATCCTAGGCGCTGATAAATTTATGATCCAATCTTGCAGGGTATACCACCTGGTTATGTTCAATATAGAATCCTGAAGTGGTGTTCTCCAAAATAATTGAAAAGAAATATGAATTCTTCTTTATGAGCGTTGCATTAACATAAATCCATTCTTCCGCAATCGCATGTATATTAAAATTCTCCTTATATGGTTAATGTGTCCACTGTTTTTTATTACACAGCTTCTGCTTGATAAATATATTCCCATAAACAATTTATATGAGGAATATAAATGGAATATTAATTAAAAAACTATATTTATATAATGAAGGTAAAAATGTTTCCAATCTATCCAAAAACATTTTATTCAATGCTAATGTTTTTCGTCGTCAAGACTCCCATCAGAAATTTAGTAAAAGTATAAATCTGATATTCTAAGTAATTAATGCAAAGGTTTCTAAAATAATATTAAATATAATATAATATTCAAATTCACCCACGTAACCTCGATTACAAATTATGAAAATGAAGTTCACAGAAGTCAAACAACTAACATAATTTGCAGATATATGTTCAAAAGTAAGATAAAACATAGTTGGTTTTTTAGAAATCTCAAGTCCTCTTGAAAATAAGTTAAAGTTAATTTTGATAATTAGCAAATAGATTAAATATTACATACAATATTCAACGGTATCATGATTTGAAATACCAAATATGAATGTATTACAAAATTCTAACTTTAATGTAATATTTCACAAATCTGAATATTCTAGGTATAACATTCTTGATACCGAAATCTTATTAGTAAAAGAATTAATTAAAGAAGAAAGTAGACTCACATCAATATATATATATATATATATATATATATATATATATATATATATATATTTATTTATTTAATGTTAATAAGAATTAAATATCTTATTTATTTTATTGGACGGGTCTTAATATTAAAATAATAGACGTTTATATTTGTTTAGCGACCTTTAATGAATTTCAAGGTTTTTCTCTACGACGTTTCGACTCTTTTTATTATTAAGTGTTTTTAAAGTGACTAGTAACAAAAAATTAATACAACGAAAGGTAAGAAAATATTTATACATTTGTATGAATGAATAAAAAATTAAATTTAAAATAATAAAGTAAGGAAAAATAAATGATATAAAACTCAACGATTTATTACGTTTCAAAACACATACTTGTGTACGTGTATGGTCGGACCTGCCCGAGACCTTTCCAGGGTCGATCGCGTGATTCTGAATATTTTGTGTGACTAAATGTCTTTGTTGGAGAAATGAATTTTTTTTTTTTGGTTTTTAAAATTAGCATGGTCAAGGTAAGGGAAAAGGTATTAGGGAATCATAGTATATGTATTTACAACGGGGAAAAAAAAAAAATTTTATTTTGGGGCGTGTGGGTGGGATTTGTTGTCTTCTATTGTTTAATTAGTGGATAATAGAGTTTAGAAAGTCCATCAATCTCGTTATGGTCGTAGATTGTTCTGCTGTTTTTGAAAATATGGATCATTTCTAAGACCTCCCTATCCTTTCTATTTTTGTGCTTTGTTATTATTTTGGTATTTTCAAAATCAAAGTTATGTTTTTGTGTCATCTGGTGTGTTTTGTAAAGCTGTCTGATTGTTTGCGTATTTGTGACCTTTTAAGTCGGACAAAAAATTCAAAATAGTCAGGTTAAATGTGATTTACAAACTATTCACAACAATTACTTCGGAATAGTGCAAGCATTAGAAAACCTACAAAATTCTTCGCTATCGTTACAGGAATCAGTGCTAGTTGTGAGAGATACACACGCACAGCTATGTTCGAAAGAAGACGCAAGAAATGAGTGTATTTTTAGTAAGTTTGAAAGTGTTTTAGATAAATATTATCATTTTGCCAGACTTAGACAAATTTATAAAGGTTCGTCTACAGATGTAGTAAGTTGTTTCAAAGATTAATTTAATTATGCAAACATCACATCACTAGATGTGTAGCGATCGTTTTCTTTATACAAGCACATATTTTCCTAATGGCGGACGCGTTTTCGAAAAATAACTTTGGAGACGCACCTTATGTCAACAATATTTCATCGCGCTTCTCCAGATTTTAAAGACACGGAAAACGCATAAGACGGTAATTTTTTTTTTTATTCTACGAATTACAAACATTTTAAATTTTATTTTTTATACGTATCATCGAGAACGTTTCATAATATAGAAAAACCGTCTTACATTTGTTAAGTATCTAACATAATAATAGCTCCGTTCGCGATAGTATATCTCTAGATATTAATAATGTTAAGCATACGGGAACCAATTCGTTGGTCACGCCTCTACTTTCGCTCCGAATTGGTCCACTCCATTTATAATATTGCTTTCAATGGGTTATTAATACATGTGCACGTGATTCGAGCGTGGTCACAGAAAATATAGCAAACCCTAATTATTTTATTAATAAATATTTTAGTACTATGTTAGGTATGGCTCTAAAAATAATTGTGACTAATAGTGAGACATTAATATTACTAATATAAATATTTATAATAATCGACCAAACAAATTCAAAATTATAAACAATTTTTTGCCAACCAAAAAAAAACGTAGCTTTCTAGGCTCTAAAACTTAATTGAAATATTTGCTTCAACGACCTTAATTATCAATAGTAGATTGCAGTCCCCTTTCCATGTGAATTATAATTTTCGCCTCATTCAGGCGCGTTATTCTACTAGTCCCTTTACATCTGGTTTTGTTTATATTACTAACACATCTCTTGAAATGGGGAAAAAAAACCATTAAAAATTTATATACATACACCCTTTCATATAGCATTTTACACTTTGAGGCGAAAATTATAATTCACAAAATTTTCATATAGTATGAATGTGGTCTTTTAGTTAGTATATTGGCTAACTTAAAGACATTTATAAGTTTTATTATTATACGGATTGCAAGGTGTAACAGTAAAAATTTAATATTTCGTTACAATATAATATATTGATACAATTTTTTATGAGCCATTAATCACTATCAAACAATATTTAATAATTATCAAATTCAAAAAAATTTTATTGGCTAAAAAAATCAATAATGTATGTTTTTTTAACGTTTACAAACATCAGTCTAGCGTGATTATTTTTCAATAGTTTTATTCGATTCAACAATAAAATAATTATAAGCGAATAAATCGTTTTTGATTTTGTTTTATGAAAATTATTAATTTATGTATATATACTTCAAAGAAACCCATATTACAAAAATCATAGATTTGAGAAAATGTTTCTTCATTTGATTTATTCCGTAACTCAATGTGTTCCATAAACAGCTTAGGAAGAGCTACATAGGGATTCTATTAGGATAAGGAAGCTGTATTTAACTCCGTATATATAAAAAAAATGTTCCTTACCTTAAGGGGAATTACTACAATAAAAATATTTTAATTTTTTTTATAAAGTTCTTAAAAAATGTATTTAATAATTATGTTCTAAATACGTTTTTAATTAGATTCTTTAACATTATAATGTTAATGTAAATATTGCTCTTCAGATTGTTCTAAAATCGTCTTCACGAACTATATATTCTTTTAATTTTATTTAACAGGTCTCGCAGGTCTATAGATGGAAAAAGAAATGAGACGAAGAAGCAAATTAATTCTTCAATAAACGGCTTAGATGTGGAAGGAAACGAGTACTGGATGAAAATGTCTTGAATAACGCGATAAACTTCGTTTCTCAACAACCGTTTTCTTCTCTACAAACGGTTATCGAGATAAATAATTTAAATTGCAGCCGCCCAACACTTTGGAGGAGACTCAAGGACAGCGGATACAAATGCAGACGTCCAGCACAGAAAATCGATTTCACTCCGGTTCATGTGGAACGCAGATTGCAGTTCGCACAAGCAAACATAGGATGCTATTTGGACAACACGATTTTTACGGACGAAAAGGTGTTCTCTTCCGAAATTGGGTCTCGGAAACCTTTGTACAGGTTGCCGAATTCGAGATACCAAGAGCGGAATGTACTCAAAAAGAAGAGGAGCGGCCGAATATCCCTTAACATGTGGGGGTGGATGTCTGTAGCAGGTCCCGGAGAACTTGTACGCGTAGACCCACGAATGGATGCAAAGGTGTATGTGCAATTATTAGAAAATAGCATGCTACCGAGCGTACAGGCAGTTTATGGGGACGCAGCTCTAATGTATGTGCATGACAATTGTCCGGTGCATACTGTTAGAATTGTTAGAGAATGGTTTGACAACCACCCTCAATTCACAGTGACGAATTGGCCTGCTAGATCCCTGGACTTTAACCACATTGAAAATCTTTGGGCAGACATTGTGCGGCGATGGGATTACTTCCGGGGAAACATTCGCATAAGAAATGCATAAGAAATTTATTTGCATGCCAGCACAATTTGGGAGCATTACAGGTTTACGGAAATTTGTGAAAACCTCGTAAATTCCATGGAAAGGCGACTGCAATCAACTATTGATAAAAATGCTCGTTGGACCAAATATTAAAATATAGTTTTAGAGCCGGAAGGCAACGCGTATTATTATCGCAAATAATTTGTTAACAATTTAGAAAGTTTTTTCTTTTAATCACTGTTTTCTTAAGAGCCATACCTAATATAGTATGTACTATAATATATATTCATATAATAATAGTCTGTTTATGTACTTTTATTCATAGATTATTTCAACATTTTTGTTGCTTCTTTTTTAGGTGAAACCCATTTAAGCATTTATTTTAAAATTATTCAACAGTATGTGGAAATTGGTTTGATAGAAAAATTTTTTTTTATTTAAATTTCAGAGAATATTGTTCTTAATTGAAAAAAATATTCGCATATACAATATTATTTTGAATTTATTGTTTGTTCCACTTAAATTCCTCAATATTTTGTTATTATTTTTTTTAAATTTTTATGTTAGTATTAATAAGAATAGTTGCGTTTTATTATTTAATTATTTTCTTTATAAACTTTTTCACTATAAAAAATGGTATATCTTATATACGCAGAATACATTGTCGTCCGCATACATCTTTTTAGTCATACGAATGAAAATTATCAAGATTGATAGAGATTTTTTATAATGAAATAAGAACCAAATTACTAATTCCATATGGACAAAAGTAAATTTTGTTAATTACAAATACAAATGAATTTCTTTATTATGTCAAACATGTTTATTAAAATATTAAGTAATTTATTAATTAATTAATTTATTTTAATATTACAAGAAGCCTTTCAAATGTTTTTAAAACATCATACAGAAAATCGCATAGTATTTACAAAAAAAAAAAAATTGAAATATTATGTTGTCACCTTCCTAAAAAATACACAGAAACAGATGTTTTGTATATAGTTATGAATTCAACATCTGTTTATCTCTATCAACGTTAGAGCGCTGGCCCTCATTAAGGAATACATAAAACGTATTACCGATGGTCTTACAAAAATACACGTATATGTATAATATATACCGCAACTACTCTAGTATACAAATGCACTTATACAGGGTGTCCAGAAACTCTCCTGACAAACGAAGACCGGAGATTCCTCTGATAATTTTAAGACAATTAAACCCAAATTCACCTAGTCCGAAAATGCTTCCTAAGGGAGCTAGAGTTCTTTGAAGATGGCGCCTTGTATTTATTTTTTTTTTAATTCCTCCAGAACGCTTCTATTTAGAAAAACAAAAACTGGTATGCTTATTTATCCTCCAGAGATGAATCGATTCCATCAATTGCGAATTTCTAGTACCGGTCATAGGCGTCCGTTTTGGGTAGGTCAACGGTTATTTTAAGGCATAACTTTTTTGTCTTTAACTTTTAAGCATTTGTGACACTAGATTATTAAATTTTCAGGTATTCCAGTACTAAAATGTACTCTTACTTTAAGTCGGTAGGATACACCGTTTTCTAGAAAAATCGATTTGTAAATTTTTCGTTTTTTCTTCATTAAAGTTCAATTTATTATGTACCTACTTATTTTTAGCGACGAAGTTGGCTTGGACTATCAAGGCATGGATGAAAATTAATTTAATAAATTAAAAACAAATTATTTATTACAATGGAACGAAACTAACAAAAAAAGAACAAGTATCAAAGGTAGATTGTTACAAAAGTTGCTCGATGTGATGACCATTAGTCTCTATGCATAAGTTTACCCTTTTGCTTAGAGAACGCCGAATTCTTGCAAAAATTCCAAAGTTATTTCTAAATTCGTTGCAAGCATCTTGTATCCTTAGCCAGAGTTGTGCGCGATTTTGTATCGGCACGGAATAAACAAATGCTTTTATGTATCCCCAAACACAATAATCGCAAGGATTCAAATCCGGCGACCTTGCTGGCCAAGCAACTGGACCGCCTCTTCCAATCCAATGGTCTTCGTAGTTATTATCTAGAAAGTCTCGTACATTCCTGCTAAAGTGGGCCGGACAGCCGTCCTGTAGAAACCATAAGTTTTGCCGAATATTTAAACGCACCTCATCTAACAAATCAGGTATAATATTTTGCAGGAAATGTAGGTAATCAGCACCATTTAAACGAGCAGGTAATTCCACAGGTCCAAGTAGATAATCGTCAACTACTCCTATCCAGACGTTTATGCTAAACCTATGCTGATGCTTAAATTCTTGAACAACGTGGGGATTGTCACCAACGTACGAATAATAATGTGCATTATGTACATTAAAAATTCCATTTTTTGAGAATGTAGCTTCGTCACCAAACAAAATGTTCCTGAAGAAATCTTCATCTTGAATTTTCTGATTTTGTAACCATCTAGCGAATTCTACGCGAGCAGGAAAATCTCCTTCTAGCAGTGCTTGCACCTTGTAAAATGAAAAGGATATAAATTTTCTTTGTGTAAGATATTTCCTACGGAAGATTTTGAAATTGTGGGGTACATGGCAGATAGTCTTCGAACGCTAATTTCTGGATTTTCCTCAACTTCCATTAAAATAACATCTTCATGTTCTGCTGTTACATCATTATGTCTCCCTGTTTCATTATTTTTTGGGACCACTGAACCTGTTTCTCTTAATCGTTGATGAAGAGCTGTAAATGTTGAGTGAGTGGGATGCTGACGATTGGGAAATTTTTCAGCGTATCTACGTTGTGCCGCTCGGGCGTTACACCTCATTTCGCCATAAACTAAATGCATATCGGCGTATTCCTCATTAGTAAAAAACATTTTTTTTAAATTGAAATCGTTGTGTTTGAATAACACAAAGTAAAAAATGAAAAGATAAACTTCGCGAACTGACAACAATTTGACAATGAAAAACGTAGGTTTTACTTCTGTTCGCAGTTCAGAGCTAACTATTGCAAAAAATAAAAAATTGAACTTTAATGAAGAAAAAACGAAAAATTTACAAATCGATTTTTCTAGAAAACGGTGTATCCTACCGACTTAAAGTAAGAGTACCTTTTAGTACTGGAATACCTGAAAATTTAATAATCTAGTGTCACAAATGCTTAAAAGTTAAAGACAAAAAAGTTATGCCTTAAAATAACTGTTCACCTACCCAAAACGGACGCCTATGACCGGTACTAGAAATTCGCAATTGATGGAATCGATTCATCTCTGGAGGATAAATAAGCATACCAGTTTTTGTTTTTCTAAATAGAAGCGTTCTGGAGGAATTTTAAAAAAAATAAATACAAGGCGCCATCTTCAAAGAACTCTAGCTCCCTTAGGAAGCATTTTCGGACTATGTGAATTTGGGTTTAATTGTCTTAAAATTATCTGAGGAAACTCCGGTCTTCGTTTGTCAGGAGAGTTTCTGGACACCCTGTATACCCTATCTATCTAAGGCTTTTCGACAGAGACGCACGATCGATTCCCCGATGACAATTTTTAAAGAATACGTTCAGTTACTATAGACATTGACTCTACCTTTTTTTTTTAATTTATTTATTATTTATGAATACATTTTATACATTTATAATTTTAAAAATTTCAAAACAATTAAAAAATAAATGAAAATGTAGTCCCGTTCAAAATATTAACAGAGAATTAAGGATTATGTATCACTAGGTATGAAGAGGGGCGATCACCAACATTACAACAGTGGGATGTTGGCTGCTCATATATATTTCGTAGTTTTCGCATTTATTTTGAAACATACTGTACATATTGAGTTGCTGGCTGATCTGGTGGAATCTAAATAGCTGTCTCTGCATGTCGTTCTTATTTGCTGCAAGTATCATTGCATCGTCGGCTATCACTTTCGCTATTATTTTATCCCTTATGAGGTTGAAGTGGAATGGGTTGAGACTATCTCCTTGTCTAATTCCTCCTGGTGTTGGGATACTGGCTGTAGTCCATCTTGATCTGTGTTCTGTTGGCTGGATTGAGGTTGTATATCGCTGTTACTAGGTTAGCATGGACCTCCTTTTCTTTTAGAATTCCGATGACATCTGTTAGGCGGACTCTGTCGGATGCTTTAGTAAGGTCAACAAAGCAGACGAATGCCGATGTATTAAAAAAATATGGCGTTAGTTCTCGAAAGATTTTTTGAACCCTAGTTGTTCCTCTCTGTTGTTTGTTCTAATTTGTTTTTAAGAAGACTTGTAAACAATTTCATTATTGAGCACAGTAGTGTTATTCCTCTGTAGTTTTCTGGGTGTTTTCTTTCCCCTTTCTTGTGAATGGGAATTGTTACGCTGTTATGCCAGTCCTTTGGTATTTCCTCTGAGGATAGAATTTTGTTAAACAGTACTGTCAGTTTTGCTGAAATAGAAAGTGAAATAGTAAACGAGTATGTATAGATTAAAGATGTCACTATGAAAGTGTGGGAAGAATGCTTCAGAAAATTGTACTTTTCTGAAGAAACACAGGAACCGGAAGAATATAAGATAAAAAGCTTACAGAACAGAAAATCTGCTGGAACTGACGACATATCAAACCAACTTCTAAAATACGGCGGCCCAGGACTTGCAGCAAACTGTAAATAGCAATCAAGAGAAATACAAATATTAAAATATAACTAATATTAATGATAACCTCATAAATTGCAATGGAAACTAAATCTGTCGCGAGTTTGAATCTCGCTTGAAGTTCAAATGTTTACAATAAAAATTTGTCAATTAATTAATTGATTATTAAAAGCAGGTTATATTGATTTTAATTAATCTATACAATAAAAATCACACTAAAAAAGCTAATAATGTAGATTTAATAAAACAAACGGTAATTAAGAATAACCATATTAATTAAAAGTACACTAAATAATAACTAACAATAAATACAGTAATTATATTCATTTATATACATTTGCGTACGATAGTAAGTTCACGATAATTGCGTCTTAAATGCGTCTTATATAGTCCTCGGATTTTTTCGATTCTTCTACATAGGCTATCGTTACTAGTCACGCCTGAAGGAAAATGCGGTTCGCCGCCGGTGCTTTCCTTGCCATCTCCGCCTGCCATGAAGAAACATGCACCCAGTGTTTCTGTAACACCACATCCTGGATTGATGTTGCCTTTACTACTTAGCGGGACGTTGCGACTGCCAGAACCTGACGCAGGTCAGTTAATTAATTCCTTAGTAGTGAGACCAACGCCGCCTCCAAGTCTACGAGTGTCGATTCCTTTTGAGCTTCCGCCACGAATACAACGAGAATCGTCGAAACCCAAGGGGAAAAGGCCGGCGTGGCGACGACATCCCAATAAAAAGTGCATCATCCACACATCAATAGGTCCTCTCGTCGTTACCAAGAGGCAAGCGCATCAATTATGGAACCCACTAGAGAAATAAAGTGTTTTATCTCGCCCGTAAAGTGTCAGTTTTTATAAGTAAGGGGAGTGTTACGAATCTCGCCCCAACTTATGAAATTAAGAGCGACTTATTTCTTTTGGCATGTTTTAGCTTGGCTCATATGTCACTACGTTATGAGGGATCGTCTTATGTCCGCGCCCATGTAGAACCTTTTCTCATATCTACGTACATTTCCCTCGAAAGAACGATTACGTTTTTTCGTCGATTCGGGCAGATATAAATAGGGTCCTGTTTTAGGGAAATATTATTGGTTAATTGGCGTTGTCTTCTGTCTTTTGACCAAGCTTTTAGAGAAAACCCTGTAAACTTCACCTCGAGTAGCGTTGATTTGATGTTACGAACTCCTAGTAGCGTTGATTTCGATGTTACGTTTTCCCCGTTCAAACCCTTCTACACTGTTAGTCTGACACCCCCCGTTCATGAATTTTCGTGTACTCCGTACCCCGGAACGTAAATTCGCCCGCCGTCAGAGACGTCGTATCCTGTACATTGTACATCATTTTCGGGCTGAAAGTGCGAAGCATTTCCCGGCTAGGAGGTTCGATTGTACTACATCACGATAAACTTCCCGCTGACACTGAATTAATTATCGTTCCAGAGTAAGAACGCAAGTCCGTATATACAGGCTGATTATTTTCGACCTTCACCATGAGGATCTCGCTTATGATTGTAGATGGAGGGTAGGTTTAAATTTGGCAAAGTTGCTAAATTTTGTGTTTGTTATGAACCTGAAGGGAAAATAGGCCTGTATCAAATGACGTTCGAAATTTTTTTAAAAAACGAAAGAAGCTCATTTTCTTCTTTTCCCTTTAGCACGTTTATTTGGGGTTGCAGAGGAAAACTAAAAACACATTCTCGAGGCCACTTTTGATGTATCTAATGGTAAACTCAAAGTTTCCATATGACATTTCGGTTCTATCTGGCCATCATCAACTTTCCTTATTTCTTATGGGCACTATATTTGATTTTGACACCTCCAGAAAGTTTTTTTTATGGTTTCAACCATGTATGACATATTGATACAAGTTTTTGATATTATGCTTTAATTCACGAAGAATACATTTTAAGATTAAATAAGGTAGCCATGAAATTTCAAACTCAAACATTTCAATTATCATACATTGCTAATAGAAAAATGTCGTATACCAACAAAGAGAAACGAGATATGCTAAATATTTTTTATTAATCGAATAGAAATACTACAGTAGCGAGTACAAGATATTTACAATTGTATCCAGAACGACAGCAGCCACATCGTACCATTTTTCTGGATCTTGATAGAAACTTGGACGAGATTGGGTCATTTACTAAACCGCGTGATGTTTATGTTAACAGGAATTTGAATGAAAATCTAAGTAAATAATAATCCATCAACATCTACACGCGAAGTGGCGTCTGAATTAAATTTGCTCCAAACTCTAGTATGGAGAACATTTCATCGAAATAAGTTTAAACCATACCAGATTCATGTTAGCCACAGTTTAATACTTGGTGACAATTTAAGACGACTAGAGTACGGCAACTGGTTAGTGAGAGGTAGGAAAACTACGAAGATTTTTTAAACAAGATAATTTGGTCAAATGAATAAAAATTTACCAATTCTGGAATGTTTAACAGAAATACGAAGCACTATTGGGCAGTACAGAATTCAAGACAAAACAGGGCAAGAAGACAATAACATCGTTTTGGATTAAGCGTTTGAATGGGCATTTTGGGAAATTGTCTCATAGGACCCGTTATGTATGAAGAAACACTAAATGGGTAAAGATACTTAAGCCTTCTTCGCACCTAAGTATCTAACATCCTGGTTGGAAATAGTGGAGTTGTTGAACGAAACATTGAACAACTTCGATATAGACTCCGGAATGCCTTCGATGTAATTCCTAGAGGAAAAATACAAAGGGCAATTCAAAATGCCAGAAAGCGTGCGCGATTCTGTATTAGTGAAAATGGCCAGTTATTTTAATATTTATTGTAATTGTTGGTTTATTGTTTGTTCCCTATTTTGATTACTGTTATTGTTATTTTCATATATTGTTAAGGTGCAAGATTTACATACACTAAAAACACATTACTTTACCATTTGTAAAATATCCCGTGGTTTTTTATTCAAATTCCTGTTAACATAAACATCACGCGGTTTGGTAAATCATCCAATATCGACCAAGTTTCTATCAAGATACAGAAAAATGGTACGATGGCTGTTGTCGTTCTCGATACAATTATAAATATCATGTACTCGCTATTGTTGTATTTCGATTCGATGAATAAAAAATACTTATCATACCTCGTTTCTCTTCGTTGGTGTATGACATTTTTCTATTAGTAATGTACGATAATTGAAATGTTTGACAGTTTGAAATTTCATGGCTACCTTACTTAATCTTAAAATGTATTCTCCGCGAATTAAAGCATAATATCAAACACTTGTATCAACATGTCATACATGGTTGAAATCATAAAAAAAGCTTTTTAGCGGTGTCAAAATCTAATATAGTGCCCGTATAGAATTAAGAAAGTTGATGATGGCCAGATAGAACCGAAATGTCATATGTAAATTTCGAGTTTACTATCAGATAGTAGATTAAAAGTGGCCTCGAGAATGTGTCTTTAGTTTTTCTCTGCAACCCCAAATTAAACGTGCTAAATGTAAAAGAAGAAAATGAGCTTCTTTCGTTTTTTAAAAAATCTTGATCGTCACTTTACACAGGTCCATAACAAACACAAAATTTAGCAACTTTGCCAAATTTAAACCTGCCATCTATCTCCAGCAATAAGTGAGATCACCATGATGTGGGTCGAAAACAAATAAGCTCGTACACTATATCAATCGTTTTTATAGCAAAAAGAGGGGGAAAAACGCATAAAAAATTGTTTACTCAAAAGTCTAAACTTCGTCTATTAATTTTTTTGTCTCATGACACGAAAATTATCCCGCTAAAGAGCTAGCAACATTACGATTTTGTCTTAACCTGTATAAAATATGTTTTGTTAAAATAATGACTATTTTCTAGTTAATGTCAGAATATATATTGTTTATTCATATTTTAAAAAAAGGCCTGACTTGGCTCACATGCTGTCTTTTGTTAAAAAAGAATTTATTAGGTCGCACGATTGTGTGTAAAATTTTTTTACACACATAATATAACCGCTACGTGCACCAAAATTATGGTTTGTTGAAATTGAAAAGATTAAAATTATTAATCATTAATTGAGCCTATTGATTCATGACAATTGTTACTTTAAATTTATTTGGTTTATATTTGCGAAACACGAATTTTATTTTACTTTTATTTGCGAATAAAATCTGGCGGACTAAAGGTTTAATATTGAAAAAAGAGTGTATAAACAGCTCGTATTTTTGTCAAAGGTTTTGTGCAATCTACGTGGCGCGTGGTGTACGTAGCTTGCTTACTTTTCTTTATTTATTTAGACACTTTGATTTATATTCCGAAACATATTTTGAATGTAATAATAAGTACAATGAATTCTTGTTGTACTATTATATGAATACTGTATCTGTTATCGTGCAAATAGTGATCATGAAATTGAATTTCGATATTATATTATTTTCTTTTATTATTTACTTGTTTTAAGAATTGTATATATGTTAAGGGTACTTATAATTTTATTTATGTGAATAAACTTGTATTCATACTGTCTTCTTATTTGCACTAGATAAACATGCTCACCATAAGTTAGCAACACCATAAAGCCATTAAAGATCCTTCTGACAGTAACAAGGCACAAGTTCACAGAAGCATTTTCCCAAAAATAAATACAAGCATTTTGAAACTAAGAATCTGCATTCCACCTGAGATAACTCGTAAAAAAGGCTTATTAATGACACCGCTTTGATAACACTTTAAATGTTGACGTGACGTTTGTTTCTACCAACGTTTAATTTTCGAAGTTGCTGATAAAATGAGACGTTTTAACTGCACTTACCTTAAGGTTTATATTTAAATATTTTGAATATCTTAAATTGGTTTGACGATAATTTACATATTAATTATCATCCGTAAACGACTAACAAGCGTTATAAAATGGCTTTCAAAAATCCTTTATGACGTGCCGACGTGCATGGCTAGTGATGCTTGTCATTGCTTAAGTCACCGTCGCATGACGCACATCACATTACCCCCCTCCCTAACGAAAAAAAGTTCATCAAAAAGTCATATGGAAGTAGCAGTTCACGGTCATATCTTGTCTGGGTGGAAAGGAATATTCTGGCCGGTAACTGGAGACCAGAATTTCCATACCAGTATGTTGGAATAACAGCTCTAATATGCTTCTTACAATTTTCCAGTCTCGACAGTCCAGACCACAACCCAATTTTGAGTGCTGCTAATTTCAAAATGTCTTGTAACATTTGTTCACGCAAATGGACTAATGCCTCCAATAAGCTACGATAGGTTGGCTTCAGTTTTGACAGTTCTTTCGTGACCAAGTGTAAAAGTGATTTTTCTTTGTTTCTTATTTGTAGACTCTTCCCAATCGTCGGTTCTTGCTGCCTTAATTCTTTTATTCTGCCGAATCTCTCTTCAACTTCTTTGGCGGTTCCTCTAGACATTCGCATATTTCGGACTACGCAATGAGCGATCACGTAGTTCGACGACACAGTGAACAAGTCTTGCTGCTTCTCGATGGCCACCCCAAATCGAGCTTTTCTTTAACCAGAGTACTCCTCTATGAAGTCTTCAAATGTTGGTTCTTTGTAATAGCTATCCAATTTGCGCAAGTCAGCGATTTTATCATTATTACCTCCAGAGTATAGGGCTAATCTATTAAAATGAACGATTGTTAGCTTACTTTGAGGTGTTCACTTTATGCGGTAAATTACATAGTTAATCAGCTTCAACACCTCGTATAGCCTCTCCCAATTCTTCTGAAGTTTTGAGACAAGTCCCGTCGACGTTGTGGGTTATATAACCACACCAGGTCATTTGCTTTACCACCTTCTTCAGCATTGATGTCATAGGTTTCCTTCATTTTATCACTGGCATCCGGGATATTATGTCTTACTTGATCATGGATATTGTTCAATCTTCGTCGAAGAGTACTGACATAATCTTCCCCTGCAAGATCTTCTCCAAACTTCAAAACACAGGACAACCGGAGTTCCCTGCTAAATAGCAGGTACGCAGGTAGCAGTTATAATGGTAAGTGCTCGTCCTAACTTCTCTGATGTTCAGAGATCACTTTTAAAGTGCTTAATCATGGTCTTGTTTATCCACTCATTTTTTCGAAAAGACGACTCGAAATTTCGCCCTTGATCAGAATGTAGTTCCAAGGGTGCACCAAAGCGGCTGACGTACTGTTTTGCGACCACACTCGCCACGGTTTCAGATTCTTCATTAGGCAGGACATAAGCTCGGCCTACTTGGTAAAATAGTCGATCACCACTATTATATATTTATTTCCTCTGTCGCTTTCTGCGCTACGGCGATTTTTTCGAACGGGCTTCCAAGATTGTATTGGCGCATAGGTACACGTCGACGTATGTGCGGTTCATTACTTCTGTAAATCTCTAGCGTACCTTCTTCAGCGTTTTACGAACGTCAGAATGTTCCCCAGAAGCACCATTGTGGAATTCTCGCAATACCTCTGGGAACCACCATTTGTATTTTTCGGTTACTCCCATCGCAATTTTCCACTTCACGTCTCAGGAGATTGTCTTCCATGATCAAGGAATTCCATTGTGCCCAGTATGACTTCAATGCTCGTGACCGGAGAGCAATTTATTGCCAGGTTAGTTTTTACCCATTTCTCTTCCAAACCCTTAAGACTGCATCATCTTTTTGATCTGCACGCAAATTGTCAGGTTGCCCTTGGTTATCAACCACGGTAGTTCTAGGAGCGTTGGTTTGACGTAAGGCTGCTTTTGGCAAGCGTCCTTGGGGTTTTCTGTTGCTCATTCGATGCTGTCTTGGTCGCCTTAGCACGTTTGGTTCGAACATGACCGATTTCTCCACCATTCCAGCGTTGGGGTGCTGTTTTATTTGATTTTATCAGATTTAGTACCCGACTGACATTTGCTCCATGAATTCTTTTCCTGGTTGTTCACAGTACAGACTCGAGCCTGGTTTCGAGATGCCCGTTTTGCGGTTTTAAACTCAAACACAGGTGCAAGGCATCGATCAACGTCTGCGGTCGTGCCAACTTTAATGGCTGCTGCGGATCACTATCTCGCAAACTATTTATAAACGTCTGGACAGACAGGTGTTCCATGAATTTATCTGGCGCCATTGAATATGCATGTCGAAGAAGACGTGCAATATCTGCCTCAAATTCCTGAAGATTCTTGCCTTCTGTGACCGATTCTTCAGTTGAATAAGGTATATGCGCATGAGCACATCTCTTCTTCAACCGGTTAATAAGCTGTAAATAATGTTTGCGTTCTTCAGGAGGTAATGTCTGCAACATATCACTAGCATCACCCCTCAACGCTATGATTAAGGTGGCCTCTCGTCAGATGACCATGCGTTTGTTTTTGCTGCCACTTCGAATTGTGTCAGGTAAATCGCCCATGACGCATTCTATCAGAGGTTAGTAGCTTGATTCTGGTCTTTAAGATAGCCACAGCTTCTTTTATTTCGATGGGGCAAGGCATAGCTCCTTTGCTGACTAGCTTGCGACCAGAAATACTCATGGTCACAGGTAATTTTATCCGAGCCATTGTTTCCTTTAAAAGTCTAGAATGTTTTTCAAAAAGTTTTGATTTTTCTCCTCTACAGCAATAAAGACTTCTTCTTTCAATGGTTCCGAGTTTTACACTAGTCGCCGTTCAAAAATTTTCTCCAAAACCCTCGAATTTTCGGAAATCTTCTGGTCCATTAGTGAGTCTGCTAATTTTGTATTTCTTTTTCTTGTTTACTAGAGATTTCAGAAGGGAATGGTTGAAATACTTGTTGCAGATGGTTTGCGAATACATAAGCTTTTTCTTTGTCGCTTCTCGCCCAGTTGTTTGTATTATCTTTAATTGGTGGGTTTTGTTGAACAGATTTTTCTGTTTTCTTGTCACCTTCCATAGTGAGTAATTCGTATCTTCTGATGGTGTTAATTTCTCTAGGTAATTTTTAATACTTTGATTTTTAAAATTGGCCAACATATCTTTTTGTACCTTTGTAGCGTCCTTAACTGAACAAGCTTTGTTTACCCAGAATTTAAAAGAAGGTCGTTTTGTAGCGAAAATTTACGAGTCATGATTTAAAAAGTAATTAAACAATGCATCGATTGACTTTATTTAACTTTCGAGGATAAGCGCTTTCGAAAAGTAGTTTTTATAGTTGGTATTTCGAATTCAGGGTGGACGTCTGTTGTCACCAATGTTGATGCTGTACGTGATAATCGAACGAGATTGGCATGCCACATACCGTGAGATCTAGGCATCCTTAGCATACCTACTAAAGAAATTCGAATTTAGTCTGAAACACGTTACTGGTGACGAAACTTGTTCGTACGATCCGGAAAGTACAATCCACCATGTGGGTCTTTCAATGCGAGCCAAGAACTACGAGTTGTTCGTACATGTAGTGCTACTTAGCAAATGATCGCTTGTTTCTTTTGTTTTACAGGACATGTGGCCACTTTAATTCTAGAGGATCGAAAAACCGTGAATGCTGGTTGATATACCACATTTTGTTTGCCGAAAGTCACTGATGAAATAAGAAGAAATAATCGAAATCGGAGAATTATTCTTCACGATGACAGCACCAGCTTCCACTAAGTACCCTAAACCATTGTTTTTTTAGCCAGTAAATATGTTGAATTAACGACTCATTGCCCATACTCATCTGATTTATCACTTTCTGATTTAAAAAAAAAAAATTGTCGGTAAACGATTTCCGTGACCGTAAAGCTATTCCGAAAGATTCCGAATACTAATGAAAGTTATTGAAATTACCTAGTTATACATAATTTGATTTTCCGTAATTATGGAAATTTATTACAATTTATACAAACATTTTTCTGTGCTTTGGATTATAACAAGTTTATAAAACTCATGCGGATTTAAAATTAATTTCAAAGAGATCTAAAACGCGTCTGTTTTAATAATGCATGCGAGACAAAGTTATCTGTTTGTCAAACATAACAGTGTAATTTGCTAAATTAGCTTCTTAATTTAGATTTGTATTAAAATTATTTTATCATCTTTGTAGCAGGCACCAGAAGTTATCATAGACTTAACAGGCTCAACTGAAGGTAAAGATAATATATACTTTTCTACTATGTGTGCTTAATATTATTTATTATTGTTTTCGAGTTCACAATTCATTGAAATATTCTCAGTATTAGACCGTCTGTTTATAGTGGCTATTTTGGGAGACCTACATTTTGTCACTTATAATCATCTTCTAATACAGAAATAAGCGAAACGTAAGCGCGTGGCCGATTTTTCGGGAGAAAGGAATGCTCACTATACCATACTTGCAATAAGATTTTCTCCATAATCTACTGTTTAAAATTCGACAGGCGCTTTTCTCTTTAGCGTAATTTTCATGTAGGTCCACAGGTTTTCAATTGGATTAGCAACACTGTTATTCCATTTTCGAACTTTCAGAACTTTCGATCTTTCAGACGATTCCGGTATTTGGAATCGTTATCTTCTTGAAACCAAACCATTTTTGGTAGACTTTACTTCGATCAATTTCCATAATTCTTTTAGCATCCCAGAGAACAGCTATTCAAAACTCCGCACATCAAAGCAATCCAATACATGAATGTTTAAAGGGTATTTAACAGTTCTTTTGAGCACGGATGAGTTATGCCCTTCTGGGAATCCACACGTAAAATGGGGGCAATCACCGATAACGCCATACGCTGTCCTAAATTCGACTGTAATTTTCCTGTCCCCCAAAATCGATGATAAATGCATTTGTGGCTTGTAATCGTCGGCAGATTCTTTTAATTGGCATATTTATTTCTTTTTTGACTGATTTCATTTGAACTTGACGCAACGTTAAACTCGAATTTTAACGAAGCATCGTTACGAAAATGTTGGTATGTGTGTTGGCGAGCGTTTTGTTATATCTCTGTACTCACTTCCTAACAAATTCATTCGAGGTCTTCTCGGATGAGTGCACAGAAAGATTGCTTTAAAACATCTATTAAATACGGCAGTCGTGACGATACACGTAGCCATAGATCGGCAATTAGAATACTAAAGTTTTGTTGAAGGATGACGAAGGGGTGTCATCGTTATCTGCCTAATTGCTTAGCTCATGTTTATCGAGCTAATCTTTGACGCAATTGTGCACAGGCTTTTGTTTTTGTAAATAATGATTTTACTAACAAATCAGAATTTGTTAAGAATTTTTCGGAAATATCGACAACCATTAAATTTTTGAAAACTAAAACTTTATATTTTAATAGAATTTTCTTAAAAATTAGTTTGATGTTAAGAAATTGTTGAAAAATTGATTGGTAAAAAGATGCCAAATAAAATTAATTCTGTAACGTAACAAAATTCAGATTATAATTGATTGACAAAAGATTGACAGTTCTTGTTTGGCTAAGCTGTTCTACTTGACCTATAATTACGTACATTTAATATAGCAAAACTTTATTTACAGTAGCATGTATGCTTCATTTGAATATATATACAGAGTGTAAACTAAATATGCTTACATACTTTAATATGTAGTAGCTGTAATAATATTAAGCATAAAATACTAATGCACGAAAACTCTATCTCGAACGAGATCAAGGAAAAAAAATAAATAAATGCGCGTAGCTCGAGCCGACTCTGGTAAATTGAGAATTCTTTTATAACTGCAACGCTACCTCTACTAAAGCGTAATGGTAGGAGTAGTAGATGCGATGATGCATACTGTAAGGCAGAAGTCAGTATGCTATCAACTTCCGTGAAGTATAGCTTATTCAAATCACGAATTAACTCATAATTGTTTTACTATACGGTAAAACAGGTGTAAATCTTAGAACTACTAGACTGATTTATGAAGGACGGTTTCCGAACCGAATATGTCCATCGAATGATTTGATTTTCAAATCGTGTACAGATTGAGAGATTGCGCTACATTGCATCCAAGTTATGAAGGTCATGGCCGTGAAAGACAACCTTTGGAAACGTATTTTTTAAATTGCGGCCCATATCCGTGAAGACCGAACCGTGTTAATGCGTGTACAGACTTCGATTTACCGATCAATTAAAAGCTTGCATTTAGGCAAATGACAGCCACATTTAACATCTTTAAGTATTCCACCTGTTTCAGACAAATTTGCACTTTTTAGGGCAAAGAAATTGTCATTAAAAACAGCGGCAAATATAAAACAAACAAAAATATAAATATTAAATTAAAATTACAAATGTAATTTATTATTTTTGCATGTGAATTTAATATTAAGCCAACTGAATTAAAAATTCCATATCACCACAAAACTATAAACCGTTTAAAATTTTTAATGAAGCTCGATATTGTATTTTTTTCGGGATATTACAAAGGCCAGGCCATTGACCTACTTATCAATAACAACATAACAGTTGATGCATAAGAAAATTTAGATCTAGGAAATGAATGAATACAAAACTTTTCACACAAAGATTCTGTACATTATTGAAATGTGGACAGGATTTTTTGGTTAAGTTGAACAAATAAATGCCTATTTGTTTGTTGAATCGACAACATATAAACATAATTTCTTTTTTTTTAGATTCAATCTGAATACAGGACCGTATTTGAAAAGTGTTTTCCTAAATTTCCGCAAAAATTAAAATTTTTTTGTAAATTAGAATTGCTGTCTTACGTATCTATTATATATTAGCGTACGTCGGAATATTTAATTTACACTCTGTATAACAAACCACGATTAAAAAATATTAAATGCAAGAAAAAATGAAAGGAAACATTTAATCTAACTAAATATTACATAATACGTAATAGCTCCAAGAATATTGTGATTAAGCTTCTCTTTGGTTTGTTTTAATAAAACACACGGTATAATAATAATAACCATGTTAATAATAAATACACTAAATAATATTTAACTATAATGACAATATTTATATTCACATTTATAACTACGATATCACTTGACGGCTATTACTCGTTGAATCCTTCGAGCACTATATATATACAGGGTCATGCAATAGTATGGAATAATGCGGTTATTAATTTAAATACTGTTCTAATCTAAATTTTCTTAAAATAAAAGTTTTTTAAATTAATAATAATAATTTGCCGTGTTTTGGTCAAGTTTTTTTGGCGTTTACTTTTTACAGGGTCGTTGCTATGGCAACGAACTTTTGTTTTTTAAATAGTAACGTATGTTTCTTATATTATTTTCTGAATCAGTATATTTTTCTACGTACAAATAGTTACATTTTATGAGGGGTCACATAATGACATTTCCGAAAATAATCGAATTCTAATACGATAGTCACTTATAACGAAATTGTCGTTACCTGTGCCTGTTGGTGATTTTTGATTATTTATCAGGTGTTATTTATTAACAGTTAGTTTCGCTGCTGAAAATTTTTTGTGTGTTAATTACATTTGAGTGTGTTAAAAATGGTTCACATAACAGAAAAGGAAAAAAATTGTATTTTTATCATGGTGGTTTCCAAATTAATTAAAAAATAAGCAGACACCGGGAGCGTAAAGGAAAAGCCAAAGACGGAA
The DNA here is from genome assembly GCA_935421215.2 of Melolontha melolontha. NCBI lineage: Eukaryota > Metazoa > Arthropoda > Insecta > Coleoptera > Scarabaeidae > Melolontha > Melolontha melolontha. The sequence continues at coordinate 94,417,961 of OW285238.1, read as the reverse complement.
ACACCAAAAACTGCTACTGGTGGTGATGCTGCATTCAATATTTTGTTGTCGGTGAACGATCGACTCCAGACATCGTGTAATGATCTACAACGTGACTACAATATTTCTGAACGATCTACTCGTAGAGTCCTTAAAAGAGAGAAATTTCACCCATACAAAGTTCAATTAGTCTAAGAACTCAGAGCAGATGATTTCGATAGAAGGCTGCAATTTTGTGAAATCATAAGAGATGCATTCCAATAAAATCCCGATTTCGGAAATAACATTTTGTTTTCTGACGAAGCCTCATTTATGTTAAATGGATATGTTAACAGACATAATTGTCGATATTGGGCTCAGAAAAACTCTAAATGGCTAATAGAAGCTCACACTCAACGACCCCAAAGAGTGAATGTTTGGGCAGGAATTATCAATGATAATATTATTGGACCATTTTTTATAGATGGCATGTTAACAATGGAGAAATATTTAAATTTATTGATTCAAAACGTAGTTCCGACATTACAAGATATTTACCATAATAACAATAACCTGTGGTTTCAATTAGACGGGGCTCCTTCATACTTTGGTTTAGAGGTCAGAAATTATTTGAATAATGTTTTTCCAAACCGGTGAATTGGATGAAGAGGGGCAATAGAGTGGCCGGCCAGATCTCCAGACCTAAACGTATGTGACTTTTTCCTGTGGGGTTACATAAAAAAAAAATTTATAGTGAGCGGCCGAACAATTTAGAAGGTCTCCGAATTAGAATTATACGTGAAATGGGGGCAATAGAAAATAATTTTTGTTAGGCGCTCTTTCAGGGAGAACCTAGAAATGTGCACACAGAAAAATGGACGTCACATTGAACACTAAATTAATTTTAATTTATATTGAATTGTTGTTTTTAGTTAGAAACATTGATTTGTATTCATAGTGTGATGACTCATCAAACGGTGTATCATACTCTAGCGTTTTCTCGAGGCACGTAGAACTCCCGAGAAGGATATTCCCACAATATAAAAGCCGCGTCGAAGAAGGGATGGGACATGCAATCCTAGAGCGTCGCGCAGTACACATAAATATAGATACATAAATATAAAATACATAAATGTGCTTATTGTTAATAGTTAGTTTTATATTGTTATACGTTTTAATATTAATATAGTGTGTGTCTAAAGTTATGTTAGTTTTATTTAAGAACCCGAAAAGACAAACTTTACAGTGGTATTCAGGTGTGGACTAATTAATAAATAATAAACTAAGTAGACAATTAAGTGTTAATTAAGTATTCGTTTAAATAAATATACAGTGCGGAAAGACGTTATTTTAAATATCGTACGAGAATTAGAAGAGAGGGATGAGGATACAACTGGCAAAAAGTCGATCCTCCAGCAACGGCTTCGCAATGTGTTGATCCAAGAAGGCGAGGATCCAGAGAATTATGTCTTTCAAGTTCCAGGCGGAGATGCTGACGTGAATTTGCTGTTAATTCAAGTGAAGCAAATGGAGCAGAAGAACCTGGAAACTTCTGGAAACTTAGCAAAAACTCTAGAACAAATGGAACAGAAAAATCTGGATAGTGCGAAAAATATGGAACAGCGTCTAATAGATTCACAAACTCAAATGCAACAAATGGAGCAGAAGAACCTGGAAACTTCTGGAAACTTAGCAAAAACTCTAGAACAAATGGAACAGAAGAATCTGGATAGCGCGAAAAATATGGAACAACGATTAATAGAGAATGCGCAAATACAAATGCAACAAATGGAACAAAGAAACCTAGAAACCGCTAGAATCCTGGAAAAGAAATTACTAGAAAATTCTAGAAACTTCGAAACAAGTCTGGAACAAGTGGAGAAAGTTCTAGAACAGCGATTTGCGGAAAAATCGGAAGCGTTAAAAGAAGAGGTTTTCATAGCTGTAGAAGAGAAAATTGGAGAACATTCTAGACTTTTAGAGGCAATAATGATTGAGATGAAATTACCCGCTACCACGGGTCATTCTGATCCCAAGCAGGTCAACGAAGAAGTCATACCGCGACCCATCGAAATAAAAGAAGAACTTGTGGCTATTTCAAAGACCAGAATCAAGCCACCAACCTTTGATGGAAAGACGTCATGGGCAACTTACCTGACGCAATTCGAAGCAGCCGCAGAAGCAAACGCATGGTCTTCTGCCGAGAAGGCGACTGCTTTAGTCATAGCATTGAGGGGTGATGCTAGTGATATTTTGCAGACAATGACTCCTGAGGAACGTAAAGATTATTCTCAACTCATTAAACGCTTGGAGATGAGATATGGCCATGCGCATTTGAAGCAAGTATACCATACCCAACTGAAGAATCGATCACAGAAGAAAGGCGAGAATCTTCAGGAATTTGAGGCATATATTGCTCGTCTAGTTCGACTTGTATATCCGATGGCGCCAGATAATTTCATGCAACACCTAGCGGTCCAGACGTTCATAGATGGTCTCCGGGATATTAATACGCAGCAAGCATTAAGGTTGGCAAGACCGAAAACCTTGATCGATGCTTTGGCGCACGCGCTTGAGTTTGAGACTGCAAAGCAAGCCTCTCGGAACCGTGCTCGTGTCTGCACTGTTGACAAGCAGGAAAATGAGGAGTTCATGGAGCAGGTGGTTAGTAGAGTTCTAAACCAGATCAAATCAAAAGAGTACTGCGATGCTGGAATTGTGGAGAGATTGGTCACGTTCGGAGTAAATGTGGTAAGGTGGCCAAGAAAGCATCGTCTGAGCAGCAGGAAAACTAAAGCGGGTCGATGAGCGGGGGCAATCATCGATCCAGCATCAGGAAGCCCCAAGGACGCCTGGCCAAGTCGCATCCCTGCAACATCAAACCAAATGTGGACGCTGTTATGGAAAGAAAGACCTATGCTGGCTTGCTAGATACTGGATTGACGAAAACCATCGTGCGACCCGATTTAATTCCCAGAAATAAAAAGTTATTTTCTAGCAAATGGAGACTTAGGACAGCAACAGGAGAAGCAGCTTCTGTGGCAGGTGAAGTAGATGTCAACTTTATCATAGGACCAACATCAATCCGACATCGTGTTCTCGTAGCCGACATAGAAGAACAAATAATCTTGGGATTAGACATCATGAACACCTACGGCTTCCAGTTAAACATGAAAGAAGGCACTTTAAAATAAATAATGAGGAATTGTTTCTTCATGGGAAAGATTGTGGGAATGTACAAGTAATTACCGCAGAGAATGTTGTTCTGGATGCAAGAAATGAGACATTTTTGACGGCGTGTATGGAAGGTGATTATTTGGACGGAAATGTTACAATGTTGGAACCAAAGGCTGATGATGACGAGGTGGGCCGAGGAATAGTAGTTGCCAAAATGCTGGTTAAGACTCAGAAGACTGTACCGATAAGGGTAATGAATGTGAACCATTACCCTGTTTCATTGAAGAAGGGTACTATTTTGGGGTGGTGTTCACCAGTGTCGGCCGTCGTTCATCATATAGAGGCGAAGAAGAATGGATTCGTGCAGGTTCCTGAGAAATTGTCCAAGATAATCGACTCCGCCTGTCAAGGATTGAGCAAGAAGGAACAAAGCCAAGTTAAGGATTTAATCAAACATTATGAAGACGTCTTTGAAACTGAAACTGGTACGAAAGGAAGAACCAATATTGTAATGCACAAAATAAATACCAGCGATGCAAGTCCAATTCGACAAGGACCAAGACGGTTACCTCTGGCAAAACGTGAGGAAGCCAAGCAAATTATACAAGATATGGAAGGCCAAGGAGTAATTGAACCATCGAGTAGTCCATGGGCTTCACCAGTGGTCCTTGTCAGGAAGAAGGATGGATCTACCAGATTCTGTGTGGACTATCGTCGTTTGAATAGTGTGACCAAAAAGGACAGCTATCTTCTCCCAAGAATAGACGATTCGCTAGACACCTTGGCAGGAGCAAAATGGTTCTCCACTCTCGACTTAAAGAGCGGTTATTGGCAAGTGGGAATGGATCCCAATGACAAAGAGAAGACTGCCTTCAGTTTAGGTACAGGACTCTGGCAATTTACAGTCATGCCATTTGGACTGTGTAACGCCCCAGCTACTTTTGAGCGACTCATGGTCACTGTACTGAGGAGACTGTCATGGAATACCTGCCTGGTATATCTCGATGATGTGATTGTGGTGGGGAAGACCTTTGAAGATCACATGAAAAATTTGGAAGTAGTATTCCAGAGGTTGAGAGATGCCAACCTGAGATTAAGTCCAAAGAAGTCTCACCTTTTCCGGAAGGAGGTAAATTACCTTGGACATGTGGTTTCCAGAAAAGGAGTTGCTATGGATTCCGAAAAAGTAAAAGCTGTGGAAAAATGGCCGGTACCCAAAGACAAACATCAGCTAAGAAGCTTTTTGGGATTATGCACATACTATCGACGCTACGTTCCTGGATTCTCCAACATTGCAAAACCACTTACTCGCCTAACAGAAAATCGAGCATTCATTTGGAACAACGAATGCCAAGCGGCCTTTGAGTTGTTAAAAGGTACGTTGATCAGTGCACCTGTTTTAAACTATCCACTGCCATCTGGGAGGTTTGTTCTGGATACGGATGCCAGTAACGTCGGGTATTGGTGGCGTGCTCTCTCAAATCCAAGGTGGACAAGAAAAGGTCATTGGATACTTCAGCAAGACCCTGTCCAAACCGGAGAGGAACTACTGCGTAACCAGGAGAGAACTATTGGCAGTAGTTAAGACCATTGAGCACTTTTACAAGTACCTGTATGGGCAGAAGTTCCTGATCCGCACTGATCATGCCGCCTTAAAGTGGCTCTTGCAATTTAAGAATCCAGAGGGTCAAGTAGCTAGATGGATTGAGCGGCTACAGGAGTATGACTTTGTCATTGAACACAGAGCAGGCCTCAAACATCAAAATGCAGATACCCTTTCCAGAAGGCCCTGTCCACAAGACTGTCGATATTGCAACCGAATCGAAGACAAATCGGCCAACGCTCTTCGAACCACCGTGGTTGATGACCAATGGCAACCTGACAATCTGCGCGCAGATCAAGAAACTGACCCGGATCTTGCAGTCCTCAGGGCTTGGAAGAGAAATGGGCAAAGACCAACCTGGCAAGAAATTGCTCCCCATTCACGAGAATTGAAGTCATACTGGGCACAATGGGATTCCTTAACCATGGAAGACGATCTCCTGAGACGTGAGGTCGAAAATCACGATGGAAGTGAGCGCAAGATACAAATGGTGGTTCCCAAGAAAATAATATCAGAGGTATTGCGAGAACTCCATAATGGTGCTTCTGGGGGACATTTTGGAGTCTACAAAACACTGGAGAAGGTGCACCAAAGATTTTACTGGGTGAATTGTTCACGAGATATGAAGGAAAGTGTGCTAATTGCGCCGGAAGCAATGGTCCCCAGAGGCGTCGACGTGCACCCATGCGCCAATACAATGTAGGAAGCCCATTTGAAAGGATCGCCATAGATGCCGCCGGCCCTTTTCCGGAAAGCGACAAAGGAAATAAATACATAGTAGTGGTCATGGATTACTTTACCAAATGGGTTGAAGCATATGCTCTACCAAATCAAGAAGCTGGAACTGTAGCAGACGTGATTGTGAAGGAGTTCGTCAGCCGTTTTGGTGTACCCTTGGAACTTCATTCCGATCAAGGGCGAAATTTCGAGTCCAGTCTATTCGAAAAGATGTGTGGACTTTTGGGCATACGGAAGAGGAGAACAACTCCCTTGCATCCACAATCAGATGGGATGGTAGAGCGAATGAACAAGACCATGATCAGACACTCATCCAAAGTGGTCTCCGAACACCAGAGAGATTGGGACGAACATTTACCATTATTTCTAATGGCGTATCGGGCCTCCGTTCAAGAGACAACTGGCCAATCACCAGCAAACGTGCTATTCGGGAGGGAACTCCGATTGCCCTGTGATTTAAAGTTTGGGAGCAAGCCTGGTGAAGAGCTTGCCGGAGAAGATTATGTCAGCACGCTCAGACGACGACTAGATAATATATATGAACAAGTCAGACACAATATCCAAGATGCTAGTGACAGAATGAAGGAGAGCTATGACATCAACGCCGAGAAGAGTGGATACCATGAAGGCGATCGGGTTTGGTTATATAATCCACAACGCCGACGAGGCCTATCTCCAAAACTTCAAAAGAATTGGGAGGAGCCGTACGAGGTGTTGAAGCGGATCAACGATGTAATATACCGCATCAGGCGAACACCTCGCACTAAGCCAAGAGTCGTACATTTTAATCGATTAGCCCCATACCCTGGAGACAATAATGACGAAACCGCTGACTTGCGTCGATTGGATAGCCAATACCATGAACTAACCTTCGAAGACTTTATGCAAGAGTATTCTGGTTCGAGAAAAGCTCGATTTGGGGTAACCATCGAAAAACAGCAAGATTTGTTTACGGTGCCGCCAGACTACGCGCTTGCTCATTGCGTAGTCCGAGATCTGCGAATGGCCAAAGGAATTGCCAGGGAATTTAAAGAGAGATTTGGCAGAATCGAAAAATTAAGGCAGCAGGGACCAGCAATTGGGAAGAGTCTCCAAATACTAAATGAAGAACAGCCCATATTTTATTTGGTCACGAAAGAACTGTCAAACCTAAAGCCAACCTATCGTGCCTTATGGGAGGCCCTGGTCCACTTACGCGAACAAATGTTACAACAAGACATTTTGAAATTAGCAGTTCCAAAATTGGGTTGTGGATTGGACCGCCTGGACTGGAGAATTGTAAGGAGCATGTTAGAAGTAATCTTCCGACATACTGGTATGGAAATTCTGGTATGCAGTTACCGGCTTGAATATTCCTGTCCATCCAGGCAAGACAAGACCGTGGACTGTTACTTCGATATGACGTCACAATGTAACAAAGGCCCTATCTGCCGATTTCGCCATCGTTTGAGGGAACCAAAAGCATGACATGTTTCGGGACGAAACTTCATTTTAAGAAGGGGGCAATGTGATGACTCATCAAACGGTGCATCATACTCTAGCGTAGAGGCACGTAGAATTCCCGAGTAGGATATTCCCACAATATAAAAGCCGCGTCGAAGAAGGGATGGGACATGCAATCCTAGAGCGTCGCGCAGTACACATAAATATAGATACATAAATATAAAAACATAAATGTGCTTATTGTTAATAGTTAGTTTTATATTGTTATACGTTTTAATATTAATATAGTGTGTGTCTAAAGTTATTGTTAGTTTTATTTAAGAACCCGAAAAGACAAACTTTACAATAGTTATGATTGTGTATTATTACTGTCATTTTGTTATAAGAAACTACTAATTTTATTGAATTTTTTGTTATGTAATTCATTACAAATTTTATACGGGCGGAAATAATCGCGGAAACAACCATCATCATAAAATATAAACGTCATGTTTTACAATATTGTCAAAATTTTAGTATGTTACTTGCAATATAACCAAAGAAAGCATATACATAACCTACATGTCAAAATAATAATAATGAGTAAAGTAGGAACATGAATAGTTCAAGAGTATTGTTTCTTTTCTAGTTTTGTATAAATATATTATATCCAAGAAAACTATGCGGAAGTTATTACTTTAATATTCGAACAAATAATTTTAAATATTATTTGTAATTATAAACTCATGAAAATATTCGATCAAAAATTTATTTAAAAAGAAATATTTCAAGTCAGATATCAATAGTCAAATGCATAGGTATTGAAAAGATCTTTAGTGTTAAAAATGTTTGCATTATTAAGAATGACATACCTACCGAAATCATTTTCTTACACTATATCTGGGCTAAGAAGATTAGGAATGTATTAATTTCATGAATTATTTAGATATTTCTACTTAATTTATATATTGTTATATTTTAAATAAATTTAAATATATTGGAAAGAATGTAAAAGTTATGTTCGTAACTCTTTGAAAAATAATTAAAACCTTTTGTCAATATATATTTTCAAATTACATTTAAAATTATACATAAAAGGAAACATTTATATAGTCTACATTTAATATTTTATTGTTTCTTAAGAAAATAATGGTATAATAATTCGTCTTGCAGATAATACAATCCAAATCCATATTATCCTTTATTATATGAAGATAATATTTAACAAACACATGAGGATTTTCTGATAACTACATTTGCACACCACCAATAAGAAAAAAACAAACTTCATTCAAATAAAACATTGCCATGAGATCTTTAACATGTAATGTTTCGTTGAACCAGTGGCAGTAATTTCTTCGCTGCTTCATATTATGTGCATGCAAATGATGCACATTGATGGTTTTTATGGCAGTATTGATGTTACCATATTAAACTTCTACAAAATACAAATACAAAAATGTTTTGTCAAAATAAGATAGTTACCTGGTTATTAATGTTTAGTGAACTTTTATAGAAGTAAACTTGCCTGTTTCAACCAAATAAAACCTCAAAAATAAATATTACTTGTATTATTTGAAATATGTTATGTAAAGGTCCTATGCCCTAGGTATGCAGAATCGCCATGTAAGGTGGGTAGGATGGATCGTCCATGTAAGGTCCTATGTGCCTGGAGGATCGGCCTGTAATGTGGGCCGTTTGGGCGGCCACATTGTGTTGCAGGTTCGAGGCGGAATAAAGAACTAAATGATACACGCTCGAAGTTCGGGTAACATTCTATTATTAACTCAATGCTTACAAACTGAATAACAATATTATTTACAAGATGTACATATTATACTTGGTTCAACTCAGACAGGGCAGAACGTGGTTATTAAGATGTAACACAGTTCGCACCACTGACTGGCTGTAACTCTATGTAACTATGTAACTCTCCTATGACTTAAACTATCGTCTATATATACTAGAGAAGATCCTTGTCTTACTTATGATTTGTTTCTATAACAAATGTATAACCCTGATGCGTAGTCTTTGTGTATGCAACAAATACGGAGTAAGGTCGTGTTTAGATAACATGTTAATGTTTTGTATTAAAAGCGAGGCTGTCGCCTTGCAAAGTGTTACGCATACACATGACCGTATATCGAGTTATTACACCTGCGCCCTTGGGGAAAAAGGAAAACCTACATAGTATGTTTGGTTTTTCTTTTATTAAGAATCTCTCTATCTATTTACTTTCCCTATTTTCTATTTGAAAATATGGTAAACATTACTGAAATTACAAATTACAATAATATGACATGCATTATTTAAACGTTAGAAGGTTTTGTACAATAAATTTGCTAAAATTAAAATGACTTGAAACCTGTTACAATTCTAAAGCTAAATCGTTATCAAATATCACATAATAACAAGTACATAGTAAATCTTAAATTGTAAAAATGATAAATAGTCTAATATATATATAGTAATAATAAATATATAATAAATAAATATATAATATAAATCGTAAAAGCTTTAAATAGTAAATGCTAAATTTTCGAAGGTAATGCTAAATAGTAAGCTTTACATTGTTGATGATTAAAAAAAAATAATAATAATTGGGCCGTTGTACACTGTCTCAATTTTGTTAATCTGTTCGCTTTCTTAAATTTTATTTCTACATCATGTGTAACTTATATAGAATAATTGCCTTGTTTCGCAGTTTGCCATTCTTGTCTTTTGTTTTTCGCGTTTGGTTCTTGTTTCCGATTCCTCGTGATTGATCTTGTGGTTTCAATTCTTGTGCATGATTGTTTGTTTCCAATTCTTTGTGCTCCCTTTTTAACCATACTTATTTTAACATAAATCGACTCTCTATTTTTCTATTTCCCTCCATGGGAAAAAATTACATTGGAAATCACTCTTTCGTGTATTTCCCTGGACAACACATATTCCGTGTATGTCCCTCGACATCACATATTCCGTGTATGTCATGTTCCTGCGCAGAACTATTCTTGTGAAGCTTATTCTGACTACAGTAAGGGGGCTCCTACAGCGGAATTTCCCTTATGCTGTAAGCCTTTTCTCCACTACAGAAAAACTAGTTAACAAAACACACTTTTGTTATAACTGTTTTCTCTTAAAAAAAATTCTGAGAGCGTTTTCCGTCGTGTCAGACCATTTCCTGGAAGCGCATGCTTGCTTCCTCACGACCTAGGGGCGAATTGGAGTCTTCTTTGCCTTTCTTCTACTCTTGAAGCTCGTCTGATTCGGTTGGTTTTTCGACAGTTCCATACCTCTAAGATGATCAGTCCTGAGGTTGGTGGAAACTGCACTGCTGTTGGTCTCGTAAAGGTACAATCGATAGGTCTCTGTCGTCTATTGAGCTCCTGACGTGATTAGGATACTATCGGTTGTCCCGTTATTAACCATTACATCATTGGAATCAACTTCTAAGGCGTTTGTGACAAAATTTTCGGAATTCTTACCAATAAAATTAATATACTACTCCTCGTATATTGATCTCTTATTAATTTAATATTATTCTCTTTTGTTTGCGAAAAAACAATTTTTGAATATGTCAGCAATAACTTCTGTTCAATGTCACTCTGCAATCGTTTACAAAATAAACAATGCCCGTGCGTTTTCTGTCGCACTTGACCTTGTATACTGACCTAGTATGTACATACATATCGATGTTTATTAGTTCGCGATAAGTTTAAAATACACATGTTATTGCTTATACTCTTGTTTATAAACAATATGAAATATAACACTCATTAAGCGGCGCCTATTAAAAAAAATACAAGCGTGTGCATTTTGTATATGCTTTGAACGTAAATGAACTTGTGAAGCAAAAATATAACATATTTTCTTTGTTTTTATGTAGGCGTCTTTCTTAAAAAAATATATTTAAACTTCTGCGTTAATAACAAAATTTTTATTTACATTTCAATTTCTCGGCCATGATGTAGTATTTCTACATTACATCGTATCAACATGTGTGACCTTTAAATATAGAATACACTGCTACGCTGCATTATGCTTGCGTAGGTAGAAATAAACAATACACATATTGTGTATGTATGCATTAGACTAATGTTATTGTTCCTTACAATGCAAATAAACATTTTCACTATTGAAATGTATACAGTTTATATCTACGAAAGTTTTATATTGTTCATTCACTTTTAACACTTTATTTTAAAAGGAATACCTGTGTTTCTTCTTTCGTTTCTTCGTTCTTGTGAGGAGCTTCTGCTTGCTCTTGGAGATGGGGATGGAGTTGATTTCCTCCATTCTTTGTCGCGTAATTGCTCATTTGTTACACTGACCTGCTAAAATTTCGGCTTTTTTCGCTGGCTCGTTCCGGGTTCCTACTGTTTCCCTGCAGTCTTAAACGACTGGCAGAATGGTCCTATTGCCGTAGGTAGGCAGGATGTAGGTAGGCAGGGTCGCCATGTAAAGTTCGTGGCAGGGCGCCATGTAAAGGTCCTATGCCCTAGGTATGCAGAATCGCCATGTAAGGTGGGTAGGATGGATCGTCCATGTAAGGTCCTATGTGCCTGGAGGATCGGCCTGTAATGTGGGCCGTTTGGGCGGCCACATTGTGTTGCAGGTTCGAGGCGGAATAAAGAACTAAATGATACACACTCGAAGTTCGGGTAACATTCTATTATTAACTCAATGCTTACAAACTGAATAACAATATTATTTACAAGATGTACATATTATACTTGGTTCAACTCAGACAGGGCAGAATGTGGTTATTAAGATGTAACACAGTTCGCACCACTGACTGGCTGTAACTCTATGTAACTATGTAACTCTCCTATGACTTAAACTATCGTCTATATATACTAGAGAAGATCCTTGTCTTACTTATGATTTGTTTCTAGAACAAATGTATAACCCTGATGCGTAGTCTTTGTGTATGCAACAAATACGGAGTAAGGTCGTGTTTAGATAACATGTTAATGTTTTGTATTAAAAGCGAGGCTGTCGCCTTGCAAAGTGTTACGCATACACATGACCGTATATCGAGTTATTACAGTTATTTTTAATGTGAAGTATGTATGTGGAGTATATATTACAAAAATATATGAAAATTAGTCAGTTTCTGATTCTGACTCAGAACTTTAGTCATTTACATTAATTATTATTGGAGCAATCTCTGCCCTATCAAGAAATTGCTCTCGTTCGTGCAATTTTTTAATTAAATTTTACGTATACCTAACACAATTATACTAAGTAATTTCATCACACTGTTGCAAAGCTTCATTCCACATTTCTTTAACTCTTTCATCTGAATAACCAATATTTGAATTATAAGAATTTTTAACCCAAAGCCCAAATCATTTCAATTGCGTTCAAGTCACAATGGTACGGGGTAATCTTAAAATTTAATGTCCACTTTCTCTTATTATTTCATCTATAATAAATATTTTCTCTTCTTTATGATATTTTACTAATTGAATTAATTCATTCTTAGTCATTGCAGGTATCTTTTTGTATCTTTTTTCTCAACCATTCCATAATTTCTCTTTTTTGAGGAGGTATTTGCATGTTTATTTTGAATAGCACTATGATAAGGAGCATTATCCATTATTATAAGTGATGGTATCTCAAGATTTGGTATAAGCTGATCATTTACCCATTGCTTAAAGGAGTCACCATTCATTTCTCCATGATAATCACCAGTGATTGTTTTTGATGGAAAAATCAGACTAAGTCCTTTAATAAAGCCATTTTCTGTGCCAGCATGTATAATAATAAACCGTTTACCATCATAGCCTTCGGGTTTTCTAACACTTTTTATATTATCATATTTTCAGGATTTCATTCTATTCCCTTTCGAAAAGATCCAAGTCTCATCAAGGAACATGACCTGACATAAAGTTGAATTTAAGTTATTCATATATTCCCTTAAAAACACATTTCTCATGCAGACTATATTTAATTTCTCTGTGAGCGCTCTCCTGTTACACTCTTTCTTATATTTAAAACCAATATCTTAAGGCAATATTGCTAAAGTAGTTGTACATGTATGAACAAATTCTTTCATAGCCAAAACATTGCATAGAGATCAGAATAATTGAAACATACATGAGTAGGTAAACCCCACCAGTTTTGTATAATACAAAGGTATTTTTAATAATATAAAATATTATTAAAAATCTGGTGTGAAGAACACAAATGCAGGTTCACTATTAATAATCACTATAAAAAGTGATTACACATGCGGTTAAGCCGTAGTATGAGTGAAGGCACAAACAAAATGCAGTTTTCTAGAGAGATTGGCTGTGCTAACCTTTGGAAGGGCGTCGTTACTTCACATTAATTATGTGGACGGTATGCGAGGTCCTTCGGCTGTCTGACGACAGGTAGCGCCGAATTTACTTCTGCGCTCGGTCTGGATAATTACGGTGATAGGGCGAGGTGGTTCTTTTCTGTGAATGTGTCTGGAAATATCCTTTCTCCAGCAGGGGCGTACCGATGAGCCTGTAGAAAGGCGAAATACGTATCTACGTCTCTGGGGATAGGATATATTCGGACACGTTCATAGAAAATATTAATAGTGAACCTGCATTTGTGTTCTTCACACCAGATTTTTAATAATATTTTATATTATTAAAAATACCTTTGTATTGCTTAGAGATTTTAAGGTAAGATGTTTTTCTGAAAAATTTGAACATGCAATATATGTTTACAATATATTAAAAACATACTTTCTTTATACATGTCATAAACAATATTTCGAACTTCCATTTTAGTTGCTTCTGGTAAGTCCTTAGTTTTTGGCTTCTTACAAGACCTTTTTTTTACCAGGAGACGATAAGACTGGATTCTGAATGCTACGATGTTTAATAGTGTAGACCGTTCTACTAGAAATATTAAGGGCTACTGCTACCCTCTAAAATAAAACTTATTTTATAACACCACCTTATTTAACTGTTTATGTGAATTACCTCATGAACACGGTCGATGGACATAAATGGTCAACCATTCTCTTTTTTCCGTTCTAAATAGGCTGTAAGATTTAATACAAGCTGTTGAGCTTGAGAACCAAGAGGTTTACCTAGCATCTAAGAAATATTCTCTAAAATAAATAGGTTAGAAATGTCAAAGTGATAATCAAACAATTTCGTACTTATTGCCACTAATTGATATTACTATTTATTATCAGTATTGTTCTCAAAAGAACATTTTGTAATTTTTTGTAAACTATATATTCAAATTGGTAGAATGCTTAACCTAGAAGTCAGAATACCGGAAACAATATTGAAATAATTTGACAACAAGTCGAATATCATAAGACTATCTCCTAGACAACCTATCCTTTTTATTTAATATAATATTTCAAAGACGTATTTCTTAACTTAAAATGACAAACGTGTGTAGTATTACAGCGCGTATTCATGTGTGTTAGAAAGAGATAAAGTACAATTTGCGGTTCACACTTGGGCAGTACGAACTGAAAACTTATACTTTATGAACTGTAGGTGTAGATTGCTATAATCGCATAAAATAACATACGTTACTTTTTAAAAAACAAAAGTTAGTTGCCATAGCAACGTCACCAAAACACGGCAAATTATAACTTAAATAACTATTATTTGAAGAAAATTTAGATTAGAACAGTATTTAAATAAATAATGGCATTATTCCATACTTTTGCCGGACCCAGTATATAGTCCATCGGTTTTTCGACTTTTCTAGGCCTAGTCTTTTCGGGAAATCTTAGAACGTGCACGGCTGATGCTTGTTTATAGCCTATGTTTAAAACATTTATTTTGAGACAAGACTTGAGGTCCCCCAGAAGAGCATTATGACAAGTCGGAGCTATATATCTCAAACAGAGCGAAGTAGTGTTGCGGCATTCTAAAGTTATCAGCAAATCCCAGCTGTCTATATAACTATATAACTCGAAATAAAAATTTACATTTGCTAATATTGTCTAATGCCCAAAAGAGCAGAGGTGCAAATATCTGCGCGTTTCTATACTAATTGTGAGCCTACTCAATTCATTCATTAAATGCGACATCAAATCACTTTAGACAATAAATAAATCACATATACGAGTTTTGAAATCTCGGAAGTTGGTTATATATTCTTTGTCCAAACATTATGATTGTGTAATTTAAAAATAAATTTCGTGTAATAATCTTAGTACTCAAAATGAAAATTTCTGTTTCAGGAATTTAAGTTCATACATCCTTTTTAACCCGTCAACGTATGCTGTGAATATATATCTTTCTCTAGATTTAATAGTACGTCTTAAAAAACACAGTTTGCAACATATAATTTGGAAAAATGTATAATAGTTATATTAACTTCGAGTTTAACAATGTAAAAAATTTATGTTTGGTCTATTACGGGTATTTAATAGTTTTTCACATTTACTGAATAAAATGTCGACTCTGTATATAGGCGAAAAATATGTAAAATACTAACAGTTATTATTTCGGAGAGATATTTAATCAAATGTTTCAATATCATCAAATTTAAATTTCTTTTTATTACATTATGAAACAGACATGTAAATAAATTTACATATCTGTAACTGTATACTTGGACAATACCTCGTATTTCGGCATTTACTTCTGC
The DNA here is from genome assembly GCA_935421215.2 of Melolontha melolontha. NCBI lineage: Eukaryota > Metazoa > Arthropoda > Insecta > Coleoptera > Scarabaeidae > Melolontha > Melolontha melolontha. Next base: position 94,402,474 of record OW285238.1, on the reverse strand, counting down.
TTAAGACATATGTTTCTGCCATTTTATAGGCGTCGTCAGCTAAGCTACTGAAGCAAATGTAATACAAATGATACAAATCTTAATAAATAAAATCTGTATCTGTATATGACATTAAGCCGAACCGCTCATTAGATATAGCAAGTTTCATTCTATAAGGTGGCACTTATTTACGAGTGACATCTTACGGACGAAAGAGACTATACCAAAGAAAGCGATCTTTCGATTGACAAGCTATGCTCATAATGAAACAAAAGCTTTATACGTGCATATAACGTATAGACATATTTAAAACATTTTTGTATCTACCACCACCTGGCGCGTTTTAGGACTACCAGTATTCCTTTCGGTTCGTATGAGCATAGCTTGTCAATCGAAAGATCGCTTTCTTTGGTATAGTCTCTTTCGTCCGTAAGATGTCACTCGTAAATAAGTGCCACCTTATAGAATGAAACTTGCTATATCTAATGAGCGGTTCGGCTTAATGTCATATACAGATACAGATTTTATTTATTAAGATTTGTATCATTTGTATTACATTTGCTTCAGTAGCTTAGCTGACGACGCCTATAAAATGGCAGAAACATATGTCTTAAGCAGAAGTAAATGCCGAAATACGAGGTATTGTCCAAGTACACAGTTACAGATATGTAAATTTATTTACATGTCTGTTTCATAATGTAATAAAAAGAAATTTAAATTTGATGATATTGAAACATTTGATTAAATATCTCTCCGAAATAATAACTGTTAGTATTTTACATATTTTTCGCCTATATACAGAGTCGACATTTTATTCAGTAAATGTGAAAAACTATTAAATACCCGTAATAGACCAAACATAAATTTTTTACATTGTTAAACTCGAAGTTAATATAACTATTATACATTTTTCCAAATTATATGTTGCAAACTGTGTTTTTTAAGACGTGTTATTAAATCTAGAGAAAGATATATATTCACAGCATACGTTGACGGGTTAAAAAGGATGTATGAACTTAAATTCCTGAAACAGAAATTTTCATTTTGAGTACTAAGATTATTACACGAAATTTATTTTTAAATTACACAATCATAATGTTTGGACAAAGAATATATAACCAACTTCAAACAAAAGCTTTATACGTGCATATAACGTATAGGCATATTTAAAACATTTTTGTATCTACCGCCACCTGGCGCGTTTTAAGACTACCCGTATTCCTTTCGGTTCGTATGAGCATAGCTTGTCAATCGAAAGATCGCTTTCTTTGGTATAGTCTCTTTCGTCCGTAAGATGTCACTCGTAAATAAGTGCCACCTTATAGAATGAAACTTGCTATATCTAATGAGCGGTTCGGCTTAATGTCATATACAGACACAGATTTTATTTATTAAGATTTGTATCATTTGTATTACATTTGCTTCAGTAGCTTAGCTGACGACGCCTATAAAATGGAAGAAACATATGTCTTAAGCAGAAGTAAATGCCGAAACACGAGGTATTGTCCAAGTATACAGTTACAGATATGTAAATTTATTTACATGTCTGTTTCATAATGAAACAAAAGCTTTATACGTGCATATAACGTATAGACATATTTAAAACATTTTTGTTTCTTTTTATTAGTTGAGTTGAAATGAATTATAATAATGTTTTTTTTTCTAGATTCAAAATTTAAGAAGAAGGTGAATTTGGTAGATTATATATTTTGATAGAAAAATAAATCTTTCTCTGTACAGTTTCAGGCAAAGATTTCTAAACGAAAACTTACGCGTATCCAAGATGTATACAAAATGAAAGGCCACAAGGAAGCTTGTAAAGTAGTTCAAAGTATATTACGAGCAAATTGTGTACATTATGAGGCATTTGAAGAAGTATTCATGTGGTACTACAAGACAAATGTAGAAGAGGCTAGGCAGATGAAGGAAAAAATAATGGATTTATCTCGTATTGTAAAGCCATTTTTAAGTGAGTACCATAAAATAACAATCTAGATGAAACATATAATGAAATAAATTAAGTAAAGTGCCATCTAACATAGGTGGGAAAACTAATCGAAAGGAATGTGGGACGTCACGTTAAAATAAAATTTGTAAATTTATGTATGTTCACCTGTGAAATCTATTAATTACTTTTATTTATTGAAATACAAATTTCAGAATATGAGAACAACTAATTTAACTGTTGAATAAACATACGGATTTCTCTTCAAATTGAAATAGTAATGTTAAATAATATTTAAACGTTTCATTAAATAAATACCATATATTAATACTTTTTCTATTTTAAAAGAAGCATTCATAGTAAGAAAAATTTATATCTAAACAATAAAAGATAAATATTTTATAGAATAGAAGACATTAAATGTTAGTTCAAATGTATATATTCAATTTATTTGCAATTTCATGATTTTATTTTCAATTTCATTAGAGTTTACATTTAAATTTAACTTTCATAATGAAATATTTATTATTTAATTTTTCGTATATGAATCTATACTAGGTGTTCTCGAAATAAAAAGACACTGTATGAAAAATGGAAATATGTAGTTTATATTGAATATATACCCAAAACATTTTCGCAAAATTCCCTCTCATAGGCGAGAAAAAAATTACAAAGATATTTAAAAAATTTTTCTCACGCCACTGCGCGATCGACTATAATATAAAGACGGTATCTTAAAGTTAACCGACAAAAACAAAAAATAGTTTTGTTATTGTCCATCTCGCTTTAAATTTCGTTTTGTTGTCGATCGTTACATACATTCGATACAATTTACATTTACATCTTCGGTTAAAGATAAATTGTTACCAAATAGGACGTTAAATGCCTCTACAACACACTCGTTTAAGGCATCGTCTTTAAAAGTTTAACAAGCATAAATTTTTCACAGCCGATTTTCGTATCAGGTTATCGAACGCTTATCATACAAAACTTATACACAATGTTATTTATCTTCTAGGGTTTTTATAAACAAACATTGGAGCGTTTGTTTACAATAGCGGTCTTTTTTGTATTCATATTCATATTTTATTTCGTTACTTCTCGTAACAAAAAAAGACATTCACGTAATACACAAGAAAAGGAAGGTGATTTAAGTCAGTTCTAAAAAAGTCTTCTTCCACAAATTATTCCTAAGCAGATATATATATATATATATATATATATATATATATATATATATATACATAAGGTAAACTTAATAAGTCGGCGATTAAAAGTCTGGTTCATTACTTCAAACAACAACAATATTTAAAACAACCCTACATGTTTCGGCAATATGCCTTTGTCAAGGGAATACAAAATATAAATGACAGAATATATATGTCAAATAATTAAGTTGCTATGGTTTAAATTATTCAAAGATACTTTCCAATAATAATAATAAATCATGCCTTAGTATTCCAAAAAATAGATAGCAAGGTGTGAACATATGTGTTGTTCGCTGCCAGAAGCTTGTGTCTCTTTCTGGGTATGAACCTGTGTGTTGGTTGCTGCTGGCAGCTTGCGTCTCTCTCTGGGTGTGTGATTTTGTATTTGTGTGACCGCGTAAGTGTAGGGTTTTGTATGTTAGTGCGCTCGTGCGTGTGTTTAGTGACCGGCCCCTTAAATTAGAGAGATCGGATAACCAGCCGTTGTGTAGGGCCGCCAACCCTTTCCCGGCAACTTCTTTACTTTTCCGAGCAGTACTTCGACGGCCCGACCCCCTTCCCAACGAGGCAAGGCGCAGACCAGCGAAGCGCACCCTGCACGGGGTTGCTCATCGCCAACCGAGGGAACAATCTTAGTGGCTACCTCAGTCAACGACGGTCACACTTTGTGCCATCTTAACGATTTCCGCAGAAGCGGGGGCAATGCACACACGTCGAACGTGTGTGTGCTGTTAACAGCAGCCTAGCCAGGTTGCTGCCCAGGACCGGTCCTAGTGGTGTGTGCATTGCGCGGCGCCGTGATTTGCGCCGCGTAGCTTGGTTCCTCACTCCTGCTGGAAAGGCGGAATGGCACCTGACTGCCCAACGGGCAGACCCCCCTAGAGTTTGGTAGCGCATATGCTAGGCTACAACCCAGTAGAGGACCACATCAGCACAAAACAGAAAACAGGGAAAAGCAAGACATGAGTTATTATTACGTATGCGCCCGTGGAGCGACTTAAGATGCAAAGTTGTCGGCATTCGCTCAAAACGTGAAGGAAAACCACGAAAACCTGCTCGGACAACTAGACAGGAATCAAAATACGGAACAGTCAGCAGGATAAGCAAAAGTATATGATATTTAAATGTAATTGATATCTAAATAACAAGGTATATAACAAAAAAATATATTATGATGGTAAATTGTAGATCGTTACAAAATTAAGTTATGGTATAAACTGCTTAAATTTTTTATATCATTTCTGTTGTTAATTGAATTTTTTTCCTGTTTAATACTAATCATTTCTTTAATTTGTCTTTTCATTGTGTGTTGTTCTTTATCAATTATCTGTGTGTTCTCAAATGCACACACCACTAGGACCGGTCCTGGGCGGCAACCTGGTTAGGCTGCTGTTAACAGCACACACACGTTCGACGTGTGTGCTTTGCCACCGCTTCTGCGGAAATCGTTAAGATGGCACAAAGTGTGACCGTCGTCGACTGAGGTAGTCACTAAGAGTGTTCCCTCGGTTGGCGATGAGCAACCCCGTGCAGGGTGCGCTTCGCTGGTCTGCACCTTGCCTCGTTGGGGCGGGGGTCGGGCCGTCGAAGTACTGCTCGGAAAAGTAAAGAAGTTGCCGGGAAAGGGTTGGCGCCCCTACGCAACGGCTGGTTATCCGATCTCTGTAAGTTTACGCGACCGGTCACTAAACACACGCACGAGCGCACTAACATACAAAACCCTACACTTACGCGGTCACACAAATACAAAATCACACACCCAGAGAGAGACGCAAGCTGCCAGCAGCAACCAACACACAGGTTCATACCCAGAAAGAGACACAAGTTTCTGGCAGCGAACAACACATATGTTCACACCTTGCTATCTATTTTTTGGAATACTAAGGCATGATTTATTATTATTATTGGAATGTATCTTTGAATAATTTAAACCATAGCAACTTAATTATTTGACATTTATATTCTGTCATTTATATTTTGTATTCCCTTGACAAAGGCATATTGCCGAAACATGTAGGGTTGTTTTAAATATATATACTTTGAAGTAATGAATCAGACCTTTAATCGCCGACTTATTAAGTTTACCTTATCATACCAAGGTCACGAAGATATTATATATATATATAATAGAAAAACCTCTTTACCCTAGGGTGTGACGTGATTAAATATAACATTTCATTTGACAATTACAACTTAAACTACAAATCATCACAATGTATAAATTCTGCCCACTCTTTCCTGTCTCTCGCCATTCTTTTAGCCTCCGTCCAACTCTTGCATTTCTTCTTTAGAATCGCTGCAACTTCATCATTCCACGATTTTCTTGGTCTTCCGCGTCTTCTCTTCCTTTGTACCCTTGTTTCCCATATTGTTTTGACTTGTTGTTTCTCATTCATACGGCACACGTGTCCAAACCATTTGAGTTGGTTTCTCTCTAATTCCTTTAGGACTGGTTCGATACCAAGATCTTCTCTTATTGCTTCGTTTCTTATTTTACGTTTGCGTGTAATTCCTTTAACTGCTCTTAAGTATTTTTCATATCCATCGCTTCTGCATCGTATTCTGCTTTTCATTGTATTATTTAGTATTCAGCTTTCGCTTCCATACGTCAGAATGGGTCTATAGATGGTTTTGTACACTGTAAGTTTCGTTTCCCTACTTATTTTTTTTTCTGTATCAACGTCTTTCTCAGGCTTTGCCTTATTTATTCTATCGTTCACTTCGTATTCCATGTTTCCTTCTCTGTCCAGTATTATTCCTAGGTATTTATATGTTGACTTCTTCTATTTTTTGATCATTTAGTGTCGTATTTTCATTGCCCGCCACCATTACCTTTGTCTTACTTAGATTTATTCTTTATTTATAGCTTTCTTCTTGTTAGCTCTTCTTCCCATATTTCCAAATTTTTTTGTAGATCTATTTGCTTTCCCGCACACACCATTAGATCATCGGCGAAAGCACAGTTTGCCAAATACACCAGCTTTAATTTATAGTGTCCAACATGTACTGGACATACTCTATTGTTGGCAGCTTTTATAACGTCATCCATAATTAATGTAAATAGTATTGGGCTCATTATACCATCTTGTCTTAATCCATCATTAATATTAAACATTTGGGATTGCAAGTTATCTTTTCTTATTATGTTTTTATTATTTTGGCATGGGCTTTGTATACTCTTTCTCAATTGTTGCTTAACATTTCTATGTTGTAACACTTTCCATACCTGTTTCCGTGATACTCGTTCAAATGCCCTTTCTAGATCTAGTTCTTTGATCTGTTTTTTTCCCATCATTTGTTTGATCGTAAATATGTGATCTTGCGTACTTCTGCCTTTCCTAAACCCACTCTGCCAGTTGTGCTTCTATTACATTTCGTAGTATTTTCTCCAAAATATGCTCGTACGATTTGGATACAACACTGAGCAATGTGATACCTCGGTAATTATCGCAGTCCCTGCTATCGCCATTTTTAAATAGTGGTACAATTATTCCAATTCTCCAATATTCTGGTATTTGCCCTTCGTTCCATACCTTATTAAATATGCACGTGATCATTTCTATTCCGCTTTGTCAACTCCGGTTTTATGTTGTCATGTCCTGCTGCTCTGCCTCTTTTTATGTGCTTGATCGCTTCCATTACTTCGTTCTGGCGCATATTATCTTTCTGTTTCATATTATCTTTAGTTTGTGTAGAGGTCGCAGTTTCTATTCCCGAGGTATTTTCGCTACCCACATTCAAGAGATCGTGAAAATACTCTCCATCTATCCATTATATCTTCTTCTTTTACTATTATACTGTTGTCATTTGCTTTTATGTGCCTTGTTGTATATTCTTTCCCTTTCCTCGAGTTCTTCAGTATCTTGTAAAATAATTTTTGATTTATTCGGCTATCTACTTCCATTTTCCTACCGAATTCTTCCCATGACTCTGCTTTTGCTTTGAGTATCATTTCCGTCAGTAGTGTTCTTTGTTGTTTATATTTCGAGTAACTATCTTCTGATCCTGATATATTTTGGAGGTGCTGATGCCACAATTTCTTTTTGTTTTTAACTTCTTCCTTAATACTATCATTTCACCAACTTGTTTGCTTTTCTTTTATTTGTGGTTGTTATCCCGCATGTTTCCTTGGCTGTAGCTATGATTATATTTTTAAAACTGTTCCATATATGTTCTAAATTTATTTCTTCTATTCTTCTATCTGTTAGTTCCCTATATCTGGTTGCTATTTCTTCTTCTTGTAACTTATATGTTTTAATTACTTCTTTACTCGTTGTTTGTGCTTTCCGCGCTTTGTATGTTGTTCTTTCTGCATGTATTCTACTTTTTGGTCCTCTCTTAACTTTGACATTGAGTACTTCTGTTCTAAATGGTTTATTTATAAGTACATAACCGATAATGGATTTTTCATTTCTTGTTTTGATTTCTCTTGTATGCTTGTGTATGTATATCTTTGTGTGTGAAGAACGTATTTGTTATAATTAAATTATTTTCCATACGGAAATATATCATTCTTCTTTCGTTGTTATTCTTATGTTCTTCTCCTTGTAGGCCTATAACATCTTCTGTATCATGAGTTCTCTTTCCAACTCGACTATTGAAATCTCCCATTATTATTATTATTATTCTGCCATTACCGTTTTCTATTACCTATGTCAGTTCTTCCCAGAATTCATCCTTCCTTTCTCGTGTTTCTTCACTTGGGCCATAAACTATTACTATTGTTGTGGTGATCTGGTGTTTCAGTTGCATTTCAATTTTTAGGAATCTCTGTGACACAAATATCCATTTCTTTATGCTTTTGGTTTATTATGCAGCCTACTCCTTCTGCTGCTCTGGCTTCTATGCTTACTCCGCTATATATCATCATGTGTTCATCCATTTGAACAACACCTTGTCCTTTCTTTTTAGTTTCTGTGGTAGGCAGTATGTCCAGCTCCGCATTTTAAAATTCTTTTATTAATTCTTGTTCCTTCCCATTCAGACTTCTTATATTCCAACTTTAGATTCAACATCTCTAAATCAAGTGGTATTTCTGACTCCAATTGAACTAAATATAGCTATACACAACGTATATTCTAAGGTAGATAATATTTCGATATTATGAAAAGGCATAGACAAATTTCAATATATTAAATATACATATTGCAGTGGAATGTGCTTTTGATTGTTATTTAGATTTAAGTTCACACTGCAATCTATTCTGCCAGCTAACTTCAGTCGGGTATCCTTCCTTGAGCTCACTTCTCCAGGGTCGATCCTCTCGGATATGGGTCGATATTAAATTAAATTAAAACAACAAGCATTAATTGAAAAGTCACATTTGTTAGTTTACAATTTTATTTAAAAAAAAAATCCCCCAAAAAAAAGAAAAATCCCTTTACCGAGTGTATAGGGAGCTAAAGCAAAATTAACAGTAGCAAGGAGGAAAGAGTCCTTGCGATAAATGACACGCGCAAGGAGAAAAACCCCCTGTGACTCTCGAACAAAATATGAAATAAAATAACAACAAAATTTATCAGATGTCAACAAAATCATAAACCCCAAACTAAACGTCAAGATAAAAATTTGTTTATCTTGCGCGCGAAATCAAAATCCTACAGTCATGCGTGCATTAACATGACATCACAACAAAATTTTCCCCACCTTCCTACGTATTGAAATATATATCTGAATAAAAACTATACTCAACAAAAACAGCCTGATAAATTTTCTAGATATTTTTCTGAATATACAAAAAATTTTCACAAAAGTTTACAAATTAATTTATAGCGCTTTCTTCAATATATTAATAGTAATTATAAATGGTACCTACATTAATTAATGTAACGTAACACAGCACGAGAGATTCCTTTTCTTCAGATAGGTGTTTCAAATTAAATCAATTACAAGTATATAAGACTTGTAAAATCACGACAACTTACTTTTAACTACATACGACGCACCAAATAACTAAAACGAATTATCCAAAATATTATATATATTAGACAAAATTAAGTCGTGTCTAATATTCAATTATAACGACCTATCTCCAAGGACACTAATGAATCTCTGAAATGAAGGTCCTGGAAACGCTAGGGCATCCCTACCTAATAACAACTCAAAACAATGATAAAATGTATAACTCTCAATACAAGCTCTAACATCCAGGATGGCGCCAACTTTGAACATCTATCTGCCCGAGCAATCTACAAACGTGGACAAAATTATACCTTACAAAAATTAATCATTTATAATAGGAATTTTATCGTATACGCCTGAAATAAATCACATATAATAAAGAAAATTACATTTTTGCAATAATGTTATACAGATAATGTTCAATATAATTTTTCTTCTTTTCTTCTTTCTTCTGAAGGGAAAAATCCATGGCAATATGTATATGGAATAAATAAGAGTGTATTTGCACTACTAATGTATTAACTGTTTTAATAGCTAACAAGTAAAATTATATACTTGATAAGTATTATAAGGTGTATGGTATATACCACATAAATAAATAAACACAATTATAATTATTATTTTAGTCAATTTAATCAATCTTATCAGGTAAATAAAGAGTTAGAATCACTCCAGCCTTCAGTCTTTACTGCAAAACTTCATTTTTAAAATGTTTTTCGTGTATCCTAAACTTGTTATATACAAGGTGTGTATAAATTGGCGTACTAACTACACGTGGCGATGTTCTTCCTTAAATTCGGAGCCTAAATTCCTAAAACCAAAATGTTGTACCATGCTTCATACCTTTGCACGAGGTTCCTAAAGTTCGGACTTTCAGTCTGAATAAGCGTTATGAATCGATATTTGTTGACAGAAAGAGATACAGTTTAGAATAAAGAAGAATTATTATTATTTTTCGTCAAGTTTTCTTTTTGATTTTAAAGTTTGTTTTTAATATTTGTTTATTAACTTATTTTGACGAAAAATAGATCTGACAAGGTGCTAAAACAATAAGTATTTATTTTAGGTGTCTAATGTTGTTCCAGTCAAATGTATTACTACTGTCAAATTTTGACACTTATGTACCTATTTACTTCATTCGACTTGCTTATTTTTCTGTAATCTCTGTGTTTTTCCTGTTTATAATATGTTTTGATTAGTTTTCGTGTTTCCGTGTTTACTTGTTGTTTTGTTTGCTCATTATGATTTTTACGTTCAATGAATATGCCGATATGTTGGACCAATTAACTTACCAAATCGTCTAGATGCCGATGAATGTTTAAATGTTTTGGAACAAGTTATTGCTGAAATACCGCTGAACATCGACGTAATATGATTTTTATGCATGATGGAGAGCCCCTGCGTACTTCGCTCGTAATGTAAAAGACTGATTGGGCGAACACTTCCCAAACAGATAGATTGGTCGTGGCGGTCCCAATCTATTAGATTTTTGTTTTGTTTGGGGTTTCATTAAAGGAAAAGTTTATTCTACAGCTCCTTAAAACGCTGACGAAGTTGGAGCTCGAATTGACGCCGCAGTATTCGAAATCACACCAGAAAGACTTAATAATAATAATAATCTTTATTGCCCAACATATAATTCCATTTCTAGGACAAATACATAAAAAAAAGAAAAAAAATAGAAGGAAGAAACACATGTGTGCTGAATTATATAAAAATACAAAATATAAATATATGAAATGAAATAAGCAAGTACACTAATAAACCAAAACAAAAATGTAATCTAAACACCTCCCGCAAAAAATGTCACCATAAATATTATCCGCACATTGGTACATAAAATAAATTGGAGCGTGTTAGTTCTAGCTCTTGGTGGGTAAAACGTAGGATTAGATCGTGACGTCATTCGAGACACGTGAAAAGCTATAGAGTTTAATAGTTCAGGCGAGTCAATTCGACTATCAATCAACTTACACATAAATCGCGCAGCATTAACCTCTCGACGATGTTTTAAAGATTTGAAATTATGTCTGTCTAGAAGGCGGTTGTAGTCAGTATTTTTTCGGGATATCTACCATCACATCTGAAGGAAAGGTATTTCAGAAATCTCCTATGAACCCGTTCTAGTGAGGAGTCATGCATCGAGTAGTAAGAAGACCATATTACCGAAGCATACTCCAATCTACTCAAAACAAAAGCCTGGTACAGTGATTTCAGAACAGTTATATCCTGAAACTGACGGTAGACCTCATAACGAAGCCCAACATTCTCGAAGCAGACGAGATGTTATCCGAATGGTGCCAATATCACTAATGGAGTTCCTTTTCACTAACTTTTGGCCACCAATACTATATGATGATTCCACTTTATTAATTTTACGCGTGTAAGATACAACACAGCATTTGTTCACATTAGTCTTTGTCCTGTTTTTATTACACCAATCCGCAAACACATTAATATTATCTTGCAAGACATCAACATCATTCTGTGATTCGACGGATAAGTATAATTTAGTGTCATCAGCGTAGGCCAGCACAGAACAATTGAAAGATGTGAGAAGACCATCAATGAAAAGCAGAAAAAGAAGAGGTCCAAGATTCCAGCCCTGAGGAACACCAGATGTTGAAATGAATTGGTAAGAGTAAAAAAGCGAAAGCACTCAATTTGTTTAATAATTTAAGACTTGAACGAATAGTCCAAACGATACTACATAGATTGCAGCTATGTCTACAAATTGATGGATTTTAATTCGAACAATTATGTAGGTAATAATGATATTCATTTCTGTCAAAGAGATGTACAGAAATAAGTCAATACTATCACAGAATTTTGAAACTTTGTAATATTTTCACAATAAATATGTAATTTCAAGAGCTAATTTTATTTCTTTTGCTCCCTGTGCACGATTTAAAACGCAAGGTCATGTTGCCCAATGTATGTTTTTTTCAAATTTCTTCTGAAAACGCAGGAAACACGATACACCGTTTTAGTATTAAGACTTTTAACTCCAAATTTGACCAAGAACGTCGTCATGCAGTGGCGGCTCTTGATGACGTACGATGTGCGCTGCTGCACGGATGAGACAACTTCGAACTATTTCGGAAGATTTCGGTACGGTTACTTGCTTCTCTGTATATATGAAAGCTTAAACGAAGCAGTCTCATCCGTGCAGCAGCTCACATCGAACGTCATCAAGAGCCGCCACTGTCGTCATGTATAGTTAGTAAGTCAATTTATACACACCTTGTATATCTGTCCGGGACATATTTTCAAATTATGCATTTCCAGTTGCCATAATCCATTAAAAAAATTTTCCTGTCTTTTTGTGGATTGAGAAATCGAAATTTGTTTATTCCTTTCTCTACGCGAGGACAGTTGAAGACGGCGAATTGCTGATGTGAAAAGTTCATCTTTGCATAAAAATGTCTACAATATAAAAATATTTCACTGTCGTACCACTATTTATTTTCTAACATATTTATAATTTTTTTATTACCCACTTTGCTTCTGTACTATATAAAACTATGGTTTCGACATCTAGGCGTCGCATCGTACTGTGGTGTTTCGAGATGATTTTAGTTTACCGCACCCTGGTGGGTAAAAGCAAAACAATCGCAGACGTATAGATTAAAAAGAAGAAATCATTTTCTGTTAGCGCACTGCTCCACAATTTATTAATATATAACCGTTAAAAACTTTTATAAATATGCAGCTATTTCATATGACAAGAGGAAAGTGACTAAAATCAGAAAATAAATTAGCTCTTTCTTTGTATTATAAATCACCCGGAGCTTATAAATTTATGTTACGTAATTTAAAATTCATATTACTATCTGTAAGAACAATTCAAAGTTTGTTAAAAGTGTTGAATTTAAGAACAGGCTCAAATAATAATTTAATAAAGAAAATTGCATTGAAAGCAAAGTACATGACTGAAAGAGAGAAAATGTGCGCATTTAATGCCCGCATTACAGATGTATTACCCGCAGATGTATTGCAGAAAGCGGTACAAATTTCAATAATATTGAAGTTTTTGAGGTAGTAGCATAAGAAATAATATCTATGACATTACAATCAATTCTTTTATTGTAGGAACATTTAAAGAAAATGGGAATAAAATATCTACTAACCAAATTATTAAATCAGGATCCTCTGGATTTTATAGACAACAAATATTAGAAAACAGAAAAACATCTTTTAAACATACCAAAGTTTATACTAGTTAATAATATATAAACATTGCTAGAGTTCACGCGTTTTCTCTTGACACCAACTTTCGTGAAAATATAAACGTCATGTGCTACAGACAGTCCAAAAAATGTCGATGTTTGATACGTTCATAAGTGATTAATTTAAATATATACTTTATAAGTATAATAGATGCATAAAACTTATACACTTACAGCTAGTATGTATGCATTTTTGTTGATTACGAAGAATTTATTCAAAATTCCTTGCACTGTAGGTTTTTGGTTTTCAGTAACATCGAAATTATATATTATATGTCGAATTACTTGCTCTGCAAATTCATCTACTGTGGATTTTGGAAGAGAATCTTTTTTAATTGTTGTGTATAGAGACAGAAATGCATCTTTTTCCTCTGTTTGAATTTATTGAGCTTCACCAACAATTAATTCGTACTACTGTGCTCTTTGAAACTCCAGTTGTTTCGGCAACTCTTACGAGAATGTTACAGTATATGACAGAATATGACAGTATTATAAAGTGTAAATGTTATAATTAGGTTGAAATAAATAATGCACCTCGTGTGGACTGTTTTTTTTAAATAATTGTAAACATTCCCGATTATTTCTCGAGTATCTTGAGAGAAATACTTTTTTTTCTTAATCGCACCAGAGGCTTTGCTATAAACAGCAAATGTTGATGGTTCCAACATTATAACCTCTATAAATATTAAATTGTACAAGTTAATACATGAAATTCCTATAACGCATTGTATTACCTTTTAACATGATAATACGGTGTAGTTTTGAAAAAACTTGTATATAATAAAAGAAAATAAAGACGTAAATATAAAAAAATAACACAAAAAATATAAACAATACAAAACGGTTGACGGACAAGTGAGAAATTAGCGCGAAATATTCGAAAATTATCACGTGATCCGGTGGATATTTTTACAGCGGCTAATTCATGTCTCCATCTTTTTTCAATCATATATACCTTGCTTATTCTTGGTCAAAACGCGTATCTGCGCAAATGTCAGTGCAAAACGTGCGGACTCTAAGCCTATGTTTGGATGAAAGTGTGAAAGGAAGATTGCTTTTATTATTATTTATAAGTATTTTCGAATACAATTTTATTATTTATTTTGTAAATAAAACTGAAGACCGCAAAGAGGCCGGTCGCAGATAAGACCACAGGTTCACTTTTCTTTCGGGTACAATTGCAATGCCTATTATATAATACAAAGTATTTATTGCTGTTAGGGTCGCATTGTACAATATCGTTTCTCTATCGTATTATCGTTGTTATCGAAATAAAGGCAATTGTTTCAAAACTATTGCTTGGCGGTGCCACCAACCAGCGTCTAAGTTAATAGGCAGAGGCTTGCGGAGGTACATTGGGGAGACACGCTGTAGCATACAGCGTTGCGTATCTTTATATATTCCTTCAATCAACGATTGTACATTAAACTATAATATTTTTAGATTGAATAGTGACATATAGTCACTATTCAATCTAAATTTTTACGTAAATGTAAGAAACCGAAACGATAACTTAAACCACGCAGACAATAATAAACAACTACCTCCAATCGCATCAAAATTAAAAATATACTTATATTTTACTGATTGCGCTGCGCCGTTTAGTATAGGCTAGGTTTTTACAATTCTGGCCCTGATGAGTACAATACAGCTAAATACAATACGGATTCAGAAAACTTTATTAAAAAAGAATAAGAAATAAATTTCATTTTAAAACATTAGTACATAAAAATTGAGTTATTTGTTGCAGTGATTATAGTTTTTAGATAAGATTTTGACAAGTTTTTATACAAGAGTGTGGCGTGAAATGTTCTTAGCATGATACATAGATGGCGGTCAGAGTATCAAATAGAATAGTTCTTTTAAGCTACGATTTCTTATATTATCTGTAATTGTCATTCATTAATGTACATTTAACAAGTTTTCATCCGATGTTGACGTAAATAACTTTTGTATATTTGTTAAAATATAAAAAGTCGAGTATCGCGTGATAATTAAATGGAAACTAACGGTCTATCTATGGGAAGTCCTTTACGCCCTTTATTAGCAGAAATGTATATGCGTATTTTGAAAAGAACTTTATTCACGAGGAATAGTAAAAACATGAAACAAAATAGTAGGCCAAGTATATAGATGAGATATTCTGTGTATGTGTAGGGGCCGAAATACAAGCAAAAGAAGTAATTAACTAATTTAATGCAATTAGCAAATCTAATTCATAATAGAATTCGAAAATAATAAATTAAATTTCTTTGATATCACAATAAAAAAATTAAACAACAAATTAACATAATGGCATATGCAGAAAACCTACATATACACATACGAGGTAAGCGCCATATGTTCCCGGTATGGCAGGTTTATTCATGTTCAAACGTGTGTTGTATCATAGTTGCACACACACTAAAGTCTACGCTATAAATAATGCAATAGTTATCAATAGAGAAACCCAAATATGCAAGTGGAAAACCCAAAAATATGAGCATAAATATGAAAATCATTTAGTCAAAATATGCAGAAAAATGTTGAAAATATGCAACTAAAAGAATATTTATAATACATAAATTTATTGATTTACTTAAAAATAAACACATTTTAATTTTTCTACATATTGAACTACATTTATTACACAAAGTAGGTTGTCGTTAGTTGTAAAAACAGTAAACTACTAAATGTTTCTCGAAGTTCTCAATTAAAAAAATTTTTCTTCTGGCTGAATATAAAAATTTATAAATGGAAAAACTCCTTTCCACATCAACCGATGTAATAGGGACCTTTTTAAAATTGCTTAATATTACAGGATCCAAATCAATGGATTCGGTAAATTCTCCCTCTAAAATATTAGCTACTTGACTAAGAAACCGAACTCCACAATTTTTTTCCATCACATTTTTGAATTTTTGAAAAATTTTGCTTCTCATTTTGCCTGCGACATTTTGAAAAGCTGCCTCAGATTGTTTTGCTAGTTCTAGTGCTAGTTATTGTTTTAGAAACAAAGCTATAATTGGTTTTTATAAACGAAAGTTGTTTTATTTCTTTGTTTTCGAATAATTGCTTAACATCAGTAAGAGATTGGGGAAGATTCGTCAGACAATTTTGAAATTAGATCTTTTAGTTGACAGAAATTTTCGCAAAGCGGCTTCCAACCAAGTGCCCCATCTTGAAGTGGAAGAGGATTGTTTGGTAGTTTTTCTTTATAGAACTGCGCCCTTGTAGGCGCTTTAAGAAATATTTTTTTCATGTTGGAAATTAAACTATTTACAAGAGAAAAATGTTTCCTAATATCTTCAGCAACCCTATTTAAAGCATGAGCAAGACATGTTACATGTATCAAGTTCGAATAAAGATTTTCAAATTTTGCCCGGCCTTTATCATGGACGGGGGTGCATCTGACAAAATGAGCAAAAAATTATCTCGAGGAACAAGCGTAGAAATAAAGAACGTTGATAGATCCTCTTGAACAAATCTGGCCACTGTGAGTGCATTTGTTTTTTCTAACTCTTTAGAAGCAACGAGGTAAGATTTAGGCAGAATCTCGTCGCTAAGAACACTAATCAATAAATGAGAAATACAACGTCCTCTTGAATCGATGGCTTCATCAATACATATTGCTATGAACTGTGGTTTTTATATTTACTATACCACCGTTCACGACAAATCTATCCAACTAGGATATTCAGTCGGTTTATTTCCAAAAATGGGACTGCTTTCTTCTCAGGGTTCCAATCGGAAACGTGGAAAATAAATAAATATTAGGCGCCACTCAAAATTTTTTTGAGAAATGTTAAAATAATATATCTTTAAGTCACTTATTAAAATGTTTGATGAAAGGTATAAGAAATAATATGCACAATATAAAATTTAAATGAAAATTTAATACAAAATCAAAAAAAAAGAAAAAAAACTCAATCTTTATAGAGTATAAAGATTAATATTGCATCATTAAACAATATTATAAAAGGTAAAAATAACGCACGGAAATGACCGCTACGTGCATTCAAAAACCTCTATGAATACCGAACAAATTAATAATAAACTAAATCACAAAGAATATTTTGAATTTCTCCCCAGAGAACAATATAAATAAACAAACTTGACAGCTCGAACAAAACTCTAAAAACATGCGCACACACATGTCCAAGAAAAATGCCCTTGAAATCCCAACGTGCAAAATTTTACAGTTACTGTTTTTTTTACTTAGAAATGTTAAAAATTCTCTTTGTCATCTATCTCAATTAATTAAGACTAAATCTCAATACAACAATATTAATACAATAGAAATACAATATTCAACTCTTTCAATTTAAAAAGATATCTTTCTTAAAAAAAAATTACTTACGTAAAAAATATATGAGACACGTAGACAAGAAAGCGAAAAAATCAAAAATTACGAGATTAAAAACTCAAAATCAACCCGAATTTACATTACAATAGATAATTATCTATTTTTAAATAAACTGAATTTTCTCATCTAACTGTTAACTTGTGTCTGCCCCTCAATACTTCGCTATCGCTTTAGCATAAAGACGACCTCGAATAAAACTAGTTTTTGCTACAAGCACATGAAATATACATACAATTTCAAAATAATGGTACATACATTTATAATTAAATTTAAAATATGGTTTATTGGGGAAAAAACCATAGCATTTCCCCAAAACTATCTGATGGAAAAGCCTGTACATGTCAAAATCTTTTTCATCATATAGTTTTCCGCACTCGATGAACATCAACAGTTTCGCACACTGTCATTACCGATCCCCGCACTCAGTCGATGCACAATTTCATACTGGATCATCCTCCACGACGTGCACCTGTGAAGCGAACAGCTGCAGAGCACCCATGTAACTTATATCTTCTTATAACGAAATTGCTAACTTGAAATTTGATTCTGCTTATGTCATATTGTGTTTTGACATATTATTTAATATTTGTAAATAGGCCTTGTCCCACACATCGCAGACGAAGAACACTGCAGAGTAAACAGTAGTCGGCGAATAGTTGATATCTTCCTCAACCTCCTGGACATGTGTCACTCACATGGATTTCGTATAAAAGAGAAAAAAAATATTATTTTATAATAATGCTTGTCAATCATCAATACCAATAACCATATCATATAACTTTAATTGCTAATAATTTTCCATTAATTAATTCTTCTCGCATAATAAAACTTTTATTTGATTATCTTAATTTCATAAAACTTCTTTTAACATATTAAAAACTTTCATCCTGTGGGACCTGAAGGATCACCTCATACTCAAAAGCCCCTTCAGCATATTCGCTATTATATTCATTTAGTTCAACATAATTAAATTTACTTTTATAGTTATACAATCTAGATAACGCATCAGCAGTAACATTTAGTACTCCCTTTACAGTGGCGGCTAGCGCATAAGCGCTGCAGTGCTGCAGAGCTCCCAAAAAATTGGGCGGGCGAACCTGTATTAGTTATAACTAGTTTTCTTTTACATAATTTTTCCGACATTTCTGATGTTTATAAAAGCGTAACATATTGCTATGAAAATTCTCCCCCTGTATATCAAAAAATTTGCATATATTTCTACATCACCTGTAGAGGACATCAAACCCTACAATTTGACACCTCAATCATCAAAATCCGACAAGTAGAAACCGAGATATTCGCTTCCGAAATTCCAAATAATATTCAATAGGCGACCAGTGGAATAACCAACCTAATTCGCGCGATCGCTCACTTGTTCCTTATCTGGTCCACACGAGCGAGCGCTCAGAGCTCTGTCAAACACCCGCGCGCACCCCGCTACCCCCGCTGGTGTCTAAAACCAATGCGTCATTTTAGCAGGCCTGGTCGCTGCATTAAATGCAGCGAAATGCAGTGCATTTATTCCAGCGCGGAAGGCGATATGATTCGGTATACGATAGGTCCAACTCGCAACGGGCCATAGGCAACAATATACGTATGGAACGTAATGCGGTGGGCAACGTGTGTACGATGCCTATATTGAGTGACTTTCTTAAAATTTAAATTTATTTTGCAGAATTATTGATTTTTTTACTTTTATCTTTTAGAAAACGTTATTGTTTTTTTATTACTTAAAATTACTTTATATGAAAAATAGTATACCATAAAAGTGTAAACAAAGACAGTATACATTGAAACGAATATTCATTCAATTGTATTGTCATGAAATTGAATTTGTCAATCGGAATGTATAATATCCATTTCTTCCTGCATATTGATTATGCAGCTGATGCTTTCGTAATATGCTCATATTTGTATTTCTACTATTATCGTGATGTTATTATAATACAGATACCAAAATCTCACGTAATATTTCCATCAGCCTTTTATTAACAATAAACAAGTAAAGTACAACTTCGTAGGTCGTCAAACGCTCCAGTCTTCATTATCACTGTATTATACATGAACTGTAGGCTTAGTTTTTCGTAGAAATTGAAGTACGTGTCTGTTCCTTTGTAAAATTATAATAAGGGCAGGGGTTAATTTTATTCTGGCATTTTTAAAAATGCAGAGATCAGTTTTGCGACAGCATTCAGCTAATTACAATCTAAAATAAGCAACATTGTAACGTATTTTGGAATTGTGAATATCCGTAGGTAATAAAAAAAAAAGGAAGTATAGTTTAATTACAACTGTAGCTTCCTCCTGGTTTGAAGGAAGTCGGTATGTATCGACCGAAGTATAAGTTGAAATAATACAAATATGAGCATATTACGAAAGCATCAGCTGCATAATTAATATGCAGGAAGAAATGGATATTATACATTCCTATAACAAAACACTACACCTTATTTGTTTGCTCTAAGTATTAGTATTTTCCGATAAATATAAATATCTATTCATTCTAACAAATTTAACAAGGATTGACAAATTCAATTTCATGACAATACAATTGAATGAATATTCGATTCAATGTATACTGTCTTTGTTTACACTTTTATGGTATACTATTTTTCATATAAAGTAATTTTAAGTAATAAAAAAACAATAACGTTTTCTAAAAGATAAAAGTAAAAAAATCAATAATTCTGCAAAATAAATTTAAATTTTAAGAAAGTCACTCAATATAGGCATCGTACACACGTTGCCACACCGCATTACGTTCCATACGTATATTGTTGCCTATGGCCCGTTGCGAGTTGGACCTATCGGTATTTAATATTTTCGCGACTATTTTTACGGTGCGGCGAGTTTAACGTAAAAACAATAATATTAGAGACTCTTATTTTTTTGTGTGACAATTGACAATCGTTCCAGAAATCCATTACTTCAGTGCGGAAGGCGAAGAAAGCACAATAAGATCGATGGGAGACAACCTCTTACTGCCCGTGCAAGGTAATTTTTTTGTAAAACTTGCAGAACACCCTAAAATTTTTAGCACGAGCCGCCACTGTCCCTTTATATGCCTAATTTCAAAATTATACTCTGACAATAACAAAGCCCAACGATATACTCTATTATTTTTAAACCTTGTACTCAAAAGTAATGTCAACGCAGCATGATCTGTTTCTACTATGAAGTTCTTGCCCAATAAATAAAATCTAAGCTTTTGAACCGCGTGTACTACAGCTAACATTTCTTTTTCGCTAATAGTATATTTAATTTCGTAGCTTTTTAAGATTCGAGATATGAACCATATCGGCTGTTCTGTACCTTCATTATTAATTTGAATTAAAACTCCACTAATAGCGACATCACTTGCATCTACTCTTAATATAAACTGTTTATTAAAATCTGGTAAAATTAAAACTAACTGGTTATAAAAATCTTTCTTTAAATCCTCCAAAGCTTTCATTCTCTCATCATTCCATTTAAATTTCTCATTCTTTTTAAGCATTTCATACAACGGTGCACTTGTTCGTGCCAGGTATGGTATAAAACGTTTATAATAATTAATTATGCCTAAGAACCCTCTCCAGCCTACTTGTATCCACACTGACATATCTACTTATATTATACCCTAGAAGCTTTATTTCATTCTTAAAAAATTCCAACTTCTTAATATTTAGTTTTAATCCCTCACTTACCAACACTTCCATTATCCTTCTTACATGTTCCAGGTGTTCCTGATAATTCCTGCTATAAATTAAAATATCATCTATATAATGTACAACATGATCTTCATGAGGTTCTAATATTTGTTGCATAGCCCTTATTAACGCCGCTGCAGAACTGCTTAATCCATATGGTACAGTCCTAAATTGATATACTTTTCCATTAACCATAAAGCCACAATATTTCCTGGATTCTTTTTCCAATGGCACTAACCAAAAAGCACTCCTCAAATCCAATTTACTATATACTTTTGCATTGCCACATTTCGACAACAATGCTTCTATTGTTATCGAAGTTTCAAATTCTTAATCTAATGTCTCCTGACTTCTTCTTAACCACAACTAACGGATTTACATACCTTGTTTTACCACGTTCAATTATTCCATCTTGTAACATCTTCTTTACTTCCTCTTCTACCTGTTGTTGAATATTCTTAGGAATTGGATAGTTTTTTATTTTAAAAGGTTTTGTCTCATCTACTTCTAACGAATGTCGATAATTTCTGGCAATACTGGGAAACTTGTTTACTAATTCTATATTATTCTTTATTATTAATTTAACTTCTTTTTCATATTCTTCATTACAATCTATTTTTAACAAATCAATATCTTCGATCAATATTTTCAAGAAAAAAACTTGTGTATCTAAGTTTAAATTAAATAACATACAGCTTACTTTTTCATTTATCATTAAGAGGTTTCATATACGTAACATTATTTTGGAAAAAAATCAATCCCATTTGTTCCGGAAATATTTCTCAAACGGATTTGGAACATAGCGTTGCGAAAACGCAATATTGGGACAAATTGTGTAATTGTAGTCATGAGTAATATTCCTGTCTGAACATGCTTTTTCACGTCTGGGGGAAGTTTATTGGGTATCCGTTGTGTGATGCGAGTTTATTCAGTTCATTTACGCTGTGGGATAGAGAAGTTGAAGAAGTTAGAGTTCATAATAGTGTTATCTTGAGGATTACAGAAATATTATACAATGGTAAGTACAACAATTTCTGAAGTATGTGTTGGTCGTTGATGTTGATAATAAAATTATTTTAGAGTCACGTGAAATATCGCGATGATCCTACCAGACCGTTGACTTTGAAAGAACTTGAGGCAATTGTTGAAGATCTTGATCTGAATGAGGAAATTGATGTTTGTTATATACCACTCGACGTCGATGATATAACGGAAGAGGAGGACATTGATGATAATGTTATCGGTGGAGTAGAAAATTTGCATGTAGGTATAGGGGGAACTGTTGAGATAGTGTGTCCGAATAACGAAATTGAGATAGAGGATGGTATACATCATGAGGCAGCTTTATCTACACCAAGCAAAACGGCAAGAATTGAAGACATTATTTGATGTAAATGCCCGTTGACTACGAGGAAGATGCTACGTCAAATGAGGAAGGGAATGTACAGAATATTGTTGAGGCGCAACATGGAAAGTCTGTGCTTGATTTATTTATGCAAATGTTTGATAAAAATGTTGGCCAGCTTATTATTTCAAACTCCATAAAATATGCGAGAGATAATAACCGTACTCAATTCGCCTTAGATCAAAATGATCTAGAAATTTTTTTGGGAATATTGATTTTGAATGGGTATCACACTCTTCCACAGGTAAAACTTTACTGGTAATCTGATGAAGATAAAGGTGTTCAATTTGTGAAAAATGCGATGTCTCGAAACAGATTTCTCGACATAAAGCAGAACATTCATCTTGCAGATAACAATCAATTAGACAAGGCAGACAAATTTGCCAAAGTAAGATCGCTGGTTGATCTCTTGAACAGCAATTTCTTGAAGTATGGTGTTTTTAGACATCACTTATCAATTGATGAGCAAATGGTACCCTACTTCGGCCGCCATTCAGCGAAATTGTTTTTGAAACGGAAGCCGGTACGTTTCGGGTTCAAAATGTGGTGCCTGGCATCTAGCGATGGGTATTTATATCAATTTATACCTTATGCTGGAAAAACTGGTGAAAATGCCAAAAGAGAATTTGGTTTAGGTGAAACAGTGGTCATCAATCTTTTGAACGTATTAGAAAATAAGTCGACTCATAAGGTATACTTTGATAACTTTTTTTTACGAGCTACAAGCTATTAGTTCATCTGAAACGTCAAGGATACTTTGCTACTGGAACTGTACGTGAGAACAGAATGCTGAAATGCCCTTTAGAGACTTGTAAGTCTATAGGAAAAAAACCTCGTGGTACAATGGATTCTAGTTACGATCACGTAAATGAAATAAGCGTGGTCCGTTGGAATGACAATTCTGTGGTTACAGTAGCAACGAATTGTGAGTCTGCACTGCCTAATGTGTTTGTGAAGCAGTACAATCGTAGAGAACAAAAAGACATCTCTCTACCACAACCAAATATGATTGCCAAATATAACAAATATATGGGAGGCGTTGATCTACACGATAACGCAGTTGCAAATTACCGAATCAATATTCGTGGAAAAATATGGTGGTGGCCGTTATTTATAAATATGTTATATTCTACTGTGGTGAATGCTTGGAAACTGCACAGACTTGTATACACAGAGAAACCCATTTTGCAGCTCGATTTCAGGTCTGAACTTGTACGAAGCCTCATTAGTGCTAACAAATGTAAAACACAATCTGTTCGAGGAGGTGGTTCCAGTGCGTCTCATCATCCAGTGGACGTTTAGATAATGTGGGTCACCTAATTGAAGGAAATCGTGAAAATTGGGGGAGACGTAGAGTATGCAAAAGTACAACCGTATTTATGTGTGATAAATGAGGAGTTCCATTTCATTCACACTGCTTCAAAGACTACCATAATTAATAATTATATTATTTTTTGGTGCATATAGTCCCATTGTTGCGTTAACGCAACGCAAAAAAAAATATAAGAATCAATGGTTTGTCTTTTTTTTTTACTTTAAAGGATGTTTATAAATACCTAAATAAAAGTTTATTCCTTAAAGAATTTGCGTTTCCCTTGATTTGTCTAATAGTGGTCCTAAATGGGTTAATGCAACTTTTTGAGGGGAAAACATCAAATTATTTTTATAAGTGTATAAAACAATTAATTTATCGTTGTAATAAATGCATTGAAATTATTGGAAACTAATCAGTGGCTTACCTCGTATAATAATACATACTTTTGCATTGTTTAATACCTTTAAATCATGTGGAATACAACAAAAGAAAAATATGATTAAAACTATAACACAAATAAACGGTTATAATTCCAAAATAATATAGATAATATTATAAAACAAACAAAGAAAGCAACTACCAAATAATCCTTACCCACTAATCAAAGAAACAAATAACATTAAATTGTACATCGTAAATTACATATCGTTAATAATCATATATAAACAAAAACAAATTTAGAAATTTTGATAAATCTGGTGTATACTAAATAAATTGTAAAGATTGTCAGGGTAGGGCAATGCATTACTGGACACTGTAGGAGTATGTGTGGAATTAGTACATATAATGGTGTCCCATTAAGACCGCCTATTTTGAAATTTGAAAAATACGCATTGTTTATTTGAACAGTTCTGATGTTTTTATTGTAATAAAGAGTGTAGACATAGAGGTTATACTCGTATATGGAACACGTCCTACAAATGGCCGCCTTCTGACTGATTGCACTCGTTGGTCCCTTTGAAGAAATTTTCGATGACATTTTGGCATAGTGCCGGCTGAATTTCATAAATCTAGTCTGTCAATCTAGTCAGTCTAATCTTATCTTTCAGTTCAGAAATTGTTCTTGGGTTAATGGCATACACCTTTCCTTTCAAAAAAAAACAACCAAAGAAAGAAGTTCAACGGCGTCAAATCGCATGATTTTGGTGGCCAATTCACATCGTCGCCACGCGAGATAACTCTCCTTCAAATTTCGTCTTCAAAAATTCCATTGTTTCGTTCGCTGTGTGGCAGCTTGCGTCATTCTGTTGAAAACATATGTCATTTCACGGTAATGAACGCCGTTGACGATGATCGCATTGCCAACCGCCATCTCGATGAAAAACGATCCAATCATCCCACCAACCCTAACAGCCCAAACAGTGGCTCACGGTGGATGCATGGGAGGTTGAAGGATCACTCTAGGATCCTCAGTTCCCCATTCTGTGAACGTTCGGCTCTGCGCATGGTCTTCTGGCTTTAAATGTTGTGTCAACTGAATCTTGTAAGCATGCAAATAAAGATCTTTAGTCAAAATTCACTGTAAAATGCTTCATGAAAGTCTCAATTGCAGAGTACGATGGAGAATTGCGGTGAAAGGATTCTGCTCAACACTCTCATTAACTGCTGCATTGTTTTCATTAGATCAAGCTGCACCAACCCGTACATGTCTTTTCTGGGTTTAAACTGAGCCAATCGCCTCAAATTTGGTGCGTTATGGTGACCGAAAAATCCACGACGTTGTCGAACCGTCTTCGCAAAACTCATCATTTCGGTAGTGGATTTTCACAATTTCTATGCGTTGTGCGTCCATGACTAAATCTCGATGGCCACACATGACAGCTGTCAAATAACAACGCTATGCGATCGACACAAAAAAATGGTGCCAAATTCAAAATAGGCGGTGTTAATGGAACAGCCGTTATAATTAGTTTGATTTATAGGAGGTTAATAGAGCGTATTAAGTTGGACGAAACACATTATCTATTTCAAGCTATATGATTTATTCACTTTTGATTTAAGTTAATACTGCAGTTACTTGTATTTAAAGTATTTTTCTTTCAGGTGAACGGTTATTGGTTTTATTAATTGCAATATGTGAATGTATGTATGGTGACTTCAGCGTTGGTGAATCTAAATTTCAGGAAATGTTTACATTACGTCAAAAATGGGCCAGGCCGATCACCGAGTTCTGTAAAGTACTGTTGAAGAAAAATCAAGTCGACGAAGCCAAATTATTCTTGCAACCGTTTTTAAAGGAGCACCCAATAAAATATAAAATACGTCGAATAGTCAGACGGTTAAACTCCGAGTACAAAGTGAATTTATGGTAGAAGTAATTTTATGTTTAATTAAATGGTTTAAAATTGTTACTAATTTTATTATTGATAGTATCTTATATCAAGCGACCATGATAATTTGTAATCGAGTCATTCATGACTTTGAGTCCGTATGTCTTTTCCAATTGTAACTCGAACCACTGTTGCATAGTTTAAATTTAATGTCAGTTGTAAATAACTAACTTCTGTTTATTCTAGTGCTGTTTTGCATGGTGAAACTATAATCTTTGCATAAAATCAGTTGTTTTAAGAACTTTTTTCGTGCTAAAAAATGGGATTTTCGATGGAACACAAATGATGGTTGAGTCATATTTTCGAAACGGTCAAAAAATTGACGGCGTGTGGCAGTATTCTATTCAAGACGCATGGATTGAATTTCGAGAGGAGTTTCCCAATAATATTGTCGATTATGTTCATTTTTGACATACATTAGAGTTGTGTTACCAAGTTTCGGGAAATATCTACAAAGAAAACTGGGAAGCGGTAGGCGTAAAGTGAACGAACGCCTGAAAATATTGCCATTATCCAACACGTAATGGAGGAAGCTCCTACAACATACATTTAACATTTGGCAGAGCAAGTGGAAATATCATATGGCACATGTCAAGCAATACTAAAAAAAAAAGATTTGGCACTACATCTCCATATCGCTTAACATTTGTGCAAGAACTGCATGCAGATGATTTTCCACTATGAGCTGAATATTGTCATTGGTTTTTGAATACGTTTGATGATGGTTTATTGAAGAAAACATTCTTTACAGATGAAGCATGGCTTCATTTGTGTGGATATGTTAATTCACAAAACATGAGGATTTGGAGAACTGAAAATCCCCATGTTTATGTTGAGGCCCATCTACACCCCACCAAAAAATTGGTGTTTCAATTAGCCAACGACATACAATAGAACCATTGTTTTTTAAGGTAAATCATGCATTTAGTTATAATATCAACTTTCTAGTCTTTTTAATAATTTTTCAAGTAGTCTAGCAGCAGTTAGATATTAACTAGTGATTTTGGAACTTTTTATAAATCAATTTCATAATGATGAATTGGTCCTTAGCCATTTTCAACAAGATGGAGCCACCGCACATCCAGCTAGGACTACAAAAACCATGTTGCGAGAGATATTTCATAACAGACTTATTAGTCGGAATACAGAGAATATCTGACCTCCGAAGTCTTGCGATCTTACGCCTGCAGATTTATTTTTTGTGACTGCATTTAAAAAATTCTATTTATCGGACACCTCTTTACAATTTAGAAGAGTTAAGGGTAAGAATAACCGAAAAATTTAATGAAATTAATAATATTTCAGATATGTTGCGAAATGTCATCGATAAAGTACGACGAAGGGCTAATTTGTGCTTCCAACAAAATGGAGAACACTTTCAGCATTTATTGTAACAGTTGAATAAAATAAATTAATTTTTCTTGAACATTTACGTATTTTCAACAATAAAATCTTATTTTATACTCTTGTTGCCATCATTTTAGCTTTCGACTGACATTTTATTTGACGTTTGTAATGTAAGTGCAGTTCAAGTAACGACATATAATTTCGTATTCGAGAATGACTCGATTACAAACTATCTTTATCGCTTGATACATATTTACGATGTAACGTAGAACATGAAAAAATTAACAAAGGTTTAAGACAAAAATTAATTTTTCAATATTGAATTATTTTGAATCATATTTATGTTTCTGCAGTTTCTTCCTGAAATAATATATAATAAAATATTTAACTCTGGAACACTACCCGGGGTACAGGCATAACTAAATAGAATGCAAACTCCGATAGAAAATTTTTGTACAATTTTTGCTCCCATTATGATGTAACTCCGAAATAAATAACAAGCCCGCGCTATTTGAATATTATATTATATGTGTATATTCCTATATTCATTTTATTTAGAGTATGTAATTTCGAAACGTCAAATTATCATACAAATTTTTTACTAAATAAAATTTTTATAAAAATTTCAAATGTTTCGAAATTACATACTCTTTGTTATATTCCAAGCTTTGGCAAATTTATTTGTGACTTACTTAAGTATATGAAAAAACAAAATATACTAATTAAATTATTTATTTATAAATATTTCATATTCAATATTTACATATTATTATCAAGAATAAATGTACGAGTCTATTTCAACTTTAAATATTTCCTTCTGCAGGCTTGTTAAATGCATATTCATAATTTCTGGCATCTTTTCCATATAAAACATTATTAGTTCCATTGCAGTAATTAAACAATACCAATTTTACAAATTTATTAATCAAATGTGATTTTATATCTTCCTTATGTTTATTACACTTTAGAAATTGAAAAGTTGTGTTATTTATTATAGTTTTTTTCCAGTACTGCGAGAATTTCCTTTTTTAAACACATCAATGGCAATATTGAACATGTAATATAATATATCTTTAATGCTTTTATAGAAATCATTGCTACAATAATTTAATCTCACAGTTTCGTCTAATTCTTTGCATTGTAATAAATGCTGTGGATGGGTTTTGGTTCACTTGTAATAGTAGATTTAGATTCTTCACAATTTCTAATTTTTGAATGAATGAACGAACTTGGAAACAAAACCATTTACTATAACCAACACTACTCACATCAATATCACGTGTAATATAATCTATATTACTTTGTCGCTCCACAATGTCAATATTTATTACATCTCTATTTATATCTACTTCTTGACTTGGAAAAGAATGTAGGGGGGTCAAGAGAAAGTTCCCTGAATCATCTGCCTCATAATTGAAACCCACAGAATGTATTGAAACAATGTTATTCACAAGCAGGTTTTTAAAGTATTGGCAAATGTACAAAAGTCGGGTCGACCACCATGTTGTCTGATCTGCCCAAAATAATTTTCGAGTGGATCCTGGTTAAATGTTCTCGGTAAAAATTATTTAAAACCAAGTCTAGACAAATTATTTTTTAGTAAGATAAAATTTTTTAAAGTAAAAACGAAGTTTTTTTAAGGATGGTGGAACTGTCCTCTCTCTACTATTTTTACTCATAAACTGTATCTGTGCGAGTGAAAATAGCTTTTGACTAAAAGCGTAAAAGTCGCGATTTTTCGGAAACTCCGCATCTTAAACTATTACCACTAATTGGATATTTAATCCAGCCATTTACGCTATCGAACACATCGTTAAAAACTGGCTATATATTTGCATTATGAATGCTATTGTGGTCCATAGATATTGTACCATCCAAGGTTTTACTTCCTAAAATAAGAGACTATTTTTAAATGCTACAACAATGTTTATAAAAAAATACCATCTTGACTCATTCGGGATATACCAGCGGCAATAGATGTGCTAAAAACTCTAGTCCAGTATGATACTTTAATTTTTTTAATTTTGTTTGGCAGTACATGGAAATCTGTGACTGTTCATTATTCTAAACCTGCAAGGAGAGTCAATTGTATATACTTTTATGATATCTGTCCATTATGCCAAACAAACCTCGTTTTGGTTGCACGCTCACAAAATTTATAAAAATTTGGTTGCTTCCATTTCTTTCTTATACCTCGAAGCATAAATACCTGAACGTGATCTGCTATGCTTGGACTACGTTGCTTTCTTGTATCTACAAACCCATCTATGGTATCAGTTTTCATGTTCCAACACAAATGTGGTTGAATTGTCATTTCGTCGAATATTAAAATACTTGTCGAGTGGTTTCAGTATTCTGCTGCTTTCTTTTAATATTCAGTAGTGATTTATATGAAATTACAATTTATTCACAAAGACTGAAATCCTCCCTTTTGTGCCTGGTACAAACAGTTTCTCAAACTCCTTTTTGGGACGCGGAAATCTATGACAAAGGGACGTCGTATCTGAACAACCGGGAACTACACACGAATATAATCTTCCCATAACTAAAAATAATGTTTGAGTATAGGCATACATGGAGGTAATGTTGTACAATTCTTACCTTCAAAATATTTTTGTTTTATATCTATATAACAATACTAACACCTAATATAACCTCGACAAAATGGAAATAAACGACATAGAAAATAAAAAATGGCGTTTTACAATCATTTTCTTGATTTTGTATGACAGGCATATGACATCACCTGCCTACTGAACTTGTTCTACAAACAACATATTTAAAATGTTACATATAAAATAGTTACTCGTCTGCCATGTATGACGTAGCTCACAACTAATATTTTTGAAACATTGTACAAATTCAGCCTATTTAAGTGGACACACCTTGGGCATACCCCAGTCTTCCCCGAAACTTTTGTTATTTATCGACAGATGGCAGCACAATATTGTGCCTGCTAATCTCTTATAACAGGTGTTCAGAAACATTCGAAGTCAAGTGGGCTCTGAACAAAAAATCGTATATCTTTACTTAAGTATCTGATTTGTAATAATTATTAAATGTCAACTGTTGTCTGTCAAAAATCAAATTATCTCAGACATGACTTCATATTTTCAAGGACTACTTTGACTTCGAATGTTTCTGAACACCCGTTATCTTTTATCAGTTGATTTGTTACAGTCGTTAGTTATACTTTTTTGTTCGATGTAAAAACTCTGGGGTACAGGTGTGCCTCTGGGTAGTATTAGTGTGACAAGTTTATAATTTTATCAAGTCAGACGGTTATGTTTATTTATTATTATATTACATTTTATATAGTTAAGGTGTTTTTTAGCGTTCAGTATGGCATATTGCTCTTCTAGACCACTTCCTCAAAAAGAAATATAGGAGATCATTGAAAAATTTGTCTGATTTAGAAGCAGACGATAAATCAGATATTTCAGAAGAAGATGTAGTAACAGAAGACTTTTAGAAATGACTTTAAAAGCGATTCTGACGACGAAGAAGATTTTAATTTGGCCCTATCCTGCCTTCAACAAAAATTAGAAGCAAAATGAAGTGATATAGCTGGAACATGCAGCAGTTTGATAGAATGTAAAAATATGAACAAGAAATATCAGCACAAAGTAATGAAGAACAATCTGCAAATGTTTGACATACAGAAAGACAACGTATATTTGGAAATTGACGATGTACCGACTAAACTACGTGGAAAAAACGGGTTCAAGTGGAGCAGTAAACCAAGAAAAAAGTAATTTCAAACTACTGCTCGACATTTAGTTTTATATCTTACTGGAAATAAAGGATCTGCTCGTGATGTGTCTAGTGGGCTTGAATCATGGTCTTTGTTTTTCACGGAAGATATTTTGGACTCCATAGTTACGAAAGAAATATGCATGCGATCGCCCCAATGATGATGAACATGTAGCAAACACAAGCGTGCGTCCATGCTGGACCAGCGATACCAATTTAATCAAAATTAGAGCTTTATGTGGTCTGTTCTATACGCTAGTGTAATGAATATGAACGCTGTTACTACAAAAGAACTTTTCGACAAAAATACAGGAATCTCCTTTTTGTGCAACCATAAGTGAGGCTCGATTCAGTTTTTTAATAAATTGTCTCCGATTTGATAATACGAACACCAGGGCAGATCGGCGAAATAATGATTGTTTTGCACCATTCCGTGATTTGTTTGAGGCTATTATTTCTATGGTATATTCCAAAAAGAGAGAGACAAATTTCTGAACAGACCCCCAGCCCTAATTAGAACCTATAAATTAATTTTATGCGGTAAATTTAACTTTTAAGATCTGTCTGAATTATGAAATCTGCAGCAAATTAAATTGTATAAGGATTGTTCAGGGATAAATCCACAGTTGAGACAGCAGAATGGTATATGTAGTAATTCCAATTAAAACAGATTAACAAGTGAATAACAAAAATATAAATATCTTATAAACTATTTGAAGATTGTTGAATTCAGTCTGACGTTGGCGAAGAAATGTTATCATCACACCACTGTCGTCTCCAAGCGAAATTATGAATGGTTCTATATCTTCATCGATAATTTCGTCAATATCTTTCATCCGACCTTCTTCTTTAATAACATGATTTATGCATTTTTGCCAAGTTGTTGCAATTACATTATTGATAGCATTATGTAAAAGTTGCTTAACTTCATTTAATTTTGAAGTTCTACTTTTTGCAGCTATCTCATTTTTTATTTGCGCCAACACAAGTTCAATCGGATTCAACTCGTAGTGGTATGGAGGTAAACGAAGAACAGTCTTGTTTTTTGACTTCGCAATTTCATCGATTTCATATGAATTGTATTTACTTTTGACCATATTCCACCATATTTGACCAAGTTCAACAATTCTGCTCCTCATACTCTATCCCCTTATTTCGTAACCAATTTTGTATGTCTGCTTTTCTCCACAATGTTGTTGGTGTCTTTTCAGTCTTGCGGCTATGATACGGTGCATTATCCATCCCTACGACAGCATTTTCTGGCAGATAAGGTAATATATTAGAAAACCAATCCTCAAACACTGGCATTCATTTCCTCATGATAATCAGAGGTTTTCTTCTCCTCAAATAGTAACAAACCATTTTCGATGAAACCATCCGAACTGCCAATATGTAATATTATCAGGCGACGTCCCTTACCAGAAGGATTTTTTAATCCTGTTGTAAGTCCTTTCACGAAGGCCTGTCTATGGCTGAAAACACTTGTGTCCATCCATATCTTCTGCACTGTATGGCCGTCATTCAACCAGATTTCATCTATATAGAAAATTGGTCTATTCTGGGATCTGTATAATGAAATATCTTTCAGATATTATCGTCTCCATCTTACGATATCATCTCTCTCAGTAAGAACACTGTTTCTGCCACGTTTAAGGTATCTGTAATATTTAGCACAGTTATAACGGGTGTTCAGAAACATTCGAAATCAAGTGGGCTCTGAACAAAAAATCGTATATCTTCACTTAAGTATCTGATTTGTAATAATTATTAAATGTCAACTATTGTCTGTCAAAAATTGTCAGAATCTAATATCGAAGATACTAATTTGATAACCTATAAAATTGTATTAAGTAAAAGTATCAATCTATCTCAGACATGACTTCATATTTTCAAGGACTACTTTGACATCGAATGTTTCTGAACACCCGTTATTTAGATATATAAATATACCTACTATAAATATTCTCACTTAAAATTTAGTTGCTTCATTAAGCGGTACAATGTTGAGCGATTCATATTTGGCAGTTCGTTGTTATTATTTATTTGAGCCAGCACTTTATCTAGCGTGGGCAGTTCATTTTGTCGAAACATGTTGTGAACAATTTGACGAACAACAGTTTTGACAGCCTCATCAAAACATTCCAGTACAGAATGTCTACCAGTTATCTTTTTTGGCTCTGAAGTTTTCCCTGTTTTCTTGTATTCGTTGATAATCCGATATACTATCGGTCATGAAATTCCTACCATCATATCTTGTAAGACGGGGATATGTTATATATGTAACATATATAACATGCAACATATAATATGTTGCACTCTATAAAGTTACCTAGTACTTGTAAAATCTGCTTAATCATATCACCTTTTCTCATGCCGGGTGTATCCGTCACAAGTTGTTTATAAGCATTTATTGCTGTTTGCTTTTCAGCACTACTCACATGACTTGCTTTCTGTCGTTTCCTTGGAGGAGAACACACATTTGTGCTTTTAGCAGCACTGGTGCTAGGTTGTGCATCCATATCAACAGTTACAAAATTATAATTTTTCAAGAACTGAAATTCTCTTATTACTTATTACTTATATAATCTATTAATCTTCAAATCGAAGCTATAAAAAGACATAATCTACACCGCAAAATAGTTAAAGTAATATAATAATGATATTAACTTAATAATATGGTAACAAAACTCTAGAAACGTAAACGTAATATAAAGATGTCAAAATATTTGACAATTGATGGCAAAAAGCGAATGTTCTACGGTGTTATTTTGCCTTGCTCTAGACCAGTAAGAAACAACAGTGAATGTTATTTTCTTACCAAAACATAGTCAGCCGCACATATGGTATTTTTATTGCGATGTTTTTTTTTGTTGATATCAATAATAACATTTACGTCGAATATGTCGACAACTCTATGGCGCATTTTAATTAATATAATTATAGTTAAATAATTTGAACGTTAAACTTCCTTTAAAATAAAATTCTTAAGTTTATAATAACACCAAAATCGTTAAAAGCTAGCTGTATGTAGCGCGTCCATAGGATACCTGGTTTTTAATAATTTGTTGCTACGGTGCTAAATACCGCTTACATAAAAAAAGAATAAAAAAGAAGGGGAAAAAACTAAGAAGAGAAAAAAGGTGGAAAAGGGGCGCCACCGAATTTGGTACCGCTAGAGTACAAGCCACGCGGCGGGTAAAAGCGCAACCAAGCCGTCCGAAACGAAATCAAAAGAAAAGAGAAGTTTCGAATTCAACTAAGATTACACTTTATTTAAATTGCAATTAGCGACAAAAACAAAATAAAATAAAAGAAATATCTAATATAACTATAAATCTTATCAGACGCGATGTCTATAAAAATGCATATAAATATAAAATCATAAGCCAGATCTATTGGGCAGACCTGGTATATGTCTGGAGGTTTTTGTTATATTTTAAAAATACAGTGAAATCTGGTTATAGCGATTCCGCTTATAAGCACCAGTCGGATACAACAGCGAAATACCTAACACATGTTTGGAATTATATGTATATCAATGCAGAAATACTTCGGTTATAATGACGTCGCTAATAGCGGCGAATCCGACTATAACAGCGAGCATTGTTTGTTTAACTAACACCATCCTTTGAGTATAGCGACGATCGGAACAACGTGGACCGAACCTACTCAATAAAAACTGGGAATTACCGGCTTGTCTATGTATGTATTTTGTAAAACGAACGTTAAAGTACTATTCAGTTACACTAGTTTTGTGGATTGAAGTCGTTTATTTTGTAAGGGTCATAATATTTTGAAATGTCTTCTACACTGACATTAAAGCGTAAAAGCATATCTATAGAAGAAAAGGGTGCTATAATAGCAAGAACGGAAAACGGTGAAACTAACGCTAAGTTAGCTCTAGAATTTGGTGTTTCGCATTCAACGATATCAACAATATGGAAAAATAGAGCAAAAATAACAGACGCTTTTAATAGCAAAGCCCTTAGATTGAAAAAACTTAGAAACACACAGCACGATGACTTGGATAAGTCTTTATTGGAATGGTTTAAAATTCAAAGAAGCAGAAATGTTCCAATAACCGGACCGATTTTAAGACAAACGGCTAATGAATTTGCCCTACTGCTGGGCAAGAGTGATTTCCATTGTTCCGAAGGTTGGATCAATCAATTTAAAGTGCGTCATAATATCGTTTTCGGAAAAATATCAGGGGAAGTGGCAAGTGTACCGGCTGGTGTTCCTGAATCGTGGTTGCAGACTGTGTTTCCCGAAATTAGAAAAGGATATACCGATGATGAAATTTTTAATGCGGATGAGACTGGATTATTTTATAAAATGACGTATAATAAGACAATGAAGTTTAAAGGGGATAAGTGTATAGGAGGTAAAATGTCGAAAGAAAGGATCACTGTCATGGTGGCTGCAAATATGACAGGAAGTGAAAAGAGCAAACTACTCGTCATAGGGAACGCCAAGCGACCACGATGTTTTAAAAACATTACAGATAAGAACCTACCTGTTATTTATGAACACAATAGAAGAGCCTGGATGACTTCAGAACTGTTCACCAAGTTTGTTTGTGATTGGGACAATAAACTTAAACAATCTGGTAAGAAAATTTTGTTAATTGTAGATAACTGTCCCGCTCACCCACGAATTGAAACTTTAAAAGCTATTAAATTGTGTTTTTTACCACCAAATTGTACTTCGGTATTACAGCCGATGGACCAAGGTGCAATTAACTCGTTGAAGGCACATTACCGCAAATTGCAAATAACAGAAATTGTTAAAAATATAGAACTTAAGAGAGAATGTGGGATTACACTCTTGAATGCTATATTTATGATATCTGCTACATGGGAAACGGTATCCGCCAAAAGATTTAGAAGCTGCTTCTCACATGCGGGATTTATTACACCAAACACTGAAAATTATAATTTAGTAGAAGAAGACAGATTTGATGAAGAAGACTACATTACGTTAGCTCAACTAGTTACTTGTACAACTGGCCAAACAATTACCAGTGATGAAGTACTAGAATTTGTTAACATCGATAAAGACTTAGAAACATGCAATAGTTTAAATGAATCAGATGTTGTGAAATATTTGTTTAGTGATGCAAGTGAAGAAATTGAAGAAAATGTAGACGAAGAAGAAAATGTAAAAGGCCCATCTTGTGCAGAAGCTCTCGATGCCGTTATCACTTTAAAAAGATTCTTTATATTTAGTAGTACAAGTGATAACAAATTGTCAAAGAGTATTGCCATTCTCGATAATAAAATTCAGCATTTATATTGTCAAATGTAATAAGCAGAGTCAAATTACAGACTTTTTTCCAGCAAATTAGTGTAACTTTATATGTTTTAATTATTGTATTAATAAAATTATATTCATAAAATATACATGTATGTTCATATGTCTAAATTATTTTATATTTTAAAATTCGTTAAGTTCTTCCGTTTATTACAACCATCGGTTATAACGTCGAGGTTCGCTCGGTCCCCATCGTCGTCGTTATAACCAGATTTCACTGTACACTAATTTAAAAATTACAAAGCTGAATAGTGGAAATAAATTAAACAAATGTTTGCGGTTTTATAATCTTTAAAATAAAGGAATGAATGATTATAATTAATTAAAATGACAAAGAATATAGAAAATGTAAATCTTTATTTTTAAATCCGACATTAAAAAAAACTAGAAAACTAACTTAGCGCAAAATAACAGAAAAACTCAACGAAAAAATCTTATATATTTAATGCAAAAATGTTTTTTTTGTATTCTTCAAATAAATTTAATAGTTTAAATTTAGCAAACCAAATGAAAATAAATAATCAGTGATGCTTTTAAATTAATTAAATAAAATTGATATAATGCTTAGAATTAAGTAGTAACAAAAGGTAAAGAAAAATAATAGGTATAGAGAAAGACTAAATCTGAATATTTCAACACGTATACATTGATTGAATATTAGTTACTAGCTAAATTATTATTTTGATCTTATAAATTACGTACCTAGCGTGTAAAAAAAGACCTTAAATTAACTGAAAGTGATATAGATAAATTAGAGAATGATAAATCAATTCAAACAAAATAGAAAAGCTCTTAGCTTGATTGCCCGTCTCCGTAGTAGGTAATTAGCATTGATTGCTCTGTCTCATTGCGCTTGGTTTTAAGTCCATGCAGAATCTCCTATGGTAGGCCGGAAAAAAAGCAACGTAGATATTTCAACGAACTGGGCTATGGCAGTCATCCATACCAAAAAACCCATCTGTTGGAAGGATGCAAAAAAAACGAATAACAATTAAATAAAATAAATGAGTTTCAAGATTACGTACCAGAATAGTCCTAGTGGTTCTTTTTAACACAACGAAAAGATATCGTCAGTGAGAAATAAATTCCGCTCTCTATACCGTAAAAAATCCTCTGTTCGGGTAATTGATACTTCCAATTAAATTCGTGATACTTAATTAAATCCATGTAGTCAGGAGGGCTACAAAAAAACGATACTCTTCATTAAGAGATAATTAAAGCCCTATAAATAAGCGACCACGATCAGTAACACTACATCTCACCGAAAGATATCTCCACTCGATAATTGAGGTGGGAAGAAAGCCACGAAAAGAAACTAATACGCAATCATTTTTGCAAATATATAGACGTAAACAGATGCACTTACAAGTAGGTTCACAATAAATAGAACAGAATGAAATAAAGAAAGACGCTAGTTTGCGACAAATAAATGAGTGTTTACGAACACGTAACATTGTATACAATTACATATATATATATATATATATATATATATTGTTGTGATACAAGACATACCCTTAGAGCAGCAACTGGAATGGGAAATATAAGTTACTCAACATTATAAATACAAATGTAAACAAGGTTATAAAACGGAGTTAGCAAGTTTTAGTAGTGTCGAAATGTATACGAATTTATATAACGATAATATTACAATCTTAAATTAGTATATTTCTTTTTCTTTCATTAATTTCATTTATTTTATTTTAAATTCATAATTCAAATTTTAGCGCGAAAGTACCAATATTTAAATTCATATACATCTATACATTATATCGACGCTAGTAAGACACGCCCACTAATAGACATCTTCCGTAATGTAAATATTTATCGTGCGCAATTTACAAAAAGTAATATTAAGATTGACATTAAAATTAGGTTAGAATTTGTTAAATAATTTTTAAATCTAGATAATATATTATATATAGTTAAAATCTGTCTTAGAAATTATGTAGTTTTAAAGGCAAAACTTCGAGACTTTTTAAGATACTAAATAAATAGGCTTTGATTAAAAAACAGACGCTATCGGCATCATCTTATGCAAAATTCATAAACGTATAAGACGCATTTTTCGATTTACAATTAGAAATTTCAAAATTTAATCAATTTAAAATATATAAACAGTGTTAAAGTGATAATAGATAACCTGAGAAAAGACTGGTAATAAATTACAAGCGAGATTCTGACAAATAACCGAACTTCTGCGAATAAACGCAAAATAAAGCGTTAAACTATCAATTTCGTTATCAAGTACACGAAAATACCCAAAATATATAACTAAGAAGAACTACAGGTCATTTTCTACTTGGAGGAGTGTTAGATCAAGCAAATACCTCAAACCCAACAGTAATACAAGGCCGTAGAGAGATACTAGCAGATTTGATCCGAGTCCGAAGAAAACTTCGAGAGCGTCATCAAAATTTCCCGCACAAGCCGCCAAAGTCGGAGAGCGTTCGGAGTAACTTACATCAGCAAAACTCAACAACATAGCCGCTTAGAACCTACAAGCAGAACAACAGGTTAACTATATCAACTGAACTAATAAATATCGTCTTTAATTTATTTCTTTAAATATTGAAACACACAAATAAATAAAGATTCTCGAATTTTTTCACCTTTTACCACATATCATTCCAAAAATATAATTTTCCTAAATAATCTACCTATTTTACTCAGTACACATAATTAAAAGGTACTCACCTACGTATTAGAGATTGTTTACATAATTTTAGTCCACATTTATTATAAAATAACAACACACATAACCTTGTCAATTGAACACCTTGTTGTAATACACATATATGGTTCACATTCCACTTAAACTTTTATATTTGTACATGTTATTACAGTTTTCTACTTTTAATGCTAAATATATTTTGTTTATAATTATATAGATCTTTTATTGATGTAGATCCAGTTGTAGAAGTTATTTCTTTTGATAATTATTTATTTATATTACTTACAAGGAAGCAACTACTTTTAGTCACGACGAGCCTGAGATATATCATTTATTTAAACTTATTTACACAGTTTTCATGCACCCTGAGACTAGTTGGCACGCAGAAACAGAGATTGCGTACATTGAGAAGTGTATCATATTTAATAAGGCGCCCAATTATTATTTTTAAAATTTATTTAACTAATCACTTCTCGCTTAACGTAAATGCTATTCTTTTAATATATAACAGCATCCCTGACTATTTAACATTTGGCACCAAACGTGGCGGCAATTTATCATACCACCCCCTGACTATTTAACAATATATATACAGTAAATATCGTTTATAACGACGTTGAAGGGACCAACGAAATTCGGTCGTTATAAGAGTAGGTCGCTATATCCAAATACCAAATTATTATATAAACACATTTTATTTATCTTAGAAAATACACTTAAACAACGAAAACAATATTCTAGTTTTATAAAATACAAATAAAAAAAACATTTCCTTCTCAACTTATTTTACTAACAATTTAACACATATGTATATAATAATACATAGGCACGGACTGCATTGTACATACATACATACGTACATACATATTTAAATTTTAATAAAAAAATCTGTCATTTTGGTTTGTTGTAATTTTTTGTTTTCTAAGAAGTGTTTTTCAATAATTTTTTCCAAATGGAACAATGCAGAATCTGTTTTAGCATCTTTCAAATTTTGATTAAATGTGAAAAAATACTGAGTCATTTCAACTGCTGAAAATGCTTCCTTTATAGTAGGTGGTTGAAATTCCGTAGTTTCGTCCATTGCCACTTCATCGTTGTTTATTTCTAACTTCAAGTTTGCACTGGACACAGCTAAAATTGCATCTTCTGTCATATCTTCCTCCGTTTCGAGTTCTTCATCAACATTTGAAAAATTATCCCAACCCTCTTGTGTTGGCAGGTTAACTACAGGTAAACTGCGGACCCATTCAGTTAAAGGTAAGTTATCTTCTTCCGTATCATTTTGTAGTCGAAGCCACTCAGAAAAGGGTAAATTATCGTCATCAAAAGAGTTTTCTGCTGTGTGTAAATTAAACCCTGCATGTGCAAAGGAATTTGCTATTGTCTGTTGAGAAACGCGATCCCAAGCTTTGGAAAGTAGAAAAATAGCC
This sequence comes from Melolontha melolontha, assembly GCA_935421215.2. Taxonomy (NCBI): domain Eukaryota; kingdom Metazoa; phylum Arthropoda; class Insecta; order Coleoptera; family Scarabaeidae; genus Melolontha; species Melolontha melolontha. The sequence continues at coordinate 94,361,611 of OW285238.1, read as the reverse complement.
ATCCTGCAGGATATCTAGTTTTTGAGGAACACCATTCTCGTCAATGTCTTTTAAAAGCTTTATAATTTGAAGTTTTCTAAAATGTGTCTTTAGGGACTCTAGTCCATCGGTTGAAGAACTGACGTGGTATTTGGTGGAAGGAAGGCAAGTTTTATAGCTTTTAAGTTTTGAATATTTGGATGAGCTGGACAGTTGTCTAAAAGCAATAGGATTTTCCTTTTTTGCCGAATGAGTTATTGTCCCATCGTACAATTATTGTTTCAAATAATGCTGATGTCATCCATGCTCTTTGGTTATTTTCATATTCAACAGGTAAAGATTTTATATTTTTAAAGCATCGAGGATGCTTAGCTTTGCGAATAACCACAAGTTTCATTTTTTACGATCCAGCTGCTACAAGAACAGTCAATCTATCCTGACTCAGTTTACCACCAATACATTTTTCCCCTTTAAATTTCATCGTTTTGTCTGGCATCATTCTGAAAAATAAACCAGTCTCATCTGCGTTGAATATTTCTTCGTCTGTATATTCTTTTCTTAAATTTGGCCACACTGTATTTAACCAGTCGTCACAAGTCCCTTTAGGTACATCTATTGCTTCGCCACATATTTTACCAAAAACAATATTGTGTCTTTTTTGGGATCGTTGATTCCATCCAACTGTGCATTTATCTTGGTGGGGAGCTTTTATGGATAAGTTGCATTGCATCCATGGTTTAAAATCTTCTAACCCTAATCGTCGAGGAAAATCATTTGCTTTCTCTTGCAATATCGGACCGCTAATAGGAATGTTGTGGCTCCTCTGAATTTTGAACCATTCATATAGGGCCTCGTCTATTCTATACGCGTTACAAGATCTGATCTTTTTCGTTTGTAATGATGAAGATCTATTAATTAAATCCTCTATTTTATTCCGATTTTTCCGTCCAAATCGTGGAGATTGTTGAATGCGCCACCTAAATAAACAAGGATAATATTAGTATGCATGTTATTCTCATAGAAATCAAACAAAACTTACCTTATATTCTTTAGCAACATTAATATTAGAATTTCCAGCCTCCAAGCGCCTAATAATTGATGCTTTTTCTTCAATTGTAAACGCCTTTCGTTTCGCCATATCGACGTCGACAACGTACCTTCAATTCCTAGATAACTACTGAATAAATACGTTTATCTGTCGCATTTCGCCTTGCCTTTTCATAACGCTGTAATTCACCTAGCCAATTCGAAACTTCCCCACAGTTTTCTTACTATGCGACGTGTCCGTCGTTATAAAAGATAATTTGATCCAAATTTCAAGCTATTTTTCGTCGTTATATTAGTTTCGTCGTAATATCCGATGTCGTTATAACCGATAGGTTTCGCGTTTAGAAAGCATTGCTTCTGGCCAGGACCTTGGAATTTCGACGCAATAACCGATATGTCGTTATATCAGATGTCGTTATAAACGATATTTACTGTATATATATATATTGTAGTGGTTCAACCAGCACACTTATTCCAGCACTACAATAAGAAATTCAGATTACAACATATAATTAACCCCTGTATAAATATTGAATTGGTGGACGTAATTTGTGAAATTAGTTTCGAGATGTATATAAATTAATACGACGATAACTTTAAAATTGATAATTAACTTATTTTGATTTTTAAACTTACTTTTTATATTTATATTTTTCCATTTCAAATTCAAATCATACGCGTAAAATTACAGGTATTTAATTTATCCACATCAAGATTTATATCGAAGTGAGTTAACCACGCCCACTAATTTAAAATTGTCTTGAACCCCGCGAATGCGATTTTTACGGTGCATTTTCAAACTAATCTAACATTGAAAACCACATTATAAACTTTTGTAAATTATTTAATTAATTTTTCAATTATGTTAAAATTAAAATATTATGAAAATTCATATTATATTAGATGCAAATAAAGCATAAACTTAGAGGCTTTTGCCGATATTTAATACAGGCTATGAAAAACAAAAGCCGAAGAAAGCGTCTGATACTAAAATTTTACAACGAATGGCCGCATTTTCTATATCACAAAAAGTTTAATTAAAATTACTATTTAAAAATCAAGTATAGCCTACGAAATCAGTATACATTCAATACCTTGAAATCAGGCCGAACTTTTGAGAGAATAAGTGGACCATGATCACGTCGAATATAATAAATATCGAACGAAGCATCTTTTCGGAATTGGAACTACATCGTACCGATAACTCCAGCATTTGACCGCTACCGACGCAGGGACTTCAATAGGAGCAGCCGAACTTTGATCTATTCCTACAATTGCGAGCCCAGAACATATACCAAAGCCTAGACACAGGAAAAAAAAACAGGTTCCTTCCCAGTTATACCCCATAACACCTAAAACATCATTCAAAAGTCAATATTAAATTTATATCCCAACACAATATCAAACATTGTTTGCATCAAAATATAAAACATGAATTTCTACATTTCTAAACATCAATTTAAATATAACAGGTGGGGCATAGGAATCAAGTGTTTTTGAAATAATAATAAAATTATTAGTTTTTACTCTAAAAAAAAATTATTGGTAGTACAACATAGCTAATAATAAAGCATTTTGAAATATTCAAGTACGGAAAATTACATCTGGCATATGATGTCCGTTTTCATTGATACACTGTTGCAGCCGTTGACGAAAATTGGCCTCCACTCTTTCCAGCATGTCTGTCGATTAGTGAGATTTCATAACGAATCGATTCCTTTAATGCGTCTAACTTACGGGGTTTGGCCTCGTAAACACGTGACTTGAGGTATCCCCATAGATAAAAATCACAAATCGATAACTCGGGAGACCGAGGAGGCCACAAACCGTCACCAAATCTCAAAATTAGACGATTTGGAAGCAGGCGGCGGAGAACAGCCATAGATGCTCTGGCGGTGTGTGCCGTGGCCCCATCTTGCTGTAACCACAAATCTTGAATATCCATACCTCTTCTTAACAATTCAGGTATGAAAAAGTTATTCACCATATGAATGTAACGCGCAGATGTTACTGTAGCGGTGACCCCATTTTCTTCAAAAAAATATGGGCCAATGATGCCAAATTTTCCCACCGCACACCAAACTGTTATCTTAGGACTATGCAATGGCATCTCATGTAACTGTCGTGGATTCTCGTCAGCCCAGTACCGGCAATTTTGTTTATTGACGGCCCCCGTAAGATGGAAATGAGCTTCATCACTCATGAGTAACAACATGTTTTCATTCTCCTGAACAATTTCAAGCATTTGTTGTGCGAAACTCAAGCGTTGGGCGTAATCTCTTACATTTAATTGTTGGGCAACCAGTATTTTGTATGGGTGAAAATGTAAGTCACCATGCAAAATCCGCCGTACAGTGCGATTGCTGATTTGAAGTGCAGCTGAATGTCGACGTGCAGAGCGGCGTGGACTTCGCAGTAATGCTTGTCTCGCCCTTTCAATATTCTCAGGAGTACGCACAGTACGTTGACGACCGGGCGGCTTTCTTTTCATTATTGAACCTACTGTTCGAAGGTTATTGACCCAGCGTAAGATGGTGTCTCGGGCAGGAACAGAGTCATTACGATGGATATTAAATCTTCTGCGAAATTCACGCTGTACTGCAGTCACCGACTCGCCACTTCGAACAAAACAATCATACGCGAACACGCGTTGCTCTAGCGTCCACCTCTCCATGATGGCAAGTGGCAACTGAGAAAGTGAAATGCTTTGAGTCGAGGAATGGATTGTAATAAACCGCGCGCCCCTCCCTTTTCTAATGGCCGAGTACTACCCAAACCAAAAACACTTGGTTCCTATGCCCCACCCTGTATATAACCATTCATTCATTCATAATAATAATTAGACACAAAAGGTAAATTATATATAAGTTAAAAAAAACTTATATATAACATACCTTTTGTGTGTCTAAGTTTAAGTAACTTTTAATATTTATTTGCACTGTTGTATTATTCATAACCTTAACAATAGTTAGTAACACATGTGCACAATTGCATAATTCCGTTTTTTACCGTGTAGTTCAGATAATACTAGTTTATGTACAGTTTCCTTATTCGCACGTAATAATTGTTACAGTTATCTATTTTTATTCTAATAAATTTTTATTACTTTGATTTTGATTCGATCTTTTATTTGAATTGTTTGAATGTTGAGTTTGTGCTTAATTAATATACCATTTACATTGTACCTACGGGATATACAAACAACCGACTTTGATCCTAGAGATATAAATAAAAAATATATAGTACTCAAACTCTACCGCAACTAGTGGGTTATTTAACAGATAGCGTTGGATCAACTAAGAACGTTAAAACTTGGCGCCCAATTTTTAAATTCAAAATCTTCTATATTTAACTTATATTCTTCATTTAATAGTTTTAACGCTCACATTATTCTTAGTTAGTTCCAACAGTCTATGTACCGTACTATTTCAATATATATATATATATATATATATATATATATATTGATGTAGGTCGAGACTACACCTAAGAATGCCTCAGTGAGCAAAAGACGGAATTTTTATGTATAGATGTAAGCTTTAGAATTATAAAAAATATTGAAACTGAATTCTTCATATGTAATATCAATAAAGTTGATTTCGCGTATTTAATTGTTTTAAATTCATTCTCACATTGATTTATTTTATTCTTTTTATTTGTATCAGTCATTTCATTCCGATATCTTGTATTTCCAAAGATATTTCAACTTAATTGATTAAAAATAAATGACGCCATTTATTTAGGCAAAACTGTACAAATTTAAAAAGATAACCGCGGGAATTTTCCCTACTATTAAATTAGCATTATATACAACCATCAACATTCACACGTCAAACATGTATTCACTAATATAAACTAGATAATTTATACTAAGCATAAGTATATTTAAAATGATTAAATTGTCATTTTCATTACAATAAAATGTCGAGACTATATAAATACATACAGTTGGACGAATCAGAAATGTGGATTGAGAAAAAAAAGAAAGTTAGCGTCACTAGAAAATTCTCCATTAAAAACACCTAGACGTATTATAAGTGCCTCTCTGAAAATTAAAAGAAAAAGTATTAATAAATCTAAAAAACCATACGTCGAATCTAGTCAAAACCTTACCAGTACATCCAGTTCCTGTTTAACGCATTCTGCAAGTCCAGACGGTGACCGGTGCCCAAGAAAACGAAAATTGCATTTCGCCGGGAAGCTAGCCGTTCGACCGTACAACAAGCGGGGGACGCTATCCGATCGCCGTTGATTCCTGTAGGCCGCATCCCCGGATCCACCCGCCTGATCCAGCACAATTAGTCCTTATCCAAGTCCACATAAGTATTTTTTTAAAACATCTTACGAATTTTGAAAATGATAAATTAATTTAATGTCGTTAAATAAAACCACTATTGAATTATTCTTTTTAAATGAATATAACCTATGTTTCATATTAAGATTTAGATATTTGAATATAAGTTACGAAGAATACAGTTTCCTGTTAAGTTATTAAATTTAATCTAAGAATTCATTTGTACGTTTAACTTTATTCATGTCACATTTATTATGTTGTATCGTTTAACCTAGATTTTATGCCATATTTATTTCATCACGTGACATGTTATATTTTATATATTCATAATTCAATTAACTTATCCACTTACCTGTTCTTTCTTTGCAATCATTTCATTAAAGTCCGTAATTATAATCCTTATCTCATTCGTTTTATTTTGTAGTTTTGAATATAGAAACACTATTATTAATTGCATTAGCATCAGCTGATTTTGTAAGTGTTCATTGCAGTCACAGAACCTACTATTTAAAAGGCATGTTTTAATGTCTAACAACAAGAGTCTAAGTTCTTCTGTCTAGCCGGACATACACATAACACCAACTATAGCCCACCCGAATATACTTAGAAGAAGTTATTTTTATGAACAGCTGTTTTGGCTATGAATACTTCGATATTAACGAATATGTATCTTTGCATTATGCGCAAATAACAGTTTTGGTGTAATACAACCCCATCTATATGTAATTTTTACTAGCCCACATAATATAGAGATTTATAATTCACATTTAAAACCTTAACTTATTTTTATTTAAACTTTAGATTTTATCATTATAATTATTAATAACACCCTCTCTGGGGTTATTTATATCAATTGTCGCCACAACGTGTAGGGCCTTAGAAAACGTGCTCAATAGAACACAAATTATAAAATAAAACGAGAGAGGATAAAAAATTAAAAACAAAGATAACTGTATTCTAGTTAGATTTATTTAAGATATATAACATTTTTTTTGTAAGTCTGTATTTTGCTTCTCTGTGGTTTTTTCTTATGTGTTAGGACGCTTATTGATACTCAGGAACAGGATTTGTAAGTTTATTTCTAAAAGGGATAATTGTTCTTATAATTAACACTTATACACAAAGTCAAAAAAGTTTAAAACAAAGATAATTTTACGGGATAACAATTTATTCACTCACAATTAATTTACACTTAAAATACCAATATTAAAATATAAACACTGGAATAATTAAATAAAAAGAGACAAGACAAATATAATTTCACAAGAAACAATTTATATACATAAAACTAATTTAATACATAACCATAATACAAGAATATCAATATTTACAATCCTAATAATAAAATGGACAAACGTACCAGGAGCAAGTCAAGGGAAAACCTTGCAGAGAGAGAAGGAGAAACAGATCAGGGTGATTCTGTTACAGTAACTGCTCAACCAGAAACACCAAACGAGGAGGTGCCTCTGACCCTCAATACTTTAACAGCATTTTTCGAAAAACTAGAAACAAATTTTAAACAATTTATAGCAGACAATGACAAAAATATCGAGAAAAATAACGAAAAATTAGAAACTAATTTAACACAAAAATTAGAAACTAATATAAGCCAAATAGAAACGGATTTAGCACTAAAATTAGAAATGAATAATGAAAAACAAGAAGCTTATTTAAAACAAATCATATCCGATAATAATGAGAAATTAAACCAAAAATTAGACGCCAACAATATTAAATTAGATCAACTTAGACAGGACAAAGAAGAAATTAAAGAAGACATAAAAGGTTTGAAAGATAGCCAAACGAAGATGGAAGAAAGAATCCATCATACTCTAGAAGAAAGCGAAATAAAATGTTTGTTAAAAATGGACGAAGCCCTAAATATTCACAACCTACAATGGGCCAAACAATTGGAAAATACTTCGCACGAAATCTACGAAATCACAAATAATAAGATTATAACTGCAAACACAGAAACAAAAACAGAATTGACAAAGTCCTGCAACGAAGCAGCTAAATTAAACAATAAATTAAATGACTTTAATTTAAGTAATGAAATAACTTCGCTAAACTTAAAACAACATTTAACAGACAGTCTTAACACCCAGATGGGGGAACACAGGACATATTACGAACAGGAGATTAACCAGGTTAAAGATAATCTTGATACTATCAAAACTAACCAAGATAAAAACAAAAAGACCTACGAATCCGAACTGAGAACTATGGAAACAAAGTTAAAGAGGTATACTGCGTCTGTCAGTTGTATAAATACTGGAGGTCCAACTATAAAAATAGAGAATCTTACTCATTTTGACGGGGATATAACTCATGTGCACCCCATGCTATACTTGAATGGTATCCTGCGATACTTAACAGATATTCCGGATAACAAACAGAAAATGGACATAATAAGAGTAACATTAAAAGATAGCGCTCAAGAATGGTTTTTACGAATTGAGGACCATTGTAAAGACATCGAACAATTCGTAACTCTCTTCAAAAGAAATTTCTGGGATGAAGCTCAACAAAACCGAGCCAAAATAAGACTATTAACGGGGAAGTATCGAATAGGATCTGTCACTAGAGAAATATACGCCACAAGAATTTATAATCTCTGCAAACACATCGCAGATATGGACGAATCAGTGATAGCAAGACAGCTACTTAATCATTTTATCTATTCAGATACACAAGCGATTATATGTCAGCGACCTTTCCCTCCATCGCAACGAAACGCCAACAATAATCAGCATAACACACCTAATAACCGCCCTTACAATAACAATTCTTATCCAACCCAAAATCAACCATCTAGACAGCACCAATCTCAAAACAACCGTCCGCATTATTCACAACAACCAGCCCCTTATAATAATAACAGAACGAATTATAATTATCCTCCGGCGAATCATACAAATTATAACAATAACACGAATTATAATAATAACAACGCAAAACCTCCCACAAATAATAATAATCATCAAAATTACGGTAACCATCCTTCAAATCATTTTACCAACTATAATAATAGACCCAATTTTTCGAATAGTCCACCCCCAAGAAATAACTACAATAATAATATGCGTTCATATGATTCTAACCGCCAGAATAACTATAACCATTATAATAACCAGTCTGCTAGAAGAGGTATGAATAACTATAGAAATCAAAGTAGAGGACGTGTAAACAACTACAGCAGGAGACCTTCGTCGCCACCGCCCTCACGTATAGAACCTGAGGGTGTACAAAAAAAAACTTCAATTTTGGAAGCGGACTTGTATTCCGATCCAACACCGGGTACCTCGTCTCAAAGCCATTAAACGAATTCGACTGTAACTACCCTTTAAAATTAAACAACATAACATTTTACCAACCCCCTGAAGAATTTATACATATTGAAGACACTGGAACCCATTATATTGACACACACTCACTTCCTATTATAAAAATCAAATTTACAAACATAGAATTAAACTGTTTAATTGACACTGGGGCAGAAATAACGTTAATAGAAGAGAAAAAGGCTATTTTAATTGATAACTACGAAAAGAAAATTATCAAAACTAAAGGAACTGATTTAATTGCTGCAAATGGAAAAAGAATGGGGAAAATCCAAAAGAGAATATGCACAGAGATAATGGTAAAAGATAAAGAATACGTTATACAATGCTACATTATAGGAAAATTGCAATACGATTGCATAATCGGGATTGATAATATTAAAATCTTGAAAATGATATTAGATTTTAAAAGAAAAGTAATAAAGATAGATGAAGTAGAGATTACGATGGAGAAACAATTATCTGAGGAAGAAGTAAACAAATACAATAATTTTAAAGATAAGCATTTACAAAAGGAGATGAATTATATTTTACAAGAAAGGAGTGATATAAATAGTACCGAAAAGAATGGATAAATAAAGAAGATGGAACAAATATTGAATTGAATAATAATAATTATATATATGGAATGGAGAAAATAGAAGATAGTCTAGGAATGCAGATTGATGAAGAAATAGAAGTTAGGAAGGAATTAAATACCCTCAGACCAGTAAATAAGTTAGAAGATATAGAAGAAGTAATCAAATAACAAAATATACCATATCAAAAGATCCCACCGAAATTAATTAAAATATTAACTGACAACATAATGTTAATAAATGATGTAGTAGTATTCGCCCGAAACTATCAACACGCAATTAAAATAGATAATGATAGCCCTTTATCGAGTAAAAATTATCCCATACCATTCCATTACCAAGATAAGGTAAATGTAGAACTCAACAGATTGGAAAAATCAGGTATTATTGAGAAATCCAATACTTATTTTATTAATCCCATAGTTATCGTACAGAAAAAAGATTTAGCGTTAAGAATATGTTTAGATGCGAGATCACTAAACAAACGTATCAAGCCTGAATTCGAAATGCCCCAAAACATTGACATTCTATTAACCAAATGTGGAAACAAGAATTTTTACAGCAAACTAGATTTAAAAAACGCATTTTGGCTGATAAATTTAGAACCCAATTCTAGGAAATATTGTGGATTTTTAATCAATGGAGTCGTATACCAATTTAGAGTCTGTCCGTTCGGATTGAAAACTTCACCTGCTGCACTGATAAGATTTTTACATCGCATCTTAGATAAATACGATAATTTTGCCTTGCATTATTTAGATGATATTATAATTTTCTCCGAAACTTTAGAACAACATTTAGAACATTTAGAAATAATATTAACCACTTTACGTACCGAAGGTCTAAAATTAAATTTAAACAAATGTCAATTTTTTAAAACTGAAATAGATTACCTAGGCTACATCATAAATAAAGACAACATTTTACTTGACCCAACTCGTTTGGATGAGATCAAAAACTTCACCCGCCCTAAGAACTTAAGGACACTACGAGGATTTTTAGGAGTCCTGAATTATTATCGCAAATTCATCACTAACTACAGCGAAAAAACATTACCATTGTTAAAACTCTTAAAGAAAAATACAAAATGGAATTGGTTATCGGAGTGTGAAAAGTGTTTCATTGAATTGAAAGAGAACTTCGTTGAAAATTTGAAATTACACCACCCAGATTTTACGTTACCGTTCATTGTAAGAACAGATGCGTCGCACCAGACAATTGCTGCCGAATTAGTCCAACTAAGAGGAGACGTGGAAATTCCTATACATTTCATCTCACGAACTTTGAGTGCATGTGAAAGTCGCTATACCATATCCGAAAAAGAAATGCTAGCGATAGTATATGCGTTAACCAAGCTAAGATTTTATTTAATTGGTAAATCATTTATCCTGGAAACTGATCACAAAGCGCTAATTAACATCATGAGTTCCAAGTTAAATAATAACCGTATCTATCGCTGGGCGTTGTTGATTCAACAATATGAATTCGAGATAAAGTACAAGCCAGGGAAAGAGATGATAACAGCAGACGTGCTAACGAGAAAAGATGGGGAGGTTAAGAAACAAAACATATGCATTAATCTTGTAACATTACAAAAGGAAGGATTATTCTCATTAGATAAGGTAAAACTGACCCAATCAACTCAGGAATTTAACCACTTACGAACGATACTAAGCGAGGGAAATCAATTTAAAGGAATGTCTATTAAAAATAGAGTAATAGTTAAGAACATAGGTAATACTGAAGTGTATGTAATAAACGAGGAACACACTAGAGAAATAGCTAGTTACCTACATAATAACTATACTCATATTGGAGCGAGGAAATGTTGGCTTGTCTATAGAGAAGCGTATTTTTGTACGAACGATGAAAGAATCATCAAAAGCGTCATAAAACGATGTCAAACATGCTTGCTCGCGAAAGATAAGAATCGCACGAACTCAAATTGGAGTAGTAACATTATTGCATATGACAAATTAGAGCTTATAACAATCGATTTCTTATCAAATCTTATTCCCAGCACGAAGGGATACAAAAATATTTTAGTCATTTGTGACATTTTCTCGAAATACGTCAAATTAATACCAACACAAAAGTGCAACACAGATACGGTATTACAAGCACTAACAGATTATTTCGCACAATACGGTACTCCGCTAGCAATACTCTCAGACCATGCAACTTATTTTACGAACGACCGGTACAAAGAATTTTTTGTACTCGCTTATCAAAACCTGTCATTTCACGATTCGATTTGCGTGCGTAAAAAGTCACTTTAAACACGAGTGCGTAAAAGTAAAGTTGGTACTTCCTGGAACTTGATTAATTTAGTGACATTTTAAAATCATAAATCCCTAACCTTAATAATATGCTACCCAGTTCGTTGTTTTTCTATGAAAATAAAAAGAAATGAAATAGAAATTGTTATATTTGGAAGGTATGTAATTCAATGTCAGAACAGCAACAAATATTATATAAATTACCATTATTCATTCTTTTCAGAAATTGAAACGGAACAATTATTAAAAATTTTGATTGGGCAATTTTGACAACCAGAGATTGATACCCCAGAGATTAACTGGTTTGTTTGAATTGATCTTGATTGCGTAGAGTAACGTTGATTGTATTATTACATATATCTTGTATTTCAGATGTCGAACAAGTTGCAGGCGGAGTCGATATCTCTAACGGGGTCATTGTTTTAGCTAATTGAATTCTACTATGCAGAGAATTTTCGATATATCCTTCTGCAACCGTAGATGATTTCCATCCACCATGCCTTTTAATTGAAAGCAAGGCACCTCCTTGGTTTGCCAACAATGTCGCTGAACTCCTTCGAAAACAGTGACCTGTGAAGTTACTTGCGCTATCAAGCTGAAGGTACTCAGCTATTCGCATTGGAATTTTGCCAATTGTATTAAGACCAACAGGTGAACAAACACACTTGCCATTGCGATATGTTAAAAAGAATCGCTGCTGGCTGTCCGGTCTTAAATTTGCATATTGCCGAATTAATGCAATCCATTCAGGCTTAATGATTGCAAATGTACGGCTGTTACCTGTTTTAGTTTCTGGAATTGTTACGATAATTAAATTCGATTTAAATTCTATGTCTCGCAATGACATTTTGCAAAGTTCTTCACGTCGACACGCTCCAGAAATACCCAATATTAATACAGCCTATAAATACATATAGTGTTGTATGGAATTTAAATATATGGAAATGACTTTACCTTCATTAGTAGGAACAAAGAATTTGGTGCTTCAACAATAAATTTAGTAATTTGTTCTTCGGTTAATACTGCTGATTTTTTAGGCTGATGTTGCTTCGTTATCTGTTTTAAATACGCTATGAGTTTTGCATATTTAGATATATCCGTATTATCATATATTATTAAGCATGATTTTAACATAGAATAAGTGGACCATAATGATTTATTTGATTGTAAATTTTGAAAATAAACTAATAAACAATTTTCGGAGTATTTTTGTATATTTTTAGATCTAGCCCAAGTTACGAATTTAGTATAAGTGCTTTTGTATATGTTTTTTGATTTTATGGGTAATAAATTATCCACTGCAATATTGGCAGCTTCGCGAATTTCAGGCGGTGTACATTGCATTTCATTATCAGAATTCATGTTGTTGGTGAGGTTTTTATTTTGTATGGAATTTTTTGAATTTGATAATTTTAAATTAAATGTCACTTCAAATAATCAATACTGCCAACTCAAATTTTTTTAATTAATATCAAGAGATTAGTAGTGTGTCATAAACGATAACGTATTTAACAATATGTATTATTATTATAGTTCTGGTACAAAAAATATTGTACAAACTTCGTGCGTGAAACATTTCGCGAATTCGTGTCCATAAAGCGCTCGCCTACGGCTCGCGCTTTAAACTGGTCACTCATTCGCGAAATATGATTTCACGCACTTGGTTCGTAAATAACTATTTACACACTAGGAACACAAAACCTATTATACATCGATCCGCTACCCACAAGGTAATCCCACGGAAAGATACATTCGTGAAACTTTAAAGTATCTAAGAATTTTACTAGATGAAAATCACAATCGTTGGGCCAGACATCTATCTCAAATAGAATTTATAATGAATAATACCCCAAGCACAGTACATAATTACTGCCCTATAACAATATTTACAGGAGAAACACCACATAGACCATGGGTTGACCAAGAACTAAGAAATTTATCAGAACGTACAGAGGAGGTCAGACAAATATTGATTAAACGAAAGAGAAAATGGGAGAAGAAACAAAATGACTATAGCAAGAAATATAAAACGTATGAAATAGGAGATCAAGTTATAGTGAAAAGTTTAAGAGTGTCAAATTTAAAACAGAAAATCATGGGTAAATTATTGAAAGCTTATCAAGGTCCGTTTGTTATTAACCAGAAACTTGGATACAATACCTATGAACTAATCGAACCTAACACCGAATATATAAAGGGGAGATATCACATATCCATGCTTCAGGATTATATAATATAAAAAAACTTAATTAAAAAGAAACCAAATACTAAGAAATTAAATACCAATAAATCATTACTGATAATTTCATAATATTAATACTATAATACACATTAACACTTGAGTAACAAAGGGGTAGTTTACAGTTCGAAAAAAACAATAACAATAAAAGACACACAGAAAAAAAAAAAAAAAACAATCATAAATACTATAATAATGACAATATTATGTATAAGGATACTATTACACGAATATATACGGAAATAAAATTTATATACAAACACAGATGGAAAACAAAAATAATAAGGACACTTAATACATAGAATATATAATATATAATAATTATTCAAAATACATACACATAATTTTAAATGGCAGAGCTTTCAATTTAATAGTTTTGATGAATAATTTGGATAAGCCTCTTTGCCAAGACAATAACGTCTTACCAAATTACTGGGGAAGTTGATGTAGGTCGAGACTACACCTAAGAATGCCTCAGTGAGCAAAAGACGGAATTTTTATGTATAGATGTAAGGTTTAGAATTATAAAAAATATTGAAACTGAATTCTTCATATGTAATATCAATAAAGTTGATTTCACGTATTTAATTGTTTTAAATTCATTCTCACATTGATTTATTTTATTCTTTTTATTTGTATCAGTCATTTCATTCCGATATCTTGTATTTCCAAAGATATTTCAACTTAATTGATTAAAAATAAATGACGCCATTTATTTAGGCAAAACTGTACAAATTTAAAAAGATAACCGCGGGAATTTTCCCCACTATTAAATTAGCATTATATACAACCATCAACATTCACACGTCAAACATGTATTCACTAATATAAACTAGATAATTTATACTAGGCATAAGTATATTTAAAATGATTAAATTGTCATTTTCATTATAATAAAAACTCGAGACTATATAAATACATACAGTTGGACGAATCAGAAATGTGGATTGAGAAAAAAAAGAAAGTTAGCGTCACTAGAAAATTCTCCATTAAAAACACCTAGACGTATTATAGGTGCCTCTCTGAAAATTAAAAGAAAAAGTATTAATAAATCTAAAAAACCATACGTCGAATCTAGTCAAAACCTTACTAGTACATCCAGTTCCTGTTTAACGCATTCTGCAAGTCCAGACGGTGACCGGTGCCCAAGAAAACGAAAATTGCATTTCGCCGGGAAGCTAGCCGTTCGACCGTACAACAAGCGGGGGACGCTATCCGATCGCCGTTGATTCCTGTAGGCCGCATCCCCGGATCCACCCGCCTGATCCAGCACAATTAGTCCTTATCCTAGTCCACATAAGTATTTTTTTAAAACATTCTACGAATTTTGAAAATGATAAATTAATTTAATGTCGTTAAATAAAACCACTATTGAATTATTCTTTTTAAATGAATATAACCAATGTTTCATATTAAGATTTAGATATTTGAATATAAGTTACGAAGAATACAGTTTCCTGTTAAGTTATTAAATTTAATCTAAGAATTCATTTGTACGTTTAACTTTATTCATGTCACGTTTATTATGTTGTATCGTTTAACCTAGATTTTATGCCATATTTATTTCATCACGTGACATGTTATATTTTATATATTCATAATTCAATTAACTTATCCACTTACCTGTTCTTTCTTTGCAATCATTTCATTAAAGTCCATAATTATAATCCTTATCTCATTCGTTTTATTTTGTAGTTTTGAATATAGAAACACTATTATTAATTGCATTAGCATCAGCTGATTTTGTAAGTGTTCATTGCAGTCACAGAACCTACTATTTAAAAGGCATGTTTTAATGTCTAACAACAAGAGTCTAAGTTCTTCTGTCTAACCGGACATACACATAACACCAACTATAGCCCACCCGAATATACTTAGAAGAAGTTATTTTTATGAACAGCTGTTTTGGTTATGAATACTTCGATATTAACGAATATGTATCTTTGCATTATGCGCAAATAACAGTTTTGGTGTAATACAACCCCATCTATATGTAATTTGTACTAGCCCACATAATATAGAGATTTATAATTCACATTTAAAACCTTAACTTATTTTTATTTAAACTTTAGATTTTATTATTATAATTAAAGACGGCAGACTATGTGCCCGGTGCATGGTGACAAGAATCATTTGACCATCTGTACTAAATATTATTTTTCATTCCTCTCGCCTTGTTTACATATCGGAGCAGAAAAACATATATTTAGTAGTTATAGTTTATATTTAGTTTCCTAAATATTTCCATACATGCTTTTATCAAAGAGATAACAGAATTTCAACATATATTTTACAGTTCTAAATCAAAATTAAAAAAAAAACATTATTTTGTATTTCTAACAATGAACGAAACATTTATTCTAAAGAAAAAGTGGTATTATTGGCAATAACAGATGCACCTTCAAAACATATTTATATTATAGTATCCAAAACAATATTTAGTACACATGGTGAAATGATTCTTGTCTGTCTGGCACATAGTCTGCCGTCTTTAATTATAATCATTAATACCACCCTCTCTGGGTATATTTATATCAATATATACCGTATGAACGCCGGGGAGTGATTGATCTACCACAATGTAGTAAGACGAAGACGAATAGCGAGTTTATGTGGTTAGGGTTGAGAGAGTATATTCAATCTGTTCTACTGTCTAACTGTACGGGCGTTCCATTTCTTTATCCAACACATTCTACATACGATCTAAGTACGAATCAAATAATCTCTCTCTAACACATTGAATATTCCTATCAGTCGCTCATTGTGTTCAAGCAAGGCGAATATACTTGCAGTTGGCCAGTCATTACTTATATATCCATCGATCGCACGACGTTGTGCACACGGTATATATATATATATATATATATATATATATATATATATATATATATATATATGGTAGATTGAATTAGTTGGCGATTTAAGGTCTGGTTTTACTTAAAAAGGCATATATTTAAAACAATCTTACATGTTTCGGCAAATGATGCCTTTCTCAAAGAATTTAAAATATTTTAAATTCTTTGAGAAAGGCATCATATGACGAATTTTTTATCACTCAAACCACAGCTAAACTTGATAAATGCTATGAGGACTCTGCATCATTAGAATCAATGATAAAGAAGTGGTTTACTGAATTTTGTTGTGACACAAGCGTGAGTGACGCCGAACGTTCTGTACGCCAAATTGAGGTCACTACAGCCGAAACAATTGAAAAAATCCACGATATGGTGTTGAGCCATCGGAGATTGAAAGTGAGCGAGATTGTAGAAGCCATAGGAATATCATATGGCTCAGTGGTTTCGATATTGAATTATCATTTGCGTATGTGAAAGCTATCCGCAACATCGGTGCCACGTTTGTTTACAATTGATTACAAACGCGATTGTGCGACAAATTCGATGGTGTATTTGGCGTTGTTTAACCACAATACCGACGAGTTTTGGCAAACCTAAAGAAATGGCTCGACGGAAAGAGATTTGCTCTAATAATGAAATTAAACGAATACTTTAAGAACCTCGATAAATTTTATTATTTGGAAGGGATCAAAAAATTGGAGGAACGTTGGACACGAAGTGTATTGAGATCAAGGAAGACTTGTTATACTTCAGATTCCACCCTCGTACAATTTAGTTCAGCTATATATTATTTACTAATTATCGTATTACTTCAGTTGCTTAAAAATTAGTTTACCTTATTCTGCATTTAATTCGTTCGATATTTTTGGATAATACTGTATATTATACTGCATTTTTGCTATAATTAATTACTACTCTTCGACTGTACCATACCTAAAACTAATTATATATATTGTACTGCTTTGATTCATTACTATCTAATTTGTTTATATACGTACTACTGTCAATTATTTGTTACCATTGTAATTTATGTTTCTCTTTTAAATATCATAAGGCAGTTGGTTTTATTTTCATTGACATTGTTTTATAGGAACTTAGTATTTTATCGGAATTTTCGAAGATATAATTTCATTAAAAATTATTAAGCATTTAATTTTGTTAAAATACAATATGTAGGCCTACAGAGTCATCTATTATTTATTTATTGGTGAACTGTACCAATGTTCGATAGACATACCTTTAGCGACCTTTTATTAGTATTTATTGGTGGCTTTGTACGTGATAATTAATGCTTAGCGACTTCATAAGGGGAAGTTGACAATTAACCTTCCTTAACCTTCATTAACCTTTATGATCGATTTCTTATCGGAAATTAATTAAATGTGGGATAATTGGAATATTTTTCGAATAGGGGAGGTGGGGGCACGTTCATTCATGGGGCAAATTCATCAATTACTGATTTCATATTGGATTTTGAAAATTGCCGCGCAATTTCTTCTTAGTTCTTCTCTTTACCACCTACACAAGGTATTCTGAATGACCAACGTGGTTAAAAAGCGTGCTAAAGTGTTAACAATTGTGAAAGAAAGAAAACCGACTTAAAAGGTAAGTTTTCTATATTTAATAAATCAGTGCGTAATTGTAAATAATTTTTAAACACTCGGCCTAAACATATGTGGAATAGATAACTCAGCAGCGTACCGACATATGAACGGGCCCTGGTTCCAGTTGTGGTGTGGGCCCTAACCCAACTCCCTTCCCACAAATAAAAAAAAATACTTATATAATTTTTTTTTAGTATTTATTGAATACATAAAAAACATTAAAAACAAAAAACAAACAATATAGAGGGATTATACAGCTGCAAAACAAACATTAATGCAAAAATAAATTTAAAAAAAAAACAAAAAATAGAGTAAATCAATGTATTTATATTATAATTTTTTTCTTGCTTTTGATGTCTTGAGTTGTATCAATAATAATCGAAAAAAACGGACATGAACTAATTTTGTGAATTAATTTATTTTTAATTGCATTTCCGAGTAAATCTAGCACCTCATTTTGAATTTTCGGGCTAAGATAAGTAATCATTCCTTTTTTTTTATTTTTAAGTAAATTTTCCAAAACAGTGTCATATTTGGACAATAGCTTTATAACAGCCAAAAACATTCCAGGGTTTTGTGAATTTATTGTTTCATCGTGCGCTCGGAACGGCATATTTGTAGAAGCTAGCAAGAGTGAAACATCAATGATCCGTCCTAAAACTTTGCGCCAAAATGAAATTTCTTCCCGAATTATAGATTCGTTTTCAAAATCAATAGTTTTATTTAATCGCCATTTGTCGTAAATTGCACAACATTGATTGTGCTCATTACTCGCTTCATGGCTGTTTATAGCCCGATTTAAATGTATCCAGTCATCAAAACCTAAACTAAGACAAGTTTGCTTTTTCGAGAACAACCAACAGGGTTGACAATAACATTTATTTAAAATTGTAGAATAACACAACCACATTCGTTACGTTGTAAAGCCGACTTTCGAAGTTGTTTTGTAGTAATAATCAGAAAAACACCTGTTATTTTTGTCTTTGGGAAAAGGGCCACTAGGTTTACAAGGGCCATTGGAAATAATAAATTGTTTTTGGCCATTTGTTAATTCCCCAAGAAAATGTCCACGGTCAGTTACATTTTCAATGTTCACTAGAAATTAACACATTAATGCATTAAGCAATAATTAAAAATAATATCAGTTCTTACATTCTTTGGAAATTGATAAAGTCTCTAATTCATGCTCAACGGTTGCTGGCGAATTCGGGAATTCCAAGTCTAAATTATTAAAATCAAACATGAAAATTATATACTTATTAGTGTAAAGACAAATGACAAATTTGAAGTTTGGGAATAAGATTTATAAGATAGCTAAATAAAATAAATAAATAAACTTACCAACGATTTCACTGATTATTTCGGTCATTGCAGGGGTACAACTAGAAGTTGAGGGTTTACTCGGTTCAAATTGGCTACTATAACTAGTAGTAGCAGTACGAGAAGTTGATGATTCATCAGTTTGATCACATTTTTTATTAAAAAATTTATCAATTTTTGGTAGCTTATTTTTTCTTTCATCTGTTTCAACTTTTTGCTTGCGTTTAGCACTTCCAGACTTATGTTTGTACTGGTTCATTTTATACAAAACACTAAATGAAAACAAATATTGGTACGAGACAATACCGTTCTATCACGGCGTTTTAACTTAAATAAGATGAAAAATGATCGTTGCGGGTGCAAACTGCAAAAACAAAGAAGTGGGAACTAATAGGTTTTGGGGCTTTCCGCTATTGCCAAATATCGTGAATTAGCAGCCAGCATAAGCCGGATAGAAGTAATAAAATTAGCACCCTTTTTACAATGCAAAGGTTATGAAAACCATTGATAACATCTCGCCCGATTTATATACAAAAGACACCCAACGCTTTGTTTAATAGTACTATTAGCTACTCTGGCACTGCCGTTACAGCAGTTTTGTTTATCGCTTTAACTTTAACACATTTTTTTAATGCACAATATTTTTATTATTGAATCACAAATATGTTTGGACTCATTCATATATTTTTAAATTACACTAAAGTGCAGTTTTTCTCGGACGTTTACTAATTATAGAAAATAAGAGTGATATCTCTGATGCAAGACGTGTACAAAAATGAAATTGTTTTCAGATTGTACACAAAATTTTTAAAGTGTAAACTGTGTATGGTTTATAATTTGAATAATAGTTTATTGATAGGATTAGTGGGCCCCGAAAAAGACCTACGGGGTCGAAATATAAGCGTATAAAATAACTTTGGGATTTATTTTCTGATTACTCAACGTTGGAGCACTAATGCACCCATTTAGTGAAATATAAACATACATTATGTACAAAACTGTTTGGTGCATTGATTCTTGTAAAAAAACGAGAGGTATAAAAAAAGCGCAGAGAGGACCGGGCCCTATCGAGGTCCGGGCCCTGGTTCCGCGGAACCATGTTCGGTACGCCACTGAGATAACTTAATAATTGAGAAACAATATCAAAACGTCACTTAACCTCAAATATTGTCGGTGTTTCTCTCACAAATATTAAAATATTAAAGTGTAGAACGGGGTACGTTCATCCAAGCATAATGGGGCACATTTATCCAATGGATGAAAGTGCCCCTTACTCAGGGGCACATTAATCTACTAGATATGAGCTTGTTGCATTGTTCTGTATGGGATAGTTTTTTAGTAGATAATTTTTTAACATGTAGGATCTTCCGTTTTCAGATGATCCGAAATTATATTTCAAAAAGTGATCGCAATAATATCAGTGAAGTAGCTGTAAGAAGGGCAGTAAATGATGTTTTTAGTAAAAGGTTATCACAACGTCAGGCAGCAACAGCTCATGGAGTGAAAAGGCCTACACTTCAATCTAGATTAAGAAAGATTCTTGAAAATACCACTGCCGAGCAATATTTGCAACAGTATGTATCAGATGATGGGTATAACAGTGAAGAAGAATCAAATATATCCAAATATGCCACTAGAAATGTATTTTCGAGCGATCAAGAGAGTGAAATTGTCAGATATTTAAAAAAATCTCCTAACATCAATTATGGACTGACCTATAAACAAATTAGAAAATTTGTTTATGAATTTGCAAAACAGGCGGAATGCAAATATCCAAGTTCATGGGACGTGAATGGTATGACTGGTATGGATTATTTGCAGGGATTCATGAAAAGACACAACGATTTAAGCTTGAGAAAACCCGAGAATACCAGCCTTGCAAGAGGAATTGGATTCAACCAAGCAAAAGTAAAAGAATTTTTCGACAACTACCTGAAGTTACACAAGAAGTTTTCATTCACACCAGAAAGAATCTACAACTTAGATGAGACTGGGGTTCAAACAGTTTTGAAACCACCAAAAATAGTGGCTCCAAAGGGAAAAAAACAAGTTGGTCTTATTGCGTCCGCCGAGAAAGGAGAGACAGTGACTTTAGTCGGTATAGTAAACGCTGTTGGACAGTCACTACCCCCCAGCATATATTTTTCCTAGGGTTAGAAACATCGAAGAGTATGTAGATGAAGGTCCAAATGGTTCTGTTGCATTTGGAAACAAATCGGGATGGATAACAAGTGATATTTTCCACAAAGTTCTTCAACATTTTGTCATACATACTTCTTGCAATCCTGATAACAGATTTCTGATGTTACTGGACAATCATGAAAGCCACGCGTCGCTGTCGTCAATTTTATATGCCAGGGAGCATGGCATTGAATTATTATCCTTTCCGCCACATACTTCCCATCGGCTCCAGCCGCTTGATATAGGTGTTTATGGATCATTCAAATCTAAGTGTTCTCAATCTTTTAATGACTGGCTTGTTTCACATCCTGGTAGGACTATAACTATCAGGCATATTCCCAAATTGACTGCTGCTCCATTTATTGACGCCTTCTCTCCGAAAAATATCAGCAGTTCCTTTAAAAATCAGGTTTATGGCCTGTAAACTCCCAGGTGTTCTCAGAAAGTGATTTTGATGCCACCTATGTTTACCATAAAGCCAATCCTGAGTTAATTAATACCACCCCACCAATAAACCTTGGCGCGGAAATTACAGAAAAGGAACAACCGAAGCAACCTGAGAAAATCGATTCAACGTCGATGCCAGATGTTCCATCCACGTCACGAGCAGCTTTACAAAAAAACATCGTGACCCAAGAAATTATTGTTCCTGCTCTCGATGTATCCCCTCTGCCATCGATGATAATTCCAGATGTTCCGTCAACATCAGCAGCAGCTTTACAGGAAATTGACATTGTGACCCAGAAAAATACTTCGGATAAACTCAAAGTAATTAAGAAATGTACCACTATAACACCAGAATCAGTGCGGCCATTTCCGAAAGTGGAAAAACTAACTAAAAAGAAACGCAAGATGAAAGGTAATGAGGGCAAATCCAGAATATACACGGAAACGCCTGAAAAGAAACGAATTGAGGAGCTAGAACAAGAAAAAAGGCTGAAGAAGGAAAGGAAAGCAGCAGGCGAAGAAAAGAAAATCTTAAAGAAATACGGTGCTATGGATCAATCACAAAATGTAACAAAAAAGAAACAAGTAAAAGTAAAAAGAAGAATATTCCAGGATGAAAGTGAATCAGAAATGTTCGACGATTCATTCAAACAAAGCGATACAGAAAGTGAAATGTCAATGTCATCTCTAGATGAAGAGGATAATTTGTCAATCGACGACTACGTTTTGGTCAAATTTTCTACCAAAACCACCCACGTCCACTATATTGGAAAAATTATTGAGAACATCGATAAATCCGACCAATTTCGCATAAAATTTCTAAGACGTAGAGGAAAAAGCAAAAATTTTTATTATCCTGCAATTGAAGACATAGCAATCTGCAATAAAGCTGATATTCTATCAAAGCTAAAATGTTCCACAGTGGCGCCTAGGGACTCTTACATTACATTTTATTATAGATTTGATTCTTTAAGTTTGAAATAATATAGAATTAGGTTCCTATTTTGAATTATATTTTAGACTTTTGTTACAATCAATAAAATTTTGTCTTTTCATGGAGGTGATATTTTATTGAAATGCATATAGCATATTGATTTGCATATTTGCATATTTGATATTTGCATATTTGATTTCAACGGATTAATCTGCCCCATGATTGGGGTACGTTCATCCGTTTGTCACTTTTCACATTTGTGAATTTTGCTAAAATATCAATAGTATGACAAGTCTGTAATACCATAGAATATGTTCGTTAGGATGTGCTTTAACAGGCACAAAGGTAAAACAAATTATATATCTCATTTGAGTTAAGTGGTAGCCTATAAACTTTTATGTGGATGAACCTGCCCCCAGTTCCCCTATATATATATTTTTAATGACGTAGATCAAGCTTCATATAAAACTGGACATAGTGGGCTTCGATCTCATTTTATTGTACTCTTGTTATAAAGCCTAAGTGGTTGTTCCATGGTTATGGTAAAGAATCATCTTAAAAGTTAGAATTTGCTAAAACAGAGATTCTGTTCGCGATAGCGGGTTTGCAATTCTAGCTTAGGTATAGAAAGTAATGAGATATAGTAATATAGTTATACGAAGGCAGATTTGATTGTTATTTCGATGAGATTTGGCTCCATTAATTAGTTCGAGTATTTCATTACACTTATATTTTTTTCTCTTCCTACCCACAAAAATTAAGTCAAACAACATATGCTGGACATGAGGTAACTTTTCGTTTTGTTCCTTCTTCCTGCAGACGCCATAAGAAAGGTAGTAGTCCTTATTGTATCAATTAATGAGTTTTTTTTTTGTTATATATTAAAATATTTAGTGTCACTCAATTTAGCTGAGATAAATTTGCCATTTTGTTTTTTTTTCTCGTAGTGGAAAAATTGTAACTGATTTAATAGTAAATGATTTAATTTTGATATTATGAATTCTGTAAGTATCATCAGTAACATTACTGAACAATTAATTTTTTTATGTAAGTAACATATCTCTGCATATACAGTGTGGACAAATCTTAATAGATAAATTTTGGTATAAACCTTTATCCAGTGAAATTTTCGCCATTAATTAAGTACTTGTGTGTGTTATATAGGGTATTATTGCATATCTGGTTATTTGTTAATTTTTCTAAACCACATGCTTTTATGTGCATATCATTTAATTTCACCTTTATGTCAATTTTATTGTCTGCATTTTCAACTATTTCATTAATATATTATACTGCATGATTTTTTTAATCATAACCAGAATTTATGTTGTTACTTAGATATCTATCACTATTGTAATGTCAGGATCGCTTTGATTATATTTAATTATAGTTAGTTTTTATTCATTCAACTTTAATTTTTTTTATACCTGAGTGAATTGGCGAGAAATATATTTGATTGCGACATTCTGGATTGCAATAAATCCTCATTGTTATTGTTTTGATTTGAGTTGTTTGATTTGATTTAACATCGATACTTGTACGTTACCTGAATTTATTCAATTTACTACGACAGAGTCTGTGTTCTTAGTTGCGGCTAAAGGGATAACATGGTGGCGCCCTTTTAGATATAAGATAGATAGATATAAGAGGCGAGTGGAGGGGGCTCCACTCGCGTCTAAAGTGAGCTGGTTTTTAGCCGAAAGTTCTCTGGGGCAATCATGTATTGAGGTAAATTGGGTAAGTTCATAATGTAGTACATTAGTAGGCTCAAGACTAGTGCTCGTGGGGGCACATAAGTAGAGGATCTCAGCCGATTCTGGAACCTCCTCGGAGTGACCTTGACCTTGGCGTATGTTCGGTCAAGGTCACTCCGAGGAGGTTCCAGAATCGGCTGAGGCGGAGGGAGTTTGCAACAACAAGGCCACTGAGGAGGTTCTCGAATCAAGAGGTATGAGACGAAGGGAGGGAGGTTGAAACACCACGGTCACTGAGGAGGTTCTAGAATCAAGATAGGAGGTTCTAGAATCAAGATGACCTTGACTTTGAGACGACCTCGAGAAAACCTTGACCTCAAGCTTATGACAACTGTTACGTGTCCGTAACATCCCATATTTTATTGTTACGTTTTCGATCAAATTCCTTATTTCGTTAATATATTTTATTTTATTTGTATACCTGTATATTATCGTATCTGCAATGTAAATTCATGTTTATTTCTTTACGCCTTTTTCTTGTATGTATTTGACCTCAGAGGCGGCTTTTTTAGTTCTGTTGCCAAGAACGTATGAATTTCGCTTTCATATTTTAATTTTTAATCGTCAGCGAACGTTGAATGTAAACGTACTCCCTTACCTTTAATCTTAATCAAGGCAGTCGTATTATTTGACTGGTGTTAATTACGGTCCCATCTTTGGGGGATTCAGCTTGATTAAGAATCTATTCACTTGATGTGAATACTCCACTGGAGGATATTGAAAGGTATCGATACGTTTCGCAACCGACGTCTATTCTTTACCATCGTGCTAATTGATGGTGCTACGGTCCGGCAGGGAAGAATAACCCCTGTTTGACACTCTCTGCCTGTACCATTGTGCCGACAACTTCCCGTCACCATCATTGGTCGATTTGGGGAGAAAATAACTGCCATTTGTCGGGAAAACAGCTAAGACTTAAAATTATTCTTTTGTTACTTTTATTCGTTACCTATTTCTTTAAAAAAAAAAACTGTTATCTTGCGGCGTTAGATCGCCCATGTGTTTCTCCTAAAGAACACTTGTTTAACTTTCGTGTATTTTTTTTGTTGTGTTACCTGTTCGCAGAACGATATATCGATCGTCTACGTTTAACTTTTCAAATTTGTTTTTACAGATCACTCAATTTAATATTTGATTATTCTAGATTTAATTCGTGCTTCACACGCTTATTTGAAATTTTTTTTTTAATATCAATTCATTAGTACTCAGTCATTTATTCTCTAGTTGAGACTTTTTTTCTCATTTTGCTATTTTGCTATCACTTAAAATACCGATTGTTTCAACGTATTTGTTGGAATTGTGACAATATTGCTTAATTGCATAAAATATTTGTTTGTCCATGTAATTTCCTGAATTTTACCTTTATTTTTTTGGAAAAATCGCCAAATATTCCACCTATTGTTAAAATTGTAACTGTGTTGTAACCGGCTAAGAAATAAATACGTATTGCTTCTTTCCTAGGGAGTTTAAGGCCGTCAGCCGTTTTGTAATTAATTTTTCTCTTAATTAGGCGAATTCTTTGTCCAGGTAAATTGGTATTTCTACCAATACCTGAAATAGTTGCTTTATTAAAAGTTGTTATAACAGGTTATATTCTACCCTTTAATATACCAGGTGTGTTCACCAAAAATTTATTATATTGAGTTAATTATTCTTGAACATTATTATACTGAGTTGTTTTGTTTTTTTTAAGTCATATATTGAGTTAATTATTCTTGAAAATTATTATACTGAGTTGTTTTTTTTTTAATTCATAGATTGAGTTGATTAATAAATTCATTTTTACTTGTTTATTTCGATATTCTCGTTAATTTTTTTTCTCTCCTTCCTCGTCTCTCGAACCTCGAGAGTGGAACGAGTCTCGGTCTTGGAACCGGCCCTCTGCCCACGCGACTTGCCTTTTTTTTATTTATCTGTCATCAGGTTTCCGGGTTTGCGACGTCCAGCGGCAGAAATTCGGTGGCGTCCTTTTACCACCTTATTTAGGTTTTTTTTTTCTCTTACCTCTGGGTCTCCCCACCCCCTGAGCTGAGGCCGCCTCAGTAGCCGGGTGGGCCGTTGGACGTTGGCAAGAACGGGCAGGGGCGGTTTTAGTCGACCGAGACTAGGTCTGCTCCGAGGAGCGTTTGTTTTCTTTATATATTTGTAGTTTTTTTTAATACTGCGACTTTGATCGTAGCACAACCTTGACCTTGAGACGACGTAAAGCTAGGTGAGGTTATATAACCGAGGAGGTTCTATAAAAATAAATGAGGTTGCAACGACTAGCACATCGGGTTGGTTTTTGCACATAATTGTAGGTAGGGGATATTGGTATTGCATATAAAGGGAGATTATTCGAAACAATTGTTAGTCTCATTGATCGTGAATGTTAATACCTTTAAATGACCTTAACCACTCAGCCGATTCTAACACCTCCTCATTGACCTTGATCGCCTATAAATATTGTTGAAAATAATATAGAAGCTTAGTATACTGAAACCAGCGATTAAAACAAAATGTCTCAACACCTAGAATTGATATTAGAAGCAGTCAAGTTTGTTTATGAAAATTATGGTCATCTATCTGGTATTAAAACAAATCTAATAGAGTATATTCCATTAGATTTATTTAAAACGAAAGTAGCCCCAGAATGGATAGAGGAGTTCTGGCATTTAATTTCACCTGACAAACAAATTGAACTAGAAGAATATCGACCGTGTTTTAGACACTATAATACCGGTGAGGAACAAATTGACGGTCCAGCCCCTTCAAAGAGAAATTGCTCAGTTTGTAATAAGAGTATTACCCATCAATTTAGAAAATTTAGAATACCGAAAAAGAAAAAACTAAAACATTAAATATGATTTATATAATATATTTTATATACTAAAGATTATCTTCATTTAACAATAAAAATGTTCCGAGGAGGTTCTATAAAAATGTTCCGAGGAGGTTCTATAAAAATAAATGAGGTTGCAACGACTAGCACATCGGGTTGGTTTTTGCACATAATTGTAGGTAGGGGTTATTGGTATTGCATATAAAGGGAGATTATTCGAAACAATTGTTAGTATTAACAAGTATGTCTAAACGTAAGGTTGCTGTGATGGAAAAACCATCCTGTTCCCAACATATTGTGGAAAGAAGTGATTTGGAGGAAGGGGAGAATGCTGAGGAAGCGTTTTGGAGAGATATTGAGTTGGATCCCAGATTTGAAGAATTATTAAATGGGATGAGTGATCCCAAAACATATATTGTGAATGGTGATTTTGGACGAAAGGTATCAACCGCTGAAAAGTTCATGGAAAGTTATATGAGGGAACCAATTTGGGAAGTGCCATTAGTAGGAGAGAGGTTTTTCTTTTTAAATAAAAGTCATTCCAAATGGATAAGCATTGGTTTCTCCCCATTGCAGAATATGGAGTGCATGTTAAAGCTTGTTGGTGTAAAGAAGCAGTGTGTGTGTTTGAACGTAATGGAATGGGGTTGGTTAATTGAAGAGATTGTACAGTTGAGGGAACGATTCGAGTGTAAGAATGCAGTGTTTCCTACAATTTGCGGGATGCATATGCGAATATCGCGAGAGGTAATCGACGGGTCGACAGCAGTTGTGAAGATAGAAAAAGGTGGGGAATATGTGTATTTGGCATATGAAGGGTTGTTGGAATTGTTGCGATTGAAGGGAATATTAAAGTGTCGTTTGGCAGTTTTAGAAGGCATTGCCACCAACGCGGCGTAAAATTAATAGTGTGGCGAGTGATAAGGAGAGATCGCTCGCTGATCCTCTCTGGTCTGAACCTACCTGTTGATGTTATGTCCCCAGGAAGGTCTCTGCCGGCTAACTCTCTCTTGTTTCAGAGAGCGTCGCGGATTCAAGGCCGCGAGATGGAATATGGACGCCACCGTTATTATCCACCTGCAGAGATAACGCTATAACGGGAGCAGGCGGGACCTGGTAGCTCCAACTACACCAGAGGGTCAGCCCCCTATCACTCGTTGTAAAGCAAGAAACTTTGTTAAACTCAAAAGCTAGTGGGAAGGGATGAGATCGAAACACAGTCAACAATTCTACAAATTTATTGTATACACTTAGCGTTAGATTAAACAATAAAACAATACGGCGGTGCCGTCACTTCCAATATTCTTGCCAGACACAGGCGCTTTCTCAAGACACAATAACGTTTTATAATATAGGTGAAGCCCAGATCAAAAGTACAATAAGAAAGCAAAAGAGTTATGAGTAAATTGGATACAGAACGAAAACTAAAATTCTCCCCCCGTATCAGTATATCGAGAGGCGAGAGGGGTTACCCTAAATTATTCCTCCAGGTTAATGATAATATGCTTCTACAAAACGGGATAGAAGGAAATCCCAAAAGACGTTATCGCGAAAGATTCTAGAAATACAAAATCTCAAGATATACGGCAGGTTACCTTTAAACAATATCCAAGGTTAAGCCTTGTTTGCAAATATAGAAAAAGTAAGTAAAATACCGAACGTGAAAATTAAATCACCCAGAAAGAAACTTTTGGAGTATCCCCTGTATAACAGGTGTGCAAAATTTCAGATATATATAAATTTAAATGTTCGAAGAAAATAACTAACAAAAGTAGATATCTAGAATACCAATTCCGTATACGTAATTTGAATTCTGTACAGTATATATCAAACATGTATAATAAAATTTACAGATAGATCTATGAATACAAGGTATCGAAACAGACAATATTAGGTCCGATCTGAGGGATCTGACTTCGATTACAACACTAAATTTAAACAAGAGTCCAACAGTGAAGCTGTCGGTCTTCTGGTACTAAAGTTAGGTTTCTGTTCCAGATCCCGGGGATAATTGAGATCATCAACGGGTTTATAATTTAAATAGACTCGATTGACACAGTAAGACAAACTTGTAATTGGGAAAAGTTCCCTACAAAATGATCTGAATAAATGATTGAGCAATCACTCTAAGTGAGTGTCTTATAAAGAGAGTAACTGCTTGATTTATACTTTAAATTTAGAAAATTACTAAACGTTATACGATACTTGTTTGAACTTTTATAAATAGGACAGAAAGAATTTAAAGGCAACACCTACTTTATTTGGGTTTCACAATCAGTAATCGTCTCTTCCAAATATTATAACCGCTCACATTTGTTAAACAATACTTTGATTTTCCCAGCAGTCCTCACAACGACGCCATTTTGGGAAACCAAGATGGATGAAACCGCGTCCTTTCTCCTATTCCAAAAGGGTCTCGCTAGAATCGTGTGCCCCAAAATTCTCAGGATGCGGACGGCTTAAGGTAGCTCCAGAACTGCGACGGATTAATTCGAACAGCAAAATATGCCCCAAAATTCTCAGGATAAAATTACCGGAGGGACGCCTACCGCCTCACAAAAGATATCCAATTAATTCTTCGAAATTCAGAGAAATCACGTTAATATAAACGTTAAAAGAATCCTGTAAGTTCAAAATGGGATATAGTAATAATATTAAGAAGATTTCCATACCTTTTACCGCAAAGATCAGGTTTCTAATCAAACGTGCCACAATCACGACACAGCGCTTAAGGAAGATTAAGTCACAATGGCGGCCGCATCGATTTTGATGAAGATGCCGGATACACGTCATCGTAATTTCGGAAGTTCAAGAAGAAAGAGAAATTAGTTTTCGAAATCTCGAGAATGATTTCAAGTCGCAAAATGTGACAAATAAATCTACAATCGTTATACAATTTAATGTCCAGAGACGAAGATTTCAAATAGGAGTCGGCAAGTGAGATTCCTGTCGCAGAGGCGAACATCGAAAAGGAGATGGCGCAATAAGCGGTGAAATAATAATTAGATTAGCATTAAATTTAAAAGGCAATATTAACAACAGAAAATGCGTTTAGATGATCTACAATTCATAGCAAAAATTCCTACATAATCAGTTTGACATTCGGTGAGACTTTAAGCGAGTTTTCAATGAAAATCTTGTGAGAATTTCGGTAAAGGGTATATAAAAGATGGCCGCATGCTTTAAAACATAGGCTTTCAGGATGGATTGAATGAATGTAATGGGTTGACAATATAGTAGTTGAAGGGTCTAAACTGTTCGAGATATGAAGTTTAAAGCAAAAATAAAAACATTAGTTGAAATTTATTTACAAGTTTTAGCTACGAGGGTTTTATGAGAAGTAATAGAGAAAACTTGCACTAATATAGGTCGTATGCAGGAAAGTGCATTTGTATGCGTAACAGCATGCAATATAATGTATGGTATAATAATGTGGCGCGAAGTTTAGCTGAAAGTGATGAAGAAATAGAATTGACAATAACGAAAATGTTTCATGGAGTTGTGTCAGAATTTGTATGCATACTAAGGGAGTTAGTCACATATTGGCCAAAGAAATTATCAAATGATGTGAATTATTTAAGAATGAATAATGGAAAAAGTTGTACAGTTTGATAATAAAAAAATTAAATTATTGTTATTTTTTATTATTAGATATAGGAGTTAGCTATATAATACTGTCTATAGATTTAATAAGCATGCTAAATTGAGTATATATTTATAAACCGCATTGGCGTTGTGTTGTTTGTCATTTCACAAGTTGTTGATTCATGAGAAAGATCAATAAGATTGCACTAAAAGGTTGTGATGGTATTGAAAAGTGGTAGTTCAAATCGGACAGTAAGAAGGAAAGGTAGTGGGCTACTGAATACCGTGATTAATAAATTACCAGTAGAGTTGCATATACCGGGTTATAGTTTTTGTGGTCCAGGGACGAAATTAGAAGAACGATTACAGAGGGGTGATAAGGGTGTCAATATTTTGGATGAGGCTTGTAAAGAGCATGATATATCTTATGCTCAGTCAAAGGATTTATTAAAGAGGCACGAAGCGGAAGAGAAATTGTATGAAAAGGCCGTAGAACGAGTGAAAAGTAAAGACGCAAGTGTAGGAGAAAGATTAGCTGCTACTGTGGTTACCATTGCTATGAAAGCTAAAACGAAATTGGGTATGGGTTCGAGGATACGACGTAAAGATATAAGGAAAGGTAGGGGTAGAAAGTAAATGAGGAGTAGAAAAGGTGGAGCTATATCATTTTTGCAAGCGATGAAGAATGCTCGAAATGCTATAAGACGAATTGGGAGGAAAAAAGGTATTTTAGAAAATGCGAGAGTTGCATATCAGAGTTTAATGAAGTCGGGGAAGAAAATAAAATTTCCAAAGTCTAGAGTAATTCCAATACCGAGAAAAGGTGGATTTTTACCATTAATTCCATTATTCGCAGCATTAGGTGCTTTGGGATCGTTGGGTGGGGGTGCTGCGGCAATTGCCAAAGCAGTAACATCTGCAAAAACTGGAAGGGATCAGTTGGAAGAAGCAAAACGATATAATTTGGCTATGGAGTCAAAATCTGGGAGTGGTTTATATGTAAAACCATATAAGCAAGGTTGTGGTGTATCTGTGGGAAGTGGTCTATACGTAAAACCATATAGAACTGGTTGTGGAGTTTATTTGCCGAATAGTAAGGGTTCAAAAAACGATTAAGTAGTTTACCTCGCAGGCCTTTAACAGAAATAGATTTGTGGAAGTATGTTAAAAGGTGGAGAATTGGAAAATTTCGGGGTATATTTAGTAGAGACGTTTTACCTAGACTTATATATAAAAATGAGAAAGGGATAATTAACTTGGATGATGACATTGGGGAGGTACTCATTGGGTAGCATACAAAAAAAATAATGATGTGGTCGAATATTTTGATAGTTACGGTGATTTAAGACCAGCAGTTGAAGTGGAAAAGTATTTATTATCGAATGGTGGTGGTGTTATATGTTATAATTATAGAAGATATCAGAGTATTAACAGTGAAAACTGTGGTCAGTTGTGTTTATTGTTTCTGAAGGGTGTTATTGAGTAACCTATGTGAAATAGGAACTAGTACTGGTGTGTAGTATTATACGAAAGAGGTGTGAAATTCTTGTTAAAATGGGGAGAGATAGTAATGGAAGTATCAGTAATATGGCTTTAGTGATATCTGGGAAGGGATCAGTTCTATCGATTTCACAATCACATACCATTTGGTTCTCCAAAATATGGGAATAATGACGAGATCAGGATTGTGGTACCGGAAATAGATATACTTTACCATCAGAGTCAGAACTATTAATTGAGGGAAAGTTACGTCTGGCAAGTGATGAGAGTAAGAATAGTGCTACAGCATTTTTAATTCATAATGCAG
This sequence comes from Melolontha melolontha, assembly GCA_935421215.2. NCBI lineage: Eukaryota > Metazoa > Arthropoda > Insecta > Coleoptera > Scarabaeidae > Melolontha > Melolontha melolontha. The sequence goes on along the minus strand of OW285238.1, from coordinate 94,328,543 downwards.
GAGCTTTTATGTTTAGTAATATTAGATATGTTATTAGCGGAGTGGAGGTGGATGCAGTGAGAAATGTTGGTATAACATCAACTATGAAAGGATATTTCTCATATAGTCCAAGTTATGCTAATCAATTGGAAAATTCTGGTTGGGAATTCGCGGTGGGGAAGGCTCCAGTGCTAGATAACAAAGGGAATTTTAGTTTTTGTATCCCATTGAAGATCTTAATGGGATTTGCAGAAGACTTTAAGCAAGTTATTATGAATGTATCCCAGGAATTAGTTTTAAAAAGATGTGCTGATGATAATGATGTCATATTGAATTCAGTTACCACGGAGAATATTAAGTTAATAATTGATTCTATTGTGTGGAGGATACCACATGTTAAAGTTGGGATGAGCCAGGAATTGGCTTTAACTAAGTTAATTACGAAGAATCATATAATGGAAATGTTCTTTAGAGGTTGGAAAATTCATGAAAATCCAGGAATTCCCGAGACAACTATACATAGTTGGGCCATTAAAACAGCTCCACATTTAGAAACGCCAAGATATATAATTTTGGGTTTTCAGACAGGGAAGAAAGGAAAAATAGAAGCAAATATGAGTAGATTTGATGCCTTTAATTTAACTGATATGACTGTTTATTTAAATGGTAAAAGATACCCATATGAAAATGTCAGAGTTGATTTTGATGATAATCGAGTAGCAGTGTTATACAATATGTATTCTAGGTTTCAACAATCTGATTATGGTCACGAATATAATGAACCGATGCTTAAATTAAATAATTTTAAGTTGTGCCCATTAGTTGGCATAGATTGCTCACATCAGGAAGATGCAATACATAGAAGTGGTGTGGAGGTTAGAATAGAATTTAGTACGAAAGATAATGTGCCAAGAATACGGTTCTATATTGCTTGATTTTGCACAATAAATTGTATCAATACTCACCGTTCAATAAGGTGGTACAGCGACAGTACTAGAGAACTAATATTTAAAGTGGTGTTGTATAAGTAGTAGATTCAGTTCGAAGTTGGTGTTAGTACGAGAAGTTTCTTTGGTGGTGAAAGATATTGAACTTGACAGATACAAAAATGTGGAGCTCCTACTTGACAGATAGAAAATATATCATAATAGATTTTCAATGGTATCGGTTTAATAATTACAGTTTGATGCCAAAAGAATTGGCCACTTGTGATAGTGAATTTAGGAGGAGTCATTTTGTGTTTAAACCGGTATTGAGCTTCTGTGTATTAACTGAAGAAGATCAGCGTGTAGCGAGATATGCATTCAGTCATCATCACGGGTTAAAGTGGGAGGACGGTTATGCATCAGCGAGTGATTTTGATGAAGTAATTAAACGGTTGTGTGAAGTGCATTATAGATAAACGAATAATTGATTTAGTCGATGCGGAAAAAATAAGGAAGGGAGAAGCAAGTTGTAGTTTCCACGTTGGTAATTATGTGGTGTGCGCTCTAAGTAATGTGGAACGATTGCATAAGTTTATTGAGGAGAATAAAAAGACAAAAATAAAAGTAACATTATAATCTTTGAAATGGGTTGTGTGTGGACTCTCATGACAAATTATGTTGTGAGTAGGGTAGGTAGTGTGATAAGGCGATATGAAGTTGATGGATCATTTGCCGCGGTGGAAGATAGTGACTTAGTTTATATTCCAAAAACATATTTGTGGGTGGGAGACCCCACCGGAGTGGGATACACCCGATGAACCCACTGAGCTGAGGACACCAGCCAGAGAGTTGCCTCCCTTCGGCGATCCTCCGCCGCCACCGATGGCACCAATGAAAAAGAAGGGGAGGAAGGATAGGATGGAGAATGAATATTTTCCTCCCTCCTCCTCTTCATAATTTAATAAATTTAATACTTAAAAAATCCTTGTTTCATTTTTTAATCGACATTCAGCAGATATATATTTATTAATATATGCAATTAGCATCGTTCAGTTTACATTATGATATCATAAGAGCAATATGAAATTAAAACAACAATCGCTTTCCTTGCCTATATTCAATTTTAAAGGAGTATTTAATGAAAAACGTTTTACCCGGCACAGTAATCTTTTTGGTGGTGTTTGCAAACGAGCGCTTATAGTGGGACCTTCGGGTTGTGGTAAAACAAATGCTCTACTTACTTTACTATTACATCCTAATGGGTTTCGCTTCAAAAATATTTACATATGCTGCCGATCTCTCCATCAAAAAAAATATGAATATCTCAAAAATATATTGGAAACTGTCCCGGAAATTGGTTACTATGAATATATAGATGCTAATGATATGCCATCGCCGGATAATGTCGCAGACTATTCAGTAGTAATATTCGATGACATACCCGCTATTAATTTAGATATTGTAAAACAGTTCTACTCTTTCGGTAGACATCGTAATTTAGATTGTTTTTTCCTAATTCAGACATACAGTGCAGTTCCTAAACAATTATTGAGGGATAACACAAACTTCCTAATTTTGTTTCAACAAGACTGTACTAATTTGAAACATATATTTAATGATCATGTACATGATTTAAGCTTTGATCAGTTTTTAAGTATATGTAGAATGTGTTGGAAGGAACCTTTCGATATATTTCTTATCGATACTGATTGTAAATTTAATGAAGGAAGATACCGGCAAGGTTTTGATTCCTATATCACATTGTGATGTGTCTAGTTCTTACATAAACACTATTTAGTCATTAAAAGACTCCTACTTCTACAAATCTACATCAGTATGTGAGTATTCGTTAAAGAGTGAAGATAAAATGGAAGATAAATTAGTAAATAATTTAGTGCAAGCTCGCTCAGCTTTAAAAGCAAAATTAAGAACGTTAAAAGCTGATATTGCAGAATCTCAAAGAAAAATTGATATACAATACGCGCCTATAGCCAAACCTCTGCAAGAAATTGCGGTGAAATTAAATCCCGCTGAAACAAAGACAGATAGGATGCATCGTGAAAGGATTACTGAGGATATATCTGAAGCTTGGTCTGACATTGATCCGAATATATCACATGGCGCAATGGCTGGAACATCAGTTATACGACAAGGGAGAACAGCTTCACGAAAACGTGTGGCCTGGTTTAGCCCACGTCCTCACTCTTCTCCGACGAAGCGGCCTTATGAAAAACTTAGCACAACGCCTCAAGCAACCAAAGCTAAAGCAATTTCTTCTGATTTAAAACCTCGGTTGTCGGTATCACTTGCACCACCTGTCAAAACTGCACCAAAACCTAGGATGTCAACATCATTTATGCAACCGACATTTATAGAAGATGATTACATAGGGGAACTGCTACCACAATCTTCACTAGAAGAGGGAGGAGATCCAAGTGAAGAAGAAACTAATACAACTGGTAGTGTGGATTTAGAAAAATCAATGGCTCATGCCATTTCGCTATTGGGTACGAAACCATCAAAATCAATAATTGCTAATAAATCTATGAATAAAACGCTCTTAGAAACGGATGAAGTGAGGGAATCATTGAAAGATTATAATCCCACGATACGCCCATATCTTATTGGTTTAATGATAGACGAAAATGAAGAATTTGATGAAAAGTATGGTGTACATGAAATAGATAATAATTTAAAAATGGGACAGGCAGATGTTAGATTTGATGGGTCCAACATTGTAATCGGTGGATTTACATATAAAGCTACTAAGGGTTTATTAGAATTACTTTTCAAAAAGAAACCAGGTAAATTTTTATATGCTGATGCGAAGAATTATAAGTACATACTCAACGACACTCACTCTGCGCGAGTTGATTATGATCCAGATAAGAAGTATGCTGCCAGTAAAGCTTATAAATACACATCAATTATTAAACCTATTTTGCAAGGAAAGAAACCTGAAGTTTGGTGGTCTCGAACCTGGAAGACTGGTTTAGGTTTATCAAAAATATTACCAGTAAAAAAGACGCTTATACCTAATAATGAAATTGAATATAAGTATTGGGACGATGTGAATGAATTGTGTGATAGATTGAAGTTGCTAGTAGCCTCGAAGAATGCCGGTCATACAGGACACGAAAACGAGATAATAGCAATCATTGAGAAATTGAAGGAGGCTAAAATTATAAAATAGTCTCTCTGTATACTCTGTAAAGTCTTGGTTGTATGACAGTTTATATTTCGACACCAATGATAGGTAACGATGACAATAGATAAATTTGGAAGACACATACACAAGCATGTCCTTAAGAGACATTTAATGGATGTCGACGTAGTCTCAGACTTTCTCAAACATCCTAAATTTCAAGAAGTATTACAAATTACAAAAAATATTCCTTCTCCCAGTGCAACAGAAACTTCGAAGTATATTATTCCAATATATAGTGACGGTTCCATTGACCTCATGGGTTATTATGTAAGTACGTCATTGGCGAAACAGACTTATTTATATAAGAATAAATTATATCGTGGGAAGGTTATAAATGTCCACTATTCTAACGAGAAATTAACAGCACTGCAAATTAATAAGGAACTATTTAATTCCAAGAGACCGATAGAATTGACAGAAGGAACAACGTTTAGGTTGATATACGTTGGTACCAAACCTACGCCACCAAAAACAGAAGCAGTATTTGCGGAAATAGTCATCGAAGGAAATGTCGTCAATTAGGAGGGATGTTGTAAATGAAATACATAGACCAGCTCGGAGGAGGTTTACTCGACGTCGGGTTATCATAAAAGGATTGCGGGACTTATTTCAAATCGATCTGGTTGAAATGATACCGTACGCAAAAGAAAACGACAATTTCAAATACATTTTCGTATGTATAAACACATTTTCGAAATTTGCCTGGGCCGTTCCGATAAAAAACAAAACAGCCCTAGAAGTTATGAAAGCCATGAAATCTGTACTCTCATCTGGGAAAAAAAATATACCGAAAAATGTTCAAAGCGACCAGGGGAAGGAATTTTTTAATACTCATTTTAAGAAACTTATGGATCAATATAATATTAATCATTATACAACTTATTCTAGTTTAAAAAGTTCCATTGTGGAACGTTTTAATCGAACTCTTAAAAATAGGATGTGGAAGGAATTCAGTTTCAATGGAAATTATCGGTGGATTGACATGTTGCCAAAATTAGTGAGAGATTATAATAATACAGTACACCGAACGACAGGGTACAAACCCGTCGCGGTTAATCAAAAAAACATGCGACACATTTTAAGTTCTGTTTATAGCAACATGAAAGTAAGCGACCCAATCATTTCAAAATTTCAGGTTGGAGAGCCGGTTCGCATCAGCAAATACAGTCATGCGTTTTCAAAGATGTATAGACCAAATTGGACTAATGAGATATTCGCTATAAGGAAAGTCCAAAACACCTTCCCCAAAACGTATCTCTTATCTGATTCAAAAAAAGAAAATATTTTAGGTGGCTTTTACGAATCGGAACTCTCAAAAGTGAAACACCCTGACGTTTATCTTGTTGAAAAAGTTTTACGAAGGCAGAAGGGTAAAGTTCTCGTAAAATGGCTTGGAATGCCTTCATCACACAATTCATGGATTTCAAAGGATAATGTTTTGTAGGAAGTGAGTTGTACTTAGGATACAAAACAGTATCAAATATGTTCGAAATGTTTTTTATTCAATAATATAAGATATAAATTTTACAAAAGTAGATGCCGTCATTTACAAAACATTTACAAAACACTTGCAAATTTATTAAAAAATACATACAATGCATTTACAAAAACAACAAATATTTACACTGGTAAAATCCTCTGACCCATCTCACACATGTCTTCCAACTCTAAAAGTATATTTCGCAAGTTTTCTTCCCGTGTAATCTCTTCTATTTTATGGTGAGCCCACGCCAACGTATTACATTTATCGGGAAGGATATATCGTTTATCATCCTTAAATGATAAAGCTACTTTATTTCTCAATTCAGTATAAATTGTGTGTAACTCAGAATGAAATATGTACATTTTCCTCATTATGTTTCCTCCATTTTGCACAACATTCTTATAATCGGTTACCGATAAATTCTTATCAATAACATACTTTTTTACTCCCTTAGCTGTTTTAACAGTCCTATTGACTAATTTAAGACTATAAGCTTTAGCACCTGTTCCATAGAAGCATTCGATAATATCACCCGCGTATTCATCTTTCATTTTTCCCAGTCTAGGCAAACTCGGGGGTATTCCATGTATATTATCCTCAGTGTAATTCGATGTATCAAACATTTCTAAATTTTGCTTTATATCATTATATACGTTATAAGTTTGCACACTCACTATCAACGAATCAGTGTCTGTATATAGTAGTGAAACGTCTGGGCCATATAAAGGTTTTATGAAATCATAGAAAAAATTATACATTACCCACTTAGCGAGTTCCAAAATTGTAAACCCTACATATATGGGTTTTACATAATCTACACGTACCTTGCATAATTCAATTGCTGTAAGAGAATCGCTAAATACCTTGCAAGACTTAAAATTTGGTTTTGCGATATATGCCTCAGCACCGAGTTTTTTATGGATGGTTTCCCAATGGGAAGCCAATCTTACATCAACACGATTTTCTACATTTTCCATGGTTTTGCCAAAGATGCTGTTCACCATTAATTTATAAAATTGTTTGAAAAACTCATTGCTAGATCCATTTCGTTTTGCAGTATTAAAATCGATATATTTCTTTAACCACTTGCTTTGCTTAAATCGAATACCTCGTCGAATTCCCTTTAATACCAGGCCATTCCTAACACATTGTTTCAAAGTTAAGTGATGTATGACATAATTTGATTTTTCTGTAAGGTTTGGGATCAATTTACCATACTTGGAATTAGGTGGAATAACATGTTCGGGGCAAAATGGGAAGTCATTGTGCAGTTCGTGAAGGCGTGCGGGATATTCTAGATCTACTTCAAATACGTATCCATAATCTCCATCATCCTCCAAGGTTTCTACATCCATCGTCAATAAATCTTCATTCGTTAACCACTCAAAGTCACCACATGGTAAAGAAAAGGACATAGTATGACCGTACAAATTCGTAGCATCCATGTATAAAATATATTTCACAGCTTCTGATGAATCGAAATCTGATACGAATTTATTGTTGGCTGTTTCCATTCTTTTACAACACATGCTCACACCTCCACGTATACCTTTTTTAAAAAAATGAAACATGTCGGCATCTGTTAATAATTCCAAACTTACACCGGTCATACGCAACATAGCATCCCAGCTCAATCCTGGGGATGTGAAATAATGTGCAGGGTCTAATTTATAATTCTCCAGACAGATATTCCGAAAATTTTCAAAAACATCTGCTAGCAATAATACATCTGATTGTATATATACATCGCTATAGTCCCCTAATGTTTCACACTCAAATAAATCCCAGACTCTTTGAGCTCTACAATAGTCTTCATCGCTTATATCACAATCTGATAATATATCATGAAAACACTCTTTCTTTGGTAATCCAGCAAAAGATAAAATTTCATGAGAAGTAACATAGTTGTATGGGAATACGCCTTTTTTGCGTATGAGTTCGAATTTTTCACCACTGTAATATTTACTAACTTCTTTACACTGCTCATCTTCTAAATAAGATGATAATTTTTCCAATGAAGAATTCATAAATCGGAAGGAATCTATAAATCTTAACTTATAAAATACGTGTCTTTTCTTACCATTACAGTCTATTATATCTCCCACGTGCACTTTCTTAGAAAACGATACATACTTTTCTTTATTTTGTGCAATAACATCAACATCCTCTTTTTCGAGCGCTAACGCTTTTACGAATAAATGGGTATCATAATTAGATAAATTGTGCAAAATAATAGGTATATATCGGGGTTCTTTATAATTTACATTACACACCATATGCGCTGCACCTCTATATAATCCAGTCATGTGATCATGGTCACGGACTTTTTCTCCATGGACTTCAAATGTTTTATCGCAAATATGACACACTGTCGCTTGTTTATAATTATCACTCTCCTCATTAGTTAAAGGTTTCATTTCTACCTCTTTACTTAAATAATGTTTATAGGCAAATTTCACGTCAGTTTCTAACTCCTTCACAAAGGTTGAAGCTGCATGTTGACCTCGATATACTCGCAATTTACTAAGATTTTTGTCGAAACTACATTTCACATAATAAGCGAATGAATGTGGCTCATGCTCGAAACATTTCACACTGTAAGATTTCGAGGGATCCGGTTCTGATGTATCAATAGGTTTCAATATAGCCTCAAAATCTGCATAAACTACGAAAGGAAGCCTCAGCTGCTTTTCAAATTTTTCAAATTTTAGTATATTTCCCGGTAATTCTTCACCATACTTATTTATTTTCAGTTCTTTATTGGGAAACACTGCCTTCACCTGCTTACAGTCTTCATTTGCATGTCTATGTAATTTTTCTTCAGAAGTAAAGAAAGTTAAACAACCTTCACATATGTATTTTTGATGTCCTGAGAACGATTTCTGTGAAGAAACTAGTCGTGATAAATTCTTTATCCAGCAGTAATGTGTATTCCCATTTTCACCACTAAGGAGTAATAAATTGAAATGAATAGTTTTCCTCCTCTTTGTGAAATATAATTGGCCCACCACATCATGTGATCTTATTTTATTTTCAAATACTTGCTCTAAACCATATACATTGAGAGATATATTATTAATCTGTTCAAAATTAGCAATATCTTTTAAATTTGTTGGAAAGGAACAACTGCTAAAATCAGCTACAGTGCTATGATGTGGATATGAAGAAACTCTTTGCGGCAACCCTGTTGGTTCCCTTAAAGCAGAAGTGATGGCCCAAGCAAAACACTCATCGTCGTTATTTTGTATATTTATTATGGCTTTCTTTTTTTTTATTGCTGGGGGTAAGTCTACATAACTGGAACCTCTCATTGGATTATATTTGTTTATATTCACTTATAAATATAATACATTACTCAATGTCCAACCTGAAATAATTAATAATTAATAATTAATCGTACTTTAAGAATATCTTAATTTACCTGAATCACGCTCCTGGAATTCACTCATTTTATTCTTAATTTCATCCATAAAATCCGCATATATACCATATAAATCACTTCCTTGAGTTATAACTTTATTTTTGGAATTGAAGGATTTTATTTCTACATTTTCTTTCACTAATAAGTAATATAAACCATATAGTTCAAAATTCACCTTCATTGATGTATGTACAGCTAAAGTACTATCCACAAGTGATAACACTTTCTCCCTAATGTTATTTGCAAATTCATCCACATCGATGTATACACGAGATGAATGATCAGATATTTGGTAGCTTACTATTCTATCACCAAATGCTCCAACATTTTTCATCACACCATCATCAACAACAACAAATGCTTTATTTCGATGTAAGGTACTGCGTATATGTGCCGTATAACAATTTTTTTCCACATCGACGCCGCATGTTTCACATTGCATAAAATTACCTGGATTATTCTCAAATTTCCTTCTCTTTCCCTTACAAGAACTTAACAAGTGTCGATTTCTATTATCAGCTCGAGTAAATGTTTTCCCGCAAAACTCACAATCGAACATTTTAACACTAAATTTATACCGACTAAACACCTCGAGTGCACCTACTTGACTAATGTTGGAATGGAACAACCATCGCCTTATATACAATCAAGGTTAAAAATTATATTTAGAAAAGAAAACATTTCGAAGGATATATTTATATCTAACACATATTACATTCTACAGTTATTATTTCTTCCTCCTCTAAAAACATTGTGTCTTGATCGAATACATCTATTTCAATATCGAAATTTTCCTCCTCACTATCCTCATCTATTATATTTTCATTGAATATATCTATGTCAATCTCGATATCTGCCTCATTACTACACTCTTCATCACTACACTCCTCCTCACTACACTCCTCCTCACTATACTCCTCACTGTACTCCTCACTATACTCCTCCTCACTATACTCCTCCTCACTATACTCATTTTCATCTTCGTCTTCATCAAACAAAATATTTATATCACTATTTGTTTTTACTATTTCAAAATTCAAATAACACATATTCTCTTATATGTGCAACTATTGAAACTTAGAATGAGAAATACAGATCCCTTCGCTATTAATATATTAGCGGTTGAATCCCTACCTCCATAGATTCTCAAGGTCAAGGTTCCTTCAGGTCATTTCAATGTTGGGCCGTCTCAAGGTCAAGGTCATTTCGAGGTTAAGGTCGGTGTCATCTCAAGGTCAAGGTAAAAGTCAAGGTCAAGGTCATATATCCTAACCTCACCTGTCCTCAAGGTCAAGGTCAGAACCTCCTCAATGGTCTTGTTGTTGCAACCTCCCTCCGCCTCAGCCGATTCTGGAACCTCCTCGGAGTGACCTTGACCTAACATATACCAAGGTCAAGGTCACTCCGAGGAGGTTCCAGAATCGGCTGAGATCCTCTACTCATACTGGCGCCCCAATTGTTAACCATTGCCTAAATGAAAGATACAAAGTATGTATATAGAAAATATTAATACATACAAATTTGTGGCAATCATATCCATTCAGGAATCTATGAATAACCCATCTACGAGCAGTAAAAAGCAAACTTCTGGTATGTACAACTTATTCAATTAGGTTATTTACAAGACTCAAATTTTTTTCAGGACTTCTTATTGAAAAGTGTGGGAGCGACACCTATTACAGAACTTTGCTCCAAAGCTAATAAATTATACAATTGTGCTTTAAACTTGAAATCTGCTGCTGCAGAATTGTTCATTTTATATCATATTACATAATGTATATTTGTTAAGATCTTGCATTTTGCTATTGTGTTCTTACTTTAATCAAATCTCCAATGCTTGTGATATGCATACTGTTTCACAAAGTACCATAATTAATCTTTTAATTTGTATTTTTCTGAAAATACATTTAATTTTTTTTTTATTATATTCAGTTTACTTGTTTGCACTTATTAGTTTTTCTTTATTGTGCTTTACTAACTTTACTTGTGTTTAAGTGTGTTGTTAATTTTCTATCATATTACATAATGTATCCAGTGTTAATATTGTTATTATTTTCTTTTGTTTGAATAGTTGTGTTTACATTCATTTTATATTTCTCATAATTGAGATTACCAGTAGATTATTATTAAGTACATATTTATTATATTTAAATTTAGATTTTTTTATTAAATGTATATACATACTACTAATTATGTTTTCTGACTTTTGTTATAACTTTGTACAAGAACCAATTTTATTATTTGATTTAGTGTATACTAGGCACATTGTAATTGGTAAATGTAATTATACTTATTTTCACAAATTATTGCAGAAAATCATGGAAATTATATTCACCAATTTCAATATGGCTAGGATATACTAAATACTAAAAAAGAATATATTCAAGTAAGCTACGATCTAAAATATCCGCCAATATAGTTTAGTTTGCGAACTTTTCGTCAGAGGCGCCAAATCTTGTTTTAAAAGCTAGTTAATAAGATAACCTTCTCTTTTATCCCTTTTGTATGATGGTCACTACTCTTTAAAGAAGTTTTTAAAAAATATTTACCTTTTCATTATTTGTAAATCGGTATCAAAAATTTAGTATTATCGTATTATATAGGTTATGATGGGTGTAGAAATAAATCAGTTTAATCATACCGTGTTAATAAATAGACATATAAATTTAGTCAATAGCAATACATATTGGCATCAAATTCAAGTAAGTATTTGATTCAAAATATTCAACAATTGTCATTATTTTTATTGTATTTTTTTCTAAATAGGTAGAAAATGTCGAGGGTTTAGATAGAGATGCTGTGCTTAAAGCAATTATGAGATTTTGTAACCCAGATTCTTTTATACCAGTTCAGTATACATCTTCCAAGAATAATGCTACTTTTTTAATAAAAAATTGTGGTCCAGCAATTCAAAAATTATCCAGTCAAAATTTAATCGTGATAAATCCATACAATAATGATAAACCTGTATGTTATTTCTATATATTTATATATATATATTAGTTTAACAAATATATAATTTCAGTTCAAAATATCAATAAAATTATGTTACGCTAGTAGTAATGAGTTAAAGATTAACATTCATCTTAATTTAACAAGTGTGTTACATAAAAGATTTAGTCATGAAACTGGTACATTGAATTTGGATAATTTTGCAAAAGATACAGGTAATTATGAAAAATATTTCTTCGTTTTCTTTTTTTTTTTGTTAAAAGTTTCATATATTATATATATATTATATATTATATTATATTATTATATTATATTATATTATATTATATTATATATATATTAAAGTTTCATATTTCAGAGTTGGAAGAGTATTGTGCATTATCTCAACAAAAGCTATTTTTTTACGTAATGCATTTAGCCAAAAATATTCCATTTAAAGTTTTAAAATTATCGCATAATGATATTGACTCATTGAGTCCTATGGAAGCTTTGGAAGGTGTTAAACATTCTATTATTATAGATTTAAGGAACAACTGTATTAAAGAAATATCAGAATTAGATTATTTTAAACATCTGAATGTAATAGAATTGTGGCTGGATGGAAATCCTATATGTGACAATTACACTGAAATTACTTATGGAAAAAGTATTAAGGATCATGTAAAAAAGTTAGAAAAATTGGATGGTGTTAGTGTCACACAGCAATTTCCACCATTTAGGCGTAACTTTCTTTGTAATTTAACTGGATATGATCTGGTAGATCAGTTTTTGGAACATTATTTTACGTTATATGATACATGGGATCGTTCTGTTTTGAGAGACATGTATCACAGAGATGCATTATTTTCACTTACTAGTTTGTATATACCGTCACAAACTACATCATCCGCAGCACAGTAAGTATTTATTATGTATTATCTATAATAAAATGTTAGTTGTAAAACATCTAACTAAATTACTTATCTAAATGTTGAAAAAAAAATTGAAGTACTATACTAATTTTGTTTACCTAATAACCTGTTTGTATAGACATAATCTTTGAACAATAAAAGACCTATCAAATAGAAGCATTTTCAGTAAAAATAATACTTTGTCTTGCAGCTTTTATTTACAATATTATGCTTTTTTAAGTAGAACTGTGCTTCACTTTTTGTTATTTTCTTAAGACTAAACCTGGACAAAGAAATGAATTTGCAGTGACAGAAATTTTATCTGAAAGTATGCATATATACCCAAGGAACATCACATTTTCGCGTTAGTCTACATCAACACATTAAAACTAAAATGGAAACTAATTATATACATTATTTATTATATTTATAATCGCACTCCTTTTGCCTTACCTGGCCAAGCTGTACGTTACTGCAAATCCATTGCTTGGGCCTGCTTTACTTATCAGTGATAAGATAAGTTATCACTAAAGTTTATTTCTTGTAGATTTGTGCTAGATTGTGGGAAATTGAAATAAATTTGTTGTTTGATGGTGTCATAAACTATATGGGTCAAATAATTAAAATAAAAAGGAGTGTTTTGTTAACTTTTGGCCTCTAAGATATTAATTGATTACACCCACATAGCATGATTTTATTATTATTTTCAAGTTGCTTGTATCACTGTTCTTAAGAAGCACACATTTAATGAATTCCTTAGGCAATTTTTATTTGATTAATTGTCATGTATTCCATAATTGTTTTCTTTAAAAATTAGTAGAATTAAACTTGAATTGATTCAGCTTATACTTGATGAAAATCCATAAATTAAAAGATTTAATAGTTTAACCTTCACTTTATTATTAATCATAGGGTTACCCATTTTCTTGTATTATAGTTGTATAATTTCTCAAATTTTAAAGACCATAAAATAATATTAACCCTTTTTTGTATTTATGTATTCACTTGTTAGTTTGTAACGTAGGTACTTGATGAAGTCATTGTGTAGGCAAAACAATTGTATATCGATTATACATTAATAAAATAAAGATTAAACTATTAAAAGTTTTATTTCTGGTTTACAATTAAACTCATAAATTACATTTTTTGCACAAGAAAACTGTTACATAAATCTACAATTTCAGTTATAAAAAATTAGTTTACCTAATGAAATGATTCTAAAAATAACAAGTGTTCATTTGAAAAGTCAATCTAGGTTACTTTAAAATTTTGATAGAATAAGACGCAAATATATTAGTATGTGTTTGTTGTTCCGTAAACGTAAATCCAAATGACATTTGACAATGTCAATCACAAATACCAGTTAGTGCATAAAATAATCGTGCGTCGATTCTGGTTTAAATAAATTGCTTCTCAATTTTAAAATGGCTTTCACTTTAGAACATAAAATTTTTTTAGTCCAGGCTTATTTTCGAAGTTTTAATAAAATTGATGGTTTATGGGTTTATTCAGTTCAAGATTGCATGGTAGAATTTCAAGTTGAGTTTCCACATTTTGTAATAGATTATATACAATTTAAGAAAACTTTGGATAGAACTTTAAAACTTTTTTCTGAAACTGGTAGTCTCTTAAGAAAATCAGGCAGCAGAGCAGTTAAGAAACGTACACCTCAAGTTGTCAATCGTGTTGAAGAAATAATGGAAAATGAACCACAAACATCTGTTTGACATTTGAGTCAACAAATAAACCTTACTGTTGGTACAACTCACAAGCTATTAAAAAAAGATATGCAACTTTATCCATACCATGTCAGCAGTACAAGAATTGTTAGAAATTGATTACCCACGTAGACTACAGTTTTGTAATTGGTTTTTAAATATGAACAATATTGGAGAACTTTCGCAAAGAGTCATCTTTTACTGATGAAGCATGGTTTTATAAAACGTGATGATACCTAAATTCACAAAATACAAGAATTTGGAGTAGTGAAAATCCACATGTAATTAATGAAGAATCACTACATCCAGAGAAAATTGGTGTTTGGGCAGCGATAAGCCAAAGGCGAATCATTGGACCAATATTATTTCAGGGAACGTTAACTGCTCAAAGGTACTGTACGGAAATTTTACAACCATTTGTCAATCAGTTGCATGATGATGAACTTCAAAATGCATATTTCCAACAAGACGGAGCACCCTGTCACTACTGCAGAATCTTTGGATTATTTAAGAGAATTTTTTGATCAGCGTATAATTAGTCAAAATACTGAAATTGCTTGGCCTGCACCTTCATGCGATTTAACACGTTGCGACTTCTTTTTGTGGTCTTATCTAAAAAATAACATATTTCGAACACCTATATTGAATTTGAATGATATGCTACAGAGAATCGAACAGAAATGCATGGAAATTAATAACAATCCAGTAATGTTGCAGAATATCATCAGAAATTTTGAACGGAGGATTTTAAAGTGCATTGATCTTGAAGGACCACATTTTCAACATTTGTTATAGTTTTCAATAAATACCTATTATTTGTTATTTATTTGTATGTATGAAACTGTCAAAATATACGACTTCGTAGGTTAAGTAGTAAATTTTAATTTACGACATACTTCAAAATGTTCTCGGTAAATTACATGCTACTAGATTGACTTTTCAAATGAACACTTGTTAGTTACCAGTTGTAGGAAAAGGACACACTAGCAGCTATACTACAATAGAATAGAAAGGAAGAAATTAAATCTGTAGATATATCAAAACAATTATTATGATTACTATTTAAATAGCTTAAGCTATACAACTTTAGTCCTAATTCAATTATATGATTTCTTCTATTTTTCAAATTTTTCTATGGAATATATTTCTTGTATGTATTTTTTTTAATATTTTTAGATTGATTCCATATAAAAAAGTTTCAAGGAATTTAAAGCAAATGTCAGATTTTTCAAAAAATGCACAGGATTTATTTATAGGTCCTTACCCAATAATAAAAGTCTTAAGTTCGCTACCTCTTACTGAACACGATCCTTATAGCTTTACAGCAGATCTGATGATGTATACAGTAAGTTCTTTATATGTGTTTTTAAGTTGTTTAAACTGGTATTGCCAATTTTTTTAACTATATTGATACAACAATTCTTACTCAATAGTCCCTTAAATAGGGCGATACAATATAAAAAAGTAAATATGTACTAATTTTACTAAGCACAAATCATCGTTATATTTTCGGAGACCGTAAAATAAATATTAAAAAACTTGACGGAGGCCGTTCCGGTTCTCATTGATATACGATCCGAATAATATAATGCCTCTCTTAAGAAGAATAGGATTATATTAAATAATTTTCTAACTAAAGTGTACATGCTCTTTGTAATTTGGTCTCCTTCTACAATACTCACTGTGAAAGCATGTTTGAACATGCATATGTATACGTTCGAACAAGTCGTGCTGTCACTAGTACAAAAGAAGCGCTTGAGATTGTACAACTTCAGTTAAGTTTCGAATGCGAAGCGTGCGGTTGGTGCTTTTATTTTAGTGTGCGGCCAACCGTGAAATTTAATTTTTTTCTTAAAAATTTCTTAAACCCTTGGAATTTTGTTAAAGAAAATTACATTAAGAGTAGCTAAGATATTCAAACCCTATACAATCGCCGAAAACCTCATATTGCCTGGTGCAATTGATATGGTCAGTACTTTAATAGGCGCGGAAGAACCAAAAAAATTTAAACAACCCCCGCTTTCTAATGACACAATATCAAGGCGAATCGATGACTTTTCTGCCGATGTTCGCCATCAGATAATTCAGCAAGTGAGTTCAAGTGAATTTTTTTTTGTACTCAATTTGATGAATCAGAAGATGTAGCAAACACGTCTCAGTTCTTATGTTTTGTGAGCTTTGAATGTGATACGGACACATGAATCAAAGAAAATATGTTGTTTTGTAAAACAGTACCGGGTCATGCAACACGACAATGTATTTTTGATGTTTTTTATGAAGCTACTAGAAATATACTAACATAGATTGTACAAAAAGCATTGCAGTATGTAGTGATGGTACAAAGACGATAACAGGAAAGAACACTGGACTAATAAAAATATTAGAAGTTCCTCTTATACCAAGGGCGGAATGGACGCACTGCTTCCTTCACAGACATGCTCTTGTCCCAAAAACATGCCGGAAAATCTCAATCAAATTCTTTGTGAAGTTGTAAAAATGGTTAATTTTATTAAAAGCCGACTGTTACAGAACAGGCTGTTTGCTAAACTATGCGATGAAATTGGCGAAAATAAAATTCTCTTCTTTTCCATACAGAAGTTAGATTGTTATCGCGAGAGAAAGTGTTAACCCGGGTATTAGAATTATGAGATGAATTAATAATATTTTTCCAGTATAAACAAACGCTAGTCTCATTGTTTTTACACAATAATGAATGTATGTTGTTGGCTTACTAAGCTGATGTGTTTTAGCATTTAAACGACAAGGACGTGGTAAAAACATTTTATTAATGACAAAGTTCATGGTTTCATTAAGAAGTTTGATATCTGGATTATTCGCATTCAAAGCAAAAATTTGAATATGTTCCATTAACTTCAAATTATATTGAGAAAAATTTGAATCAACACGACACGATTATTCACTACAGTTTGGATTGCATGAAGATGCATTTGCGTGAGCTAAAAACTCAGTTGACGGAGTATTTCCCGGAAGATAAAAATAATTTCTCGAAGAGATAGGTACTGAATCCGTTTAGTGAGAACGTTGTTGCCGCTGATAAGTTACTAGTTGAAATTCACAACCAGCTCATCAAAATGTCGGCGATAAAACGCTACAACTGCAGTTTACATCTGCAGACTAGTAGGTTTTGGGTTACTAGTTGAAATGAATATGGAAATCACAGAAGCATTGAAAATATTAATCCCTTTCGCCACGTCTTATCTCTGTGAAAAGAGTTTTTCGCCTATGATTGCGCTAAAAACTAAATACAGGAATAGTCTCTTATCACTCGAAAACAATTTGCTTGTGTGCTTCTAACGTAGATACACGTATGGAGAAACTTTACACATTAATTTCTTTTCCTTAAATTTGTACTTATTGTAAGTAAATAATTTTTTCTCATAATAGCTATTTATGTAACCAGTTATGAAATGGGTTATTTTGTGTAACGAAATGGAATGTTTGCAGGACGAGCGAGCGTAGCGAGCGAGATCCTGCAAAATGACATGAGTTACACAAAATAATATTTCATAACGTGTTTCATACAAGATTTTATCTAATTTTGACCAAAACATAGATTTATAATTTTCCAGTTGATCTGACATTAAACGTCATAAGTCGTGTTAAATAATTAGTGACAGTTTTCATGCTATTGATAATAATTCATTTGACTTGACAGGTGTTTGTTAATTTAAGTATAAGTATTTACTTTTATTAGCTAAATATTTCGGTGCATTGTACGAGTAAAAATGTCGGATTCAGATTCAGGTGGACTACCAAGCGATATAGAAGAGGCTGCACAAAGTGCATTATCGACTGTGATTCCACAAAAGTCGAAAGCCCAGTACGATTTGGCTTATGAAAAATTTGGGAAGTGGCTTAAAGACAAAAAAATTAAATGTGTTAATGAGAAGGTTTTATTAGCATATTTCGAGGGAAGAAAGAATCAAAAAGCTTTAACACTCTGGACTCTTTATTCCATGTTACGAAGTGAATTGTCTTTGAAGAAGAATATTGATATTGCAAAATATGCCAGTTTACGTGCATTTCTAAAGAGGCAGTCAGAGGGATACCATGCAAAAAAGTCTAATATTTTGTCAAAGGAAAACGTCTCCCGGTTTATGACAGAAGCTGAGGATAAAACATATTTAATGACAAAGGTCGCATTGATCGTTGGAATAGCTGGTGCTTGTCGAAAAAGTGAGCTAACTTTTCTACGTGTGGGGGATATTTTAGACGAGTTTTCTCATTTTGTAATAAAAATCCCTAATACAAAGACAAAAGTAACGCGCGAGTTTGTGATCACAGAAGGAAATATTGAAGGGCAAAATCTTCTTGATCTTATTAGAAAATATATTTCTTTGCGTCCACAAAACGTTAATCACGATAGGTTTTTCGTCAAATATAATAATGGTAAATGCGGGGCACAGCCAGTTGGCATTAATACAATCGGTAATCTACCGAAAAGAATTGCTCAGTTTTTGAAACTACCAAATCCCTTCTTATTTACCGGACACTGCTTCAGAAGATCATCGGCCACCTTTTTGGCAGATTCTGGTGCGGATATTTTTAAGGTTAAACGACATGGAGGCTGGAAGTCCAATACTGTAGCTGAGGGCTATGTAGAGAATTCTATAGAAAATAAGAAAAGGATTGCCAATGATATTCTTGGTGAATCAAGCTCAAATGCACATTCCGTTTTGCATCATAACATCAGAGTACCTGCCATGAATTCTACGTGTGCAGGAATTAACCTCACCAATTGTTCACATTGTGTCATAAATGTTTATAATGCATAAAATAAAAATTTAACCAGTTTGTGTCATTTAACGTTCCCCTTTATTAACTTGAGATGAAATGATTTTTTCAAAATATTTCGTAACTAGTGATGAAATGAACTTTTCAACACTAGTTACGAAATATTTTACTTTTCGTAACTAGTTACGAAAAGTAAACCGTTTCCTAACGTCATACAGTTTTGAAAAGTGTCACTTTATGTGTCAAAATTAGATAAAATGATTTTTCATTATTGTTTAGGTTATTTCGCGACTGCCCTTTAATATCACCGCGACTGCAGGTTGAGAAACGATGTATTAAGGGAAATACTTATTGATTTGATATCCATATCTATGCGTATAGTAACTTTATATATACCGCATGTGTCAAATATCATTAGGCATAGGGAATAGGTATGAGTACATACGATATATATGTATATGGAAAAGCCGATCCAATGCCAGCGAAGACCGCGACGGCCGGCAACTGTTTCGCAAATACAAGTTAGCAGTAATCATTTGACCATCGACATAGGTACAGCAGACCGATTTTCATGTGGCCGGTTAGAAGTACCGCCCTCGAGATGCGCACGAAATTCATAGGTAGGGGAACCTCTGGCATTCAGTGTTTTACATCGTTTTAAGCGATAAACACAGTAGTGCAGTGCCGTATTAAGGTAGTGAGTAATGGAGTTTAAAAGTAAATTAAATAAATGTGTTTTACACAGTCAAACTCGTGAAGTGATCTCAAATGTATTTAAATATATGCAAGAAGAAAAAACTTCAGGGGTACTCAAAATTCCACTGGATCTCCACGACTATTAAATAATGTTATTACAACACTCGCCTACGCTCGTTGAAGAATATACTGTTCTTTTGTACATATAGAAAGTTTACAATGTGATTATAATGAGAAAGAGATTAGCATAAACATTATCTGCCAATAATTCAGTTAATTATCCAAATTAGTTTTACTTAATCCTAAGCCTTTCTACCGTTAAGTGTAGCTAACAATCTTATTCAGTCATCCCCTTAATGTGATGTTAGTACCCTATTAGCTAGTAGGTAATGTAAGACATTTTAATTAAACATGTTACATGAAACTATGCGTTTTATTTTACTTCTATTTGCCTTAATTTAGTGAAATACAAACCATTATAAACATGTTCAACAATGTGATTTTCTGAATTTATCCCTTACTACGTCCCAATGCACGACTCGCACAAAGAGTTTGCATTTCATTTTTCCGAATACTGTCTCTATCTAACACTGACCCTTACTTGACGCACGTACAAATTCTCCCACCGGCCACATGAAAATCGGTCTGCTGTACTTGTAATGCGTTCTAAAATAACATTTACGAATTGCAAGGGATTTGCTTTTCTTATTTCTTTCAGCAGATGGAGGAAATTTTTAAGCTGCGGTGTGTCGCATAAACAGAAGCGTAATTCTAATAAAATTAAAGATTAATCCTAATAAAATAAATAAAAAAGGATTCTAAAAATTATAATAAATTATACAAGAGGTTCAAAAATTCCTCCTTGCACAGCAAGACATTGTCCTAGGCGGTCGTAGAAATTAGCTCTTACATTTGCTAACATGTCGGCAGTTAATGAATTCGCCTCAGTTATTTTTTCTCAAGGCAACTAGATTTTCTGCTCTACCAGCTTCATGAGTATAAACGTTATTTTTTAGATATCCCCACAAAAAGAAATCATTTGGAGATAGATCAGGAGATCGCGGGGGCCATTTAATGTTTCCTGTTCCAGTAATAAGACGGTCAGAAAAAGTATTTCCAAGAAATTCCTTTACCCTCACTGCATTATGTGCTGGACAGCTATCATGTTGAAACCAAACGATTTCCTGATTTATTCCAATGTTTTGAATGGCGGGAAGTATTTGATTTTTCAGTAATTCGAGATACTTGTCGGCATTTAATATACCATCAATAAAATAGGGGCCTATAGAATGGTCACCTAAAATACCTGCCCAAACGTTTAGTTTTCGAGAATACTGAGTGCGATTTGCAAAAGGCCGGTGTTGATTTTCCGAAGCCCAATATCGAAGAACAGAGGGATTGTGCTTTCCATGTAATGGAAAAGTTGATTCATCGGTGAAGAGAATATTTTTAACGAAATTTTCATCTCGATGTATCTTTTCCATAACGCCTTGACAAAACTCCATTCTCCGGAAATTGTCCTCGGGAAATATGTCTTGAGTTTTCGAATATTTGAAACATTTTAAACCATTACGTTTCCAAATACGTGAAATAGTTCTGTTACTTGTACCCAATTCCTCGGCAGCACTTCTAGTAGATCTCGTGTTATCAATTTCCACAATACTACAAATTAATACATCTCAATTCTCTCTCTTTCTCTCAATCTCTCTTTCCTCATTTTTTTGTGGTGATATCTTTCTTGGTTTGCATTTCGTTCTGTTATTGAAACAGAAACAAGTTTCAAATTTATTTATAATATTATAAATTGTTTGTCTGCAAGGTACAGAACGGTCTGCAAAAGTCAGCGCAAACAAATTCATGCACTCCATTGCAGACTTGCCAGCATAAAACCATTTTACTAACTGAAGCTTTTCAGTGGGTGCCATTATTATTATATAAGAGCCATTATACATTAATTTTATTGTACGCTTTCAAACTGTAACGGCCGCAGCTAGACTGAATGCAAAATTTCCAGTCAATCGGTATTGGAGACAATCGTCAGTCGTCGCGGTCTTCGCTGGCATTGGACTGGCTTTCTCATGTACGTATACATCGTATGTACTCGTACGTTGATTCTCTATGCCTAATGATATTTAACACATACGGTATATTTTGCAAATGCATTATGTTTTCGAGTTAAATAAATCACTGTTTTAATAATATATATAGTTCTGTTTAGAAAATGTGGGTATTTAAATATGTCAATGAGTTGTGTCTACATAATATATATTTCTTAGTTTAATTAAAGTCATTTGTTCAAAATTATTTATTTTCACATTACTTTTTTTAAGAGCTTCAGAATTAACATTTTAAGATATATGTTAGCACTATATTAAAGAAGTAGGGATTGGTTGATTATTGTTTTTTTTTGACTTTATTTCTTTTCAAATTTTAATTCATAGGAAAACGTCGCAGTTATAGTCGTTGGTGGAGTTTTTCGAGAATGTTCATCATTATTGGAAGCGGAACGTTTATTCGGATTTACAAGAAATTTCGTATTATTGACTAGTGAAAATGGCGAGTATTTGATAATTAATGAAATGTTGAATGTGACCAACGCAACAAGATCTCAAGCATCAAGAGCCTTCAAACAAATAAAGACACCTAGACTGCAATGGAAAAATCTACCTCGGGCGCAAAATGATAAGGAATTACAGGATATGATAAATGCGATGAAAGCTATAACAGGATTGAAAACGGATTGGGCTCGAAAGTAAGCATAAAAGTTCATATCCTTATTTTATACAGTACATATTTATAAATCTAATATTCAATACATCAGAGATTGGTGTATATTTGATATTTCGGAGAAAGGTATTTTCAAGATGTACTTAAAGTATGTATTACAGTAGTGTATAAAGCAGTCGTAAACAGACTAACATCACGGGCTGTACTTTATTTTCCACTACAACTACCTTTTATTTCTATATATTTATTATTTATTACATTGTTTAAATAATAGTTCTATGTTGTTGTGGATAAGTGCGAAATCTAAACTTTATTTAATTCGTTAATACTTAACTTTGAATGTCTGCGACATTATAGTACTCATTACTAGGGCTGGGCGAAGTATCGATACATCGTTCAATACCCGATACCATAACTAGTATCGATTTTCCGATACTTCAGATAACTAAGTTATCGATTCTAAGGTACCGATACTTAGGAATCGATACTTGGGTATAGATACCAAGAAACCAATACCAGAGTATTGATACTAGGGAACCAATAATAACGAACTGATGCTAAGGTATCGATACCAAGAAATATATCCTAACTATAGAAATGACTGGAATCGATCTCAATGTAATACCGTATTCACTCCAAGGTATCGATTCCAAGCAAGGAGTCCAAAGCATCGATACTGAGATAGTATGTCGGTATCGCTTTATTTTGGAATCGGTTAAACTTCCACAAGCCTCACTTATATTTTGGTATTTGTAGCAATTTCCTTTTCTTAATTTAATAGGGTCATTTTATTTATTGCATTTATATTGCAAGTTTAATTTATGATTCATACAAATGGAGATTAATAAAGTAAAAAAAGGTGGCATCGAGAATTCTTATAAAGCTATTGTAGGTATAAAACGTGCTTGGTTTGTTTCTATTTTGAAATAGAATATTTTAGGCTTTAATTTGGTAATAGCACGCATATCTGTATATATATTATCTTACCTTTATGTATTTTTTTAAGTATATATAAAGGATGCAATAACTTTTTAAGTAAAGAATTTTTAAATATGTATGCATTATATATATATATATATATATATATATATATATATATATATATATATATTGTTATACTGCTGTCGATTGAATGTACATATATAAATAAATGTGAAATGAATGTTAGTTATAAATGCCCCAAAACGTTGGGCTCTAAATGTTATATGTCGGAATTGCCCCTACTAAGTTGGGCTGACAAATATTATATTACGGAAAATGAATGATTATGTTATTCGATGTATATAAAAATTCATTCAAATCGGGCTCATTCAATACTTATCTGTTTTTTATTATCGGCTAGCTTCTTTTTTTCTTCAGGGTTAAGGTAGGTTCACTTCTCTCCACTTTGAATTTATTTACGTAGCTTATTTAATTGGAAACGGAACAATATCTCAAGTATTTTAAAAAAAAAAACCAAAGTAAATTATTGACAATTAACTTTATTAATAATAAAACATCTAGAAAAGTTAGAGAATTTAAATTTACAGTTTCGTGACACACATATAACAATGAGGGAGACACACTCAGCGGTTGGTATTCTTACAGTACAAACAATATGGTGTAAGACAAGTGCAAATAATTGTTGCTTTATTAAAATAGTTTATAAAAGTGAAATAGAATCAAGTTTTAAAATTAAAAGTAGTGGATACTAATATTTAAATAAGTTGAATAAAAATTACAGTGGTAGAATATCGGTAGAAAGCAATGTAAATAGTTAGTTATGGAATAAACAAAGAAAAGTTCTAGAAATGTTCATGAGCAAGTAAAAATGGCGCGTATAATATTGGTAAAATTAGTAAAAAACCTGAATCTTCGGATATAACCTCGGTTGATTCCTGCGCCTGTGTTCTGGGGAAGTCTTCACAGCGGGAAACTGGATAATATTTCTGCTACTGTCCCTCGGGATGACTTGAATTTTTTTAAAATCTCCAAGTCCGACGGCGGCTGGAGCGGATGACCGGTCTTGAGCGTTCCAAGATGTTGTTCGATGTACGGTGAAACTTTTAGGCGGGTAGTTTTCGTATTGAAAACTTTAAAAATTCGTAACTCTTGAACTGTTTGGTCGGAAGATGTTAAATTTGGTCTACAGGTAGTTCGTAGGTAGGTGTAACGTTTGGTAGACTTAAAAATCTCGAGCTCTTAATAATTTCGCCAATTTATTTTAATTACTTCGGAGCACAAAAAAAACGTGACCTCTCACTGCAACGACTAATTACCGACGCCAATTTTTTCACTTGTTTCTAATTGCATAACTTGCCGCAAATCGCTCCATTCTTTACTTGCATTATCTTTTTGAACATTATTAAATTAGACATTTTTACAATGTAAAACAGTTAAAAAAATTACAATTTGATTTATAAAATAACTTTAGTTACGTAACATATGTTTATGTGTTTACAAACACTCTGTCAATATCGGTTTCTTTTCGGGTTATTGCACCGTTAAAATTGTGGGCGGGGCTTAATTGTTCAAATACATTTGAATATAAATACGTTAAATTTGTTTGAATAAAAACGCGTTAAATATTAATTTGAAATAAAAAATGAATATAAACATTACAATAAAAAAAATAGAAAAATAAGTTAATTATTTCAAGGCAAATTTGTCGTCAAAATAAAGTATTTATACTTTGAATCAATCTTTCCCCTTCGTGGTATTAAAGTACATAGTAGATATAAACATTACGGTTACATGTATTCTTTATTTCTTTCAGAGAAAAAGCCCTTCTTGCAATGCCTCAATTTTCCCCCTTGATTAAAAGATAGAAACTTGTTGAGAGCTTTTAATCAACCGGATAAAGGAGTATGACAGAAATATACAAGTGCAGTATAGTGCTCTGATGAAAATTTAATGAAATGTGTGTGTTCACGTTAAAAATATTTCAAATTCTATAAGTAGTTATTTATGTTATTCTAGCTAATAATTCCCTATTTAGTAATTGTCATTAAATGGTTAAAGTTAATTGTTTTATTTTGTTGTTCGGGTTTTTTTTTTTGTTTGGAAACCCTTTTTAATACTAAGTAGTTATTTTCTTCTTCCTTTTTCTTTTAATAATAATATGATTAATTTAATTAGCCTAGTCTAAATGTAAACTTGTGATTAGTATAGATAATATAGTACTTAGTTTACGGACTATAACATGTTTGGTTTGTTAGTTCTGAAAGTTGTTTCGGCTTGTTATGTATATATAAAAAAATACTTTATTTTTAAGTGTGGTAGTCTTGCAACATAGTTATGTGATATCTACCTTTAATGTAATTTGTTTCGGGTTCAAAAAGTTCGTAGGTGTTGTTACCAATGATTCTCTTAATCGTATAGGGACCTTGGTAGGCTTTCAGTAGCTTTCCCATTATTTTGTGTTTTAAATCTGTTACTCTTAATCTCTTAACTATAACTTGGTCTCCTACATTGTAAGTTTTGTACTTCTTATTTGCCGTATTTCTCTTTTCCTCCCATTTTCGCTTTCTTAGTAATAATCTTTCTCTGACTTCTTGTAAACGATTATGTAAATTTATATGCTCAGAATCAGTCCATGGTCGTTGTGGTGGTTGTCCAGTGAATAAAGTTATTGGGCAGTGATTATGCACTGTGCTAGGTGTATTGTTTATAGTAAATTCTATCTGTGGTAACAGTCGGGCCCATTTTCTGTGATTTTCGTCCAGTAATATACGTAAATATTTTATCGTTTCGCGTATATATCGCTCGGTAGGATTTCCCTGTGGGTAGCGGATTGATGTATAGACGGTGTTGATGTCGTGTGAATGTAAGAACTCCTTGTAACGATCGTTTGTGAAATAGGTAGCGTTGTCCGATAGTATTGTTTGTGGTTTTCCATAATGTGCGAAGTATTCCACTAAAGCTTGTAAAACGGTGTTGGTATCGCATTTCTGCGTAGGTATGAGTTTGATGAACTTAGAAAATATATCACATATTACCAAAATGTGGCGATAACCTTTAGTGCTAGGAATAAGGTTTGATAGAAAATCAATTGATATTAACTCTAGTCTATCATATGCAGTTATATTATGGCTTATGTTGGTGTTAGTGAAAGTTTTATCTTTGGTTATTTCGCAGAGTCGACATTGTTTTACCACGCTGTTTATTATTCGTTCGTCATTTATACAGTAGAAAGCTTCTCTGTAGAGTAACCAGCACTTTCTTGCACCTATGTGGGTGTATGTTCGGTGTAAATATTCTGTTATTTCTCTGGTGTGTTGTTCGTTTGTGACGTATACCGTAGTTCTTCCTATTTGTTTTACTATGAATTGGTCTCTGATTGACATACCTTTATATTCACCTACAGTTCTTAAATGTCGTCTTATTTCATCGAAGTCGGGGCTTGATTGTGTCTGTAAGATTTTTGTTTTTGAGAAAATGCCTCTCCTTTGTAGATTTATTAAGTTGATGCAAATATTCTGCCTCTTTACGTCCCCCTCCTGTCTCGTAAGTGCATCGGCCGTTACCATTTCTTTGCCAGGTTTATATTTTATTATGAACTCGTACTGTTGTATTAACAAAGTCCAGCGATAAATGCGACTGTTATTAAGTTTGCAGCTCATGATGTTGACTAAAGCTTTGTGGTCCGTTTCTAATACGAATGACTTTCCTATCAGATAATATCTGAGTTTCGTTAACGCAAATACGATAGCGAGCATTTCCTTCTCGGAAATCGTGTATCGAGTCTCGCACGTTTTCAAAGTGCGTGATATAAAATAAATAGGGATTTCTTGATCGTCTTTCATTTGTACTAGCTCTGCTGCAATTGTCTTGTGTGAAGCATCTGTTCGCACAACAAACGGTAGAGTAAAGTCTGGGTGATGTAAACGGAGATTTTCTACAAAGTTTTCTTTTAAAGTTGTGAAGCATAATTCGCATTCAGCCGTCCAGTTCCATTTCTTCCCCTTTTTGATTAGTTCCAACAAGGGTAACGTTTTCTCGCTATAGTTTGAGACAAATTTCCTATAATAGTTTAACACTCCTAAAAAACTTCTTAACGTTTTTAAATTCTTCGGTCTCGCATAATCCTGAATGATATCTAAACGTGTCGGGTCTAATAAAATGTTATTCTGATTAATCACATATCCTAAATAGTTAATCTCATGTCTAAAGAATTGACATTTCGCTAAGTTAAGTTTCATACCATGGGTTTTTAAGGTGTTAAGAATAATGTTAATATGTTGTAGGTGTTGTTCCACAGTTTCGGAAAATATAATAATGTCGTCTAGGTAATGCAAAGCGAATTCATCATATCGGTCTAGTATACGATGCAGAAAACGTATCAGAGCGGCTGGTGATGTCTTTAAACCAAATGGACATACTCTAAACTGATATACAATTCCATTCACTAAGAAACCACAGTATTTTCTGGATTCCGGTTCTAAGTTTATTAACCAAAAAGCATTCTTTAAGTCTAATTTACTATAAATTTGTTTGCTTCCGCATTTCGTTAATAAGATGTCTATGTTTTGCGGCATTTCGAATTCTGGCTTAATTCGTTTGTTCAGAGCTCTCGCGTCTAAGCATATTCTTAACGATAGGTCCTTCTTTTGAACTATTACAATGGGATTAATAAAGTATGTGTTCGATCTCTCGATGATTCCGGATTGTTCTAATCTCTCTAATTCTAAACTAACTTTCTGTTGATAGTGGTAAGGAATAGGGTAATTCTTACTTATTAATGGGCAGTCATTGTCAATATTAATTGGATGTTCATATCCTTTTGCGAAAACAATATCGTTATTAATTAAAGTGATGTTTTCGTTTAAAATGTTAATTAATTGCGGTACGACGTTTGAATACGGTATTTCCTGTTTATCAATTATATTCGTTATATCATTCTTATCATTTATAATGTCAGTTGTCTGTAAATCCTCCTTAATCTTTACCTCTTCTTCGCCCTCGTAACTATCTTGCGTTCCTAACAAATCTGGCCTATTATTCACTCCTATATATTCATTATTTATAATATTATCATTTCCAACTTTATCAATAAACCTTTCTTCTGCTCTCCTATAGTACGGTACATTATATTCTAATAAATTATTTATTACAACTGCTAAAACTTCTCTCTTATAAGTATTATATTCTTGCACTTCCTCTACGGACAAATGTTTATTAAATGTTAAATTGTTCTTTCCAATTGATAAAATACCTTTTTCAAAATTCAATATCATTTTCAACCTGTTGATATTATCTATACCCAATATACAGTCATATTGTAACTTCTCTATTACGTAACAGTGAATTAAATAACCGATTTCGTTTATTCTTATTTCGGTATTGAGTTGCTTTGTGACAGTGCCCATCTTTCTTCCATTTGCGGTAACTATGTCGGTACCCTTGGTTTTAACAACGTGTTGTTCGTATCCCTTTATTTGTTTTGCCAGATCTTCTCTAACTAATGTAATCTCGGCTCCGGTGTCGATTAAACAATTTAATTTTATGTTGCTGAATTGTAAAATAATAATGGGTAGAGAATATACTTCATTTACGGCGTCCCCTGCGTCTTCTATGTTTATGAATTCATCCGGTGATTGGTAAAATTTTATATTTTGTAACTTCCAGAACATGTTAAGTTTCGATTATTATTGTAAGTTAGTTAGTTTGTTATTTACTCGTTTCTTATCTTTAAGTTTCTTAATGTTGTTTTTTTTTGTTTATTATTAAATTGTGTTTACTATATCTTTGTTAATATATAAAGTTTTGCGTTTAGTTGAGTTATCAGTCATAAATAATCATTTCCCTATCTTTGCTTAGGTCGTCTTATTATTTATAGAACACCGAGATTCTATTATCCTATATTAAAATGTTGATTTTTCGTCGACGAGTTTTAGGCGTGACCTGGCAATGGCCGTGGTATAAAAATATCATGTAACCTCGCCCTCGGGTTATATGAATGTTTTTTATTATGAGTGTCATGTTTAAGAGATTGTAGGTATTAACGTATTTGTAAATAATTATGGGGGTTAGATTGCCTTCTATATTCATTAAGTTATTTATGTTCGTGTGTGCAACTAAGTATTGCAAAGTTAGGCTTGCTTCTTGAGTGTAAATATTATTTGTTAGTGTGTTGTGGGTTGCATAAGCGAGCTGTATATTTTTAATTATAAATATGTGAAGTTCGTTTCTACCTGTCGTCAGTGTTTTAATATTGTCGTCCTCCTGAGTGTTGTTTATTAAAAAGTTGTGATAAGCTCCGTCTTTTATTCGAGATTGATTGTGTGTTTTTATTTTATTTTTGTATCTGAGCGGTTGGTTAAACTTTCGGTCCGGAATCATTTTAGTTACTTTTTTGTCATTAATATTGTTAATCCTTGTGTTAACTTGTTGGTCCTTTAGTTCAGGCTTGGGTAGGTCTAATCCTTTATCATTTGTCCCGCATTGTTGATTTATATTAGTTATTACGTGTTCACTAAACGCATCAAATTTGTGTTTAATCCTCTCTCCAATGGCTTTTTGTGTTGCGGTTATTTCAGCAAGCTGTACGTCGATATCCCCCTTGAATGTATTAAGTTTCATTTCTATGTTGGTGTTGTTTAATTCTATTTTTTCATTTATGTTAATTAGGTTAACTTCTAATCTCGTCGTAAGTTCGTTATTTAAGTTATTTAAATCTTGCTTTAGTTCGCGATTATTAGTATCTAGTTTGTTGTTAGTGTTATCTAATTTAGTGTTTAAATCTTTAGTATCTAGTTTGTTATTAGTGTTATCTAATTTGTTATTAAGGTCTTTATTGGCAGTGTTCATGTCTTGATTATTAGTATCTAATTTGGTATTTAATTCTTGCATTTGTGCCATCAACATATTAAACATGTCCATGAATTTACTATCAGGCGAAACACTGGCCTCTCCTGAAACGGACGGTTGCGGTACTGCAATGTCCCCCTGTTCACTCCGGTCTTCTTCTACTGCGTCTTTCGGGGTCTTAGCTCTGTGTCTTGTATCCATTTTAGCGTATATTTAGTTAGTTTGTAAGTTATATTAGTATTTGTACAGGTAGTTGTAATTATATGTGGTAAATATAGTCGTGGTAAAATATTGTTGTTTATATTGTTATTAGATTTAATGTACACACGTAAATGCAATGACAAATAACAAAAATATATGTATATA
This sequence comes from Melolontha melolontha, assembly GCA_935421215.2. Taxonomy (NCBI): domain Eukaryota; kingdom Metazoa; phylum Arthropoda; class Insecta; order Coleoptera; family Scarabaeidae; genus Melolontha; species Melolontha melolontha. The sequence goes on along the minus strand of OW285238.1, from coordinate 94,297,634 downwards.
AAAGAAATATGAATCTGCACTTTAATATTTCCCTGTACCAACCTTTAAATATCTTACAGATGGTCTCGAAGACAGCAATCCCTTGAAATACAAAACCGTTCTCTCTCTGAAGTTCCACAAAGACAAAATAACAAATACATAAACAAATAGTACAGTATGGTAAATGCGAATACCACGGTTCTCCTTGTTTCTTTTTTTTTATTAATTCTTTGTGCCACGAAAACTTTGTTACTTGAGAAAGTGTTCCTTCTTAATATATTTGACAATAGAGTGACTTTTTGTTGAAGTGTGGAGTAGAAGTTCGCCCCAAAACGTTAGGGTGCCAAATGTTATACTGCTGTCGATTGAATGTACATATATAAATAAATGTGAAATGAATGTTAGTTATAAATGCCCCAAAACGTTGGGCTCTAAATGTTATATGTCGGAATTGCCCCTACTAAGTTGGGCTGACAAATGTTATATTACGGAAAATGAATGATTATGTTATTCGATGTATATAAAAATTCATTCAAATCGGGCTCATTCAATACTTATCTGTTTTTTATTATCGGCTAGCTTCTTTTTTTCTTCAGGGTTAAGGTAGGTTCACTTCTCTCCACTTTGAATTTATTTACGTAGCTTATTTAATTGGAAACGGAACAATATCTCAAGTATTTTACAAAAAAAAACCAAAGTAAATTATTGACAATTAACTTTATTAATAATAAAACATCTAGAAAAGTTAGAGAATTTAAATTTACAGTTTCGTGACACACATATAACAATGAGGGAGACACACTCAGCGGTTGGTATTCTTACAGTACAAACAATATGGTGTAAGACAAGTGCAAATAATTGTTGCTTTATTAAAATAGTTTATAAAAGTGAAATAGAATCAAGTTTTAAAATTAAAAGTAGTGGATACTAATATTTAAATAAGTTGAATAAAAATTACAGTGGTAGAATATCGGTGAAAGCAATGTAAATAGTTAGTTATGGAATAAACAAAGAAAAGTTCTAGAAATGTTCATGAGCAAGTAAAAATGGCGCGTATAATATTGGTAAAATTAGCAAAAAACCTGAATCTTCGGATATAACCTCGGTTGATTCCTGCGCCTGTGTTCTGGGGAAGTCTTCACAGCGGGAAACTGGATAATATTTCTGCTACTGTCCCTCGGGATGACTTGAATTTTTTTAAAATCTCCAAGTCCGACGGCGGCTGGAGCGGATGACCGGTCTCGAGCGTTCCAAGATGTTGTTCGATGTACGGTGAAACTTTTAGGCGGGTAGTTTTCGTATTGAAAACTTTAAAAATTCGTAACTCTTGAACTGTTTGGTCGGAAGATGTTAAATTTGGTCTACAGGTAGTTCGTAGGTAGGTGTAACGTTTGGTAGACTTAAAAATCTCGAGCACTTAATAATTTCGCCAATTTATTTTAATTACTTCGGAGCACAAAAAAACGTGACCTCTCACTGCAACGACTAATTACCGACGCCAATTTTTTCACTTGTTTCTAATTGCATAACTTGCCGCAAATCGCTCCATTCTTTACTTGCATTATCTTTTTGAACATTATTAAATTAGACATTTTTACAATGTAAAACAGTTAAAAAAATTACAATTTGATTTATAAAATAACTTTAGTTACGTAACATATTGCAGTGGAATTTGCTTTGAATTTGCTTATTAATTTTAATTCACACTACAGCTTATCTTGCCGGCTATTCAGTCTAGTTGAATCCACGAACTCCCATCTCATGAATCGATCCTTGCGGAATGGGTGCACGTTTTTTAAATTTGAAAATAAAACAATGAATGTCAATAAAAGATCTTAATTAGTTAATTTAGAAGTTTTTATTAAAAAAAAATCAAAAAAATCCCTCTACCGAGTGTATAGGGTGCTAAAGCATCATTAAACAGTAGCAATGGGGAAACACTCTTTGTAAATAATGACTCGCACACAGAGAAAAACCCCTAGTGACACTCGAACAAAATTAAAACTAATAAATACTAGCGAAATTTGTCAAGTTTGATCTCTACTTTAACCCCTAAAATCAAATGTCAAAACAACCAAGTTTTTCACAACCCGCGAAAATTGAATTTTAGTCGTGCGCAGAATAACACAACAAGGTCAACCCACAATAAAAAAAAAACTCCAACCTTGAATTCAAAACGTTCTCGAATATTATTTTTAAGAAAAAACTCCCCTTACAAAAAACATGACAATTTTCTCTAATACCCATATACTACCTTCAAATATATAAATTATTACAAGAAATACATGAAATTATACTAATGAAAATAATCGTGATATCAAATATATAAATAAAATATTTTTATCGTACTTACATAGATCTATGCACCATTAATAAAAACTGCGTGAGAGATATCTTATTTATAAGAACATTTTATAATAACCAACACTCGCAAAAATCGAATTTAGATTTACATGCACCTCAAACTATTGCATAAACAATATCCAACCCGAATTTATAAAATAAAGAATAAAATTGAGTATTTTATTCTTTAACAACCCGAACACTTCAAACGTCAAGATATCTCTAACAAGATGAAATTTTTTTAAACATCCGCCTAGATATCCCTACCAACTATAAAATCAAAAATATACAGACAATACACATTTTAATAATAATACAATATCCGGGGTAGCGGCAATTTTAAACATCAGGTCAACCTAAATATACGAGGATGGATCAAGATTTCAAACATAATAACATTTATCACTTATAAAATAAAATATATTTATAACCATCCCCGTCTGAAATAAATAAACATAAAAATTTTAATATCGTTCAATCATTTTCCTTTGTTGTCCAACGAAAAATCCATGACAATATGTTTATGTGTTTACAAACACTCTGTCAATATCGGTTTCTTTTCGGGTTATTGCACCGTTAAAATTGTGGGCGGGGCTTAATTGTTCAAATACGTTTGAATATAAATACGTTAAATTTGTTTGAATAAAAACGCGTTAAATATTAATTTGAAATAAAAAATGAATATAAACATTACAATAAAAAAAATAGAAAAATAAGTTAATTATTTCAAGGCAAATTTGTCGTCAAAATAAAGTATTTATACTTTGAATCAATCTTTCCCCTTCGTGGTATTAAAGTACATAGTAGATATAAACATTACGGTTACATGTATTCTTTATTTCTTTCAGAGAAAAAGCCCTTCTTGCAATGCCTCAATATATATATATATATATATATATATATATAAATATAATATTTTCGTGACCTTGGTATGATATGGTAAATTCAATCAGTTGGCGATTAAAGGTCTGGCTTTACTTTAAAGTATATATATTTTAAACAATCCTACATGTTTCGGCAATGATGCCTTTATCAAGGATATAAAATATAAATGACAGTATACAAATGTCAAATAATTGAGTTGCTATGGATAAAATTATTCAAAGATACATTCCAATTGAATAATAATAAATCATGCCTTAGTATTCCAAAAACAGATAGACAACAAAAACAGGGAAAAGCAAGACATGAGTTATTATTATGTATGCGCCCGTGGAGCGTCTTAAGATGCAAAGTTGTTGGCATTCGCCTTAAACGAGAAGGAAAACCGCGAAAACCTACTCGGACAACTAGACAGGAATCAAAACACGGACCAGTCAGCATGAAAAGCAAATGTATATGATATTTAAATGTAATTGATATTTAAATAACTTAAGATATATAATTATATAACAAAAAAAAAATATTATGATGGTAAATTGCAGATCGTTACACAATTAAGTTATAGTATATACTGCTTAAATTTTTTATATCATTTCTGTTGTTAATTGAATTTTTTTCCTGTTTAATACTAATCATTTCTTTAATTTGTCTTTTCATTGTGTGTTGTTCTTTATCAATTATCTGTGTGTTTTCAAAATCGAAATGGTGATCGCGTTGTAGTTTGTGTGTAGATAAAGCAGTTTTGTCTGTTTTAGAGTACATATTTGTGGGCTTGTATTCTTTTGTATAAATATTGTTTCGTTTGGCCTATGTAGTAACTATCGCAATCGAGACATGGTATTTTATATATGACATGTGTTTCTCGATTTTTTTCTATTTTAGGTTTAAGTTTTGAAAATAAATGTTTATTAGTATTACTAAGTTTATATGTTTATATGTCTGCAGTGTTGTATATTTGGTATACTCTTTTTTTAATAGTTTGGTCTATAAGTTGTGGTGGATAATTATTATCAGTTAAGATTGTTTTAATTTTTTTGATGTTATCTTTTCTGTATTGAGTATGTGATAGTTTTACTGCCCTATCAGTCAGATTATTTATAATCATTTTATTGAATACTGTAGGAGCATTTGAGTGGTAATTCATATATCGAAAAGAAGCTGTGGGTTTATTATACCAATTTGTATAAATAGTACCCTGTCTATAATAGCTCAAAGAAATATCAAGAAAATTAATACTGTTATTAATTTCTTCTTCAATAGTGAATTTAAATTTGTTGTGAAAATTGTTGAATTTATTTAAAAGATAGTTTATTTTGTTAGTCGGAATACATGTTATATCATCAACATATCTTTTGAAAAAAATGGGGTGGAAGATAGATTTCAACACTAAAAACAAACTTCGCATTTTTAATTCCCACCCTCCATCAGTATATGGTTTACCTAAAATTCACAAAAATAATATCCCTTTAAGACCAATAGTATCTAACATACAAGTCCCTACTTATAATATAGCAAAATTCCTAGGTGATAGCATATCTAAGATGTTAGGAAAAACTGAATATCATACCAAAAGCTCATGGCAATTTCAAAATTTCATCAAGGAACAAAAAGTACCAACTAATCACAAAATTATATCACTTGATGTAGAATCTTTATATACTAACATTCCTACAGATCTAGTTATAAACATAATAGAATCCAAATGGGATGAAATTAGTCCACACACATTACTAAATAAAAACGAACTATCTTTTAAATAAATTCAACAATTTTCACAACAAATTAAAATTCACTATTGAAGAAGAAGTTAATAACAGTATTAATTTTCTTGATATTTCTTTGAGCTATGATAGACAGGGTACTATTTATACAAATTGGTATAATAAACCCACAGCTTCATTTCGATATATGAATTACCACTCAAATGCTCCTACAGTATTCAATAAAATGATTATAAATAATCTGACTGATAGGGCAGTAAAACTGTCACATACTCAATACAGAAAATATAACATCAAAAAAATTAAAACAATCTTAACTGATAATAATTATCCACCACAACTTATAGACCAAACTATTAAAAAAAGAGTACACTGTAATAACCCAATTAAGTAATGCAGTGTACCTTTTATCTGAGTCAAGGCGCGGCTCCGTGTTTAATTCATATTGTATCCAAACATGGCCTCGCCCGACATAACTTACATACACAAGCATTCTCAAGGTACGTTACACACTTTCAACACTCATGTTTATCTAGAGTAAGGGCATGTAGTCGAAATGAGATCACTCTAACGATATATAAGGCGTCCCATCTGAATGATAGGCAGTCTTAGCAGAGTCACAATACACAGACGGTACGACAATAGTGAGAGTGAGTTAGAGACTCCTTTCGACTACCGTCTACATTTGTTAACTATGTAAATATCATCTTTGTTGAATCGTTATAAGTGTTGATTAATTAAACTGTGTTAAACCTACTTTACTTGTGCATTATTTAACGCTACCACGATATCTGCGTAAAGACTCATCGATGTGGCCCTCAGGGCCGGGCCCACATCACAACACCAAATATACAACACTGCAGACACCAATAAAAATTTGAACAATGACACAACATATATCACGATTCCATATGTTCCACAACTATCAGAAAAAAATAAATACACTTTAAAAAAATATGATATAGCTACAACATATAATCTTAGTAATACTAATAAACATTTATTTTCAAAACTTAAACCTGTAGGGGGTGAGGTAGAGGGGTAATGGAAACACGTTCTTAGTTTACTAAATATATTATTAATATTTACACAGAGGATAATATGTTCACACTTTAGTTAATAAACTGCCGACTTGGTGCAGTAGATGGGGAGGTCCCGCCGGGACGCTGTCCATATGCACGTACTTGGTGATTTGAACTCTTGGAAGACCCAGGCAGGGTGCTGTCCAAGGTAGGTTCAGGGGTACTTCTGTTGACCAACTGGAAGACCTAGGCAAGATGCTGTCCAGTTGAGTCGTAGAAGTAGACTGTCTTCTGTCGTCCAGGGAGGCTCTATTTATATCTGGCCGAGAGACGCGCGCAGTCTTCCTTCGGGGAGAGGGTGGCCCTGGGGTAGGGATGTCTAGGAGGGAGGTTGATGGCGGCGACAGCGGAGAGGGTACTGCGGCGCGTTTAGGAGCCAGTTTGGCGGTGGTGTGGCTTGCGGCCTTGCTGACGGGATGGCCGGTTCAAGTACCAAATCGCCAGGGCCATAAGTAGGGGCCGGGCGTCGGGACTGGTCGGCGCACGTCTTGCGCCGGTCATGTTCACGCTCGTGTAAGTCTCGGGCTTCATAAAAGGAGGTGTTCATCTGGGTAAGGTGAGGGACTATGGTGGATACGAGATTATCTGTCTGTAGAATTTGACGGATGTCATGTTGCACCTCGTCCAAGGTTCGTAGTTCTCGACCAAACGTTAGGTAGGCAGCGCTGCATCCGATGCTTTGGCAAACAGCTCTATTCATGGCGAAGCGGATGGCAGGAAGTTTGGGTCGCCAATTGGTGTGCTGGTTTCCGACTTGAGTAGCTAGCATGAACTTTAGGTCTCGGTTCTTGCGTTCTACCGGGTTGGCGGCCGGATGGTAGACGGGAGTTAAATGGTGATCTACCTGGAGCAGATGCATCACTTGTTGCATGAGAGAGCTGGTGAACTGGGCACCATTATCACTAATTACTCGCCGTGGCAGCCCGTAGCGGAGGAAGATTTCGTCTATCAAGGTACGGGCGCATTCTTCTGACGAGGCGGTCTTCAAGGCGAATAGTTCTATCCATCTGGAGGCGGTGTCCTCAACGGCAAATATCTAGCGGAACCCGTCTGGGTCCGGGGGTAAAGGACCAAAGAGGTCGATTGAGACAACCTCGAACCTCTGATGCATTACCGGAGTTTGTAACAGGCCGGCAGGTTTCATGTTGCTGGCTTTGTATTTTTGGCAGACCGGGCAATTCTTCAGGTAGGCGGTGATAGTATGCCGCATCCCGGGCCAAAAGTAAAGTCGAGCGATCTTCTGATAGGTTTTTTCAATTCCATAGTGGCCAGCAGTTGGGGAGTCGTGGTACTCCTTGACCACCTGTTCTTGTTCTTGTACAGGAACTACTAGTTGGGCTTGCTCTTTATCGTCGTCAGCGGTATAGCGATACAGGATTCCTTGGGACATTATATATCCTCGAGCCGTCCATCGGGTAACGTCTTCGAGTCTACCGGCAGCGAAGGTGTCAATGATCTTTACTTCAGGGTCGCTGAGTTGACTGTCTCGGATAGATTCGGGGCTCCTTGCGGGCAGGTCGATGGAGGTCAAGTTAACATTTTCCATGTTAATGGGTGGACGGGAGAGCGTGTCCGCTAGCAGGTTTGCTTTGCTAGGGGTATACTCTATGTGTAAGTTGTACGGCTGTAGTTGAAGGGACCATCGGGCGAGTCGACCACTGGGAGAGCGGAGGCTCATAAGCCACCGGAGGGGTTGGTGATCTGTGATTACTACGGATGTTTCCTCTATATACCCTCGAAACCGGCCCACGGCCCATATGACAGCGAGGGCCTCTCGATCTGTGGTTGAATAGTTTCGTTCTGGGGTAGAAAGTAGTCGGCTGGCGTATTCGATGGGTAGTTCTCCCTGCAGAAGGGCGGCGCCCAATGCGTAGGCGCTGGCGTCGGTCCTTAGTACAAAAGGTTTCGAGTGATCGGCTTGTATAAGGATGGGAGCCCTAGTCAAGGCAAGTTTAAGTTCCTTGAAGCTGTATTCTTGTTCTGGTCCCCATTCCCAGGGGACTGACTTCCGGGTTAACATACTAAGAGGGCGAGCTCTCTGTGCGAAATTGGGGACGAATCTACGATACCAGCTGCAGGTTTGCAGGAAGGTTTGTAGTTGCTTTGGATTTTTTGGTTCCGGCAAGTCCAAGATGGCAGCCACTTTCTGTGGGTCGGGGTGGAGACCTTCTGTGGACAGTTGGTGTCCCAGAAACCTTAAGCAGGAGCAGGCGAACCGGCATTTGGTCCGATTGAGTCGCAGCTTGTAGTCGTTGAGCCGAGTAAAGACGGCTTCTAAGTCCTCTCGGAAGCGTTGATAGGTATCGGACACTAAGATTAAGTCGTCGAGGTAGGCGAAGAGGGTAGCACTCAAGCTGGTTTTGAATCGGTCAATCAGCCTCTGGAAGGTCGCCGGGGCGTTGCGTAAGCCGAATGGGAGTCGAAGAAATCGGTAGATCCCGAATGGCGTGATGAAACTTGTTTTGTCCTGGTCGGGGCCGTAAACGGGTACCTGGTAATAGCCAGCTTTCAGGTCCATGGCGGCTATGAAGTTCGGCCGTCCGAGCGAACTCAGGATATCATCTATCCGTGGTAACGGGTATGTTTCAGCTTTGGTTTGGGCATTTAGCCGTCTGTAGTCGATGCATATGCGGGTCTCTCCGTTTGGTTTGGGAACTAAGACCACGGGGGCGGCCCAAGCGCTATGGCATTCCTCAATTATGCCTTCTTGAAGCAGCTTCTGTACTTCTGTATGTAGGATTTGCCGTCGTCCTGGGGTTGTCTGGTATGGCGGCAAGGATATGGGAGCCGCATCGCCGGTGTCGATTCGATGCTCGGCAAAGGGTGTTGGGCGACCGGTGGGTCCAAAAATATGGGAGAACTGAAGCAAAAGTTGATTCAGGTCCTCTTTCTTAGGGACGTCTAACCCTTCGGCCTCGTCGGGTCGGAGGATCAATTCCTCGGCTACAAAGTACGCAGTGTCCATCGGGAGGAAGAGATCAGCTTGGGATCCTAGTTGGTCCCATATGTCGCGAACGGTCATCCGGGCGTCCTGAAGCATATAAGCGGAGCGGGACGTAGTAGCAGCGGGTTCAGGACCGTATCCATCCGTGATTTCGGAGTAGATATCAGCAGACATCTCATTACTTGGGAAGGGTGATAACAGTGGGGGGCATCGGGAGTTGTATAGAGCTTCTTCGAGATCCGCGTCGCAGTAGTCAATGTTAGAGCGAGCGGGTGGCGAGTGGCCGGAGTTGAAGAAAACATCCATTCGTCTTTGCTAAAGTCCAGAATTAGCTGGGCTTGGCGGATGAAATCCATTCCAAGGAGAGTTTTGGCATTGGGAGTGCCAGGCAGGAGCACAATGGTGGTGAATATGGTATGCCCCTTTAACGTGATGGAAGCTAGAGCAGTCTGCACCTGCATGGGTCGCTGCTTTCCATCTGCGAAGGTGATGGCCATTAGTTCTGATCGGAAGGGCTGTCCCAGTGCTTCCAGGATTTGGTGGAGAGATTGACTGGCGATCGTGAGGCGTGATCCAGTGTCCACGTAGGCAGTTCCGGTGTGGTGGCCAACTGTTACTTCGAGAGCTGGTCGGCACTGCGAGTTGGTGGCTTCGAAGGCGCAGAAGTGGGCTGGGGCTGGGGTTGGGGTGCTCGAGGCAGGTTTGTTGCAGTTTGGGCACTTGCTTCGTATATACCCGGGCAAATTGCAGCCATAACAGCGGATGGTCGAGGCTGGTGTGTTGGCCTGTCTGGATGGTGGATCTGGGTTTGTTTTGGCCTTTCTTTTTCGGCATTCTGATATGGGGTGCCCATGGGCTCGGCAAAATTCACAACGTATTTTGCTGCGTCTAGGCTGATCAGGATCCGGAACTTTAGTCCTCTGCGAATTCTCTTGGAAGTGGTGCTCCAGGGTTCGAGCTGTGTTTAGGAGGTCATCGTAGGACGTTGTGTTTGTCGGGGACATACGTTCTCGGTATTCGTTGCGGAGCATTCCGTATAACATGTTAATTTGGGTTTGTTCCGTGGGCAGTACGTCCAACTGGGCGAATGGGTTCCTCTTTATGCAAACAAAGTCATCCATTGTTTGGTGGGCTCCTTGTGGTAGGGAAAATATCTCCGTATATATTTGGTGTTCTGGCTTTCTTGGTGAGAAGGCCTCCCGGAGTAGTTGGCAGGCCTTCGACCAGGTGTCGGCTTGGTGTTTAATGCCGTTCCACCATAGGTGCGCGGTACCATTCAATAGGAGGGGTAGCCCATCTAGCGCATCTTTATCGGAAATCTTTTCGATTTTTACGAATATGGTTACTTTGGTGATGAATGCTTCTACTGAGGCTCGATCTCGTTTCCCATTGTATCGGGCATCGCATTGAGTGAGGCTTCTACCTGTACTGGTGCCAGGTTGCAATTGTGTCAGTAAGGCCTGGAACTGGGCTTCCGTCAGTTGTACCGTCATTTTGCGTGACTGCTCGCGAGTGATTACCATCTATCGGAGCACTTGCCCAACAAGGTTGTTTCTCTCTGCAAGTTCGAAGTCTTGGTTTCAGGCTTAGGAGTAGGGAGTCCTTGAACTGGCCGTCTGCTGGGTATGAACTTGGGATAGCTTGGATCCTCATGCGAGAACTGGGGTCCAGGGGATTCCACTTGGATTTTGTTTCTGCGTCCAATGGGAGTCCAGTTGGATTTTCGGGGTTTTCTGTTTTGGTCCAATGGGATTCCACTTGGATTTTCTTTGGGTCCAATGGGTTTCCACTTGGATTTTATTTGCACTTGATTCTTTCCTCCGTGTTTCGGGCCTCTAGTTGGGCGTCATTTGTAGGGGGTGAGTTGGAGGGGTAATGGAAACACGTTCTTAGTTTACTAAATATATTATTAATATTTACACAGACGATAATATGTTCACACTTTAGTTAATAAACTGCCGACTTGGTGCAGTAGATGGGGAGGTCCCGCCGGGACGCTGTCCATATGCACGTACTTGGTGATTTGAACTCTTGGAAGACCCAGGCAGGGTGCTGTCCAAGGTAGGTTCAGGGGTACTTCTGTTGACCAGCTGGAAGACCTAGGCAAGATGCTGTCCAGTTGAGTCGTAGAAGTAGACTGTCTTCTGTCGTCCAGGGAGGCTCTATTTATATCTGGCCGAGAGACGCGCGCAGTCTTCCTTCGGGGAGAGGGTGGCCCTGGGGTAGGGATGTCTAGGAGGGAGGTTTATGGTGGCGACAGCGGAGAGGGTACTGCGGCGCGCTTGGGTACTAAAAGGGTCGCGCTACAAACCTAAAATAGAAAAAAATCGAGAAACACGTCATATATAAAATACCATGTCACGATTGCGATAGTTACTACATAGGCCAAACGCAACTCAATTATATGACATTTGTATACTGTTCATTTATATTTTATATCCTTGATAAAGGCATCATTGCCGAAACATGTAGGGTTGTTTTAAATATATATACTTTAAAGTAAAGCCAGACCTTTAATCTCCAACTGATTGAACATAGTTTCTTACTTTTCATTGTATTAATTCTTGTTTCTAGATACTTGAAAGACTGAATAATAATAAAAGTCGAAACGTCGTAGAATAAAACATCATAATTCATTAAAGGTAGCTAAACCAATAAAAAGTCTATTATTTTTAATATATATATATATATATATATATATATATATATATATATATATATTGATGTAGGTCAAGCCTACGCATAAGAATGCCTAGTTAGCAAGAAACAGATTTTTAACGTGTATATGTAATTAGTAGAAAAATAAGAAATTATTGAAATTCATATCAATAAAGTTGATTTCGCGTTTCTAATTATTTAAAATTAATTCTCATATTTATTTATTTTTATCTTTTCATTTACCTTAGTCATTTTATTTCGATATCTTGTATTTCCAAAAATATTTCAACTTAATTGATCAATAATAAATGACAAATTATTTAGGAAAAACTGTACTTATTTGAAATAATAACAGCGGGAAATATCCCAACTATAAAATTTGCATTATATACAATTATCAACATTCACACGTCAAGTATTTATTTACTAAAATAAAATATGTAATTTATATTAAGCATATGTATATTTTGAATGAGTAAATTATCATTTTCATTGTAAATAAGTATCGAGATTATAGGAATACATACAGATTAGACTAATAAGAAGCTAGCATTCGGAACAAACGAGAGTTAGCGTCACTAGGTAAAAATCTCCATTAAACATATCGACGTATTTAAGTGTCTCTCTGCAAATTAATAAGAAAAAGCATAAATGAAATTAGAAAACCTATACAACGAACCTAGTAAAACTACCTGTATATCCAGTTCCGTTTTGACGCATTTTGCGAGTCCAAATTTCAACCAGTGCCTCAGAAACCAAAAATTCCATTTCACCGGGAAAGCCTGCCGTTAGATCGAAAACCAAGCGGGGACGCCGTCCGATTGCCCGTCCAAACTTGTATCCTGCATTCACGGATCTACTAGCAAACGCCAGATTAACCAATTCCTGTCTAATTCTCCATAAGTATTCTTTTAACCTCCTACAAATTTTTGAAAATGCTAAATTAATTCCCTTCACCAAATAAAACCTCAATCAGTTTATTTTCAATAGATATACCTTATGATACATTTTAATATTAGTATAATTTAAGTTAAGTAAAGAAGAATACAGTTTCCTGTTTAATATAATCAAATTTAATAATAGTATTATTCATGTATTTAGTCTTAGTAATGTCACGTTCATTTAGTCGTTTTGCTTAATCTAGAATTTATTTCATGTTTATTTTATCACGTGACATGACACATTTTGAATACTCATAATTTTATTAATTTGATCACTTACCTTATTATTCAACAACTTCATTAAAGTCTTTTACATTATTCCTTATCTCACTCGTTTTATTTAGTAGATTTGAATAAATATACCATTATTTATTGTGTTGCCATCAGCTGATTTAGTACGTATTCTATTGTAGTCACCGAACCTACATTTAAAGTGTATTTTACCATGCACAACACAAGAGTCTAATTGTTCTTCGCAGCCGGACATGTAACACCAATTTAGCCCACCCGAAAATAACTATAAGAAGTTATACACATAAGCAGCTGTTAGGTTAAGTATACTTTGATGTATTAAACGATTATGTATCTTTGAATTATACGCAAGTAACAGATTAAATATGTTATACAAACCCATCTGTGTGTAACATTTGATATCTTATTTTATATAGATATTTATAATTCATTTTTAAAAATTATCTTACCAATTTCATTTTATTTAATCGTTAAATTTTGTATTTATCATTAGCCTTTCAGCGTTATATTAATTGTCAGCCCAACTTAGGGGCAATTACAAATACAATTATTAGGTACAATTCAATATATTTTAGTATATAGCTTGATTTCACATAACAGCTACACTACAGTGTCGCTTGGCTCTATTTTATTTATTTATGCATTATGGTTCTATATTAATTGGCGCCACAACTGCGGTGCAAAGTAGAAAACGTGCTCAATAGAATACAATTTATAAAATAAAACGAGGGAGGATAAAATTAAAAAAAAAAAACAAGGAAAACTGTATTCAATTTAGGTTTATTTAAGATATAACATTTTTTATACTTGTGACTCTGTATTTTGCTTTTCTGTGGTTTTTCTTGTGTGATAGGACGCTTATTTATACGCAGGAACAGGATTTGTAAGTCAATTTGAATAAAGGGTAATTACTTTTATAATTAATTCTGAAATAATAAGTCAAGAATCAAAAGAAATACATTTTTTTCTAAACAACAATTTATTTATACAATATTAACTTAAAACATAATAATAACTTTACAAAATAAACATTTACAATTACTATAACAAAATGGATAAACGTACCAGAAGCAAGTCAGGGGAAAACCTTGCAGATAGAGAAAGAGAAACAGATCAGGATGATTCTGCCACAGTCGCTGCTCAACCAGAAGCACCAAAAGAAGAGGTACCAATGAATCTTAATACTTTAACAGCCATTTTAACTAATTTAACTAAAAAAATAGAAATGCAAGAAACAAATTTTAAACAAATCATGACGGAAAATAATGAGACACTAGAAACTAATTTAACACAAAAATTAGAAACAAATAACGAACAATTAAATCAAAAATTAGACAATAATAACAAAAAGATAACTATAGAAAGAAATTTAACACAAAAATTAGAAACAAATATAAGTCAAATAGAAACTAATACTAACAGTAAATTAGACCAACTTAGACAGGATAAAGAGGAAATAAAAGGGGATATAAAAGGTTTAAAGGAGAGCCAGACGAAAATGGAAGAAAGAATTATACAAAAAATAGACGCATTTAATGAAAATTTAATAACAAATTTAACACAAAAAAGAGATACTTTTAATGAAAAATCAACAATAAGCATAAATCAAAAATTGGAGATCCTTAATGACATAAAAATAGATCAACTTATGCCGAAACACAAAGAGATGTTAGGTAACACAAGTACCAACTATGCATGTAACAATAACACAATTAAAACATTATCAGATCAAAAGCCTTACAAATCGCTTAGATGCAGAAGCAAAATCAATTCACATAATCAATTACTAATAAATGATAGAGAATATCACAATTTTTTAATAAACATTACTCAAGAAAATAACAATCTTATAACATTAATAATGGGGAGAAATGAAACAAACATTAACCCATCTGCAATCAAAAACATATATCACACTTTTACTACAAACAACATACAAGCAAAACACAGGTACACCTACACTCAGAACACCAGTTTACATTTACAATATACACCTATATATGCTGACATGTATAACTTAATAAATATAGAAGGAACAACACACAATTCCATGATAAACGAATATTTTGATACCAACGATTTCTTTAATATCATACTTAAAACACAAATCAACCTTTATACACCAACCTATATGAAAACTGAAACGACACACACATTGATTATTAAAAACATGGATCTAACACTAGGCAGAGGTAATATGTTCCATTCATATAATAATCACAGCATTAACACACCTAAGGTGCGTCGAAGAAAAATTAATATATAAACAAAGATAATAGAATCTCGGTGTTCTAATAAAGATTAAGACGACCAAAGCAAAGATGGGGAGATGATTATAAACTACTAATAACTAAACTAAGTACACGAACTTTAAATATAAATAAAAATATGCTAACAATTTACAATAAAGAGGAGAAAAATAGAGAAAAATACGTAACATAATTAGAGCTTATAAACCTAATGACTAATAAACAATTACTGAAAGAGAACATATTCTGAGATAAAAGCACTATGATATATTAAAATGGTAAAAATAAATTTAAAGAGAACAATTATTATGTGTTTTTATGTAACAAATATAAAACTTATTAATGGGGAAGATAAAACACTTATAAACATGCTAAAAGTTAAAGAAAATAAAAGTCTTAAATGTAATATATTTTAAAGAAATAGTATGACAAGAATAAATAAAAGAGTGATGAAATGTTATAGAATTGGAAAAGGTTTAGATTAATAAAGGTAGAAGGAATTAATATATGATATGGGATGAATATATTGAAATATAGACAAGTGTCTTATTATAGGGAATTAAAATATATATGTTAAGGAATGGATAATAAGGATTAGAGAAAGGAATTGAAAAGTAATATGTATTTAAAAAGAAAGAAGTATTTATTATGCAAACTAAAACTTACATAAATATATAAATTATAAACAAAGATTAAGAATAACAAGAAATATATAGAATATTAAGCATGTACCATCAACATAAGATATAAATATAATAACCCCAAGTACAACACCTTAACCATTAACAGAATATCTAATACCAGAATATAAAACAAGCTTTTAATACAGACAACAACTATGAATATATAAACAAGGTAGTTAACAGTTCGAAAAACAAAACACCATAAGATAAAAAGACAAACTATATGTATATAAATACAACAATTATGATAATATAACTTATAATGGTACTATTAAACAAATATATATACACGAAAGAAAAATTAATATACAAGCCCAGATACAAAACAAAAAAAAAATAAAGACACTTATTATAAAGAATGTACAATATATAACAAGTCTATGTAAAACATGCACATTATTTTAAATGGCGGAATTTTCAGTTCATAAAGTCTTGATGAATAATTTGGACAAGCCTTCTTGCCTAGACAATAAACGTCTTTTCCAAATTATTGGGGAAGTTGATGTAGGTCAAGCTTACACATAAGAATGCCTAGTTAGCAAGAAACAGATTTTTAACGTGTATATGTATTTATTAGAAAAATAAGAAATTATTGAAATTGAATTCTTCTTATGTCATATCAATAAAGTTGATTTCGCGTTTCTAATTATTTAAAATTAATTCTCATATTTATTTATTTTTATCTTTTCATTTACCTTAGTCATTTTATTTCGATATCTTGTATTTCCAAAAATATTTCAACTTAATTGATCAATAATAAATGACATAAATTATTTAGGCAAAACTGTACTTATTTGAAATAATAACAGCGGGAAATATCCCAACTATAAAATTAGCATTATATACAATTATCAACATTCACACGTCAAGTATTTATTTACTAAAATAAAATATGTAATTTATATTAAGCATATGTATATTTTGAATGAGTAAATTATCATTTTCATTATAAATAAGTATCGAGATTATAGGAATACATACAGATTAGACTAATAAGAAGCTATTCCGAACAAACGAGAGTTAGCGTCACTAGGTAAAAATCTCCATTAAACATATCGACGTATTTAAGTGCCTCTCTGCAAATTAATAAGAAAAAGCATAAATTAAATTAGAAAACCTATACAACGAACCTAGTAAAACCGTACCTGTATATCCAGTTCCGTTTTGACGCATTTTGCGAGTCCAAATTTCAACCAGTGCCTCAGAAACCAAAAATTCCATTTCACCGGGAAAGCCTGCCGTTAGATCGAAAACCAAGCGGGGACGCCGTCCGATTGCCCGGCCCAAACTTGTATCCTGCATTCACGGATCTACTAGCAAACGCTAGATTAACCAATTCCTGTCTAATTCTCCATAAGTATTCTTTTAACCTCCTACAAATTTTTGAAAATGCTAAATTAATTCACTTCACCAAATAAAACCTCAATCAGTTTATTTTCAATAGATATACCTTATGATACATTTTAATATTAGTATAATTTAAGTTAAGTCAAGAAGAATACAGTTTTGCTTAATCTAGAATTTATTTCATGTTTATTTTATCACGTGACATGTTACATTTTGAATATTCATAATTTAATTAATTTGATCACTTACCTTATTATTCAACAACTTCATTAAAGTCTTTTACATTATTCCTTATCTCACTCGTTTTATTTAGTAGATTTGAATAAATATACCATTATTTATTGTGTTGCCATCAGCTGATTTAGTACGTATTCTATTGTAGTCACCGAACCTACATTTAAAGTGTATTTTACCATGCACAACACAAGAGTCTAATTGTTCTTCGAAGCCGGACATTTAACACCAATTTAGCCCACCCGAAAATAACTATAAGAAGTTATACACATAAGCAGCTGTTAGGTTAAGTATACTTTGATGTATTAAACGATTATGTATCTTTGAATTATACGCAACTAACAGATTAAATATGTTATACAACCCCATCTGTGTGTAACATTTGATATCTTATTTTATATAGATATTTATAATTCATTTTTAAAAATTATCTTACCAATTTCATTTTATTTAATCGTTAAATTTTGTATTTATCATTAGCCTTTCAGCGTTATATTAATATATATATATATATATATATATATATATATATATATATACACACGGTATATATATATATATATATATATATACCGTGTGTCCCAATTTCGATGCTCACCATTGGTATCTCGGTTATTAGAAGATATAGAACAACGGTTAAATGGGGAATGTTTTGCAGAATTCAATACTCGTGGCAAATCTCATTTCAAATTTGACCTAACTTTTTAAATTTTTAAAATATTTTGAAAAATAAAAAATTTGCCGATTTCGTTATTCCTCAATAACTCGATAACGCTTAGTCTGACCTCTTTTAAAGTTTTACATTGTTGAGACACTTTTTTAAAACAAATTATTTGATACAAACAGATACCTCCGATTGTCATTTGTTTTTAAGTTATTACCACTATCTTTTGTTTTTCATATGGCGGCCATATTGGATTTTGGGTTTCTTAGGTAGTCCTCAAAATGTGCTTTTCAACGATGTATAACATGCCTGAAAAATTTTTATTTATAAGGAAAATATTAATAAAAACGTAAATTAATCTTTAATATGAAATTAGTAGGCTGAAAAATTAAACACCAATGTCAAATGAAAGTGAAAAGATATTCTAAGTAATACTGTAAACAAATGAAACGATAAAAAAATTATGGAAAAAAAAAAAATAATAAATTTTTCAGGCATGTTATACATCGTTGAAAAGCACATTTTGAGGACTACCTAACAAACCCAAAATCCACTATGGCCGCCATATGAAAAACAAAAGATAGTGGTAATAACTTAAAAACAAATGACAATCGGGGGTTTCTGTTTGTATCAAATAATTTGTTTTAAAAAAGTGTCTGAACAATGTAAAACTTTAAAAGAGGTCAGACTAAGCGTTATCGAGTTATTGAGGAATAACGAAATCGGCAAATTTTTGATTTTTCAAAATATTTTAAAAATTTAAAAAGTTAGGTCAAATTTGAAATGAGATTTGCCGCGAGTATTGAATTCTGCAAAACATTCCCCATTTAACCGTTGTTCTATATCTTCTAATAACCGAGATACCAATGGTGAGCATCGAAATTGGGACACATATATATATATATATATATATATATATATATATATATATATATATATATTATATATTATATAATAGGTAAAATTCCTTTGACTGTCAAATGCTGGATCAAATTAATTCTAATATGTATATAATTTCACGGTTAATAAAAACATAATTTAGGTCAATGTATCGAATAAAACGATTTGTTGCTACGTAAATATTTTATTAGGTCTGATGAAGAAACAAATACAGTTTCGAAACGTTACGTCGCAATAAATCGTTTTATTTGATATATTGACCCAAATTCTGTTTTTATTAACAGTGAAATTATACAAGATGTCTCGTATCGTTATGTTAAAATTTTACCATTGACCCAAATTCTGTTTTTATTAACAGTGAAATTATACAAGTGTCCCGTATCGTTATGTTAAAATTTTAGGAGTGCAAAGTAGACTTCATTTCAAGCAACAAAAACGCAAAACTTGTATATCCATTTTTATTTGTTTCAAAGTTACAGATCTATGAATGTGATTGTCAGATCATGAAAAAAAATGTAATCCTAAAGTCAATACAAACTGATTTTATTTAAAAAAAAGTTATACGTGTCGTAGTGCATACAGTAATTTCTTGGAGATCTACAAAAAAGAGTACTTGAAATTCATTTACGATAAAGAAGGTTCTTACTTATTATTCTTATTTATTATTATTTTAGATATATATATAGGGCTATAAATTCCTAGGTATCGATAACCGAAAACGTCAGTATCGCCAAGCCCTACTCATTACAGCGTTTTTTACATACTAGCATTTAAAATACGCATAATCGTATTAAGAATAGAATTTATGTTGTGAAAGTTTTTAGAAAAGTTATAAAAACAGGTTATATTGTTATAATTAAAGTTGAATGGACAACTTCGGTTTGTTTTACTCAATTTATCAATTACTTGTGGCAAGTAAACTGTTGTATACCAATCAGCATTGACAGTTCTTTAATCCTCTAAAGCGACAGTAGTCATATGACCAGTAATTGAGAAAATTACAGAGATAATTTTTGCGTCCACTACGAGAACGAACAACTTTTCTTGGGTTAGGCTTAACTCGAAACACCCAAACAACTGATTGATGTTTAGTTTTCGGCTCGAGAGAATAAGTCAATCCAAGTTATTATCTCAAGTTTCAGTTACACCTCACATACATCATTTACTATAAGAAAGGAGGGGTGGGAAAGATTGAGCTTAAAGTAAACGTTTGTGATTAGTGATTAGTTAAAATGGAGGGCGAATTTACGCAGGCAACATAAAGATTTTTAACTAGCTCTGTTAAAAATTTATTTAACTGTTAAGTACTGACGATTTTTATTAGTTGCTTATTGTGCTATTTACTATTAATTAAAAATAGTGCTTTGATGGCGATGCATGGAAAAAAAACATTAATCAGTGATCAATGATCATGTCATCAAAGAAAAAAATAAAATTTATAATTAAAGTTGTCAGATTTTCCCCATATTCCAGGATCCTACTCAGTATAAGTTAATATATACTTCCAAACCTTTTGAAAACACATCGGGTTTTTATAAAGAACACGTGTTTGTATGAAATTACAACTCAGCATTTTTGTTAATATATACAGTCCTATAAGACTTAAGTATTAACAAAGAAATTACTTATTTTAAGAGATGTTTACGAAAAGTTTTTTTTTACGAGACGCACCCAGTTACAAAAGAAAGATTGCCAATTTGAAGAAAAGCAGGTTCAGTGTATGCATTGTGTGCCGGCTAGATGTTTATATTTTAGTTAAGCATACATCTCGACGCGAGGCGGTTAAACTTGTGTTGTTATAAACACATATATCAGTATGTCGAACGAAAGAAAACGTGAAAGACAATCAATGTTTGACACAGTGAAAACGTTTATCTGAGTGCAAGGAACTACTACAAATTCCAAATTTAAATAATCAGTTGTACTTTCTTCAGGAACACTTTGGAAATTTGCCAAAACTAATCACTTATTTTGAAAATCAAAATCTCAAATTAAATGATGGATTAACCACATTAGACGTGGCTATTAATAATTTGAAAAATATTCCAAGTATGCACCTATAACCAGTTGCCATGCAGAAAGGATGTTTTCTATCTGAAAGAATGTATTTCATTCGAAGAGAACAAATTTTACAGAAGGGAACCTTGAGAAGTATTGCTAGTTAATATTAATACTCCTTAATACTCAACTTAAACTACAAAATGAACAAATAAAAATGTATTTCGTATTTTATAGATCACCACCAATTTGTTTCCAATTATATAAATAAAATTAGAAACTTAATTGAAATAAAACAATTTATTCAAATTTATATGTACTTTATTAAACTAAAATACGTCACTTAAAAAAATATACAATCAAAATCATTTACATTGATATCAATGCAACAAAACAGTACTGTTAAATTTATAGCTAACACACTTTACAAAATTATATCTGGAAATATCGTAATTTGTCAACTGCACAATTTTCGAATTAATAAATGCTTGTTTTTCTAAAACTTTTTTCGAAATACTGCGCTTTTCATTTATATTAACAGAATTCATTTTTATATATGAATCTGTCTGAATATTTTTTAAAGTTTCTAAACTGTATGTAAATTGCATTACAAATGATATTGCAATTTGAGAATTAAGGATAACAAATGAGAGGACTAAGAGAAAAGGTCTTGACCGCAGTTCAGCCACATTATATACCTGCCTTAATTACAATTGTACCTATAAAAATTCTTACCGCAATTCGGATATGCCCCACATCACACTATTTATAGGATAATAATTAACATAAGTATACATACGGTTGTTTTCTACACACCACTGCATATGATAAAAAAACGAATGATGTAATAACAAAAAAATCCAAATTTAATGCAAAATATATACAAAAAATGAAATGTTATGTTAAGAAAACTGATTTAAAAAAGAAAAATAAAGAGTGAAAGAAAACTAGGCTAACAAAAAGCTAATCCAGATCCAAGCTGCAGGATGTTGCAATTCCGCATCATGTGTACCAGAGGTGCCTTCTTTAATACGTTATATCTGGCCGTAGGTAACAGAAACGTGGCAGATGAACGGGTACAGTAAAATGGCACAAGAAAATCAACATCTGATAGTAGATGCCTGTGAGAACCATGTCTGTGGAGCAAAGACTTATAATCCGTCACACATACAAGATAGATTGCATTGCACTCGAAGCTAAGGTATTTACGGAATCGCTTTTGAATCCTTTCTAAAATGTTTTGTTGGTAGACGTAAAATAGATACTACACAACTGCACCATATTCCAGTTTGCTTCGCATCTAAGTATAGAACAGACACTTTAGAGTCGAAGGGTTGCTAAATTCACGACAAGTTCATATCAAAAAGCCCAAAGACTTCGAGGCAGCATTACAAACAGAAAAAATATGGGCGGTAAATTAAAGAGACACATCAAACAAAATCCCCAATTCTTTTAATTTCAGATCTACAAGGAATCTCCATTTGGTTTACACTATACAAAAACTGATATGGTTTCGCAACCCTGGAGTATGCCACAATGGTATATTTGTCAATATTTAGAGAGTTGTTGTTTACATTAGACCATTTGTGCACCAGCTTCAAGTTGTTATCCAGATCATCTATATGAATCACAATCGAGTGGACAGAGTAGACCATTTAAAAAATATTTTATTGTAAAAGCCAAATTAGAGCCGCATCCCAAGGCTCTAATCTCTAAGGATAAAATATACTTTTTACTAACATTTATAAAATTTTTTTGGATTTTTTTGGGGGTCTTGAATTCACAACTTGTATCAGCTTGATACCTTCTTGTCCACCACTCTTTTTGCTTAAAGACTCAAGCACATGAAGTATATTTACCTTTTTTTCTGACCCGTCGGGGCATTTTGCAATAAACCACAAATAACCCACCTTTTTTTAGGAATACATTAGACATGATAAAAAAACACAAACACTGTTGTATTAGATTTATACTTTATTTAATAATAACTATATGACAGCTGTTTCACCGTACAACGGTATCTTCAGATATAACAGAGCGGTACTGCAAACATTTTACTTAAACGTATATACTTTATGACTTAATGGTATGTATTCGCAGAAATTGGAAACCGAAATATTTTTACCCTTGTTTATATAAGGGATACATAAATTACATAATTATATTATACATAAAGCACAATTACAAAATATTCTAATCAAAAATAGGAAATAAATTCAACAGTGGGGAGGAATTAAGCTCTGTTTTGTCATTTAATAATTTATTTGAAAATTTTTGTTTATTAATTTCCATTGCTTCTAATAAATCTAGTTTCTTACTTTGCTTATCTTCGTGTAGGATCTTGAAATTATTATTAAAACTATGGCTTTCTTCAATTAAATGGTTTGAGTATGATGAATCTGTTTTCCCATTTCTAAACGAATAATAATGTTCGTACATGCGCTTTTTGAACGTTCTACCTGTTTGCCCAATATATATTTTAGTACATGTGCCACAAGTTAGTTTATAAACACCTGACTTATTATGATGTGTTGTTTTACTTTTATTATTTTTGATGAAGTTACTAATATGGTTGTTGGTTTTATATGCAATGTTTATATTTTGTTTTCTTAAAAATCTAGTATTATATTTTGTCTGCCTAAGTAGGTAATAATTTTAAATTTCTTGTCATAATCTTTAGTAATCGGATATATATCTTGTATTGCTTTAGTTTTTAGTTTAGTTAGTAGATTATGACAAGAAATTTAAAATTATTACCTACTTAGGCAGACAAAATAAAATACTAGAAAAATTTTTAAGAAAACAAAATATAAACATTGCATATAAAACCAACAACCATATTAGTAACTTCATCAAAAATAATAAAAGTAAAACAACACATCATAATAAGTCAGGTATTTATAAACTAACTTGTGGCACATGTACTAAAATATATATTGGGCAAACAGGTAGAACGTTCAAAAAGCGCATATACGAACATTATTATTCGTTTAGAAATGGGAAAACAGATTCATCATACTCAAACCATTTAATTGAAGAAAGCCATAGTTTTAATAATAATTTCAAGATCCTACACGAAGATAAGCAAAGTAAGAAACTAGATTTATTAGAAGCAATGGAAATTAATAAACAAAAATTTTCAAATAAATTATTAAATGACAAATTCCTCCCCACTGTTGAACTTATTTCCTATTTTTGATTAGAATATTTTGTTAATTGTGCTTTATGTATAATATAATTATGTAATTTATGTATCCCTTATATAAACAAGGGTAAAAATATTTCGGTTTCCAATTTCTGCGAATACATACCATTAAGTCATAAAGTATATACGTTTAAGTAAAATGTTTGCAGTACCGCTCTGTTATATCTAAAGATACCGTTGTACGGTGAAACAGCTGTCATATAGTTATTATTAAATAAAGTGTAAATCTAATACAACAGTGTTTGTGTTTTTTTATCATTTGATATGGATTTACATCAAGTAAAGACAGAATCGATTCAGTACATTACACTTTGACAAAGAAATGTTACTAGTTTCAAAGCTATTTTAAATTCATGTAGACATGATCGCGCAAGGGTAAATGCAAAGACATGGGAGAAACATATAATGTGTATCAACTTTTGAGTCGTAAACTGCGCTTTCTGCACATATATTAATCATATTAATTATTTAAATAGATTAAGTACATTTGTATCTATTTAACGGATTTAATTTTGGATTTGATATGGTTTTTCATGTATTTTATAAAAAAAGCATTTCTTTTTACATTAAATTTAAACGTAACATTAAAAATAATATATACATACAGTACGTATGTGGATTTTTGAATTTGATTGTTAGCTGCACTAATATCCATTGTACGGCCTAATTTTTGTTTACCGTTTGTCTGTAAGTCGCCACATTAGCGCAGAAGAGTTACCTTGCTTTTCTTATAAATATTCCAAGTATGCACCTATAACCAGTTGCCATGCAGAAAGGATGTTTTCTATCTGAAAGAATGTATTTCATTCGAAGAGAACAAATTTTACAGAAGGGAACCTTGAGAAGTATTGCTAGTTAATATTAATACTCCTTAATACTCAACTTAAACTACAAAATGAACAAATAAAAATGTATTTCGTATTTTATAGATCACCACCAATTTGTTTCCAATTATATAAATAAAATTAGAAACTTAAAAAAATACAAATTTTCAATAGTACGCTCGTGGGCTATGAGTCATGTGCCTCTTGTGTTCGGTCCCTAATAATAATTACAAATATTAATCGTTTAAGTTTACTTCTGTGTACACAAGTTACACCTGAATACCATCATATGTGCTTTAACAGTTATTAAGAACACTCCATAATCCACATTTAAAAAAATGTAATAAGATGCTTATTGTAAAAATAGAGGCCATATCTTGGTGTCACTTTACCGGTTTTATAAATTTTTTCTATTTTGCGTTCGAAATGAACTCATTATGAAACCCAAAACAGTATCGAAATGAGCTCCATTTCGATACGCTTTTTTTCATTTTTCAATGTTGGCGTTATTCGAATACATAAATAAATAGCATTGCTGTCATTTGATTTTAAGAATTTATGTACATTTGATAGATATGATATATGTCCGTATTTTACACAAACAACGTATTTTGTATACAATTGACAACAACATATATATGTTTCTATGTCCCTCATGTTTATATTTTTAAATGAAGTATCAAGTAATGTTAACGAAAATTAGTAAATAATATGTAATATAATATACTTCGCGGATAGCAAGATTTAAATTTGAAAATGTCAAGTATCAATGTGACCAACTGCATGCTTTATATAAAAATTAAACTCTGAACTTTCAAATTAAATAATTCCAATTTAAGCAATTTATTAATGTAAAAAAACGCAAAATAGAAAAAATAGTATAAAAAACTCGTTTCATAAGGCCTTTTGCCGCACTCCCTCTTTAGAAAACTCGCCGCAAGCGGCTCGTTTTCTAAACTGATCTCGTGCGGCAAAATGGTGCCTTATGAAACTCGTTTTTTAATATACTATTCTGTGATTTTTACAATGTTTTACAATAGTTTTGTTAGCTAGTAAAATCTAGCTAAGATATTAATATTTCTTCTGAGGCAATTTTCTTAAGTTGGCAACAATAAAAAAAAGGAAATAAGAAGAGTTGGCACAAATAAAAATCTGTCGTAAGCGTAAGTTAGTATTAAGAGTTTGTGTTATAGAAACATTAATAAATACCAATTACTACTTCACAGATATAAAAAACGGGAGTTTTATTTTATTATTACCACAGCTTCATTTAAATACATTTGACCATAGGTTATGGGCCCAGTTTACGTGTGGTAAATAATTAAAAAAAAAAAACAACAAAAAGCGTGGCCGGCCAAGTTGATGGGAAAAACAGTAGAAGTCATGGAGACAAAATTGGTCAACATGGAAGTTTCAAATCACAGTTATTTTAAAGTCAAAAAGGCTTACAGAAGTAGTAAAGGGTGAAACGGTTAAACCGGAAGGACAGGGACAAAACGCACAGGACTGGGAAGAAAAGGATCTAAAAGCTCAGGAAATAATAGTAACACGAGTCGAGGAAGGAATTTTAACCCATTTATTATCGTGTGAAAGTAGTGTAAAAATGTGGGAAAAGTTGTTGACAGTCTACGAACCGAGGTCACAAATAAATAATCATTTAATACAGCAGAAATTTTTTAATATAACATTTGAAGAGCCAATGTCAAATTTCTTTGCAAAGATAGAAGAAATTACAAACCAACTAAAGACGATGGATGAATCCCTATCTGAAAAAATAATAATCACAAAGATTCTAATGACATTGCCAGAGAAATACAAGCATTTTATTTCTGCTTGGGAGTCTGTACCTTCAAAAGAGCAACACTTAAAAGAATTAGTGTCGCGACTGCTGGTCGAAGAAGAAAGAAATAAGAAAACGGAAGAAAGAAATGAATCAACTGCTTTAATTGTAGGAAATAGAAGAGATTCAACAGTTCGAGGTGTAAGTAGTAGTGCAAATTATAGAACAAATGTAAAGTGTTATGAATGTGGCAAAGAAGGACATTTCAAGAAAGATTGTAGATCAAGAAAACTGCCATTTTTGTCAAAAACCAGGACATTTAATTAGAGACTGTAGGTTTAGAATACAAAAAGAAAAATGCAGTGGTAGTAATAAAAATGCATCAAATGCATTTATTACAAATGATTTAAAGGATATGAATATATGGGTAATGAATACTGGTGCGAGTGAACATATTTGTAACAATATAAAGCTATTCAAAGAATTAAGTGAGGTAACCTTTGAAAGATATGTCACTATAGGAGATGGTAACAACATAAAAGTTGAGGGCATAGGCAAGGTAGAAGTATTAGTTAGAAATAGATCAAAATTAATACCTTCTGTATTGTATAATGTATTGTATGTTCCAGATTTAAAAGTTAATTTGTTTTCAGTTGCTCAAGCAGTAGATAAAGGTAATATAACAATAACAGATAATAATGAATGTAGATTTTTAAGAAACAATGAGGTAACAGCTATTGCAACTAGAAATAATAATTTATATATTATGAATTTTGAGCTTGACGAGAGTGTAGCCTTAGCAAGTTTAACAATGTGGCATGAAAGGCTCACTCACCAAAACCATCAATATGTAAAAGTAATACTAGATAAAAATAATATCAAGTATGATAGGGAAATAGAACAGTGTATTGCATGTGTAAAAGGGAAACAGCATAAATTAGCATTTAGCCGAAATGAAAGTAAATCTGATATGCCTGGACAGTTATTACATATAGATTTATGTGGGCCTATGGAGCAAGAATCCTTAGGCCGTTCAAGATATTTCTTACTAATTAAAGATGAGTATAGTAGCTTTAGATTTGTCTATTTTTTAAAGTATAAGTCAGAAACTAAACAAGTAATAGAAAATTTTATATCAGCTTTTGAAAATGAAACAGGGTATATTATTAAAACAGTTAGGTCAGATAATGGTAAGGAATTTATAAATAAAGAAATAGATAATTTGTTCAAACGAAGGGGAATTATCCATCAGACAACAGTAAGTTATACCCCCGAGCAAAATGGGAGAGCAGAAAGGGAAATGCGAACCATTGTGGAATCAGCAAGAACCATGTTACAAGCAAAATCATTAGAAGAGAAACTATGGACGGAAGCAGTGAACACAGCTGTATATACACTAAATAGAACTGGAACAAGTAAACAGAAAGGTAAAACACCATTTGAGTTATTATATGACCAGATGTTTGACATTAACATTCTTAAAATATTTGGAACAAACATCTATGTGCACGTCCCCAAAGAAAGAAGGCTGAAGTGGGATTCGAAGAGTAAGCAAGGAATATTTGTGGGATATGGAGTAAATTGTAAAGGATATAGAATATGGTTTCGACACACAAATCAGGTTGATACATTCAGAGATGTGGTTTTTATCCAAAATGAAAGGAACCAGTCGCAAAAGTTGAAAGAAAATGAATCAGTACTAAATGAGAAACAAGACTACGTGTTATCAGAAGAAAAGAAAAACGAAACGTACACGAGGCAGGAGCACTTGGAAGAGCAAGAAACAGACAAAATTGAGAGGATGGAAGAAGTGTGCACAAATACCATTGAAAAGGATTCAGATATAGATGAAGTGGAGATTGAACAGGATAGAAATGCAGAAGAACCAGAAATAAGAAATCGTCGACACACAAGAAAACCAAAATGGCATCAATATTATGCAGAATATTATGCATTTGCAGACGCAATGGAAGATGAAAACTCTGAAAAATGGTAAGAAGCTATTGCAAGTGAATTGGACGCGATACAAAGAAATAACACTTGGACAGAAGTGGATTTACCAAGGAATAAGAATGTAATTGAGGCCAAATGGGTATTTTAAGTCAAGAAATATGAGAACAGGGAACCACAATTTAAAGCTAAATTGGTAGCCAGAGGTTTCCAACAGAAAGATCATTTTGATCATTCAGAATTATATGCTCCAGTGGCGAAACTATCCACGTTACGAATATTATTGGCAATTGCAAATAAACATGGATTATCGATACACCAGATGGGCGTCAAAATTGCTTTTCTATATGGTGATATAGATGAAGAAGTTTACTTAAAGAAGCCGGAAGGATTTAACAAAAATGGTAAAGTACTTAAATTATACAAGTCTTTGTATGGTCTAAAGAAGTCACCCAAAAACTGGAATAACAGATTTAAGGTGCTGATGACACAAGAAGGGTTTATCAGGAGCAAAACTGATTATTGCCTTTATTACAAAGAAAAGAAACCAAAATTTTATATTTTACTATACGTTGACGATCTTATTATAGTAAATGAAAATGAACAAGAGGTTAATGAGTTGAAGAAAATACTTTATAAAAAATTTCGAAATGAAAGATTTAGGCACAGTATCAAAGTATTTGGGTATAAATATAAGACGAAACAATGACACTATAGAATAAGACCAAAAGGATTATTTAGAAGAAGTTTTGAAAAGATATAATATATCAAAGTGTAAAGCAGTTACAACACCTATAGAACAAGGCTCAAAAATCTCTCAGGAACCATCAGAAAATAAAGAACTAATTACTAGATGTAGAAAGCTGATAGGGAGCCTAATGTATGCAATGTTGGGAACACGTCCGGACATATGCTTTGCACTGAGTTTTCTAAGTCGCTATCAAGCAAATGCAAATGAGGATCTTTGGAAGGCGTTGAAGAGAGTTCTACGTTATATAAAGGGAACATTAAACGCAAAGCTGATTTATAAATCGGACAAGAACACACTTATATCAGGATTCGCGGATTGGGCAGGTGATCAAAGTGATCGGAAATCAACATCAGGATATATTATGCAAGTATATGGATGCACAGTGTCGTGGTGCGCAAGTAAACAACAATGTGTTTCATTATCATCTACAAAAGCAGAATATGTGGCTTTGGAAAAGGGGGTAACTGAGGGTTGTTGGATTAGGAATTTATTAAATGAGATAGGTATAAACTGTGAACGAATATTAATGTATGAAGATAATCAATCGGCTATATATATTGCAAAGAATCCAGAGCATCATAAGCGCTTAAAACATATAGATTTAAGATACCATTTTGTAAGGGATAAAGTAACCATGAATATTGTAACTTTCAATTATATAGCTTCTGAAGAACAAATAGCTGATTTATGTACAAAAGGATTGGGTAAAATATTACACCAGAAATTTTGTAAAGAGATTGGTTTAAGTTAATTAACACTTGTTTTTATTGAGGGGGAGTGTTAAGTTGGCAACAATAAAAAAAAAGAAAATAAGAAGAGTTGGCACAAATAAAAAGCTGTCGTAAGCGTAAGTTAGTATTAAGAGTTTGTGTTATAGAAACATTTTAAAATAAATACCAATTACTACTTCACATATATAAGAAACGGGAGTTTTATTTTATTATAACCACAGCTTCATTTAAATACATTTGACCATAAATTTTAACACATCATTCTTCACATTGCCATATATTACTTGTTGCATTTATGCACATATTTATTGTAGTTAGAATACCTTAAAACAATAAATAACAAGTTATAAGATATTGATTGAAATATTGTGGAATACTTGCATTGGTATATGTCTTGGATAAAATTATCAAATTGTGATTAGTTTAGTAAATAAACGTAGAAGTCAAAAAATAATATTTTATTGGTTATGCAAGTATATAGCCTTAACATATGACGCAAAATATATGTTCTACTTCTTTGAAAACACCAAATTTGTCCTGTGTAAATGGCATTCAGATTACAGCGCCAAACTGCTTCAGGCTTAGATTGAATGGGATATAGTACTGTTTTTTATAATAACCTACATGTAATGTCTTATTGTCTTAGTTTGCTGTTATTTGAACGACATTTTATCTTCAGTTTTGTTTCTTTTTAGATGTTTAGAAGAATGTAAGTGTGATTTAACGGAAGCGTTAAAATTATTTATAGAACTTTTTAAAAAGGACAAAATACCAAAATCGGCGTTAATTAGGTAACTATATTTCATTTTATTTACAAAAAAATAATTTACATAAAATATGAGTTGTGCTTTTAAGTAAGGTCCATTTTGAAATTATCAATGATTCAAGTACAAAATAATACAAATCTGTATAAAAACAAATTTGTATCTGTATATGCATGGACACACAGTACGCATTTACCAACCAGCTTTTGCTTCAACTACCAGACGCATGCGTTTCTATGTAACCACTTTGTCAATGATAGATTTACGAAGCATAAGACTGTAGTACACTTGCGGTCATGTAGTAAGTTTTGTCCTATCCGAAGACAACAGATAACCTCTTGCCATCTGACGGACAAAACCGACCACGCCGGTGCAAAGTGTTCTTCTCGAATAGCGAAGCTATTACTGATAAAGAAGAAAAATACGCATATTACTGTGAGTCCATTAACTCGTCGCCAGGTGGCGTAGTATAGCAAAAAATAGATTGCGTGTCGATGCGATAATTCACATCAAGCTTTGATACAAAATAATACAAATCTGTATAAAAACAAATTTGTATCTGTATATGCATGGACACACAGTACGTATTTACCAGCTTTTGCTTCAACTACCAGACGCATGCGTTTCTGTGTAACCACTTTGTAACCACCTGGCGACGAGTTAATGGACTCGCAGTAATATGCGTATTTTTCTTCTTTATAAGTAATAGCTTCGCTATTCGAGAAGAACACTTTGCACCGGCGTGGTCGGTTTTGTCCGTCAGATGGCAAGAGGTTATCTGTTGTCTTCGGATAGAACAAAACTTACTACATGACCGCAAGTGTACTACAGTCTTTTGCTTCGTAAATCTATCATTGACAAAGTGGTTACACAGAAACGCATGCGTCTGGTAGTTGAAGCAAAAGCTTGTAAATACGTACTGTGTGTCCATGCATATACAGATACAAATTTGTTTTTATACAGATTTGTATTATTTTGTATCAAAGCTTGATGTGAATTATCGCATCGACACGCAATCTATTTTTTGCTATACTACGCCACCTGGCGACGAGTTAATGGACTCACAGTAATATGCGTATTTTTCTTCTTTATCAGTAATAGCTTTGCTATTCGAGAAGAACACTTTGCACCGGCGTGGTCGGTTTTGTCCGTCAGATCGCAAGAGGTTATCTGTTGTCTTCGGATAGGACAAAACTTACTACATGACCGCAAATGTACTACAGTCTTTTGCTTCGTAAATCTATCATTGACAAAGTGGTTACACAGAAACGCATGCGTCTGGTAGTTGAAGCAAAAGCTGGTAAATACGTACTGTGTGTCCATGCATATACAGATACAAATTTGTTTTTATACAGATTTGTATTATTTTGTATCAAAGCTTGATGTGAATTATCGCATCGACACGCAATCTATTTTTTGCTATACTACGCCACCTGGCGACGAGTTAATGGACTCACAGTAATATGCGTATTTTTCTTCTTTATCAGTAATAGCTTCGCTATTCGAGAAGAACACTTTGCACCGGCGTGGTCGGTTTTGTCCGTCAGATGGCAAGAGGTTATCTGTTGTCTTCGGATAGGACAAAACTTACTACATGACCGCAAGTGTACTACAGTCTTTTGCGCGATATCTGTTCTTGCAACATCGCAGTGAGTGCATCTACGACGATAAAACGTCAATACGAACCCGGAAGAAATGGCCGGAAGATATATCACCAAAACCATAACGAATCTAATTCTGAAGAATAACTTCAAAAGAAGATGTACGCCGCAGCAACGACAAGACGCAGAAATTATCATTAGCCAAACAACCGACGAAGAAGATATCCAAAACCTTCTACAAAGGCAACCGCAGATATTCATCGTCGATCCCGTCCAGCCAACGTGTGAAATAGAATTATTAGTATCGCCCGAAGAAAATGAAGAAGAAGAAGATACAAGCCCGGCAAACCCGCCCGACAACAACTCGGATCACATAACCAACGTCCAACTCCAAAACGTTTTTAAAATGGCGAAGAAAACGGCAAAAAAACATAAAACAGATCACGCAAATACACCTATCGAAACAAAAAACGCATACAGTGTCCTCGAAAAAACAATCACCGAGGAAAAAATGGAAGAAGAAACTGAAATCACTCCACAACCGTCAACTTCATACAACAGCACTCCCAGGGTAAGTGATAAGACACACACTACACTTAACACAAAAACTGACAAAAAAAACAAAATCGCACCAATTATCATAATCGAAAAAGACAAATGGACATACATACGACAATTACTTAAATCAAACAGCATTAACACAGTAGAAAACAAAATGGTGAAACCAGGAATACACATCGAACCGACAACAGACGAAGACTACCGAAAACTCAAACACACTAGACAACGAACAAATACAATATTACACTTTCCAATTAAGAAGTGAAAAGACACTAAAGGTGGTGATGCGTGGCATTCCCACCTTTATAACAGACACTGACATTACAGACGACTTGACAGACCAAGGATACCCGACTTTAAAAATTAAACGCATGAACGGCAAACACGGAATACCAGCACCACTGGTATTAATCGAACTGACGAGACAATACAAGTCAATCTACAACTTACGCGACTGCTGCGGACTTGCAATCAAAATAGAACAACTAAACAAACGGACTGACATTATACAATGCCACAAGTGCCAGACTTTCGGACATCACCAACGGAATTGCAACATAAACTACAAATGTATGAAATGCGGAGACGGACATTCGACACATCTATGTACTAAGACAAAAACAACCCCACCAAAGTGTGCAAACTGCGGTGGTCCTCATCTATCCACTTTCATAAACTGTCCCAATAACCCAAACAATCCTACAAATAAAACCACACCTCAACCTAAATACGTACCAGCACCACCCCCAACAAGTAATCCATGGACACAAAGACAAAACAAGACAAAACTTAACACAGTTGACGAATTAGCACTTGCCTTAGGCAATATGCTAATAACACTACACTTGACTAACGCAACAAACGAACAAATACAACACTTCGTTACACAGACACAGACAATAATAACACTATACAACAAAACACATTAAACACACACAACTGAAACGCAAAAAAAAAATGTAAACGCAAAAACGCGACTGACGCACAGACTGCACATACAAAACACGTGACTACAAAAACAAACACAACAACGCACGATATTAATCAGACACAAACACATCACAACCCTGGGAGATACTTAACAACGGAGTGGAAATGGAGGCAATCTTCGACCACGATTCAAAATTCAAAGACTCATGAACAGTCTTTTGCTTCGTAAATCTATCATTGACAAAGTGGTTACACAGAAACGCATGCGTCTGGTAGTTGAAGCAAAAGCTGGTAAATACATACTGTGTGTCCATGCATATACAGATACAAATTTGTTTTTATACAGATTTGTATTATTTTGTATCAAAGCTTGATGTGAATTATCGCATCGACACGCAATCTATTTTTTGCAATGATTCAAGTAGTTATCTGTCAAGGTTTTCTCACGATTCGTTTTAGTGCCTTGTTTGAACAGTTCACGATTGATAATTGCTGTTAATATCTCGCAAAAATTTAATTTGCGAAAAGCAAAAGTATTACCTTAATTAAAAAACAAATTTATGAAAATTTAATGCTTAATGCTATCAAATATCAAGTTTAAGTAATGGCGTTGGTTGTTTTGAAATTGAACAAATATCTATGAGGAGGGCGCTACAAGCTCTCGTCGCGATGACATGATTTCATAGAAGAGGTCATTAGTGAAAATTAGTGAAATTAGAGAAGGTCAAAATGACTGCCGAAAACTTTAAACAAATATGATTTTAACAAATATTTGACTATATTAATGGCTATAGAGGCTGGAAAAAATTTAGTAAGCACCTTCTACAAGAAATATCGTATTACTGTTTTTGAAACAAGAAACGTGCCTTGCTAATTAATTTTCTTGAACGATAATGCTCGACTTCACATCTTCTCGAACAGTTTATCTGTTTGAAAAAAATATTGGAAAATTTGCTTTTTAGTCTTAACCACGCTTAAATTACCATTGAAAGAAATGCTTTGCATATAAACAGTTTATTGGCAGCAGAAAATATAATAAGGAAACTGGTGACACAATATCAAAAATGTGTAGAAATCTACGTTGACTTTGTAAAAATAATGCACATTTGTAGATTTCTTTTAGCTATAATTAATCATTTTTGTTTTCTATATTTTTTTATTGTTTTGAAACCTACTTTACTGAAAAGACCTTATATAAATATAATATACGTATATTTTGTTTATGAAAATATAACGAGACTGGTACTATAACTTCTTTCACAACTAGAATTTTATTACAAAGAATAGAACATGAAACCTGTTTCTCCAATGTACTTATCCTCAAGTAGGCTTTGATTTAACTTTTGACGCTTATTACAAATTAATTACAGAACTGTCCGTGTTTGACGTGCCCATCGAAAAAATGAGAGTGGAACAAAGATATGCGTGGGTAAAACTCCAACTGAAACTTTTGAAATGATTAAAATTGCATACCCAGATGTTAGTTTATCATGATGTAGTGTGTTTGAGTGGCAAAAGAAATTCAAGACGGTTGTGAATCAGTGGAAGATGAACCTCGACGCGGGCGATCACCAACTGCACGGATTGATTCAAAAATTGAAGAAATTAACGACTTGATTCAAAATGATCCTCGGATTGGCATATATCGAATTTCTGACGTTGTTAATTTGTCTTATGGTTCCATACAAAAAAATATTCTTGAAGATTTATCGTACTGAAAGGTCGCGACAAAATGGATTCCAAAAGTGATGATCGATGAACAAAGAGCCAATCGAGTGACAATTTGTCGGCAGTGGAAAAGGCAACTGCAACATAATCCACAGTTTTTAAACAATGTGGTTACTCTGACGAGAGTTGCTTTTATCATTACGGCGAATTAAAGTCTCAAAGTATGCAATGGAAGGAAGCACAAAGGCAGTTCAAGACCGCAGAAGGTGAAACAGCGCCGGTAAAGTGATGCACTGAATTTTTTTTTATAAATGGAGCGTTATTTATGATCACTACTAAACTGCGGAACAGACGCTATCCTCTAATGAATCATGCAGGCGCAGAGACAGAGTCCGTTTCGCTTAATAATAAGATTGATGCAATATTCGCTCGTAGCCCTGATTTTGTAGTAATGTTCAAAATAAGGAAATCGGTAATTATATTAAATTTAAAGATTATTATTTCTATGCGCCATTCACTAGTTCTGATGTTGACCGAAGTTTTTCTATATTTAAAGACATACTGTCCAATAAAAGAACGCACTTTACAGAACAAAGTTTAGAATGTATTTGAAATTTTGATGGAACAAGACGCAAATATATTAATATGTGTTTGTTGTTCCGTAAACGTAAATCCAAATGACCGTTGATAATGTCAATCACAAATATCAGTTAGTGCATAAAATAATCGTGCGTCAATTCTGGTTTAAATAAATTGCTTCTCAGTTTTAAAATGGCTTTCACAACATAAAATTTTTTTAGTCCAGGCTTATTTTCGAAGTGGTAATCAAATTGATGGTTTATGGGTTTATTCAGTTCAAGATTGCATGGTAGATTTGTAGAATTTCAAGTTGAGTTTTCATATTTTGTAATAGATTATATACAATTTAAGAATACTTTGGATAGAACTTTAAAACTTTTTTCTGAAACTGGTAGTCTCTTAAGAAAATCAGGCAGCGGAGCAGTTAAGAAACGTACACCTCAAGTTGTCAATCGTGTTGAAGAAATAATGGAAAATGAACCACAAACAACTATTCGACATTTGAGTCAACAAATAAACCTTTCTGTTGGTACAACTCACAAGTTATTAAAAAAAGATATGCAACTTTATCCATACCGTGTCACAGCTGTACAAGAATTGTTAGAAATTGATTACCCACGTAGACTACAGTTTTGTAATTGGTTTTTAAATATGAACAATAATGGAGAACTTTCGCAAAGAGTCATCTTTACTGATGAAGCATGGTTTTATAAAACGGGATGATACCTAAATTCACAAAATACAAGAATTTGGACAAGTGAAAATCCACATGTAATTAATGAAGAATCGCTACATCCAGAGAAAATTGGTGTTTGGGCAGCGATAAGCCAAAGGCGAATCATTGGACCTATATTTCTTCAGGAAACGTTAACTGCTCAAAGGTACCGTACGGAAATTTTGCAACCATTTGTCAATCAGTTGCATGACGATAAACTACAAAATGCATATTTCCAACAAGACGGAGCACCTTGTCACTGTACTGCAGAATCTTTGGATTATTTAAGAGAATTTTTTGATGAGCGTATAATTAGTCGAAATATTGAAATTGCCTGGCTTACACGTTCATGCCATTTAACACCTTGCGTCTTCTTTTTGTGGCCTTATCTAAAAAAAACATATTTCGAACACCTATATTGAATTTGAATGATATGCTACAGAGAATCGAACAGAAATGCATGGAAATTAATAACAATTCAGTAATGTAACAGAATATCATCAGAAATTTTGAACGGAGGATTTTAAAGTGCATTGATCCTGAAGGACAATATTTTCAACATTTGTTATAGTTTTCAATAAATACCTATTATTTGTTATTTATTTGTATGTATGAAACTGTCAAAATATACGACTTCGTAGGTTAAGTAGTAAATTTTAATTTACGACATACTTCAAAATGTTCTGAGTAAATCACATGCTACTAGATTGACTTTTCAAATGAACACTTGTTACGTTGATATACAGATAGGTGTAAGTGTCAAAAATGACTTTTGAAAGTTACTACGATTTTAAGTACCTTAGCAACGTCACAATACTAAAATGTTTAAAAATTTACTTTACATGTAACTTCACTTCTGTACCACTTTTTTTGCTCACGATAGTACATTGTCGGCATCGATGAATCACACCCGATAAGAGATACCGCCGGTACCGCAATGATCACATTGTTCCTAGAGAACATACAGTAACTGCAGAGTACTATTCTAATGTACTTCAAGGAGCCTTAAAGGCAAAATTAAAGAAGAGAGTACTTTGAAAGATAGTTGTTGAAGTTTTCTAAATGTTCCATTTTTTGTACTACAGCACTAGTCTCGTTATTTTCCCATGTAGATGCCATCTTCATTAGGGACTTATAACACTATAGTCCTAGTTCTGTTGCAGGTATCTTTAGAAATGGATTTATCCGGTTTTGGTTGAAATGTAAATTTAAAATTATTTTCTTTGGATTTATCCAGTTTTGCTTGATTGGTTAGGTTTTGAACCTTAGTTTCAACAGGAAATATTGCGTTTTACTTGATTCTAGGTTCACCAATGAATGAATTTATCTGACTGCTCTTACTAATAGTACATACTTAGTTTTCATGTAAAATGGATTTAACCGGTTTTGCTTTTTATGAAAGAGTGTTATTTTTAGGTTGTTGAAAGTGGCAAAGTCTTTAAGTGCTTTGCCATTTTTGTTAAACGTTGTTGCGCTATGACCTGCAATTGTCAATATCAAGGATAGAAAATATAAATGACAGAATTCTGTCATTTAATTTTCTATCCTTGATAAAGGCATCATTGCCGAAACATGTAGGGTTTTTTTTTAAATATGTATACTTTGAATAAAACAGACCTTTAATCGCCAACTGATTGAATTTACTATATATATATATATATATATATATATATATATATATTGATGTAGGTCAAGCCTACACCTAAGAATGCCTCAGTTAGCAAAAGACGGAATTTTCATGTATATATGTAAGCTTTAGAATTATAAAAAAATATTGAAACTGAATTCTTCATATGTAATATCAATAAAGTTGATTTCGCGTAATTAATTGTTTTAAATTCATTCTCACATTTATTTATTTTATTCTTTTTATTTGTATCTGTCATTTCATTCCGATATCTTGTATTTCCAAAGATATTTCAACTTAATTGATTAATAATAAATGACGCCATTTATTTAGGCAAAACTGTACTAATTTATAAAGATTACCGCGGGAATTCTCCCCATTATAAAATTAGCATTATATACAACTATCAACATTCACACGTCAAACATGTATTCACTAATATAAACTAGATAATTTATACTAAGCATAAGTATATTTAAAATGATTAAATTGTCATTTTCATTATAATAAAATGTCGAGACTATATAAATACATACAGTTGGACGAATCAGAAATTAGGATTGAGAAAAAAAAGAAAGTTAGCGTCACTAGAAAATTCTCCATTAAAAACACCTAGACGTATTATAAGTGTCTCTCTGCAAATTAAAAGAAAAAGTATTACTAAATCTAAAAAACCATACGTCAAATCTAGTCAAAACCTTACCAGTATATCCAGCACCTGTTTAACGCATTTTGCGAGTCCAGACGGTAACCGGTGTCCAAGAAAACGTAAATTGCATTTCGCCGGGAAGCCAGCTGTTAGATCGAACAACAAGCGGGGGACGCTAGCCGATCGCCGTTGATACCTGTATGCCGCATCCACAGATCTACCAGCCTGATCCAGTACAATCAATTCCTATCCAAGTCCACATAAGTATTCTTTAAACATCCTACGAATTTTGAAAATGATAAATTAATTTAATGTCATTAAATAAAACCACTATCGAATTTTTCTTTTTAAATAAATATAACCTATGTTTCATATTAAGATTTAGATATTCTAATATAAGTTACGAAGAATACAGTTTCC
The DNA here is from genome assembly GCA_935421215.2 of Melolontha melolontha. Classification (NCBI taxonomy): domain Eukaryota; kingdom Metazoa; phylum Arthropoda; class Insecta; order Coleoptera; family Scarabaeidae; genus Melolontha; species Melolontha melolontha. The sequence continues at coordinate 94,258,002 of OW285238.1, read as the reverse complement.
TGTTAATTTATTAAATTCAATCTTAGAATTCTTTTATGCGTTTAGCTTTATTCATGTCACATTTATTTTGTTGTATCGTTTAACCTAGATTTTATGCCATATTTATTTCATCACGTGACATGTTACATTTTATATATTCATAAGTTAATTAATTTTTCCACTTACCTGTTCTTTCTTTGCAATTATTTCATTAAAGTCCATAATTATAATCCTTATCTCATTCGTTTTATTTAGTAGTTTTGAATATAGAAACACTATTATTAATTGCATTAGCATCAGCTGATTTTGTAAGTGTCCTATTGCAGTCACCGAACCTACCATTTAATAGGCATGTTTTTATGTCCAACAACAAGAGTCTAAATTGTTCTTCTGTCTAGCCGGACACATCACACAAACTTTCGCCCACCCGAATATACTTAGAAGTAGATATATTTATGAACAGCTGTTTTGGTTATGTATACTTCGATATTAACGAATATGTATCTTTGCATCATGCGCAAATAACAGTTTTTGATGTAATACAACCCCATCTATATGTAACTTGTAATAGCCCACTAAATATAGAGATTGATAATTCACAATTTAAACATTTAACCAACCAGTTTATTCAATATTTAAAATTTTGCATGTATATTCACATAAGAACCCTACACGGTATCTCTTCAATATATATATATATATATATATATATATATATATATATATATATATAGGTATATATATATATATATATATATATATATAGGTATATATATATATATATATATATATATATAGGTATATATATATATATATATATATATATATATATATATATATATATATATAGGTATATATATATATATATATATATATATATATATATATATATAGGTATATATATATATATATATATATATATATATATATATATATATATATAGGTATATATATATATATATATATATATATATATATACCATGCTATTATTTTACTATGCAACATATACATATGTTGCATTTTAAAATAATCGAGTCAAAGCATTATACGATAGGCAACCCATTACGTCAAATATTCTTTCGCGTTTCAAACTAATTTGCAGTACTTTTTGAATACTCTTCGGTGTTGTGTTCTAAGGGAAAAAATTCAAATGTGTTTAAACTCTAAAAACAGACAAAGAGTGGGTCATTTATTGATATACATAAGGAATTAAATGTTTAAATATTTTTATTATAAGTATTTTTCAAAATGACCGCCTTCTTGTTCTAAACAATAACCTAAACGATAATAAAAATTTCGTATAGAATTGGTTATTTTATTTGGTGATGCTCTGAGATTATTGCATTCTTCTGTAATCCTGATTTTCAATTCCTGTGTTGTTAATATTGGTATATGCGTATATACTTTTGATTTGAGGTAACCCCAAATGAAAAAATCATTTGGGGCTAAATCTGGGGATCTTGCTGGCCATCCTATCGGCCCGTATCTTCCAATCCAGCGATCAGGAAAATTTTCATTGAGGAGGTTCCTTACTTCAACTGTTGAATGTGGTGGAGCTCCGTCGTGTTGATACCAACAATTTTGTATTGCAATTTGCCGAATTTCAGGAAGTATTGAGTTTCGCAAAAGGTTGAAATAAGCGTTAGAATTTAAAATACCATTTATAAAAAAGGGACCAATCAATGTATTATTTACTATGCCCAACCAGACATTAACGTTTTCATTATATTGTACGTGTGTACAATTTTGTATATGAAGATTCCTGTGCGCCCAATATCTGTAAGGATAATTTACAATTACTTTGTAAAAACATAAAATCAGTCATCATACCTATAATTTTGAGAACTTTCCCGTTTAAATAAAAGGTAGCTTCATCGGTAAAACAAATTTTGTATAACAAATCTTCATTTTGGTTTAGTAAATCAAACATTACTTCGCAAAACTCAGTTCGAGAGATTTTGTCAATTTCAAATAGCTGTTGATGGTTTTGCAATTTGTAACTCCGAAATTTTTCAATTTTTAGTACATTGCGCACACTTGAGGGTGATATATTAAATAATTGAATTTCATGAGTCTATAAGTTAATTCTGAGTGGATTACCTTAAGATAAACGTTGTTGACATCCCGTCTGTGATATTGGGATTTTCTCTCTTCCTTAATCCACTTCTTCTTTCCTTCTCTACTTCCTATTTTCGCTGCTCTACTATTGTTCTTCGTTTTTAATTCAACGTATCTCGGGAAAACTCCCATACAACACAAATTAGCGAGTTTCCATAGTTCTTTACATAGATTAATTAATTATCCACTATCTAAAGAAAATTATGAAAAAGAATTAAATTTAGTCAAACAAATAGCTATCAATAACGGCTACACAGATACTTTAATTGAAAATATGCTGACAAAAAAACTTTTCAAAAAAGCAATCTCTATGGTATACCCTGCAATAAAGGATAAAGAAAATTCAAAATTTAGATTACAAACATACATTGGGACACCTAATAAGCATATTTCAAGTTATTTAAAAAAACTTAATATTAACATGTTTTTCAAAACTAATAATAAGTTATCCAAACATCAAAAACAATAAAGATAAAACAGACAAAAATAAGAAATCCGGAGTATATAAGTTAATGTGTGGATGCGGTAAGATATATGTCGGTCAAACAGGAAGATCGTTTGAAAAACGCATTGCCGAGCATTGTTCTTCGTTTAAAAATAAAAAACAAGATTCTACTTTTGCGAATCATCTATTAGAAGAAAACCACACTTTCGATAAAGATTTTCAAATTTTGCATTTAGAAAATAAAGGCAAGAAATTAAATTTACTGGAAAGTTTAGAAATCAATAAATTAAAACAGTCACAAATTTTATTAAATGATAAATTAGATTTAAATAACTCGCCTTTATTAAATTTATTTACTTAAAATCTGTTTAGACGATAATACAAATGTATATGTAGTTTATTAAACAAATTTATGCGTAAACACGTTTAGTACCCTATAATATACAGTTAGGGCCGACCAGATGCGCCACATTCTTTCACTACCGACAATACTTGTAATTCATAGATTTCTTTAAAAATATTTTAAATACCATCCTTCTTGATTTTATAGATATATTTTTCATTTTTTATTTAGTTTGTAACGTACTGTTTAGATGTAAACACCTGAGGAAGCCACTGTGCTGGCGAAACAATTGTCGTTTTACGAGTAAAGATTAAAAGTGAAGATTAAAACCGTAGTTTTATTTCTATTCTTGATATATTAAACTCTGACGCGATAAAATTCAACGATTTTAAAGGATTCTCTTCTACGAAAAACAAAATGTTTAATTTAATTTCTTCCGTTAACACTGTTTTCGTTCTATTCTTTTTTTTTATGGTCAGCGACACATCCTTCTGTTTTAAATCTATTATACACTCTTAAAATTGTCGAACGTGTAGGTATCGGTCTATGGGGAAATTCTACAGAAAATAAGTCGCTCACCATTTGTAGACTTTGATGGTTTTGATACCATAAGCACATTTGAATTTTTTCCTCCTTGGAATACATTTGTGAAAGTGTTGTAACTTAGATAATGGCACAATAGGGAAAATAATAATAATAACATTTGACGTATTTCAATTGACACTAAACAATAGTTATTCTTGACGCTAGGGTAGTATGTATAATGGGTTGCCTATCGTATAATGCTTTGACTCGATTATTTTAAAATGCAACATATTGCAGTGGATTTTTCCCTGCTGAAGGAACAAAAGAAGATATGAAAATTATTGTATTTATTTGTAAAATTTTATTCCAGGGAAATAACTTTAAAAATTTAAAATTCTTATAAAAATTTATTGTAATGTGTATTTTTGTCCATGTCTGTAGAATGCACGGGCCTATTTTGATGTTCGAAGTCCGCGCCAAGCAGGAAGTCATAATACTACAGATATATATATTATTATTATTATGTTGATTTATATTTTTATGTTAGGTAGGGATGCCTTGCTGTTTCCTGTGGCTTCATCATGCTTTAGAGATTTGATAGTTCTTTTACAGATAGGTTGTGTTTGTTTGAAATTAGATAAAACTTAATTTTATTTAATTTGAGTTTGGATAACTTCGTTTGGTAGTATTTTTGATAGTGTTTTGATGTTATTAAAATTAAATTACGTGTTCTTACAAGTCTTTTAAACTTGTAGTTTGATTTAAATAGCCTATCTGGAGTCTCTCTGATAATAGTTTTTTTTGTGACGTGACGTTTAAAAAAACTAAATGTATGTATTTTAATATTATATTTATATCTATATTTGTAGAAATAATTCTATTGAAATCAGAAGCTTCTTAAATTTATAATTTTAGTTTGTAATATTTTTGTAATCATTGAAAATATTAACAAAACTTATTAGACTGTTTTTTTTGGATTTAGTTTTTGTTAATATAAGTTATCGTAGTGTGTTAGGAAGGGGGAAAATTTATTTGTCACATGCTGGAGTTATTGCGCATGATTAATTTTGGATACGTGTGAAAATAGAGGAAGTTCTATTTGACGTTTTATATTTAGAGGGAATAAAGTAATTGATGACAGCTAATAAAGTTTGTTTATATTTATTTAGATATTTGTTCGGGATTCAGTTTAGAGTTTTTTTATCTCCTGTAACTCATATTTTACAAGAGTTTTTCTCTATGTTGCGGCGTAATAAAGTCACAATTCTGCTTTATATTTGTTAAAGTAGTTTCTTTTTTTTTTTTTCTTTTTGATTTAAAATAAATGTTTGTGGTGTTAATGTAAGTTTTATTTCTTGAGTTTAATTATTATTATTTCTCTTTTATACCACGATATTCGTGAGAATAAACCCTGACGATTAAGAAGCTCAAGGTAGGTGCCTACCCAACTGTGTCTAGTTCGGCAAAACTACTGTGGATTGTGAACATAAGTCAATAAGCAATTAAAATCACAATTCACAGCAATATGGATATGTTGCATAGTAAAATAATAGCATGGTATATATGTATATATATATATATATATATGTATATATATATATGTATATATATATATGCATATATATATATATGTATATATATATATATATATATATATATTTATATATAAATATATATGTATATATATATATATTTATATATAATGTAACAGAGGCTGGTTTCTAGAGGTCTGTCGTTGTAGTAGAGGGGGGTTGGGCCTTAGTGACGTTGCCGCGAGGATTGCGTGTAATTGGTCCGCTTATCTGCGTGTTCTGGGAACGGTCCATGTATTTGTGTGGTGGAGATGGTGATATAATATAGTTTACTTATTCTACCTGTCGGCCAGTCAGGAGTGGTTTCCATGTTTGTGGCAGACGTTGGCCGTCGTTCTGTTCCTTTGGGCGTTTAGATCTCTTTTCTGTCTCTATTGTTTCTCTTATTATTCTTGTTGTTAGTGTTCTCTCTTAGTTAAGGTCTTGGTGTTGTCGAAGTCAATAGTGTGATCTGTTAAGAAACAGTGTTGTGCATGCCACGGTACTGATAGAACAACTGACACCACGTTATATCACCATCTCTTAACTTAACTTGACCAATTACAAGCAGTTGCTCGCCGCAACGTCACTAGTACTCCGGCTCCTCTCCAACACAGTGACAGATGAATAAACCTGGACAAACAAAAGGATATACGACACGACATTATTGTATCTAACTTTTGTACATGTAACAATTTGCATAAATATGTATCTGCTTTTTCTCACAAATGGAATTTCTACAACATACTGCCCTATTATGTTGTCATATATTAATATTTCGACTCGTAACCTAGAATACAGTAGAACTATTCAATTCAGATTACGTATCTTAATATTGATATATCTCAACACAATTGGAGCTTTTAATTTAAAAGCGGTATTTTATAGAAATTTTGTTTGTGGGGAAATATATATATTTGTTTCAGTTGTTACATGTACAACATGTAACATACATAATGTCGTTTTCCCTTTTATTTGTACAGGTTTACATATAAATAGGTTCACCGCAAGACAGCAGCAGACAATCTCAAGTTGCTTTTTCTCAGCGCACATCTCACACGCGAGAAACCAGACTCATCACTAAGAATGACGTTCGTGAGCAGACGCAGCGTCGGAGTGGAAGAGATTGCACGTATCTATTATATGATAATACATGCGCGTGCAACCCAAGCCCCTTCCACTCCGACGCTGCGTCTGTTCACGAACGTGCTTCCTTGCTTATCACACATCCGCGAGAACGTCAAGAGATACAATATGGGACAGATTTTAATTTTGACTCTATTTTTAGCGAGCCGAGAAAAAAAGAAGCGTTAATAAAGAAATCTAGTGTACCTATAAAAGAGCCTGTATTTTCGATAACACCCATTGAAATTACAAAACGAATGAGCCAATCACCACCTGCTGTTTTGTCAACAGCGTCACCTTTAAAGATGGCACTGCGAGTACCACCGGCGCCACTTGAAAACGGTCCGCCTGAATTTTATAAATATTTGTCTGATTTCAAGGAAGTGCAGGTAAATAAAATCGTTTTTTACTGTTTAAATAAAATCATGTTAAATATATAATTTTCTGACACTGTGTTTTGACATGCAGATAATCTTTACTTTCATTTAAAATAATTGTTGCACGAAAAATATTATTGGCTAACCATGACAATGTATTCACTCAATTTTGTTGAATTAGAAAATTTAGAACTACTACAAAAAACAATCCAGTCAATAAACATGGATTATTATATACTTGTGGTTGACATTTTTATGGAGTCGTGACCCTTGGTAATACCGGAGTAATTTGGGAAAGCCGTTATATCTATTTGGACCCTTGTTTTTTTGCACTATTTGTGTTATATTGACGAAATGCATTTTATTACTACTAAATAGTTCTCAGATACGTGTTTTAAATCTAATGAAATCATAATTATAAAATTATTTACCACAATAATCCGATAATCATTTTTTCTTCGTAAAAGGATAGGCAGAATTTGTGGGTTTAGAAATTCCTGGAATCTAGGTAATGGTCATTTAACAATGGTAGAAATAAGTTTTAGGATAAAAGGTATTACTGTCATTTTTACTTAGTTCGTTTCCGCATTCATACTAACAATATTGCGATTTGTGTGATAGTGGAATATAATTGTCAGAAATGCTTAAAACGAAAGAGTTAGATGTTGAAACACGTGCGGTTATAGTAGCACATCATAATGTTGGTAAAAGTAATCGGGTAATTGCCAAACTATTATATTTAAATGATTTTACTGTGGATTACAATATAAAAAAATATCGTCAAGTAGCAGTTTTCTCAATAAAAAAAGAAGTGGCAGACCAAGAGAGACGACATCTACAGAAGATCTTGCCATAGTAGTTACCTGCAAACGAAATAGGCGAAAAACAGCACCGGAAATAGCAGTCGAATTAATAAATACAACTCGTCAGAATCCAATAAGCGTTTCTATTGTAAAATGCCGCTTACAGAGAGCCGGTCTTCATGGACAAATAGCGATGATGAGCTGCAGCTACATTTACAAAAAAAGCCGATTAAATTGGGCTCGTGAACATCAACACTAGACAGTAGAAGACTGGAATAGAGTGCTGTGGACTGATGAGTCTAAATTTGAAATTTTCGGTTCAGGAAGACGTCTTCGTGAAAAGATCTGAGGTGAACGTGCAACAGAAGAATGTATTATACCTACCGTTAAACACGGCGGTGGTTCGGTAATGATTTGGGGATGTTTTGGCGGTACACTCGTGATGATAATTGTTAAAATCCACGGAATTTTAAAAAAGGAGATAATGATCCGAACCATTCTTCCAAAATTTCTTAAAAATATTTAAAGCAACTTGAGGAAGATGGAAGAATAATAGTTACAGAAACGCCTCCCCAGAGCGCCGATCTAAATCCAATCAAGCTACTGTCGGAAGAATTCGATAAGCAGGCGTGAAAATCTGTACCAACATCTGGCATGGACACAGATAACACCAGAAACATTGGCTAAACTAATAACCAGAATGCTCCGATTATACGCCATTGTTATGAAAAAGAAAGAGGCCACATAGATGAAACAAAAATTAAAAAATTGTAAATAATTTTTACTTTTTGTAAGTGTATCAATATATATTTTCACATGTTTAAATGTATTATTAATTATTTCTGCTAATACTATGATTTTATGAGGGTATCCAGCGGTAGTGTATATATTTTTTTCTAGAAAATATAATACTATAGTCCATGTCACCCTGACTTCGAGGTATTGCTTTTATGGAGATTACACTATAGTTGCCAAATTTATAACATTAGGGTTATTTACTTAATAGGCTGGCTATACGTAAGATGGATTTTCCAGTTTGACATTTAAAATTGATGTTGTTTACCTTTGAAGTTAGAAAACTCTATCGTAATTCTGTATTTACAAGACGTACAATTTCGTAGAAACTTGGGTTGACAGACTATAATAATTTTTTTATGCATTTAATATAATGATAGAAGTTATACAGCTTAATTAGATATATTGACATACAACTAAAATAAAGCCAATTACTCAATGGAAAACATTTAGCGGTTTTCTGGGAGAACGCAACTATTGTTAAAAAAGGCCTGTAAGAAGTTTTGAAAGATATTTTTCTCGCTAATATATCTCTTTTGATTGCGACACTATGTTTTGTCTGAAACATGGCTAAACGACTCTATTTTAAACAACGAATAATTTACTAGTAGTTTTGTGTCTGCCTCTGCGATAGAGAGTTTGAACTTTTTAATAAGACTGGGTGGAAATGGCGTATTAATTGACGAAAAGCAATTAATACGCCACTTCCACCCATCATATTAGGTTTGAGCCCATCGATACTTCTCTGCAGTCGGTTGCCATATTTGACTATGTGGTATGTAAGTGTATTATTTTCGGGTTTCAATTTAATGTTATAGTATACATTCCTCTCAACATTAATTGTAATCATTTATATATTTTTCGAGAATCTGGAGTCAATACTGTTGGATTTTCCAATTTCATTAATTGGCGACTTCAGTTTGCCATATTATTGTGCGCCCTCCGTCAACTGTCCGAGAGAAAATAGTTTTGTTTAGCCTAGTTTGATGTGTTTCATACACCAATAATTTTATGTCGGTACCCCTATTGGTTTTTCTAGAAAATACTTAGTAAAATCTATATTTTAGCGTTGGTATGTACTGAAAGGTTTACAGTTACTGCAAATATTGCAAAAGTATTATTTAATGTCGTGCAATAATTTTGGTATCAGTCATATACCTGTCAATCAACGAAGGAAAGTGGGCGGGATCTTTATACTACTACGTATCCAGTTTTTAATCGGTTTTACCTCTGGTTATATAGGACTGTATATAGCTTCTTCTTCTACTTATTTAAGATCTAGTTGATGTGTTAATTTCGGGCCTGCCTATGTAAAATTTCCGGAGATGTGGATTGCCTACTGTCTCTCCATCTCTTTGGTGGTCTTCCAGGTGGAAGATTGCCTGCTGGTCTACGTCTACTTAATACGATGCGTGGTAGTTTTGTCGTCTGTCATCCTTTTCACGGAGTTATACCACTCTCTTCTCCTCTGCGTTCCCTATCTCCCTATATCTTGCACTGATCTTTGACGTCAATATTGCTTCCGCGATTTTTTCTGTTTTCTCGACTATCTTTTTTCGAAATGACATTTCTGCGACGCGCAGCATACTCTTGGTTTTGCTGGTATCGGCCTTACGGATGTCTTGTATATTTTAATTTTACTTTCCCTTTGTATATAAGGGTTGGCTCATACAGTTTCTCTTAGACAGCCCGATATTATAGCTGATTTGTTAATCTGGCTGCTTAAGTCATTTGCCTGGTCATGAGTACTAGAAAAGTCTATGCCGAGGTACTTAAATTGCATAACTTGTTCTACCGGTTTGTTTCCTATTAGCAGCTTGCATCTGAGTGGGTTCCTTACGATGATCATGCTTTTCGGTTTTTCGATGGATATGTACATATTGAGTTGCTGGCTGATTTGGTGGCATCTAAATAGCTGTCTCTGCATGTCGTTCTTATTTGCTGCAAGTATCATTGCATCGTCGGCTATCACTTTTGCTATTATTTTATCCATTATGAGGTTGAAGAGGAATGGGTTGAGACTATCTCCTTGTCTAATTCCTCCTGGTGTTGGGATACTGGCTGTAGTCCATCTTGATCTGTGTTCTGTTGGCTGGATTGAGGTTGTATATCGCTGTTACTAGGTTAGCATGGACCTCCTTTTCTTTTAGAATTCCGATGACATCTGTTAGGCGGACTCTGTCGGATGCTTTAGTAAGGTCAACAAAGCAGACGAATGCCGGTGTATTAAAAAAATATGGCGTTAGTTCTCGAAAGATTTTTTTGAACCCTAGTTGTTCCTCTCTGTTGTTTGTTCTAATTTGTTTTTAAGAAGACTTGTAAACAATTTCATTGTTGAGCACAGTAGTGTTATTCCTCTGTAGTTTTCTGGGTGTTTTCTTTCCCCTTTCTTGTGAATGGGAATTGTTACGCTGTTATTCCAGTCCTTTGGTATTTCCGCTGAGGATAGAATTTTGTTAAACAGTACTGTCAGTTTTGCTGAAATAGAAAGTGAAATAGTAAACGAGTATGTATAGATTAAAGATGTCACTATGAAAGTGTGGGAAGAATGCTTCAGAAAATTTTACTTTTCTGAAGAAACACAGGAACCGGAAGAATATAAGATAAAAAGCTTACAGAACAGAAAATCTGCTGGAACTGACGACATACCAAACCAACTTCTAAAATACGGCGGCCCAGGACTTGCAGCAAACTGTAAATAGCAATCAAGAGAAATACATATATTAAAATATAACTAATATTAATGATAACCTCATAAATAACCTCATAAATTGCAATGGGAACTAAATCTGTCGCGAGTTTGAATCTCGCTTGAAGTTCAAATGTTTACAATAAAAATTTGTCAATTAATTAATCGATTATTAAAAGCAGGTTATATTGATTTTAATTAATCTATACAATAAAAATCACACTAAAAAAGCTAATAATGTAGATTTAGTATAAATTTGTATTTATTTGCTATTTATAAACAAAAAATAGCGAAATAATGAATCTTCTTAATTTGATTATAAATCTGTGATAAATCTTCTGTTTGGTTCGATTTAATAAAACAAACGGTAATTAAGAATAACCATATTAATTAAAAGTACACTAAATAATAACTAACAATAAATACAGTAATTATATTCATTTATATACCGCCTAATTCTGAGTAAACGCAACGATCCGAATGTATGCATATTTCTCCCGCTTCGAATACAATTCCCCTGAATGCTGTAGGCGTGTCAACATCAATGTCATATATCATACATACTTACATATTATGGAGCCGCGTAAGAAAAATTATCTGATTACCAAATTACTATTAAAGGACTATAAATTGTTTAGTCCTGTGTTATGGTAATGAGTAAATTGCAATACGTTATTCTACAAAGCGTAATGAAATTATTAATAAGCGGTTAAGAAAATTGCAAATAAGGCATCAAGAGATTTAATAAATTAAATTTTAATAATAAAGGTCACAAAAACTGTTCATAGTAAACTAAATAAACTTCAGAAATAAATAAAAACTAAATTAAATTCTAGTAATGTTAAGAAAAATTTACTCTTACAGATAATAAAATAAATTGTTCAAAATGAGAAATTAATTATATAATAACGGAAATTCATCCGTTTAAACTCATCACCGTAAAATAATTGATGATGTTTTGAATATTTATAATTACGAAAACCATTTAATTTTAGTATGCGGTTAACGGAAGAGCAGCATATGCCTAAATCGTTGGAAATATCGCTAACTGTCAAATTTGAATTTAGTTCTATTGCAGCGCATACTAAAATGAACGTATCATTAGGAACTCTGCGATTTGGGAATAATGGTTTTAAATTTTGTACAGAACCAGTAATGTCTATTTTCTTTTCTTATTTTCTTATTTTCACTATTCAAACGCTTAAGAGACTCCGTATAGGGTGACAGTGGTGACACTAATTTGTGACATTAGTTGTTAAATGGTTGCGCGACAGACTGGTTTGTGATTGGCTAAACGCGTTCAGGGGAATTGTATTCGAAGCGGGAGAAATATTCATACGTTCGGATCGTTGCGTTTGCTCAGAATCAGGCGGTACATTTGCGTACGATAGTAAGTTCACGATGATTGCGTCTTAAATGCGTCTTATATAGTCCTCGGATTTTTTCGATTCTTCTACATAGGCTATCGTTACCAGTCACGCCTGAAGGAAAATGCGGTTCGCCGCCGGTGCTATCCTTGCCATCTCCGCCTGCCATGAAGAAACATGCACCCAGTGTTTCTGTAACACCACATCATGGATTGATGTTGCCTTCACTACTTAGCGGCACCTTGCGACTGCCAGAACCTGACGCAGGTCAGTTAATTAATTCCTTAGTAGTGAGACCAACGCCGTCTCCAAGTCTAAGAGTGTCGATTCCTTTTGAGCTTCCGCCACGAATACAACGGGAATCGTCGAAACCCAAGGATAAAAGGCCGGCGTGGCGACGACATCCCAATAAAAAGTGCATCATCCACACATCAATAGGTCCTCTCGTCGTTACCAAGAGGCAAGCGCATCAATTATGGAACCCACTAGAGAAATAAAGTGTTTTATCTCGCCCGTAAAGTGTCAGTTTTTATAAGTAAGGGGAGTGTGACGAATCTCGCCCCAACTTATGAAATTAAGAGCGACGTGTGCGATTCATAATCTTCATCGCACGAATAAGTTTTGTACACATTTCGATATTTTTATATGTTTAAAACGATGTAACTTTTTCTTATTTCTTTTGGCATGTTTTAGCTTGGCTCATATGTTACTACGTTATGAGGGATCGTCTTATGTCCGCGCCCATGTAGATAGAACCTTTTCTCATATCTACGTACATTTCCCTCGAAAGAACGATTACGTTTTTTCGTCGATTCGGGCAGATATAAATAGGGTCCTGTTTTAGGGAAATATTATTGGTTAATTGGCGTTGTCTTCTGTCTTTTGACCAAGCTTTTAGAGAAAACCCTGTAAACTTCATCTCGAGTAGCGTTGATTTGATGTTACGAACTCCTACGAAGATTTTTTAAACAAGATAATTTGGTCAGATGAATAAAAATTTACCAATTCTGGAATGTTTAACAGAAATACAAAGCACTATTTGGCAGTACAGAATTCCAGACAAAACAGGACAAGAAGACAACAACATCGTTTTGGATTAAGCGTTTGAATGGGCATTTTTTTTTAACAGAAATGCTAAGCACTATTGGGCAGTACAGAATTCCAGACAAAACGGCAAGAAGACAACAACATCGTTTTGGGAAATTGTCTCATAGGACCTGTTATGTATGAAGAAACACTAAATGGGTAAAGATACTTAAGCCTTCTTCGCACCTAAGTATCTAACATCCTGGTTGGAAATAGTGGAGTTGTTGAATGGCCGGCGAGATCTGACTTAAATCCTCTGGATTATTTTTTATGGGGAGCTGTTGAAAATAGTATTTATAAAGATGATGTTCCACGAAACATTGAACAACTTCGACATAGACTCCGGAATGCCTTCGATGTAATTCCTAGAGAAAAAATACAAAGGGCAATTCAAAATACCAGAAAGCGTGCGCGATTCTGTATTAGTGAAAATGGCCAGTTATTTTAATATTTATTGTAATTGTTGGTTTATTGTTTGTTCCCTATTTTGATTACTGTTATTGTTATTTTCATATATTGTTAAGGTGCAAGATTTACATACACTAAAAACACATTACTTTACCATTTGTAAAATATCCCGTTGATTTTTATTCAAATTCCTGTTAACATAAACATCACGCGGTTTGGTAAATGATCCAATATCGACCAAGTTTCTATCAAGATACAGAAAAATGGTACGATGGCTGTTGTCGTTCTCGATACAATTATAAATATCTTGTACTCGCTATTGTTGTATTTCGATTCGATGAATAAAAAATACTTATCATACCTCGTTTCTCTTCGTTGGTGTATGACATTTTTCTATTAGTAATGTACGATAATTGAAATGTTTGACAGTTTGAAATTTCATGGCTACCTTACTTAATCTTAAAATGTATTCTTCGCGAATTAAAGCATAATATCAAACACTTGTATCAACATGTCATACATGGTTGAAATCATAAAAAAAGCTTTTTAGCGGTGTCAAAATCTAATATAGTGCCCGTATAGAAATAAGAAAGTTGATGATGGCCAGACAGAACCGAAATGTCATATGTAAATTTCGAGTTTACTATCAGATAGTAGATTAAAAGTGGCCTCGAGAATGTGTCTTTAGTTTGCCTCTGCAACCCCAAATTAAACGTGCTAAATGTAAAAGAAGAAAATGAGCTTCTTTCGTTTTTTAAAAAAATCTTGATCGTCACTTTACACAGGTCCATAACAAACACAAAATTTAGCAACTTTGCCAAATTTAAACCTGCCATCTATCTCCAGCAATAAGTGAGATCCCCATGATGTGGGTCGAAAACAAATAAGCTCGTACACTATATCAATCGTTTTTATAGCAAAAAGAGGGGGGAAAACGCATAAAAAATTGTTTACTGAAAAGTCTAAACTTCGTCTATTAATTTTTTTGTCTCATGGAACGAAAATTATCCCGCTAAAGAGCTAGCAACATTCCGATTTTGTCTTAACCTGTATAAAATATGTTTTGTTAAAATAATGACTATTTTCTAGTTAATGTCAGAATATATATTGTTTATTCATATTTGAAAAAAAAGGCCCGACTTGGCTCACATGCTGTCTTTTGTTAAAAAAGAATTTATTAGGTCGCACGAGTGTGTGTAAAATTTTTTTGCACACATAATATAACCGGTACGTGCACCAAAATTATGGTTTGTTGAAATTGAAAAAATTGAAATTATTAATCATTAATTGAGCCTATTGATTCATGACAATTGTTACTTTAAATTTATTTGGTTTATATTTGCGAAACACGAATTTTATTTTACTTTTATTTGCGAATAAAATCTGGCGGACTAAATGTGGTCAGGCGGTTTACAAAAACCACATGTTTAATATTGAAAACAGTGTATAAACAGCTCGTATTTTTGTCAAAGGTTTTGTGCAATCTACGTGGCGCGTGGTGTACGTAGCTTGCTTACTTTTCTTTATTTATTTAGACACTTTGATTTATATTCCGAAACATATTTTGAATGTAATAATAAGTATAATGTATTCTTGTTGTACTATTATATGAATATTGTATCTGTTATCATTAGAGCTGAGGATGTTTGCGGTATAACCATGGTTATATCATGTAACCATAGTAAATTACTATGGTTACATGATATAACCATGGTTATACCGCAAACATCCTCAGCTCTAGTTATCATGCAAATAGTGATCATGAAATTGAATTTCGATATTATATTATTTTCTTTTATTATTTACTTGTTTTAAGAATTGTATATATTGTGATGACTCATCCAATAACGCGTTATTCCTCTGGTGTTTTCTCGAGGCCTACGGGAACGCTCTAGAAAAGTATTCACCACGATATAAAAGCCGCGTCGAAGAAGGGATGGGACATTCATTGAATCCTAGAGTCTCGCGCAGTACACATAAATATAGATACATAAATATAAATACATAAATGTGCTTATTGTTAATAGTTAGTTTTATATTGTTATACGTTTTATTATTAATATAGTGTGCGTCTAAAGTTATTGTTAGTTTTATTTAAGAACCCGAAAAGACAAACTTTACAATGGTGTCCGGTGTGAGCTAATTATTAAATAATAAACTAAGTAGACAATTAAGTGTTAATTAAGTATTCGTTTAAATAAATATACAGTGCGGAAATACGTTATTTTAAATATCGTGATGGCCAACAGAATGAAACTGACGGAATTAAATGTGTCCGATTTGAAACGAGAATTAGAAGAGAGGGATGAGGATACAACTGGCAAAAAGTCAATCCTCCAGCAACGGCTTCGCAATGTGTTGATCCAAGAAGGCGAGGATCCAGAGGATTATGTCTTTCAAGTTCCAGGCGGAGATGCTGACGTGAACAACGATTAATAGAGAATGCGCAAATTCAAATGCAACAAATGGAGCAGAAGAACCTGGAAACTTCTGGAAACTTAGCAAAAACTCTAGAACAAATGGAACAGAAGAATCTGGATAGCGCGAAAAATATGGAACAACGATTAATAGAGAATGCGCAAATTCAGATGCAACAAATGGAACAAAGAAACCTAGAAACCGCTAGAATCCTCTAGAAAAATCTGGAAAAGAAATTACTAGAAAATTCTAGAAACTTCGAAAAATGTCTGGAACAAGTGGAGAAAGTTCTAGAACAGCGATTAGCGGAAAAATCAGAAGCGTTAAAAGAAGAGGTTTTCATAGCTGTAGAAGAGAAAATTGGAGAACATTCTAGACTTTTAGAGGCAATAATGATTGAGATGAAATTACCCGCTAACACGAGTCATTCTGATCCCAGGCAGGTCAACAAAGAAGTCACCGCGGCCCATCGAAATAAAAGAAGAACTTGTGGCTATTTCAAAGATCAGAATCAAGCCACCAACCTTTGATGGAAAGACGTCATGGGCAACTTACCTGACGCAATTCGAAGCGGCCGCAGAAGCAAACGCATGGTCTTCTGCCGAGAAGGCGACTGCTTTAGTCGTAGCATTGAGGGGTGATGCTAGTGATATTTTGCAGACATTGCCTCCTGAGGAACGTAAAGATTATTCTCAACTCATTAAACGCTTGGAGATGAGATATGGCCATGCGAATTTGGAGCAAGTATACCATACCCAACTGAAGAATCGATCACAGAAGAAAAGCGAGAATCTTCAGGAATTTGAGGCAGATATTGCTCGTCTAGTTCGACTTGCATATCCGATGGCGCCAGATAATTTCATGGAACACCTAGCGGTCCAGACGTTCATAGATGGTCTCCGGGATATTGATACGCAGCAAGCATTAAGGTTGGCAAGACCGAAAACCTTGATCGATGCTTTGGCGCACGCGCTTGAGTTTGAGACTGCAAAGCAAGCCTCTCGGAACCATGCTCGTGTCTGCACTGTTGACAAGCAGGAAAATGAGGAGTTCATGGAGCAGGTGGTTAGTAGAGTTCTAAACCAGATCAAATCAAATAAAAGAGTACTGCGATGCTGGAATTGTGGAGAGATTGGTCACGTTCGGAGTAAATGTGGTAAGGTGGCCAACAAAGCATCGTCTGAGCAGCAGGAAAACTAAAGCGGGTCGATGAGCGAGGGCAATCATCGATCCAGCATCAGGAAGCCCCAAGGACGCCTGACCAAGTCGCATCCTTGCAACATCAAACCAACGGCCTGTATGTGGACGCTGCTATGGAAAGAAAGACCTATGCTTGCTTGCTAGATACTGGATCGACGAAAACCATCGTGCGACCCGATTTAACTCCCAGAAATAAAAAGTTATTTTCTAGCAAATGGAGACTTAGGACAGCAACAGGAGAAGCAGCTTCTGTGGCAGGTGAAGTAGATGTCAACTTTATCATAGGTCCAACATCAATCCGACATCGTGTTCTCGTAGCCGACATAGAAGAACAAATAATCTTGGGATTAGACATCATGAACACCTACGGCTTCCAGTTAAACATGAAGGAAGGCACTTTAAAAATAAATAATGAGGAATTGTTTCTTCATGGGAAGGATTGTGGAAATGTACAAGTAATTACTGCAGAGAATGTTGTTCTGGACGGCGTGTATGGAAGGTGATTATTTGGACGGAAATGTTACAATGTTGGAACCAAGGACTGATGATGACGAGGTGGGCCGAGGAATAGTAGTTGCCAAAATGCTGGTTAAGACTCAGAAGACTGTAAGGGTAATGAATGTGAACCATTACCCTGTTTCATTGAAGAAGGGTACTATTTTGGGGTGGTGTTTACCAGTGTCGGCCGTCGTTCATCATATAGAGGCGAAGAAGAATGGATTTGTGCAGGTTCCTGAGAAATTGTCCAAGATAATCGACTCCGCCTGTCAAGGATTGAGCAAGAAGGAACAAAGCCAAGTTAAGGATTTAATCAAACATTATGAAGACGTCTTTGAAACTGAGACTGGTACGAAAGGTAAAACCAATATTGTAATGCACAAAATAAATACCGGCGATGCAAGTCCAATTCGACAAGGACCAAGAAGGTTACCACTAGCAAAACGTGAGGAAGCCGAGCATATTATACAAGATATGGAAGGCCAAGGAGTAATTGAACCATCGAATAGTCCATGGGCTTCACCAGTGGTCCTTGTCAGGAAGAAGGGTGGATCTACCAGATTCTGTGTGGACTATCGTCCTTTGAATAGTGTGACCAAAAAGGACAGCTATCCTCTCCCAAGAATAGACGATACGCTGGACACCTTGGCAGGAGCAAAATGGTTCTCCACTCTCGACTTAAAGAGCGGTTATTGGCAAGTGGGAATGGATTCCAATGACAAAGAGAAGACTGCCTTCAGTTTAGGTACAGGACTCTGGCAATTCACAGTCACGCCATTTGGACTGTGTAACGCCCCAGCTACTTTTGAGCGACTCATGGACACTGTACTGAGGGGACTGTCTTGGAATACCTGCCTGGTATATCTCGATGATGTGATTGTGGTAGGGAAGACCTTTGAAGATCACATGAAAAATTTGGAAGTAGTATTCCAGAGGTTGAGAGATGCCAATCTGAGATTAAGTCCAAAGAAGTGTCACCTTTTCCGCAAGGAGGTAAATTACCTTGGACATGTGGTTTCCAGAAAAGGAGTTGCTGTGGATCCAGAAAAAATAAAAGCTGTGGAAAAATGGCCGGTACCCAAAGACAAACATCAGCTAAGAAGCTTTTTGGGATTATGCACATATTATCGACGCTACCTTCCTAGATTCTCCAACATTGCAAAACCACTTACTCGCCTAACAGAAAATCGAGCATTCATTTGGAACAACGAATGCCAAGCGGCCTTTGAGTTGTTAAAAGGTACGTTGATCAGTGCACCTGTTTTAAACTATCCACTGCCATCTGGAAGGTTTGTTCTGGATACGGATGCCAGTAACGTCGGGATTGGTGGCGTGCTCTCTCAAATCCAAGGTGGACAAGAAAAGGTCATTGGATACTTCAGCAAGACCCTGTCCAAACCGGAGAGGAACTACTGCGTAACCAGGAGAGAACTATTGGCAGTAGTTAAGACCATTGAGCACTTTTACAAGTACCTGTATGGGCAGAAGTTCCTGATCCGCACTGATCATGCCGCCTTAAAGTGGCTCTTACAATTTAAGAATCCAGAGGGTCAAGTAGCTAGATGGATTGAGAGGCTACAAGAGTATGACTTTGTCATTGAACACAGAGCAGGCCTCAAACATCAAAATGCAGATGCCCTTTCCAGAAGGCCCTGTCCAGAAGACTGTCGATATTGCAACCGAATCGAAGACAAATCGGTCAACGCTCTTCGAACCACCGTGGTTGATGACCAATGGCAACCTGACAATCTGCGCGCAGATCAAGAAGTTGATCCGGATCTTGCAGTCCTCAGGGTTTGGAAGAGAAATGGGCAAAGACCGACCTGGCAAGAAATTGCTCCCCATTCACGAGAATTGAAGTCATACTGGGCACAATGGGATTCCTTAACCTTGGAAGACGATCTCCTGAGACGTGAGGTCGAAAATCACGATGGAAGCGAGCGGAACATGCAAATGGTGGTTCCCAAGAAAAGAATACCGGAGGTATTGCGAGAACTCCATAATGGTGCTTCTGGGGGACATTTTGGAGTCCATAAAACACTGGAGAAGGTGCGCCAGAGATTTTACTGGGTGAATTGTTCACGAGATGTGAAAGAATGGTGCCGAAAGTGTGCTAATTGCGCCGGAAGCAATGGTCCCCAGAGGCGTCGACGTGCACCCATGCGCCAATACAATGTAGGAAGCCCATTTGAAAGGATCGCCATAGATGCCGCCGGCCCTTTTCCAGAAAGCGACAAAGGAAATAAATACATAATAGTGGTCATGGATTACTTTACCAAATGGGTTGAAGCATATGCTCTACCAAATCAAGAAGCTGGAACTGTAGCAGACGTAAATGTGAAGGAGTTCGTCAGCCGTTTTGGTGTACCCTTGGAACTTCATTCCGATCAAGGGCGAAATTTTGAGTCCAGTCTATTCGAAAAGATGTGTGGACTTTTGGGCATACGGAAGACGAGAACAACTCCCTTGCAATCCTCTCCCTTGCAATCCCCTCCACAATCAGATGGGATGGTAGAGCGAATGAACAAGACCATGATCAGACACTTATCCAAAGTGGTCTCCGAACACCAGAGAGATTGGGACGAACATTTACCATTATTTCTAATGGCGTGTAGGGCCTCCGTTCAAGAGACAACTGGCCAATCACCAGCAACCGTGCTATTCGGGAGGGAACTCCGATTGCCCTGTGATTTAAAGTTTGGAAGCAAGCCTGGTGAAGATCTTGCCGGAGAAGATTATGTCAGCACGCTCAGACAACGACTAGATAATATACATGAACAAGTCAGACACAATATCCAGGATGCTAATGACAGAATGAAGGAGAGCTATGACATCAACGCCGAGAAGAGTGCTTACTATGAAGGCGATCGGGTTTGGTTATATAATCCACAACGCCGACGGGGCCTATCTCCAAAACTTCAAAAGAATTGGGAGGGGCCGTACGAGGTGTTGAAGCGGATCAACGATGTAATATACCGCATCAGGCGAACACCTCACACTAAGCCAATAGTCGTCCATTTTAATCGATTAGCCCCATACTCTGCAGACAATAATGACGGAACCGCTGACTTGCGCCGATTGGATAGCCAATACCAGGAACCAACCTTCGAAGACTTTATGGAAAAGTATTCTGGTTCGAAGAAAGCTCGATTTGGGGTAACCATCGAGAAACAGCAAGATTTGTTTACGGTGCCGCCAGGCTACGGGCTTGCTCATTGCGTAGCCCGAGATCTGCGAATGGCCAAAGGAATTGCCAGGGAATTTAAAGAGAGATTTGGCATAATCGAAAAATTAAGGCAGCAGGGACCAGCAATTGGGAAGTCTCCAAATAACAAATGAAGAACAGCCCATATTTTATTTGGTCACGAAAGAACTGTCAAGCCTGAAGCCAACCTATCGTGCCTTATGGGAGGCCCTGGCCCACTTACGCGAACAAATGTTACAGCAAGACATTCTGAAATTAGCAGTTCCAAAATTGGGTTGTGGATTGGACCGCCTGGACTGGAGAATTGTAAGGAGCATGTTAGAAGTAATCTTCCGACATACTGGTATGGAAATTCTGGTATGCAGTTACCGGCTTGAATATTCCTGTCCATCTAGGCAAGATAAGACCGTGGACTATTATTTCGATATGACGTCACAATGTAACAAAGGCCCTACCTGTCGATTTCGCCATCGGTTGAGGAACCAAAACTTGACATGTTTCGGGACGAAACTTCAGTCTTAAGAAGGGGGCAATGTGATGACTCATCCAATAACGCGTCATGCGTCCTTCCTCTGGTGTTTTCTCGAGGCCTACGGGAACGCTCTAGAAAAGTATTCACCACGATATAAAAGCCGCGTCGAAGAAGGGATGGGACATTCATTGAATCCTAGAGTCTCGCGCAGTACACATAAATATAGATACATAAATATAAATACATAAATGTGCTTATTAAATAGTTAGTTTTATATTGTTATACGTTTTATTATTAATATAGTGTGTGTCTAAAGTTATTGTTAGTTTTATTTAAGAACCCGAAAAGACAAACTTTACAATATGTTAAGGGTACTTATAATTTTATT
Source organism: Melolontha melolontha (assembly GCA_935421215.2). NCBI lineage: Eukaryota > Metazoa > Arthropoda > Insecta > Coleoptera > Scarabaeidae > Melolontha > Melolontha melolontha. Next base: position 94,236,189 of record OW285238.1, on the reverse strand, counting down.
TATGTGAATAAACTTGTATTCATACTGTCTTCTTATTTGCACTAGATAAACACGCTCACCATAAGTTAGCAACACCATAAAGCCATTAGAGATCCTTCTGACAGTAACAAGGCACAAGTTCACAGAAGCGTTTTCCCAAAAATAAATACAAGCATTTTGAAACTTAGAATTTGCATTCCACCTGAGATAACTCGTAAAAAAGGCTTATTAATGACACCGCTTTGATAACACTTTAAAAGTTGACGTGACGTTTGTTACTACCAACGTTTAATTTTCGAAGTTGCTGATAAAATGAAGCCTTTTAACTGCACTTACCTTAAGGCTTATATTTAAATATTTAGAATATCTTAAATTGGTTTGACGATAATTTACATATTAATGATCATCCGTAAACGACTAACAAGCGTTATAAAATGGCTTTAAAAAATCCTTTATGACGTGCCGACGTGCATGGCTAGTGATGCTTGTCATTGCTTAAGTCACCGTCGCATGACGCACATCACATTGCCCCCTCCCTAACGAAAAAAAGTTCATCAAAAAGTCATATGGAAGTAGCAGTTCACGGTCTTATCTTGTCTGGGTGGAAAGGAATATTCTGGCCGGTAACTGGAGACCAGAATTTCCGTACCAGTATGTTGAACTAAGAGCTCTAATATGCTTCTTACAATTTTCCAGTCTCGACAGTCCAAACCACAACCCAATTTTGAGTGCTGCTAATTTCAAAATGTCTTGTAACATTTGTTCACGCAAATGGACTAGTGCCTTCCATAAGCCACGATAGGTTGGCTTCAGTTTTGACAGTTCTTTCGTGACTAAGTGAAAAAGTGATTTTTCTTTGTTTATTATTTGAAGACTCTTCCCAATCGTCGGTCCTTGCTGCCTAATTCTTTTATTCTGCCGAATCTCTCTTCAACTTCTTTGGCGATTCCTCTAGACATTCGCATATTTCGGACTACGCAATGAGCGATCACGTAGTTCGACGACACAGTGAACAAGTCTTGCTGCTTCTCGATGGCCACCCCAAATCGAGCTTTTCTTTAACCAGAGTACTCCTCTATGAAGTCTTCAAATGTTGGTTCTTTGTAATAGCTATCCAATTTGCGTAAGTCAGCGATTTTATCATTATTACCTCCAGAGTATGGGGCTAATCGATTAAAATGAACGATTCTTAGCTTACTTTGAGGTGTTCACTTTATGCGGTAACTTACATCGTTAATCCGCTTCAACACCTCGTATAGCCTCTCCCAATTCTTCTGAAGTTTTGAGACAAGTCCCGTCGACGTTGTGGGTTATATAACCACATCAGGTCATTTGCCTTACCACCTTCTTCAGCATTGATGTCATAGGTTTCCTTCATTTTATCACCGGCATCCGGGATATTATGTCTTACTTGATCATGGATATTGTTCAATCTTCGTCGAAGAGTACTGACATAATTTTCCCTTGCAAGATCTTCTCCAAACTGCAAACCACAGGATAACCGGAGTTCCCTGCTAAATAGCAGGTATGCAGGTAGCAGGTATAATGGTAAGTGCTCGTCCTAACTTCTCTGATGTTCAGAGATGACTTTTAAAGTGCTTAATCATGGTCTTGTTTATCCACTCATTTTTTCGAAAAGACGACTCGAAATTTCGCCCTTGATCTGAATGTAGTTCCAAGGGTGCACCAAAGTGGCTGAGGTACTGTTTTGCGACCACACTCGCCACGGTTTCAGATTCTTCATTAGGCAGGACATAAGCTCGGCCTACTTGGTAAAATAGTCGATCACCACTATTATATATTTATTTCCTCTGTCGCTTTCTGCGCTACGGCGATTTTTTCGAACGGGCTTCCAAGATTGTATTGGCGCATAGGTACACCTCGACGTCTGTGCGGTTCATTACTTCTGTAAATCTCTAGCGTACCTTCTTCAGCGTTTTACGAACGTCAGAATGTTCCCCAGAAGTACCATTGTGGAATTCTCGCAATACCTCTGGGAACCTCCTGGGAACCACCATTTGTATTTTTCGGTTACTCCCATCGCGATTTTCCACTTCACGTCTCAGGAGATCGTCTTCCATGATCAAGGAATCCCATTGTGCCCAGTATGACTTCAATGCTCGTGATCGGAGAGCAATTTCTTGCCAGGTTAGTTTTTACCCATTTCTCTTCCAAACTCTTAAGACTGTATCATCTTTTTGATCTGCACGCAAATTGTCAGGTTGCCCTTGGTCATCAACCACGGTAGTTCTAGGAGCGTTGGTTTGACGTAAGGCTGCTTTTGGCAAGCGTCCTTGGGGTTTTCTGTTGCTCATTCGATGCTGTCTTGGTCGCCTTAGCACGTTTGCTTCGAACGTGACCGATTTCTCCACCATTTCAGCGTTGTGGGGTGCTGTTTTATTTGATTTTATCAGATTTAGTACCCGACTGACATTTGCTCCATGAATTCTTTTCCTGGTTGTCCACAGTACAGACTCGAGCCTGGTTCCGAGATGCCCGTTTTGCGGTTTTAAACTCAAACACAGGTGCAAGGCATCGATCAACGTCTGCGGTCGTGCCAGCTTTAATGGCTGCTGCGGATCACTATCTCGCAAACTATTTATAAACGTCTGGACAGACAGGTGTTCCATGAATTTATCTGGCGCCATTGAATATGCATGTCGAAGAAGGCGTGCAATATCTGCCTCAAATTCCTGAAGATTCTTGCCTTCTGTGACCGATTCTTCAGTTGAATAAGGTATATGCGCATGAGCACATCTCTTCTTCAACCGGTTAATAAGCTGTAAATAATGTTTGCGTTCTTCAGGAGGTAATGTCTGCAACATATCACTAGCATCACCCCTCAACGCTATGATTAAGGTGGCCTCTCGTCAGATGACCATGCGTTTGTTTTTGCTGCCACTTCGAATTGTGACAGGTAAATCACCCATGACGCATTCTATCAAAGGTTGGTAGCTTGATTCTAGTTTTTAAGATAGCCACAGCTTCTTTTATTTCGATGGGGCAAGGCATAGCTCCTTTGCTGACTAGCTTACGACCAGAAGTACTCATGGTCACAGGTAATTTTATCTGAGCCATTGTTTCCTTTAAAAGTCTAGAATGTTTTTCAAAAAGTTTTGATTTTTCTCCAATTTTCTCCTCTACAGCAATAAAGACTTCTTCTTTCAATGAGTTTTCCGAGTTTTACACTAGTCACCGTTCAAAAATTTTCTCCAAAACCCTCGAATTTTCGGAAATCTTCTGGTCCATTAGTGAGTTTGCTCCATTTGTTCCAGACTTTTCTCGAAGGTTTTAGAATTTTCCAGGCTCGATTGTTCGATTTGCTCTATTTGAGTTTGGGAATTCTCTGTTAGTCGTTCCAAAGTTTCACACAGTTCAGATTCTTCTGTTCCAGACTTTTCTCTGGAATTCTAGAGATTTCCAAGCTCCTCTGTTGTATTTGAGTTTGCGAATCTATTAGTCGCTGTTCCAAAGTTTTCGCACTGTCCAGATTCTTCTACTCCATTTGAGTTTGCGAGTCTATTAGTCGCTGTTCATTTTTATTAACAGCGAATTTACGCCGGCGTCCCCACTTGGAACTTTGAAGAATTAATTCTCTAGATGTTCGCCTTCTTTAGTCAACACATCTTGAAATCGTTGCTGGAGCGTTGCTTCTTACCGGATATATGTTCGCCCCTTTCCTCCAGTTCATGTTTCAGGTCAGCTACTTTTAAGTCGGAGAGTTTTACTTTAGCCGCCGTCGCGATATTTAAAACAAGTGTCTTTCCGCACTGTATACTTATTTAAATGAATATTTAATTAGTTCTCAATTCTCCACATAGTCCGTTATGTATTAATCCGAACACTTGGACCACTGTGATAAATTTTGTGTTTGGTTCGTTTAATAAAACACACGGTAATTAAGAATAACTATTTAATTAAAAGTACATTAAATAATAACTAACAATAAATACAGTAATTATATTAATTTATATACATTTATGTCTACGATAGCAAGTTCACGATGATCATGGCTTGAATGCGTCATCCTTTCCCTTGAGCACTTATGTAGTCTTCGGATTTTTTCGATTCTTCTGTGTTTAGGCTATTCGGGAAAATCCTTATGACGTGCAGACGTGCACAACCGGTGATATCATCGCTTAGATCACCGTCGCATGATGCACATCACAAACCTTTTCGTCGAGTAATAACTAGAGAACGGATGCAATTTCCATAAAACGCAATCGGCAATTGGAATTGTGTATAACGTCGCTCAGTACATCCCGGCGTAATTCAATGAAGTATTTGTTTGACTTACTCGGCCACCTGGTCTCGCAGCGATAACAATGGACAACCCAGTTATTGTATTCGGAGAATATAGTGTTTTCAGTGGTGTCGGGTACGTAGATAAAATAAATAAGTTTATCGTATTTCGTAAGAGAAATAGCACGTACATTCCTTTTCTTTTCATTTAAGCAACATCTTCCAATTATTTCCAGTATTTCCAGTTATTTCCAGTACGCACCTATAACCAGTTGCGATGTAGAAAGGACGTTTTCTATTTATAAGGATGTACTTAATTCAAAGAGAACAAAATTGACAGAAGAAAACCTTGAGAAACTATTGTTAGTCAATATTAATACTCCTTTACTCAACTTGAACGACAAAATGAACAAATAAAAATGTTCCAATTATAGAAATAAAATTAAAAACTTTAAAAATACAACTTTTCAACAAATACATATTGCAGTGAATTGTGATGTTGATAGCTTATTTAACTTAGGTTCACAATCCACGGTAGCTTTGCCGGTCTATCTCAGTCGGGTCACCTTCCTAGAGCTCTTTGATCTGCAAGTCTACCCTCGTAGGGTACGTGGCAAAAAATTAAAACGCAAGGTATTAGGAATTTAAACAAGAATCTTCCCCTCACTATTTTAATCCCATAAAAAAAACAAAAAAAAAACAAAAAATCGACTTTATAGAATATAAAGTCGAACTGAAACATATAAAAATGAAACAGAAGGTGAGAAAAACTTTGATACTAAATGACAGTAGAAGCGAAAAAAACTCACCAAAAATGACCGCGAACAAAATTGAAATTAATTAAATATTCAGAACAACTGTCAGACTTTTCAAACTACGTTAACCCAAAATTTAAACGTCAAAACAGACAACCATCTGTAATGCGCACGCAACTACATTTAATTCATGCGTACTATGAACATGAAGCAAATACAATTTCCCTCCAATTCCTGACCTTCTAAAATATTAAATTGAAAAAAAAAACTACTAAAGAAAATCTAACAATTCTTCTCAATATTCCTCTGATTACAAAATACTTTATAAACCTAAAATTATTAATTTCACAGAGCTCAAATTTAACTATTAATACAATCTTATTTCTAGCAATATAAATGTAATAGCAAAAATATACATACATTCATTAATGTAGTAATCACTTCACATACAAGATGAGAGATTTATTTCAGATAGGTCACATCAATTAAAATTCTCGAAAATTAATTTTAATCACAACAATGTACTCACACTAAAAATAAACCGAAATTTATCTCAAAATACCTGAATAAAAATGAGTTCTATTCAGTAAAAAAAAACTCAACCTATCTGTTCAATGGCTATTAAATCTCTAAAAACACCAATATCCCGAAAACAGCATCATCGCCCTACCTAACATAAGTCAAAACATCTACAATATAAATATACTTCCGCTCGACCTCGGACTGCATACATCAAAACTAAATTCGCAAGATGTACAATCGTGGTTCAAAAGATAGATTAAATTAAATTTTAAATAAATATTAAATATTCTTCAATATTTTTCTGGAATAAAATACACATAAATATACTGTCTGTTATAGCTTCTTTAAAATTTTCTTCGGGGAAAAGTTCACAGCAATATGTATTTCGTAATTTTATAGATCGCCACCCGTTTGTTTTCCAATTATATAAATAAAATTAATAAATATTCATTTCGTAATTTTAGATAGATAGATCACCACCCGTATGTTTTCCAATTATATAAATAATATTAAAAACTTTATAAATACAACTTTTCAACAAATAAATATGTATTTCGTAATTTTATAGATCACCACCCGTTCGTTTTCCAATTATATAAATAAAATTAAATATTTTAGAAATACAGCTTTTTGCCAGTACTGCACTGGGCTTTGCGTCATGTGGTAAGCGTGTCCGTGCTCTAGTAATAACCAACACAAAACTCAAATTTATAATAAGACAAAGGAGCAATCTATAAAGATATTAAGATATAATGATATAAGATTGCAATATTGTTTGTATTATTTATCACCATAACTCTTGGATACAACAGAAATTACGAAATTCATAAAAAAAAACAGAAATGAAGTACCTTAGAGCAGTAGAGTAAAAGCACCGTTCATATACCGAAATACTGCAATTCTTTCTTCAAATTCCTGTAATTATTAATCTTTTGTTAAAGTAATCGAATTTATTGGTAATCGTTTCCCTCTTTCTTAACCATACATAAATTTGCCTTATTTGATTTATTATTGAATATAATTCAATAAATGACAGCTTGAGATTAACAATTTAAAAAATATGAAATAACACGGAAAGCTAGATGACGGATAATATAAAATAATTTTCTATTAGTTTCACGCGCCAATTGGTGTGCGACCAATAGCTTTGTTGCCTATTTCAATACCACATGCTGAAACAGGCGGCAAGTGAGCATCTTGTTCGCGTATAGTGTTCGTCCCGCGGGTAAAGGGGGTGTAACGAACCTCGTTTAAAAAGACAATAGTGCGAGTCATATCGAATCAACAAGAACTCTGCCCCCGCAGGTACAATTGTGTATTTTTGGGTAGACCTCGTAACTGTATTTTTCATATGTATTTTATATTTAATATTGGTGTTAAAGCGCTTGAGTCATGCGTGATAATTGTAGTCACAGCTTAACCCCAGATCCATTTTTCACTTTTTGTGGACTTTTAAAATATATAAAAGGCCGAGATTTCGATGGTAAATTCGACGGTTTTTACTTTCGGAAATTGCTCCAGTTTTTTTTTCTTCAGGGAGAGGCTGAGAATCTGCATTTGCGCCGTCCCGCTTCTGCAGGTGCCCCGCTTAGTCCAAGAATCTCCACTGACGCCATTTTTCTCTATAGTTTCTCTCCGAAAAGCACGACGCTGACTGACTCCCTTCGCTTCCCGACTTAGGATCTTTAGCGTGAGCTAGAAAACCCGATCTTTCGTATACCGTATTTATCAGCATATAAATTATATTATCTCGAAATCTATTAATTTATCACGTAATTTGTCCCATAAGAAACCGATATCTTCATAAAAAGATTCTTAGCCCCGCTGACGTATCTTTAATTAATTGAGAGGCTTCTCAATTAATCAAAATCTTCGTCTCCCCACCCGGTCTCCTAGAGAACATGTAAATTAACAAAGTACTAGAGGAAAAACGACCTTGATATCACGACCGGAAACAATTATCACACATGACATGTACCAAGATTGTATTTGTTAGTTATATGCATTCAAAGAAAACGTCAATTTGCACAACATATAATTTTATAAAGATAAAAAAGCCAGTAAGGGCGAGTACATATTGCGAAAGTATTGTACCAAAGTAGATATCGAAAGAGAATGTGTAAAATTCACGTCTAAAATAAAACTATAATCTTTGTTTATTCTCCGACTGATTAATGAAAATTTAAAAAACTCAGTGTGTATTGTAAAATACTTGTCTTTCTGTGGGTTCTAAATAAAACCAACGGTAGCTTTAGACACACACTATATTAATAATAAAAACAAATAACAATATAAAAACTAATTACTAACAATAAGCACATTTATGTATTTGTATTTATGTAAGTTCACTCGGCGATAATTTGGTATCGAATGAATCATAAATCCCTTCCTCGGCGGTTATATATCGGTTGTTGAACCTCTCTCGAGTGTTCTATATCTGTCGGGAGGGCGCCAGAGGTATGATACGTGACGTATCGTTGGATGAGTCATCACAGTATGTATATTTAAAATTCGCTCATTCATTTGATTTAATTTTCTAAAAATTATCATTATTAATTTTAGTTTGCAAATGTACAAATCTCGTAAATAAATCTATATTTACTTTTAAATATAAGAATCAAGTTGTCAAAAAAGAAACACGTGTTCTGAGAACATCTGTTGTGTTGTTTGTGCAAAACTAACAGAGCGACAAAAACTCGCAAATAATAAATAGCATGGTTAAAATATTGAAATATGTCTTAATACAGGTATTTTAAAATTCATATTTTAAAATATTTCCGAAGGAATTCTTGTTTATTATCAGTAAATGATTGTTTTTTTACGCACAATTTATTATTTTATGTTATATTTTGAAATCGATTTATAAATGCACAAAACTGTTAGAAGTTAACATTATTTTGTTTTATGTTGAAATAAATTAAACGATTTAGTTATGTATATGATTTATATTTTGTTTAGAGAGGCATAAAAAGTATAGTGAAAACATTTAGAGAATACCACATGCGTCATCACCAAGCTGCGCGAACTAAAAGTGAAAGGGGGTAGGTGATTTAGAGGCAGTGTTGCCAGATACATAATGCGATATTTCCCCGTAGACTTACTGAAATTTCCCCAAATAAACAAAAAAATCCCCAAATTTGTTATATAATAAAATCAATTCTAACATTGGCAATAAATAAGATTAAACGCAATTGTTTTGCAACATATTATATACTTTATTTATATTATTATTATATATTTATTTTATATTTTCGAAAGCTTCTAATAATTCGCTACTAATATTGCAGGAATACATATCTTCGGAATTAAACCTTTCTAACATATTCGGCGTCGGTTTAAATGTAACACAACCCCCATCTCGTAATGAATACCTTATACGCATTATATTACACGCACTTTTTACGGCCATTCTGTTTCTTAATTTGTTTTTTATAATACTGACTATAGAAAATGCTCGTTCCACGGTAGCATTAGAAAATGGCAAACTTAGTAACGCTAATGCTAGTTTCGCAATATGTCCATATCTTTCTTCTCCTGCTGCATTTTTATCGTGAAACACTTCTGTCCAAAAATTTTCACAGGTATCTAATTGATGCCATTCATTCCTGTGGAGGAGATTCCATTCTCTTAAAGTTACATCGATATCCTGACATATATTCCCGAAAGACGACATTAAATCAGTTATATCCGGTCGAATTTGAGATGTTGCTGACTGCGGCGATAAAAGATTGATTTTTTCTAATACAGTGATATTGTCTGGAACTCTTTGTTGCAATTGATCACAGAGTGAAATTATAAAATCACGACATCTCTGTTTTATATCTTTTAATGTTGATTCATCAACAATATTAGAAGATTCTTGAAAGGAATACCCCAGGTTTAGTAAATTTGTTTGTACTATATAATCCCGAAATGGAAATGTAGCTATATCTTGTTTGGCGATATTCTGTAAAGCGGTGGGAGGAACTATTATTTGAATATAATAGTATAATACAGTTGACATCCTGTAACAATTTAAGCGGGTCTGCACTTTCCATTTGAAAGAGTTTATTAGTTTCAATTAGAGGTTCCAACATATGTTTCAAAAATATGAAATAAAGCTTATTTGTATTACTTTTTAGCATTTGGTACAATTGCTCTCCTGTATAGCATCTTTCTTTATCTCTTGCGATAGCGAAATGTAATTGAAGAGCATCCCATTGCTCCAAGATTTTAGTAATACCATTATATCTAGCTAGCCATCTAGTACCTGATAATTTGGAGATATGTAATGGAATTGAATCGGTTAGAGTTTTGTACAAGTGATTATATTCGATTTGTCTCTTTGTACTACAAGAAAACCAATTATGGCATTCTTTAACAATGAAATCTAGACATCGTGGAAGTACCTTGCATGAATGTTCAGCTGCTAGATGGAGTGAGTGACAAATATATTTTACAAGTACCAATTCCTTGTTATTCACTTTTAATAACGATGAAAATGAATGATGCGGTCCTATCATAACATTTGCGCCATCTACACCAATGCCTACAAGTTTTTCTAATTTTAAGCCGCTTTGTTCAATTTCTGCCTTAAACGTTTTTATCAACGAGGTTGCGTCACCTCCTTCCACTTCAAACAATTTATAAAACGTAGTTACTATTTCTTCCTTAAATTGACTATAATACCGAATCATAACACATAGAACTTTCGTCATATCGACAGTTGTACTCTCATCTATAATTAAAGAGTACCAAGCGTCGCCGATATCATTCATTAGATCCTCAAAAAGGCACGGTGATAGTACATTATTAATTAGGGCTGTGCATTTTGTTCTATGTAATTTTATTTCCTTAAGTACATTTGAATTTTCATCTAGTTCTTTAATTAAACGACCAATATGGTCTACTATATTAACGGAGCAATGTTCTGATATGAAAGCCGCAATTTTTAATTCAGCAATTTTACGTTGATCTGATATATTTCCGCCAATAAAATGAGAAATCTTTTGACAGCTTTGCACTGTCTTAGTGTGCCTCATATATTCTACGTGCGTTTTACAAGTAGCATGCTTTTTATATCTTTTTTATGTGCCTGAAGTTCACATTTGCACATTTTACAAAACGCTTTTGTACTATTTCCCAAGCATTGAGATAACCAACCTTAAATACAACACTCATAGATTTTAATCTATAGGAAACTAAGCGTCAATTACCTGAGAATTCTTTGTCTAACTCCCATTCCCTTTTGTATCAACGACGCGAACTACTTGCAGACATATTCTGTTCAATGCAATGCTTTCACTTACAATCACAGGCACGGCAATTCGATAATGAAACAATATAGTTTAAAATTAATTTTTTCTATTTTGCGTTCGAAATGAACTCATTATGAAACCCAAAACAGTATCGAAATGAGCTTCATTTCGATACACTTTTTTTCATTTTTCAATGTTGGCGTTGTTCGAATACAGAAATAAATATCATTGCTGTCATTAGATTTTAAGAATTTATGTACATTTGACAGATATGATATATGTCCGTATTTTACACAAACAACGTATGTTGTATACAATTGACAACAACATATATATGTTTCTATGCCACTCATGTTTATATTTTTAAATGAAGTATCAAGTAATGTTAACGAAAATTAGTAAATAATATGTAATATAATATACTTCGCGAATAGCAAGATTTAAATTTGAAAATGTCAAGTATCAATGTGACCAACTGCATGCTTTATATAAAAATTAAACTCTGAACTTTCAAATTAAATAATTCCAATTTAAGCAATTTATTAATGTAAAAAACGCAAAATAAAAAAAATAGTATAAAAAACTCGTTTCATAAGGCCTTTTGCCGCACTCGCTCTTTAGAAAACTCGCCGCTATCGCGGCTCGTTTTCTAAACTGATCTCGTGCGGCAAAATGGTGCCTTATGAAACTTGTTTTTTAATATACTATTAACGTCTTTTATTTCAAACAGGCAGGTCTAATAAGGAACTAACTTAAATTTTATATCGACATAAAGTGATTCACAAGTAGCTAATAGATGTCGCAGTATTCACAAATTTCTATTCAGTGATTTAACAGTTAGTTTTCAGATAATTATTGAAATTAAGTATTCCCCATATTATCCCAAGATTAATGCTTTTTCCCTACCATTTTTCCCCAAAATAATTTCTCCCCATATTTTTCGCCAAGATGACAAAATTTCCCCGTTTTGGGGAAAAAATTCCCCATCTGGCAACACTGTTTAGAGGGCAGAGATACTAGGGATGATTTTTTAAAAACTTCATAATTGTAAAAATTATGTTTTTACATAAAACTACAATATTTGGAATAGATTTAATTGATATTAGGGAAGCAAATTATTATTTAAAGAAGTATAATTTAAATAATATCAAGTCATTAAATTTTTCGCTTCATATACTTTCTTATTTTAGAGAATTACTTCGAACTCAGCGTCGCAGTTAAAGTTTATTTTACGTTTATCTAATCAGAATAATTATAATTTGAAATAGATTTTGGCGTGTTCCAAGCTACAATAAAGATATACCGCCTGATTCTGAGGAAACGCAACGATCCGAACGTATGAATATTTCTCCCGCTTCGAATACAATTCCCCTGAACGCGTTTAGCCAATCACAAACCAGTCTGTCGCGCAACCATTTAACAACTAATGTCACAAATTAGTGTCACCACTGTCACCCTATACGGAGTCTCTTAAGCGTTTGAATAGTGAAAATAAGAAAAGAAAATAGACATTACTGGTTCTGTACAAAATTTAAAACCATTATTCCCAAATCGCAGAGTTCCTAATGATACGTTCATTTTAGTATGCGCTGCAATAGAACTAAATTCAAATTTGACAGTTAGCGATATTTCCAACGATTTAGGCATATGCTGCTCTTCCGTTAACCGCATACTAAAATTAAATGGTTTTCGTAATTATAAATATTCCAAACATCATCAATTATTTTACGGTGATGAGTTTAAACGGATGAATTTCCGTTATTATATAATTAATTTCTCATTATGAACAATCTATTTTATTATCTGTAAGAGTAAATTTTTCTTTACATTACTAGAATTTAATTTAGTTTTTATTAGTTCTGAAGTTTATTTAGTTTACTATGAACAGTTTTTGTGACCTTTATTATTAAAATTTAATTTATTAAATCTCTTGATGCCTTATTTGCAATTTTCTTAACCGCTTATTAATAATTTCATTACGCTTTGTAGAATAACGTATTGCAATTTACTCATTACCATAACACAGGACTAAGCAATTTATAGTCCTTTAATAGTAATTTGGTAATCAGATAATTTTTCTTACGCGGCTCCATAATATGTAAGTATGTATGATATATGACATTGGTGTTGACACGCCTACAGCATTCAGGGGAATAGTATTCGAAGCGGGAGAAATATTCATACATTCGGATCGTTGCGTTTGCTCAGAATTAGGCGGTATAGTATCTATCCATTCGATGTTTTGACTCACGTCATTAGTTGTATGTGGGATTGTCTTCGCCGTAAGACCAATAAGCTAGACAGAGATAACATGCTGTCATCCGCCCGCCATGACGCCTCTGTACTACGATAGTCGAATAATTAAATTTTGACGTTTGACATCTTACTTTGGTTTATTTTCGTTTTATTGCTTTTCTAATTAATTTTCTTTCTATCTAGCAAATAATTGATTTTTTCATAACACAAAGAACTATTTTTAATACATTTTCAGTGAGAATTATTTTCACCAAGTTATTTATTGGTTATAGGTTAAGAATTTACATTTATTACAGATATGCATGGAAAACCTTTGAATTCACAATCCCAGCAACTTGTGTTGAATGTCTTGAACTTTTTTTAAAGAGAGAAACTAAATTAAGCACCTCTGATAAATATAAATGCAGCTTTTAAAGTATATATGTATTATATTCTTCATGAAAGTTATATATTGAATTGTTTGTTATTGTTTTGAAATAAATTAATTAAAAATCTTAAGTTATTTTTTTTGCAAAATACACTAGAAAAATTTTAGTTTATTGCTTACTTACAAAAGGTGTTGCATTAGATATAGTTGCTCAAGATCAAACTTAGACATAGAAAAAAAGCATTTATAGAAAGTAAATAAAAGCAGATGAAAGTCTCAAAATTTTAGACAGCATCTAAATATAAGCCTAAATAAAATAATGTTAAAACACTGCCATGAAACATGAGTAAGACTTATCAGTTCTTTTTCTAACGAATGAACATCATAGGTTGTGCTCATTTTTGCAATATGCAGGCTGAATTTTATTCCGGTCTTCTATTAGTGCATCTTAAAATATTATTTGAAGCAGATTTGATCATTTTAAATTTGCTATGGTTCTTCTATATTAAATAAGCTTTTATAGTAAATAAATACATTTTATGTGTTCTATATTCAGACTGGCACGATTTGTTGTTGAATATTTTGGTTCTTTGAATAAATACATAACCTACATGTCATGAGATGATTGACATCACGGAAAATTTCATTAATAACCATGCTGCTCTTGACGTTTTACTAAAATTCATTCAATAAATATAGCTAATTTTAGCTAATGAATAAAAATGTTATAAAATTTAGAATATTTAGGATATAAACATAATCTTAAAGCAGTTTATTTTTAAATACAGTTCTATTTTATAGTAATGAATTTGAGCCTGAAGTGTTGATTTGGTTCATACGGATGAAAATTAAGGCGCAAGTCAAAACACCGAATGGATTGATAATATAAATATTTCATTCTGTCTAAAGAGTATATTGTTACATTTAATACAAGTTAACATCTGTAAAATATAATTTCTAATTATTTATACAATAGAATAAAATATATACTTTTTAAACTTACCGATCGAATAATATAGAAATATTGATTAAGACAATTATTTAATTAATTACCCTGACTCCGACTGCAGTTACTTAGAGGTTTAAATTAAAATTCTCCTGACGCTGTCAATCTTTATTTTTAGTGATAAATAGTTTTTCTCCGATAGTGCCAAGTTATTATTCCTTTTGTCAGATAAGGCGCGACATTGACATCTATAGGCCCTCGTTAATTAAACATCGAAGGAATTAATTAATTTATAATTAATGTAGAGCAAATTTCCCTATCCTGTTATTGTGCTACACATTTCTGGTATATTCTTGTGCCTGTATAATAGATCCAGATATGTATATAGATAAGTTTGCACTTGTAAAGGGAATTATAAGCAAGTTTCTTCTTTTTTGATCTTTTCTCGCCTAAGGCCGCCCCGACGTCCTTATTCCCGGCTTTATAGCGCTTATTGGTCAAATGCATTACTCGCTGGTGGGTCATCCCTGAGCACCGACATAGTGGGTCTGTTCCCGCGCTCCAACAAAGTCGCTTGTCGTATTCCAGGATTGATTCACCAAGTAGGTAGAATGTTAGCCACTGCGAAGCGCAACAGCAAATACGATTATCCGTGCCCTTCGTTAAAAAGTAGTGTTTCGACACCACAAAGATCATCTGTGATAGTAGTTTCCCAGTTTCCAGTAAACCATTCCAAGAATACGTCGAAGAACTGGACATCAAAATTCGATATATACTGGCGTATTTACCCCAAGAAAATCCGGTCGAGAGGGTGAACAGAGTAATTGGTAATTTGCTGGTACAGTATGCTAGGGACGATAAGAAGGACTGAGATGTATATGTGCCACAATTCATGTTTGGCATAAATACTGCGAAGCATAAAAAACCACAGGCTTTCCTCCCCGGCTTTATTGAATTCTGGTCGTAAATTGTTACCGACGAAAGCCTTTCCACGCCTTGCAGAACAGGGCGCTGAGCGACCTAATATTCCAGATGCCAATGAACTTAGCAAGCAGCTAAAGAAGCTGGATATTTTCTATCTGATTGTTCGAACCAAGTCAAGTGAAGGATACCAAAGTCGCGTCATTCATATAATCTTCGACGGCGGCCGTTCAGTTGTGGGGCAAGTGGTTTACCAAAAGCAACATCCTTTGTCCTGCGCTGCCAGACATTTTTCATTCAAATTGGCTCCTAAGTATCAAGGGCTCTATAAAATAATGAAAACCGATTCAGCTACGACTGTAATATTATAGAATCCAAACAAGAAAAAATGGGTGCAGGTCCATGTCAAGGACATAAAATTATCTCCTACTCCGCCCACTGAAAAAGCACACCTACCAATTTTCTCCCGCACACATACCAGAACATACTACGTCATTACGTACCTTTAAAACGCCTGACCAATTTCGAAAATCTTCTTTGTTAATGAATCTTCTATGATGGACAAAACTTCAGAGAGGTCGATTTTGCCCTTCGAATCACTGGTTCTCCGGTCACATTGGTGCACATCGCTGTAAAATGGCTAGACTGGTTCACGCCGCCCAGGGCTAGCCATTCGTCGAAACCATCGAATTCTTCAGAAGAAAGCCGTGTCCAAAACCATTATTCATCGAATACTCCAGTCACTGAGGCCCGGCTAGCCTTTAGATATCTCGAACTGTACGGCGTGTCGCCAGTGCCTTTGTTAATTTTGCCGCTGCCCGCCACGCTCGTAAGATCATTGTCAGCTACGTCGATACAAAAACTGTCAACGTCCAAAGAAGAAAATCCAGCGCCGCCTAATTACGCGCTAATTGGAGTGCGATCAACAGCTTCGTTGCCAGTTTCAAGTTTTACCAGACGCTATTCCTGATTCATCGAAGAAAAAGAGTAAGAATGGATGGGAGAAGACGTATGCGCAGATGAATAATGATTTCATGCACAGTGCGATTAAGCTGTGGTTTAACACAAATATTAAATATAAAATTCATATGAAAAATGCACATACGAGGTCTACCAAAAAGTACACAATTGTACCTGCGGGGGACAGAGTTCTTCTTGATTCGATGGTACTCGCACTATTGTTCGTACAATTGTGTCTTTTTAAGCGATGTTTGTTACAAGGTTCACAGACATAATTCTAATGGGCCACTTTGTAATTTACGCAGTGCACGTCAGCACATCCTAGGGTTTCTCGAATAGACTAGAAGAGAAGGATCGCGAAAATCCCCGAGGCCTATAAAAGCGCTCTAAGTTTAATTGTAGAAATATTAATCAAATCGGCTTGTTTTCTTACAATACACTGTTTATTGTGTTAAACATTTAGTATATGGTTTATATTTAGAATGTGCATTTTAACAAAAACAAAATTTCATGAAATGTGATTTGTGTGGTTTCGCCAGTTTGTTTCGCCAGTTTGTGTCAATGATTCAAATCATTTTTGTTTCATTTGCGGAGAGTATATATTTAAAGAATACCGTTTGAATGTGACAGCGTTCGTGATTGAGGCTTACAAAAATTACTTTGGTCACACACTGGAAATGAAAGACAAGCCTTGGATTCCGCAAAAGGTATGCAAAACGTGCGTTGAGTTTCTATGTTTGTGGACAAATAAGAAAAGGAATAGCTTTAGGTACGAAACCGCTATGATCTGGACTGAACCCTTGAACCACCACGACGACTGTTATTTTTGTTTGGTGAACATAACTGGCATTAACCGAAAAAATCGAGCCAAATGGGAATATCCTTCCATACGGTCGGCACGTAGACGTGTTTTAAGTCCTAAAATATCACTTGAATCTCAAGCTGATGCTTCACAGGAGGAGCCTGTGCATTTTGAGGCGAAAACTGACAGTAGTGATAATGACTTTGAATGTGACCTGAAAGCGCCAAAACTATTCAATCAAGATGATTTAAACGACCTTGTCAGAGATCTGGGACTGTCAAAGGCTGCTTCAGAAATTTTGGCTTCTAGGCTAAAAGAAAGAAACTTAGTAACATAAGAAAAAATTTCTTATTACCGCACAAGAGAACAAAATCTCCTCAAATATTTTGCTGAAGAAAATGATTTCGTATTTTGTAAAGATGTGCCTGGTTTAGTGGCTGCAATGGGACTTCAAAATTACGTTTCTAGTGAGTGGCGTCTATTTATAGACTCATCAAAACGTAGTCTAAAATGTGTTCTCTTACACAATGGGAATAAATTAGGGTCGTTGCCTATTGCACATTCCACAAAAGTAAAAGAAGAATATACAACTATTGCTCTGGTTTTAGACAAAATTAAATATGTTGAACACAATTGGCTCATATGTGTTGATTTAAAAATGGTCAACTTTCTTTTAGGCCAACAAGGTGGTTATACAAAATATCCCTGTTTTCTTTGCTTGTGGGACAGTAGAGCTAAATATCAACATTGGATTAAAAAAGATTGGCCTCCTCGGGAAGCGCTAGTTGCAGAACAACAGAACGTGATAAACCCACCTTTAGTATCAAGGGATCGTATAATTTTGCCTCCGTTACATATAAAACTAGGACTTGTAAAACAATTTGTAAAAGGTCTTGACAAAAATGGAAATTGTTTCCTTTTCCTATCAAAAAAGTTTCCAAAACTGAGTGCAGAAAAGATAAAAGCGGGAATTTTTGATGGGCCACAAATAAGATCATTAATAAAAGACTCAAATTTTACGGACACTATGACAGAGATTGGGAAAACGGCATGGAATGAGTTTGTTTGGCTTGTTAAAAATTTTTCGAACAACTGATGAGTCACTTTCAAAGGCTTGGATGTAACATGAGCATCAAGTTACACTTTCTTCACAACCACCTGGACTATTTTCCCGCCAATCTTGGGGACCTAAGTGAAGAACAGGGCGAGCGATTCCACCAGGACCTCCGTACCATGGAGGAACGCTATCAGGGCTACTGGAACGCACACATGATGGCTGACTATTGTTGGAGCATTCAGAATAGCTCTCTACTTTCAGCCTTAGCAAGAAAATCATATAAGAGAAAGTTTTTTTCATTATAAGAATTAAATAAATTAGAATTATCTCTAAATTTATAGTGTTTTATTATAAAAAAACACCCGTGTCATATTTTTTTAATTAGAGCTGATACAGAAATTTCAATCACGGAATTGAAATCGTCATCAAAAATTGGACTAATATCATGTAACATAACCCAATCATCAGAAATGCTGTTGTGCAGTGTAATGCTTTCATCCGCCAAAAAATAAGTACACTAAACGCGTTATCAATACTTTTGTGCTATCATCTACATACACTGTCGAATATATAGTTCTTTTTTTCTTATAAGGCTTTGGCTCTTGATATTCTTGTTTAGTGTAGTCTTGAAAGACATATTCACTAGCTCTTGATATTCCTGTGAAAATAAATGCGTTTTAAAATAAATATATGCATTTAATTCAATTCTATTAACAATCCGATCTGTTGTTTCAGCAGTTCACTGAACAGCTTGTGTTTTAGTGCAATTTGGGTGCTGTCGTTTTTGTAATTTAAAGATATTCACTATAAACTGCTTATCAGTGATATTAAAATGGGTTTTCTTTCGATTTCTTAGTGGCGATTTCGCCAACGATTATAAGTAAATATTATTACTATTATACTTGATGAATGAAATTTAGACATTTTACTTTATTTCTTACCAATATTATTCAATATTTTTCAATCTTGAGAAATACAAAATATAAACGCTAATAATAATGAAATCAAGGTCAAACTTTCTCAAAACAAGACTTTGACTTTGCAATGTTTGCATCCGTCTAACCAATCAGAAAATAATCATGCATTTTTTGTTACTCCATTTGATGGAGATATAGAGTAAAGTAAATAGTTTATGTAAGTTTCGTTGTAACATCTATTTTTGATACAATTAGGGCGTTTAAAGACCCTTTAAAACCTCTTCGAGGCAGAGAGGATGAATAACAGTAGACTCATTAAAATAGTGTTAGGCGAAAACAATAGCAAAGAGGAGAAGACCTAAGTAAACATAAGACAAAATGATAGGCAGCATCTTTAAAGATTGAGGAAAAATTTTGAAAGAAGCAAGATAACTGACAAGAGATGGGAAACTGTAGAGAAAATTTACATTATGTATACTACAAGAGATTATAGTGTGACACATTTCTAAAATGTGCAGAAATAAAGAGTTGTTTAAATAAGAAAAAAAAGGAACAATCAAAATAAAAAACAGGATGTATAAATAAGAGAAGAACCAGGCGTATGATTAATGGCGAAGTTCATAAAATG
Organism: Melolontha melolontha; assembly: GCA_935421215.2. NCBI lineage: Eukaryota > Metazoa > Arthropoda > Insecta > Coleoptera > Scarabaeidae > Melolontha > Melolontha melolontha. Next base: position 94,216,600 of record OW285238.1, on the reverse strand, counting down.
AAAATAAATAGGGTTGTGGGAGTATCTCTAGAGGATGAACGTCAAAGAGTGTCGAAAACAATAATGAAGAGACGTATAACACTTTAGCAGATTTGGAATAAACCGATTGGCAGCATATTTCAATACAACATAAGTAGCAAGAGATAGGAATCTGTGGAGAAAATTTATCTGCAACAGATTTCACATTTATCTGATGCTAAAAACTAGCATGTTTAAGTGTCACAGGTGCCATGAGAACAACTCGTACAGCTGTGCTGGAGGTGATACTAAATCTAGATATCCATATACAAAGCCAAACATTTATAAGCCGAGTCCACGGTACTGACCGTCATAAGTTGATAGAAGAACTCCAGGCAGATCCCATTACAGGGAAACCGATAAGAAATACAAAGAAGTTATACCAGATAGGGAGGAGTGGAAAAAAGGCCACTTGTCTAGGAAGAATATCTGGCACGCTGAGTGATGGCTCTAAAGCAGAAAAAAGGGTTTGGAGTCAGAATATATGGGCTCAAACAAAGGACAATAATATAAGTAAGCCTTAGTTGAGATACTACAGTATCCACACGGTGGCCACATTACATCACTGCGTTGGGAAAATTAAGAGACAGAGTGGAGCAAATAGCACTATGGCCATCTTCTCCACAGAAAATAAAGAGTTGGCTAAAGAAGATGAAATATTCAGTTTTTTAGCAAAGTTTTTTATTATTTATAAATTCAAGCCGCAGTAGGCTACAATAAAATGAAATTCCCATCATTACATTGATGTAAGAAACTTTTTATTTACTCGATTGGACATTCATTTAAGAATACATGGTGCATTTTGTAAACCAAGAAAAAGGACAGAAAGGTTAATCCGACAATAGAAAATGTTGTATTAAGCCAAATACATATATGAAAACTTTACAATTTTCACAAGAGAAATTGAAAACATCAATGAAGTTCTTAAAACATCAGCACATAACTTCGAAAAAAATATCCTTTCTATAGAGTTCACATCAGCCAAGGACTTCAGCAAGGAAGATACATTTTTGTCATGCAATTATTGGGGAGTATAACAACAATGGCATGTTTTTGTTTAATAAACTAATGGGATGAACCTCGTTTTACCAGTAATGAATTGTTTAACAGAAACAATGTTCGTGCTTGGGCGATAGAAGATTCTCACGCTCTTTATTAAAGTTCATCACAAGAATATTTTGGTTTTAATGTATGGCGCGGCATTCTCGACAGACGCATAATTAGGTTTATTTGTTTCAAAATTAATTTGAAGATTTACTAGACAAAATTCCGCTCAACATAACCGTTAACATGTTTCAACAGTAGTGGAACAGCATGTATGTAATTCTAATATTGTCACAATCTACCTTTTTATATTCGAGCCATATAAAAAAATTATGACCCGCGCTTTCGGCTAATTTCACGCCAATAGTTTTTTTTTTGAGAAAATATCGGCGATTTCATAACGTAGAAGAACTGCAAAATTGTGTTCTAAAAGCATTCATGCAATAACTGAACGCGTTTCGCACAAAAGCATTTGCTTTACAGAACGGAAAGAGTAGTTATCTATAGCAAATAATTGTCTTTTTGAACGTTTTAGGTAAATTTGTTTAGTTTTCATTTAATTTAATTTAGCTGTTGTTTATTTGTAAGTTGGTCAGTTCTTTTATTGTTTTGTTTGTAAATACACAGGGATTAAAAATAGCATGCATAATTTCCTTATAACTTTATTATTTCTATAAACAAACTCAGTATCTTATAATGAAATGAGGTAATTAGCCTCTTTTTGATTCTGCCCAGCCTACTGTGATGCGTATTTAAAACAAGAAAGTTCATCCCGATAGGTAGGACGCTTTCTAATTCAGTAGATATAGGTAAGCCAGGTTGGATTCGATAATTTTTAAGATGTTCTATTTTTAAAATTTTTTAAGATGTACTATTTTTAGAAAGTGAACCCATCAAAATCATACGGACATGGTTTTCCTATTATAAATTGACAATAAATATCTCTTGTGATGTATCTAATTTAAATTAGCTCATTCATATAAAAAGATAGCAATAGCAACTAATTCATTTCATATCCAAATCGAACCAAACTTATTTTACTTTAGGAAAGTTCTAAATTAAAATTTGTTTAAATACTTTGCAAAACGAGGTGATGCAAAATAAAAAGAACTACTATTAAAATGTGATAGCCCATTGAATATGATACAATATCTTTAAATGTCAGACAATAAGCGAGATTTAGTCTTTCAGTAGCATTCATTTTAATAAAACAGCAACTGTCTTACAGTTTAGTAAAGTAGAAAATGGTACAAGAAGATTAATTTTTCATCGATAATTAAGGTGAATACTTCGATAGCATTATTTATAGAATCTTTTGTTATACAGCGTGTCCTTGAAATAAAAAGACAACATATGATAAATGGAAAGATGTAACTTTGTAAAATATAAGTCCACAATATTGTGACTCAATTACGACGCGAACCCCGAAATTAAAAACATCCCGAAAATTGTATTACGTGACTCCTATGAATTCAAAATATTCAGAATGTGTATAAATAATAAATACGTCACATCCACATACAGTATAGCGTATGTTTACATACGTAACAGCTGAATGAGATGGATAATAACAAAACTATTATTTTTGTTATTGTCGATCGACTTTGGTATCGTCTTTGATACTTTTTATAACCGCACAGTGGCGTGAAAAATTTTTAAATATGTTTGTAATTTTTTTTCTCGCTTACGAGAAGGAATTTTGGGAAAATATTTTGGATTTATATTCTTTATAATTACATCGTTCCATTATTAATACGTTGTCTTTTTATTTCGAGGACACCTGTATATGGAAATGTGGTATTCAAAAAAATTACGTCAGAAGCGATTAATAAGAAACTTTTCATATCAAGTCTGTACTAAATGCAGGCGATTATTAATTTAAGCGAAAATCTTCGAGAAGCAAAGAGAGAAAATTGCATTAGTAGTGTTGGCAAAATCTAATAAACTATGTACAAGTATAGCAAACGCCAATTAAGTTGGCGTGAGGAGGGGTAAGTTCGCGCAGGATTAGAAGTAGTGGGGAGATTTGTAGTCAAATGTCAGATAATTCTAACCTCTGAGCGTGTATCACTTTATGATCCCCTAGCAAAGACATTATGTTCCGTCAAACGTCAATGACAAATGTATTCTGACAATTACTTGAGTAGTGGGGGTGGACGTTTTTAAAAACGGCTTCTGCGCACCCCCTCCTCGCGCCAACTTAATTGGGGCTTACTATATGAAATTATACATTATCATGCATTTCACTGAATATAATATTATAAATTGGGTATTAGTGAATATTTGTTATATTAGGGTTACTGGAAAAATTTCTGGAATCGAGTAGTTTAAGTGGTTCCCGCGTGTTTGAACTGTGGTATTTGACTTGAATAATTTAGTTGACAGTTCGTACTTAACTTTTTTTTAACTCCCTTTATTTAGAAATCTACATAAGAGTAATAATCTATTAGTTTGATACTATAACAAAGCGACTTGAGTAGGCTCTTTCCAATGAAACAATCTTCATGCTACTAAAACTAAATACTTTTTGTTCATTTGGATATATATAACTATGTATTTATGATTGTAACACAATTATATAAGTTTAGTCCCTTGATTAGAGGGTGTGATCTTTTTCAACCGTCTTATTTCCTCGTTTTGTCTAAATAGCCGTTCGGTTAGCACAATTGGGTGATGTGTCACTCTGTCACGGTATTTATCACTGGTGAGCAATACCTTCTTGAATGGTGGCAATCGGGAGGTCACGTTAGATGACGTCGCCCTGAGCTGGATACCGTAAGTCCATATTGGTTTTAGAACAGATTTGCATAGTAACAGCGTATTGTCGAGAGATACCTGTGATCTGCGACCGATTAGCCAAAACATTTGATATGATTTAATGCCTAACTGTTTACGTTTGGTAAATATATGTGTCTGCCATGTGAGACGCCTATCGAGATGCATTCCTAGGTATTTTGTGGTATCAGCTTGGTAGTTGGTATGTCAGCCGTATATAGTAAAAATAAAATTTGGCCTAATACCTACGCTTCCCCGTGGGACACCAGATAAAATAGGATATTATAGATCGGTGTAGGTGTAGGAAGTGTCTGTCAGTTAGGTAGGATCTTAGAAGTTGATAGTGAGGATGAGGCAAGTATGTTTTCAGTTTGTAGAATAGTCCTCATACCACACCTTATCGAAGGCTTGGGACATATCTACGAAGGCCGCGGAGCAGTATTTTTTTGCTTCAAAATCTCTGTTAATTTTCTTTACCAATCTATGGATCTGTTCTATAGTTCCATGATTATTTCTAAATCCGAACTGATGTTCTGGTATGATGTTCCTTTCCTGTAAGATTTCTAATATTCTTTTAACATATATTTTTTTAAATACCTTCGAAGATATTGGTAGAAGACTTATTAGTCTGTAAGATGAAGCGGCTTCTGGCTTCTTGCCTGGTTCCAGGATCATGACTATATGTGTTACTTTCCAGATATTTGGAAAGTAGTTTAGACTAATAATGGCATTGAAAATAAAGGTTAATAGTCTATAACCTTTTTCAGACAATTCTCGGAGAAATTTGCCAGTGATGAGGTCGAAACCAGGCGCTTTGTTAATATCAATTTTTTTCTTGATTGTTTTTTTTTTATATGAGATATTTTAATTTTCTGATGAGAGAGGTCCATCTGATAACGAGCATTTAGATAATTTTGTATTTCTTTTTCTTGTTTACTAGAGATTTAAGAAGGGAATGGTTGAAATACTTGTTGTAGATGGTTTGCGAATACATAAGCTTTTTCTTTGTCGCTTCTCGCCCAGTGTGTGTATTATCTTTAATTGGTGGGTTTTGTTGAACAGATTTTTCTGTTTTCTTGTCACCTTCCATAGTGAGTAATTCGTATCTTCTGATGGTGTTAATTTCTCTAGGTAATTTTTAATACTTTGATTTTTAAAATTGGCCAACATATCTTTTTGTACCTTTGTAGCGTCCTTAACTGAACAAGCTTTGTTTACCCAGAATTTAAAAGAAGGTCGTTTTGTAGCGAAAATTTACGAGTCATGATTTAAAAAGTAATTAGACAATGCATCGATTGACTTTATTTAACTTTCGAGGATAAGCGCTTTCTAAAAGTAGTTTTTATAGTTGGTATTTCGAATTCAGGGTGGACGTCTGTTGTCACCAATGTTGATGCTGTACGTGATGATTAAACGAGATTGGCATGCCACATACCGTGAGATCGAGGCATCCTTAGCATACCTACTAAAGAAATTCGAATTTAGTCTGAAACACGTTACTGGTGACGAAACTTGTTCGTATATCCGGAAAGTACAATCCACCATGTGGGTCTTTCAATGCGAGCCAAGAACTACGAGTTGTTCGTACATGTAGTGCTACTTAGCAAATGATCGCTTGTTTCTTTTGTTTTACAGGACATGTGGCCACTTTAATTCTAGAGGATCGAAAAACCGTGAATGCTGGTTGATATACCACATTTTGTTTGCCGAAAGTCACTGATGAAATAAGAAGAAATAATAGAAATCGGAGAATTATTCTTCACGATGACAGCACCAGCTTCCACTAAGTACCCTAAACCATTGGTTTTTTAGCCAGTAAATATGTTGAATTAACGACTCATTGCCCATACTCATCTGATTTATCACTTTCTGATTTTTAAAAAATTAAATTGTCGGTAAACGATTTCCGTGACCGTAAAGCTATTCCGAAAGATTCCGAATACTAATGAAAGTTATTGAAATTACCTAGTTATACATAATTTGATTTTCCGCAATTATGGAAATTTATTACAATTTATACAAACATTTTTCTGTGCTTTGGATTATAACAAGTTTATAAAACTCATGCGGATTTAAAATTAATTTCAAAGAGATCTAAAACGCGTCTGTTTTAATAATGCATGCGAGACAAATTTATCTGTTTGTCAAACATAACAGTGTAATTTGCTAAATTAGCTTCTTAATTTAGATTTGTATTAAAATTATTTTATCATCTTTGTAGCAGGCACCAGAAGTTTTCATAGACTTAACAGGCTCAACTGAAGGTAAAGATAATATATACTTTTCTACTATGTGTGCTTAATATTATTTATTATTGTTTTCGAGTTCACAATTGATTGAAATATTCTCAGTATTAGACCGTCTGTTTATAGTGGCTATTTTGGGAGACCTACATTTTGTCACTTATAATCATCTTCTAATACAGAAATAAGCGAAACGTAAGCGCGTGGCCGATTTTTCGGGAGAAAGGAATGCTCACTATACCATACTTGCAATAAGATTTTCTCCATAATCTACTGTTTAAAATTCGACAGGCGCTTTTCTCTTTAGCGTAATTTTCATGTAGGTCCACAGGTTTTCAATTGGATTAGCAACACTGTTATTCCATTTTCGAACTTTCGATCTTTCAGACGATTCCGGTATTTGGAATCGTTATCTTCTTGAAACCAAACCATTTTTGGTAGACTTTAGTAAACACCTTCGATCAATTTCCATAATTTTTTTAGCATCTCAGAGAACAGCTATTCAAAACTCCGCACATCAAAGCAATCCAATACATGAATGTTTGAAGGGTATTTAACAGTTCTTTTGAGCACGGATGAGTTATGCCCTTCTGGGAATCCACACGTAAAATGGGGGCAATCACCGGTAACGCCATACGCTGTCCTAAATTCGACTGTAATTTTCCTGTCCCCCAAAATCGATTATAAATGCATTTGTGGCTTGTAATCGTCGGCAAATTCTTTTAATTGGCATATTTATTTCTTTTTTGACTGATTTCATTTGAACTTGACGCAACGTTAAACTCGAATTGTAACGAAGCATCGTTACGAAAATGTTGGTATGTGTGTTGGCGAGCGTTTTGTTATATCTCTGTACTCACTTTCTAACAAATTCATTCGAGGTCTTCTCGGATGAGTGCACAGAAAGATTGCTTTAAAACATCTATTAAATACGGCATTCGTGACGACACACGTAGCCATAGATCGGCAATTAGAATACTAAAGTTTTGTTGAAGGATGACAAAGGGGTGTCATCGTTATCTGCCTAATTGCTTAGCTCATGTTTATCGAGCTAATCTTTGACGCAATTGTGCACAGGCTTTTGTTTTTGTAAATAATGATTTTACTAACAAATCAGAATTTGTGAAGAATTTTTCGGAAATAACGACAACCATTAACTTTTTGAAAACTAAAACTTTAGATTTTAATAGAATTTTCTTAAAAATTAGTTTGATAAGAAATTGTTGAAAAATTGATTGGTAAAAAGATGCCAAATAAAATTAATTCTGTAACGTAACAAAATTCAGATTATAATTGATTGACAAAAGATTGACAGTCCTTGTTTGGCTAAGCTGTTCTACTTGACCTATAATTACGTACATTTAATATAGCAAAACTTTATTTACAGTAGCATGTATGCTTCATTTGAATATATATACAGAGTGTAAACTAAATATGCTTACATACTTTAATATGTAGTAGCTGTAATAATATTAAGCATAAAATACTAATGCACGAAAACTCTATCTCGAACGAGATCAAGGGAAAAAAAAAATAAATGCGCGTAGCTCGAGCCGACTCTGGTAAATTGAAAATTCTTTTATAACTGCAACGCTACCTCTACTAAAGCGTAATGGTAGGAGTAGTAGATGCGATGATGCATACTGTAAGGCAGAAGTCAGTATGCTATCAACTTCCGTGAAGTATAGCTTATTCAAATCATGAATTAACTCATATCGTTTTACTATACGGTAAAACAGGTGTAAATCTTAGAACTACTAGACTGATTTATTAAGGACGGTTTCCGAACCGAATATGTCCATCGAATGATTTGATTTTCTAATCGTGTACAGATTGAGAGATTGCGCTACATTGCATCCAAGTTATGAAGGTCACGGGCGTGAAAGACGACCTTTGGAAACGTATTTTTTAAGTTGCGGCCCATATCCGTGAAGACCGAACCGTGTTAATGCGTGTACAGACTTCGATTTACCGATCAGTTAAAAGCTTGCATTTAGACAAATGACAGCCACATTGAACATCTTTAAGTATTCCACCTGTTTCAGATAAATTTGCACTTTTTAGGGCAAAGAAATTGTCATTAAAAACAGCGGCAAATATAAAACAAAAAAAAATATAAATATTCAATTAAAATTACAAATGTAATTTATTATTTTTGCATGTGAATTTAATATTAAACCAACTGAATTAAAAATTCCATATCACCACAAAACTATACACCGTTTAAAATTTTTAAAGAAGCTCGATATTGTATTTTTTTTGTAATAACAAAGGTCAGGCCATTTACCTACTTATCAATAACAACATAACAGTTGATGCATAAGAAAATTTAGATCTAGGAAATGAATGAATACAAAACTTTTCACACAAAGATTCTTTACATTATTGAAACGTGGACAGGATTTTTTGGTTAAGTTGAACAAATAAATGCCTATTTGTTTGTTGAATCGACAACATATAAACATAATTTCTTTTTTTTTTAGATTCAATCTGAATACAGGACCGTATTTGAAAAGTGTGTTCCTAAATTTCCGCAAAAATTAAAATTTTTTTGTAAATTAGAATTGCTGTCTTACGTATCTATTATATATTAGCGTACGTCGGAATATTTCATTTACACTCTGTATAACGAACCACGGTTAAAAAATATTAAATGCAAGAAAAAATGAAAGGAAACATTTAATCTAACTAAATATTACATAATACGTAATAGCTCCCAGAATATTGTGATTAAGCTTCTCTTTGGTTTGTTTTAATAAAACACACGGTATAATAATAATAACCATGTTAATAATAAATACACTAAATAATATTTAACTATAATGACAATATTTATATTCACATTTATAACTACGATATCACTTGACGGCTATTACTCGTTGAATCCTTCGAGCACTATATATACAGGGTCATGCAATAGTATGGAATAATAATTTAAATACTGTTCTAATCTAAATTTTCTTAAAATAAAAGTTTTTTAAATTAATAATAATAAGTTGCCGTGTTTTGGTCGAGTTTTTTTGTCGTTTACTTTTTACAGTGTCGTTGCTATGGCAACGAACTTTTGTTTTTTAAATAGTAACGTATGTTTCTTATATTATTTTCTGAATCAGTATATTTTTCTACGTACAAATAGTTACATTTTATGAGGGGTCACATAATGACATTTCCGAAAATAATCGAATTCTAATACGATAGTCACTTATAACGAAATTGTCGTTACCTGTGCCTGTTGGTGATTTTTGATTATTTATCAGGTGTTATTTTTTAACAATTAGTTTCGCTGCTGAAAATTTTTTGTGTGTTAGTTACATTTGAGTGTGTTAAAAATGGTTCACATAACAGAAAAGGAAAAAGATTATATTTTTATCATGGTGGTTTCCAAATTAATTAAAAAATAAGCAGTCACCGGGAGCGTAAAGGAAAAGCCAAAGACGGAAACACCAAAAACTGCTACTGGTGGTGATGCTGCATTCAATATTTTGTTGTCGGTGAACGATCGACTCCAGACATCGTGTAATGATCTACAACGTGACTACAATATTTCTGAGCGATCTGCTCGTAGAGTCCTTAAAAGAGAGAAATTTCACCCATACAAAGTTCAATTAGTCTAAGAACTCAGAGCAGATGATTTCGATACAAGGCTGCAATTTTGTGAAATCATAAGAGATGCATTCCAATAAAATCCCGATTTCGGAAATAACATTTTGTTTTCTGACGAAGCCTCATTTATGTTAAATGGATATGTTAACAGACATAATTGTCGATATTGGGCTCAGAAAAACTCTAAATGGCTAATAGAAGCTCACACTCAACGACCCCAAAGAGTGAATGTTTGGGCAGGAATTATCAATGATAATATTATTGGACCATTTTTATAGATGGCATGTTAACAATGGAGAAATATTTAAATTTATTGATTCAAAACGTAGTTCCGACATTACAAGCCATTTACCCTAATAACAATAACCTGTGGTTTCAGTTAGACGGGGCTCCTTCATACTTTGGTTTAGAGGTCAGAAATTATATAAATAGTGTTTTTCCAAACCGGTGAATTGGATGAAGAGGGGCAATAGAGTGGCCGGCCATCTCCAGACTTAAACGTATGTGACTTTTTCCTGTGGGGTTACATAAAAAAAAAAGTTTATAGTGAGCGGCCGAACAATTTAGAAGGTCTCCGAATTAGAATTATACGTGAAATGGGGGCAATACAAAATAATTTTTGTTAGGCGCTCTTTCAGGGAGAACCTAGAAATGTGCACACAGAAAAATGGACGTCACATTGAACACTAAATTAATTTTAATTTATATTCAATTGTTGTTTTTAGTTAGAAACATTGATTTGTATTCATAGTGTGATGACTCATCAAACGGTGCATCATACTCTAGCGTTTTCTCGAGGCACGTAGAACTCCCGAGAAGGATATTCCCACAATATAAAAGCCGCGTCGAAGAAGGGATGGGACATGCAATCCTACAGCGCAATCCTAGAGCGCAATCCTATTGCGCGTCGCGCAATACATAAAATACATAAATGTGCTTATTGTTAATAGTTAGTTTTATATTGTTATACGTTTTAATATTAATATAGTGTGTGTCTAAAGTTATTGTTAGTTTTATTTAAGAACCCGAAAAGACAAACTTTACAGTGGTATTCAGGTGTGGACTAATTAATAAATAATAAACTAAGTAGACAATTAAGTGTTAATTAAGTATTCGTTTAAATAAATATATAGTGCGGAAAGACGTTATTTTAAATATCGTGATGGCCAACAGAATGAAACTGACGGAATTAAAAGTGTCCGAGTTAAAACGAGAATTGGAAGAGAGGGATGAGGATACAACTGGCAAAAAGTCGATCCTTCAGCAACGGCTTCGCAATGTGTTGATCCAAGAAGGCGAGGATCCAGAGAATTATGTCTTTCAAGTTCCAGGCGGAGATGCTGACGTGAATTTGCTGTTAATTCAAATGAAGCAAATGGAGCAGAAGAACCTGTAAACTTAGCAAAAACTCTAGAACAAATGGAACAGAAGAATCTGGATAGTGCGAAAAATATGGAACAGCGTCTAATAGATTCACAAACTCAAATGCAACAAATGGAGCAGAAGAACCTGGAAACTTCTGGAAACTTAGCAAAAACTCTAGAACAAATGGAACAGAAGAATCTGGATAGCGCGAAAAATATGGAACAACGATTAATAGAGAATGCGCAAATACAAATGCAACAAATGGAACAAAGAAACCTAGAGACCGCTAGAATCCTCGAGAAAAATCTGGAAAAGAAATTACTAGAAAATTCTAGAAACTTCGAAAAAAGTCTGGAACAAGTGGAGAAAGTTCTAGAACAGCGATTAGCGGAAAAATCAGAAGCGTTAAAAGAAGAGGTTTTCATAGCTGTAGAAGAGAAAATTGGAGAACATTCTAGACTTTTAGAGGCAATAATGATTGAGATGAAATTACCCGCTACCACGGGTCATTCTGATCCCAAGCAGGTCAACGAAGAAGTCATACCGCGGGCCCATCGAAATAAAAGAAGAACTTGTGGCTATTTCAAAGACCAGAATCAAGCCACCAACCTTTGATGGAAAGACGTCATGGGCAACTTACCTGACGCAATTCGAAGCGGCCGCAGAAGCAAACGCATGGTCTTCTGCCGAGAAGGCGACTGCTTTAGTCATAGCATTGAGGGGTGATGCTAGTGATATTTTCTCCAGACATTGCCTCCTGAGGAACGTAAAGATTACTCTCAACTCATTAAGCGCTTGGAGATGAGATATGGCCATGCGCATTTGGAGCAAGTATACCATACCCAACTGAAGAATCGATCACAGAAGAAAGGCGAGAATCTTCAGGAATTTGAGGCAGATATTGCTCGTCTAGTTCGACTTGCATATCCGATGGCGCCAGATAATTTCATGGAACACCTAGCGGTCCAGACGTTCATAGATGGTCTCCGGGATATTGATACGCAGCAAGCATTAAGGTTGGCAAGACCGAAAACCTTGATCGATGCTTTGGCGCACGCGCTTGAGTTTGAGACTGCAAAGCAAGCCTCTCGGAACCATGCTCGTGTCTGCACTGTTGACAAGCAGGAAAATGAGGAGTTCATGGAGCAGGTGGTTAGTAGAGTTCTAAACCAGATCAAATCAAATAAAAGAGTACTGCGATGCTGGAATTGTGGAGAGATTGGTCACGTTCGGAGTAAATGTGGTAAGGTGGCCAAGAAAGCATCGTCTGAGCAGCAGGAAAACTAAAGCGGGTCGATCAGCGGGGGCAATAATCGATCCAGCAGCAGGAAGCCCCAAGGACGCCTGGCCAAGTCGCATCCCTGCAACATCAAACCAACGGCCTGTATGTTTACGCTGTTATGGAAAGAAAGACCTATGCTTGCTTGCTAGATACTGGATCGACGAAAACCATCGTGCGACCCGATTTAATTCCCAGAAATAAAAAGTTATTTTCTAGCAAATGGAGACTTAGGACAGCAACAGGAGAAGCAGCTTCTGTGGCAGGTGAAGTGGATGTCAACTTTATCATAGGACCAACATCGGGTATTGGTGGCGTGCTCTCTCAAATCCAAGGTGGACAAGAAAAGGTCATTGGATACTTCAGCAAGACCCTGTCCAAACCGGAGAGGAACTACTGCGTAACCAGGAGAGAACTATTGGCAGTAGTTAAGACCATTGAGCACTTTTACCTGTATGGGCAGAAGTTCCTGATCCGCACTGATCATGCCGCCTTAAAGTGGCTCTTGCAATTTAAGAATCCAGAGGGTCAAGTAGCTAGATGGATTGAGCGGCTACAGGAGTATGACTTTGTCATTGAACACAGAGCAGGCCTCAAACATCAAAATGCAGATGCCCTTTCCAGAAGGCCCTGTCCACAAGACTGTCGATATTGCAACCGAATCGAAGACAAATCGGCCAACGCTCTGCGAACCACCGTGGTTGATGACCAATGGCAACCTGACAATCTGCGCGCAAATCAAGAAGCTGACCCGGAACTTGCAGTCCTCAGGGCTTGGAAGAGAAATGGGCAAAGACCAACCTGGCAAGAAATTGCTCCCCATTCACGAGAATTGAAGTCATACTGGGCACAATGGGATTCCTTAACCATGGAAGACGATCTCCTGAGACGTGAGGTCGAAAATCACGATGGAAGTGAGCGCAAGATACAAATGGTGGTTCCCAAGAGAAGAATATCAGAGGTATTGCGAGAACTCCATAATGGTGCTTCTGGGGAACATTTTGGAGTCCATAAAACACTGGAGAAGGTGCGCCAAAGATTTTACTGGGTGAATTGTTCACGAGATGTGAAGGAATGGTGCCGAAAGTGTGCTAATTGCGCCGGAAGCGATGGTCCCCAGAGGCGTCGACGTGCACCTATGCGCCAATACAATGTAGGAAGCCCATTTGAAAGGATCGCCTTAGATGGCGCCGGCCCTTTTCCGGAAAGCGACAAAGGAAATAAATACATAATAGTGGTCATGGATTACTTTACAAAATTGGTTGAAGCATATGCTCTACCAAATCAAGAAGCTGGGACTGTAGCAGACGTAATTGTGAAGGAGTTCGTCAGCCGTTTTGGTGTACCCTTGGAACTTCATTCCGATCAAGGGCGAAATTTTGAGTCCAGTCTATTCGAAAAGATGTGTGGACTTTTGGGCATACGGAAGACGAGAACAACTCCCTTGCATCCACAATCAGATGGGATGGTAGAGCGAATGAACAAGACCATGATCAGACACTTATCCAAAGTGGTCTCCGAACACCAGAGAGATTGGGACGAACATTTACCATTATTTCTAATGGCGTATCGGGCCTCCGTTCAAGAGACAACTGGCCAATCACCAGCAAACGTGCTATTCGGGAGGGAACTCGGATTGCCCTGTGATTTAAAGTTTGAGAGCAAGCCTGGTGAAGAGCTTGCCGGAGAAGATTATGTCAGCACGCTCAGACGACGACTAGATAATATACATGAACAAGTCAGACACAATATCCAAGATGCTAGTGACAGAATGAAGGAGAGCTATGACATCAACGCCGAGAAGAGTGGATACCATGAAGGCGATCGGGTTTGGTTATATAATCCACAACGCCGACGGGGCCTATCTCCAAAACTTCAAAAGAATTGGGAGGGGCCGTACGAGGTGTTGATCAACGATGTAATATACCGCATCAGGCGAACACCTCACACCAAGCCAAGATCGTACATTTTAATCGATTAGCCGCATACTCTGGAGACAATTATGGCGAAACCGCTGACTTGCGTCGATTGGATAGCCAATACAATGAACTAACCTTCGAAGACTTTATGCAAGAGTATTCTGGTTCGAGAAAAGCTCGATTTGGGGTAACCATCGAGAAACAGCAAGATTTGTTTACGGTGCCGCCAGACTACGCGCTTGCTCATTGCGTAGCCCGATATCTGCGAATGGCCAAAGTAATTGCCAGGAAATTTAAAGAGAGATTTGGCAGAATCGGAAAATTAAGGCAGCAGGGACCAGCAATTGGGAAGAGTCTCCAAATACTAAATGAAGAACAGCCCATATTTTATTTGGTCACGAAAGAACTGTCAAACCTAAAGCCAACCTATCGTGCCTTATGGGAGGCCCTGGTCCACTTACGCGAACAAATGTTACAACAAGACATTTTGAAATTAGCAGTTCCAAAATTGGGTTGTGGATTGGACCGCCTGGACTGGGGAATTGTAAGGAGCATGTTAGAAGTAATCTTCCGACATACTGGTATGGAAATTCTGGTATGCAGTTACCGGCTTGAATATTCCTGTCCATCCAGGCAAGACAAGACCGTGGACTGTTACTTCGATATGACGTCACAATGTAACAAAGGCCCTACCTGCCGATTTCGCCATTGTTTGAGGGAACCAAAAGCATGACATGTTTCGGGACGAAACTTCATTTTAAGAAGGGGGCAATGTGATGACTCATCAAACGGTGCATCATACTCTAGCGTTTTCTCGAGGCACGTCGAAATCCCGAGAAGGATATTCCCACAATATAAAAGCCGCGTCGAAGAAGGGATGGGACATGCAATCCTAGAGCGTCGCGCAGTACACATAAATATAGATACATAAATATAAAATACATAAATGTGCTTATTGTTAATAGTTAGTTTTATATTGTTATACGTTTTAATATTAATATAGTGTGTGTCTAAAGTTATTGCTAGTTTTATTTAAGAACCCGAAAAGACAAACTTTACAATAGTTATGATTGTGTATTATTACTGTCATTTTGTTATAAGAAACTACTAATTTTAATGAATTTTTTGTTATGTAATTCTTTACAAATTTTATACGGGCGGAAATAATCGCGGAAACAACCATCATCATAAAATATAAACGTCATGTTTTACAATATTGTCAAAATTTTAGTATGTTACTTGCAATATAACCAAAGAAAGCATATACATAACCTACATGTCAAAATAATAATAATGAGTAAAGTAGGAACATGAATAGTTCAAGAGTATTGTTTCTTTTCTAGTTTTGTATAAATATATTATATCCAAGAAAACTATGCGGAAGTTATTACTTTAATATTCGAACAAATAATTTTAAATATTATTTGTAATTATAAACTCATGAAAATATTCGATCAAAAATTTATTTAAAAAGAAATATTTCAAGTCAGATATCAATAGTCAAATGCATAGGTATTGAAAAGATCTTTAGTGTTAAAAATGTTTGCATTATTAAGAATGACATACCTACCGAAATCATTTTCTTACACTATATCTGGGCTAAGAAGATTAGGAATGCATTAATTTGATGAATTATTTAGATATTTCTACTTAATTTATATATTGTTATATTTTAAATAAATTTAAATATATTGGAAAGAATGTAAAAGTTATGTTCGTAACTCTTTGAAAAATAATTAAAGCCTTTTGTCAATATATATTTTCAAATTTCATTTAAAATTATACATAAAAGAAAACATTTATATAGTCTACATTTAATATTTTATTGTTTCTTAAGAAAATAATGGTATAATAATTCGTCTTGCAGATAATACAATCCAAATCCATATTATCCTTTATTAGATGAAGATAATATTTAACAAACACATGAGGATTTTCTGATAACTACATTTGATAATTTTGCAAGTTAGTACACCACCAATAAGAAAAAAACAAACTTCATTCAAATAAAACATTGCCACGAGATCTTTAACATGTAATGCTTCGTTGAACCAGTGGCAGTAATTTCTTCGCTGCTTCATATTATGTGCATGCAAATGATGCACATTGATGGTTTTTATGGCAGTATTGATGTTACCATATTAAACTTCTACAAAATATAAATACGAAAATGTTTTGTCAAAATAAGATAGTTACCTGGTTATTAATGTTTAGTGAACTTTTATAGAAGTAAACTTGCCTGTTTCAACCAAATAAAACCTCAAAAATATTACTTGTATTATTTGAAATATGTTATTTTTAATGTGAAGTATGTATGTGGAGTATATATTACAAAAATATATGAAAATTAGTCAGTTTCTGATTCTGACTCAGAACTTTAGTCATTTACATTAATTATTATTGGAGCAATCTCTGCCCTATCAAGAAATTGCTCTCGTTCGTGCAATTTTTTAATTAAATTTTACGTATACCTAACACAATTATACTAAGTAATTTCATCACACTGTTGCAAAGCTTCATTCCACATTTCTTTAACTCTTTCATCTGAATAACCAATATTTGAATTATAAGAATTTTTAACCCAAAGCCCAAATCATTTCAATTGCGTTCAAGTCACAATGGTACGGGGTAATCTTAAAATTTAATGTCCACTTTCTCTTATTATTTCATGTATAATAAATATCTTCTCTTCTTTATGATATTTTACTAATTGAATTAATTCATTCTTAGTCATTGCAGGTATCTTTTTGTATCTTTTTTCTCAACCATTCCATAATTTCTCTTTTTTTGAGGAGGTATTTGGTTGTTTATTTTGAATAGCACTCTGATAAGGAGCATTATCCATTATTATAAGTGATGGTATCTCAAGATTTGGTATAAGCTGATCATTTACCCATTGCTTAAAGGAGTCACCATTCCTTTCTCCATGATAATCACCAGTGATTGTTTTTGATGGAAAAATCAGACTAAGTCCTTTAATGAAGCCATTTTCTGTGCCAGCATGTATAATAATAAACCGTTTACCATCATAGCCTTCAGGTTTTCTAACACTTTTTATATTATCATATTTTCAGGATTTCATTCTATTCCCTTTCGAAAAGACCCAAGTCTCATCAAGGAACATGACCTGACATAAAGTTGAATTTAAGTTATTTATATATTCCCTTAAAACACATTTCTCATGCAGACTATATTTAATTTCTCTGTGAGCGCTCTCCTGTTACACTCTTTCTTATATTTAAAACCAATATCTTAAAGCAATATTGCTAAAGTAGTTGTACATGTATGAACAAATTCTTTCATAGCCAAAACATTGCTTAGAGATTTTAAGGTAAGATGTTTTTCTGAAAAATTTGAACATGCAATATATGTTTACAATATATTAAAAACATACTTTCTTTATACATGTCATAAACAATATTTCGAACTTCCATTTTAGTTGCTTCTGGTAAGTCCTTAGTTTTTGGCTTCTTACAAGACCTTTTTTTTACCAGGAGACGATAAGACTGGATTCTGAATGCTACGATGTTTAATAGTGTAGACCGTTCAACTAGAAATATTAAGGGCTACTGCTACCCTCTAAAATAAAACTTATTTTATAACACCGCCTTATCTAACTGTTTATGTGAATTACCTCATGAACACGGTCGATGGACATAAATGGTCCACCATTCTCTTTTTTCCGTTCTAAATAGGCTGTAAGATTTAATACAAGCTGTTGAGCTTGAGAACCAAGAGGTTTACCTAGCATCTAAGAAATATTCTCTAAAATAAATAGGTTAGAAATGCCAAAGTGATAATCAAACAATTTCGTACTTATTGCCACTAATTGATATTACTATTTATTATCAGTATTGTTCTCAAAAGAACAGATTTTGTAATTTTTGGTAAACTATATATTCAAATTGGTAGAATGCTTAACCTAGAAGTCAGAATACCGGAAACAATATTGAAATAATTTGACAACAAGTCGAATATCATAAGACTATCTCCTAGACAACCTATCCTTTTTATTTAATATAATATTTCAAAGACGTATTTCTTAACTTAAAATGACAAACGTGTGTAGTATTGCAGCGCGTATTCATGTGTGTTAGAAAGAGATAAAGAACAATTTGCGGTTCACACTTGGGCAGTACGAACTGAAAACTTATACTTTATGAACTGTATGTGTAGATTGCTATAATAGCATAAAAAAACATCCGTTACTTTTTAAAAAACAAAAGTTAGTTGCCATAGCAACGTCACCAAAACACGGCAAATTATAACTTAAATAACTATTATTTGAAGAAAATTTAGATTAGAACAGTATTTAAATAAATAATGGCATTATTCCATACTTTTGCCGGACCCAGTATATAGTCCATCGGTTTTTCGACTTTTCTAGGTCTAGTCTTTTCGGAAAATCTTAGAACGTGCACGGCTGATGCTTGTTTATAGCCTATGTTTAAAACATTTATTTTGAGACAAGACTTGAGGTCCCCCAGAAGAGCATTATGACAAGTCGGAGCTATATATCTCAAACAGAGCGAAGTAGTGTTGCGGCATTCTAAAGTTATCAGCAAATCCAAGCTATCTATAATTAATTGCGCTGTTCCTAGTTAGGCGGTCTGTAATGTAACTCGAAATAAAAATTTACATTTGCTAATATTGTCTAATGCCCAAAAGAGCAGAGGTGCAGATATCTGCGCGTTTCTATACTAATTGTGAGCCTACTCAATTCATTCATTAAATGCGACATCAAATCACTTTAGACCATAAATAAATCACATATACGAGTTTTGAAATCTCAGAACTTTGGTTATATATTCTTTGTCCAAACATTATGATTGTGTAATTTAAAAATAAATTTCGAGTAATAATCTTAGTACTCAAAATGAAAATTTGTGTTTCAGGAATTTAAGTTCATACATCCTTTTTAACCCGTCAACGTATGCTGTGAATATATATCTTTCTCTAGATTTAATAGTACGTCTTAAAAAACAGAGTTTGCAACAAATAATTTGGAAAAATGTGTAATAGTTATATTAACTTCCGAGTTTGACAATGTAAAAAATTTGTGTTTGGTCTATTACGGGTATTTAATAGTTTTTCACATTTACAG
Source organism: Melolontha melolontha (assembly GCA_935421215.2). Lineage (NCBI taxonomy): Eukaryota > Metazoa > Arthropoda > Insecta > Coleoptera > Scarabaeidae > Melolontha > Melolontha melolontha. The sequence continues at coordinate 94,197,250 of OW285238.1, read as the reverse complement.
AATAAAATGTCGACTCTGTATATAGGCGAAAAATATGTAAAACACTAACAGTTATTATTTCGGAGAGATATTTAATCAAATGTTTCAATATCATTAAATTTAAATTTCTTTTTATTAGTTGAGTTGAAATGAATTATAATAATGTTTTTTTTCTAGATTCAAAATTTAAGAAGAAGGTGAATTTGGTAGATTATATTTTTGATAGAAAAATAAATCTTTCTCTGTACAGTTTCAGGCAAAGATTTTTAAACGACAATTTAAGCGTATCAAATATGTAGTATACAAAACGAGAGGCCACAAGCAAGCTTGTAAAGTAGTTCAAAATCTATTACGAGCAAATTGTGTACATTATGAGGCATTTGAAGAAGTATTCATGTGGTACTACAAGACAAATGTAGAAGAGGCTAGGCAGATGAAGGAAAAAATAATGGATTTATCTCGTATTGTAAAGCCATTTTTAAGTGAGTACCATAAAATAACAATCTAAATGAAACATATAATGAAATAAATTAAGTAAAGTGCCATCTAACATAGGTGGGAAAACTAATCGAAAGGAATGTGGGACGTCACGTTAAAATAAAATTTGTAAATTTATGTATGTTCACCTGTGAAATCTATTAATTACTTTTATTTATTGAAATACAAATTTCAGAATATGAGAACAACTAATTTAACTGTTGAATAAACATACGGATTTCTCTTCAAATTGAAATAGTAATGTTAAATAATATTCAAACGTTTCATTAAATAAATACCATATATTAATACTTTTTCAATTTTAAGAGAAGCATTCATAGTAAGAAAAATTTATATCTAAACAATAAAAGATAAATATTTTATAGAATAGAAGACATTAAATGTTAGTTCAAATGTATATATTCAATTTATTTGCAATTTCATGATTTTATTTTCAATATCATTAGAGTTTACATTTAAATTTAACTTTCATAATGAAATATTTATTATTTAATTTTGCGTATATGAATATATACTAGGTGTCCTCGAAATAAAAAGACACTGTATGAAAAATGGAAATATGTAGTTTATATTGAATATATACCCAAAACATTTTCGCAAAATTCCCTCTCATAGGCGAGAAAAAAATTACAAAGATATTTAAAAATTTTTTGTCACGCCACTGCGCGATCGACTATAATATAAAGACGGTATCTTAAAGTTAACCGACAAAAACAAAAAGAATAGTTTTGTTTTTGTCCATCTCGCTTTAAATTTCGTTTTGTTGTCGATCGTTACGTACATTCGATACAATTTACATTTACATCTACGGTTAAAGATAAATTGTTACCAAATAGGACGTTAAATGCCTCTACAACACACTCGTTTAAGGCATCGTCTTTAAAAATTTAACAAGCATAAATTTTTCACAGCCGATTTTCGTAACAGGTTATCGAACGCTTATCATACAAAACTTATGCACAATGTAATTTATCTTCTAGGGTTTTTATAAACAAACATTGGAGCGTTTGTTTACAATAGCGGTCTTTTTTGTATTCATATTCATATTTTATTTCGTTACTTCTCGTAACAAAAAAAGACATTCACGTAATACACAAGAAAAGGAAGGTGATTTAAGTCAGTTCTAAAAAAGTCTTCTTCCACAAATTATTCCTAAGCATATATATATATATATACATATATATATATATATATATATATATATATATATATATATATACGAGGGAAGATCAGTAAGTACCCGTGTTTGAAGACAGGTGGCGCTGCTGAGGGAAGTTGGCATTACCGTCGTGTACTACCATCTGTCAGACAACACCATAATAAATTTCAGACTGATTCATAGGTTAGTTTTTATTTGGCAGCCAGTTGTATCACACGTGTTTCGTGTTTCTCGATAAAATGGAAAAAGAGCAATATCGATCCGTAATTCGCTTTTTATTTTTGGATGGAAAAACATGCGAAGAAATAAAAACGAAGTTGGATGCTGTCTATGGGGACCCTTCACCATCTATGACAACCGTAAGATATTGGTTCAACGAATTTAAACGTGGTCGTACATCTGTTTTTGATGAGGAGCGCCCAGGCCGCCCGGCAGACGTGGTTACCGAGGAAATCGTTGAAAAGGTCCACGACATGATTCTCGCTGATCGCCGAACGAAAGTGCGCGAAGTAGCAGAGGCCGTAGGCGTGTCGTACGGAACGGTAATTAATATTTTACATGATAAGTTATCGGTGAGAAAAGTGTCGGCCCGATGGGTGCCGCGATTGATTACGGTGGACAATAAACGGATACGGTTGTCAATGTCGAAGCAGTGTTTGGACCTCTTTAAGAGAAATTCGCAGGAGTTTTTGCGTCGAGTCGTCACCGTTGATGAAACCTGGATCCATTATTATACGCCAGAGTCCAAGCGACAGTCAAAACAATGGATTTTTCGGGGTGAATCTGCTCCGAAGAAGGCAAAGACGGTCCCACGATTTTTTGGGATTCCAACGGAATAATCCTCATGGACTTTTTGCAGAAAGGAAGAACGGTCACGGGGCAGTACTACAGTGAATTATTGGACCGATTCGATATAAAATTGAAGGAGACACGGCCCCATTTGGCTAAGAAAAAAGTGCTGTTTCACCACGATAATGCACCAGCACATTCATCCAGAATTGTCGCGGCAAAGTTGCATGAACTGCACTACGAATTGCTGCCGCACCCACCGTACTCGCCTGACTTGGCTCCCTGCGACTTCTTTCTGTTCCCCAACATGAAAACGTGGCTCGGGGGAAAAAGATTCAGCTCAAACGAGGAGGTTATCGTCGAGACAGAAGCGTATTTTGCAGAGTTTGACAAATCGTATTTTTTGGAGGGGTTAAAGAAATGGCAGAAACGTTGGGAAAAGTGTATTGTACCAAAAGGTGATTACGTTGAAAAATAAATAAAAAATTTGTGAAAAACTTGCGTCTTCTTTCCTAACACGGGTATTTAAGGATCCACCCTCGTATATATATATATATATATATATATATATATATATATATATTTATATATATATATATTTATATATATATGTATATATATATATATATATATATATATAATAGAAAAACCTCTTTACCCTAGGGTGTGATGTGATTAAAATAACATTTCATTTGACAATTACAACTTAAACTACAAATCATCACAATGTATAAATTCTGCCCACTCTTTCCTGTCTCTCGCCATTCTTTTAGCCTCCGTCCAACTCTTGCATTTCTTCTTTAGAATCGCTGCAACTTCATCATTCCACGATTTTCTTGGTCTTCCGCGTCTTCTCTTCCTTTGTACCCTTGTTTACCATATTGTATGACTTGTTGTTTGTCATTCATACGGCACACGTGTCCAAACCATTTGAGTTGGTTTCTCTCTAATTCCTTTAGGACTGGTTCGATACCAAGATCTTCTCTTACTGCTTCGTTTCTTATTTTACGTTTGCGTGTAATTCCTTTAACTGCTCTTAAGTATTTCATATCCATCGCTTCTGCATCGTATTCTGCTTTTCATTGTATTATTTAGTATTCAGCTTTCGCTTCCATACGTCAGAATGGGTCTATAGATGGTTTTGTACACTGTAAGTTTCGTTTCCCTACTTATTTTTTTTTTCTGTATCAACGTCTTTCTCAGGCTTTGCCTTATTTATTCTATCGTTCACTTCGTATTCCATGTTTCCTTCTCTGTCCAGTATTATTCCTAGGTATTTATATGTTGACTTGTTCTATTTTTTGATCATTTAGTGTCGTATTTTCATTGCCCACCACCATTACCTTTGTCTTACTTAGATTTATTCTTTATTTATAGCTTTCTTCTTGTTAGCTCTTCTTCCCAAATTTCCAAATTTTTTTGTAGATCTATTTGCTTTCCCGCACACACCATTAGATCATCGGCGAAAGCACAGTTTGCCAAATACACCAGCTTTAACTTATAGTGTCCAACATGTACTGGACATACTCTATTGTTGGCAGCTTTTATAACGTCATCCATAATTAATGTAAATAGTATTGGGCTCATTATACCGTCTTGTCTTAATCCATCATTAATATTAAACATTTGGGATTGCAAGTTATCTTTTCTTATTATGTTTTTATTATTTTCGCACGGGCTTTATATACTCTTTCTCAATTGTTGCTTAACATTTCTATGTTGTAACACTTTCCATACCTGTTTCCGTGATACTCGTTCAAATGCCCTTTCTAGATCTAGTTCTTTGATCTGTTTTTTTTTCCATCATTTGTTTGATCGTAAATATGTGATCTTGCTTACTTCTGCCTTTCCTAAACCCACTCTGCGTCTCTGCCAGTTGTGCTTCTATTACATTTCGTAGTATTTTCTCCAAAATATGCTCGTACGATTTGGATACAACACTGAGCAATGTGATACCTCGGTAGTTATCGCAGTCCCTGCTATCGCCATTTTTAAATAGTGGTACAATTATTCCAATTGTCCAATATTCTGGTATTTGCCCTTCGTTCCATACTTTATTAAATATGCACGTGATCATTTCTATTCCGCTTTGTCAACTCCGGTTTTATGTTGTCATGTCCTGCTGCTCTGCCTCTTTTTATGTGCTTGATCGCTTCCATTACTTCGTTCTGGCGTATATTATCTTCTGCGTCATCATCTTTAGTTTGTGTAGAGGTCGCAGTTTCTATTCCCGAGGTATTTTCGGTACCCACATTCAAGAGATCGTGAAAATACTCTCCATCTATCCATTATATCTTCTTCTTTTACTATTATACTGTTGTCAATTGCTTTTATGTGCCTTTTGTATATTCTTTCCCTTTCCTCGAGTTCTTCAGTATCTTGTAAAATAATTTTTGATTTATTCGGCTGTCTACTTCCATTTTCCTACCGAATTCTTCCCATGACTCTGCTTTTGCTTTGAGTATCATTTCCGTCAGTAGTGTTCTTTGTTGTTTATATTTCGAGTAACTATCTTCTGATCCTGATATTTTTTGGAGGTGCTGATGCCACAATTTCTTTTTGTTTTTAACTTCTTCCTTAATACTATCATTTCACCAACTTGTTTGCTTTTCTTTTATTTGTGGTTGTTATCCCGCATGTTTCCTTGGCTGTAGCTATGATTATATTTTTAAAACTGTTCCATATATGTTCTAAATTTATTTCTTCTATTCTTCTATCTGTTAGTTCCCTATATCTGGTTGCTATTTCTTCTTCTTGTAACTTATATGTTTTAATTACTTCTTTACTCTTTGTTTGTGCTTTCCGCGCTTTGTATGTTGTTCTTTCTGCATGTATTCTACTTTTTGGTCCTCTCTTAACTTTGACATTGAGTACTTCTGTTCTAAATGGTTTATTTATAAGTACATAACCGATAATGGATTTTTCATTTCTTGTTTTGATTTCTCTTGTATGCTTGTGTATGTATATCTTTGTGTGTGAAGAACGTATTTGTTATAATTAAATTATTTTCCATACGGAAATATATCATTCTTCTTTCGTTGTTATTCTTATGTTCTTCTCCTTGTAGGCCTATAATATCTTCTGTATCATGAGTTCTCTTTCCAACTCGACTATTGAAATCTCCCATTATTATTATTATTATTCTGCCATTACCGTTTTCTATTACCTATGTCAGTTCTTCCCAGAATTCATCCTTCCTTTCTCGTGTTTCTTCACTTGGGCCATAAACTATTACTATTGTTGTGGTGATCTGGTGTTTCAGTTGCATTTCAATTTTTAGGAATCTCTGTGACACAAATATCCATTTCTTTATGCTTTTGGTTTATTATGCAGCCTACTCCTTCTGCTGCTCTGGCTTCTATGCTTACTCCGCTATATATCATCATGTGTTCATCCATTTGAACAACACCTTGTCCTTTCTTTTTAGTTTCTGTGGTAGGCAGTATGTCCAGCTCCGCATTTTAAAATTCTTTTATTAATTCTTGTTCCTTCCCATTCAGACTTCTTATATTCCAACTTTAGATTCAACATCTCTAAATCAAGTGGTATTTCTGACTCCAATTGAACTAAATATAGCTATACACAACGTATATTCTAAGGTAGATAATATTTCGATATTATGAAGAGGCATAGACAAATTTCAATATATTAAATATACATATGTATATGGAATAAATAAGAGTGTATTTGCACTACTAATGTATTAACTGTTTTAATAGCTAACAAGTAAAATTATATACTTGATAAGTATTATAAAGTGTATGGTATATACTACATAAATAAATAAACACAATTATAATTATTATTTTAGTCAATTTAATCAATCTTATCAGGTAAATAAAGAGTTAGAATCACTCCAGTCTTCAGTCTTTACTGCAAAACTTCATTTTTAAAATGTTTTTCGTGTATCCTAAACTTGTTATATACAAGGTGTGTATAAATTGGCGTACTAACTACACGTGGCGATGTTCTTCCTTAAATTCGGAGCCTAAATTCCTAAAACCAAAATGTTGTACCATGCTTCATACCTTTGCACGAGGTTCCTAAAGTTCGGACTCTCAGGCTTTTCAATAAGCGTTATGAATCGATATTTGTTGACAGAAAGAGATATAGTTTAGAATAAAGAAGAATTATTATTATTTTTCGTCAAGTTTTCTTTTTGATTTTGAAGTTTGTTTTTAATATTTGTTTATTAACTTATTTTGACGAAAAATACATCTGACAAGGTGGTAAAACAATAAGTATTTATTTTAGGTGTCTAATGTTGTTCCAGTCAAATGTATTACTACTGTCAAATTTTGACACTTATGTACCTATTTACTTCATTCGACTTGCTTATTTTTCTGTAATCTCTGTGTTTTTCCTGTTTATAATATGTTTTGATTAGTTTTCGTGTTTCCGTGTTTACTTGTTGTTTTGTTTGCTCATTATGATTTTTACGTTCAATGAATATGCCGATATGTTGGACCAATTAACTTACCAAATCGTCTAGATGCCGATGAATGTTTAAATGTTTTGGAACAAGTTATTGCTGAAATACCGCTGAACATCGACGTAATATGATTTTTATGCATGATGGAGAGCCCCTGCGTACTTCGCTCGTAATGTAAAAGACTGATTGGGCGAACACTTCCCAAACAGATAGATTGGTCGTGGCGGTCCCAATCTATTAGATTTTTTTTTGTTTGGGGTTTCATTAAAGGAAAAGTTTATTCTACAGCTCCTTAAAACGCTGACGAAGTTGGAGCTCGAATTGACGCCGCAGTATTCGAAATCACACCAGAAAGACTTAATAATAATAATAATCTTTATTGCCCAACATATAATTCCATTTTTAGGACAAATACATTAAAAAAAAGAAAAAAAATAGAAGGAAGAAACACATGTGTGCTGAATTATATAAAAATACAAAATATAAATATATGAAATGAAATAAGCAAGTACACTAATAAACCAAAACAAAAATGTAATCTAAACACCTCCCGCAAAAAATGTCACCATAAATATTATCCGCACATTGGTACATAAAATTAATTGGAGCGTGTTAGTTCTAGCTCTTGGTGGGTAAAACGTAGGATTAGATCGTGACGTCATTCGAGACACGTGAAAAGCTATGGAGTTTAATAGTTCAGGCGAGTCAATTCGACTATCAATCAACTTACACATAAATCGCGCAGCATTAACCTCTCGACGATGTTTTAAAGATTTGAAATTATGTCTGTCTAGAAGGCGGTTGTAGTCAGTATTTTTTCGGGATATCTACCATCACATCTGAAGGAAAGGTATTTCAGAAATCTCCTATGAACCCGTTCCAGTGAGGAGTCATGCGTCGAGTAGTAAGAAGACCATATTACCGAAGCATACTCCAATCTACTCAAAACAAAAGCCTGGTACAGTGATTTCAGAACAGTTATATCCTGAAACTGACGGTAGACCTCATAACGAAGCCCAACATTCTCGAAGCAGACGAGATGGTATCCGAATGGTGCAAGTTAAAGGGCATAGCAGAGTCGAATGTAACGCCAATATCACTAATGGAGTTCCTTTTCACTAACTTTTGGCCACCAATACTATATGATGATTCCACTTTATTAATTTTATTGTCCTGTCTGTAATTGTCCTGTTTTTATTACACCAATCCGCAAACACATTAATATTATCTTGCAAGACATCAACATCATTCTGTGATTCGACGGATAAGTATAATTTAGTGTCATCAGCGTAGGCCAGCACAGAACAATTGAAAGATGTGAGAAGACCATCAATGAAAAGCAGAAAAAGAAGAGGTCCAAGATTCCAGCCCTGAGGCACACCAGATGTTGAAATGAATTGGTAAGAGTAAAAAAGCGAAAGCACTCAATTTGTTTAATAATTTAAGACTTGAGCGAATAGTCCAAACGATACTACATAGATTGCAGCTATGTCTACAAATTGATGGATTTTAATTCGAACAATTATGTAGGTAATAATGATATTCATTTCTGTCAAAGAGATGTACAAAAATAAGTCAATACTATCACAGAATTTGGAAACTTTGTAATATTTTCACAATAAATATGTAATTTCAAGAGCTAATTTTATTTCTTTTGCTCCCTGTGTACGATTTAAAACGCAAGGTCATGTTGCCCAATGTATGTTTTTTTCAAATTTCTTCTGAAAACACAGGAAACACCATACACCGTTTTAGTATTAAGACTTTTAACTCCAAATTTGACCAAGAACGTCGTCATGTATAGTTAGTAAGTCAATTTATACACACCTTGTATATCTGTCCGGGACATATTTTCAAATTATGCATTTCCAGTTGCCATAATCCATTAAAAAAATTTTCCTGTCTTTTTGTGGATTGAGAAATCGAAATTTTTTTATTCCTTTCTCTACGCGAAGACAGTTGAAGACGGCGAATTGATGATGTGAAAAGTTCATCTTTGTATAAAAATGTCTAAAATATAAAAATATTTCACTGTCGTACCACTATTTATTTTCTAACATATTTATAATTTTTTTATTACCCACTTTGCTTCTGTACTATATAAAACTATGGTTTCGACATCTAGGCGTCGCATCGTACTGTGGTGTTTCGAGATGATTTTAGTTTACCGCACCCTGGTGGGTAAAAGCAAAACAATCGCAGACGTATAGATTAAAAAGAAGAAATCATTTTCTGTTAGCGCACTGCTCCACAATTTATTAATATATAACCGTTAAAAACTTTTATAAATATGCAGCTATTTCATATGACAAGAGGAAAGTGACTAAAATCAGAAAATAAATTAGCTCTTTCTTTGTATTATAAATCACCCGGAGCTTATAAATTTATGTTACGTAATTTAAAATTCATATTACTATCTGTAAGAACAATTCAAAGTTTGTTAAAAGTGTTGAATTTAAGAACAGGCCCAAATAATAATTTAATAAAGAAAATTGCATTGAAAGCAAAGTACATGACTGAAAGAGAGAAAATGTGCGTTGTAATGCCCGCATTACAGATGTATTACCCGCAGATGTATTGCAGAAAGCGGTACAAATTTCAATAATATTGAAGTTTTTGAAGGTAGTAGCAGAAGAATAATATCTATGACATTACAATCAATTCTTTTATTGTGGGAACATTTAAAGAAAATGGGAATAAAATATCTACTAACCGAATTATTAAATCAGGATCCTCTGGATTTTATAGACAACAAATATTAGAAAACAGAAAAACATCTTTTAAATATACCAAAGTTTATACTAGTTAATAATATATAAACTTTGCTAGAGTTCACGCGTTTTCTCTTGACACCAACTTTCGTGAAAATATAAACGTCATGTGCTACAGACAGTCCAAAAAATGTCGGTGTTTGATACGTTCATAAGTGATTAATTTAAATATATACCTTATAAGTATAATAGATGCATAAACTTATACACTTACAGCTAGTATGTATGCATTTTTGTTGATTACGAGGAATTTATTCAAAATTCCTTGCACTGTAGGTTTTCGCTTTTCAGTAACATCGAAATTATATATTATATGTCGAATTACTTGCTCTGCAAATTCATCTACTGTGGATTTTGGAAGATAAGCTTTTTTAATTGTTGTGTATAGAGACAGAAATGCATCTTTTTCCTCTGTTTGAATTTATTGAGCTTCACCAACAATTAATTCGTACTACTGTGCTCTTTGAAACTCCAGTTGTTTCGGCAACTCTTAGAGCCTCCGCACACGGGTCGATTGGTATTCGAAGTGGACGCGTCTCGAAGTCGAAGCGTTACACGCGTCACCCGTGAACTGCACGATGCAAATTCTGTCCATCCGCACACGGCTCGATTTTTCTCGTCTGCTTTCTTCATCTATACACAAACTATATTACCCGCCCTCTTTAGTATTATTTACGTTAAAAAGTTTTATTAGGCGTAGTCATTTTTGTAACCATTCTACCGTAACTTTGTGCTGTAAGCTAGTTCACAGAATATTTATATTTGTATAGTGATTGATTTTATCTTTATAATAAAAGTTTTTAAATTCCTCCTGTGATTTTAATATTTGTCTCAACTCCGTTGTAATGAGTGATTCAAGTGACGTAAACTGAAGTAAACTGTTGTGAATTGATGTTTGAACTGACAAATTATTTTTTTGTTTTATGGCACTCTTATTATTGCAATAACAAACTATTATCTACAGATAGCATAAAAATGTAGAAGAATTTGAAAATGAAAATTTTTCCGCGAAATTTGGTATTAGGGGTTCTTGAGTGATTTGTAAAAACTTTTCCTAATACTTTTTTGCTCTATCTTAATCGCTAGCATGACTTTACTTGAAATAGTACTTTTTATTTTAATTATAGTTGGCTAGATATTGGCTTTATAAAAACTCAAATTACACAAAAAGGTGCATTGTTATGGCTTACACAACTGATAAAAATTTTATATTGATCGCTTTCAAAATAAAAAAGTTATTTAGGTGTCCCCATGAAAAGTGAAACACACTGTATGTAGATCATATGTGGGCAAAGTGACCAAACGGAAGATAAAACTTACAAAAACAAACGAACTTACCTCCATGCTGCTACTGTATACTTCAATAAACTACCTACGCTATTTCGTTTACTATGTTTATTGGTGCACTTTATAACTAGAACTGTCGTGTAGTGCCTCACGGCTAAACCAAAACTGTGTGTTTATTTTTTGACTGTATGTATTAGCGCTATCTGATTCTGTGAATTTCTCTAGTTTTTACATTCTAATGTAAACAAATTCCCAGTTTATGCAATCGCTTTCAGACGGATTCCCAAGACCCTTTTCCGACGACAGCAAAAAAAGGACATGATTTGGAGATAACAAAACTTACGCACTTAGCGGACGTAACGAAATATATATAGATATGAGAAGACGATGTACACTACAAATGTGTATACTTATGAGTTATGAGGGAAATAAAAGTACAATATTATACATAGATTATGAAATTATGATGTAAAAAAATCCAAAAGAAATCCAAATCCACCGTACGATATGCTCGTCACGCTCGAGATTTCCCGTTCGCTGCAGGTCGCACGTTTCGAGCGACGATCGAGACGCAATCGCACCGATTACGAATCGACCACACTTCGATCCGTTGGTGGACCCTCATTCACTTACGTATGAAGTTGAAAGGTGGGAGAATCGCTTCGAGTTCGAGACGCGTCCACTTCGAATACCAATCGACCCGTGTGCGGAGGGTCGATTGCTTATTCTTGCTTATTCGCTTGCTTATTCTTGGTCAAAACGCGTATCTGCGCAAATGTCAGTGCAAAACGTGCGGACTCTAATCCTATGTCTGGATGAAAGTGTGAAAGGAAGATTGCTTTTATTATTACTTATAAGTATTTTCGAATACAATTTTATTATTTATTTTGTAAATAAAACTGAAGACCGCAAAGAGGCCGGTCGCAGATAAGACCACAGGTTCACTTTTCTTTCGTGTACAATTGCAATGCCTATTATAATACAAAGTATTTATTGCTGTTAGGGTCGCACTGTAATTGTTTCAAAACTATTGCTTGGCGGTGCCACCAAACAGCGTCTAAGTTAATAGGCAGAGGCTTGCGGAGGTACATTGGGGAGACACGCTGTAGCATACAGCGTTGCGTATCTTTATATATTCCTTCAATCAACGATTGTACATTAAACTATAATATTTTTAGATTGAATAGTGACATATAGTCACTATTCAATCTAAATTTTTACGTAAATGTAAGAAACCGAAACGATAACTTAAACCACGCAGACAATAATAAACAACTACCTCCAATCGCATCAAAATTAAAAATATACTTATATTTTACTGATTGCGCTGCGCCGTTTAGTATAGGCTAGGTTTTTACAATTCTGGCCCTGATGAGTACAATACAGCTAAATACAATACGGATTCAGAAAACTTTATTAAAAAAGAATAAGAAATAAATTTCATTTTAAAACATTAGTACATAAAAATTGAGTTATTTGTTGCAGTGATTATAGTTTTTAGATAAGATTTTGACAAGTTTTTATACAAGAGTGTGGCGTGAAATGTTCTTAGCATGATACATAGATGGCGGTCAGAGTATCAAATAGAATAGTTCTTTTAAGCTACGATTTCTTATATTATCTGTAATTGTCATTCATTAATGTACATTTAACAAGTTTTCATCCGATGTTGACGTAAATAACTTTTGTATATTTGTTAAAATATAAAAAGTCGAGTATCGCGTGATAATTAAATGGAAACTAACGGTCTATCTATGGGAAGTCCTTTACGCCCTTTATTAGCAGAAATGTATATGCGTATTTTGAAAAGAACTTTATTCACGAGGAATAGTAAAAACATGAAACAAAATAGTAGGCCAAGTATATAGATGAGATATTCTGTGTATGTGTAGGGGCCGAAATACAAGCAAAAGAAGTAATTAACTAATTTAATGCAATTAGCAAATCTAATTCATAATAGAATTCGAAAATAATAAATTAAATTTCTTTGATATCACAATAAAAAAATTAAACAACAAATTAACATAATGGCATATGCAGAAAACCTACATATACACATACGAGGTAAGCGCCATATGTTCCCGGTATGGCAGGTTTATTCATGTTCAAACGTGTGTTGTATCATAGTTGCACACACACTAAAGTCTACGCTATAAATAATGCAATAGTTATCAATAGAGAAACCCAAATATGCAAGTGGAAAACCCAAAAATATGCGCATAAATATGAAAATCATTTAGTCAAAATATGCAGAAAAATGTTGAAAATATGCAACTAAAAAAATATTTATAATACATAAATTTATTGATTTACTTAAAAATAAACACATTTTAATTTTTCTACATACTGAACTACATTTATTACACAAAGTAGGTTGTCGTTAGTTGTAAAAACAGTAAACTACTAAATGTTTCTCGAAGTTCTCAATTAAAAAAATTTTTCTTCTGGCTGAATATAAAAATTTATAAATGGAAAAACTCCTTTCCACATCAACCGATGTAATAGGGACCTTTTTAAAATTGCTTAATATTAGAGGATCCAAATCAATGGATTCAGTAAATTCTCCCTCTAAAATATTAGCTACTTGACTAAGAAACCGAAATCCACAATTTTTTTCCATCACATTTTTGAATTTTTGAAAAATTTTGTTTCTCATTTTGCCTGCGACATTTTGAAAAGCTGCCTCAGATTGTTTTGCTAGTTCTATACTTCGGATTAATGGCAAATTAGATTCCTCCATTTGTGTTATTGTTTTAGAAACAAAGCTATAATTGGTTTTTATAAACGAAAGTTGTTTTATTTCTTTGTTTTCGAATAATTGCTTAACATCAGTAAGAGATTGGGGAAGATTCGTCAGACAATTTTGAAATTAGATCTTTTAGTTGACAGAAATTTTCGCAAGGCGGCTTCCAACCAAGTGCCCCATCTTGAAGTGGAAGAGGAGTGTTTGGTAGTTTTTCTTTATAGAACTGCGCCCTTGTAGGCGCTTTAAGAAATATTTTTTTCATGTTGGAAATTAAACTATTTACAAGAGAAAAATGTTTCCTAATATCTTCAGCAACCCTATTTAAAGCATGAGCAAGACATGTTACATGTATCAAGTTCGAATAAAGATTTTCAAATTTTGCCCGGCCTTTATCATGGACGGGGGTGCATCTGACAAAATGAGCAAAAAATTATCTCGAGGAACAAGCGTAGAAATAAAGAACGTTGATAGATCCTCTTGAACAAATCTGGCCACTGTGAGTGCATTTGTTTTTTCTAACTCTTTAGAAGCAACGAGGTAAGATTTTGGCAGAATCTCGTCGCTAAGAACACTAATCAATAAATGAGAAATACAACGTCCTCTTGAATCGGTGACTTCATCAATACGTATTGCGATGAACTGTGGTTTTTATATTTACTATACCACCGTTCACGACAAATCTATCCAACTAGGATATTCAGTCGGTTTATTTCCAAAAATAGGACTGCTTTCTTCTCAGGGTTCCAATCGGAAACGTGGAAAATAAATAAATATTAGGCGCCACTCAAAATTTTTTTGAGAAATGTTAAAATAAGATATCTTTAAGTCACTTATTAAAATGTTTGATGAAAAGTATAGGAAATAATATGCACAATATAAAATTTAAATGAAAATTTAATACAAAATCAAAAAAAGAAAAAAAACTCAATCTTTATAGAGTATAAAGATTAATATTGCAACAAATTAAAAATAAACTAAATCACAAAGAATATTTTTAATTTCTCCCCAGAGAACAATATAAATAAACAAACTTGACAGCTCGAACAAAACTCTAAAAACATGCGCACACACATGTCCAAGAAAAAATGCCCTTGAAATCCCAACGTGCAAAATTTTACAGTTGCTGTTTTTTTTACTTGGAAATGTTAAAAATTCTCTTTGTTATCTATCTCAATTAATTAAGACTAAATCTCAATATTAATACAATAGAAATACAATATTCAACTCTTTCAATTTAAAAAGATATCTTTCTTAAAAAAAATATATTATTTACGTAAAAAATATATGAGACACGTAGACAAGAAGCGAAAAAATAAAAAATTACGAGATTAAAAACTCAAAATCAACCCGAATTTACATTACAATGGATAATTATCTATTTTTAAATAAACTGAACTTTCTCATCTAACTGTTAACTTGTGTCTGCCCCTCAATACTTCGCTATCGCTTTAACATAAAGACGACTTCGATAAAACTAGTTTTTGCTACAAGCACATTAAATATACATACAATTTCAAAATAATGGTACATACATTTATAATTAAATTTAAAATATGGTTTATTGGGGAAAAAACCATAGCAACATGTAAAAAATGTTTGTTCCGAATTTTAGCTTTAATTTCCTCAATTACCTCCGAATACAAGGAACTTACGTCGTTTTTTCGTAGTGTTGTTTCACCTGGGACATTGAATTTGTAATATTTCTGGAGAAAAGAAGGGAAGTTTTGATTACGTAGCTTTGACAAGGGAATATTGACGCCATCATTGCATGACATAGGTCTAGGTTGAAGATGTCTTGTTCGTTTAGCTTTTTGGACATTTGTTGGAAACATTGCGTTAATGTGGGTTGTGACAGTATTCATCGTACCCAATTTAGTCATATGAACAGAAGTTTTCATGTGTTGGTCTATTTGATATTTTTTATCGCATGGTATCTAAAACAAAAATAAAATAAAACAAAAATATCAAATTGAATAGCAATAATATCAATTCTTAGATATAAATCCCTAACAAGTAAGTTCAAAATATTAAACGAAAGAAACAAGTGGTCCAAATGGTGCGAAATCGGTCGATATAACTGGGGTTTCGTATAAAAAATTGAGTTAATACTGACATAGTAAAACTGAAACGCCCTGTACATTTCTCTGTATTTTCATTCTTTTCATCTTCAAAAAGAATGTAACTTGCTTTTAACTTTTTTTGTATCTTAAAAAATATCAGATATCGACCGATTTCGCACCTCCTTCCCTCTATATTGAATATTCAAAAATTATACTTACAATTTTAACGCACGCAGAACAGTAGAGTTTTATCATATCTATACGTAGTTCTTTGTATGGCGTAACCCACACTGACGCTCTACTGACTTTGTCCATTTTACAAATAAAAACCACAACACAATTTATTATTTACCTACTCATGTAAATGTAGGTACAATAAAACCTCTGTTAACGGTTTAAAACGATCTATTTTGAATTCTCGCAATTTAAGGTTGGGAATACCCATACTTTTGTACCTCATAATTTTTTTTCCCTGAGAACTGCAAACATAAAATAAATTACTTCATAATGGAAGATTTATAAAATTGTTTATCTAAAACTCTTGAAATGCTTGCCAAAGATCTACATCATTCAAAATTCTTCCAATTATGCACACAATATGCTATTTATTAGGGATATATGCTAATATTAAAAAAAATGCATATAACATGCAAAATATGCGCTTTGCATATTTGGGTTACATTAGTTATCAATCTACAATCAGGTAACATATCTAGTGCATCTCACTTAACAAAAATTGAATACCCCACAGTCATTAAATTTTTCACAACTGAGGGGAATACGCTTAATCAAATTAAACAACGTTTGGATGACGTTATGGTGATTTATCTCTTCATATTCTTCTGTAAAAAGTGTCCAAAATATTTCCGTTTGGGGCAAGAGACCCTCGAAAATGATGAGCCAATTGAAGTCGTGACGCCACAAGAGATTTCATTGATTGAAGAATTAGTATTAGTCGTTTGTAAGTGAAGAAACTATTAACAATATTTAACATTTCTGAAACAATTGTTCGCCGAATCTTGAATTAACATTTGGGTATGAATAAGGTTAGTGCAAGATGGGTATCACGACTTCCTAATGCTCCTTAATGTTAACGCTGTGTTAAATGTGACTAGATGAAGTTCGTCCAATAAAGCCAAAAGCCGTTCAATCAACGAGAAAAACTATGGTCACAATATTTTGGAAATTGTTAGAGGACTAATTGATTTTAAAGATCGTACTTGAAACAGCACATATGCTTGTTTGTTACATAAATTGAGGGATAATATTCGTGAAAAGCGTTGAGGAAAATTGTCAAAACGTGTTTGATTTCTGCATGACAGTGCGCCCGTTCATACTGTTACAGTTTCACAGGCTGCAATTGACGAATGTGGCTATTGAGAAATTGGACATTCACCATAGAGTCCACATGGCTCCCAGTGACTATTTTCATATTTAGGAAAAGATCTTGGAAAACGTTATTTTCTGACTACAATGAGTTGCAAATAGTCTTAACCCACTTATTCCCTTAGTTGCGTTAACGCAACACTCACAAAAAAAAATTTTTACGTACTAAAAAGTAATAATTTTGGATGTACTGACAGTGGTATCGCGTTAATAAATATTTAAACAACCTAATAAACATTTTGGGAACGGGTAATCGCATTTTCAATTTTCAATACAAATAAAATAAAACTGGAATTTTCAAGAAAAAAACTTGTGTATCTAAGTTTAAATTAAATAACATACAGTTTACTTTTTCATTTATCATTAAGAGGTTTCATATACGTAACATTATTTTGGAAAAAAATCAATCCCCGTTTTTCCGGAAATATTTCTCAAACGGATTTGGAACATAGCGTTGCGAAAACGCAACATTGGGACAAATTGTGTAATTGTAGTCATGAGTAATATTCCTGTCTGAACATGCTTTTTCACATCTGGGGGAAGTTTATTGAGTATCCGTTGTGTGATGCGAGTTTATTCAGTTCATTTACGCTGTGGGATAGAGAAGTTGAAGAAGTTAGAGTTCATAATAGTGTTATCTTGAGGATTACAGAAATATTATACAATGGTAAGTACAACAATTTCTGAAGTATGTGTTGGTCGTTGATGTTGATAATAAAATTATTTTAGAGTCACGTGAAATATCGCGATGATCCTACCAGACCGTTGACTTTGAAAGAACTTGAGGCAATTGTTGAAGATCTTGATCTGAATGAGGAAATTGATGTTTGTTATATACCACTTGACGTCGATGATATAACGGACGAGGAGGACATTGATGATAATGTTATAGGTGGAGTAGAAAATTTGCATGTAGATATAGGGGGAACTTTTGAGATAGAGGATGGTATACATCATGAGGCAGCTTTAGCTACACCAAGCAAAACGGCAAGAATTGAAGACATTATTTGGTGTAAACGCCCGTTGACTACGAGGAAGATGCTACGTCAAATGAGGAAGGGAATGTACAGAATATTGTTGAGGCGCTACATGGAAAGTCTGTGCTTGATTTTTTTATGCAAATGTTTGAAAAAAATGTTGGCCAGCTTATTATTTCAAACTCCATAAAATATGCGAGAGATAATAACCGTACTCAATTCGCCTTACATCAAAATGATCTAGAAATTTTTTTGGGAATATTGATTTTGAATGGGTATCACACTCTTCCACAGGTAAAACTTTACTGGTCATCTGATGAAGATAAAGGTGTTCAATTTGTAAAAACGCGATGTCTCGAAACAGATTTCTCAACATAAAGCAGAACATTCATCTTGCAGATAACAATCAATTAGACAAGGCAGACAAATTTGCGAAAGTAAGACCGCTGGTTGATCTCTTGAACAGCAATTTCTTGAGGTATGGTGTTTTTAGACATCACTTATCAATTGATGAGCAAATGGTACCCTACTTCGGCCGCCATTCAGCGAAAATGTTTTTGAAAGGGAAGCCGGTACGTTTCGGGTTCAAAATGTGGTGCCTGGCATCTAGCGATGGGTATTTATATCAATTTATACCTTATGCTGGAAAAACTGGTGAAAATGCCAAAAGAGAATTTGGTTTAGGTGAAACAGTGGTCATCAATCTTTTGAACGTATTAGAAAATAAGTCGACTCATAAGGTATACTTTGATAACTTTTTTTACGAGCTACAAGCTATTAGTTCATCTGAAACGTCAAGGATACTTTGCTACTGGAACTGTACGTGAGAACAGAATGCTGAAATGCCCTTTAGAGACTTGTAAGTCTATAGGAAAAAACCTCGTGGTACAATGGATTCTCGTTACGATCACGTAAATGAAATAAGCGTGGTCCGTTGGAATGACAATTCTGTGGTTACAGTAGCAACCAATTGTGAGTCTGCACTGCCTAATGTGTTTGTGAAGCGGTACAATCGTAGATAACAAAAAGACATCTCTATACCACAACCAAATATGATTGCCAAATATAACAAATAATGGGAGGCGTTGATCTACACGATAACGCAGTTGCAAATTACCGAATAAATATTCGTGGAAAAATATGGTGGTGGCCGTTATTTATAAATATGTTATATTCTACTGTGGTGAATGCTTGGAAACTGCACAGATTTGTATACACAGAGAAACCCATTTCGCAGCTGGATTTCAGGTCTGAACTTGTACGAAGCCTCATTAGTGCTAACAAATGTAAAACACAATCTGTTCGAGGAGGTGGTTCCAGTGCGTCTCTATCATCCAGTGCACGTTTAGATAATGTGGGTCACCTAATTGAAGGAAATCGTGAAAATTGGGGGAGACGTAGAGTATGCAAAAGTACAACCGTATTTGTGTGTAATAAATGAGGAGTTCCATTTCATTCACACTGCTTCAAAGACTACTATAATTAATAATTGTAATATTTTTTTGTACATATAGTCCCATTGTTGCGGTAACGCAACGCAAAAAAAAATATAAGAATCAATGGTTTGTCTTTTTTTTTTAATTTTAAAGGATGTTTATAAATACCTTAATAAAAGTTTATTCCTTAAAGAATTTGCGTTTTCCTTGATTGGTCTAATAGTGGTCCTAAATGGGTTAATGCAACTTTTTGAGGGGAAAACATCAAATTATTTTTATAAGTGTATAAAACTACATATTAATTTATCGTTGTAATAAATGCATTGAAATTATTGGAAACTAATCAGTGGCTTACCTTGTATAATAATACATACTTTTGCATTGTTTAATACCTTTAAATCATGTAGAATATAACAAAAAAAAATGATTAAAACTATAACACAAATAAACGGTTATAATTCCAAAATAATATAGATAATATTATAAAACAAACAAAGAAAGCAACTACAAAATAATCCTTACCCACTAATCAAAGAAACAAATAACATTAAATTGTACATCGTAAATTACATATCGTTAATAATCATATAAAAACAAAAACAAATTTAGAAATTTGGATAAATCTGGTGTATACTAAATAAATTGTAAAGATTGTCAGGGTAGGGCAATGCATTACTGGACACTGTAGGAGTTATGTGTGGAATTAGTACATATAATGGTGTCCCATTAAGACCGCCTATTTTGAAATTTGAAAAATACGCATTGTTTATTTGAAAAGTTCTGATGTTTTTATTGTAATAAAGAGTGTAGACATAGAGGTTATACTCGTATATGGAACACGTCCTACAACTGGCCGCCTTCTGACTGATTGCACTCGTTGGTCCCTTTGAAGAAATTTTCGATGACATTTTGGCATAGTGCCGGCTGAATTTCATAAATTAGTCAGTCTAATCTCATCTTTCAGTTCAGGAATTGTTCTTGGGTTAATGGCATACACCTTTCCTTTCAAAAAAAAGAACCAAAGAAAGAAGTTCAACGGCGTCAAATCGCATGATTTTGGTGGCCAATTCACATCGTCGCCACGCGAGATAACTCTCCTTCAAATTTCGTCTTCAAAAATTCCATTGTTTCGTTCGCTGTGTGGCAGCTTGCGTCATTCTGTTGAAAACATATGTCATTTCACGGTAATGAACGCCGTTGACGATGATCGCATTGCCAACCGCCATCTCGATGAAAAACGATCCAATCATCCCACCAGCCCAAACAGTGGCTCATGGTGGATGCATGGGAGGTTGAAGGATCACTCTAGGATCCTCAGCTCCCCATTCTGTGAACGTTCGGCTCTGCGCATGGTCTTCTGGCTTTAAATGTTGTGTCAACTGAATCTTGTAAGCATGCAAATAAAGATCTTTAGTCAAAATTCACTGTAAAATGCTTCATGAAAGTCTCAATTGCAGAGTACGATGGAGAATTGCGGTGAAAGGATTCTGCTCAACACTTTCATTAACTGCTGCATTGTTTATTAGATCAAGCTGCACCAACCCGTACATGTCTTTTCTGGGTTTAAACTGAGCCAATCGCCTCAAATTTCTCTATTAATCGGCCCACTGAGAAGGTGCGTTATGGTGACCGAAAAATCCACGACGTTGTCGAACCGTCTTCGCAAAACTCATCATTTCGGTAGTGGATTTTCACAATTTCTATGCGTTGTGCGTCCATGACTAAATCTCGATGGCCACACATGACATCTGTCAAATAACAACGCTATGCGATCCACACAAAAAAATGGTGCCAAATTCAAAATAGGCGGTGTTAATGGGACAGCCGTTATAATTAGTTTGATTTATAGGAGGTTAATAAAGCGTATTAAGTGGGACGAAACACATTATCTATTTCAAGCTATATGATTTATTCACTTTTGATTTAAGTTAATACTGCAGTTACTTGTATTTAAAGTATTTTTCTTTCAGGTGAATGGTTATTGGTTTTATTAATTGCAATATGTGAATGTATGTATGGTGACTTCAGCGTTGGTGAATCTAAATTTCAGGAAATGTTTACAGTACGACAAGAATGGGCCAGGCCGATCACCGAGTTCTGTAAAGTACTGTTGAAGAAAAATCAAGTCGAAAAAGCCAAATTATTCTTGCAACCATTTTTAACGGAGCACCCATTAAAAGATAAAATACGTCGAATAGCCATAGGGTTAAACTCCGAGTACAAAGTGAATTTATTGTAGAAGTAATTTTATGTTTAATTAAATGGTTTAAAATTGTTACTAATTTTATTATTGATAGTACCTTATATCAAGCGACCAAGATAATTTGTAATCGAGTCATTCATGACTTTGAGTCCGTATGTCTTTTCCAATTGTAACTCGAACCACTGTTGCATAGTTTACATTTAATGTCAGTTGTCAATAACTAACTACTGTTTATTCTAGTGCTGTTTTGCATGGTGAAACTATAATCTCTGCATAAAATCAGTTGTTTTAAGGACTTTTTTCGTGTAGTGCTAAAAAATGGGATTTTCGATGGAACACAAAGCGTTTATGATGGTTGAGTCATATTTTCGAAACGGTCAAAAAATTGACGGCGTGTGGCAGTATTCTATTCAAGACGCATGGATTGAATTTCGAGAGGAGTTTCCCAAGAATAGTGTCGATTATGTTCATTTTTGACATACATTAGAGTTGTGTTACCCAGTTTCGGGAAATATCTACAAAGAAAACTGGGAAGCGGTAGGCGTAAAATGAACGAACGCCTGAAAATATTGCCATTATCCAACACGTAATGCAGGAAGCTCCTACAACATACATTCAACATTTGGCAGAGCAAGTGGAAATATATGGCACATGTCAAGCAATACTAAAAAAAAGATTTGGCACTACATCCATATCGCTTAACATTTGTGCAAGAACTGCATGCAGATGATTTTCCACTATGAGCTGAATATTGTCATTGGTTTTTGAACACATTTGATGATGGTTTATTGAAGAAAACATTCTTTACAGATGAAGCATGGCTTCATTTGTGTGGATATGCTAATTCACAAAACATGAGGATTTGGAGAACTGAAAATCCCCATGTTTATGTTGAGGCCCATCTACACCCCACCAAAAAATTGGTGTTTCAATTAGCCAACGACGTACAATAGAACCATTGTTTTTTTAAGGTAAATCATGCATTTAGTTATAATATTAACTTTCTAGTCTTTTTAATAATTTTTCAAGTAGTCTAGCAGCAGTTAGATATTAACAAGTGATTTTGGAACTTTTTATAAATCAATTTCATGATGATGAATTGGTCCTTAGCTATTTTCAACAAGATGGAGCCACCGCACATTCAGCTAGGACTACAAAAACCATGTTGCGGGAGATATTTCATAACAGACTTATTAGTCGGAATACAGAGAATATCTGACCTCCGAAGTCTTGCGATCTTACGCCTGTAGACTTATTTTTTGTGACTGCATTTAAAAAATTCTATTTATCGGACACCTCTTTTCAATTTAGAAGAGTTAAGGGTGAGAATAACCGAAAAAGTTAATGAAATTAATAATATTTCAGATATGTTGCGAAATGTCATCGATAAAGTACGACGAAGGGCTAATTTGTGCTTCCAACAAAATGGAGAACACTTTCAGCATTTATTTTAACAGTTGAATAAAATAAATTAATTTTTCTTGAACATTTACGTATTTTTAACAATAAAATCTTATTTTATACTCTTGTTGCCATCATTTTAGCTTTCGACTGACATTTTACTTGACGTTTGTAATGTAAGTGCAGTTCAAGTAACGACATATAATTTCGTATTCGAGAATGACTCGATTACAAACTATCTTTATCGCTTGATACATATTTACGATGTAACGTAGAACATGAAAAAATTAACAAAGGTTTAAGATAAAAATTAATTTTTCAATATTGAATTATTTTGAATCATATTTATGTTTCTGCAGTTTCTTCCTGAAATAATATATAATATAATATTTAACTCTGGAACACTACCCGGGTACAGGCATAACTAAATAGAATGCAAACTCCGATAGAAAATTTTTGTACAATTTTTGCTCCCATTATGATGTAACTCCGAAATAAATAACGAGCCCGCGCTATTTGAATATTATATTACATATATGTGTATATTCCTATATTCATTTTATTTAGAGTTTGTAATTTCGAAACGTCAAATTATACAAATTTTTTACTAAATAAAATTTTTATAAAAATTTCAAATGTTTCGAAATTACATACTCTTTGTTATATTCCAAGCTTTGGCAAATTTATTTGTGACTTACTTAAGTATATGAATAAACAAAATACCGCCTAATTCTGAGCAAACGCAACGATCCGAACGTATGAATATTTCTCCCGCTTCGAATACAATTGCCCTGAACGCGTTTAGCCAATCACAAAGCAGTCTGTCGCGCAACCATTTAACAACTAATGTCACAAATTAGTGTCACCACTGTCACCCTATACGGAGTCTCTTAAGCGTTTGAATAGTGAAAATAAGAAAAGAAAATAGACATTACTGGTTCTGTACAAAATTTAAAACCATTATTCCCAAATCGCAGAGTTCCTAATGATACGTTCATTTTAGTATGCGCTGCAATAGAACTAAATTCAAATTTGGCAGTTAGCGATATTTCCAACGATTTAGGCATATGCTGCTCTTCCGTTAACCGCATACTAAAATTAAATGGTTTTCGTAATTATAAATATTCCAAACATCATCAATTATTTTACGGTGATGAGTTTAAACGGATGAATTTCCGTTATTATATAATTAATTTCTCATTATGAACAATTTATTTTATTATCTGTAACAGTAAATTTTTCTTTACATTACTAGAATTTAATTTAGTTTTTATTTATTTCTGAAGTTTATTTAGTTTACTATGAACAGTTTTTGTGACCTTTATTATTAAAATTTAATTTATTAAATCTCTTGATGCCTTATTTGCAATTTTCTTAACAGCTTATTAATAATTTCATTACGCTTTGTAGAATAACGTATTGCAATTTACTCATAACCATAACACAGGACTAAACAATTTATAGTCCTTTAATAGTAATTTGGTAATCAGATAATTTTTCTTACGCGGCTCCATAATATGTAAGTATGTATGATATATGACATTGATGTTGACACGCCTACAGCATTCAGGGGAATTGTATTTGAAGCGGGAGAAATATTCATACATTCGGATCGTTGCGTTTGCTCAGAATTAGGCGGTATACTAATTAAATTATTTATTTATAAATATTTCATATTCAATATTTACATATTATTATCAAGAATAAATGTACGAGTCTATTTCAACTTTAAATATTTCCTTCTGCAGGCTTGTTAAATGCATATTCATAATTTCTGGCATCTTTTCCATATAAAACATTATTAGCTCCATTGCAGTAATTAAACAATACCAATTTTACAAATTTATTAATCAAATGTGATTTTACATCTTCCTTATGTTTATTACACTTTAGAAATTGAAAAGTTGTGTTATTTATTATAGTATTTTTCCAGTACTGCGAAAATTTCCTTTTTTAAACACATCAATGGCAATATTGAACATGTAATATAATATATCTTTAATGCTTTTATAGAAATCATTGCTACAATAATTTAATCTCACAGTTTTGTCTAATTCTTGCATTGTAATAAATCTGTGGTATGGGTTTTGGTTCACTTGTAATAGTAGATTTAGATTCTTCACAATTTCTAATTTTTTAATGAATGAACGAACTTGGAAACAAAACCATTTACATAACCAACACTACTCACATCAATATCACGTGTAATATAATCTATATTACTTTGTCGCTCCACAATGTCAACATTTATTACATCTCTATTTATATCTACTTCTTGACTTGGAAAAGAATGTAGGGGGGTCAAGAGAAAGTTCGCTGAATCATCTGCCTCATAATTGAAACCCACAGAATGTATTGAAACAATGTTATTCACAAGCAGGTTTTTAAAGTATTGGCAAATGTACAAAAGTCGGGTCGACCACCATGTTGTCTGATCTGCCCAAAATAATTTTCGAGTGGATCCTGGTTAAATGTTCTCGGTAAAAATTATTTAAAACCAAGTCTAGACAAATTATTTTTTAGTAAGATAAAATTTTTTAAAGTAAAAACGAAGTTTTTTTAAGGATGGTGGAACTGTCCTCTCTCTACTATTTTTACTCATAAACTGTATCTGTGCGAGTGAAAATAGCTTTTGACTAAAAGCGTAAAAGTCGCGATTTTTCGGAAACTCCGCATCTTAAACTATTACCACTAATTGGATATTTAATCCAGCCATTTACGCTATCGAACACATCGTTAAAAAATAGCAATATATTTGCATTATGAATGCTATTGTGGTCCATAGATATTGTACCATCCAAGGTTTTACTTCCTAAAATAAGAGACTATTTTTAAATGCTACAACAATGTTTATAAAAAAATACCATCTTGGCTCATTCGGGATATACCAGCGGCAATAGATGTGCTAAAAACTCAAGTCCAGTATGATACTTTCATTTTTTTAATTTTGTCTGGCAGTACATGGAAATCTGTGACTGTTCATTATTCTAAACCTGCAAGGAGAGTCAATTGTATATACTTTTATGATATCTGTCCATTATGCCAAACAAACCTCCTTTTGGTTGCACGCTCACAAAATTTATAAAAATTTGGTTGCTTCCATTTCTTTCTTATACCTCGAAGCATAAATACCTGAACGTGATCTGCTATGCTTGGACTACGTTGCTTTCTTGTATCTACAAACCCATCTATGGTATCAGTTTTCATGTTCCAACACAAATGTGGTTGAATCGTCATTTCGTCGAATATTAAAATACTTGTCGAGTGGTTTCAGTATTCTGCTGCTTTCTTTTAATATTCAGTAGTGATTTATATGAAATTACAATTTATTCACAAAGACTGAAATCCTCCCTTTTGTGCCTGGTACAAACAGTTTCTCAAACTCCTTTTTGGGACGCGGAAATCTATGACAAAGGGACGTCATATCTGAACAACCGGGAACTACACACGAATATAATCTTCCCATAACTAAAAATAATGTTTGAGTATAGGCATACATGGAGGTAATGTTGTACAATTCTTACCTTCAAAATATTTTTGTTTTATATCTATATAACAATACTAACACCTAATATAACCTCGACAAAATGGAAATAAACGAAACAGAAAATCAAAAATGGCGTTTTACAATAATTTTCTTGATTTTGTATGACGGGCATATGACATCACCTGCCTACTGAACTTGTTCTACAAACAACCTATTTAAAATGTTACATATAAAATAGTTACTCGTCTGCCATGTATGACGTAGCTCACAACTAATATTTTTGAAACATTGTACAAATTCAGCCTATTTAAGTGGACACCCCTTGGGCATACCCCAGTCTTCCCCGAAACTTTTGTTATTTATCGACAGATGGCAGCACAAGATTGTGCCTGCTAATCTCTTATAACGGGTGTTCAGAAACATTCGAAGTCAAGTGGGCTCTGAACAAAAAATCGTATATCTTTACTTAAGTATCTGATTTGTAATAATTATTAAATGTCAACTGTTGTCTGTCAAAAATCAATCTATCTCAGACATGACTTCATATTTTCAAGGACTACTTTGACTTCGAATGTTTCTGAACACCCGTTATCTCTTATCAGTTGATTTGTTACAGTCGTTAGTTATACTTTTTTTGTTCGATGTAAAAACTCTGGGGTACAGGTGTGCCTCTGGGTAGTATTAGTGTGACAAGTTTATAATTTTATCAAGTCAGGTACGGTTATGTTTATTTATTATTATATTACATTTTATATAGTTAAGGTGTTTTTTAGCGTTCAGTATGGCATATAGCTCTTCTAGACCACTTCCTCAAAAAGAAATTGAGGAGATCATTGAAAAATTTGTCTGATTTAGAAGCAGACGATAAATCAGATATTTCAGAAGAAGATGTAGTAACAGAAGACTTTTAGAAATGACTTTAAAAGCGATTCTGACGACGAAGAAGATTTTAATTTGGCCCTATCCTGCCTTCAACAAAAACTAGAAGCAAAATGAAGTGATATAGCTGGAACATGCAGCAGTTTGATAGAATGTAAAAATATGAACTGGAAATATCAGCACAAAGTAATGAAGAACAATCTGCAAATGTTTGACGTACAGAAAGACAACGTATATTTGGAAATTGACGATGTACCGACTAAACTACGTGGAAAAAACGGGTTCAAGTGGAGCAGTAAACCAGGAAAAAAGTAATTTCAAACTACTGCTCGACATTTAGTTTTATATCTTACTGGAAATAAAGGATCTGCTCGTGATGTGTCTAGTGGGCTTGAAGCATGGTCTTTGTTTTTCACGGAAGATATTTTGGACTCCATAGTTACGAAAGAAATATGCAAGCGATCGCCCCAATGATGATGAACATGTAGCAAACACAAGCGTGCGTCCATGTTGGACCAGCGATACCAATTTAATCAAAATTAGAGCTTTATGTAGTCTTTTCTATACGCTGGTGTAATGAATATGAACGCTGTTACTACAAAAGAACTTTTCGACAAAAATACAGGAATCTCCTTTTTGTGCAACCATAAGTGAGGCTCGATTCAGTTTTGTAATAAATTGTCTCCGATTTGATAATAGGAACACCAGGGCAGAACGGCGAAATAATTATTGTTTTGCACCATTCCGTGATTTGTTTGAGGCTATTATTTCTATGGTATATTCCAAAAAGAGAGAGACAAATTTCTGAACAGACCCCCAGCCCTAATTAGAACCTATAAATGAATTTTATGCGGTAAATTTTAATTTTAAGATCTGTCTGAAATATGAAATCTGCAGCAAATTAAATTGTATATGGATTGTTCAGGGATAAATCCACAGTTGAGACAGCAGAATGGTATATGTAGTAATTCCAATTAAAACAGATTAACAACTGAATAACAAAAATAAAAATATCTTATAAACTATTTGAAGATTGTTGAATTCAGTCTGACGTTAGCGAAGAAATGTTATCATCACCACCACTGTCGTCTCCAAGCGAAATTATGAATGGTTCTATATCTTCATCGATAATTTCGTCAATATCTTTCATCCGACCTTCTTCTTTAATAACATGATTTATGCATTTTTGCCAAGTTGTTGCAATTACATTATTGATATAGGTCTTTCACGATAACAGACGAGACACGTGATAAACAGTTACTTCGGAACAAGTAACATTTAAATTACAATAATACCTAATCTAGTATTTCTCTCTATTATGTAAATATATTATGTTACCAGAACTGGGCATGGTTGCCAGCTTGAATTCTGTCAAATGTAATTCGAATAAGTTGTTTACAATGAGTTCATATTTACCTGTTACTCCCTATTTTATTTATAAAACGAAATTATATATAAGATCAGTTATTTTCACAACAAAGTCATGCCTATATATAATATAGTATATATAATATCAACATAAACATATTAGTAGGAGTTGTTAATATTTTAAAATTACGTAAACCTAACCTCAAAGATTATTTACTAACAACAGTTGACTCAAAGCAATGTAGATTTGTCAACCCTGTTTTGTAACTATTTATCACGTGTCTCGTCTGTTATCGTGAAAGACCTATAGCATTATGTAAAAGTTGCTTAACTTCATTTAATTTAGAAGTTCTACTTTTTGCAGCTACCTCATTTTTTATTTGGGCCAACACAAGTTCAATCGGATTCAACTCGTAGTGGTATGGAGGTAAACGAAGAACAGTCTTGTTTTTTGACTTCGCAATTTCATCGATTTCATATGAATTGTATTTACTTTTGACCATATTCCACCATATTTGACCAAGTTCAACAATTCTGCTCCTCATACTCTATCCCCTTATTTCGTAACCAATTTTGTATGTCTGCTTTTCTCCACAATGTTGTTGGTGTCTTTTCAGTCTTGCGGCTATGATACGGTGCATTATCCATCCCTACGACAGCATTTTCTGGTAGATAAGGTAATATATTAGAAAACCAATCCTCAAGCACTGGCATTCATTTCCTCATGATAATCAGAGGTTTTCTTCCCCTCAAATAGTAACAAACCATTTTCGATGAAACCATCCGAACTGCCAATATGTAATATTATCAGGCGACGTCCCTTACCAGAAGGATTTTTTAATCCTGTTTTAAGTCTTTTCACGAAGGCCTGTCTATGGCTGAAAACACTTGTGTCCATCCATATCTTCTGCACTGTATGGCCCTCATTCAACCAGATTTCATCTATATAGAAAATTGGTCTATTCTGGGATCTGTATAATGAAATATCTTTCAGATATTATCGTCTCCATCTTACGATATCATCTCTCTCAGTAAGAACACTGTTTCTGCCACGTTAAAGGTATCTGTAATATTTAGCACAGTTATATTTAGATATATAAATATACCTACTATAAATATTCTCACTTAAAATTTAGTTGCTTCATTAAGCGGTACAATGTTGAGCGATTCATATTTGGCAGTTCGTTGCTATTATTTATTTGAGCCAGCACTTTATCTAGCGTGGGCAGTTTATTTTGTCGAAACATGTTGTGAACAATTTGACGAACAACAGTTTTGACAGCCTCATCAAAACATTCCAGTACAGAATGTCTACCAGTTATCTTTTTTGGCTCTGAAGTTTTCCCTGTTTTCTTATATTCGTTGATAACCCGATATACTATCGGTCATGAAATTCCTACCATCATATCTTGTAAGACGGGGATATGTTATATATGTAACATATATAACATGCAACATATAATATGTTGCACTCTATAAAGTTACCTAGTACTTGAGAAATCTGCTTAATCATATCACCTTTTCTCATGTCGGGTGTATCCGTCACAAGTTGTTTATAAGCATTTATTGCTGTTTGCTTTTCAGCACTACTCAGATGACTTGCTTTCTGTCGTTTCCTTGGAGGAGAATACACATTTGTGCTTTTAGCAGCACTGGTGCTTGGTTGTGCATCCATATTTTAAATCAACAGCTACAAAATTATAATTTTTCAAGAACTGAAATTCTCTTATTACTTATAAAAATCGTTCAAATAAGCTTTGCCTCTAGTAGGCCATTCCTTTAAAAACGTATGATTATTAATAATTTAAATTTGCATTAGTTGTCAATTAGACAGATGCATAGTTGACAAAAATTGCTTTGTAATTTAAAATTGATTTAACATGGTTTTTACTATACAACACAAATCATTCATGCTAGAATCTTATTTTCGAAACGGACGTAAGATTGACGGACAATGACAGTATTCTCTTCAAGATTGTTTAGAAGAATTTAGAAATGAGTTCCCTAACGTCATCTTTGATTATGACAGTTTTCGACACACAGTGACACATTCCGTTATGGTTTTCAGAGAAACAGGGAGTGTTAAACAGAAAGAAGGCGCAGGTCGGGCGAAAAAGCGTACAGAAGAGCTAGTTAATAATGTAAGAGAAATTATAAATAATGCACCAAGAACTTCCGTACGAGCATTATCACAACAAGTGGGTGTGTCAATTGGCACATGTCATACAATTTTGAAAAAGGACTTACATTTATTTCCATATCACATGACCTGTTATCAAGAAATCAAGGAAATCGACTATCCCAGAAGAATAACGTTTAGTCAGTGGTTCTTAAATAATTTTGATAATGACCTTCTTGACAAAACTTTTTTTTCTGATGAGTCATGGTTTTATCTGAATGGATATGTGAACTCACAAAATATGAGGATGTGGACTAATGAGAAACCACATAATTTTTTTGTTGAAACCGCACTTCATCCGCAGAAAATTGGTGTATGGTGTGCGATTAGTCGAAGGAGAATTATTGGCCCTATTATTTTTAACGGAACCTTAACAGGAGAAAGGTATCGACAAGAAATTATTATGCCATTTATCGAACAGCTTGACGACGAAGAAATAAGACACGGTTAATTTCAACAAGACGGAGCTAGAGCACACACAGCAGGTGAAACAATTAATATTCTGCAGCAATTTTTTCAAAATCGGTTGATAAGTTTAAACAATGAACATGAATTTCCACCAAGATCTTGTGACATTACCCCATGTGATTTCTTTTTATGGCCATTCTTAAAGAATCCGAACTCAATTTATCAAGTACAGATACCTGATCTTGCAGGCCTTCAAATCAGAATTGCTGAAAGAATTAATGGAATTGACAATGCGATACTACAAAACACTTTTTCCTCCATTAGAAGAAGATGTGAGAAATGTTTCGAACAAGGTGGTGGACACTTTGAACAATTTTTATAAAATTTTGCTTGTTTGTTGGAAATAAACATATTTCATTCACTTAAAAATGTTCGTTTTATTATTTTGACATTTGTCATTTCAATCAAATATCTCATCTCATAACCAACAAAATTCCTATTAAAATTAGTAACAAGCTAAGACATAATCATAATTTCCAAGGGCTACTTTGAGGTAAAATTTATTTGAATTCTTTGTATAATCTATAGTTCGTAAAGTATAAGTTTTCAGTTCAAGGCCAAATTCAAAGCATATGATTCAAATCAGTACTGCACAGTCAAATAAAGTCAATATTCAATCGCGGAAATAACCGTTTGCCATCATAAAATATAAACGTCATGTTTTGCAATATTGTCAAAATTTTAGTATGTCACTTGCAATATAACCAAAGAAAGCATATACATAACCTACATGTCAAAATAATAATAATGAGTAAAGTAGGAACATGAATAGTTCAAAAGTATTGAGAAAATTAATACTGGTAGCCGTAACTCTGTGGTAATTCATTTTTAAAATAATAAAATAAAATAAAACAATAACTTTGTTATACCACTTTATTCACATGTAATAGTGACGGCGGTTTCGACATACAATGTCATTATCAAACTGCAAAAGTTACAGGCCTACATAGATCTTATAAATGACACAAAAATTATATGGGGGTTGTTTATGATGTTATTTAAAATTACTACTATATACTTAACTATTATATACAACATTGGAAAAGAGGTGTATATATAAGATCCAACTGGTCGTTAAGAACAATATCTATTGTGTTGTTTCCGCTTTTAAAAATTTCAAGTGACTCTTAAAGATTTAATTTACGACCTTTCTCGGCCAAATGCAATATTTTATGATGATCAAATGTATGCCTTTCTGTAATAAGATGGTTTGCGAATGTTGAATCTGTCTTCTTTAGTTTATATGACCTGATGTGTTCTTTTACCCGTATAATAAAACTTTGACCAGTCTGACCTATATATACACTTTTACATTCATTACAATATAATTTGTACACTCCTGATTTGTTATTGATATCTGTTTTAGGTTTTGCGTTAAAAATGAAATTACTTGTTTTTACATATGGTTTGTAAGCTATACTAACATTACTATTATTTTATGAAATTATATTTCCAATTTGCTCGCTTATTTTACCGAAGTAAGTTAACGATACAAATTGTTTCAAATTAGCACTATCTTTAGGATATACTAAACTAAGGGCCACTTGTAACTGTTTTTTCTTTAGTATACTGTCAATTACGCTACTTTTATAACTATTGTTTACCGCTATTTGTTTTATGTTTATTGTTTTATGTTGTATGTAGACGACATCCTAGCTTGCTTTAAGGGTACTCATAGACAACTACAAACATTTCTGAACTACATAAATTCAATCCATTCTAATATCAATTTTACAGTAGAACTAGAAGAGAATAACAGTATTAACTTCCTGGATTTAAAATTAAACAAATTAGATCAGAGCTTAAAATTTGATATATATCGTAAACCTACTTTCACTGATTGCATTATTCCCAAAGATTCACTACACCCTAAGACACACAAACATTCATTTTTTAATTCTATGATACATAGAGCATTAAATATTCCTTTGTCTAATGAATCTTTTGTTCGTGAAATCAATAGGTACTATAAAACAAATAGCGGTAAACAATAGTTATAAAAGTAGCGTAATTGACAGTATACTAAAGAAAAAACAGTTACAAGTGGTCCTTAGTTTAGTATATCCTAAAGATAGTGCTAATTTGAAACAATTTCTCTCGTTAACTTACTTCGGTAAAATAAGCGAGCAAATTGGAAATATAATTTCAAAAAATAATAGTAATGTTAGTATAGCTTACAAACCGTATATAAAAACAAGTAATTTCATTTTTAACGCAAAACCTAAAACAGATATTAATAATAAATCAGGAGTGTACAAATTATATTGTAATGATTGTAAAAGTGTATATATAGGTCAGACTGGTCGAAGTTTTATTATACGGGTAAAAGAACACATGAGGTCATATAAACTAAAGAAGACAGATTCAACATTCGCAAACCATCTTATTACAGAAAGGCATACATTTGGTCATCATAAAATATTGCATTCGGCCGAGAAAGGTCGTAAATTAAATCTTTTAGAGTCACTTGAAATTTTTAAAAGCGGAAACAACACAATAGATATTGTTCTTAACGACCAGTTGGATCTTATATATACACCTCTTTTCCAATGTTGTATATAATAGTTAAGTATATAGTAGTAATTTTAAATAACATCATAAACCACCCTCATATATTTTTGTGTCATTTATAAGATCTATATAGGCCTGTAATTTTTGCAGTTTGATAATGCCATTGTATGTCGAAACCGCGGTCACTATTACATGTGAATAAAGTGGTATAACAAAGTTATTGTTTTATTTTATTTTATTATTTTCAAAAGTATTGTTTCTTTTCTAGTATAAATATATTCATTCTATCCAAGAAGACTATGAGCAAATTATGACTTTAGTATTCGAACAAATTACCAGGCATCTAAGAAATATTCTGTAAAATAAATAGGTAGGTTAGAAATGTCAAAGTGATAATCAAACAATTTCGTACTTATTGTCACTAATTGATATTACTATTTATTATCAGTATTGTTTTGACAAGAACGGATTTTGTAATTTTTTATGACAAACTAAATATTCAAATTAGAAGAATGGTTAACCTAGAAGTCAGAATACCGGAAACAAAGTCAATAAACAACAGTATTCAAATTTACAGCAAGCCGAATATCATAAGACTATCTCCTGGACAACTTATCCTTTTTATTTAATATATTTCAAAGACGTACGTCTTAACTTAAAATGACAAACGTGTGTAGTATTACATCGCGTATTCATGTGTGTTAGGAAGAGATAAAGTACAATTTTCGGTTCCCACTTGGGCAGTACGAACTGAAAACTTATACTTTATGAACTGTATTAATCTTCACATCGAAGCTATAAAAAGAACTAATCTACACCCCAAAATAGTTAAAGTAATATAATAATGATAATAACTTAATAATATGGTAACAAAACTCTAGAAACGTAAATGTAATATAAAGATGTAAAAATATTTGACAATTGATGGCAAAAAGCGAATGTTCTACGGTGTTATTTTGCCTTGCTCTGGACAATAAGAAACAACAGTGAATGTTATTTTCTTACCAAAACATAGCCGGACATATGGTATTTTTATTGCGATGTTTTTTTTGTTGATATCAATAATAACATTTACGTCGAATATGTCGACAACTCTATGGCGCATTTTAATTAATATAATTATAGTTAAATAATTTGAACGTTAAACTTCTTTTAAAATAAAATTCTTAGGTTTATAATAACACAAAAATCGGTAAAAGCTAGCTGTATGTAGCGCGTCCATAGGATACCTGGTTTTTAATAATTTGTTGCTACGGTGCTAAATACCGCTTACATAAAAAAAGAAAAAAAAAGAAGGGGAAAAACAAAGAAGACAAAAAAGGTGGAAAAGGGGCGCCACCGAATTTGGTACCGCTAGACGTCGCAAATTCGGAATTTAAGATAACAAAATAATGGCAAGCCACGCGGCGGGTAAAGGCGCAACCAAGCCGTCCGAAACGAAATCAAAAGAAAAGAGAAGTTTCGAATTCAACTAAGATTACACTTTATTTAAATTGAAATTAGCGACAAAAATAAAATAAAACAAATATCTAATATAACTATAAATCTTATCAGACGCGATGTCTATAAAAATGCATATAAATACAAAATCATAAGCCAGATCTATTGGGCAGACCTGGTATATGTCTGGAGGTTTTTGTTATATTTTAAAAATACACTAATTTAAAAATTACAAAGCTGAATAGTGGAAATAAATTAAACAAATGTTTGCGGTTTTATAATCTTTAAAACAAAGGAATGAATGATTATAATTAATTAAAATGACAAAGAATATAGAAAATGTAAATCTTTATTTTTAAATCCTACATTAAAAAAACTAGAAAACTAACATATCCTTATACACGTTTTCGACTTAGCGCAAAATAACAGAAAAACTCAAAGAAAAAATCTTGATATATTTAATGCAAAAATGGTTTTTTGTATTCTTCAAATAAATTTAATAGTTTAAATATAGCAAACCAAATGAAAATAAATAATCAGTGATGCTTTTAAATTAATTAAATAAAATTGATATAATGCTTAGAATTAAGTAGTAACAAAAGGTAAAGAAAAATTGAATAAGTATAGAGAAAGACTAAATCTGAATATTTCAACACGTATACATTGATTCAATATTAGTTACTAGCTAAATTATTATTTTGATCTTATAAATTACGCACCTAGCGTGTAAAAAAAAGAACTTAAATTAACTGAAAGTGATATAGATAAATAAGAGAATGATACATCAATTCAAACAAAATAGAAAAGCTCTTAGCTTGATTGCCCGTCTCCGTAGTAGGTAATTAGCTTTGATTGCTCTGTCTCATTGCGCTTGGTTTTAAGTCCATGCAGAATCTCCTATGGTAGGCCGGAAAAAAAGCAACGTAGATATTTCAACGAACTGGGCTATGGCAGTCATCCATACCAAAAAACCCATCTGTTGGAAGGATGCAAAAAAAACGAATAACAATTAAATAAAATAAATGAATTTCAAGATTACGTACCAGAATAGTCCTAGTGGTTCTTTTTAACACAACGAAAAGATATCGTCAGTGAGAAATGAATTCCGCTCTCTATACCGTAAAAAAATCCTCTGTTCGGGTAATTGATACTTCCAATTAAATTCGTGATACTTAATTAAATCCATGTAGTCAGGAGGGCTACAAAAAAACGATACTCTTCATCAAGAGATTATTAAAGCCCTATAAATAAGCGACTACGATCAGTAACACTACATCTCCCCGAAAGATATCTCCACTCGATAATCGAGGTGGGAAGAAAGCCACGAAAAGAAACTAATACGCAATCATTTTTGCAAATATATAGACGTAAGCAGATGCACTTACAGGTAGGTTCACAATAAATAGAACAATGAAATAAAGAAAGACGCTAGTTTGCGACAAATAAATGAGTGTTTACGAACACGTAACATTGTATTCAATTACATATATATATATATATATATATATATATATATATATATATAATAACTTCGTGACCTTGGTATGATATGGTAAACCTAATCAGTAGGCGATTAAAGGTCTGTATATTACTTCAAAATATATGTATTTAAAAAACTCTACATGTTTCGGCTGTATACGCCTTTATCAAGAGTATACAAAATATGAATGACAGGATATAAATGTCAAGTAATTAAGAACTTAATTACTTGACATTTATATCCTGTCATTCATATTTTGTATTCTCTTGATAAAGGCGTATACAGCCGAAACATGTAGAGTTTTTTAAATACATATATTTTGAAGTAATATACAGACCTTTAATCGCCTACTGATTAGGTTTACCATATATATATATATATATATATTATAGTAGTTCACCCACTGAGAAGTAGTTACTGATTATAATTATAACATAAAATGTTTAAATTAGTATAAGTTTAAGTTTTTAAATGTGAATGATAAATCTCTATATTTGTAGGTTATCAAAAGTTACATATAGATGGGGTTGTACAACATATAACATATGTTATATGCATATACATCCACGATGTAATCGTTTTAATAATAAAGTGTACATGACCTAAACAGCTGTTCTTGTGTATAACCAGTAACTTAGTTTTTTGTGGGCAATATTCTGTTAAGTGTCAGGCTAATCTAGAACAATGAGACTCTTGATTGTCGTGCTTTATAGAAAAACACTCATAAGGCAGATTCGGTACGTCAATAGAACACATGCACACCAATAGTAAACAAAATCAAAGATAATGGTGTTTTCAAGCAAAATCTACTAAATAAAACAAGAGGATCTAAGGATTATGTAAATAGTTTAATGAGAGAATTAAATTAAAATAAACAGGTAAGTTATAGATATGTATTATAAATTTAAATTGGCATCTAGTCACGTGATAAAATTGAACACAATAAATTATAGGTTACGTGACGATATTCAATGATAACTTTCTTAATATCTTATTTTATTACATAAACTAACTTTATAGACTAACCAGAGAACTGACTTCTTCGTATTTTTATAAAAAAAATAACCTAATTTTAACTTAACTTGGTAAACATATCTTGAAAAATATCTATGATTGTGAGTTTTCTATTATGAATTGAACTAATTTAATGTTTTCAAAATTTTAGGAGATGTTAATGATACTTAGATTGGAATTTGATGGTGTTCAGGAAGGCAGGATCTATCTTGAATTCAAAACGTTCGGGATACAGGTTTTCGGTAGCGGGCTTGGGTCCCTGCTGGCTTCGAGTTTCTGTCGATGTTGTCCTCGGTGAAATGCAAAGTTCGTTTTATAAGGCACTGGATGATGTATCAATGCACAAAATACGTTAAAAAGGTGCTGGATATACTGGTAATATTTTTGTAGGTTCGTAGTATAATTTTTCAATATAATTTCATAAATTTCTTCTTATTTTAGATGGAGCACTTTATAAAACGTCGGCGTGGTTTTTGAAATTTTTACATCATGACGCTAACTCTCGTTTGTTTTCCATTTAGGCTTCTGATCCGTTTATCTAATATGTATTCATTTAATCTCGTAAATAATTCTAATGAAATTGACAATTTAATTATTTTTGCCACATAAATATCTTCCAAAAATTATATATTTTATTTTAATATATAAATACTTATCATATGAACATAAAAATCTCATTTTTGTGCTAAATTGTAATTGGGCTTTTTCCCGCTGTATTTAATTTGAATAAGTACAGTTTACTCTAATGAATGTGTATAGATTATTATTGATCAATTAAGTTGAAAGTTCTCGGAAATACATGATATATAATTAAAATGACTAAGGCAAAAGAAAAGTTAAATAAATAAGAAAAGCAAATTAATTTCCAACAATTAAAACGCGAAATCAACTTTATTGATTTGACAGATGAAGAATTCAGTTCAAAAAAAAAATTATCTTAATTTCTAATATTCACATTTTACCTAATGATCTGTATCTTATCTTAACTAGGGATTCTTGTGTGTAGACTTGACCTACCTCAATTCCCCAATAAGTTGGACGAGGCGTATTTGTCTTGACAAGCAGACTTGTCCAATTATTTACAAATCCCTATGAAATATAAATTCTGAAATCTTACATTATACCACTGTATTGAATTAACTTGTCCAAAAGTTAGTCACATTGATTTATCCTATTTTGTTTTCTTTAATTTGTTGTACATATTACTTGTTGTTATTATTGCTCTAGTAGAAACTCTTCATAATATGAATCTTTAATTCATTTCTTGTTTTTAAAATGGGCTCATATATATTTGATTTTTGTATCAATATCTTTGTCTAATTGCAATATTGTAAATTATGTAATCCTAATTATTTTTAATTGTTTTTGTATGTTTAGTCTTTTATTAATCTTATTGTTTTGTGTTTTTCGAACTGTTAACTATTGTTTATATATCTATAGTTGTTGTCTGTGTTAAAAGCTTGTTTTTATATTCTGGCATTAGGTATTCTCTTTATGGTAAAGTTGTTTTGTTTGTGTTTTTATATTTATATTTTATGTTGATAGTACATGCTTAATATTCTATATATTTTCCTTGTTATTCTTAATCTTTGTTTATAATTTATATATTAGTAAAAGTTCTAGTTTGCATAATAAATAATTCTTTCCTTTTAAATACTTATCAATCCAATTCAATTCCGACTCTTATCTTACTAAAATACCATTCCTAATAATATTTAAATTCCCTATAATAAGACACTAGTCTATATTTAAATATATTCATAATAATTATAATTCATTTATTTATTTATATACTTTATATCCCCATATCATATATTGTCTCCTTTTACCTTTATATCTACCTTTTCTTTTCAAATAACTTACCATCATACCTTCATTTATACTTGTCATACTGTATTTTTATAATATACTCCATTTAAGACTTTCATTCTAATAAGCTTTAGCATGTTTATTAGTGTTTTATTTCCCCATAAATTAGTTTTATATTTGTAACCTATAAATGTATAATAATTGTTCTTTTTAAGTTTATCTTTACCATATATATATATATATATCATATTGCTTTTGTCTCAGAATATTTTTCTTTCAGTGATTGTTTAATAGTCCTTAAGCTTACAAGCTCTAATTATGTTAAATTTTCCTTTTTATTGTAAATAAAGTTCGTCTGTTTTTGTGTGTAGATATATTTGTATATGAATTTTCTGTTAGTCTTATATTGTTTTGGTTTTTTGAAGTACAGTTATGTTTGTTTGGTATTGTGTTTAGCATATCTTTATTTATATTTAAGGTTCGTGTACCTAGTTTCGTTATTAGTAATTTATAATCATATCCCCATCTTTGCTTTGTTCGTCTAATTTTAGAACACCGAGATTCTATTCTTTATTTAAATATTAATTTTTCGTCGACGTACCTTAGGTATGTGATTGATTTTTTTATAAGTATTAAACATATTACCTCTACCTAACGTGATATGCATGTTTTTGATGATAGATGTGTGTGTAGTTACAGTTTTTGCATAAGTGGGTGAACAAGAGTTGATTTGTGTGTTTAAAATAGTATTAAAGAAATTGTTGCTATCAAAATATTCATACATAATAGAATTGTGTGTGGTTTCTTCTATGTTTATTCCGTTATAAAAGGTGTCATCATGTTTAGTTGAGCTTTGTAAAATTAAGTTAGAGTCCTGAAAGTAATGTTCTTAATTTGTGGTTTATTTGTAAAAGTGTGATGTATATTTTTGGTAGTAGATGTGTTATTATTTATTTTACTTCTCCCCATTATTAAGGTTATAAGATTGTTATTTTCTTTAGTAATGTTAATTAGAAAATTGTGATATTGTCTATCGTTTATTTGAAATTTATTATGTGTGTTAACTTTACTTTTGCATGTAAGCGATTGGTAAGGCTTTTGATTAGTTAATGGTTTGATTGTGTTTTTATTACATACATAGTTGTTACTTGTTTTTCCCAACATCTCTTTGTGTTCCGGCATAAGTTGATCTATTTTTATGTCATTAATAATCTCGAATTTTTTATTAATATTTATTGTTGATTTTACATTAAAGATATCTACTTTTGGTATTAAATTTGTTATTAATTTTACATTAAAAGTGTCTATTTTTTGTATAATTCTCTCTTCCATTTTACTTTGGCTATCTTTCAAACCTTTTATGTCTTCTTTTATTTCTTTTTTATCCTGTTTGAGTTGTTCTAATTTGCTATTAATGTTAGCTTCTATTAAACTGATATTTGTCTCTAATCTTGTGTTATTGTCGGTAATAAATTGTTTAAAATTTTCATTATTTATTTCTAATGTTTGATTTAAATTTTTATTATTTATTTCTAATTTTTGATTTAAATTAGTTTCTAACTGACTTATATTTTTATTATTAGCATCTAGTTTTTCATTATTCTCCGTCATTGTTTGTTGCATATTCATTATTCATACAGCTAAAGAATTAAGATTTATACTCGTTTCTTCTTTCGGTGTGTCGGGTTGTACAGTAATTGTGGAAGCGTCGCCCTGATCAGCCTGGTCCTCTCTATCTGCAAGGTTTTCCCTTGACTTGCTTCTTGTTCTTTTGTCCATTTTATTGTTAGGATTGTAAATATGTATATTCTAGTGCTTTTGTTATGTGTTAAATTAGTTTTATGTATATTAATTGCTTCTTGTCAAATTATCTTTGTCTTGTCCCCTTTTTATTTAATTATTCCAGTGTTTATATTTTAATATTAGTATTTTAAGTGTAAATTAATTGTAGGTAGATAAATTGTTATCCCGTAAAAATTGTCTTTGTTTTAAACTTTTTTTGACTTTGTATGTAAGTGTTAATTATAAGAACAATTATCCCCTTTTAGAAATAAACTTACAAATCCTGTTCCTGAGTATAAATAGGTGTCCTAGTACACAAGAAATACCACAGAAAAGTAAAATACAGACTCACAATTATGAACAAAGTTATGTATCTTAAATAAACAAATTTTGAAAACAGTTCTTTTTTTTTTTATAATTCTTATCCTCTCTCGTTTTATTCTATATTTGTGTTCTCTTGAGCACGTTTTCCAATGGCGTTACACGTTGTGGCGCCAAATATAGTAGTTCACCCACTGAGAAGTAGTTACTGATTATAATTATAACATAAAATGTTTAAATTAGTATAAGTTTAAGTTTTTAAATGTGAATGATAAATCTCTATATTTGTAGGTTATCAAAAGTTACATATAGATGGGGTTGTACAACATATAACATATGTTATATGCATATACATCCACGATGTAATCGTTTTAATAATAAAGTGTACATGACCTAAACAGCTGTTCTTGTGTATAACCAGTAACTTAGTTTTTTGTGGGCAATATTCTGTTAAGTGTCAGGCTAATCTAGAACAATGAGACTCTTGATTGTCGTGCTTTATAGAAAAACACTCATAAGGCAGATTCGGTACGTCAATAGAACACATGCACACCAATAGTAAACAAAATCAAAGATAATGGTGTTTTCAAGCAAAATCTACTAAATAAAACAAGAGGATCTAAGGATTATGTAAATAGTTTAATGAGAGAATTAAATTAAAATAAACAGGTAAGTTATAGATATGTATTATAAATTTAAATTGGCATCTAGTCACGTGATAAAATTGAACACAATAAATTATAGGTTACGTGACGATATTCAATGATAACTTTCTTAATATCTTATTTTATTACATAAACTAACTTTATAGACTAACCAGAGAACTGACTTCTTCGTATTTTTATAAAAAAAATAACCTAATTTTAACTTAACTTGGTAAACATATCTTGAAAAATATCTATGATTGTGAGTTTTCTATTATGAATTGAACTAATTTAATGTTTTCAAAATTTTAGGAGATGTTAATGATACTTAGATTGGAATTTGATGGTGTTCAGGAAGGCAGGATCTATCTTGAATTCAAAACGTTCGGGATACAGGTTTTCGGTAGCGGGCTTGGGTCCCTGCTGGCTTCGAGTTTCTGTCGATGTTGTCCTCGGTGAAATGCAAAGTTCGTTTTATAAGGCACTGGATGATGTATCAATGCACAAAATACGTTAAAAAGGTGCTGGATATACGGGTAATATTTTTGTAGGTTCGTAGTATAATTTTTCAATATAATTTCATAAATTTCTTCTTATTTTAGATGGAGCACTTTATAAAACGTCGGCGTGGTTTTTGAAATTTTTACATCATGACGCTAACTCTCGTTTGTTTTCCATTTAGGCTTCTGATCCGTTTATCTAATATGTATTCATTTAATCTCGTAAATAATTCTAATGAAATTGACAATTTAATTATTTTTGCCACATAAATATCTTCCAAAAATTATATATTTTATTTTAATATATAAATACTTATCATATGAACATAAAAATCTCATTTTTGTGCTAAATTGTAATTGGGCTTTTTCCCGCTGTATTTAATTTGAATAAGTACAGTTTACTCTAATGAATGTGTATAGATTATTATTGATCAATTAAGTTGAAAGTTCTCGGAAATACATGATATATAATTAAAATGACTAAGGCAAAAGAAAAGTTAAATAAATAAGAAAAGCAAATTAATTTCCAACAATTAAAACGCGAAATCAACTTTATTGATTTGACAGATGAAGAATTCAGTTCAAAAAAAAAATTATCTTAATTTCTAATATTCACATTTTACCTAATGATCTGTATCTTATCTTAACTAGGGATTCTTGTGTGTAGACTTGACCTACCTCAATATATATATATATATATATATATATATATATATATATATTATAACAAACTTTGAGTCAAACGTTTACTAAAAAGTGTTTTCAAAGACAAAATATTAAACTTTAAAGCAGAAAATGAATTTAAAATTCTAATTTTTACCCCCGCATTCTGACACACTTCTGCGCAGGTGCAATGAATATAAACGTTTGTTAATAATCATAACATGTACAACCTAATAGTGTTTTGCTCTTAAAGAAAGTTTGAAAATTTAATATAATTTGAAAAAAAAATAACGAACATGAGTTCTCTATTATCTCCAGGGTCGTGAAGATTCTGTCTGACAAAGAAATTAAAAGGTATGTTAGCTCAGTATTAATATGATAAACTAATTGAATTCAAACGACTTGTCTTGGTTCTTAAATTCCGTTTATTAAAAGGAAACTCTTATCTTTATAAGTGAATATTTAATTTGGTACAATATATTAGGTAAATATTTAACAAAACATTCGGAATCAACAATAGATTATCAATTTATTTTATTGGAA
The DNA here is from genome assembly GCA_935421215.2 of Melolontha melolontha. Lineage (NCBI taxonomy): Eukaryota > Metazoa > Arthropoda > Insecta > Coleoptera > Scarabaeidae > Melolontha > Melolontha melolontha. Next base: position 94,153,038 of record OW285238.1, on the reverse strand, counting down.
ATTAAAATTATAAAATTTATTGGTTATGTGGAATTTCTTATAGGTTAAAAATTGAATCTACGGAAAGGAGACAAATACTAGGCTACGTAAGCAAATAGATTCTGATAAATTAATTGCTGAATAAATGAATTTGTATATAACCTCCCTACTTACAATGTTTTAAACAAAATTGTCATTAAAGGGATCTTTATCTACCGTCGGTAAGTAAATGTATCTGTTTACTTAAAAAAAAAATACAAATAATAAAAAACTTAGCTCAATATTCTATCACAATTATCCGTCTAGTCTCTGGGATTAAGTCTTTCTTCCCTGACGTACGGCTGGTATATTTTAACCTCAGGAACAACGGTCACAATCCTGGCAGATCTCGTAGGTTAGGATCCCCCGATTATTCAAAGGTAAACAAACTTTTCTAAATTCTGCTTTTCTAGTTTACGGTCACAATCCTGGTAATATAAGGCCTTGAAATGTTTCCCAATATTTTTCTAAAGCTGGTACACGTCTTTGGTGGCTCATTAATTGATAGCGGAGTATAAAATGAAAACAGTTCAAATCTTGGTATGTAATATAAATTATACTTGTTTTTATATTTCTAAAAAGAAATTCGTTTAATCCAAAACACATTCCATTAATTCAAGTACAAAAATTCTTCTCCCCAATTGTTTCAATAACGCACTATGGCAACCAAACAGCTTTTTCTGTTCTTGAAGCTCATTGGTCACGTTTAGTTATACATAATTTTCCAAGATATTTGACATATACTATAATTTTGATTCTTAATTAATATTATGAACTTATTGGTTTACAATTAAATTTTCCTTCACACATAACCTTTGAAGTACACAAAATTAACTAGATTTACATAGTTCTATAATTTTAGTAAATGTAAGAAAGTCATATACTTTTGAAATTTAATTATAGATTTGACACTCTAAATTAAAAAAAAACAATACAAATATAATAGACTTCCAACCTTCTAAGAAATCCCAATAACAGAAATGTAACGAATTAAAGCTAGTGTCTTCAATAAATATTCAATTAATATTTTTATTATAATATATATATATATATATATATATATATATATATATATATATATATATATATATATATTGTAATGGGGCAAACAACACCCATATTCGAGCAACTATAATAGGAAAAACAGCATTAACAATAATAAAACTCATAGAAGAAGGGTTAAATAGGCGGATTTTATATGTAAAATTAGTATCGAAGTATCGAAGTAAATTAATATGACGATAACTTTGTATACTTTAATTATCCTATTTTTATTTCTAGACTTACTTTTATATTTTTATTTTCAATTTCATAATTCAAATATTTAGCGCGAAATAACAGATATCTAATTTATCTACATTAATATTTTGTATCGATACTAGTTAAACACGCCCACTTATTTAAAATGCAATTAACCCGCGAAAATGATATTTTCTATACGCAGATACAACATAACCTAGCATTAGAAAACATGTATAGACAATTTGAAAAATATTCTATAAATATTATTATTAAGACAAAATTATCACATTGTTTATATTTTTCTTGTATGTGGATTTAGTAAAAGTAAAACTTCGAGGCTATATCATATTACTAACTAGGCTTTGAAAAATAATAACCGCTATCGGCGTCTTTTCCTTAAAAATCTTATAACGTATGGCCGTAATTTTTATGGCCGTAATTTTGTACAACTCCGAAGAAAATTAATTTAATAATTAAAATACCAGTGATATCATAATAAATTTATGCTGAAACAAGATATTAATAACTGGTCTAATATTTGAAAACAAACCTGAAGCTAACGCTTGGTAATTTACAAAATTCAAGACGAGCATCTTAAAAATTGGAGTTCCGACGAGGAGGCAGAAACGAAGCCGTATACGCCACATACACCGACATCATATATTTGGAGGACCCGCACATTATATTTCCCGTTCATCTCGCTCTTTTTCCGGACAACTGCAGAGATCATAGGATAAAAGGTTCACTTCTATCAATTTTCTAGAACAAAGTCGAAATAGTTAATATTATTTGATAAAAACTAATCAATTAATAAAACAAAAATCAGAATTTTACTTTTATTCATATCCAAAACCTTCATATTATAGTTATCCCATATGAATAGTTAAAAACATAGTAGTACTTAACTGATTTGATGTGTAAACTGTATAAATTAAATATAAGATCATATTTCTTTACAACACATAACCTTTTAAGTATAAACACACGTGAATTTTAAGTAGTTAATTTTATTTGTCGCTAGACACATTTATTTGTTCGTATTGCAGATTCCTATTTATTTCAATAAATTATTTTATTTTTATTACTAAATTCACTCTTTTATTTGTTAGTGTTAAGTTGTAGGAGTTATTTAATATTAGATTTATCTATTTAAACACCATACAAGGGAGTAAACAGTCACATTCTATCGAAGAAGATCCTGAGAAGTCAAATTCTTATTACTACATGCTCACGACTACTAGTTGGTACATAAAGAACATAGATAGCGTTGATCTAAATATATTTTCTTATAAAAGGCGCCCAATTATAAATTCTAATTTATTAACTTTCTGATACTTTAATTCACCATTTATTATTCATATTTAGATCGTCACAAAAGCTTTTCTTCATTTGACGCCCGAACGTGGTGGCCTTGTTTATTTCCTATAAACATTAATATAACTCTATTGCAACTTTAACAATAACAAATAATTTTCCTTAAAAATAAGATATTTGCAATATAACATTGTACGTGTGAAATATATAGTTTTTGTTGTGTGTAAATTGTATATCTGTCTTTCCCATTGTGTAGCTAATTAAACACTACATTTCACGAGGTATTTTCGACTTTGGAGGGACTGCCAGGAATCAAGGTTAGTGAAAGGGAGTATTAACTTGTGCGTACATGTTGTCATATTTATTCTGCAAAACTTATATTACTAAGTGTGTCAAATAATTGTTCAGAGAAATAATACATTGAAATCCATATTTTTCAACAATCGATTACTAATATTCTTATCTATTAATATATAAACATATTTACACGTTTAATCAATTAATTTATTATTAAAATGGACACCAGACACAGATCTAAAGTAACCAAAGATAATGTAGAAGAGGACAGAACAGAGCAAGGAGACGTTCCTGTAGCTCAATCATCAGGCTCTGAAGAGGTAAGTTCTCCAGATAATAGCGTGATGATGAAAATGCTGAATGCAATAATGACCCAAATGACTAATATGAAACAAGACTTTATGATATGAATAACAAACTAGAAACTAATAATACAGAGTTGACTAACAAACTAGACACCACCAATAATAAAATAGAAACTAATAATAATGATTTAAAACAAGATTTAAAAAATAATAATAATGACTTGACTAACAAACTAGATACAAATAATGCAGATATAAATAACAAATTAGATATGACCACCAAAAACTTAAAACAAGATAATATTGATCTAAAACAGGAATTAACTAACATAAGTAATAATTTATCAACAAAATTAGAAGTAAATATGCAAAATATAAATGTAAAATTCGAACTTAACAATGCTAACATCGATAAATTCGAAAAATTGCAGAAATTTCTATCGCTCAGAAAGCCATGGAAGAAAACGAACATAAATATTAATTAAATTAGACGAAACAGTTAATCTTCAAAATTTGCAGTGGGCAAAACAATTAGATGCCACAACCAATGAAATCTATAATATCACTGAACAGAAAATAAATACCACAACTAAAGAAATACAACAAAATGTAAATAAAATGATATCTGAAAATAATACTTTATTAAACACTAAACTAACAAATTATAATAAAATTAATGAAGATAATACGGAACAACTAAAACTAACACTAAACCAGAACATCAGCACCCAAATAAATGAATATAGAGATAATCACAATCATGAAATTAACACAGTTAAACAAAACCTAGACACTATAATGACAACTCATCATGAAAATTATACAAACACTCAAACAAACATACAACAATTAGAAAACAAAATTAAAAATTACTCTATACCCATTAACTATATTAGTGCTATAAATCATCCAATAAAAATAGAAAATTTACATCATTTTGACGGGGATATCACGCGAGTACATCCCATGACATACCTTAATTGCATATTGAGATATTTAGAAGACGTTACCGAGGAGAAACAGAAAATAGAAGTTATTCGTGCAACCTTCGTAATAGTGCTCAAGAATGATTCCAGAGAATCGAGGATCATTGTCTTACTCTTGATCAATTCGTTATCTTATTTACACGTAATTATTGGGATGAAACTCAACAGAATAGGGCTAAAATACGTTTACTCACCGGTAAGTACAGGTTAGGTCAGGTAACACGGGAAACATACGCTTCACGTATTTTTAATCAGTGCAAACATATTAGCGATATGGAGGAATCCATGATCGCTAGACAACTTTTAAATCATTTCATTTATACAGATACGCAGGCCATAATATGTCAAAAGGTGACAGACATGGATTCTCTTATAGATATTCTACGACGTTTAGATGATTTTTTCAGAGAATAATCAACAGCAACAACAACTTAACTACCGCAATTCTAATAATCGTAATTACCCGACGCATAATGTAAATATTTCTAATAACGGACCAACTAATTCACCACCACCTAGACAAAACAATTATTACAATAATAATAAGTATCAAAATTCATCAAGACCATTTAATAATAACTATAATAACAACAATAATAATTATAATAAATAATGAACGTAATAATCAGAGTAACACACAGAACAGACCTAATTTTAATTTTCAACCGTCTAGAAACATAAATAATAGCTATAATAATAATAACAACCGGAACAATGATTACAATCGATATAATAATAACACATATGCGCAACCCACTCATCAACCAAGATGGGGATTAAATAACATCCGTAACCGTAGTCGAGGTCGTATTAACCACATTTACCGAAGATACAGAACTGCTTCACCTATTCGCACTAACATGGAAGATGTCCAAAAAAAAAACGCCGATGGAACAAGTAGATATTTATGCCGATCCGAAACCAGGCCCGTCATCGCAACAGAATTAATACATAATAACGACTGTAACATACCTTTTAAGATTCAGAATATTACATTTTATCAACCACCAGAAGAATTTATTTCAATAGAAGATGCAGGTGACCAATTAACCAAAATATATTCATTACCTATAATAAAATTAAGATTTGACAATATTAATTTGAATTGCTTAATCGACACAGGGGCTGAAATTACATTAATAAAAGCAGATAAACCTAAGCTAATACGGGGATACGAACAAAATATAATTAAAACTAAAGGGACAGATATTGTGGCAGCAAATGGTAAAAGAATGGGGACAGTTACAAAGCAGTTATGTACTGAAATATTTATTGAGAAATCTAAATACATAATACATTGTTATATTATTGAAAAATTGCAATACGATTGTATAATTGGAATAGATAATATAAAAGGACTTAAGATGATCCTAGATTTTGAACAAGGTATAATTAATATTGAAGATAATAAAGTTACTATTGAGAAACAGCTGTCTGATGAGGAAATTAAAAGATATAATTTATATAAAAAAGAGGTGTTAATGAAAGAAATCAATAATATATTATTAGAGAACGTACTGTACTATAGTGGAGATAAGGATTGGAATAATGGAACAGATGCACATATAAATGAATTAATCAATAATATTGGAGTGGAGAAAATGGATGTATTGCAAGGAACGATGTATAGTTACGAGGGAGGAGATGAAGTTGAGATTAAAATAGAGAACCAGACAACAAAGATAATAAATAATTTAGAAGATATAAAAGAATTAATAAATAAGTTAGAAATACCTTATTCAACAGTCATACCTGATTTAATAACAATGCTAAATACTTACGCCAGATCGAATTTACTATCAACAACATACCCAGTACAGTTCATTATCAATGTCCTATTACTATTTTTACTGGACAACCACCACAACGTCCTTGGACAGATCCAGAAGCAATTAATATCAAAGAACGTTTATTAGAAGTCAGAGAGAAACTAATTTCAAAGAAAATAAAATGGGAAAACAAGAGAAACACAATTAATAAGAAATGCAAAACTTATTATCTAGAAGACAGAGTAATAGTTAAAAACTTGAAGGTAACCAATCTTAAACATAAAATCATGGGTAAATTATTAAAACCATATCAAGGTCCTTACATTATAAAGCGAATATTAGGTAATAATACATATGAACTTATAGAAGAAGAAACTGGTTATATTAAAGGAAGATATCATATTACCATGTTGCAAGATTACTTAGAAAAATAATAGATTAATAATAATAATAGATAATAGATAATGCTTAAAAATATATACAGTCGCTACAATATTGATGATATTCTAATAGGTATGTTATAGCTCGAATAAATTTTTAATATAAAAGGATAAACTCATTAATAAATACTAAACAAATTTAAAATCATTAACAAATAAGAATGTAAAACTATATAAAAAGAAAACCTAATAAATTATACTAAACTATATAAATTATATAACTATTAAAAAAAGAGGTAAAACTAATTTTCTATGCAAAGCTATTTAATATAGAAGTTATTTACAAATAAATAAGTATTTAATTAAATAAAAAAAAAAAACTTAAACAATGATATGAAAACTGAAACAAAGATTTAAAAAGATAAGATACTAATTAAGTTATATAATGACAATGTATAATCTATATGTTTGAAATTTATTATTTAAAAAAAAAAGAATCGAGAAATAAGTTTGATAATTTTTTGTTCTTAAGTAAATTTTGTTATTTTTAAAATTATTCGACACGTGATATAAGGAGGTACTACAAGTTTATATTCTTTATTTCATTCTTCTTGACAGGGCAAAGAGATATCTTCATATATTTTCGATATTCTTTTCACGGGGATAATGTAATGGGGCAAACAACACCCATATTCCAGCAACTATAATAGGAAAAATAGCATTAACAATAATAAAACTCATAGAAGAAGGGATAAATAGGCGGATTTTATATGTAAAATTAGTATCGAAATGTATATAAATTAATATGACGATAACTTTGTATACTTTAATTATCCTATTTTTATTTCTAAACTTACTTTTATATTTTTATTTTCAATTTCATAATTCAAATATTTAGCGCGAAATAACAGATATCTAATTTATCTACATTAATATTTTGTATCGATACTAGTTAAACACGCCCACTTATTTAAAATGCAATTAACCCGCGAAAATGATATTTTCAATACGCAGATACAACATAACCTAGCATTAGAAAACATGTATAGACAATTTGAAAAATATTCTATAAATATTATTATTAAGACAAAATTATCACATTGTTTATATTTTTCTTGTATGTGGATTTAGTAAAAGTAAAACTTCGAGGCTATATCATATTATTAACTAGGCTTTGAAAAATAATAACCGCTATCGGCGTCTTTTCCTTAAAAATCTTATAACGTATGGCCGTAATTTTGTACAACTCCGAAGAAAATTAATTTAATAATTAAAATACCAGTGATATCATAATAAATTTATGCTGAAACAAGATATTAATAACTGGTCTAATATTTGAAAACAAACCTGAAGCTAACGCTTGGTAATTTACAAAATTCAAGACGAGCATCTTAAAAATTGGAGTTCCGACGAGGAGGCAGAAACGAAGCCGTATACGCCACATACACCGACATCATATATTTGGAGGACCCGCACATTATATTTCCCGTTCATCTCGCTCTTTTTCCGGACAACTGCAGAGATCATAGGATAAAAGGTTCACTTCTATCAATTTTCTAGAACAAAGTCGAAATAGTTAATATTATTTGATAAAAACTAATCAATTAATAAAACAAAAATCAGAATTTTACTTTTATTCATATCCAAAACCTTCATATTATAGTTATCCCATATGAATAGTTAAAAACATAGTAGTACTTAACTGATTTGATGTGTAAACTGTATAAATTAAATATAAGATCATATTTCTTTACAACACATAACCTTTTAAGTATAAAACACACGTGCATTTTAAGTAGTTAATTTTATTTGTCGCTAGACACATTTATTTGTTCGTATTGCAGATTCCTATTTATTTCAATAAATTATTTTATTTTTATTACTAAATTCACTCTTTTATTTGTTAGTGTTAAGTTGTAGGAGTTATTTCATATTAGATTTATCTATTTAAACACCATACAAGGGAGTAAACAGTCACATTCTATCGACGAAGATCCTGAGAAGTCAAATTCTTATTACTACATGCTCACGACTACTAGTTGGCACATAAAGAACATAGATAGCGTTGATATAAATATATTTTCTTATAAAAGGCGCCCAATTATAAATTCTAATTTATTAACTTTCTGATACTTTAATTCACCATTTATTATTAATATTTAGATCGTCACAAAAACTTCTCTTCAATATATATATATATATATATATAATATATATATATATATATATATATATATATATATATAGATATATGGTAGATTGAATTAGTTGGCGATTTAGGGTCTGGTTTTACTTAAAAATGCATATATTTAAAATAATCTTACATGTTTCGGCAAATGATGCCTTTCTCAAAGAATTTAAAATATTTTAAATTCTTTGAGAAAGGCATCATTTGCCGAATTTTTTATCACTCAAACCACAGCTAAACTTGATAAATGCTATGAGGACTCTGCAACATTAGAATCAATGATAAAGAAGTGGTTTACTGAATTTTGTTGTGACACAAACGTGAGTGACGCCGAACGTTCTGTACGCCAAATTGAGGTCACTACAGCCGAAACAATTGAAAAAATCCACGATATGGTGTTGAACCATCGGAGATTGAAAGTGAGCGAGATTGTAGAAGCCATATGAATATCATATGGCTGAGTGGTTTCGATACTGAATTATCATGCCACGTTTGTTCACAATTGATTACAAACGCGATTGTGCGATAAATTCGATTGTGTGTTTGGCGTTGTTTAACCACAATACCGACGAGTTTTTGCAAACCTGAAGAAATGGCTCGACGGAAAGAGATTTGCTCTAATAATGAAATTAAACGAATACTTTAAGATAAAATTTATTATTTGGAAGGGATCAAAAATTGGAGGAACGTTGGACGAAGTGTATTGAGATCAAGAAAGACTTGTTATACTTCAGATTCCACCCTCGTACAATTTAGTTCAGCTATATATTATTTAATAATTATCGTATTACTTCAGTTGCTTAAAAATTAGTTTACCTTATTCTGCATTTAATTCGTTCGATATTTTTGGATAATACTGTATATTATACTGCATTTTTGCTATAATTAATTACTACTCTTCGACTGTACCATACCTAAAACTAATTATATATATTGTACTGCTTTGATTCATTACTATCTAATTTGTTTATATACGTACTACTGTCAATTATTTGTTACCATTGTAATTTATGTTTCTCTTTTAAATATCATAAGGCAGTTGGTTTTATTTTCATTGACATTGCTTTTATAGGAACTTAGTATTTTATCGGAATTTTCGAAGATATAATTTCATTAAAAATTATTAAGCATTTAATTTTGTTAAAATACAATATGTAGGCCTACAGAGTCATCTATTATTTATTTATTGGTGAACTGTACCAATGTTCGATAGACATACCTTTAGCGACCTTTTATTAGTATTTATTGGTGGCTTTGTACGTGATAATTAATGCTTAGCGACTTCATAAGGGCAAGTTGACAATTAACCTTCCTTTATGATCGATTTCTTATCGGAAATTAATTAAATGTGGGATAATTGGATTATTTTTCGAATAGGGGAGGTGGGGGCACGTTCATTCATGGGGCAAATTCATCAATTACTGATTTCATATTGGATTTTGAAAATTGCCGCGCAATTTCTTCTTAGTTCTTCTCTTTACCACCTACACAAGGTATTCTGAATGACCAACGTGGTTAAAAAGCGTGCTAAAGTGTTAACAATTGTGAAAGAAAGAAAACCGACTTAAAAGGTAAGTTTTCTATATTTAATAAATCAGTGCGTAATTGTAAATAATTTTTAAACAATCAGCCTAAACATATGTGGAATAGATAACTTAATAATTGAGAAACAATATCAAAACGTCACTTAACCTCAAATATTGTCGGTGTTTCTCTCACAAATATTAAAATGTTAAAGTGTAGAACGGGGTACGTTCATCCAACCATAATGGGGCACATTTATCCAATGGATGAAAGTGCCCCTTACTCAGGGGCACATTAATCTACTAGATATGAGCTTGTTGCATTGTTCTGTATGGGATAGTTTTTTAGTAGATAATTTTTTAACATGTAGGATCTTCCATTTTCAGATGGTCCGAAATTATATTTCAAAAACTGATTGCAATAATATCAGTGAAGTAGCTGTAAGAAGGGCAGTAAAGGATGTTTTTAGTAAAAGGTTATCACAACGTCAGGCAGCAACAGCTCATGGAGTGAAAAGGCCTACACTTCAATCTAGATTAAGAAAGATTCTTGAAAATACCACTTCCGAGCAATATTTGCAACAGTATGTATCAGATGATGGGTATAACAGTGAAGAAGAATCAAATATATCCAAATATGCCACTAGAAATGTATTTTCGAGCGATCAAGAGAGTGAAATTGTCAGATATTTAAAAAATCTGCTAACATCAATTATGGACTGACTTATAAACAAATTAGAAAATTTGTTTATGAATTTGCAAAACAGGCGGAATGCAAATATCCAAGTTCATGGGACGTGAATGGTATGACTGGTATGGATTATTTGCAGGGATTCATGAAAAGACACAACGATTTAAGCTTGAGAAAACCCGAGAATACCAGCCTTGCAAGAGGAATTGGATTCAACCAAGCAAATGTAAAAGAATTTTTCGACAACTACCTGAAGTTACACAAGAAGTTTTCATTCACACCAGAAAGAATCTACAACTTAAATGAGACTGGGGTTCAAACAGTTTTGAAACCACCAAAAATAGTGTCTCCAAAGGGAAAAAAAAACAAGTTGGTCTTATTGCGTCCGCCGAGAAAGGAGAGACAGTGACTTTAGTCGGTATAGTAAACGCTGTTGGACAGTCACTACCCCCAGCATATATTTTTCCTAGGGTTAGAAACATCGAAGAGTATGTAGATGAAGGTCCAAATGGTTCTGTTGCATTTGGAAACAAATCGGGATGGATAACAAGTGATATTTTCCACAAAGTTCTTCAACATTTTGTCAGATATACTTCTTGCAATCCTGATAACAGATTTCTGATGTTACTGGACAATCATGAAAGCCACGCGTCGCTGTCGTCAATTTTATATGCCAGGGAGCATGGCATTGAATTATTATCCTTTCCGCCACATACTTCCCATCGGCTCCAGCCGCTTGATATAGGTGTTTATGGATCATTCAAATCTAAGTGTTCTCAATCTTTTAATGACTGGCTTGTTTCACATCCTGGTAGGACTATAACTATCAGGCATATTCCCAAATTGACTGCTGCTCCATTTATTGACGAAAAATATCACCAGTTCCTTTAAAAAAGCAGGTTTATGGCCTGTAAACTCCCAGGTGTTCTCAGAAAGTGATTTTGATGCCACCTATGTTTACCATAAAGACAATCCTGAGTTAATTAATACCACCCCACCAATAAACCTTGGCGCGGAAATTACAGAAAAGGAACAACCGAAACAACCTGAGAAAATCGTTTCAATGTCGCTCGTTTTACGAGCAGCTTTACAAAAAAACATCGTGACCCAAGAAATTATTGTTCCCGCTCTCGATGTATCCCCTCTGCCATCGATGATAATTCCAGATGTTCCTTCAACATCAGCAGCAGCTTTACAGGAAATTGACATTGTGACCCAGAAAAATACTTCGGATAAACTCAAAGTAATTAAGAAATGTACCACTATAACACCAGAATCAGTGCGGCCATTTCCGAAAGTGGAAAAACTAACTAAAAAGAAACGCAAGATGAAAGGTAATGAGGGCAAATCCAGAATATACACGGAAACGCCTGAAAAGAAACGAATTGAGGAGCTAGAACAAGAAAAAAGGCTGAAGAAGGAAAGGAAAGCAGCAGGCGAAGAAAAGAAAATGTTAAAGAAATACGGTCCTATGGATCAATCACAAAATGTAACAAAAAAGAAACAAGTAAAAGTAAAAAGAAGAATATTCCAAGATGAAAGTGAATCAGAAATGTCCGACGATTCATTCAAACAAAGCGATATAGAAAGTGAAATGTCAATGTCATCTCTAGATGAAGAGGATAATTTGTCAATCGACGACTACGTTTTGGTCAAATTTTCTACCAAAACCACCCACGTCCACTATATTGGAAAAATTATTGAGAACATCGATAAATCCGACCAATTTCGCATAAAATTTCTAAGACGTAGAGGAAAAAGCAAAAATTTTTATTATCCTGCAATTGAAGACATAGCAATCTGCAATAAAGCTGATATTCTATCAAAGCTAAAATGTTCCACAGTGGCGCCTAGGGACTCTTACATTACATTTTATTATAGATTTGATTCTTTAAGTTTGAAATAATATAGAATTAGGTTCCTATTTTGAATTAATTTTAGACTTTTGTTACAATCAATAAAATTTTGTCTTTTCATGGAGGTGATATTTTATTGAAATGCATATAGTATCACTCCTTGCATATTTGATTTCAACGGATTAATCTGCCCCATGATTGGGGTACGTTCATCCGTTTGTCACTTTTCACATTTGTGAATTTTGCTAAAATATCAATAGTATGACAAGTCTGTAATACCATAGAATATGTTCGTTAGGATGTGCTTTAACAGGCACAAAGGTAAAACAAATTATATATCTCATTTGAGTTAAGTGGTAGCCTATAAACTTTTATGTGGATGAACCTGCCCCCACTTCCCCTATATATATATATTTTTAATGACGTAGATCAAGCTTCATATAAAACTGGACATAGTGGGCTTCGATCTCATTTTATTGTACTCTTGTTATAAAGCCTAAGTGGTTGTTCCATGGTTATGGTAAAGAATCATCTTAAAAGTTAGAATTTGCTAAAACAGAGATTCTGTTCGCGATAGCGGGTTTGCAATTCTAGCTTAGGTATAGAAAGTAATGAGATATAGTAATATAGTTATACTAATCAATGTAGATGTAAATCTTTATCATGCGAACATCGGCCATGTTGTGACTACGAACACCTTCTGAACAAGGTGAATATCTGGCAGATTTGATTGTTATTTCGATGAGATTTGGCTCCATTAATTAGTTCGAGTATTTCATTACACTTATATTTTTTTCTCTTCCTACCCACAAAAATTAAGTCAAACAACATATGCTGGACATGAGGTAGCTTTTCGTTTTGTTCCTTCTTCCTGCAGACGCCATAAGAAAGGTAGTAGTCCTTATTGTATCAATTAATGAGTTTTTTTTTCTGTTATATATTAAAATATTTAGTGTCACTCAATTTAGCTGAGATAAATTTGCCATTTTGTTTTTTTTTCTCGTAGTGGAAAAATTGTAACTGATTTAATAGTAAATGATTTAATTTTGATATTATGAATTCTGTAAGTATCATCAGTAACATTACTGAACAATTAATTTTTTTTATGTAAGTAACATATCTCTGCATATACAGTGTGGACAAATCTTAATAGATAAATTTTGGTATAAACCTTTATCCAGTGAAATTTTCGCCATTAATTAAGTACTTGTGTGTGTTATATAGGGTATTATTGCATATCTGGTTATTTGTTAATTTGTCTAAACCACATGCTTTTATGTGCACATCATTTAATTTCACCTTTATGTCAATTTTATTGTCTGCATTTTCAACTATTTCATTAATATATTATACTGCATGATTTTTTTAATCATAACCAGAATTTATGTTGTTACTTATTATCTATCACTATTGTAATGTCAGGATCGCTTTGATTATATTTAATTATAGTTAGTTTTTATTCATTCAACTTTAATTTTTTTTATACCTGAGTGAATTGGCGAGAAATATATTTGATTGCGACATTCTGGATTGCAATAAATCCTCATTGTTATTGGTTTGATTTGAGTTATTTTATTTGATTTAACATCGATACTTGTACGTTACCTGAATTTATTCAATTTACTACGACAGAGTCTGTGTTCTTAGTTGCGGCTAAAGGGATAACATGGTGGCGCCCTTTTAGATATAAGAGGCGAGTGGAGGGGGCTCCACTCGCGTCTAAAGTGAGCTGGTTTTTAGCCGAAAGTTCTCTGGGGTAATCATGTATTGAGGTAAATTGGGTAAGTTCATAATGTAGTACATTAGTAGGCTCAAGACTAGTGCTCGTGGGGGCACATAAGTAGAGGATCTCAGCCGATTCTGGAATCTCCTCGGAGTGACCTTGACCTTGGCGTATGTTCGGTCAAGGTCACTCCGAGGAGGTTCCAGAATCGGCTGAGGCGGAGGGAGTTTGCCACAACAAGGCCACTGAGGAGGTTCTCGAATCAAGAGGTATGAGACGAAGGGAGGGAGGTTGAAACACCACGGTCACTGAGGAGGTTCTAGAATCAAGATAGGAGGTTCTAGAATCAAGATGACCTTGACTTTGAGACGACCTCGAGAAAACCTTGACCTCAAGCTTATGACAACCTTGACCTTGAGACGACGTAAAGCTAGGTGAGGTTATATAACCGAGGAGGTTCTATAAAAATAAATGAGGTTGCAACGACTAGCACATTGGGTTGGTTTTTGCACATAATTGTAGGTAGGGGTTATTGGTATTGCATATAAAGGGAGATTATTCGAAACAATTGTTAGTCTCATTGATCTTGAATGTTAATACCTTAACCACTCAGCCGATTCTAACACCTCCTCATTGACCTTGATCGCCTATAAATATTGTTGAAAATAATATAGAAGCTTAGTATACTGAAACCAGCGATTAAAACAAAATGTCTCAACACCTAGATTTGATATTAGAAGCAGTCAAGTTTGTTTATGAAAATTATGGTCATCTATCTGGTATTAAAACAAATCTAATAGAGTATATTCCATTAGATTTATTTAAAACGAAAGTAGCCCCAGAATGGATAGAGGAGTTCTGGCATTTAATTTCACCTGACAAACAAATTGAACTAGAAGAATATCGACCGTGTTTTAGACACTATAATACCGGTGAGGAACAAATTGACGGTACAGCCCCTTCAAAGAGAAATTGCTCAGTTTGTAATAAGAGTATTACCCAACAATTTAGAAAATTTAAAATACCGAAAAAGAAAAAACTAAAACATTAAATATGATTTAAATAATATATTTTATATACTAAAGATTATCTTCATTTATCAATAAAAATGTTCCGAGGAGGTTCTATAAAAATGTTCCGAGGAGGTTCTATAAAAATAAATGAGGTTGCAACGACTAGCACATCGGGTTGGTTTTTGCACATAATTGTAGGTAGGGGTTATTGGTATTGTATATAAAGGGAGATTATTCGAAACAATTGTTAGTATTAACAAGTATGTCTAAACGTAAGGTTGCTGTGATGGAAAAACCATCCTGTTCCCAACATATTGTGGAAAGAAGTGATTTGGAGGAAGGGGAGAATGCTGAGGAAGCGTTTTGGAGAGATATTGAGTTGGATCCCAGATTTGAAGAATTATTAAATGGGATGAGTGATCCCAAAACATATATTGTGAATGGTGATTTTGGACGAAAGGTATCAACCGCTGAAAAGTTCATGGAAAGTTATATGAGGGAACCAATTTGGGAAGTGCCATTAGTAGGAGAGAGGTTTTTCTTTTTAAATAAAAATCATTCCAAATGGATAAGCATTGGTTTCTCCCCATTGCAGAATATGGAGTGCATGTTAAAGCTTGTTGGTGTAAAGAAGCAATGTGTGTGTTTGAACGTAATGGAATGGGGTTGGTTAATTGAAGAGATTGTACGGTTGAGGGAACGATTCGAGTGTAAGAATGCAGTGTTTCCTACAATTTGCGGGATGCATATGCGAATATCGCGAGAGGTAATCGACAGCAGTTGTGAAGATAGAAAAAGGTGGGGAATATGTGTATTTGGCATATGAAGGGTTGTTGGAAATGTTGCGATTGAAGGGAATATTAAAGTGTCGTCTGGCAGTTTTAGAAGGCATGCAATATAATGTATGGTATAATAATGTGGTGCGAAGTTTAGCTGAAAGTGATGAAGAAATAGAATTGACAATAACGAAAATGTATCATGGAGTTGTGTCAGAATTTGTATGCATACTAAGGGAGTTAGTCACATATTGGCCAAAGAAATTATCAAATGATGTGAATTATTTAAGAATGAATAATGGAAAAAGTTGTACAGTTTGATAATAAAAAAATTAAATTATTGTTATTTTTTATTATTAGATATAGGAGTTAGCTATATAATACTGTCTATAGATTTAATAAGCAAGCTAAATTGAGTATATATTTATAAACCGCATTGGCGTTGTGTTGTTTGTCATTTCACAAGTTGTTGATTCATGAGAAAGATCAATAAGATTGCACTAAAAGGTTGTGATGGTATTGAAAAGTGGTAGTTCAAATCGGACAGTAAGAAGGAAAGGTAGTGGGCTACTGAATACCGTGATTAATAAATTACCAGTAGAGTTGCATATACCGGGTTATAGTTTTTGTGGTCCAGGGACGAAATTAGAAGAACGATTACAGAGGGGTGATAAGGGTGTCAATATTTTGGATGAGGCTTGTAAAGAGCATGATATATCTTATGCTCAGTCAAAGGATTTATTAAAGAGGCACGAAGCGGATGAGAAATTGTATAAAAAGGCCGTAGAACGAGTGAAAAGTAAAGACGCAAGTGTAGGAGAAAGATTAGCTGCTACTGTGGTTACCATTGCTATGAAAGCTAAAACGAAATTGGGTATGGGTTCGAGGATACGACGTAAAGATATAAGGAAAGGTAGGGGTAGAAAGTATATGAGGAGTAGAAAAGGTGGAGCTATATCATTTTTGCAAGCGATGAAGAATGCTCGAAATGCTATAAGACGAATTGGGAGGAAAAAAGGTATTTTAGAAAATGCGAGAGTTGCATATCAGAGTTTAATGAAGTCGTGGAAGAAAATAAAATTTCCAAAGTCTAGAGTAATTCCAATACCGAGAAAAGGTGGATTTTTACCATTAATTCCATTATTCGCAGCATTAGGTGCTTTGGGATCGTTGGGTGGGGGTGCTGCGGCAATTGCCAAAGCAGTAACATCTGCAAAAACTGGAAGGGATCAGTTGGAAGAAGCAAAACGACATAATTTGGCTATGGAGTCAAAATCTGGGAGTGGTTTATATGTAAAACCATATAAGCAAGGTTGTGGTGTATCTGTGGGAAGTGGTCTATACGTAAAACCATATAGAACTGGTTGTAGAGTTTATTTGCCGAATAGTAAGGGTTCAAAAAACGATTAAGTAGTTTACCTCGCAGGCCTTTAACAGAAATAGATTTGTGGAAGTATGTTAAAAGGTGGAGAATTGGAAAATTTCGGGGTATATTTAGTAGAGACGTTTTACCTAGACTTATATATAAAAATGAGAAAGGGATAATTAACTTGGATGATGACATTGGGGGAGGTACTCATTGGGTAGCATACAAAAAAAATAATGATGTGGTCGAATATTTTGATAGTTACGGTGATTTAAGACCAGCAGTTGAAGTGGAAAAGTATTTATTATCGAATGGTGGTGGTGTTATATGTTATAATTATAGAAGATATCAGAGTATTAACAGTGAAAACTGTGGTCAGTTGTGTTTATTGCTTCTGAAGGGTGTTATTGAGTAACCTATGTGAAATAGGAACTAGTACTGGTGTGTAGTATTATACGAAAGAGGTGTGAAATTCTTGTTAAAATGGGGAGAGATAGTAATGGAAGTATCAGTAATATGGCTTTAGTGATATCTGGGAAGGGATCAGTTGTGGATTGTGTCTTAAATCCCCCAATATACTTAGATGGCGAATATGAAATGTGCATGATAAGTTTGCAAACATAATACTGTCCCTAATGTTACATCTACAAATAATGTATTTCGATATACTGAATCACTGGACAAAATGGATTTTGATTGGACAGATATAATTATTCCAGTTGGAACTTATGATATTCAAGATTTGGAGAAATACATTAATGAGAAACTACAAGCCAATGAAGGTGGTAAAAATTATTTTACTTTGGATGCCAATAGTAATACTATGAAGGTGCATATGAAGGCTTCCGTTGATGTTAATTTTTCAATAGATAATTCAATTGGTCCTTTATTAGGTTTTAATAAGAAAGTTATACTAGCCAATAAAACAGTAATTAGCGATAAGGTGGTCGATATAAATAGAGTAAGTGCTATCGATATTATGTGTAACGTGGTTGAAGGATCATATATTAACGGTGAATTATCACATGTTTTATATCACTTTTATCCCAATGTTGCATCTGGTTATAAAATAATAGAGGTTCCACAAGATAAAATTTATATGCCCGTGAACACTAATGTATTATCTCAAATTATTATTCAAGCTGTAGATCAGACCGGACAACTTATTGATTTAAGAGCTGAGGAATTGACCATTTATTTAAGGTTGAGGCGAATTAATTGAGTTTGGAGAAGAGCGCCTTCAATATTTTAGTGGAGATATTAATAATAGACCAACATTATTTGTAGAGAAGAAGATAGGGTCGGACGTGTAATTGATATACGCAGTAGCAGACTAGGATATTCAATATTGGGTTGTGGAACAGTTTAAAGTTAAATAATTACAAATGAGGAGTAGCGTCTTTAATAAACTGCGCACTAGGGGAGGGAATTGCAGATACAAAATAATGAATAAGTTATGGCGGGTAGTTGGTGGGGTGAGGGTGCGTAATCGATTAACCAAAGAAAATAGGAGTTTCTTGAGTGGCATAGGGTATGAAGTTTTGGTGTAGATAAAGTAAATCTTCGAGCAACTGTGGTATGGGGATTATAAGTTAATAATTGGAATAAAGAGAGGATTAAATTTAGTATAAGAAAAGACTCGATCGTGATAAGTTTAACGAGACTGTTTGCATCAAGTTTTCAATAGATATGGAAGTTTTGGATGTTTTAAGGAAGGTGCGTGTCGATAATTCTATCGTTGAGATGGAATTTCACAATCACATACCATTTGGTTCTCCAAAATATGGGAATAATGACGAGATCAGGATTGTGGTACCGGAAATAGATAGATATACTTTACCATCAGAGTCAGAACTATTAATTGAGGGAAAGTTACGTCTGGCAAGTGATGAGAGTAAGAATAGTGCTACAGCATTTTTAATTCATAATGCAGGAGCTTTTATGTTTAGTAATATTAGATATGTTATTAGCGGAGTGGAGGTGGATGAAGTGAGAAATGTTGGTATAACATCAACTATGAAAGGATATTTCTCATATAGTCCAAGTTATGCTAATCAATTGGAAAATTCTGGTTGGGAATTCGCGGTGGGGAAGGTTCCAGTGCTAGATAACAAAGGGAATTTTAGTTTTTGTATCCCATTGAAGATGTTAATGGGATTTGCAGAAGACTTTAAGCAAGTTATTATGAATGTATCCCAGGAATTAGTTTTAAAAAGATGTGCTGATGATAATGATGTCATATTGAATTCAGTTACCACGGAGAATATTAAGTTAATAATTGATTCTATTGTGTGGAGGATACCACATGTTAAAGTTGGGATGAGCCAGGAATTGGCTTTAACTAAGTTAATTACGAAGAATCATATAATGGAAATGTTCTTTATAGGTTGGGAAATTCATGAAAATCCAGGAATTCCCGAGACAACTAAACATAGTTGGGCCATTAAAACAGCTCCACATTTAGAAACGCCAAGATATATAATTTTGGGTTTTCAGACAGGGAAGAAAGGAAAAATAGAAGCAAATATGAGTAGATTTGATGCCATTAATTTAACTGAGATGACTGTTTATTTAAATGGTAAAAGATACCCATATGAAAATGTCAGAGTTGATTTTGATGATAATCGAGTAGCAGTGTTATACAATATGTATTCTAGGTTTCAACAATCTTATTATGGTCACGAATATAGTGAACCGATGCTTAAATTAAATAATTTTAAGTTGTGCCCATTAGTTGGCATAGATTGCTCACATCAGGAAGATGCAATACATAGAAGTGGTGTGGAGGTTAGAATAGAATTTAGTACGAAAGATAATGTGCCAAAGGATACGGTTCTATATTGCTTGATTTTGCACAATAAATTGTATCAATACTCACCGTTCAATAAGGTGGTACAGCGACAGTACTAGAGAACTAATATTTAAAGTGGTGTTGTATAAGTAGTAGATTCAGTTCGAAGTTGGTGTTAGTACGAGAAGTTTCTTTGTTGGTGAAAGATATTGAACTTGACAGATACAAAAATGTGGAGCTCCTACTTGACAGATAGAAAATATATCATAATAGATTTTCAATGGTATCGGTTTAATAATTACAGTTTGATGCCAAAAGAATTGGCCACTTGTGATAGTGAATTTAGGAGGAGTCATTTTGTGTTTAAACCGGTATTGAGCTTCGGTGTATTAACTGAAGAAGATCAGCGTGTAGCGAGATATGCATTCAGTCATCATCACGGGTTAAAGTGGGAGGACGGTTATGCATCAGCGAGTGATTTTGATGAAGTAATTAAACGATTGTGTAGAGGAGTGGATATTGTGCTTGTTAAAGGTAGAGAAAAATTGGAATTTTTGAAGTGCATTATAGATAAACGAATAATTGATTTAGTCGATGCGGAAAAAATAAGGAAGGGAGAAGCAAGTTGTAGTTTCCACGTTGGTAATTATGTGGTGTGCGCTCTAAGTAATGTGGAACGATTGCATAAGTTTATTGAGGAGAATAAAAAGACAAAAATAAAAGTAACATTATAATCTTTGAAATGGGTTGTGTGTGGACTCTCATGACAAATTATGTTGTGAGTAGGGTAGGTAGTGTGATAAGGCGATATGAAGTTGATGGATCATTTGCCGCGGTGGAAGATAGTGACTTAGTTTATATTCCAAAAACATATTTGATGTGGAATGTTAGAAGCTTAGATTTAGAATATATTTGGAATCGGCTACCGAAAAGTTATCATGAAGATATAGACTTAATTAGATGTAGACCATGTGTGAGTCATTATAATGTGTTTGGGGATACTATCGATGGGGTAATTAGGAGAAGAGATTGCAGCGTGTGTAGATGTAGAACTAGTATTTCATTATCTGGAAGTTAATGCTCGATTGTAACGAAATTATAAAAAATATTTAGGTATAAGTACAATACCGATATATGAACATATGTTTGCATAGTTGTATATTTAAAATTTATATATATGTAATATCAATAAGAAGATGTTTTCGTAATCGAGTTAATGTCCGATTGTAACCAAATTATAATAAATATTTAGATATAAGTACCATATAGATATATGAAAACATGTTTACGTAGTTGAATAATTAAAATAAAGACTTATTTATATGATGATTTGTTTTGTTTCGTTGTAATAACTTGTTTTATTTCAATAAGTAGAAGTATAAATTGTTTTATTTCAATAAGTAGAACCATAACTTACTTCCCCGCAACGGTCACCATAAGAAACCTACCGCCCTCCACCCCTCACATAAAATTTCCCTCCATTGGCCACCACATGGAACTCTCCCCCCCCCCGCCCCTCTATCCTGCTCTACCCCCTGAGGTATTTTCGTAGGTCGGCGTTTGGTCACCTTTTCTTTTAAGACTTTTTTCCCATGTCTTTTCTTCACGTGGCTTTCAGAGACGCCCCCCACACGCCTGGATCATCCTGGATTAGAAGAGAGGTGGGTGCCGCATTGCTTACACATCACATCCTATACTAAGAATTGGTTGATGCTTCTGGTTGGATTGCTTTATAGCCACCTACAGCTGTCATATATTTTCGAAATGTTTGTTATTATCCTATATTTTTATTGACCACAATATAAATATTATCTTCTGTACAGGAACTTTACATTACTATTGATATGAAAGTGGTGGTGGTTTTCCCTACGCAGGGAACACCACCACCACCACCACCAACGCGGACACCGACGCCATTATTCACCCCTCCTCCGCCCTATAGCCCCGTTAGGAGGGGTGAAGGAGGACTGAGAAGGAGGCGGCCCCCGGTTCTCCCGCTATTCAGCGGGTGGGCGGAAGTCAGTGGGTGGGAGACCCCACCGGAGTGGGATACACCCGATGAACCCACTGAGCTGAGGACACCAGCCAGAGAGTTGCCTCCCTCCGGCGATCCTCCGCCGCCACCGATGGCACCGATGAAAAAGAAGGGGAGGAAGGATAGGATGGAGAATTAATATTTTCCTCCCTCCTCCTCTTCCTCCTCTTCATAATTTAATAAATTTAATACTTAAAAAATCCTTGTTTCATTTTTTAATCGACATTCAGCAGATATATATTTATTGATATATGCAATTAGCATCGTTCAGTTTACATTATGATATCATAAGAGCAATATGAAATTAAAACAACAATCGCTTTCCTTGCCTATATTCAATTTTGATGGAGTATTTAATGAAAAACGTTTTACCCGGCACAGTAATCTTTTTGGTGGTGTTTGCAAACGAGCGCTTATAGTGGGACCTTCGGGTTGTGGTAAAACAAATGCTCTACTTACTTTACTATTACATCCTAATGGGTTTCACTTCAAAAATATTTACATATGCTGCAGATCTCTCCATCAAAAAAAATATGAATATCTCAAAAATATATTGGAAACTGTCCCGGAAATTGGTTACTATGAATATATAGATGCTAATGATATGCCATCGCCGGATAATGTCGCAGACTATTCAGTAGTAATATTCGATGACATACCCGCTATTAATTTAGATATTGTAAAACAGTTCTACCCTTTCGGTAGACATCGTAATTTAGATTGTTTTTTCCTAATTCAGACATACAGTGCAGTTCCTAAACAATTATTGAGGGATAACACAAACTTCCTAATTTTGTTTTCAACAAGACTGTACTAATTTGAAACATATATTTAATGATCATGTACATGATTTAAGCTTTGATCAGTTTTTAAGTATATGTAGAATGTGCTGGAAGAAACCTTTCGATATATTTCTTATCGATACTGATTGTAAATTTAATGAAGGAAGATACGGGCAAGGTTTTGATTCCTATATCACATTGTGATGTGTCTAGTTCTTACATAAACACTATTTAGTCATTAAAAGAGTCCTACTTCTACAAATCTACATCAGTATATGAGTATTCGTTAAAGAGTGAAGATAAAATGGAAGATAAATTAGTAAATAATTTAGTGCAAGCTCGCTCAGCTTTAAAAGCAAAATTAAGAACGTTAAAAGCTGACATTGCAGAATCTCAAAGAAAAATTGATATACAATACGCGCCTATAGCCAAACCTCTGCAAGAAATTGCGGTGAAATTAAATCCCGCTGAAACAAAGACAGATAGGATGCATCGTGAAAGTATTACTGAGGATATATCTGAAGCTTGGTCTGACATTGATCCGAATATATCACATGGCGCAATGGCTGGAACATCAGTTATACGACAAGGGAGAACAGCTTCACGAAAACGTGTGGCCTGGTTTAGCCCACGTACTCACTCTTCTCCGACGAAGCGGCCTTATGAAAAACTTAGCACAACGCCTCAAGCAACCAAAGCTAAAGCAATTTCTTCTGATTTAAAACCTCGGTTGTCGGTATCACTTGCACCACCTGTCAAAACTGCACCAAAACCTAGGATGTCAACATCATTTATGCAACCGACATTTATAGAAGATGATTACATAGGGGAACTGCTACCACAATCTTCACTAGAAGAGGGAGGAGATCCAAGTGAAGAAGAAACTAATACAACTGGTAGTGTGGATATAGAAAAATCAATGGCTCATGCCATTTCGCTATTGGGTACGAAACCATCAAAATCAATAATTGCTAATAAATCTATGAATAAAACGCTCTTAGAAACGGATGAAGTGAGGGAATCATTGAAAGATTATAATCCCACGATACGCCCATATCTTATTGGTTTAATGATAGACGAAAATGAAGAATTTGATGAAAAGTATGGTGTACATGAAATAGATAATAATTTAAAAATGGGACAGGCAGATGTAAGATTTGATGGGTCGAACATTGTAATCGGTGGATTTACATATAAAGCCACTAAGGGTTTATTAGAATTACTTTTCAAAAAGAAACCAGGTAAATTTTTATATGCTGATGCGAAGAATTATAAGTACCTACTCAACGACACTCACTCTGCGCGAGTTGATTATGATCCAGATAAGAAGTATGCTGCCAGTAAAGCTTATAAATACACATCAATTATTAAACCTATTTTGCAAGGAAAGAAACCTGAAGTTTGGTGGTCTCGAACCTGGAAGACTGGTTTAGGTTTATCAAAAATATTACCAGTAAAAAAGACGCTTATACCTAATAATGAAATTGAATATAAGTATTGGGACGGTGTGAATGAATTGTGTGATAGATTGAAGTTGCTAGTAGCCTCGAAGAATGCCGGTCATACAGGACACGAAAACGAGATAATAGCAATCATTGAGAAATTGAAGGAGGCTAAAATTATAAAATAGTCTCTCTGTATACTCTTTATATTTCGACACCAATGATAGGTAACGATGACAATAGATAAATTTGGAAGACACATACACAAGCATGTCCTTAAGGGACATTTAATGGATGTCGACGTAGTCTCAGACTTTCTCAAACATCCTAAATTTCAAGAAGTATTACAAATTACAAAAAATATTCCTTCTCCCAGTGCAACAGAAACTTCGAAGTATATTATTCCAATATATAGTGACGGTTCCATTGACCTCATGGGTTATTATGTAAGTACGTCATTGGCGAAACAGACTTATTTATATAAGAATAAATTATATCGTGGGAAGGTTATAAATGTCCACTATTCTAACGAGAAATTAACAGCACTGCAAATTAATAAGGAACTATTTAATTCCAAGAGACCGATAGAATTGACAGAACGAACAACGTTTAGGTTGATATACGTTGGTACCAAACCTACGTCACCAAAAACAGAAGCAGTATTTGCGGAAATAGTCATCGAAGGAAATGTCGTCAATTAGGAGGGATGTTGTAAATGAAATACATAGACCAGCTCGGAGGAGGTTTACTCGACGTCGGGTTATCATAAAAGGATTGCGGGACTTATTTCAAATCGATCTGGTTGAAATGATACCGTACGCAAAAGAAAACGACAATTTCAAATACATTTTCGTATGTATAAACACATTTTCGAAATTTGCCTGGGCCGTTCCGATAAAAAACAAAACAGCCCTAGAAGTTATGAAAGCCATGAAATCTGTACTCTCATCTGGGAAAAAAATATACCGAAAAATGTTCAAAGCGACCAGGGGAAGGAATTTTTTAATACTCATTTTAAGAAACTTATGGATCAATATAATATTAATCATTATACAACTTATTCTAGTTTAAAAAGTTCCATTGTGGAACGTTTTAATCGAACTCTTAAAAATAGGATGTGGAAGGAATTCAGTTTCAATGGAAATTATCGGTGGATTGACATGTTGCCAAAATTAGTGAGAGATTATAATAATACAGTACACCGAACGACAGGGTACAAACCCGTCGCGGTTAATCAAAAAAACATGCGACACATTTAAAGTTCTGTTTATAGCAACATGAAAGTAAGCGACCCAATCATTTCAAAATTTCAGGTTGGAGAGCCGGTTCGCATCAGCAAATACAGACATGCGTTTTCAAAGATGTATAGACCAAATTGGACTAATGAGATATTCGCTATAAGGAAAGTCCAAAACACCTTCCCCAAAACGTATCTCTTATCTGATTCAAAAAAAGAAAATATTTTAGGTGGCTTTTACGAATCGGAACTCTCAAAAGTGAAACACCCTGACGTTTATCTTGTTGAAAAAGTTTTACGAAGGCAGAAGGGTAAAGTTCTCGTAAAATAGCTTGGAATGCCTTCATCACACAATTCATGGATTTCAAAGGATAATGTTTTGTAGGAAGTGAGTTGTACTTAGGATACAAAACAGTATCAAATATGTTCGAAATGTTTTTTATTCAATAATATAAGATATAAATTTTACAAAAGTAGATGCTGTCATTTACAAAACACTTGCAAATTTATTAAAAAATACATACAATGCATTTACAAAAACAACAAATATTTACACTGGTAAAATCCTCTGACCCATCTCACACATGTCTTCCAACTCTAAAAGTATATTTCGCAAGTTTTCTTCCCGTGTAATCTCTTCTATTTTATGGTGACCCCACGCCAACGTATTACATTTATCGGGAAGGATATATCGTTTATCATCCTTAAATGATAAAGCTACTTTATTTCTCAATTCAGTATAAATTGTGTGTAACTATGTAAATATGTACATTTTCCTCATTATGTTTCCTCCATTTTGCACAACATTCTTATAATCGGTTACCGATAAATTCTTATCAATAAACATACTTTTTTACTCCCTTAGCTGTTTTAACAGTCCTATTGACTAATTTAAGACAATAAGCTTTAGCACCTGTTCCATAGAAGCATTCGATAATATCACCCGCGTATTCATCTGTCATTTTTCCCAGTCTAGGCAAACTCGGGGGTATTCCATGTATATTAATTATCGTCAGTGTAATTCGATGTATCAAACATTTCTAAATTTTGCTTTATATCATTATATACGTTATAATTTTGCACACTCACTATCAACGAATCAGTGTCTGTATATAGTAGTGAAACGTCTGGGCCATATAAAGGTTTTATGAAATCATAGAAAAAATTATACATTACCCACTTAGCGAGTTCCAAAATTGTAAACCCTACATATATGGGTTTTACATAATCTACACGTACCTTGCATAATTCAATTGCTGTAAGAGAATCGCTAAATACCTTGCAAGACTTAAAATTTGGTTTTGCGATATATGCCTCAGCACCGAGTTTTTTATGGATGGTTTCCCAATGGGAAACCAATCTTATATCAACACGATTTTCTACATTTTCCATGGTTTTGCCAAAGATGCTGTTCACCATTAATTTATAAAATTGTTTGAAAAACTCATTGCTAGATCCATTTCGTTTTGCAGTATTAAAATCGATATATTTCTTTAACCACTTGCTTTGCTTAAATCGAATACCTCGTCGAATTCCCTTTAATACCAGGCCCTTCCTAACACATTGTTTCAAAGTTAAGTGATGTATGACATAATTTGATTTATCTGTAAGGTTTGGGATCAATTTACCATACTTGGAATTAGGTGGAATAACATGTTCGGGGCAAAATGGGAAGTCATTGTGCAGTTCGTGAAGGCGTGCGGGATATTCTAGATCTACTTCAAATACGTATCCATAATCTCCATCATCCTCCAAGGTTTCTACATCCATCGTCAATAAATCTTCATTCGTTAACCACTCAAAGTCACCACATGGTAAAGAAAAGGACATAGTATGACCGTACAAATTCGTAGCATCCATGTATAAAATATATTTCACAGCTTCTGATGAATCGAAATCTGATACGAATTTATTGTTGGCTGTTTCCATTCTTTTACAACACATGCTCACACCTCCACGTATACCTTTTTAAAAAAAATGAAACATGTCGGCATCTGTTAATAATTCCAAACTTACACCGGTCATACGCAACATAGCATCCCAGCTCAATCCTGGGGATGTGAAATAATGTTCAGGGTCTAATTTATAATTCTCCAGACAGATATTCCGAAAATTTTCAAAAACATCTGCTAGCAATAATACATCTGATTGTATATATACATCGCTATAGTCCCCTAATGTTTTACACTCAAATAAATCCCAGACTCTTTGAGCTCTACAATAGTCTTCATCGCTTATATCACAATCTGATAATATATCATGAAAACACTCTTTCTTTGGCAAAAGCAAAAGATAAAATTTCATGAGAAATAACATAGTTGTATGGGAATACGCCTTTTTTGCGTATGAGTTCGAATTTTTCACCACTGTAATATTTACTAACTTCTTTACACTGCTCATCTTCTAAATAAGAAGATAATTTTTCCAATGAAGAATTCATAAATCGGAAGGAATCTATAAATCTTAACTTATAAAATACGTGTCTTCTCTTACCATTACAGTCTATTATATCTCCCACGTGCACTTTCTTAGAAAACGATACATACTTTTCTTTATTTTGTGCAATAACATCAACATCCTCTTTTTCGAGCGCTAACGCTTTTACGAATAAATGTGTATCATAATTAGATAAATTGTGCAAAATAATAGGTATATATCGGGGTTCCTTATAATTTACATTACACACCATATGCGCTGCACCTCTATATAATCCAGTCATGTGATCATGGTCACGGACTTTTTCTCCATGGACTTCAAATGTTTTATCGCAAATATGACACACTGTCGCTTGTTTATAGTTATCACACTCCTCATTAGTTAAAGGTTTCATTTCTACCTCTTTACTTAAATAATGTTTATAGGCAAATTTCACGTCAATTTCACTCTTTCACAAAGGTTGAAGCTGCATGTTGACCTCGATATACTCGCAATTTACTAAGATTTTTGTCGAAACTACATTTCACATAATAAGCGAATGAATGTGGCTCATGCTCGAAACATTTCACACTGTAAGATTTCGAGGGATCCGGTTCTGATGTATCAATAGGTTTCAATATAGCCTCAAAATCTGCATAAACTACGAAAGGAAGCCTCAGTTGCTTTTCAAATTTTTCAAATTTTAGTATACTTCCCGGTAATTCTTCACCATACTTATTTATTTTCAGTTCTTTATTGGGAAACACTGCCTTCACCTGCTTACAGTCTTCATTTTCATGCCTATGTAATTTTTCTTGGGAAGTAAAGAAAGTTAAACAACCTTCACATATGTATTTTTGATGTCCTGATAACGATTTCTGTGAAGAAACTAGTCGTGATAAATTCTTTATCCAGCAGTAATGTGTATTCCCATTTTCACCGCTAAGGAGTAATAAATTTAAATGAATAGATTTCCTCCTCTTTGTGAAATATAATGGACCCACCACATCATGTGATCTTATTTTATTTTCAAATACTTGCTCTAAACCATATACGTTGAGAGATATATTATTAATCTGTTCAAAATTAGCAATATATTTTAAATTTGTTGGAAAGGAACAACTGCTAAAATCAGCTACAGTGCTATGATGTGGATATGAAGAAACTCTTTGCGGCAACCCTGTTGGTTCCCTTAAAGCAGAAGTGATGGCCCAAGCAAAACACTCATCGTCGCTATTTTGTATATTTATTATTGCTTTCTTTTTTTTATTGCTGGGGGTAAGTCTACGTAACTGGAACCTCTCATTGGATTATATTTGTTTATATTCACTTCCAAATATAATACATTACTCAATGTCCAACCTGAAATAATTAATAATTAATCATACTTTAAGAAAATCTTAATTTACCTGAATCACGCTCCTGGAATTCACTCATTTTATTCTTAATTTCATCCATAAAATCCGCATATATACCATATAAATCACTTCCTTGAGTTATAACTTAATTTTTGGAATTGAAGGATTTTATTTCTACATTTTCTTTCACTAATAAGTAATATAAACCATATAGTTCAAAATTCACCTTCATTGATGTATGTACAGCTAAAGTACTATCCACAAGTGATAACACTTTCTCCCTAATGTTATTTGCAAATTCATCCACATCGATGTATACACGAGATGAATGATCAGATATTTGGTAGCTTACTATTCTATCACCAAATGCTCCAACATTTTTCATCACACCATCATCAACAACAACAAATGCTTTATTTCGATGTAAGGTACTGCGTATATGTGCCGTATAACAATTTTTTTCCACATCGACGCCGCATGTTTCACATTGCATAAAATTACCTGGATTATTCTCAAATTTCCTTCTCTTTCCCTTACAAGAACTTAACAAGTGTCGATTTCTATTATCAGCTCGAGTAAATGTTTTCCCGCAAAACTCACAATCGAACATTTTAACACTATTTCACACTAAATTTATACCGACTAAACACCTCGAGTGCACCTACTCGACTAATGTTGGAATGGAACAACCATCGCCTTATATACAATCAAGGTTAAAAATTATATTTAGAAAAGAAAACATTTCGAAAGAATAATTATATCTAACACATATTACATTCTAAAGTTATTATGATTATTTCTTCCTCCTCTAAAAACATTGTTTCTTGATCGAATACATCTATTTCAATATCGAAATTTTCCTCCTCACTATCCTCATCTATTATATTTTCATTGAATATATCTATGTCAATCTCGATATCTGCCTCATTACTACACTCCTTATCACTACACTCCTCCTCACTACACTCCTCCTCACTATACTCCTCCTCACTATACTCCTCCTCACTATACTCATCTTCTTCATCTTCATCTTCATAAAAAAAAATATTTATATCACTATTTGTTTTTACTATTTCAAAATTCAAATAACACATATTCTCTTATATGTGCAACTATTGAAACTTAGAATGAGAAATACAGATCCCTTCGCTATTAATATATTAACGGTTGAATCCCTACCTCCATAGCTTCTCAAGGTCAAGGTTCCTTCAAGGTCAATGTCAGGTCATTTCAATGTTGGGTCGTCTCAAGGTCAAGGGGATTTCGAGGTCAAGGTCGGGGTCATCTCAAGGTCGAGGTCATCTCAAGGTCAAGGTCGAGATCATATCAAGGTCAAGGTCAAAGTAAAGGTCATCTATCCTAACCTCACCTGTCCTCAAGGTCAAGGTCAAGGTCAGAACCTCCTCAATGGCCTTGTTGTTGCAACCTCCCTCCGCCTCAGCCGATTCTGGAACCTCCTCGGAGTGACCTTTACCTAACATACACCAAGGTCAAGGTCACTCCGAGGAGGTTCCAGAATCGGCTGAGATCCTCTACTCACATAGCAGACTTAAAAAATAAAACGTTTTATTTTGTCAAGAAAACTATCTTTCATTTAAAACAGCGATCTCAACCATCTTGACTCCGCGACCCACCAAATAGTAAATGTAAATAAAATTAATATTTTTCATTTAATTAAACCTACCCTACAGTGCGAGGGCGGATCATTATGACTGTTCGTTCCTCAACCTGGGGTCGCGAAATAGTCTTAACAATAATGAAAGATCATTTTATGAGAAAAAATCATTTATTATGAACATTTACTTACAATAAGTATAGTAAGCGCCAAATAAGATGGCGAGAGGAGAGGGGTGCGCAGAAGCCGTTTTTATAAACGTCCACGTTATATATTTTACTCTAATAAATTAATAATTTATTAAGTGATAGATGTGTAGTTTACGCACCTAGGTATCTTGCAAATTGATGTAAAACTAAATGCAAATCTCCACAATACTTCTAATCCTGCGCGATCTAACCCCTTCGCCCGCCAACTTATCTGGCGCTTGCTATACACGTGCAAAGAAAAGAAATTAATGTCATGGCTGCATTTGTTTTTCATTTAAACGTTTCTCCATACGTGGGCGGATACATCCTGAAAATACCGTCAACTGAGTTTTTAGCTCACGGAAATGCATCTTCATACCATCGAAATTGTAGTGAATAATAGTGTCTCGTTCCTTCAAATTTTTCTCAATATAAACCGAAGTGAATGTGAAAATATCCAAATTCTTGCTTTGAAGACGAATAATCCAGATATTGTTACGCTTCGCATATTATATGTATGGGTTAGATAAAGTGAATATAGTTCTGATTTTGTCACTTAAATAATCGGCATTTTGTGTGGTTTAATCTGTGTCTTAATTGTTAAAAGTTATGATATAAATCAGCAGTAATTTTGTCTTTCTTATAATGGTGTTATTGTTACACAATTTTTATTATATTATTGTATTTTTTGTATGAATCTATTCAAGTAAGTTCTCGAATTATCCATTTTCTAGTTTCTTTCTCCTGTTTTTCTTGTGACACTATTTCTTGTTAGTTTTTTGTCGAGTATACATACAACTTCAAATATTTGTGCACCTAATATCCTTTTCTCCCGACCGAGAATAAAGTGTCATCTTATACATCTGACAATTGACATATATTAGACTACTTTATTCTCTAGGGAATAAAATATTCGATTTTCCCTAGGGAATAAAGTGAATACTGTAGTGAATGACTTTTGGTTCATTTACTTAAGTCAAAATTAATTTAACTGTCAGATTGCCGAAGCATTTAAATATATCAATCAGTTTTATTTTGTAATCGTAATAGTAACATTAGATGAGTTTACAATATTTATATATGGACAATCATCTGATATCTTAACTTGGCGGTTGCTTACAGTAGTGCTTGTGAAAGGTTCGTTCTCATTTACTTGTAAAATTTTTCTTGCGATATGAAGTTTATTCTCCTCTGACGTTTCTATGTAGCCCTCCGCGACAGTACCTGTGAACAGTTTCTTTTATATTAGTAGCCCAACGAATGCAAACATGATAACTACTTGACTTCCAGCCACCATGTCTTTTAACAGTAAGAATATCAGCCCCACTATTTGCTAAAAGACTTGCAGAAGTGCGTCTCAAACAGTGGCCTGTATATAGGTCGGGATGAGGCAATTCCAAATACGCTGCAATTACCGATGGTATTTTTCCTAGAGTGTTCTTTCCAACTGGTTGACTCGTGCATTTTCCATTTTTATAGTATATGAAGAAGCGTTGGTGATTAGTATGAACTGGTCGAAGAAATACATATCTTCTATATAGTTCAATAAAATTTAACGATTTTTTCTCAGTATTAAAAATGTGGAACGATTGGTCAATTTTAGTTTTAGTATCTTTTACATTAACAATTAAAACATCTTCTTTCTCTTCAATATCTTCTGTAGAAAGATAAAGAAGCTCCTGACATCTCATTGCTCCACCAATACCCATAATTACTGCAACCTATTGATTTTACTCAAATATTTTATATTGATAAAATATTAAATGAAACTAACCTTGGTCATCAAATAACTATCATCGGGCGCTTGTTCTACAAACTGTAATATTTGGGCTCTACTGAGGATCTTAAGATTTTTTTGGTTTAAAACCAGCAGACTTTCGTTTTAATAGAGTTATTAATCTTGAAAATTTACTAATGTCCAAATTTTGATGGATTAATAGAGTTGATCTTAATTTGGAGTAGCAGGACCACAAAGAAGAAGTCTTGTACTTTCCAAAAAGCTCAGAAAAATAGACCAGCAAAATATCTTCCATGTTCTCCCCCTTGACACTTCTACGATCGCACCATTTTATGAAATCTTCATATGCCTTTTCATACAATTTCTTCGACTTTGCCGGTAATAAATTAGTCGTTATTTCTCGTGTAGCTATGGAAATATTTGCAGGCACTTGAAAATTATCTCCTTCACTGCCATTAATATTCATTTTTGCACAATAACTTAAACGGACTGCGTTTTTTTGGAAAAAAATAAGACACAAACAAACTCGTTTTACCTTAGTAACCAGAAACTATGCACATTTTCATGACAAACCAACTTAATTGAATGACATCAGATCAATCTATCAATCAACTGTCAAACTAATAATGAAATAAATTATTACATTTAAGGTCGGGAGAAAAGTTTTGTATGTAATTCGGGAATAAATGTCTATAATCCCTCCACAGAAAATTACTTACTGTCTCGGGATTAAAACTGTCGTTTATTCCCTTAATACCTAAATATCTATTACAATATTTGATTTGATGAATTAATACCTTTCCCATTGTTTTAATTTTTTTTCCGTTTCCGTGGCCCTCTTGTTTGTTAGAGTAAAATTACTTTCGGATGAGACTGAAGCTGCGCGAGCGATGACATTACAAAAATACTGAACACCTTAAAAACATTGAGCAGTCGCAGCAGTCGGCAGTGGGAGCAATGTAGGTACAAGACCACTACGAAACATACAGATCGAGCGCCTGGTATCGACTGACAAATAATCGATAAACGTTTGTGGCTCGTATAGTACACGGATTTATACTACTAGCTGTTTCTCTCATTTATGAGGTGTCTCTCGTTCTAATTACTAAAATGTGTTTCTGCGCCAGTCTCATCCGAAAGTAATTTTACTCTAGTTAGTCACCAACTACAGGCCCAGTTGGTGTCAAAAGTGTCCTTTGTCTTTCCTTTTGATATTAATACTATTAAACTTAATACTTAATATTTATATTATTTACATTTTTCATATATTATATCGAACATGAGTTGTTTGAAATGCCATCATATTGTCATAAATGAAAATGATAAATGTGTTAAATGTGACGGTTGTGGCAGACCTGTGCATACCGGCTGTTCTGAATTAACATCGGCGGAACTGAAATTTCTTGAATTGAGACCCAGCACCAAACGTAGAATTAAATATATTTGCGTTGGCTGTGAACAAGGTGTCCATCAGATCCCGAAGCTGATTAGTTTGATACATGATTTGAGGGAGGAAGTTCGTGATTTAAAAGAAAGTTATGCTATTAAATCTGACAAGCCAGCTTCACCATCTTCTCTGTTAAATACGTCGTTACCCGAGAATTTGAAACATTTTATATCAGCATGGGAATCTACGTCAAGTGACAAGCACACATTGAAAGAAATAACATCAAAGTAGGTGGCGGTGATGAACTCTTATATTTTTTGCATTTTGAAATCTGTACTTGACTGCTTGTTGATGCTTCAGCAACTAAAATAATAAACCAGTTCTTTAATATTCACTTCTAATATTTATATATAATTTTATTACCTTCTGGCACTTTTATGCTTCCCTAAAATGCATTCCTTTGAAGCAATTTCTGTATCGACTGTAAGAAATCACACTTACAATTTTTAGATGAGGATGTATTGTATTTTAAAAATGTCAAAAATGGACAATTTAGAAGCATTACATAATGTAAATGAATAGTACATATATTATTTTTTGGGTCTCATATCAAAGATAATATAATTTATGTGGCGGTAATGCATGTAATTACAATTGACTTCATTTTTTGTTAATTCGAGTTTATCTATATTATTTACTGCATAATATAAAAATCTGTCTTGAAATATAATCATAAAATTGAAATCATTGCTCATTAACGAATATGTACTTACATGTATCTGTTGAAGGTAAGTGTAGTGATGGTATAACATCTTTTCTTAAGTACATATTTGTAGCAATATCTGATTTTGTAAAATTAACGTGACAAACTTTTCTTAATTTATACACGTTTATTGGATCAATAGATACTAGCTCATTATTTTGGCAGGCATCAATCCATAACTTGAAACGTTGCATATCAGTAATTGGATGAGGAAAATTATGTCTGGTAGACTGTTTATCTTCACAGCCTTTAACTGAGCAAGTTTTATACCTGACCATTTTGAAAATAAAACCTAAAACAGTAATGTCCAAAGTTTCAACATATCGAGTATTCACATCTATACTTACACCTAAAACCAAATAAATACTTCAAAATATTATAGAATTACTTAAATAGAGTACCATAAATTTAATATTAAACACAAACTTAAATTTAAACCATAAAATAAACAAAGCCACTGTTAATGTTTGTAACTTTAAATAATACACTTTTATATATTTATTTATTGTTTATTATATAAACTATTTTACATTTTAATATTTATAAACTACACACAAACACAACTTAACAACAACTCTTCTTTATGTCTTGTCATCATTTTTTATTCTTGTTGGTTCAGTACTACCAACTTTGTATTCTTAATAATACCTACTTAATAATACATAACTAAAAGTAAACAAAAGTAACTAATATTTAACACGCCTCCTTACTTTTGGGTGACTTTTAATAAAAATCTAAATTTATAATGTTTTTGCTTACTCAAAGACTTTGTAAATATGTCAGCAATGTTATCCTGACTGTCAATTTTAACAATATCAATAGTCTTATTTAAGTAATTTTCATTTACATAATGGTAATGAGTTTCTATATGTTTTGAATTCTTTGATAAATTTCCATATTTAGATATAACTACTGCACCAGAATTGTCTTCATACAAATTTATAGGCTTGTTGAATTTAATATTAAATGATTCTAAGATACCCTTCATAAAAATTACTTCTGTAACAGCTTCTGATAATGCTACATATTCCGCATGTGTACTTGACTTTGTTACAGAGTTCTGTTTGCGTGATCTCCAATAAACTGAGTTCCCAAATAATCTAATTACAAATCCTGATGTTGATCTTCTATCATTTATGTCGCCTGCCCAATCAGCATCAACGTAACAATCCATTATATTAATATTTTCATTTTTCAAATAAGTTAATTTATAATCTTTTGTTTTATATAAATATTTTAAAATTCTCAATGCATATTTGAAATGCTCCTGATTATAACTTGATTGGAATCTACTTAAATAATTTACACAAAATGATATATCAGGTCTGGTGCCTGTTGCAATATATAACAATTCTCCTATTAAATTTCTAAATTTAATATTATCTTCTACTATTTTACTTGTCATTAAATTTAAATTTATTTCCATAGGCGTATCATATAGTTTTGAATTTTTTATTTGATATTTTTGTGCTAAAGATTCAATGTAACTTTTCTGATCTAAAGTCATTTCTACATCATTATATTCAATGTTAATTCCTATATAACTTTTTACTTTGCCCAAATCTTTAATGTTAAATTTACTCGCTAACTTAATTTTAACTTGTTCTATTTGTCTTTTATTTTTACTACATATTAATAAATCATCAACAAATAATAAAATATATATTGAATCATTACCTGAATTTTTAACATATAAACAGTAGTCGTAATTATTTCTTTTAAATCCTAATTGAGTAATATAATTATTAAAATGTTCATACCATGCACGTGGGCTTTCTTTTAGACCATACAAAGCTTTTTTTAATTTATACACTTGGTTAATTCCCTTTTCGTATCCTTCAGGTTGTTTAACGTATACTTCGGATTCTATCTTGCTGTTCAAAAACGCTGTTTCTACGTCCATTTGATCAATGTTTAAATTGTACCTACAACAATATGCTAATAATAGTTTTAACGTTTGCATTTTTGCCACTGGTGAATATGTATGTTCAATTAATTCTTGCTGTTGAAAACCTCTTACAACTAATCGAGCCTTGTAACTGTCATTGCTTTTCCGTTTGTATAACCATTTCACATCTAATATATTTTTATCTTCTGGTTGTTGTACCAAATCCCATGTGTAATTTTGTTGAATACTTCTTATTTCGTTATCCATTGCATTTTTCCAATTTATGGAATCTATACTTCTCATCGCCTCCTTGAATGTTTGCGGTACTGTCGCATTGCAATAATTTACATATATAATATAATCATCAAGTTTTGAAGGAAGTTTTCTTTGTCGTTGAGGCCTTTTTAAATCCACTTCCTCGTTAGTATCATCTAAACTTTCATCATCTTCATCTGGACCCTTTTCATTTTGCTCATTGTTAACCAACTCAATGCATTTAACTTCTTCTTCAATAATTTCTACATGTCGTGCAATCTTTATTTTATCATTTACAAGTATACGATATCCCACATCTGTATACCCTAATAATATGCCTGCTTCAGCTTTTTTATCCCATTTTGATGCTCGTTTCTCCTCAGGTATACGAACGAAAACTTTGCTCCCGTACAGTCGTAAATTTTTTACACTAGGTTTTTCATTAAAAAATATCTCATAAGGAGTTTTCTGTTCAGTAGTGTTTGCTAATGTTCTGTTATGTAAATATGCAGCCGTTCTAACACATTCCGGCCAATATTTAATATCCACCTTTGCCTCAGCTCGTAAGCACCGAGCTATATTCATAATTGTTTGATTAAAACGTTCAGCTGTTCCATTTAGCTGATGCACGTATGGTGGGCACGGGTTTAGATATATTCCTTTTTCACGGATAAAGTTATAAATTTTTGAGTTCATATATTCTGTTCCATTATCACATCTTAATTCTTGTATATTTTTACCAGTTAAATTTTGAACAAGATTTACGTATTCTACCAGACAATCGTAAACTTGTGTTTTTGATTTCATGGTGTACACTTTTGCTAGTTTGCTATAATCATCTATAAATGATAGAAAGTACATTTCTCCCTGATTTCCTTTTGTTGTGTGTGGGCCATTTACATCTGTGTGAATTATTTGTAAAATGTCCTCTGCTCTCTTACGGTTATTTCCAAAAGGTAAATTTTTCATTTTATTTTCAATACACACCGCACATTTTAAATAATCACCCTCTAACTTTTCCGGAATTCCTTCTATTAGTTGTTTTGTACATAGAACATTTAAGTAATTAAAATTTACATGTCCTAACATTCGATGCCATTTTTCTTTTAATGTTAATTTATTTTCACTACATGTTGTATTTGCAAATGCTGATCTGTTATTATTGTCAATAAAACTTTTCATTTCATACAGATTTTCCTTTTTGATTGCTATGGCTATTAATTCACTGTTCATATTATAAATTTTTGAAATATTTCCATAAGAAATAATTTTATTATTGTTTGTAATTTTTGAATAACTTAATAAATTTGTTTTCATATCTTTTACATAAAATACATTATTCAAATTTATGACCACTTGTTTATTGTACACAGGAAATGAAGCTTTTATTTGACCAATTTTTGTCGCTAGCAATATGCGACCGTCTCCCACTTTTACATTCACTGGTGTTTTTAATGTCACAAAACTTTCAAAATAAATGTCATTGTTTATAATATGATCGGTACAACCACTGTCTAATAACCAGTTTATTTCATTTGGATTGACGATGCAAGTTTCACTTATTGTTGAAGTATTTGCTGTCACATAAAAGTTATTACATTCACTATTATTTCTACTTTCTGAATTTTGATGCCCACTGTAATTTCCATGTCCCCTATTTTGATAACCACGATAATTTCCACGTCCTGCATTTTGATAACCACTAAAATTTCCACGTCCTGCATTTTGATAACCACTAAAATTTCCACGTACATTTTGATATCCACGATAGTTTCCATAATTTCCACGTCCTAAATTTTGATAATGACCACGGCCACCACGATTGAAATTATTATGTTGCCCTTGAAAACTTGTTTGATATTTTTGTTGACAGTTCCTTTGAATGTGACCTACTTTACCACATCCATAACAACCTTGATTCCGTTGTGATGTCGAACCCGCTGCAAATGCATTTGATTTTGTATTTTTTTCTTTATCTTCACCATTGTCACTTCTGTCATTCATAAATTTTAACTTGATTTTCGTTTTTAAATATTCTACATTTCTTTCTTCTTTGGGTAAAACATCAATTAAATCACCCAGGTGGCTAAATGATTTTGGGAGTGCTCTTAACATATAATTTAACTTTTCATCCTCGTTGATTTTTGATCCAGCCGCTTTCAATTCATTTGTTGCTTTTTCAAATTTGTTAAAAAAATTTTCGGGGTCATCTTCTTCCTTTAATTTGATATTTTCTAAATTGCTTCTACAGATCATTTGTAATGCTGTCGATTCTTTGTTGTAAATTTCATCCAATTTTTTAATAATTTCAAAGGCGGTTTCCTGTTCACTAATTAATTCTAATTGTTTATTTGAGATAGCGCTATATATGTAGTTCGTTGCTTTGATGTCCATTTGTTCCCATTCATTTGCATTCTCAGTTGCAGTCCTTTCTCTTTCAGTTACTATTTTACATTTTTTAAATTGCAAAAATTTTAATATTCGTAGCTTCCATTTTGTATAATCGGAACCATCAAAGATCGGTACTGTTACATCATCTATTTTTATATACGTCGCCATTTTTGTTATATTAAATTTTTTGTTTTATCTTTTAACACTTTTATATATTTTTAATAACTACGCTCTGCTACCATGTTAATGTTTGTAACTTTAAATAATACACTTTTATATATTTATTTATTGTTTATTATATAAACTATTTTACATTTTAATATTTATAAACTACACACAAACACAACTTAACAACAACTCTTCTTTATGTCTTGTCATCATTTTTTATTCTTGTTGGTTCAGTACTACCAACTTTGTATTCTTAATAATACCTACTTAATAATACATAACTAAAAGTAAACAAAAGTAACTAATATTTAACAGCCACACAAAACTCGACTTGATTCAACTAGATTTTTTATATGAGACTTGAATTTTGTTGTGGTCGGAGTTGCCTCCATTTCCACTCCATTGTTTCGTATTTCCCAGGGTTGTGACGTGTTTGTGTCTGATTAATAAATAATCGTGTGTTGTGTGTTGTGTGTTTTTGTGCGATCCTCTGTTGCGTATGTGTAGTCTGTCTGTTTGTCGCTTTTTGCGTTTAAGTCACTGGTCATCGGTTTTTTGCGTTTTAGTCATGTGTGTGTTTAATGTTTGTTGTTGTAGAGTGTGATTATTTTCTGTGTTTGCGTTCCGAAGTATTGTATCTGTTCTGTTGTTGCGTTTGTGGAGTGTAATGTTATTAGCATATTGCCTAAGGCAAGTGCTAGTTCATCAGTCGTGTTAGGTGTTGTGTTTCTTTGTTTTTGTGTCCATGGGTTCGTTGTTGGGGGTGGTGCTGGCATGTATTCGGGTTTGGGTGTGGTTTTGTTTACAGGGTTGTTTGGATTGTTAGGACAGTTAAGGAAAGTGGATAAGTGAGGACCACCGCAGTTTGCACACTTTGGTGGGGTTGTTTTGGGTTTTGTACATAGGTGTGTTGAGTGTTCGTCTCCGCATTTCATGCATTTGTAGTGTATGTTACAGTTTCTTTGGTGGTGTCCAAATGTCTGACATTTGTGGCATTGTATTATGTCTGTCCGTTTGTTTAGTGGTTCGATTTTAATTGTGAGTCCGCAGCAGTCGTGTATGTTGTAAATTGAGTTGTATTGTCTCGTCAGTTCTATTAGTACAAGTGGTGCTGGTATTCCGTGTTTGCCGTTCATGCGTTTTATTTTTATTGTCGGGTAGCCTTGGTCAGTCAAGTCGTCGGTGATGTCAGTGTCTGTGATAAAGGTAGGAATGCCACGCATAACTACCTTTAGTGTTTTTTCGCTTCGTAATTGAAACGTGTAAAATTGAATTTGTTCTGTGTTGAGTATGTGTTTAAGTGTGCGGTAGTCTTCGTCAGTTTTCGGTTCGATGTGAATGCCAGGTTTCACTAGTTTGTTTTGTACGGTGTTAATGTTGTGTGTTTTAAGTATTTGTCGTATATGTGCCCATTTGTCTTTGTCTGTTATTATGATTGGTGCGATTTTGTGTGTTTTGCGTGTTTCGGTGTTTGTGTTTTGTGTGGTGTTTGTTTTGTCACTTACCCTGGGTGTGCTGCCTGAAGCTGACGGTTGTGGAGTGAATTCAGCTTCTTCTTGTTCCATCTTTTCCTCGAGTTTGGTTTCGAGGGCACTGTAGGAGTTTTTTGTTTCGATCGGTGTAGTTGATTCTTCTGTTTTCAGCTTCTTTATAAATTTTGGGTAGATGAAGTCTTCGATTTTCTTTTCCGGATGTATTATGTTCTGTTTTCTGTGGTGTTTTTCTTTTTTGGTCGGTTCGGGATCTGTTATTTCAACTTGTATTTTTGGTTGATCCGGGTCTACTACGAAGAAACTCGGTGATGTCTGTAGTAGTTGTTGTATGCCTTTTTCGCTTTGTGTTTCGTCAATTATTGATTGCGTTTGTTGAACTAATTCAGGTGGCCAGAGTTCAATCATGTTGGGATTCACTATTAATTTTGTTAATAATTCGCCCGGCCATTGCTTCCGGCGTCGCTTGACGTTGTATCGTCGTAGATGCTCTCAACTGCGATGTTGCGTGAACAGATATCGCAGTGAGAATGATTCAACTAGATCGATAACATAGATTTTTGTAACATAGAACAATCGATAATATCGAAATTGTATAGCAACTTTTCATACTAGGCCATCTATTGAGATTTTATTTTACTATTTTAATGAATCAAGCCTGGTAATTTAACACCCCATGGACAGACGCTTGCAAATATAAAATCCAAAATGGCCTCAATTGCCGCTCAAAGAAAGCACATGTTCCTTTCAAATTTGATAGGATGCGTTGCGCATGCGTTGCGTTTATCAGCGCCTCTTACTAAGTCCTCATCAAGTATGTGACAAAGATAGTTACAAATTGCTGTTGCATTTTTTAAACAAGGATAGTTCACGGATTAATTTTTAAACCTTGTGTGGTATAATCTTGGTTTTCACTCTTACCAACTAAAGTCACTTTTATTATAGTGTCGCTACTAGCGCTACTGGGTTATGGTCACCAGGAGTATTTCACTTAAATTGCCGTATACAAAAAAGGTTTTAAATATATCTATACAATAATATGCACGTATAACGCTCTTGTTTAATTATGAAACAGACATGTAAATAATTTACATATCTGTAACTGTATACTTGGACAATACCTCGTATTTTCAGCATTTACTTCTGCTTAAGACATATGTTTCTGCCATCTATAGGCGTCGTCAGTTAAGCTAATGAAGCAATATATACAAATGATACAAATCTTTATAAATAGATCTGTATCTGTATATGACATTTAGCCGAAACCGCCTATTAGATAAAGCAAATCTCATCCTATCAGGTGGCAATTACTTAATAAGTGACATCTGACGGACGAAAGAGACTTTGCCGAAAAAAGTGATCTTTCATATGACCAACTAAGCTGGTACGAAACGAAACAATACGGGTAGTCCCTCAAAAACGAGCCAGATGGCAGTAAATATACAAAAAATGTTTTAAATATATCTAAGATATATTT
Source organism: Melolontha melolontha (assembly GCA_935421215.2). Lineage (NCBI taxonomy): Eukaryota > Metazoa > Arthropoda > Insecta > Coleoptera > Scarabaeidae > Melolontha > Melolontha melolontha. The sequence goes on along the minus strand of OW285238.1, from coordinate 94,110,171 downwards.
AAAACCTTTTTTGCTCGTTTTTGAAGGACTACCCGTAAAATATATCTAAGATATACATATTTAAAACCTTTTTTGTATATTTACCGCCATCTGGCTCGTTTTTGAAGGACTACCCGTATTGTTTCGTTTTGTATTGTATATTTACCGCCATCTAGCTCGTTTTTGAAGGACTACCCGTATTGTTTCGTTTCATACCAGCTTAGCTGGTCAAATGAAAGATCGCCTTTTTCGGCAAAGTCTCTTTCGTCCGTCAGATGTCACTTATTAAGTAATTGCCACCTGATAGGTTGAGATTTGCTTTATCTAATAGGCGGTTTCGGCTAAATGTCATCTACAGATACAGATCTATTTATAAAGATTTGTATCATTTGTATACATTGCTTCATTAGCTTAACTGACGACGCCTATAGATGGCAGAAACATATGCCTTAAGCAGAAGTAAATGCTGAAAATATGAGGTATTGTCCAAGTATACAGTTACAGATATGTAAATTATTTACATGTCTGTTTCATAATTAAATTGCCGTGTTTAAAACATAATTGTTAGACAAGGATATAACATGTCAAGTTTGCGAACTTTTCAATAGGTGGCGGAATGGATATTAAACTTTGAATTACCGGCAATTAGAATATTTGCTTTAACGACAGTCAATAATTTTAACCAATTAAGGCCAACGTTCACATTTTTTGACGCCATTATCTTTTTGTTGTTTATTAAACCGTTGTTATATATTTTTGTTTTTATTCGCATTTTTATGAACTTTGTTTTTATTTTTGGTGTTGATTAGTTCTAATGTTTTACTTCTTTTGTAATAGTAAGTTTACCATAGAAAGAAAATTGTTAATTGTGTTGTTAATTTTCTATCATATTACATAATGTATCCAGTGTTAATATTGTTATTATTTTCTTTTGTTTGAATAGTTGTGTTTACATTCATTTTATATTTCTCATAATTGAGATTACCAGTAGATTATTATTAAGTACATATTTATTATATTTAAATTTAGATTTTTTTATTAAATGTATATACATACTACTAATTATGTTTTCTGACTTTTGTTATAACTTTGTACAAGAACCAATTTTATTATTTGATTTAGTGTATACTAGGCACATTGTAATTGGTAAATGTAATTATACTTATTTTTACAAATTATTGCAGAAAATCATGGAAATTATATTCACCAATTTCAATATGGCTAGGATATACTAAATACTAAAAAAGAATATATTCAAGTAAGCTACGATTTAAAATATCCGCCAATATAGTTTAGTTTGCGAACTTTTCGTCAGAGGCGCCAAATCTTGTTTTAAAAGCTTGTTAATAAGATAACCTTCTATTTTATCCGTTTTGTATGATGGTCACTACTCTTAAAAGAAGTTTTTAAAACATATTATTAATTGTAATTCGGTATCAAAAATTTAGTATTATCGTATTATATTGGTTATGATGGGTGTAGAAATAAATCAGTTTAATCATACCGTGTTAATAAATAGACATATAAATTTAGTCAATAGCAATACATATTGGCATCAAATTCAAGTAAGTATTTGATTCAAAATATTCGACAATTATCATTATTTCTATTGTATTTTTTTCTAAATAGGTAGAAAATGTCGAGGGTTTAGATAGAGATGCTGTGCTTAAAGCAATTATGAGATTTTGTAACCCAGATTCTTTTATACCAGTTCAGTATACATCTTCCAAGAATAATGCTACTTTTTTAATAAAAAATTGTGGTCCAGCAATTCAAAAATTATCCAGTCAAAATTTAATCGTGATAAATCCATACAATAATGATAAACCTGTATGTTATTTCTATATATTTATATATATATTAGTTTAACAAATATATAATTTCAGTTCAAAATATCAATAAAATTATGTTACGCTAGTAGTAATGAGTTAAAGATTAACATTCATCTTAATTTAACAAGTGTGTTACATAAAAGATTTAGTCATGAAACTGGTACATTGAATTTGGATAATTTTGCAAAAGATACAGGTAATTATGAAAAATATTTCTGTTTTTTTTTTTTTTTTTTTGTTAAAAGTTTCATATTTCAGAGTTGGAAGAGTATTGTGCATTATCTCAACAAAAGCTATTTTTTTACGTAATGCATTTAGCCAAAAATATTCCATTTAAAGTTTTAAAATTATCGCATAATGATATTGAGTCATTGAGTCCTATGGAAGCTTTGGAAGGTGTTAAACATTCTATTATTATAGATATAAGGAACAACTGTATTAAAGAAATATCAGAATTAGATTATTTTAAACATCTGAATGTAGTAGAATTGTGGCTGGATGGAAATCCTATATGTGACAATTACACTGAAATTACTTATGGCAAAAGTATTAAGGATCATGTAAAAAAGTTAGAAAAATTGGATGGTGTTAGTGTCACACAGCAATTTCCACCATTTAGGCGTAACTTTCTTTGTAATTTAACTGGATATGATCTGGTAGATCAGTTTTTGGAACATTACTTTACGTTATATGATACATGGGATCGTTCTGTTTTGAGAGACATGTATCACAGAGATGCATTATTTTCACTTACTAGTTTGTATATACCGTCACAAACTACATCATCTGCAGCACAGTAAGTATTTATTATGTATTATCTATAATAAAATGTTAGTTGTAAAACATCTAACTAAATTACTTATCTAAATGTTGAAAAAAAAATTGAAGGACTATACTAATTTTGTTTACCTAATAACCTGTTTTTATAGACATAATCTTTGAACAATAAAAGACCTATCAAATAGAAGCATTTTCAGTAAAAATAATACTTTGTCTTGCAGCTTTTATTTACAATATTATGCTTTTTTTAAGTAGAACTGTGCTTCACTTTTTGTTATTTTCTTAAGACTAAACCTGGACAAAGAAATGAATTTGCAGTGACGGAAATTTTATCTGAAATTATGCAAGGAACATCACATTTTCGCGTTAGTCTACATCAACACATTAAAACTAAAATGGAAACTAATTATATACATTATTTATTATATTTATAATCGCACTCCTTTTGCCTTACCTGGCCAAGCTGTACGTTACTGCAAATCCATTGCTTGGGCCTGCTTTACTTATCAGTGATAAGTTATCACTAAAGTTTATTTCTTGTAGATTTGTGCTAGATTGTGGGAAATTGAAATAAATTTGTTGTTTGATGGTGTCATAAACTATATGGAGTCAAATAATTAAAATAAAAAGGAGTGTTTTGTTAACTTTTGGCCTCTAAGATATTAATTGATTACACCCACATAGCATCATTTTATTATTATTTTCAAGTTGCTTGTATCACTGTTCTTAAGAAGCACACATTTAATGAATTCCTTAAGCAATTTTTATTTGATTAATTGTCATGTATTCCATAATTGTTTTCTTTAAAAATTAGTAGAATTAAACTTGAATTGATTCAGCTTATACTTGATGAAAATCCATAAATTAAAAGATTTAATAGTTTAACCTTCACTTTATTATTAATCATAGGGTTACCCATTTTCTTGTATTATAGTTGTATAATTTCTCAAATTTTAAAGACCATAAAATAATATTAACTCTTTTTTGTATTTATGTATTCACTTGTTAGTTTGTAACGTAGGTACTTGATGAAGTCATTGTGTAGGCGAAACAATTGTATATCGATTATACATTAATAAAATAAAGATTAAACTATTAAAAGTTTTATTTCTGGTTTACAATTAAACTCATAAATTACATTTTTTGCACAAGAAAACTGTTACATAAATCTACAATTTCAGTTATAAAAAATTAGTTTACCTAATGAAATGATTCTAAAAATAACAAGTGTTCATTTGAAAAGTCAATCTAGGTTACTTTAAAATTTTGATAGTATAAGACGCAAATATATTAGTAAGTTCTGTGTTTGTTGTTCCGTAAACGTAAATCCAAATGACATTTGACAATGTCAATCACAAATATCAGTTAGTGCATAAAATAATCGTGCGTCGATTCTGGTTTAAATAAATTGCTTCTCAGTTTTAAAATGGCTTTCACTTTAGAACATAAAATTTTTTTAGTCCAGGCTTATTTTCGAAGTTTTAATAAAATTGATGGTTTATGGGTTTATTCAGTTCAAGATTGCATGGTAGAATTTCAAGTTGAGTTTCCACATTTTGTAATAGATTATATACAATTTAAGAAAACTTTGGATAGAACTTTAAAACTTTTTTCTGAAACTGGTAGTCTCTTAAGAAAATCAGGCAGCAGAGCAGTTAAGAAACGTACACCTCAAGTTGTCAATCGTGTTGAAGAAATAATGGAAAATGAACCACAAACATCTGTTTGACATTTGAGTCAACAAATAAACCTTTCTGTTGGTACAACTCACAAGCTATTAAAAAAAGATATGCAACTTTATCCATACCGTGTCACAGCAGTACAAGAATTGTTAGAAATTGATTACCCACATAGACTACAGTTTTGTAGTTGGTTTTTAAATATGAACAATAATGGAGAACTTTCGCAAAGAGTCATCTTTACTCATGAAGCATGGTTTTATAAAACGGGATGATACCTAAATTCACAAAATACAAGAATTTGGAGTAGTGAAAATCCACATGTAATTAATGAAGAATCACTACATCCAGAGAATATTGGTGTTTGGGCAGCGATAAGCCAAAGGCGAATCATTGGACCAATATTATTTCAGGGAACGTTAACTGCTCAAAGGTACCGTACGGAAATCTTACAACCATTTGTCAATCAGTTGCATGATGATGAACTTCAAAATGCATATTTCCAACAAGACGGAGCACCCTGTCACTACTGCAGAATCTTTGGATTATTTAAGAGAATTTTTTGATCAGCGTATAATTAGTCGAAATACTGAAATTGCTTGGCCTACACCTTCATGCGATTTAACACGTTGCGACTTCTTTTTGTGGTCTTATCTAAAAAATAACATATTTCGAACACCTATATTGAATTTGAATGATATGCTACAGAGAATCGAACAGAAATGCATGGAAATTAATAACAATCCAGTAATGTTGCAGAATATCATTAGAAACTTTGAACGGAGGATTTTAAAGTGCATTGATCTTGAAGGACCACATTTTCAACATTTGTTATAGTTTTCAATAAATACCTATTATTTGTTATTTATTTGTGTGTGTGAAACTGTCAAAATATACGACTTCGTAGGTTAAGTAGTAAATTTCAATTTAGGACATACTTCAAAATGTTCTCGGTAAATTACATGCTACTAGATTGACTTTTCAAATGAACACTTGTTAGTTACCAGTTGTAGGAAAAGGAAACACTAGCAGCTATACTACAATAGAATAGAAAGGAAGAAATTAAATCTGTAGATATATCAAAACAATTATTATGATTACTATTTAAATAGCTTAAGCTATACAACTTTAGTCCTAATTCAATTATTTGATTTCTTCTATTTTTCAAATTTTTCTATGGAATATATTTCTTGTATGTATTTTTTTGAATATTTTTAGATTGATTCCATATAAAAAAGTTTCAAGGAATTTAAAGCAAATGTCAGATTTTTCAAAAAATGCACAGGATTTATTTATAGGTCCTTACCCAATAATAAAAGTCTTAAGTTCGCTACCTCTTACTGAACACGATCCTTATAGCTTTACAGCAGATCTGATGATGTATACAGTAAGTTATTTATATGTGTTTTTAAGTTGTTTAAACTGGTATTGCCAATTTTTTAACTACATATATTGACACAACAATTCTTACTCAATAGTCCCTTAAATAGGGCGATACAATATAAAAAAGTAAATATGTCAGTGGCGGCTCGTGCTAAAAATTTTAAGGTGTTCTGCAAGTTTTACAAAAAAATTTACCTTGCACGGGCAGTAAGAGGTTGTCTCCCATCGATCTTATCGTGCTTTCTTCGCCTTCCGCACTGAAGTAATGTATTTCTGGAACGATTGTCAATTGTCACACAAAAAAATAAGAGTCACTAAGCACTACTTTACTAACAAATTATTTCTTATAAATTAAATCTATTCTACGTTCTTTTCGATTTGCAAATTTTGTTATCACTTTGTCATTAAAATTGTCTATTTCGGAGATAAACTTTTTTCGATGGATAGCATGGAAAGAGATGTTAAACCATCTTCGGTCATTGAATTTCTGAGAAACGTCTTAATTCGATTTAGTGTTGAAAAGCATCGTTCGGCCTCTGATGTTGTCATGGGAGTTGTTATTACAATTTCTAATAATTTTCTAGTCTCCTTCAACGTATCTCCCAGATTGTTTTTTATTAAAAATTTTAGAAGAGGTAGTGCGCCTTTTAAAGATCAGTTCTTGAGTAAGTAACAGACAATTCAGTTCGTAATCTTTCTTTATCAAGGGTGGGATAATAGGACCATGCGGAAGTGAGTTTGTCCTCAGGAAATTTACTGCAATACTCTCCAAAGCATTCCCAAAAAAAAAGTGATGCCACTACTAGATGCTCTTTAAAATGAAATCGATCTTTTGCACAATTTAGAATAACATCACACACCTCTAAAGCCAAAATTCGATGATTAAATCTGCTGTTATTTGGACGTTTGCGTTTTTCTGGTGGTGGCTCATCGCTTATTAAATCTGTTTAGTCCATTTACTAATTTAACATAACTTATAAACAATGTAACCCGCTATTTTAATAATGTTCCTGTCACTTGGCTTTTGACACATTGTCGAAATTACTTCAAAAACGTCATCTTTCAAATATCTCAGTGCTATTTAAATTCTTTTAATAAAATTTGTATCGTATATGTTGTCTTTTCTTCGATCCTACCTTGAATAAATACAATAGTGAGTGTATTCTCTTAAATATTTAATCTTCCTTTCTTGTGATCCTTAATTTTTGGAATTTATATCACTTTATGTTTAACTTCTTTTTATAACAGCTTCTCTGTGCCTGTTTCCTATTACTTTTCATTCTCATTGAACTTGTTATTAAATTCCTTCTGCCAATACTATTCTTATTCCAGTTATAATTTTTCGATTGTCAATTTATTACAAACAAAATGAATATTGCCATCGCTATACTACTACATTATATTATAACATTATTTTCTTTAGATTTACATTTTTAAATTCGTTATATCTTTTGAATGGAATGTCCGATTTTAATAACTTAAAAAGTATTTTACTGGTATTGAAATGGTCTTTAATAAAATATCATTTAATAGGATAAGAAATAATACAGAGCTATGGATAATATGGTTTGATTATTGTCGGCACTTTTATTAACTTTTAAAATGTAAAAAAAGTAGTTATAGTGGCATAACTACAGTAGTTGGACATATGGTTTCGCGGACTTTTTTGTAGATATTAATACGTTCTATAATACTGTAGAACATTTTTTTGTTCTATCAACAATAGTTTCCGCAGCGTACGCGATGGCAGATTTTTTGTGACTAATTTTTTCACACCTTGGGTTACATTAATGCATTTTTATTGGGGATATCTTTTTTTTTTGAAAATGTAATATAGCCTATGTCACTCAGTGAAAATGCAACTTTCTAATGGTGAAAGAATTTTTGAAATCGGTCAGTAGTTTTTGTGTGAAAGCATTACAAACATACATACAAAAACACAAATGTTTCCTCTTTATAATATTAGTTTAGATACCGAATCATATCGCCCTTCGCGCTGGTGTAAATGCAGCGAACATGCCTGGTAAAATCACGCATTGGTTTAAGGACAGCCACGGGGGTAGCGGGGTGCGCGCGGGTGTTTGAAAGAGCTCTGAGCGCACATACGTGTGGACCAGATAAGGAACAAGTGAGCGATCGCGCGTATTAGGTTGGTTATTCCACTGGTCGCCTATTGTATATTATTTGATAAAATACTATACAGGCTGTTCACACTTAAACCCGCACCATTGGTAACTCCGTTGTTATTGGAGCTACGAAGTCGTCCATATTAGCAAACTAGTAGGATTTTTCCTGGCGGTTACGACGATAAAAACAAAAAAACAATTGAACGTCGCGTTTTTCAGATATTTGAGAAAATGTAATTTTTAAAATGGAACATCCTGTATATTTTTATGCGGTTGAATAAAGAATTTAGTTCTGAACAAAAATGTTTCAATACATTATCTCAAAAAAATTGAAAATAAAAAGTTATCACGTGATTTCTTTAAAGGGGCATATTTCCGAGATAATCAGAAAAGTACCCATTTTAAAATGGGACACAGTATAATTTAAAACTCCACTCAGAAAAAAAGGAAAAGAGAAATTAGCCTACATTACAATAGTTGTTACAATTTAGATCAAGTAGGCACCAATCAAAAAAAAAAAAAAAATAATTCAATAACAATCCGTCAAATTAATCTGTCAGTGTTTTAAAATTCGCATTGTTATTTTGCTTTTTTCTTCGTGTTTTCTTCTAATAAAAATGAGGAAACATGAGGAAAAATGTGATATTATGGAAGCTTACATATTTCAGAGAAAAAACACTATTAGAGCTCGCGAACATTATAGTGCAATGTTTCGCGAGCGCGCGATTCCTCAAAGAAGATATTTCTTGGAATTATACAGACAATTTCGGCGAAACGAAGAGGTTTTCAAGAAGAATAGAACGAAGAAGCAATTTGTGGTTAGTGAGGAGGTAGAGATAAATGTACTGGGATATTTTGAGGCGCATCCTAACAATTCAATTAGAGAATTGGCAAGAGAAATAGACCTTTCATTGGGAACGATTCATAAAATTTTGAAAAAATTTAATTTTGAGCCATACAAATATCGGCCACTACAAACTTTGCATCTTAATGATGATATAAGAAGAATGGAATTTTGTGAATGGTTCCTCCATAAATGTGAAGAAGATCCAAATTTTCCTCGATATGTTTTATGGTCGGATGAGAGTAACTTCTCTAATAAGGGAATGTTTAATCGAAAAAACTATCATTTTTGGAGTCGGGAAAATCCTTTTTTGGCTCATTCCAATAATCCACAACATCGGTTCAGCCTTAATGTTTGGTGTGGTATGTTTGGATCTAAAATTGTGGGTCCTTTTTTTTTTACCGCGGCTCATTGACGGGAGAGAGATATGAGGACTTTATGTCTCATGTATTGGAAGATTTCGTGGACAACGTGAACTTGATGGATAGGCCGCGGATATACTTCCAACAAGACGGTGCACCGGCTCATAATCACCATATCGTTAACGCATTACTGGAGAGACTGTTTGGACCCCGTTGGATTGGAACTCATGGACCAGTTCTGTGGCCCCCACGCTCACCAGATCTAACTCCGCTAGATTTTTTTTTATGGGGCCGAGTGAAAAATGAAGTTTACAAACATCGTTACCAAAATGTGGAAGAACTTCAAAATAGCATTACGGCCATTATTCGGAAAATTGATGGAAGGACCCTTCTCAAAGACACGCGCTGCACTCAGAAAAGAGCCCGCAAGTGTCTGGACCAAGAAGGTGGTACCTTCGAACAATTATTTTAGTTATGTATGTTGATTGATAGTGTTCATTATTCTTTTATTTGTTATTCTTAAGTTTCGTGGACGAAATCAAAATAAATTTCGTTAAAAATACAACGTTTCGTTTGAATTCATTTAGGAATATTATGAACAAACCTTCTCGGATCTATACAAAAATTTGTTTCATCCGTTCAACAAGAGAATAGTCTACAATAATCGGTACATATTATTTAATTACAAATTTCGTTAGGCATTCCTAAAAACAAATCCTAAATCCCTAAAAATGCACGGTATCTCATTTGAAAACTTACGTTTTAGTGATAAAGTAAGCAAATTTTAAGGATGTTTATGATATTATTTTATTTAATATCTGAAGATGACTTCAATTGGATAAACATGTGAAACATGCTACGTCTTTCATCAATTTTTTTAAACAAAATGCAATGATTAAGAAATCACGTGATAACTTTTTTATTTACAATTTTTTTGAGATAATGTATTGAAACATTTTTATTCAGAACTAAATTCTTTATTCCACCGCATAAAAATAAATAGGGTGTTCCATTTTAAAAATTACATTTTGTCAAATATCTGAAAAACGCGACGCTCAATAGTTTTTTTGTTTTCATCGTCATAACCGTCAGGAAAAATCCTACTAGTTTGCTAATTTGGACGACTTCCTAGCTCCAATAATAACGGAGTTACCAATGGTGCGGGTTTAAGTGTGAACACGTTGTATATAACCGGCGTTAGTGTTGGAATTTCGGAACCGAATATCTCGGCTTCTACTGATCGGATTTTGATGATTGAGGTGTCAAATTGTAGGGTTTGATGTCCTCTACAGGGTGATGTAGAAAAATATGCAAATTTTTTGATATACAGGGGGAGAATTTTCACAACAATATGTTGCGCTTTTATAAACATCAGAAATGTCGGAAAAATTATGTAAAAGAAAACTAGTTATAACTAATACAGGTTCGCCCGCCCAATTTTTTGGGAGCTCTGCAGCACTGCAGCGCTTATGCGCCAGCCGCCACTGAAATATGTACTAATTTTACTAAGCACAAATCATCGTTATATTTACGGGGACCGTAAAATAAATATTAAAAAACTTGACGGAGGCCGTTCCGGTTCTCATTGATATACGATCCGAATAATATAAAGCCTCTCTTAAGAAGAATAGGATTATATTAAATAATTTTCTAACTAAAGTGTACATGCTCTTTGTAATTTGGTCTCCTACAATACTCACTGTGAAAGCATGTTTGAACATGCATATGTATACGTTCGAACAAGTCGTGCTGTCACTAGTACAAAAGAAGCGCTTGAGATTGTACAACTTCAGTTAAGTTTCGAATGCGAAGCGTGCGGTTGGTGCTTTTATTTTAGTGTGCGGCCAACCGTGAAATTTAATTTTTTTAAAAAAAATTTCTTAACAAACCCTTGGAATTTTGTTAAAGAAAATTACATTAAGAGTGGCTAAGATGTTCAAACCCTATACAATCGCCGAAAACCTCATATTGCCTGGTGCAATTGATATGGTCAGTACTTTAATAGGCGCGGAAGAACCAAAAAAAATTGAAACAACCCGCTTTCTAATGACACAATATCAAGGCGAATCGATGACTTGTCTGCCGATGTTCGCGATCAGATAATTCAGCAAGTGAGTTCAAGTGAATTTTTTTTTTGTACTCAATTTGATGAATCAGGAGATGTAGCAAACACGTCTCAGTTCTTATGTTTTGTGAGCTTTGAATGTGATACGGACACATGAATCAAAGAAAATATGTTGTTTTGTAAAACAGTACCGGGTCATGCAACACGACAATGTATTTTTGATGTTTTTTATGAAGCTACTAGAAATATACTAACATAGATTGTACAAAAAGCATTGCAGTATGTAGTGATGGTACAAAGACGATAACAGGAAAGAACACTGGACTAATAAAAATATTAGAAGTTCCTCTTATACCAAGGGCGGAATGGACGCACTGCTTCCTTCACAGACATGCTCTTGTCCCAAAAACATGCCGGAAAATCTCAATCAAATTCTTTGTGAAGTTGTAAAAATGGTTAATTTTATTAAAAGCCGACTGTTACAGAACAGGCTGTTTGCTAAACTATGCTATGAAATTGGCGAAAATAAAATTCTCTTCTTTTCCATACAGAAGTTAGATTGTTATCGCGAGAGAAAGTGTTAACCCGGGTATTAGAATTACGAGATGAATTAATAATATTTTTCCAGTATAAACAAACGCTAGTCGCATTGTTTTTACACAATAATGAATGTATGTTGTTGGCTTACTAAGCTGATGTGTTTTAGCATTTAAACGACAAGGACGTGGTAAAAACATTTTATTAATGACAAAGTTCATGGTTTCATTAAGATGTTTGATATCTGGATTATTCGCATTCAAAGCAAAAATTTGAATATGTTCCATTAACTTCAAATTATATTGAGAAAAATTTGAATCAACACGACACGATTATTCACTACAGTTTGGATTGCATGAAGATGCATTTGCGTGAGCTAAAAACTCAGTTGACGGAGTATTTCCCGGAAGATAAAAATAATTTCTCGAAGAGATAGGTACTGAATCCGTTTAGTGAGAACGTTGTTGCCGCTGATAAGTTACTAGTTGAAATTCACAACCAGCTCATCAAAATGTCGGCGATAAAACGCTACAACTGCAGTTTACATCTGCAGACTAGTAGGTTTTGGGTTACTAGTTGAAATGAATATGGAAATCACAGAAGCATTGAAAATATTAATCCCTTTCGCCACGTCTTATCTCTGTGAAAAGAGTTTTTCGCCTATGATTGCGCTAAAAACTAAATACAGGAATAGTCTCTTATCACTCGAAAACAATTTGCTTGTGTGCTTCTAACGTAGATACACGTATGGAGAAACTTTACACATTAATTTCTTTTCCTTAAATTTGTACTTATTGTAAGTAAATAATTTTTTCTCATAATAGCTATTTATGTAACCAGTTATGAAATGGGTTATTTTGTGTAACGAAATGGAATGTTTGCAGGACGAGCGAGCGTAGCGAGCGAGATCCTGCAAAATGACATGAGTTACACAAAATAACATTTCATAACGTGTTTCATACAAGATTTTATCTAATTTTGACCAAAACATAGATTTATAATTTTCCAGTTGATCTGACATTAAACGTCATAAGTCGTATTAAATAATTAGTGACAATTTTCATGCTATTGATAATAATTCATTTGACTTGACAGGTGTTTGTTAATTTAAGTATAAGTATTTACTTTTATTAGCTAAATATTTCGGTGCATTGTACGAGTAAAAATGTCGGATTCAGATTCAGGTGGACTACCAAGCGATATAGAAGAGGCTGCACAAAGTGCATTATCGACTGTGATTCCACAAAAGTCGAAAGCCCAGTACGATTTGGCTTATGAAAAATTTGGGATGTGGCTTAAAGACAAAAAAATTAAATGTGTTAATGAGAAGGTTTTATTAGCCTATTTCGAGGGAAGAAAGAATCAAAAAGCTTCAACACTCTGGACTCTTTATTCCATGTTACGAAGTGAATTGTCTTTGAAGAAGAATATTGATATTGCAAAATATGCCAGTTTACATGCATTTCTAAAGAGGCAGTCAGAGGGATACCATGCAAAAAAGTCTAATATTTTGTCAAAGGAAAACGTCTCCCGGTTTATGACAGAAGCTGAGGATAAAACATATTTAATGACAAAGGTCGCATTGATCGTTGGAATGGCTGGTGCTTGTCGAAAAAGTGAGCTAACTTTTCTACGTGTGGGGGATATTTTAGACGAGTTTTCTCATTTTGTAATAAAAATCCCTAATACAAAGACAAAAGTAACGCGCGAGTTTGTGATCACAGAAGGAAATATTGAAGGGCAAAATTTTCTTGATCTTATTAGAAAATATATTTCTTTGCGTCCACAAAACGTTAATCACGATAGGTTTTTCGTCAAATATAATAATGGTAAATGCGGGGCACAGCCAGTTGGCATTAATACAATCGGTAATCTACCGAAAAGAATTGCTCAGTTTTTGAAACTACCAAATCCCTTCTTATTTACCGGACACTGCTTCAGAAGGTCATCGGCTACCTTTTTGGCAGATTCTCGTGCGGATATTTTTAAGGTTAAACGACATGGAGGCTGGAAGTCCAATACTGTAGCTGAGGGCTATGTAGAGAATTCTATAGAAAATAAGAAAAGGATTGCCAATGATATTCTTGGTGAATCAAGCTCAAATGCACATTCCGTTTTGCATCATAACATCAGAGTACCTGCCATGAATTCTACGTGTGCAGGAATTAACCTCACCAATTGTTCACATTGTGTCAAATTTAACCAGTTTGTGTCATTTAACGTTCCCCTTTATTAACTTGAGATGAAATGATTTTTTCAAAATATTTCGTAACTAGTGATGAAATGAACTTTTCAACACTAGTTACGAAATATTTTACTTTTCGTAACTAGTTACGAAAAGTAAACCGTTTCCTAACGTCATGCAGTTTTGAAAAGTGTCACTTTATGTGTCAAAATTATATAAAATGATTTTTCATTATTGTTTAGGTTATTTCGCGACTGCCCTTTAATATCACCGCGACTGCAGGTTGAGAAACGATGTATTAAGGGAAATACTTATTGATTTGATATCCATATCTATGCGTATAGTAACTTTATAGGGAATAGGTATGAGTACATACGATATATATGTATATGGAAAAGCCGATCCAATGCCAGCGAAGACCGCGACGGCCGGCAACTGTTTCGCAAATACAAGTTAGCAGTAATCATTTGACCATCGACATAGGTACAGCAGACCGATTTTCATGTGGCCGGTTAGAAGTACCGCCCTCGAGATGCGCACGAAATTCATAGGTAGGGGAACCTCTGGCATTCAGTGTTTTACATCGTTTTAAGCGATAAACACAGTAGTGCAGTGCCGTATTAAGGTAGTGAGTAATGGAGTTTAAAAGTAAATTAAATAAATGTGTTTTACACAGTCAAACTCGTGAAGTGATCTCAAATGTATTTAAATATATGCAAGAAGAAAAAACTTCAGGGGTACTCAAAATTCCACTGGATCTCCACGACTATTAAATAATGTTATTACAACACTCGCCTACGCTCGTTGAAGAATATACTGTTCTTTTGTACATATAGAAAGTTTACAATGTGATTATAATGAGAAAGAGATTAGCATAAACATTATCTGCCAATAATTCAGTTAATTATCCAAATTAGTTTTACTTAATTCTAAGCCTTTCTACCGTTAAGTGTAGCTAACAATCTTATTCAGTCATCCCCTTAATGTGATGTTAGTACGCTATTAGCTAGTAGGTAAGGTAAGACATTTTAATTAAACATGTTACATGAAACTATGCGTTTTATTTTACTTCTATTTGCCTTAATTTAGTGAAATACAAACCATTATAAACATGTTCAACAATGTGATTTTCTGAATTTATCCCTTACTACGTCCCAATGCACGACTCGCACAAAGAGTTTGCATTTCATTTTTCCGAATTCTGTCTCTATCTAACACTGACCCTTACTTGACGCACGTACAAATTCTGCCACCGGCCACATGAAAATCGGTCTGCTGTACTTGTAATGCGTTCTAAAATAACATTTACGAATTGCAAGGGATTTGCTTTTCTTATTTCTTTCAGTAGATGGAGGAAATTTTTAAGCTGCGGTGCGTCGCATAAACAGAAGCGTAATTCTAATAAAATTAAAGATTAATCCTAATAAAATAAATAAAAAAGGATTCTAAAAATTATAATAAATTATACAAGAGGTTCAAAAATTCCTCCTTGCACAGCAAGACATTGTCCTAGGCGGTCGTAGAAATTAGCTCTTACATTTGCTAACATGTCGGCAGTTAATGAATTCGCCTCAGTTATTTTTTCTCAAGGCAACTAGATTTTCTGTTCTACCAGCTTCATGAGTATAAACGTTATTTTTTAGATATCCCCACAAAAAGAAATCATTTGAAGATAGATCAGGAGATCGCGGGGGCCATTTAATGTTTTCTGTTCCAGTAATAAGACGGTCAGAAAAAGTATTTCCAAGAAATTCCTTTACCCTCACTGCATTATGTGCTGGACAGCTATCATGTTGAAACCAAACGATTTCCTGATTTATTCCAATGTTTTGAATGGCGGGAAGTATTTGATTTTTCAGTAATTCGAGATACTTGTCGGCATTTAATATACCATCAATAAAATAGGGGCCTATAGAATGGTCACCTAAAATACCTGCCCAAACGTTTAGTTTTTGAGAATACTGAGTGCGATTTGCAAAATGCCGGTGTTGATTTTCCGAAGCCCAATATCGAAGAACAGAGGGATTGTGCTTTCCATGTAATGGAAAAGTTGATTCATCGGTGAAGAGAATATTTTTAACGAAATTTTCATCTCGATGTATCTTTTCCATAACGCCTTGACGAAGCTCCATTCTCCGGAAATTGTCCTCGGGAAATATGTCTTGAGTTTTCGAATATTTGAAACATTTTAAACCATTACGTTTCCAAATACGTGAAATAGTTGTGTTACTTGTACCCAATTCCTCGGCAGCACTTCTAGTAGATCTCGTGTTATCAATTTCCACAATACTACAAATTAATACATCCCGCCGTTCTCTTTCCTCAATTTTTTGTGGTGATATCTTTCTTGGTTTGCATTTCGTTCAGTTATTGAAACAGAAACAAGTTTCAAATTTATTTATAATATTATAAATTGTTTGTCTGCAAGGTACAGAATGGTCTGCAAAAGTCAGCGCAAACAAATTCATGCACTCCATTGCAGACTTGCCAGCATAAAACCATTTTACTAACTGAAGCTTTTCAGTGGGTGTATAAAGAGCCATTATACATTAATTTTATTGTACGCTTTCAAACTGTAACGGCCGCAGCTAGACTGAATGCAAAATTTCCAGTCAATCGGTATCGGAGACAATCGTCAGTCGTCGCGGTCTTCGCTGGCATTGGACTGGCTTTCTCATGTACGTATACATTGTTTGTACTCGTACGTTGATTCTCTATGCCTAATGATATTTAACACATACGGTATATTTTGCAAATGCATTATGTTTTCGAGTTAAATAAATCACTGTTTTAATAATATATATAGTTCTGTTTAGAAAATGTGGGTATTTAAATATGTCAATGAGTTGTGTCTACATAATATATATTTCTTAGTTTAATTAAAGTCATTTGTTCAAAATTATTTATTTTCAAATTACTTTTTTTAAGAGCTTCAGAATTAACATTTTAAGATATATGTTAGCACTATATTAAAGAAGTAGGGATTGGTTGATTATTGTTTTTTTTTGACTTTATTTCTTTTCAAATTTTAATTCATAGGAAAAAGTCGCAGTTATAGTCGTTGGTGGAGTTTTTCGAGAATGTTCATCATTATTGGAAGCGGAACGTTTATTCGGATTTACAAGAAATTTCGTATTATTGACTAGTGAAAATGGCGAGTATTTGATAATTAATGAAATGTTGAATGTGACCAACGCAACAAGATCTCAAGCATCAAGAGCCTTCAAACAAATAAAGACACCTAGACTGCAATGGAAAAATCTACCTCGGGCGCAAAATGATAAGGAATTACAGGATATGATAAATGCGATGAAAGCTATAACAGGATTGAAAACGGATTGGGCTCGAAAGTAAGCATAAAAGTTCATATCCTTATTTTATACAGTATTTATAAATCTAATATTCAATACATCAGAGATTGGTGTATATTTGATATTTCGGAGAAAGGTATTTTCAAGATGTACTTAAAGTATGTATTACAGTAGTGTATAAAGCAGTCGTAAACAAACTAACATCACGGGCTGTACTTTATTTTCCACTACAACTACCTTTTATTTCTATATATTTATTATTTATTACATTGTTTAAATAATAGTTCTATGTTGTTGTGGATAAGTGCGAAATCTAAACTTTATTTAATTCGTTAATACTTAACTTTGAATGTCTGCGACATTATAGTACTCATTACTAGGGCTGGGCGAAGTATCGATACATCGTTCAATACCTGATACCATAACTAGTATCGATTTTCCGATACTTCAGATAACTAAGTTATCGATTCTAAGGTACCGATACTTAGGAATCGATACTTGGGTATAGATACCAAGAAACCAATACCAGAGTATTGATACTAGGGAACCAATAATAACGAACTGATGCTAAGGTATCGATACCAAGAAATCTATCCTAACTATAGAAATGACTGGAATCCATCTCAATGTATACCGTATTCACTCCAAGGTATCGATTCCAAGCAAGGAGTCCAAAGCATCGATACTGAGATAGTATGTCGGTATCGCTTTATTTTGGAATCGGTTAAACTTCCACAAGCCTCCACAAGCCTCACTTATATTTTGGTATTTGTAGCAATTTCCTTTTCTTAATTTAATAGGGTCTTTTTATTTATTGCATTTATGTTTAATTTATGATTCATACAAATGGAGATTAATAAGGTAAAAAAAGGTGGCATCGAGAATTCTTATAAAGCTATTGTAGGTATAAAACGTGCTTGGTTTGTTTCTATTTTGAAATAGAATATTTTAGGCTTTAATTTGGTAATAGCACGCATATCTGTATATATATTATCTTACCTTTGTGTATTTTTTAAGTGTATATAAAGGATGCAATAACTTTTTAAGTAAATAATTTTTAAATATGTATGCATTACATATATATATATATATATATATATATATATATATATATATATATATATATATATAAATATAATATTTTCGTGACCTTGGTATGATATGGTAAATTCAATCAGTTGGCGATTAAAGGTCTGGCTTTACTTTAAAGTATATATATTTTAAACAACCCTACATGTTTCGGCAATGATGCCTTTATCAAGGATATAAAATATAAATGACAGTATACAAATGTCATATAATTGAGTTGCTATGGATAAAATTATTCAAAGATACATTCCAATTGAATAATAATAAATCATGCCTTAGTATTCCAAAAACAGATAGACAACAAAAACAGGGAAAAGCAAGACATGAGTTATTATTATGTATGCGCCCGTCGAGCGTCTTAAGATGCAAAGTTGTCGGCATTCGCCTTAAACGAGAAGGAAAACCACGAAAACCTACTCGGACAACTAGACAGGAATCAAAACACGGACCAGTCAGCATGAAAAGCAAATGTATATGATATTTAAATGTAATTGATATTTAAATAACTTAAGATATATAATTATATAACAAAAAAAAAATATTATGATGGTAAATTGCAGATCGTTACACAATTAAGTTATAGTATATACTGCTTAAATTTTTTATATAATTTCTGTTGTTAATTGAATTTTTTTCCTGTTTAATACTAATCGTTTCTTTAATTTGTCTTTTCATTGTGTGTTGTTCTTTATCAATTATCTGTGTGTTTTCAAAATCGAAATGGTGATCGCGTTGTAGTTTGTGTGTAGATAAAGCAGTTTTGTCTGTTTTAGAGTATTTGTATTCTTTTGTATAAATATTGTTTCGTTTGGCCTATGTAGTAACTATCGCAATCGCGACATGGTATTTTATATATGACATGTGTTTCTCGATTTTTTTCTATTTTAGGTTTAAGTTTTGAAAATAAATGTTTATTAGTATTACTAAGTTTATATGTTGTAGCTATATCATATTTTTTTAAAGTGTATTTAATTTTTTCTGATAGTTGTGGAACATATGGAATCGTGATATATGTTGTGTCATTGTTCAAATTTTTATTGGTGTCTGCAGTGTTGTATATTTGGTGTACTCTTTTTTTAATAGTTTGGTCTATAAGTTGTGGTGGATAATTATTATCAGTTAAGATTGTTTTAATTTTTTTGATGTTATCGTTTCTGTATTGAGTATGTGATAGTTTTACTGCCCTATCAGTCAGATTATTTATAATCATTTTATTGAATACTGTAGGAGCATTTGAGTGGTAATTCATATATCGAAAAGAAGCTGTGGGTTTATTATACCAATTTGTATAAATAGTACCCTGTCTATCATAGCTCAAAGAAATATCAAGAAAATTAATACTGTTATTAATTTCTTCTTCAATAGTGAATTTAAATTTGTTGTGAAAATTGTTGAATTTATTTAAAAGATAGTTTATTTTGTTAGTCGGAATACATGTTATGATATCATCAACATATCTTTTGAAAAAAATGGGGTGGAAGATTTCAACACTAAAAACAAACTTCGCATTTTTAATTCCCACCCTCCATCAGTATATGGTTTACCTAAAATTCACAAAAATAATATCCCTTTAAGACCAATAGTATCTAACATACAAGCCCCTACTTATAATATAGCAAAATTCCTAGGTGATAGCATATGTAAGATGTTAGGAAAAACTGAATATCATACCAAAAGCTCATGGCAATTTCAAAATTTCATCAAGGAACAAAAAGTACCAACTAATCACAAAATTATATCACTTGATGTAGAATCTTTATATACTAACATTCCTACAGATCTAGCTATAAACATAATAGAATCCAAATGGGATGAAATTAGTCCACACACATCACTAAATAAAAACGAACTATCTTTTAAATAAATTCAACAATTTTCACAACAAATTAAAATTCACTATTGAAGAAGAAGTTAATAACAATATTAATTTTCTTGATATTTCTTTGAGCTATGATAGACAGGGTACTATTTATACAAATTGGTATAATAAACCCACAGCTTCATGTCGATATATGAATTACCACTCAAATGCTCCTACAGTATTCAATAAAATGATTATAAATAATCTGACTGATAGGGCAGTAAAACTGTCACATACTCAATACAGAAAAGATAACATCAAAAAAATTAAAACAATCTTAACTGATAATAATTATCCACCACAACTTATAGACCAAACTATTAAAAAAAGAGTACACCAAATATACAACACTGCAGACACCAATAAAAATTTGAACAATGACACAACATATATCACGATTCCATATGTTCCACAACTATCAGAAAAAATTAAATACACTTTAAAAAAATATGATATAGCTACAACATATAATCTTAGTAATACTAATAAACATTTATTTTCAAAACTTAAACCTGTAGGGGGTGAGGTAGAGGGGTAATGGAAACACGTTCTTAGTTTACTAAATATATTATTAATATTTACACAGACGATAATATGTTCACACTTTAGTTAATAAACTGCCGACTTGGTGCAGTAGATGGGGAGGTCCCGCCGGGACGCTGTCCATATGCATGTACTTGGTGATTTGAACTCTTGGAAGACCCAGGCAGGGTGCTGTCCAAGGTAGGTTCAGGGGTACTTCTGTTGACCAGCTGGAAGACCTAGGCAAGATGCTGTCCAGTTGAGTCGTAGAAGTAGACTGTCTTCTGTCGTTTTTATATGAGACTTGAATTTTGTTGTGGTCGGAGTTGCCTCTATTTCCACTCCATTGTTTTGTATTTCCCAGGGTTGTGACGTGTTTGTGTCTGATTAATAAATAATCGTGTGTTGTGTGTTTTTGAGCGGTCCTGTGTTGCGTATGTGTTGTCTGTGTGTTTGTCGCTTTTTGCGTTTAAGTCACTGGTCATCGGTTTTTTGCGTTTCAGTCATGTGTGTGTTTAATGTTTATTGTTGTAGAGTGTGATTATTTTCTGTGTTTGCGTTACGAAGTATTGTATCTGTTCTGTTGTTGCGTTTGTGGAGTGTAATGTTATTAGCATATTGCCTAAGGCAAGTGCTAGTTCGTCAGTTGTGTTAGGTGTTGTGTTTCTTTGTTTTTGTGTCCATGGGTTCGTTGTTGGGGGTGGTGCTGGTATGTATTCGGGTTTGGGTGTGGTTTTGTTTACAGGGTTGTTTGGATTGTTAGGACAGTTAAGGAAAGTGGATAAGTGAGGACCACCGCAATTTGCACACTTTGGTGGGGTTTTGGGTTTTGTACATAGGTGTGTTGAGTGTTCGTCTCCGCATTTCATGCATTTGTAGTGTATGTTACAGTTTTTTTGGTGGTGTCCAAATGTCTGACATTTGTGGCATTGTATTATGTCTGTCCGTTTGTTTAGTGGTTCGATTTTAATTGTGAGTCCGCAGCAGTCGTGTATATTGTAAATTGATTTGTATTGTCTCGTCAGTTCTATTAGTACAAGTGGTGCTGGTATTCCGTGTTTGCCGTTCATGCGTTTTATTTTGATTGTCGGGTAGCCTTGGTCAGTCAGGTCGTCGGTGATGTCAGTGTCTGTGATAAAGGTAGGAATGCCACGCATAACTACCTTTAGTGTCTTTTCACTTCTCAGTTGAAAAGTGTAAAATTGTATTTGTTCATTGTCGAGTATGTGTTTAAGTTTTCGGTAGTCTTCGTCAGTTTTCGGTTCGATGTGAATGCCAGGTTTCACAAGTTTGTTTTGTACTGTGTTAATGTTATGTGTTTTAAGTATTTGTCGTATATATGTCCGTTTGTCTTTGTCTGTTATTATGATTGGTGCGATTTTGTGTGTTTTGCGTGTTTCGGTGTTTGTGTTTTGTGTGGTGTTTGTTTTGTCACTTACCCTGGGTGTGCTGTTTGAGGTTGACGGTTGTGGGTTGATTTCGGTTGCTTCTTCTTCCATTTTTTCCTCGGTTTTGGTTTCGAGGACGTCGTAGGAATTTTTTGTTTCGATTGGTGGCGCTGTGTAGTCAGTTTTCTGTCATTTTGTTATTTTTTTCGGGTGTCTGAATTCGTCGTTTTCGATTTTCGGTTCCGGTTGGCTCTTCTTCGATTTTACGGGAGGCTTTTCTTCTTTTTGTTTTTCTGTGGGGTTGCTTTTTAACTCGATTTGGATCGTCGGTTCTTCTGGGTTAACCATTAGTATATCCCCTGATTTTTGTAGTAGCTTCTGGATATCTTCTTCTTCGTCGAGTATGCTGATTAGATTTTTAAAATCTTCCAGTATCTTGGGTGTACATTTGTTCAGGTATTCTGGTTTAATCATCAGGTTGGTTATTGTTCTTTTTTGTCCGGCCATTGCTTCCGGCGTCGCTTGACGATGTATCGTCGTCGGTGTTCTCAACTGCGATGCTGCTGTAACAGAGGTCACAGTGAGAATGATGTGGTGTCTTCTGTCGTTTTATATGAGTCCTCTTGATTTTGTTCGGTGGTCGGAGTTGCCTCCATTTCCACTCCAATTTCATTACCCGGGGTTGTGTATGTTTTGTGTTATTATGTGTAGTTGTGTGTTTGTGTGTTACGTTTGTTTATCCTATATGGAATGCTGTGTGTTTTGCTACATTTTTGTGTGTTTGTGTTGACCTCTGTTTATCTGTTAATTTTTGATTTTTTTCGTGGCTATTTGGATATCGTTATCCTCTGCGCGTCTTTTAATTTGCTTAAGTCCGTCTTTTTTAATTAGTCTCCGTTTTGGGTTTATTATTTTTCTTATTGTGGGGTTTTCGTGTGACTTTATTGTTTCTATTGTTTTTAGTGTTCGTTTGCATATTATTGTTTCCAGTGTTTCGAGTTTAGTCTCTTTATGTATCTGCGCGTTTGTCATGTATCGCGGTGCATTTATCGCGAGTCTAATTACCTTGTTTATTTTCCCTTGTACCGATTGTCTTTGCTTTTCGCTGGCTTGATGCCATATTTCTCCGGCATATGTTGCGCCCGCGAGTATTATCGTTTTTATTATTAATATTTTATTTTCCAGTGTTAGTTTGCTTTTGCCGTTTAGTATCGGGTACAGTGCGTGTGTTGTGAACCCTATTTTTCGTTTTAATTCTTTAATATGTGCCGTGTATGTTAGTTGTGAGTCTATTGTGACCCCGAGGTATTGAACTTTTTCCTGCCAGTGTATTGTGTGGCCTTCGAGTTTGACTTCGTCCGGCCTTTTGTGTCGTTTTCTGTGTTGGAAGTAAATTGCCGCGGTTTTTAGTGGGTTAATTTTAATTTTCCATTTGTCGTACCAGTCCTTTAGGAGGACTAGATTGTTTTGTAACTGCTTGTGTATGTACGATGTTCGTCTGCTGCTTATATATATAGCGGTGTCGTCTGCGTATTGTGCGATATTACATTTTTCTATTGTGGGAATATCCGAAGTGTATATGTTATACAGGAGCGGTCCGAGAACGGATCCTTGTGGTACTCCTGCTGCTATGTGTTCGATTGTCGATTTTTCGTTTCCGATTGTGACATTAAATGTACGGTTCTTTAGGTAATTGTCGGTTATTTTTATTAATGTGTTTGATATTTTCTGACGTTTCATTTTGTGTATGAGGCCGGCGTGCCAAACCCGGTCGAAGGCCTTTTCAATGTCGAGAAAAATTGCGCCCGTTGATGTCGATATGTTCATTTTTTCGGTTATGTGTTCTGTTAGTCTTAGTGCCTGTTGTGTGGTAGAGTGGTTTTTCCGGAAACCGTATTGAAAATTTGGGATTATGTTTTTGTTTTCGACTTCGTTTTCAAGTCTTGTCTGTATTACGCGTTCTGCCAGCTTACTTATTGACGGAAGTAAGCTTATTGGCCGGTAATCTGCGGTTGTTTTTGTTGTTTTTCCAGGTTTGTGGATCATTATTATCTGCGCGTGTTTCCAAATCGCGGGATAGTGTCCGTGTTTTATTATTCCGTTTATTATGTCGGTTATAATTTGTATACCGGTTTTTGGTAGGTTTTTTATTGCAATGTTAGTTATCCCGTCCGCTCCCGGGGCTTTTCGATTTTTAATTATTTTTTCCACTTCGTCGGTATTTGTGGCGTCGATTTCTCCATCTGTTATATCGATTTTTGTATTTCGTTGCCGTTCAATTTGGTTTGTAAATGTGTTATGCTTCGGTATTGTTGGGTTCGTTTCGAATTGTTTCTTTAACGCGTTCGCGAATTCGTCTGCTTTTTCTTTATCAGTTATTGCCGGTCCGTTTGCTGTTTTTAGCGGTGGAATTTTGTTTTTTTGTTTGTTAGGGCTTTTGTCATCTGCCAGAGTGTTTGATCTTGCGTGTTAAGGGATTCAATTTTGTTATTCCAGTTTTTATTAAAGTGTTCGATCATGTCAGATTTTATTTCATTTGTTATCGCGTTTAATTTTGTTTTTATTACCGGATTTAGCGTTCTTTTATATTCTTTGAGTATATTTTTTTTGAGTCGTAATTTTATTTTTAGTTCAGTCGGGATGTTAAGTTTTGTGTCGTTTGTGCTATTGCATTTTTTATGTCATTTTCCAGTGTGATCACTGCTTGATCGATGTCTTTCGCGTTGTGAATTTTTACTGTTCTGAGTACTAAGGATTCTTTAAATTTTCCCCAGTCTGTCTTATTAAATGTTTTTTTCGTTCTAGTTGTGTCCATGTCAAGCGTTAATATCACTGGAAAATGATCTGAGGAGAGGTCGTTTATAGTTTCTATTGTATGTGTTGTGGTTATGTTTTTAAGTATTGCTATGTCTAAAACGTCAGTAGTGCCCGTTGGTATGTGTATGTGTGTGGGTTCTATAGGCCCGATTACATTGAGGTTGTTGTCTTGTGCTATTTTCTTTAGTTTTTTACCGTTTTTATTGGCTACTTTCGAGTTCCAGTTTTGGTGTTTCGCGTTAAAATCTCCCGCAAATATTGTAGGTGTGTTTTGATTGAAGATCGTTTGTATGTCTGATTCTACTATGTCTAATCCGGAGGGAAGATAACTTGCGTAAAGGTTTATCGGTCCCCTTTTTGTGTTTACTTGTATGCCTGTGTTTTCGATTTTATCGAGTGTTTTGTATTCAAGTTCGCTGTGTTTTATTGTTTCGTGTACGAGTATAGCGGTTCCGCCGCCTTTTTGTACCGGCCTATCGTGTCTGTATGTTTTGTATTTTTAATGAGTGACTTGGTTTTAGATGTGTTTCATTTAGCAGCATTACGTCTATTTGGTGTTCGTCTAAAAATACGTGTAATTCATGTTTTTTGTGTATTATGCTTTGTGCATTCCAATAGGCTATTTTAATGTTGTGTTTGTGATTCATTGTCTGCGTGCGTGGAAAAGTTTTGTAAGTTCGTTTGTTTGTTCGAAAAAGCTTTGTGTTTGTTGGGGTGTAGGGTTTGTCGAGCTAAATGTTAGGAATAGTTTCCCAATCATGAGTGCAATTGTGTCGTCAGCTTTTTCGTGTGAGTTAAGTGTTGGTTTTGGTGTATTTTCCCGGGTTGTGGGTGTGGTTGCGGTGATGTTATTTGTCTGTTGTCTTTGAGTCCACGCGTTGTGTTTTGGTAGTGGTGCTTCTATGAGTTTGCGTGTTTGTATTGGTGTGTTTATTGGGTTATTTGGATTCTTTTTGATAAGCTGAACGAGAGGTGAGCTCCGCCACAGTTTGCGCATTTAGGGGGGGGGTGTGGTTGACGGCTTTGTGCATTCATGCGTCGAGTGTGACTCTCCGCACTTCATGCACGCGAAATTCACGTTGCAAGTACGCTGTTGATGACCGAATTTCTGACATCTGTGACACTGTACGATGTCTGTTCTAAGTCTGAGGGACTCTACTTTTACTTCTAATCCGCAAACTGTGTGGATGTCGAAAATTGACTTGTATTCTTTGTCTATTTCTATTAAAATAAGGGGGGCTGGAAGGCGGTCTTTACCGTTCATCCTAGTGATTTTTGCGATCGGATAGTTTCTAGAATCTAGATCGGCTTTGATGTCTTCGTCGGTTAGGAATTGGGGTACGCCTCTGATGACGATTTTTAATTTTTTCTCGCTACGGAGTTGGTATGTGAAAGATTGAATGGCTTTTTCGTTGAGAATTCGGTTGAGATTGCGATAGTCTTGTTCTGTTGATGGAGTGATTTGAACTCCGGCCGGGACGGATCTACTTTGTGTGTATTGAATGTTGTGTGTTTTCATTAGATCTCGGACTCGATACCATTGTGTAGGGTCAGTGATTGTAATTGGGGAGATAGAAGGCATTTTGGGTAATTGGATTGTGTTGTTTGCTGTTTTTGTGTTTGTTTTGTGCTGTTTGTGTGTTTTGTGATGTTGGTACTTACCCCGGGTTTCTCTGCGGAGGTGGAGGCTGTCGGTTCTTCTTCGCTGCTGTCCATTGGCGTTGTTTCTTCTTTCTTCGTATCTTCGTCGATCGTGCGGAGTGCTTCGTACATGTTGCTCGTTTCTATTTCCGGTGATTCTGTCTTCTGTCGTTTGTTGGACTTTCGTGGTGGTTTTTCGTTTTTCTTGAGCTCGTTCATTTTGTTTTCGAAGGCGATGTGCATCATCTTCATAAAGTTTTCCATTGTCTTTTGCAGTTCATCGTAGGTGTCAATATTCTGCAATATATCCATTGCTATACGTTGGCCGTTGTCGTTGGTGTCAGCCATTTCTTCTGGTTTCGCTGTGTTGTGGAAAATATATTATATTATAATATAATATACCGGTTGATGTATTCTATTACTACCGATGTGCTCAGAGCAATCGATAGCGTGCGAATGTCTTCTGTCGTCCAGGGAGGCTCTATTTATATCTGGCCGAGAGACGCGCGCAGTCTTCCTTCGGGGAGAGGGTGGCCCTGGGGTAGGGATGTCTAGGAGGGAGGTTGATGGTGGCGACAGCGGAGAGGGTACTGCGGCGCGCTTGGGTACTAAAAGGGTCGCGCTACAAACCTAAAATAGAAAAAAATCGGGAAACACATGTCATATATAAAATACCATGTCGCGATTGCGATAGTTACTACATAGGCCAAACGAAACAATATTTATACAGAAGAATACAAGGCCACAAATACTCTAAAACAGACAAAACTGTTTTATCTACACACAAACTACAACGCGATCACCATTTCGATTTTGAAAACACACAGATAATTGATAAAGAACAACACACAATGAAAAGACAAATTAAAGAAGTGATTAGTATTAAACAGGAAAAAAATTCAATTAACAACAGAAATGATATAAAAAATTGAAGCAGTATATACTATAACTTAATTGTGTAACGATCTGCAATTTACCATCATAATATATTTTTTTTTGTTATATAATTATATATCTTAAGTTATTTAAATATCAATTACATTTAAATATCATATACATTTGCTTTTCATACTGACTGTTCCGTGTTTTGATTCCTGTCTAGTTGTCCGAGTAGGTTTTCGTGGTTTTCCTTCTCGTTTAAGGCGAATGCCGACAACTTTGCATCTTAAGACGCTCGACGGGCCCATACATAATAATAACTCATGTCTTGCTTTTCCCTGTTTTTGTTGTCTATCTGTTTTTGGAATACTAAGGCATGATTTATTATTATTCAATTGGAATGTATCTTTGAATAATTTTATCCATAGCAACTCAATTATATGACATTTGTATACTGTCATTTATATTTTATATCCTTGATAAAGGCATCATTGCCGAAACATGTAGGGTTGTTTTAAATATATATACTTTAAAGTAAAGCCAGACCTTTAATCTCCAACTGATTGAACATAGTTTCTTACTTTTCATTGTATTAATTCTTGTTTCTAGATACTTGAAAGACTGAATAATAATAAAAGTCGAAACGTCGTAGAATAAAACATCATAATTAATATAATAATATATATAATAATAATATTATTTTTAATATATATATATATATATATATATATATATATATATATATATATATATATATTGATGTAGGTCAAGCCTACGCATAAGAATGCCTAGTTAGCAAGAAACAGATTTTTAACGTGTATATGTAATTAGTAGAAAAATAAGAAATTATTGAAATTGAATTCTTCTTATGTCATATCAATAAAGTTGATTTCGCGTTTCTAATTATTTAAAATTAATTCTCATATTTATTTATTTTTATCTTTTCATTTACCTTAGTCATTTTATTTCGATATCTTGTATTTCCAAAAATATTTCAACTTAATTGATCAATAATAAATGACATAAATTATTTAGGCAAAACTGTACTTATTTGAAATAATAACAGCGGGAAATATCCCAACTATAAAATTAGCATTATATACAATTATCAACATTCACACGTCAAGTATTTATTTACTAAAATAAAATATGTAATTTATATTAAGCATATGTATAATTTGAATGAGTAAATTATCATTTTCATTATAAATAAGTATCGAGATTATAGGAATACATACAGATTAGACTAATAAGAAGCTATTCCGAACAAACGAGAGTTAGCGTCACTAGGTAAAAATCTCCATTAAACATATCGACGTATTTAAGTGCCTCTCTGCAAATTAATAAGAAAAAGCATAAATTAAATTAGAAAACCTATACAACGAACCTAGTAAAACCGTACCTGTATATCCAGTTCCGTTTTGACGCATTTTGCGAGTCCAAATTTCAACCAGATTAACCAATTCCTGTCTAATTCTCCATAAGTATTCTTTTAACCTCCTACAAATTTTTGAAAATGCTAAATTAATTCACTTCACCAAATAAAACCTCAATCAGTTTATTTTCAATAGATATACCTTATGATACATTTTAATATTAGTATAATTTAAGTTAAGTCAAGAAGAATACAGTTTCCTGTTTAATACAATCAAATTTAATAATAGTATTATTCATGTATTTAGTCTTAGTAATGTCACGTTCATTTAGTCGTTTTGCTTAATCTAGAATTTATTTCATGTTTATTTTATCACGTGACATGACACATTTTGAATATTCATAATTTAATTAATTTGATCACTTACCTTATTATTCAACAACTTGATTAAAGTCTTTTACATTATTCCTTATCTCACTCGTTTTATTTAGTAGATTTGAATAAATATACCATTATTTATTGTGTTGCCATCAGCTGATTTAGTACGTATTCTATTGTAGTCACCGAACCTACATTTAAAGTGTATTTTACCATGCACAACACAAGAGTCTAATTGTTCTTCGAAGCCGGACATTTAACACCAATTTAGCCCACCCGAAAATAACTATAAGAAGTTATACACATAAGCAGCTGTTAGGTTAAGTATACTTTGATGTATTAAACGATTATGTATCTTTGAATTATACGCAAGTAACAGATTAAATATGTTATACAACCCCATCTGTGTGTAACATTTGATATCTTATTTTATATAGATATTTATAATTCATTTTTAAAAATTATCTTACCAATTTCATTTTATTTAATCGTTAAATTTTGTATTTATCATTAGCCTTTCAGCGTTATATTAATATGTATATATATATATATATATATATATATATACCGTGTGTCCCAATTTCGATGCTCACCATTGGTATCCCGGTTATTAGAAGATATAGAACAACGGTTAAATGGGGAATGTTTTGCAGAATTCAATACTCGCGGCAAATCTCATTTCAAATTTGACCTAACTTTTTAAATTTTTAAAATATTTTGAAAAATCAAAAATATGCCGATTTCGTTATTCCTCAATAACTCGATAACGCTTAGTTAAAGCTCTTTTAAAGTTTTACATTGTTGAGACACTTTTTTAAAACAAATTATTTGATACAAACAGAAACCCCCGATTGTCATTTGTTTTTCAGTTATTACCACTATCTTTTGTTTTTCATATGGCGGCCATATTGGATTTTGGGTTTCTTAGGTAGTCCTCAAAATGTGCTTTTCAACGATGTATAAGATGCCTGAAGAATTTTTATTTATAAGGAAAATATTAATGAAAACGTAAATTAATCTTTAATATGAAATTAGTAGGCTGAAAAATTAAACACCAATGTCAAATGAAAGTGAAAAGATATTCTAAGTAATACTGTAAACAAATGAAACGATAAAAAGTTATAGAAAAAAAAATAATTTTCAGGCATGTTATACATCGTTGAAAAGCACATTTTGAGGACTACCTAACAAACCCAAAATCCAATATGGCCGCCATATGAAAAACAAAAGATAGTGGTAATAACTTAAAAACAAATGACAATCGGGGGTTTCTGTTTGTATCAAATAATTTGTTTTAAAAAAGTGTCTGAACAATGTAAAACTTTAAAAGAGGTCAGACTAAGCGTTATCGAGTTATTGAGGAATAACGAAATCGGCAAATTTTTGATTTTTCAAAATATTTTAAAAATTTAAAAAGTTAGGTCAAATTTGAAATGAGATTTGCCGCGAGTATTGAATTCTGCAAAACATTCCCCATTTAACCGTTGTTCTATATCTTCTAATAACCGAGATACCAATGGTGAGCATCGAAATTGGGACACACGGTATATATATATATATATATACATATTGTTGTGAGGCATACTGCACACAAATAACAGCTCCCTATAATAGAAAAAGCAGTTATGCACCAGCAGTATACACATAATACACACTGTATATAATAGCAAAAATTGAGGGACGTAATTATGTGAAACTAGTGTCGAGATGTGAATAAATTAAATGACGTTAACTTTATAATTAAGTATTTACTTATTTTCTTTCTTAACTTATCTTTTTATATTTTTACATTTCAATTTCTAAATTCAAATCTTACGCGACAAATTACAGACAGCTACTTTATCCACATTTTACGATACTAGTTAGCCACGCCCACAATTTTAAAATACCATTGTCCCGCGAATGCGATTTTTAGAGTGTAAACAACTACATAACCTAAGTTCAGAATGTAATTTATTATGCTTGTTAATTATTCCGCTAATTTTATAATCCTATTAATACTGAAATATTGTATAAATTTATATTTTATTTGATGTAACATAGATTAAAACGTCGAGGCTTTTTCGAGAAAATTAAAAAGGCTTTGGAAAATAAAAGAAAGCTAGCGGCGTCCTCTCCGATAAAATACTTACAACAAATGGTCGTACTTCTGACTCAAGTAAAAGTTTTATTTAAAATTATATATTAAAATCAGTTTAAAACTAGTAAATTCATATACATACGATACCTTAATATCAAGCTCAACTTTTGAGACATAATTTGGACCAGTATCACGTTAAATAACGGAATTATCGAGAAGAGCATCATCTCACTATAGGAATATCATCGGACCGATTACGTGAGCCATTGACCGATATCGACGCATATACTTCGACAAGGCGCTACCGTACTTATATCCAGCCCTATTACGACGTTCCAGGCCAGATACCAGATCCACACATACAGAGAAAATAAAACCAGGTTCCTTCCAATATCCAATATTTCCTAGAATTTCATTTAAAAGTCAACATTTATTTATTATCAAACACTTAATTTAAACATTGCTTACATCTGCATATAAACGTAAATTTATACATTTCAAGACATATATTTATATATCACATTCATTCTTATAGTATCCTTATTAAAGGAACATGTAACTTACCTTTTTGTGTGTTAATTTTAAGCAACATTTGATATTTATATGCACCACTAGTTACGTACACAACCATATATTTATATTAAGTAACACATGTGCATTATTACGTAATACCGTTTTTTTATTATTATTTAGTTAGGATTCACGTATATTACAGTTTTCTTATTTTTACTTTTATTGTTATTTTTCAAGCGTGTTACAGATATCTATTTATGTTAATAAATTTTCATTTCTTGATTTTTAAAATTTGATCTTTTATTTGTTAGCGTTTGATTGTGGAGTTTTTACTTGTTAGATTGTTTAATTATATATATTATTCTCACGGGGTAAGAGCAGACCGACGAAGATCCTTTTTAAGTTAATAATTGTTTTGTTGTTCTCAAGCTCTACGAATGCTAGCTGGTTATCAATTATACACCCAGATAGCGTCGCACAATTTAAGTATATTTATACTTATGGCGCCCAAAATTTGTATTTATAAAAACGATATACAATAGCAACTTCTATAGATTGATTTTCTAAGTTCATATTCTCATTGATCATTAATCCTGCGTACGTAGCTTCGTCAGCGCCGTATCAATATATATTATATATAATATAATAGGTAAAATTCCTTTGACTGTCAAATGCTGGATCAAATTAATTCTAATATGTATATAATTTCACGGTTAATAAAAACATAATTTAGGTCAATGTATCGAATAAAACGATTTGTTGCTACGTAAATATTTTATTAGGTCTGATGAAGAAACAAATACAGTTTCGAAACGTTACGTCGCAATAAATCGTTTTGTTTGATACATTGACCCAAATTCTGTTTTTATTAACAGGGAAATTATACAAGATGTCTCGTATCGTTATGTTAAAATTTTACCATTGACCCAAATTCTGTTTTTATTAACAGTGAAATTATACAAGTGTCCCGTATCGTTATGTTAAAATTTTAGGAGTGTAAAGTAGACTTCATTTCAAACAACAAAAACGCAAAACTTGTATATACATTTTTATTTGTTTCAAAGTTACAGATCTATGAATGTGATTGTCAGATCATGAAAAAAAATGTAATCCTAAAGTCAATACAAACTGATTTTATTTAAAAAAAAGTTATACGTGTCGTAGTGCATACAGTAATTTCTTGGAGATCTACAAAAAAGAGTACATACTTGAAATTCATTTATGATAAAGAAGGTTCTTACTTATTATTATTCTTATTTATTATTATTTTAGATATATATATAGGGCTATCAATTCCTAGGTATCGATAACCGAAAACGTCAGTATCGCCCAGCCCTACTCATTACAGCGTTTTTTACATACTAGCATTTAAAATACGCATAATCGCATTAAGAATAGAATTTATGTTGTGAAAGTTTTTAGAAAAGTTATAAAAACAGGTTATATTGTTATAATTAAAGTTGAATGGACAACTTCGGTTTGTTTTACTCAATTTATCAATTACTTGTGGCAAGTAAACTGTTGTATACCAATCAGCATTGACAGTTCTTTAATCCTCTAAAGCGACAGTAGTCATATGACCAGTAATTGAGAAAATTACAGAGATAATTTTTGCGTCCACTACAAGAACGAAAAACTTTTCTTGGGTTAGGCTTAACTCGAAACACCCAAACAACTGATTGATGTTTAGTTTTCGGCTCGTGAGAATAAGTCAATCCAAGTTATTATCTCAAGTTTCAGTTACACCTCACATACATCATTTACTATAAGAAAAGAGAGGTGGGAAAGATTGAGCTTAAAGTAAACGTTTGTGATTAGTGATTAGTTAAAATGGAGGGCGAATTTACGCAGGCAACATAAAGATTTTTAACTAGCTCTGTTAAAAATTTATTTAACTGTTAAGTACTGACGATTTTTATTAGTTGCTTATTGTGCTACTTACTATTAATTAAAAATAGTGCTTTGATGGCGATGCATGGAAAAAAAACATTAATCAGTGATCAATGATCATGTCATCAAAGAAAAAAATAAAATTTATAATTAAAGTTGTCAGATTTTCCCCATATTCCAGGATCCTACTCAGTATAAGTTAATATATACTTCCTTTTGACAACCTTTTGAAAACACATCGGGTTTTTATAAAGAACACGTGTTTGTATGAAATTACAACTCAGCATTTTTGCTAATATATACAGTCCTATAAGATTTAAGTATTAACAAAGAAATTACTTATTTTAAGAGATGTTTACGAAAAGTTTTTTTTTACGAGACGCACCCAGTTACAAAAGAAAGATTGCCAATTTGAAGAAAAGCAGGTTCATTGTATGCATTGTGTGCCGGCTAGATGTTTATATTTTAGTTAAGCATACATCTCGACGCGAGGCGGTTAAACTTGTGTTGTTATAAACACATATATCAGTATGTCGAACGAAAGAAAACGTGAAAGACAATCAATGTTTGACACAGTGAAAACGTTTATCTGAGTGCAAGGAACTACTACAAATTCCAAATTTAAATAATCAGTTGTACTTTCTTCAGGAACACTTTCGAAATTTGCCAAAACTAATCACTTATTTTGAAAATCAAAATCTCAAATTAAATGATGGATTAACCACATTAGACGTAGCTATTAATAATTTGAAAAATATTCCAAGTATGCACCTATAACCACTTGCCATGCAGAAAGGATGTTTTCTATCTGAAAGAATGTATTTCATTCGAAGAGAACAAATTTTACAGAAGGGAACCTTGAGAAGTATTGCTAGTTAATATTAATACTCCTTAATACTCAACTTAAACTACAAAATGAACAAATAAAAATGTATTTCGTATTTTATAGATCACCACCAATTTGTTTCCAATTATATAAATAAAACTAAAAACTTTAAAAAATACAAATTTTCAATAGTACGCTCGTGGGCTATGAGTCATGTGCCTCTTGTGTTCGGTCCCTAATAATAATTACAAATATTAATCGTTTAAGTTTACTTCTGTGTACACAAGTTACACCTGAATACCATCATATGTGCTTTAACAGTTATTAAGAACACTCCATAATCCACATTTAAAAAAATGTAATAAGATGCTTATTGTAAAAATAGAGGCCATTTCTTGGTGTCACTTTACCGGTTTCATATATTTTCTGTGATTTTTACAATGTTTTACAATAGTTTTGTTAGCTAGTAAAATCTAGCTAAGATATTAATATTTCTTCTGAGGCAATTTTCTTAAGTTGGCAACAATAAAAAAAAGGAAATAAGAAGAGTTGGCACAAATAAAAAGCTGTCGTAAGCGTAAGTTAGTATTAAGAGTTTGTGTTATAGAAACATTTTAAAATAAATACCAATTACTACTTCACATATATAAGAAACTGGAGTTTTATTTTATTATTACCACAGCTTCATTTAAATACATTTGACCATAGGTTATTGGCCCAGTTTACGTGTGGTAAATAATAATAAAAAAAAAACAATAACAAAAAGCGTGGCCGGCCAAGTTGATGGGAAAAACAGTAGAAGTCATGGAGACAAAATTGGTCAACATGGAAGTTTCAAATCACAGTTATTTTAAAGTCAAAAAGGCTTACAGAAGTAGTAAAGGGTGAAACGGTTAAACCGGAAGGACAGGGACAAAACGCACAGGACTGGGAAGAAAAGGATCTAAAGCTCAGGAAATAATAGTAACACGAGTCGAGGAAGGAATTGGTAAAACTGCAGAATAGGACTCTCATCCGAATTTCCCGCCACTAGCATACGGAACCAGCTGCAACGTTGACAAATTTTGGTTCTTGGCATTTTGTCATTGAAACGTGTTTTTTATACTTATTATTGATTTGTATTAATTCGTTTTTTTTTCCATAATTTCTATTAAAATGGCAGGTAGTGGAGGTATTGCAGGATACACCATTGTTCAGGAAGGCGAAATAATGGAAATTGAAGTTATTCGTGAGGAAAAGGTTATGTTTATTAATTTAGTTTATATATCATGTAATTAATCCAAACGTAACGTATTATTTTAATACATATCCTTCCCCTAAAGCTAGATTTTTCATTATATACAATCACAGATTTTTAAAAATTTTAGCGAAATCCGCTTAAAGTAACAACAGCTTAAATTGTCTTGTTTACAAATATTTTTTAATTTGTTATAGATGCTCGGTTTGGCAACGCTGCCATACTTTATTGAGTTATGCGCATGCGTATGTCTGTTTGTGCGCATGCGTAAATGAGAGACCTATTCTGCAGTTTTACCCCGAGGTCACAAGTAAATATTCATTTAATACAGCAGAAATTTTTTAATATAACATTTGAAGAGCCAATGTCAAATTTCTTTGCAAAGATAGAAGAAATTACAAACCAACTAAAGACGATGGATGAAACCCTATCTGAAAAAATAATAATCACAAAGATTCTAATGACATTGCCAGAGAAATACAAGCATTTTATTTCTGCTTGGGAGTCTGTACCTTCAAAAGAGCAACACTTAAAAGAATTAGTGTCGCGACTGCTGGTCGAAGAAGAAAGAAATAAGAAGACGGAAGAAAGAAATGAAAAAACTGCTTTAATTGTAGGAAATAGAAGAGATACGTACAGAAGAGATTCAACAGTTCGAGGTGTAAGTAGTAGTGCAAATTATAGAACAAATGTAAAGTGTTATGAATGTGGCAAAGAAGGACATTTCAAGATTGTAGATCAAGAAAACTCTGCCATTTTTGTCAAAAACCAGGACATTTAATTAGAGACTGTAGGTTTAGAATACAAAAAGAAAAATTCAGTGGTAGTAATAAAAATGCATCAAATGCATTTATTACAAATGATTTAAAGGATATGAATATATGGGTAATGGATACTGGTGCGAGTGAACATATTTGTAACAATATGAAGCTATTCAAAGAATTAAGTAAGGTAACCTTTGAAAGATATGTCACTATAGGAGATGGTAACAACAAAAAAGTTGAGGGCATAGGCAAGGTAGAAGTGTTAGTTAGAAATAGATCAAAATTAATACCTTCTGTATTGTATAATGTATTGTATGTTCCAGATTTAAAAGTTAATTTGTTTTCAGTTGCTCAAGCAGTAGATAAAGGTAATATAACAATAACAGATAATAATGAATGTAGATTTTTAAGAAACAATGAGGTAACAGCTATTGCAACTAGAAATAATAATTTATATATTATGAATTTTGAGCTTGACGAGAGTGTAGCCTTAGCAAGTTTAACAATGTGGCATGAAAGGCTCGCTCACCAAAACCATCAATATGTAAAAGTAATACAAGATAAAAATAATATCAAGTATGATAGGGAAATAGAACAGTGTATTGCATGTGTAAAAGGGAAACAGCATAAATTACCATTTAGCCGAAGTGAAAGTAAATCTGATATGCCTGGACAGTTATTACATATAGATTTATGTGGTCCTATGGAGCAAGAATCCTTAGACGGTTCAAGATATTTCTTACTAATTAAAGATGATTATAGTAGCTTTAGATTTGTCTATTTTATAAAGTATAAGTCAGAAACTAAACAAGTAATAGAAAATTTTATATCAGCTTTTGAAAATGAAACAGGGCATATTATTAAAACAGTTAGGTCAGATAATGGTAAGGAATTTATAAATAAAGAAATAGATAATTTGTTCAAACGAAGGGGAATTATCCATCAGACAACAGTAAGTTATACCCCCGAGCAAAATGGGAGAGCAGAAAGGGAAATGCGAACCATTGTGGAATCAGCAAGAACCATGTTACAAGCAAAATCATTAGAAGAGAAACTATGGACGGAAGCAGTGAACACAGCTGTATATACACTAAATAGAGCTGGAACAAGTAAACAGAAAGGTAAAACACCATTTGAGTTATTATATGATCAGATGTTTGACATTAACATTCTTAAAATATTTGGAACAAACGTCTATGTGCACGTCCCCAAAGAAAGAAGGCTGAAGTGGGATTCGAAGAGTAAGCAAGGAATATTTGTGGGATATGGAGTAAATTGTAAAGGATATAGAATATGGTTTCGACACACAAATCAGGTTGATACATTCAGAGATGTGGTTTTTATCCAAAATGAAAGGGACCAGTCGCAAAAGTTGAAAGAAAATGAATCAGTACTAAATGAGAAACAAGACTACGTGTTATCAGAAGAAAAGAAAAACGAAACGTACACGAGGCAGGAGCACTTGGAAGAGCAAGAAACAGACAAAATTGAGAGGATGGAAGAAGTGTGCACAAATACCATTGAAAAGGATTCAGATATAGATGAAGTGGAGATTGAACAGGATAGAAATGCAGAAGAACCAGAAATAAGAAATCGTCGAAACACAAGAAAACCAAAATGGCATCAATATTATGAAATAGGATTCATAGCAGTGAATGAGGAACAATTAACATTTGCAGACGCAATGGAAGATGAAAACTCTGAAAAATGGCAAGAAGCTATTGCAAGTGAATTGGACGCGATACAAAGAAATAACACTTGGACAGAAGTGGATTTACCAAGGAATAAGAATGTAATTGAGGCCAAATGGGTATTTTAAGTCAAGAAATATGAGAACAGGGAACCACAATTTAAAGCTAAATTGGTAGCCAGAGGTTTCCAACAGAAAGATCATTTTGATCATTCAGAATTATATGCTCCAGTGGCGAAACTATCCACGTTACGAATATTATTGGCAATTGCAAATAAACATGGATTATCGATACACCAGATGGACGTCAAAATTGCTTTTCTATATGGTGATATAGATGAAGAAGTTTACTTAAAGAAGCCGGAAGGATTTAACAAAAATGGTAAAGTACTTAAATTAAACAAGTCTTTGTATGGTCTAAAGAAGTCACCCAAAAACTGGAATAACAGATTTAACGTGCTGATGACACAAGAAGGGTTTACCAGGAGCAAAACTGATTACTGCCTTTATTACAAAGAAAAGAAACCAAAATTTTATATTTTACTATACTTGTTGAATTTCATTAATTGATGTAGCAGACACTTCTTGGTGAAACATTTTGTAATTAACAAATTATTATAAAAACACACTTGGCTATTTCACAATTTTTTATTAGATCTATGTCTAACATATGTTTCGGCTGTTATGCCATTGTCAAAGAGTATCTTAAAACTGTTTTAAGATACTCTTTGACAATGGCATAACAGCCGAAACATATGTTAGACATAGATCTAATAAAAAATTGTGAAATAGCCAAGTGTGTTTTTATAATAATTTGTTATTTTACTATACGTTGACGATCTTATTATAGTAAATGAAAATGAACAAGAGGTTAATGAGTTAAAGAAAATACTTTATAAAAAATTTCGA
Source organism: Melolontha melolontha (assembly GCA_935421215.2). Lineage (NCBI taxonomy): Eukaryota > Metazoa > Arthropoda > Insecta > Coleoptera > Scarabaeidae > Melolontha > Melolontha melolontha. The sequence continues at coordinate 94,071,229 of OW285238.1, read as the reverse complement.
AATGAAAGATTTAGGCACAGTATCAAAGTATTTGGGTATAAATATAAGACGAAACAATGACACTATAGAATTAGACCAAAAGGATTATTTAGAAGAAGTTTTGAAAAGATATAATATGTCAAAGTGTAAAGCAATTACAACACCTATAGAACAAGGCTCAAAAATCTCTCAGGAACCATCAGAAAATAAAGAACTAATTACTAGATGTAGAAAGCTGATAGGGAGCCTAATGTATGCAATGTTGGGAACACGTCCGGACATATGCTTTGCACTGAGTTTTCTAAGTCGCTATCAAGCAAATGCAAATGAGGATCTTTGGAAGGCGTTGAAGAGAGTTCTACGTTATATAAAGGGAACATTAAACGCAAAGCTGATTTATAAATCGGACAAGAACACACTTATATCAGGATTCGCAGATGCGGATTGGGCAGGTGATCTAAGTGATCGGAAATCAACATCAGGATATATTATGCAAGTATATGGATGCACAGTGTCGTGGTGCGCAAGCAAACAACAATCTGTTTCATTATCATCTACAAAAGCAGAATATGTGGCTTTGGAAAAGGGGGTAACTGAGGGTTGTTGGATTAGGAATTTATTAAATGAGATAGGTATAAACTGTGAACGAATATTAATGTATGAAGATAATCAATCGGCTATATATATTGCAAAGAATCCAGAGCATCATAAGCGCTTAAAACATATAGATTTAAGATATCATTTTGTAAGGGATAAAGTAACCATGAATATTGTAACTTTGAATTATATAGCTTCTGAAGAACAAATAGCAGATTTATGTACAAAAGGATTGGGTAAAATATTACATCAGAAATTTTGTAAAGAGATTGCTTTAAGTTAATTAACACTTGTTTTTATTGAGGGGGAGTGTTAAGTTGGCAACAAGAAAAAAAAGAAAATAAGAAGAGTTGGCACAAATAAAAAGCTGTCGTAAGCGTAAGTTAGTATTAAGAGTTTGTGTTATAGAAACATTTTAAAATAAATACCAATTACTACTTCACATATATAAGAAACGCGAGTTTTATTTTATTATTACCACAGCTTCATTTAAATACATTTGACCATAAATTTTAACGCATCATTCTTCACATTGCCATATATTACTTGTTGCATTTATGCACATATTTATTGTAGTTAGAATACCTTAAAACAATAAATAACAAGTTATAAGATATTGATTGAAATATTGTGGAATACTTGCATTGGTATATGTCTTGGATAAAATTATCAAATTGTGATTAGTTTAGTAAATAAACGTAGAAGTCAAAAAATAATATTTTATTGGTTATGCAAGTATATAGCCTTAACATATGACGCAAAATATATGTTCTACTTCTTTGAAAACACCAAATTTATCCTGTGTAAATGGCATTCAGATTACAGCGCCAAACTGCTTCAGGCTTAGATTGAATGGGGTATAGTACTGTTTTTTATAACAACCTACATGTAATGTCTTATTGTCTTAGTTTGCTGTTATTTGAACGACATTTTATCTTCATTTTTGTTTCTTTTTAGATGTTTAGAAGAATGTAAGTGTGATTTAACGGAAGCGTTACAATTATTTATAGAACTTTTTAAAAAGGACAAAATACCAAAATCGGCGTTAATTAGGTAACTATATTTCATTTTATTTACAAAAAAATAATTTACATAAAATATGAGTTGTGCTTTTAAGTAAGGTCCATTGTGAAATTATCAATGATTCAAGTAGTTATCTGTCAAGGTTTTCTCACAATTCGTTTTAGTGCCTTGTTTGAACAGTTCACGATTGATAATTGCTGTTAATATCTCGAAAAAATTTAATTTGCGAAAAGCAAAAGTATTACCTTAATTAAAAAACAAATTTATGAAAATTTAATGCTTAATGCTATCAAATATCAAGTTTAAGTAATCGCGTTGGTTGTTTTGAAATTGAACAAATATCTATGAGGAGGGCGCTACGAGCTCTCGTCGCGATGACATGATTTCATAGAAGAGTTCATTAGTGAAAATTAGTGAAATTAGAGAAGGTCAAAATGACTGCCTAAAACTTTAAACAAATATGATTTTAACAAATATTTGACTATATTAATGGCTATAGAGGCTGGAAAAAATTTAGTAAGCACCTTCTACAAGAAATATCGTATTACTGTTTTTGAAACAAGAAACGTGCCTTGCTAATTAATTTTCTTGAACGATAATGCTCGACTTCACATCTTCTCGAACAGTTTATCTGTTTGAAAAAAATATTGGAAAATTTGCTTTTTAGTCTTAACCACCCTTAAATTACCATTGAAAGAAATGCTTTGCATATAAACAGTTTATAGATATAATAAAACACAGTTGTATAGTTTCAAAATAATATATATGCACTACATATGTTTCACCACACTGTGGCTTCATCAGGTGGATGAATATACTAATTCAAAATATTAATTAGATCTTATATATATCAATACAAAGTACAGAACTAATCTTATTCTAAGAGGGGGTGGACATGTATGAGTTTTAAGTTTAGTAGGGGGGAGTTATTTATGTCTAGTTGGTCATTTAAAATTATACCTAATTTATTATATTTGTTAATTTCTAAACTTTCTAACATATTAAGTTTTTTACTTTTATCTAGAACATGCAAAGTTTTAAAATTAGTATTGAATTTGTGATTATGTTCTAGGCAATGATTGGCAAAAGTTGAGTCTGTCTTCTTGTCTCTGTGGCTTCTTTCATGTTCCTTCATTCTAATATCAAATGTCCGTCCTGTTTGTCCGACATACACTTTTTTACAATCTTCGCATGTCAACTTGTAAACCCCTGAGTTTAATCTATTGTCCGTTTTATCTTTGTTGTTTTTTATAGCGTTTTGTAAGGAATTGTTGGTTTTGAATGAAATGGTCTCTTCTTTACTTGTTTTTATTAAGTTTCCTACTTTGTTTGAAATTGTACCGATGTATGTGATAGAATTATAACTGAATGTTTTATTGTTTTTTACTGTTGGGTAAATTGAAGATATCGTTTTAGATTTCTAAAACGATATCTTCAATTTACCCAACAGTAAAAAACAATAAAACATTCAGTTATAATTCTATCACATACATCGGTACAATTTCAAACAAAGTAGGAAACTTAATAAAAACAAGTAAAGAAGAGACCATTTCATTCAAAACCAACAATTCCTTACAAAACGCTATAAAAAACAACAAAGATAAAACGGACAATAGATTAAACTCAGGGGTTTACAAGTTGACATGCGAAGATTGTAAAAAAGTGTATGTCGGACAAACAGGACGGACATTTGATATTAGAATGAAGGAACATGAAAGAAGCCACAGAGACAAGAAGACAGACTCAACTTTTGCCAATCATTGCCTAGAACATAATCACAAATTCAATACTAATTTTAAAACTTTGCATGTTCTAGATAAAAGTAAAAAACTTAATATGTTAGAAAGTTTAGAAATTAACAAATATAATAAATTAGGTATAATTTTAAATGACCAACTAGACATAAATAACTCCCCCCTACTAAACTTAAAACTCATACATGTCCACCCCCTCTTAGAATAAGATTAGTTCTGTACTTTGTATTGATATATATAAGATCTAATTAATATTTTGAATTAGTATATTCATCCACCTGATGAAGCCACAGTGTGGTGAAACATATGTAGTGCATATATATTATTTTGAAACTATACAACTGTGTTTTATTATATCTATATAATGAAGTTTCAACAAGTATCTCCTTCGTCGATTATTAATATAAACAGTTTATTGGCAGCAGAAAATATAATAAGGAAACTGGTGACACAATATCAAAAATGTGTAGAAATCTACGTTGACTTTGTAAAAATAATGCACATTTGTAGATTTCTTTTAGCTATAATTAATCATTTTTGTTCTCTATATTTTTTTATTGTTTTGAAACCTACTTTACTGAAAAGACCTTATATAAATATAATATACGTATATTTTGTTTATGAAAATATAACGAGACTGGTACTACAACTTCTTTCACAACTAGAATTTTATTACAAAGAATAGAACATGAAACCTGTTTCTCCAATGTACTTATCCTCAAGTAGGCTTTGATTTAACTTTTGACGCTTATTACAAATTAATTACAGAACTGTCAGTGTTTGACGTGCCCATCGAAAAAATGAGAGTGGAACAAAGATATGCGTGGGTAAAACTCCAACTGAAACTTTTGAAATGATTAAAATTGCATACCCAGATGTTAGTTTATCATGATGTAGTGTTTGAGTGGCATAAGAAATTCAAGACGGTTGTGAATCAGTGGAAGATGAACCTCGACGCGGGCGATCACCAACTGCACGGATTATTCAAAAATTGAAGAAATTAACGACTTGATCCAAAATGATCCTCGGATTGGCATATATCGAATTTCTGACGTTGTTAATTTGTCTTATGGTTCCATACAAAAAAATATTCTTGAAGATTTAGGGTACTGAAAGGTCGCGACAAAATGGATTCCAAAAGTGATGATCGATGAACAAAGAGCCAATCGAGTGACAATTTGTCGGCAGTGGAAAAGGCAACTGCAACATAATCCACAGTTTTTAAACAATGTGGTTACTCTGACGAGAGTTGCTTTTATCATTACGGCGAATTAAAGTCTCAAAGTATGCAATGGAAGGAAGCACAAAGGCAGTTCAAGACCGCAGAAGGTGAAACAGCGCCGGTAAAGTGATGCACTTAATTTTTTTTTATAAATGGAGCGTTATTTATGATCACTACTAAACTGCGGAACAGACGCTATCCTCTAATGAATCATGCAGGCGCAGAGACAGAGTCCGTTTCGCTTAATAATAAGATTGATGCAATATTCGCTCGTAGCCCTGATTTTGTAGTAATGTTCAAAATAAGGAAATCGGTAATTACCTATATTAAATTTAAAGATTATTATTTCTATGCGCCATTCACTAGTTCTGATGTTGACCGAAGTTTTTCTATATTTAAAGACATACTGTCCAATAAAAGAACGCACTTTACAGAACAAAGTTTAGAATATATTTGAAATTTTGAAGGAACAAGACGCAAATATATTAATATGTGTTTGTTGTTCCGTAAACGTAAATCCAAATGACCGTTGATAATGTCAATCACAAATATCAGTTAGTGCATAAAATAATCGTGCGTCGATTCTGGTTTAAATAAATTGCTTCTCAGTTTTAAAATGTCTTTCACTTTAGAACAAAATTTTTTTAGTCCACGCTTATTTTCGAAGTGGTAATAAAATTTATGGTTTATGGGTTTATTCAGTTCAAGATTGCATGGTAGAATTGTAGAATTTCAAGTTGAGTTTTCATATTTTGTAATAGATTATATACAATTTAAAAATACTTTGGATAGAACTTTAAAACTTTTTTCTGAAACTGGTAGTCTCTTAAGAAAATCAGGCAGCGGAGCAGTTAAGAAACGTACACCTCAAGTTGTCAATCGTGTTGAAGAAATAATGGAAAATGAACCACAAACAACTATTCGACATTTGAGTCAACAAATAAACCTTTCTGTTGGTACAACTCACAAGTTATTAAAAAAAGATATGGAACTTTATCCATACCGTGTCACAGCAGTACAAGAATTGTTAGAAATTGATTACCCACGTAGACTACAGTTTTGTAATTGGTTTTTAAATATGAAAAATAATGGAGAACTTTCGCAAAGAGTCATCTTTACTGATGAAGCATGGTTTTATAAAACGGGATGATACCTAAATTCACAAAATACAAGAATTTGGAGTAGTGAAAATCCACATGTAATTAATGAAGAATCGCTACATCCAGAGAAAATTGGTGTTTGGGCAGCGATAAGCCAAAGGCGAATCATTGGACCTATATTTCTTCAGGAAACGTTAACTGCTCAAAGGTACCGTACGGAAATTTTACAACCATTTGTCAATCAGTTGCATGATGAACTACAAAATGCATATTTCCAACAAGACGGAGCACCTTGTCACTGTACTGCAGAATCTTTGGATTATTTAAGAGAATTTTTTGATGAGCGTATAATTAGTCGAAATATTGAAATTGCCTGGCTTACACGTTCATGCCATTTAACACCTTGCGTCTTCTTTTTGTGGCCTTATCTAAAAAAAACATATTTCGAACACCTATATTGAATTTGAATGATAGAAATGCATGGAAATTAATAACAATCCAGTAATGTAACAGAATATCATCAGAAATTTTGAACGGAGGATTTTAAAGTGCATTGATCTTGAAGGACAATATTTTCAACATTTGTTATAGTTTTCAATAAATACCTATTATTTGTTATTTATTTGTATGTATGAAACTGTCAAAATATACGACTTCGTAGGTTAAGTAGTAAATTTTAATTTACGACATACTTCAAAATGTTCTGAGTAAATCACATGCTACTAGATTGACTTTTCAAATGAACACTTGTTACGTTGATATACAGATAGGTGTAAGTGTCAAAAATGACTTTTGCACGTTACTACGATTTTAAGTACCTTAGCAACGTCACAATACTAAAATGTTTAAAAATTTACTTTACATGTAACTTGACTACTGTACCACTTTTTTTGCTCACGATAGTACATTGTCGGCATCGATGAATCACACCCGATAAGAGATACCGCCGGTACCGCAATGATCACATTGTTCCTAGAGAACATACAGTAACTGCAGAGTACTATTCTAATGTACTTCAAGGAGCCTTAAAGGCAAAATTAAAGAAGAGAGTACTTTGAAAGATAGTTGTTGAAGTTTTCTAAATGTTCCATTTTTTGTACTACAGCACTAGTCTCGTTATTTTCACTAGTCTGATATTTCCTCGTATATAATGGGTGGCTATAAATGATTGAAATTCTTCTTGTTAAGCTGGCAACAATTCTGCAACTTTATGTTGACATTCCTGATTTTTAAATTTAAATTTGTCAATCATTTTACAGAAAAACCAAACAACCTATGGTTGTGTCTCAGAATAAGAAGGAATGACTCAAATATCTCGCCAAAACTCGGTCCACACAGCTTAAAATTTGACCTACCGTACGTGTACACACCTGAGAGTGTAGTTGTTTGTTGTAATGTCGTGTATTCTATAGAGCTTTGTCACCACACATCCAACTACAAATTTCAATAATTTTTTTTCCACTCACACCAGGGTAATTAACAAAAATAAAATCTATTTTTCGTGTTTTGCTTGATTAGTGTAGATATATCTAGTTTTGTTTGAAAAAAGAAAGAAAAATTTGGTATTTATTGGATACTACTACTTACCAGATGCAATTAAAAAAATATGAAAACGTTTTATTAATGTTTCTTAACATTTCAATGGAAAATTATAACAAAATAAAATTTTATTCTAAAACTGCAAAAAATTATTTTTTGGATATGAAATTTGATTTGATTTTTAAATATGTGCGCCAGGGTCATCTTCAAGACGGTCGGTCACATTCTTCTTTGTCACTGTCTTCGGGCTCATCACCAACTTCAGACAGTATTTTTTTATATCAGCTCAAATATTTGTATTCTTCCCATTTAGCGCCAAATTGTTGTTTCATGAGGTGACGAATAGTTTTTATTTTTTTCTGTGGAAGATTATGACCTAAGTCAATTTCTTCTAACACCATTGGAATCGCTTTTCTTTTCTTGAGTAAACTGTGGTGTTTTGTTCAAAGTAATAATAACACTGACAGATATTAGCTTTTTTCAAAGTCCCATGTAGATGCCATCTTCATTAGGGACTTATAACACTATAGTCCTAGTTCTGTTGCAGGTATCTTTAGAAATGGATTTATCCGGTTTTGGTTGAAATGTAAATTTAAAATTATTTTCTTTGGATTTATCCAGTTTTTGCTTGATTGGTTAGGTTTTGAACCTTAGTTTCAACAGGAAATATTGCGTTTTACTTGATTCTAGGTTCACCAATGAATGAATTTATCTGCTGCTCTTACTAATAGTACATACTTAGTTTTCATGTAAAATGGATTTCACCGGTTTTGCTTGATTGCTCATCATTTATGGATGTCTTTTTTTTATGAAAGAGTGTTATTTTTAGGTTGTTGAAAGTGGCAAAGTCTTTAAGTGCTTTGCCATTTTTGTTAAACGTTGTTGCGCTATGACCTGCAATTATGTTCAATATTGGGATATTTCCAATTTTGGCATTGAAATCGCCCATCATAATGACTTGGTCGGTTACGTTGTATTTATTAAGTATTATTTGTATACATATCTGTAACTGTACACATGGACAATACACCTCGTATTTTCAGCATTTACTTCTGCTTAAGACACGTGTTTCTGCCATTTACTATTAGGCGTCATCAGTTAAGCTAGTGAAGTAATTAAAGCTTAAATCGCCTATAATATCTATTATATTCATTTGTAACAAATGCGTAATACGTGCTTAACGTATTGATATACTTAAACCTTTTTTGTATATTATTTGTAGTTGCTCATAGAAGGTGTTAGTTAGATTCGTCGTTTTTTTCCCTCTGTCGGTGCATATATTCCTATAATTGTTGCATTGCCTTTTTCTAGTTTTAGTCTTACAACAATGATTCTTTTATTTATAAATTGATTGTCTTGAATTTGTTCTTCCCATTTTGTATGTAAATACACGGCCACACCTACACTAGCTCTTTCTGTCTGTTCCACTCCGCTGAAAACCATAATGGAATCGTCAATATATTTAGTTCCTGTGATTTTCTTTTTTGTTTCAGTGTTTCAGATTCCAGGTTGATACTTTTTTCATTGCTTGTATGTCGGGAGTCCGGTAAATCAGTCCTCCTAGGCTAAGTTGGGTACTGAAAGTAATTTAAAATTATATATATATATATATATATACAGGCTGATTCATTTTCGGACCTCACCATGGGGATCTCTCTTATTATTGGAGATAGAGTATAGGTTTAAATTTGGCAAAGTTGTTAAATTTTGTGTTTGTTATAAATCCGTAAAGAAAATAGACCTGTGACAAATGATCTTCGTTATTAAAAAAAAAACGCGAAAACCCCATTTTCTTCTTTTACCTGTAGCACCGACATTTGGTATTGTAGAGAAAAAATAAAAACACATCCTTGTGGCCATTTCTAAACCTCTATCCAGTGGTGTATTCTAAATTTTTATACGACGTTTCGTTTCTTTCTGGCCATCATCAACTATCTAATTTCTTATAGGCGCCATATTGGATTTAGACATCTTCAGAAAGAGTTTTTTTTTCTGATTTCAACCATGTACCACATGCTGACTAAAGTTTTTGACATTAGGTTTTATTTGAAAGAATAAATTATAAGATTAAATAAGGTAGCCATGGAATTTCAATCTGCAATATATATATATATATATATATATATATATATATACCATGCTATTATTTTACTATGCAACATATACATATGTTGCATTTTAAAATAATCGAGTCAAAGCATTATACGATAGGCAACCCATTACGTCAAATATTCTTTCGCGTTTCAAACTAATTTGCAGTACTTTTTGAATACTCTTCGGTGTTGTGTTCTAAGGGAAAAAATTCAAATGTGTTTAAACTCTAAAAACAGACAAAGAGTAGGTCATTTATTGATATACATAAGGAATTAAATGTTTAAATATTTTTATTATAAGTATTTTTCAAAATGACCGCCTTCTTGTTCTAAACAATAACCTAAACGATAATAAGAATTTCGTATAGAATTGGTTATTTTATTTGGTGATGCTCTGAGATTATTGCATTCTTCTGTAATCCTGATTTTCAATTCCTGTATTGTTAATATTGGTATATGCGTATATATTTTTGATTTGAGGTAACACCAAATGAAAAAATCATTTGGGGCTAAATCTGGGGATCTTGCTGGCCATCCTATCGGCCCGTATCTTCCAATCCAGCGATCAGGAAAATTTTCATTGAGGAGGTTCCTTACTTCAACTGTTGAATGTGGTGGAGCTCCGTCGTGTTGATACCAACAATTTTGTATTGCAATTTGCCGAATTTCAGGAAGTATTGAGTTTCGCAAAAGGTTCAAATAAGCGTTAGAATTTAAAATACCATTTATAAAAAAGGGACCAATCAATGTATTATTTACTATGCCCAACCAGACATTAACCTTTTCATTATATTGTACGTGTGTACAATTTTGTATATGAAGATTCCTGTGCGCCCAATATCTGTAAGGATAATTTACAATGACTTTGTAAAAACATAAAATCAGCCATCATACCTATAATTTTGAGAATTAACTTTCCCGTTTAAATAAAAGGTAGCTTCATCGGTAAAACAAATTTTGTATAACAAATCTTCATTTTGGTTTAGTAAATCAAACATTACTTCGCAAAACTCAGTTCGAGAGATTTTGTCAATTTCAAATAGCTGTTGATGGTTTTGCAATTTGTAACTCCGAAATTTTTCAATTTTTAGTACATTGCGCACACTTGAGGGTGATATATTAAATAATTGAATTTCATGAGTCTATAAGTTAATTCTGAGTGGATTACCTTAAGATAAACGTTGTTGACATCCCGTCTGTGATATTGGGATTTTCTCTCTTCCTTAATCCACTTCTTCTTTCCTTCTCTACTTCCTATTTTAGCTGCTCTACTATTGTTCTTGGTTTTTAATTCAACGTATCTCGGGAAAACTCCCATACAACACAAATTAGCGAGTTTCCATAGTTCTTTACATAGATTAATTAATTATCCACTATCTAAAGAAAATTATGAAAAAGAATTAAATTTAGTCAAACAAATAGCTATCAATAACGGCTACACAGATACTTTAATTGAAAATATGCTGACAAAAAAACTTTTCAAAAAAGCAATCTCTATGGTATACCCTGCAATAAAGGATAAAGAAAATTCAAAATTTAGATTACAAACATACATTGGGACACCTAATAAGCATATTTCAAGTTATTTAAAAAAACTTAATATTAACATGTTTTTCAAAACTAATAATAAGTTATCCAAACATCAAAAACAATAAAGATAAAACAGACAAAAATAAGAAATCCGGAGTATATAAGTTAATGTGTGGATGCGGTAAGATATATGTCGGTCAAACAGGAAGATCGTTTGAAAAACGCATTGCCGAGCATTGTTCTTCGTTTAAAAATAAAAAACAAGATTCTACTTTTGCGAATCATCTATTAGAAGAAAACCACACTTTCGATAAAGATTTTCAAATTTTGCATTTAGAAAATAAAGGCAAGAAATTAAATTTACTGGAAAGTTTAGAAATCAATAAATTAAAACAGTCACAAATTTTATTAAATGATAAATTAGATTTAAATAACTCGCCTTTATTAAATTTATTTACTTAAAATCTGTTTAGACGATAATACAAATGTATATGTAGTTTATTAAACAAATTTATGCGTAAACACGTTTAGTACCCTATAATATACAGTTAGGGCCGACCAGATGCGCCACATTCTTTCACTACCGACAATACTTGTAACTCATAGATTTCTTTAAAAATATTTTAAATACCATCCTTCTTGATTTTATAGATATATTTTTCATTTTTTATTTAGTTTGTAACGTACTGTTTAGATGTAAACACCTGAGGAAGCCAATGTGCTGGCGAAACAATTGTCGTTTTAGGAGTAAAGATTAAAAGTGAAGATTAAAACCGTAGTTTTATTTCTATTCTTGATATATTAAACTCTGACGCGATAAAATTCAACGATTTTAAAGGATTCTCTTCTACGAAAAACAAAATGTTTAATTTCATTTCTTCCGTTAACACTGTTTTCGTTCTATTCTTTTTTTATGGTCAGCGACACATCCTTCTGTTTTAAATCTATTATACACTCTTAAAATTGTCGAACGTGTAGGTATCGGTCTATGGGGAAATTCTACAGAAAATAAGTTGCTCACCATTTGTAGACTTTGATGGTTTTGATACCATAAGCACATTTGAATTTTTTCCTCCTTGGAATACATTTGTGAAAGTGTTGTAACTTAGATAATGGCACCATAGGGAAAATAATAATAATAACATTTGACGTATTTCAATTGACACTAAACAATAGTTATTCTTGACGCTAGGGTAGTATGTATAATGGGTTGCCTATCGTATAATGCTTTGACTCGATTATTTTAAAATGCAACATATGGATATGTTGCATAGTAAAATAATAGCATGGTATATATGTATATATATATATGTATATATGTATATATATATATATATAAGTATATATATATATATATATGTATATATATATATATATATATATATATATATTCTAGAGGTCTGTCGTTGTAGTAGAGGGGGGTTGGGCCTTAGTGACGTTGCCGCGAGGATTGCGTGCAATTGGTCCGCTTGTCTGCGTGTTCTGAGGACGGTCCATGTATTTGTGTGGTGGAGATGGTGATATAATATAGTTTACTTATTCTACCTGTCGGCCAGTCAGGAGTGGTTTACATGTTTGTGGCAGACGTTGGCTGTCGTTCCGTTCCTTTGGGCGTTTAGATCTCTTTTCTGTCTCTATTGTTTCTCTTATTATTCTTGTTGTTAGTGTTCTCTCTTAGTTAAGATCTTGGTGTTGTCGAAGTCAATAGCGTGATCTGTTAAGAAACAGTGTTGTGCATGTCACGGTACTGATAGAACAACTGACACCACGCTATATCACCATCTCTTAACTTAACTTGACCAATTACAAGCAGTTGCTCGCACGCAACGTCACTAGTACTCCGGCTCCTCTCCAACACAGTGACAGATAAATAAACCTGGACAAACAAAAGGATATACGACACGACATTATTGTATCTAACTTTTGTACATGTAACAATTTGCATAAATATGTATCTGCTTTTTCTCACAAATGGAATTTCTACAACATACTGCCCTATTATATTGTCATATATTAATATTTCGACTCGTAACCTAGAATACAGTAGAACTATTCAATTCAGATTACGTATCTTAATATTGATATATCTCAACACAATTGGAGCTTTTAATTTAAAAGCGGTATTTTATAGAAATTTTGTTTGTGGGGAAAAATATATATTTGTTTCAGTTGTTACATGTACAACATGTAACATACATAATGTCGTTTTCCCTTTTATTTGTACAGGTTTACATATAAATAGGTACACCGCAAGACAGCAACAGACAATCTCAAGTTGCTTTTTCTCAGCGCACATCTCACACGCGAGAAACCAGACTCATCACTAAGAATGACGTTCGTGAGCAGACGCAGCGTCGGAGTGGAAGAGATTGCACGTATCTATTATATGATAATACATGCGCGTGCAACCCAAGCCCCTTCCACTCCGACGCTGCGTCTGTTCACGAACGTGCTTCCTTGCTTATCACACATCCGCGAGAACGTCAAGAGATACAATATGGGACAGATTTTAATTTTGACTCTATTTTTAGCGAGCCGAGAAAAAAAGAAGCGTTAACAAAGAAATCTAGTGTACCTATAAAAGAGCCTGTATTTTCGATAACACCCATTGAAATTACAAAACGAATGAGCCAATCACCACCTGCTGTTTTGTCAAAAGCGTCACCTTTAAAGATGGCACTGCGAGTACCACCGGCGCCACTTGAAAACGGTCCGCCTGAATTTTCTAAATATTTGTCTGATTTCAAGGAAGTGCAGGTAAATAAAAACGTTTTTTACTGTTTAAATAAAATCATGTTAAATATATAATTTTCTGACACTGTGTTTTGACATGCAGATAATCTTTACTTTCATTTAAAATAATTGTTGCACGAAAAATATTATTGGCTAACCATGACAATGTATTCACTCAATTTTGTTGAATTAGAAAATTTAGAACTACTACAAAAAACAATCCAGTCAATAAACATGGATTATTATATATTTGTGGTTAACATTTTTATGGAGTCGTGACCCTTGGTAATACCGGAGTAATTTGGGAAAGCCGTTATATCTATTTGGACCCTTGTTTTTTGCACTATTTGTGTTATATTGACGAAATGCATTTTATTACTACTAAATAGTTCTCAGATACGTGTTTTAAATCTAATGAAATCATAATTATAAAATTATTTACCACAATAATCCGATAATCATTTTTTCTTCGTAAAAGGATAGGCAGAATTTGTGGGTTTAGAAATTCCTGGAATCTAGGTAATGGTCATTTAACAATGGTAGAAACAAGTTTTAGGATAAAAGGTATTACTGTCATTTTTACTTAGTTCGTTTCCGCATTCATACTAACAATATTGCGATTTGTGTGATAGTGGAATATAATTGTCAGAAATGCTTAAAACGAAAGAGTTAGATGTTGAAACACGTGCGGTTATAGTAGCACATCATAATGTTGGTAAAAGTAATCGGGTAATTGCCAAATTAAATGATTTTACTGTGGATTACAATATAAAAAAATATCGTCAAGTAGCAGTTTTCTCAATAAAAAAAGAAGTGGCAGACCAAGAGAGACGACATATACAGGAGATCTTGCCATAGTAGTTACCTGCAAACGAAACAGGCGAAAAACAGCACCGGAAATAGCAGTCGAATTAATAAATACAACTCGTCAGAATCCAATAAGCGTTTCTATTGTAAAATGCCGCTTACAGAGAGCCGGTCTTCATGGACAAATAGCGACGATGAGCTGCAGCTACATTTACAAGAAAAGCCGATTAAATTGGGCTCGTGAACATCAACACTAGACAGTAGAAGACTGGAATAGAGTGCTGTGGACTGATGAGTCTAAATTTGAAATTTTCGGTTCAGGAAGACGTCTTCGTGAAAAGATCTGAGGTGAACGTGCAACAGAAGAATGTATTATACCTACCGTTAAACACGGCGGTGGTTCGGTAATGATTTGGGGATGTTTTGGCGGTACACTCGTGATGATAATTGTTAAAATCCACGGAATTTTAAAAAAGGAGATAATGATCCGAACCATTCTTCCAAAATTTCTTAAAAATATTTAAAGCAACTTGAGGAAGATGGAAGAATAATAGTTACAGAAACGCCTCCCCAGAGCGCCGATCTAAATCCAATCAAGCTACTGTCGGAAGAATTCGATAAGCAGGCGTGAAAATCTGTACCAACATCTGGCATGGACATAAATAACACCAGAAACATTGGCTAAACTAATAACCAGAATGCTCCGATTATACGCCATTGTTATGAAAAAGAAAGAGGCCACATAGATGGAACAAAAATTAAAAAATTGTAAATAATTTTTTACTTTTTGCAAGTGTATCAATATATATTTTCACATGTTTATATGTATTATTAATTATTTCTGCTAATACTATGATTTTATGAGGGTATCCAGCGGTAGTGTATATATTTTTTTCTAGAAAATATAATACTATAGTCCATGTCACCCTTTGAGTACGTTGAGACTTTGAGGTATTGCTTTTATGGAGATTACACTATAGTTGCCAAATTTATAACATTAGGGTTATTTACTTAATAGGCTGGCTATACGTAAGATGGATTTTCCAGTTTGACATTTAAAATTGATGTTGTTTACCTTTTAGGTTAGAAAACTCTATCGTAATTCTGTATTTACAAGACGTACAATTTCGTAGAAACTTGGGTTGACAGACTATAATAATTTTTTTATGCATTTAATATAATGATAGAAGTTATACAGCTTAATTAGATATATTGACATACAACTAAAATAAAGCCAATTACTCAATGGAAAACATTTAGCGGTTTTCTGAGAGAACGCAACTATTGTTAAAAAAGGCCTGTAAGAAGTTTTGAAAGATATTTTTCTCGCTAATATATCTCTTTTGATTGCGACACTATGTTTTGTCTGAAACATGGCTAAACGACTCTATTTTAAACAACGAATAATTTACTAATAGTTTTGTGTCTGCCTCTGCGATAGAGAGTTTGAACTTTTTAATAAGACTGGGTGGAAATGGCGTATTAATTGACGAAAAGCAATTAATACGCCACTTCCACCCATCATATTAGGTTTGAGCCCATCGATACTTCTCTGCAGTCGGTTGCCATATTTGACTATGTGGTATGTAAGTGTATTATTTTCGGGTTTCAATTTAATGTTATAGTATACATTCCTCTCAACATTAATTGTAATCATATATATATTTTTCGAGAATCTGGAGTCAATACTGGTGGATTTTCCAATTTCATTAATTGGCGACTTCAGTTTGCCATATTATTGTGCGCCCTCCGTCAACTATCCGAGAGCAAATAGTTTTGTTTAGCCTAGTTTGATGTGTTTCATACACCAACAATTTTATGTCGGTAAACCTATTGGTTTTTCTAGAAAATACTTAGTAAAATCTATATTTTAGCGTTGGTATGTACTGAAAGGTTTACAGTTACTGCAAATATTGCAAAAGTATTATTTAATGTCGTGCAATAATTTTGGTATCAGTCATATACCTGTCAATCAACGAAGGAAAGTGGGCGGGATCTTTATACTACTACGTATCCAGTTTTTAATCGGTTTTACCTCTGGTTATATAGGACTGTATATAGCTTCTTCTACTTATTTAAGATCTAGTTGATGTGTTACTTTCGGGCCTGCCTCTGTAAAATTTCCGGAGATGTGGATTGCCTACTGTCTCTCCATCTCTTTGGTGGTCTTCCAGGTGGAAGATTGCCTGCTGGTCTACGTCTACTTAATACGATGCGTGGTAGTTTTGTCGTCTGTCATCCTTTTTACGGAGTTATACCACTCTCTTCTCCTCTGCGTTCCCTATCTCCCTATATCTTGCACTGATCTTTGACGTCAATATTGCTTCCGCGATTTTTTCTGTTTTCTCGATCTTTTTTCGAAATGACATTTCTGCGACGCGCGGCATACTCTTGGTTTTGCTGGTATCGGCCTTACGGATGTCTTGTATATTTTAATTTTACTTTCCCTTTGTATATAAGGGTTGGCTCATACAGTTTCTCTTAGGCAGCCCGATATTATAGCTGATTTGTTAATCTGGCTGCTTAAGTCATTTGCCTGGTCATGAGCACTAGAAAAGTCTATGCCGAGGTACTTAAATTGCATAACTTGTTCTACCGGTTTGTTTCCTATTAGCAGCTTGCATCTGAGTGGGTTCCTTACGATGATCATGCTTTTCGTTTTTTCGATGGATATGTACATGTTGAGTTGCTGGCTGATTTGGTGGAATCTAAATAGCTGTCTCTGCATGTCGTTCTTATTTGCTGCAAGTATCATTGCATCGTCGGCTATCACTTTTGCTATTATTTTATCCATTATGAGGTTGAAGAGGAATGGGTTGAGACTATCTTCTTGTCTAATTCCTCCTGGTGTTGGGATACTGGCTGTAGTCCATCTTGATCTGTGTTCTGTTGGCTGTATTGAGGTTGTATATTGCTGTTACTAGGTTAGCATGGACCTCCTTTTCTTTTAGAATTCCGATGACATCTGTTAGGCGGACTCTGTCGGATGCTTTAGTAAGGTCAACAAAGCAGACGAATGCCGGTGTATTAAAAAAATATGGCGTTAGTTCTCGAAATATTTTTTTGAACCCTAGTTGTTCCTCTCTGTTGTTTGTTCTAATTTGTTTTTAAGAAGACTTGTAAACAATTTCATTGTTGAGCACAGTAGTGTTATTCCTCTGTAGTTTTCTGGGTGTTTTCTTTCCCCTTTCTTGTGAATGGGAATTGTTACGCTGTTATTCCAGTCCTTTGGTATTTCCGCTGAGGATAGAATTTTGTTAAACAGTACTGTCAGTTTTGCTGAAATAGAAAGTGAAATAGTAAACGAGTATGTATAGATTAAAGATGTCACTATGAAAGTGTGGGAAGAATGCTTCAGAAAATTTTACTTTTCTGAAGAAACACAGGAACCGGAAGAGTATAAGATAAAAAGCTTACTGAATAGAAAATCTGCTGGAACTGACGACATACCAAACCAACTTCTAAAATACGGCGGCCCAGGACTTGCAGCAAACTGTAAATAGCAATCAAGAGAAATACAAATATTAAAATATAACTAATATTAATGATAACCTCATAAATAACCTCATAAATTGCAATGGGAACTAAATCTGTCGCGAGTTTGAATCTCGCTTGAAGTTCAAATGTTTACAATAAAAATTTGTCAATTAATTAATCGATTATTAAAAGCAGGTTATATTGATTTTAATTAATCTATACAATAAAAATCACAATAAAAAAGCTAATAATGTAGATTTAGTATAAATTTGTATTTATTTGCTATTTATAAGCAAAAAATAGCGAAATAATGAATCTTCTTAATTTGATTATAAATCTGTGATAAATCTTCTGTTTGGTTCGATTTAATAAAACAAACGGTAATTAAGAATAACCATATTAATTAAAAGTACATTAAATAATAACTAACAATAAATACAGTAATTATATTCATTTATTCGTCTAATTCTGAGCAAACGCAACGATCCGAATGTATGAATATTTCTCCCGCTTCGAATACAATTCCGCTGTAGGCGTGTCAACATCAATGTCATATATCATACATACTTACATATTATGGAGCCGCGTAAGAAAAATTATCTGATTACCAAATTACTATTAAAGGACTATAAATTGTTTAGTCCTGTGTTATGGTAATGAGTAAATTGCAATACGTTATTCTACAAAGCGTAATGAAATTATTAATAAGCAGTTAAGAAAATTGCAAATAAGGCATCAAGAGATTTAATAAATTAAATTTTAATAATAAAGGTCACAAAAACTGTTCATAGTAAACTAAATAAACTTCAGAAATAAATAAAAACTAAATTAAATTCTAGTAATGTTAAGAAAAATTTACTCTTACAGATAATAAAATAAATTGTTCATAATGAGAAATTAATTATATAATAACGGAAATTCATCCGTTTAAACTCATCACCGTAAAATAATTGATGATGTTTGGAATATATATATAATTACGAAAACCATTTAATTTTAGTATGCGGTTAACGGAAGAGCAGCATATGCCTAAATCGTTGGAAATATCGCTAACTGTCAAATTTGAATTTAGTTCTATTGCAGCGCATACTAAAATGAACGTATCATTAGGAACTCTGCGATTTGGGAATAATGGTTTTAAATTTTGTACAGAACCAGTAATGTCTATTTTCATTTCTTATTTTCTTATTTTCACTATTCAAACGCTTAAGAGACTCCGTATAGGGTGACAGTGGTGACACTAATTTGTGACATTAGTTGTTAAATGGTTGCGCAACAGACTGGTTTGTGATTGGCTAAACGCGTTCAGGGGAATTGTATTCGAAGCGGGAGAAATATTCATACGTTCGGATCGTTGCGTTTGCTCAGAATCAGGCGGTACATTTGCGTACGATAGTAAGTTCACGATGATTGCGTCTTATATAGTCCTCGGATTTTTTCGATTCTTCTACATAGGCTATCGTTACGTCACGCCTGAAGGAAAACGCGGTTCGCCGCCGGTGCTATCCTTGCTATCTCCGCCTGCCATGAAGAAACATGCACCCAGTGTTTCTGTAACACCACATCCTGGATTGATGTTGCCTTCACTACTTAGCGGGACGTTGCGACTGCCAGAACCTGACGCAGGTCAGTTAATTAATTCCTTAGTAGTGAGACCAACGCCGTCTCCAAGTCTACGAGTGTCGATTCCTTTTGAGCTTCCGCCACGAATACAACGGGAATCGTCGAAACCCAAGGGGAAAAGGCCGGCGTGGCGACGACATCCCAATAAAAAGTGCATCATCCACACATCAATAGGTCCTCTCGTCGTTACCAAGAGGCAAGCGCATCAATTATGGAACCCACAAGAGAAATAAAGTGTTTTATCTCGCCCGTAAAGTGTCAGTTTTTATAAGTAAGGGGCGTGTGACGAATTTCGCCCCAACTTATGAAATTAAGAGCGACGTGTGCGATTCATAATCATCATCGCACGAATAAGTTTTGTACACATTTCTATATTTTTATATGTTTAAAACGATGTAACTTTTTCTTATTTCTTTTGGCATGTTTTAGCTTGGCTCATATGTCACTACGTTATGAAGGATCGTCTTATGTCCGCGCCCATGTAGATAGAACCTTTTCTCATATCTACGTACATTTCCCTCGAAAGAACGATTACGTTTTTTCGTCGATTCGGGCAGATATAAATAGGGTCTTGTTTTAGGGAAATATTGGTTAATTGGCGTTGTCTTCTGTCTTTTGACCAAGCTTTTAGAGAAAATCCTGTAAACTTCACCTCGAGTAGCGTTGATTTGATGTTACGAACTCCTACGAAGATTTTTTAAACAAGATAATTTGGTCAGATGAATAAAAATTTACCAATTCTGGAATGTTTAACAGAAATACAAAGCACTATTTGGCAGTACAGAATTCCAGACAAAACAGGACAAGAAGACAACAACATCGTTTTGGATTAAGCGTTTGAATGGGCATTTTTTTTTCAACAGAAATGCGAAGCACTATTGGGCAGTACAGAATTCCAGACAAAACGGCAAGAAGACAACAACATCGTTTTGGATTAAGCGTTTGAATGGGCATTTTGGGAAATTGTCTCATAGGACTTGTTATGTAGGAAGAAACACTAAATGGGTAAAGATACTTAAGCCTTCTTCGCACCTAAGTATCTAACATCCTGGTTGGAAATAGTGGAGTTGTTGAATGGCCGGCGAGATCTGACTTAAATCCTCTGGATTATTTTTTATGGGGAGCTGTTGAAAATAGTATTTATAAAGATGATGTTCCACGAAACATTGAACAACTTCAACATAGACTCCGGAATGCCTTCGATGTAATTCCTAGAGAAAAAATACAAAGGGCAATTCAAAATACCAGAAAGCGTGCGCGATTCTGTATTAGTGAAAATGGCCAGTTATTTTAATATTTATTGTAATTGTTGGTTTATTGTTTGTTCCCTATTTTGATTACTGTTATTGTTATTTTCATATATTGTTAAGGTGCAAGATTTACATACACTAAAAACACATTACTTTACTATTTGTAAAATATCCCGTTGATTTTTATTCAAATTCCTGTTAACATAAACATCACGCGGTTTGGTAAATGATCCAATATCGACCAAGTTTCTATCAAGATACAGAAAAATGGTACGATGGCTGTTGTCGTTCTCGATACAATTATAAATATCTTGTACTCGCTATTGTTGTATTTCGATTCGATGAATAAAAAATACTTATCATACCTCGTTTCTCTTCGTTGGTGTATGACATTTTTCTATTAGTAATGTACGATAATTGAAATGTTTGACAGTTTGAAATTTCATGGCTACCTTACTTAATCTTAAAATGTATTCTTCGCGAATTAAAGCATAATATCAAACACTTGTATCAACATGTCATACATGGTTGAAATCATAAAAAAAGCTTTTTAGCGGTGTCAAAATCTAATATAGTGCCCGTATAGAAATAAGAAAGTTGATGATGGCCAGACAGAACCGAAATGTCATATGTAAATTTCGAGTTTACTATCAGATAGTAGATTAAAAGTGGCCTCGAGAATGTGTCTTTAGTTTGCCTCTGCAACCCCAAATTAAACGTGCTAAATGTAAAAGAAGAAAATGAGCTTCTTTCGTTTTTTAAAAAAATCTTGATCGTCACTTTACACAGGTCCATAACAAACACAAAATTTAGCAACTTTGCCAAATTTAAACCTGCCATCTATCTCCAGCAATAAGTGAGATCCCCATGATGTGGGTCGAAAACAAATAAGCTCGTACACTATATCAATCGTTTTTATAGCAAAAAGAGGGGGGGAAACGCATAAAAAATTGTTTACTCAAAAGTCTAAACTTCGTCTATTAATTTTTTTGTCTCATGAAACGAAAATTATCCCGCTAAAGAGCTAGCAACATTCCGATTTTGTCTTAACCTGTATAAAATATGTTTTGTTAAAATAATGACTATTTTCTAGTTAATGTCAGAATATATATTGTTTATTCATATTTGAAAAAAAAGGCCTGACTTGGCTCACATGCTGTCTTTTGTTAAAAAAGAATTTATTAGGTCGCACGAGTGTGTGTAAAATTTTTTTACACACATAATATAACCGCTACGTGCACCAAAATTATGGTTTGTTGAAATTGAAAAGATTGAAATTATTAATCATTAATTGAGCCTATTGATTCATGACAATTGTTACTTTAAATTTATTTGGTTTATATTTGCGAAACACGAATTTTATTTTACTTTTATTTGCGAATAAAATCTGGCGGACTAAATGTGGTCAGGCGGTTTACAAAAACCACATGTTTAATATTGAAAACAGTGTATAAACAGCTCGTATTTTTGTCAAAGGTTTTGTGCAATCTACGTGGCGCGTGGTGTACGTAGCTTGCTTACTTTTCTTTATTTATTTAGACACTTTGATTTATATTCCGAAACATATTTTGAATGTAATAATAAGTATAATGTATTCTTGTTGTACTATTATATGAATATTGTATCTGTTATCATGCAAATAGTGATCATGAAATTGAATTTCGATATTATATTATTTTCTTTTATTATTTACTTGTTTTAAGAATTGTATATATTGTGATGACTCATCCAATAACGCGTCACGCGTCATTCCTCTGGTGTTTTCTCGAGGCCTATGGGAACGCTCTAGAAAAGTATTCACCACGATATAAAAGCCGCGTCGAAGAAGGGATGGGACATTCATTGAATCCTAGAGTCTCGCGCAGTACACATAAATATAAATACATAAATGTGCTTATTGTTAATACATAGTTAGTTTTATATTGTTATACGTTTTATTATTAATATAGTCTAAAGTTATTGTTAGTTTTATTTAAGAACCCGAAAAGACAAACTTTGCAATGGTGTCCGGTGTGAGCTAATTATTAAATAATAAACTAAGTAGACAATTAAGTGTTAATTAAGTATTCGTTTAAATAAATATACAGGCCGGAAAGACGTTATTTTAAATATCGTGATGGCCAACAGAATGAAACTGACGGAATTAAATGTGTCCGATTTGAAACGAGAATTAGAAGAGAGGGATGAGGATACAACTGGCAAAAAGTCAATCCTCCAGCAACGGCTTCGCAATGTGTTGATCCAAGAAGGCGAGGATCCAGAGGATTATGTCTTTCAAGTTCCAGGCGGAGATGCTGACGTGAATTCGCTGTTGACGAAAATGGAACAACGATTAATAGAGAATGCGCAAATTCAAATGCAACAAATGGAGCAGAAGAACCTGGAAACTTCTGGAAACTTAGCAAAAACTCTAGAACAAATGGAACAGAAGAATCTGGATAGCGCGAAAAATATGGAACAACGATTAATAGAGAATGCGCAAATTCAGATGCAACAAATGGAACAAAGAAACCTAGAAACCGCTAGAATCCTCTAGAAAAATCTGGAAAAGAAATTACTAGAAAATTCTAGAAACTTCGAAAAAAGTCTGGAACAAGTGGAGAAAGTTCTAGAACAGCGATTAGCGGAAAAATCAGAAGCGTTAAAAGAAGAGGTTTTCATAGCTGTAGAAGAGAAAATTGAAGAACATTCTAGACTTTTAGAGGCAATAATGATTGAGATGAAATTACCCGCTAACACGAGTCATTCTGATCCCAGGCAGGTCAACAAAGAAGTCATACCGCGGCCCATCGAAATAAAAAAAGAACTTGTGGCTATTTCAAAGACCAGAATCAAGCCACCAACCTTTGATGGAAAGACGTCATGGGCAACTTACCTGACGCAATTCGAAGCGGCCGCAGAAGCAAACGCATGGTCTTCTGCCGAGAAGGCGACTGCTTTAGTCGTAGCATTGAGGGGTGATGCTAGTGATATTCTGCAGACATTGCCTCCTGAGGAACGTAAAGATTATTCTCAACACATTAAACGCTTGGAGATGAGATATGGCCATGCGAATTTGGAGCAAGTATACCATACCCAACTGAAGAATCGATCACAGAAGAAAAGCGAGAATCTTCAGGAATTTGAGGCAGATATTGCTCGTCTAGTTCGACTTGCATATCCGATGGCGCCAGATAATTTCATGGAACACCTAGCGGTCCAGACGTTCATAGATGGTCTCCGGGATATTGATACGCAGCAAGCATTAAGGTTGGCAAGACCGAAAACCTTGATCGATGCTTTGGCGCACGCGCTTGAGTATGAGACTGCAAAGCAAGCCTCTCGGAAC
This sequence comes from Melolontha melolontha, assembly GCA_935421215.2. NCBI lineage: Eukaryota > Metazoa > Arthropoda > Insecta > Coleoptera > Scarabaeidae > Melolontha > Melolontha melolontha. The sequence goes on along the minus strand of OW285238.1, from coordinate 94,047,174 downwards.
CATGCTCGTCTCTGCATTGTTGACAAGCAGGAAAATGAGGAGTTCATGGAGCAGGTGGTTAGTAGAGTTCTAAACCAGATCAAATAAAATAAAAGAGTACTGCTATGCTGGAATTGTGGAGAGATTGGCCACGTTCGGAGTAAATGTGGTAAGGTGGCCAAGAAAGCATCGTCTGAGCAGCAGGAAAACTATGGGTCGATGAGCGGGGGCAATCATCGATCCAGCATCAGGAAGCCCCAAGGACGCCTGGCCAAGTCGCATCCTTGCAACATCAAACCAACGGCCTGTATGTGGACGCTGCTATGGAAAGAAAGACCTATGCTTGCTTGCTAGATACTGGATCGACGAAAACCATCGTGCGACCCGATTTAATTCCCAGAAATAAAAAGTTATTTTCTAGCAAATGGAGACTTAGGACAGCAACAGGAGAAGCAGCTTCTGTGGCAGGTGAAGTAGATGTCAACTTTATCATAGGTCCAACATCAATCCGACATCGTGTTCTCGTAGCCGACATAGAAGAACAAATAATCTTGGGATTAGACATCATAACACCTACGGCTTCCTGTTAAACATGAAAGAAGGCACTTTAAAAATAAATAATGAGGAATTGTTTCTTCATGGGAAGGATTGTGGAAATGTACAAGTAATTACTGCAGAGAATGTTGTTCTGGATGCAAGAAGTGAGACATTTTTGACGGCGTGTATGGAAGGTGATTATTTGGACGGAAATGTTACAATGTTGGGACCAAAGACTGATGATGACGAGGTGGGCCGAGGAATAGTAGTTGCCAAAATGCTGGTTAAGACTCAGAAGACTGTACCGATAAGGGTAATGAATGTGAACCATTACCCTGTTTCATTGAAGAAGGGTACTATTTTGGGGTGGTGTTTACCAGTGTCGGCCGTCGTTCGTCATATAGAGGCGAAGAAGAATGGATTTGTGCAGGTTCCTGAGAAATTGTCCAAGATAATCGACTCCGCCTGTCAAGGATTGAGCAAGAAGGAACAAAGCCAAGTTAAGGATTTAATCAAACATTATGAAGACGTCTTTGAAACTGAAACTGGTACGAAAGGAAGAACCAATATTGTAATGCACAAAATAAATTCCAGCGATGCAAGTCCAATTCGACAAGGACCAAGAAGGTTACCTCTGGCAAAACGTGAGGAAGCCAAGCAAATTATTCAAGATATGGAAGGCCAAGGAGTAATTGAACCATCGAATAGTCCATGGGCTTCACCAGTGGTCCTTGTCAGGAAGAAGGATGGATCTACCAGATTCTGTGTGGACTATCGTCCTTTGAATAGTGTGACCAAAAAGGACAGCTATCCTCTCCCAAGAATAGACGATACGCTGGACATCTTGGCAGGAGCAAAATGGTTCTCCACTCTCGACTTAAAGAGCGGTTATTGGCAAGTGGGAATGGATTCCAATGACAAAGAGAAGACTGCCTTCAGTTTAGGTACAGGACTCTGGCAATTCACAGTCACGCCATTTGGACTGTGTAACGCCCCAGCTACTTTTGAGCGACTCATGGACACTGTACTGAGAGGACTGTCTTGGAATACCTGCCTGGTATATCTCGATGATGTGATTGTGGTAGGGAAGACCTTTGAAGATCACATGAAAAATTTGGAAGTAGTATTCCAGAGGTTGAGAGATGCCAATCTGAGATTAAGTCCAAAGAAGTGTCACCTTTTCCGCAAGGAGGTAAATTACCTTGGACATGTGGTTTCCAGAAAAGGAGTTGCTGTGGATCCAGAAAAAATAAAAGCTGTGGAAAAATGGCCGGTACCCAAAGACAAACATCAGCTAAGAAGCTTTTTGGGATTATGCACATATTATCGACGCTACGTTCCTGGATTCTCCAACATTGCAAAACCACTTACTCGCCTAACAGAAAATCGAGCATTCATTTGGAACAACGAATGCCAAGCGGCCTTTGAGTTGTTAAAAGGTACGTTGATCAGTGCACCTGTTTTAAACTATCCACTGCCATCTGGGAGGTTTGTTCTGGATACGGATGCCAGTAACGTCGGGATTGGTGGCGTGCTCTCTCAAATCCAAGGTGGACAAGAAAAGGTCATTGGATACTTCAGCAAGACCCTGTCCAAACCGGAGAGGAACTACTGCGTAACCAGGAGAGAACTATTGGCAGTAGTTAAGACCATTGAGCACTTTTACAAGTACCTGTATGGGCAGAAGTTCCTGATCCCCGCACTGATCATGCCGCCTTAAAGTGGCTCTTACAATTTAAGAATCCAGAGGGTCAAGTAGCTAGATGGATTGAGAGGCTACAAGAGTATGACTTTGTCATTGAACACAGAGCAGGCCTCAAACATCAAAATGCAGATGCCCTTTCCAGAAGGCCCTGTCCAGAAGACTGTCGATATTGCAACCGAATCGAAGACAAATCGGTCAACGCTCTTCGAACCACCGTGGTTGATGACCAATGGCAACCTGACAATCTGCGCGCAGATCAAGAAGTTGATCCGGATCTTGCAGTCCTCAGGGTTTGGAAGAGAAATGGGCAAATACCGACCTGGCAAGAAATTGCTCCCCATTCGCGAGAATTGAAGTCATACTGGGCACAATGGGATTCCTTAACCATGGAAGACGATCTCCTGAGAAGTGAGGTCGAAAATCACGATGGAAGTGAGCGCAAGATACAAATGGTGGTTCCCAAGAAAAGAATATCAGAGGTATTGCGAGAACTCCATAATGGTGCTTCTGGGGGACATTTTGGAGTCCATAAAACACTGGAGAAGGTGCGCCAAAGATTTTACTGGGTGAATTGTTCACGAGATGTGAAGGAATGGTGCCGAAAGTGTGCTAATTGCGCCGGAAGCGATGGTCCCCAGAGGCGTCAACGTGCACCCATGCGCCAATACAATGTAGGAAGCCCATTTGAAAGGATCGCCTTAGATGGCGCCGGTCCTTTTCCGGAAAGCGACAAAGGAAATAAATACATAATAGTGGTCATGGATTACTTTACCAAATGGGTTGAAGCATATGCTCTACCAAATCAAGAAGCTGGAACTGTAGCAGACGTGATTGTGAAGGAGTTCGTCAGCCGTTTTGGTGTACCCTTGGAACTTCATTCCGATCAAGGGCGAAATTTTGAGTCCAGTCTATTCGAAAAGATGTGTGGACTTTTGGGCATACGGAAGACGAGAACAACTTCCTTGCATCCACAATCAGATAGGATGGTAGAGCGAATGAACAAGACCATGATCAGACACTTATCCAAAGTGGTCTCCGAGCACCAGAGAGATTGGGATGAACATTTGCCATTATTTCTAATGGCGTATCGGGCCTCCGTTCAAGAGACAACTGGCCAATCACCAGCAAACGTGCTATTCGGGAGGGAACTCCGATTGCCCTGTGATTTAAAGTTTGGGAGCAAGCCTGCTGAAGAGCTTGCCGGAGAAGATTATGTCAGCACGCTCAGACGACGACTAGATAATATACATGAACAAGTCAGACAGAATATCCAAGATGCTAGTGGCAGAATGAAGGAGAGCTATGACATCAACGCCGAGAAGAGTGGATACCATGAAGGCGATCGGGTTTGGTTATATAATCCACAACGCCGACGGGGCCTATCTCCAAAACTTCAAAAGAATAGGGAGGGGCCGTACGAGGTGTTGAAGCGGATCAACGATGTAATATACCGCATCAGGCGAACACCCCACACTAAGCCAAGAGTCGTACATTTTAATCGATTAGCCCCATACTCTGCAGACAATAATGACGGAACCGCTGACTAGCGCCGATTGGATAGCCAATACCAGGAACCAACCTTCGAAGACTTTATGGAAGAGTATTCTGGTTCGAAGAAAGCTCGATTTGGGGTAACCATCGAGAAACAGCAAGATTTGTTTACGGTGCCGCCAGGCTACGGGCTTGCTCATTGCGTAGCCCGAGATCTGCGAATGGCCAAAGGAATTGCCAGGGAATTTAAAGAGAGATTTGGCATAATCGAAAAATTAAGGCAGCAGGGACCAGCAATTGGGAAGTCTCCAAATAACAAATGAAGAACAGCCCATATTTTATTTGGTCACGAAAGAACTGTCAAGCCTGAAGCCAACCTATCGTGCCTTATGGGAGGCCCTGGCCCACTTACGCGAACAAATGTTACAGCAAGACATTCTGAAATTAGCAGTTCCAAAATTGGGTTGTGGATTGGACCGCCTGGACTGGAGAATTGTAAGGAGCATGTTGGAAGTAATCTTCCGACATACTGGTATGGAAATTCTGGTATGCAGTTACCGGCTTGAATATTCCTGTCCATCTAGGCAAGATAAGACCGTGGACTGTTATTTCGATATGACGTCACAATGTAACAAAGGCCCTACCTGTCGATTTCGCCATCGGTTGAGGAACCAAAACTTGACATGTTTCGGGACGAAACTTCAGTCTTAAGAAGGGGGCAATGTGATGACTCATCCAATAACGCGTCACGCGTCATTCCTCTGGTGTTTTCTCGAGGTCTACGGGAACGCTCTAGAAAAGTATTCACCACGATATAAAAGCCGCGTCGAAGAAGGGATGGGACATTCATTGAATCCTAGAGTCTCGCGCAGTACACATAAATATAGATACATAAATATAAATACATAAATGTGCTTATTGTTAATAGTTAGTTTTATATTGTTATACGTTTTATTATTAATATAGTGTGTGTCTAAAGTTATTGTTAGTTTTATTTAAGAACCCGAAAAGACAAACTTTACAATATGTTAAGGGTACTTATAATTTTATGTATGTGAATAAACTTGTATTCATACTGTCTTCTTATTTGCACTAGATAAACACGCTCACCATAAGTTAGCAACACCATAAAGCCATTAAAGATCCTTCTGACAGTAACAAGGCACAAGTTCACAGAAGCATTTTCCCAAAAATAAATACAAGCATTTTGAAACTTAGAATCTGCATTCCACCTGAGATAACTCGTAAAAAAGGCTTATTAATGACACCGCTTTGATAACACTTTAAATGTTGACGTAACGTTTGTTTCTACCAACGTTTAATTTTCGAAGTTGCTGATAAAATGAAGCCTTTTAACTGCACTTACCTTAAGGTTTATATTTAAATATTTTGAATATCTTAAATTGGTTTGACGATAATTTACATATTAATTATCATCCGTAAACGACTAACAAGCGTTATAAAATGGCTTTAAAAAATCCTTTATGACGTGCCGACGTGCATGGCTAGTGATGCTTGTCATTGCTTAAGTCACCGTCGCATGACGCACATCACATTGCCCCCTCCCTAACGAAAAAAAGTTCATCAAAAAGTCATATGGAAGTAGCAGTTCACGGTCTTGTCTGGGTGGAAAGGAATATTCTGGCCGGTAACTGGAGACCAGAATTTCCATACCAGTATGTTGGAATAACAGCTCTAATATGCTTCTTACAATTTTCCAGTCTCGACAGTCCAAACCACAACCCAATTTTGAGTGCTGCTAATTTCAAAATGTCTTGTAACATTTGTTCACGCAAATGGACTAATGCCTCCCATAAGCCACGATAGGTTGGCTTCAGTTTTGACAGTTCTTTCATGACTAAGTGAAAAAGTGATTTTTCTTTGTTTATTATTTGTAGACTCTTCCCAATCGTCGGTCCTTGCTGCCTTAATTCTTTTATTCTGCCGAATCTCTCTTAAACTTCTTTGGCGATTCCTCTAGACATTCGCATATTTCGGACTACGCAATGAGCGATCACGTAGTTCGACGACACAGTGAACAAGTCTTGCTGCTTCTCGATGGCCACCCCAAATCGAGCTTTTCTTTAACCAGAGTACTCCTCTATGAAGTCTTCAAATGTTGGTTCTTTGTAATAGCTATCCAATTTGCGCAAGTCAGCGATTTTATCATTATTACCTCCAGAGTTTGGGGCTAATCGATTAAAATGAACGATTCTTAGCTTACTTTGAGGTGTTCACTTTATGCGGTAAATTACATCGTTAATCCGCTTCAACACCTCGTATAGCCTCTCCCAATTCTTCTGAAGTTTTGAGACAAGTCCCGTCTACGTTGTGGGTTATATAACCACATCAGGTCATTTGCCTTACCACATTCTTCAGCATTGATGTCATAGGTTTCCTTCATTTTATCACCGGCATCCGGGATATTATGTCTTACTTGATCATGGATATTGTTCAATCTTCGTCGAAGAGTACTGACATAATCTTCCCTTGTAAGATCTTCTCCAAACTGCAAACCACAGGACAACCGGAGTTCCCTGCTAAATAGCAGGTATGCAGGTAGCAGTTATAATGGTAAGTGCTCGTCCTAACTTCTCTGATGTTCAGAGATCACTTTTAAAGTGCTTAATCGTGGTCTTGTTCATCCACTCATTTTTTCGAAAAGACGACTCGAAATTTCGCCCTTGATCTGAATGTAGTTCCAAGGGTGCACCAAAGCGGCTGACTTACTGTTTTGCGACAACACTTGCCACGGTTTCACATTCTTCATTAGGCAGGACATAAGCTCGGCCTACTTGGTAAAATAGTCGATCACCACTATTATATATTTATTTCCTCTGTCGCTTTCTGCGCTACGGCGATTTTTTCGAACGGGCTTCCAAGATTGTATTGGCGCATAGGTACACCTCGACGTCTGTGCGGTTCATTACTTCTGTAAATCTCTAGCGTACCTTCTTCAGCGTTTTACGAACGTCAGAATGTTCCCCAGAAGCACCATTGTGGAATTCTCGCAATACCTCTGAGAACCTCCTGGGAACCACCATTTGTATTTTTCGGTTACTCCCATCGCGATTTTCCACTTCACGTCTCAGGAGATCGTCTTCCATGATCAAGGAATCCCATTGTGCCCAGTATGACTTCAATGCTCGTGATCGGAGAGCAATTTCTTGCCCGGTTAGTTTTTACCCATTTCTCTTCCAAACCCTTAAGACTGTATCATCTTTTTGATCTGCACGCAAATTGTCAGGTTGCCCTTGGTCATCAGCCACGGTAGTTCTAGGAGCGTTGGTTTGACGTAAGGCTGCTTTTGGCAAGCGTCCTTGGGGTTTTCTGTTGCTTATTCGATGTTGTCTTGGTTGCCTTAGCACGTTTGCGTCGAACGTGACCGATTTCTCCACCATTTCAGCGTTGTGGGGTGCTGTTTTATTTGATTTTTTCAGATTTAGTACCCGACTGACATTTGCTCCATGAATTCTTTTCCTGGTTGTCCACAGTACAGACTCGAGCCTGGTTCCGAGATGCCCGTTTTGCGGTTTTAAACTCAAACACAGGTGCAAGGCATCGATCAACGTCTGCGGTCGTGCCAGCTTTAATGGCTGCTGCGGATCACTATCTCGCAAACTATTTATAAACGTCTGGACAGACAGGTGTTCCATGAATTTATCTGGCGCCATTGAATATGCATGTCGAAGAAGACGTGCAATATCTGCCTCAAATTCCTGAAGATTCTTGCCTTCTGTGACCGATTCTTCAGTTGAATAAGGTATATGCGCATGAGCACATCTCTTCTTCAACCGGTTAATAAGCTGTAAATAATGTTTGCGTTCTTCAGGAGGTAATGTCTGCAACATATCTCTAGCATCACCCCTCAACGCTATGATTAAGGTGGCCTCTCGTCAGATGACCATGCGTTTGTTTTTGCTGCCACTTCGAATTGTGACAGGTAAATCGCCCATGACGCATTCTATCAAAGGTTGGTAGCTTGATTCTAGTCTTTAAGATAGCCACAGCTTCTTTAATTTCGATGGGGCAAGGCATAGCTCCTTTGCTGACTAGCTTGCGACCAGAAATACTCATGGTCACAGGTAATTTTATCTGAGCCATTGTTTCCTTTAAAAGTCTAGAATGTTTTTCAAAAAGTTTTGATTTTTCTCCAATTTTCTCCTCTACAGCAATAAAGACTTCTTCTTTCAATGAGTTTTCCGAGTTTTACACTAGTCACCGTTCAAAAATTTTCTCCAAAACCCTCGAATTTTCGGAAATCTTCTGGTCTATTAGTGAATTTGCTCCATTTGTTCCAGACTTTTCTCGAAGGTTTTAGAATTTTCCAGGCTCGATTGTTCGATTTGCTCTATTTGTTTCATTTGAGTTTGGGAATTCTCTGTTAGTCGTTCCAAAGTTTCACACAGTTCAGATTCTTCTGTTCCAGACTTTTCTCTGGAATTCTAGAGATTTCCAAGCTCCTCTGTTGTATTTGAGTTTGCGAATCTATTAGTCGCTGTTCCAAAGTTTTCGCACTGTCCAGATTCTTCTACTCCATTTGAGTTTGCGAGTCTATTAGTCGCTGTTCCATTTTTATTAACAGCGAATTTACGCCAGCGTCCCCACTTGGAACTTTGAAGAATTAATTCTCTAGATGTTCGCCTTCTTTAGTCAACACATCTTAAAATCGTTGCTGGAGCGTTGCTTCTTACCGGATATATGATCGCTCCTTTCCTCCAGTTCATGTTTCAGGTCAGCTACTTTTAAGTCGGAGAGTTTTACTTTAGCCGCCGTCGCAATATTTAAAACAAGTGTCTTTCCGCACTGTATACTTATTTAAATGAATATTTAATTAGTTCTCAATTCTCCACATAGTCCGTTGTGTATTAATCCGAACACTTGGCACCACTGTGATAAATTTTGTGTTTGGTTCGTTTAATAAAACACACGGTAATTAAGAATAACTATTTAATTAAAAGTACATTAAATAATAACTAACAATAAATACAGTAATTATATTAATTTATATACATTTATGTCTACGATAGCAAGTTCACGATGATCATGGCTTGAATGCGTCATCCTTTCCCTTGAGCACTTATGTAGTCTTCGGATTTTTTCGATTCTTCTGTGTTTAGGCTATTCGGGAAAATCCTTATGACGTGCAGACGTGCACAACCGGTGATATCATCGCTTAGATCACCGTCGTATGATGCACATCACAAACCTTTTCGTCGAGTAATAACTAGAGAACGGATGCAATTTCCATAAAACGCAATCGGCAATTGGAATTGTGTATAACGTCGCTCAGTACATCCCGGCGTAATTCAATGAAGTATTTGTTTGACTTACTCGGCCACCTGGTCTCGCAGCGATAACAATGGACAACCCAGTTATTGTATTCGGAGAATATAGTGTTTTCAGTGGTGTCGTGTACGTAGCAACATCTTCCAATTATTTCCAGTATTTCCAGTTATTTCCAGTACGCACCTATAACCAGTTGCGATGTAGAAAGGACGTTTTGTATTTATAAGGATGTACTTAATTCAAAGAGAACAAATTGACAGAAGAAAACCTTGAGAAACTATTGTTAGTCAATATTAATACTCCTTTACTCAACTTGAACGACAAAATGAACAAATAAAAATGTTCCAATTATAGAAATAAAATTAAAAACTTTAAAAATACAACTTTTCAACAAATACATATTGCAGTGAATTGTGATGTTGATAGCTTATTTAACTTAGGTTCACAATCCATCTTTCATAATGAAATTTTTGTAATTGTCTTTATTACGTAACTGTTCCCTTATAAAATCAAATCTTTCATCCATCTGGATCTGAAGGATCGTCTCATATTCATAATTCCCCTCAGCATAATTCCTATTATATTCATTTAACTCCACATATTGGAAATTACTTTTATTGTTATACATACGGGATAACGCATCGGCAGAAACATTTAGAACGCCTTTAATGTGCTTAATTTCAAAGGTATACTCTGACAACAATAGTGACCAACGATATACTCTGTTATTTTTAAAACGTGTACTCAAAAGTGATGTCAACGCAGCATGATCTGTCTCTACAACAAAGCTTTTCCCTAATAAATAAAATCTTAACTTTTGAACCGCGTGTACCACAGCTAACATTTCCTTCTCACTGATGGTATATTTAACTTCATAGCTTTTTAAGATACGAGAGATGAAACATATAGGCTGTTCCATCCCTTCGTCATTTATTTGTATTAAAACTCCGCTTATAGCGACATCACTAGCATCCACTCTTAAAATGAATTGTTTATTAAAATCTGGCAAAATCAATACTAATTGGCTATAAAACTCTTTCTTTAAATCCTCAAACGCTTTCACTCTTAATTCAGTTTATAATAATTAACTATGCCTAAAAACCCTCTAAGCATTCTCATATTCTTAGGTAAAGGATACTCCTTAATAAGTTCCAACCTACTCTCATCTACACTGACAAATTTAGTACTAATATTATATCCTAAGAATTTAATCTCTTATAAAATTCACACTTTTTTAAATTTACTTTTAACCCTTCTTTAGCTAACACTTCCATAACTTTCTTCAAATGTTGTGTGTGCTCCTGCTCATGTATGGGATTTAAATTTAAATTACTTATTCCTGCCCTCGCACCGTCTAATGACTCTTGACTGCCAGTTAGTGGTGGCTGTCTCCACTCTTCTACATTCGAAATTCCATCCATATTTATCATAATTGCTTTTTATTTCTTCTATATTTATCTTTTGTTTGCTTTTTTTTGTTTGCCTCTTCCTTTGTTCGCCACAAGTTGGTTCACGTCAACAATATGCAGTGAATTGTGATGTTGATAGCTTATTTAACTTAGGTTCACAATCCACGGTAGCTTTGCCGGTCTATCTCAGTCGGGTCGCCTTCCTAGAGCTCTTTGATCTGCAAGTCTACCCTCGTAGAGTACGTCGCACCAAAAAATTAAAACGCAAGGTATTAGGAATTTAAACAAGAATCTTCCCCTCACTATTTTAATCCCATAAAAAAAACAAAAAAAAAGAAAAAATCGACTTTATAGAATATAAAGTCGAACTGAAACATATAAAAATGAAACAGAAGGTGAGAAAAACTTTGATACTAAATGACAGTAGAAGCGAAAAAACTCTCCAAAAATGACCGCGAACAAAATTCAAATTAATTAAATATTCAGAACAACTGTCAGACTTTTCAAACTACGTTAACCCAAAATTTAAACGTCAAAACAGACAACCATCTGTAATGCGCACGCAACTACATTTAATTCATGCGTACTATATACATGAAGCAAATACAATTTCCCTCCAATTCCTGACCTAAAATATTAAATTGAAAAAAAAAACTACTAAAGAAAATCTAACAATTCTTCTCAATATTCCTCTGATTACAAAATACTTTATAAACCTAAAATTATTAATTTCACAGAGCTCAAATTTAACTATTAATACAATCTTATTTCTAGCAATATAAATGTAATAGCAAAAATATACATACATTAATTAATGTAGTAATCACTTCACATACAAGATGAGAGATTTACTTCAGATAGGTCACATCAATTAAAATTACAAGTTTAAAAGACTCGTAATAACTCGAAAATTAATTTTAATCACAACAATGTACTCACACTAAAAATAAACCGAAATTTATCTCAAAATACCTGAATAAAAATGAGTTCTATTCAGCAAAAAAAAAACTCAACCTATCTGTTCAATGGCTATTAAATCTCTAAAAACACCAATATCCCGGAAACAGCATCATCGCCCTACCTAACATAAGTCAAAACATCTACAATATAAATATAAATATTCTTCAATATTTTTCTGGAATAAAATACACATAAATATACTGTCTGTTATAGCTTCTTTAAAATTTTCTTCGGGGAAAAGTTCACAGCAATATGTATTTCGTAATTTTATAGATCGCCACCCGTTTGTTTTCCAATTATATAAATAAAATTAATAAATATTCATTTCGTAATTTTAGATAGATAGATCACCACACGTATGTTTTCCAATTATATAAATAAAATTAAAAACTTTATAAATACAACTTTTCAACAAATAAATATGTATTTCGTAATTTTATAGATCACCACCCGTTCGTTTTCCAATTATATAAATAAAATTAAATATTTTAGAAATACAGCCTTTCGCCAGTACTGCACTGGGCTTTGCGTCATGTGGTAAGCGTATCCGTTCTCTAGTAATAACCAACACAAAACTCAAATTTATAATAAGACAAAGGAGCAATCTATAAAGATATTAAGATATAATGATATAAGATTGCAATATTGTTTGTATTATTTATCACCATAACTCTTGGATACAACAGAAATTACGAAATTCATAAAAAAAACAGAAATGAAGTACCTTGGAGCAGTAGAGTAAAAGCACCGTTCATATACCGAAATACTGCAATTCTTTCTTCAAATTCCTGTAATTATTAATCTTTTGTTAAAGTAATCGAATTTATTGGTAATCGTTTCCCTCTTTCTTAACCATACATAAATTTGCCTTATTTGATTTATTATTGAATATAATTCAATAAATGACAGCTTGAGATTAACAATTTAAAAAATATGAAATAACACGGAAAGCTAGATGACGGATAATATAAAATAATTTTCTATTAGTTTCACGCGCCAATTGGTGTGCGACCAATAGCTTTGTTGCCTATTTCAATACCACATGCTGAAACAGGCGGCAAGTGAGCATCTTGTTCGCGTATAGTGTTCGTCCCGCGGGTAAAGAGGGTGTAACGAACCTCGTTTAAAAAGACAATAGTGCGAGTCATATCGAATCAACAAGAACTCTGCCCCGCAGGTACAATTGTGTATTTTTGGGTAGACCTCGTAACTGTATTTTATAATTGTAACTGTATTTTATATTTAATATTGGTGTTAAAGCGCTTGAGTCATGCGTGATAATTGTAATCACAGCTTAACCCCAGATCCATTTTTCACTTTTTTGTGGACTTTTAAAATATATAAAAGGCCGAGATTTCGATGGTAAATTCGACGGTTTTTACTTTCGGAAATTGCTCCAGTTTTTTTTTCTTCAGGGAGAGGCTGAGAATCTGCATTTGCGCCGTCCCGCTTCTGCAGGTGCCCCGCTTAGTCCAAGAATCTCCCCTGACGCCATTTTTCTCTATAGTCTCTCCGAAAAGCACGACGCTGACTGACTCCCTTCGCTTCCCGACTTAGGATCTTTAGCGTGAGCGAGAAAACCCGGCCTTTCGTATACCGTATTTATCAGTATATAAATTATATTATCTCGAAATCTATTAATTTATCACGAAATTTGTCCCATAAGAAACCGATATCTTCATAAAAAGATTCTTAGCCCCGCTGACGTATCTTTAATTAATTGAGAGGCTTCTCAATTAATCAAAATCTTCGTCTCCCCACCCGGTCTCCTAGAGAACATGTAAATTAACAATGTACTAGAGGAAAAACGACCTTGATATCACAACCGGAAACAATTATCACACATGACATGTACCAAGATTGTATTTGTTAGTTATATGCATTCAAAGAAAACGTCAATTTGCACAACATATAATTTTATAAAGATAAAAAAGCCAGTAAGGGCGAGTACATATTGGGAAAGTATTGTACCAAAGTAGATATCGAAAGAGAATGTGTAAAATTCACGTCTAAAATAAAACTATAATCTTTGTTTATTCTCCGACTGATTAATGAAAATTTAAAAAACTCAGTGTGTATTGTAAAATACTTGTCTTTCTGTGGGTTCTAAATAAAACCAACGGTAGCTTTAGACACACACTATATTAATAATAACAACAAATAACAATATAAAAACTAATTACTAACAATAAGCACATTTATGTATTTGTATTTATGTAAGTTCACTCGGCGATAATTTGGTATCGAATGAATCATAAATCCCTTCCTCGGCGGTTATATATCGGTTGTTAAACCTCTCTCGAGTGTTCTATATCTGTCGAGAGGGCGCCAGAGGTATGATACGTGACGTATCGTTGGATGAGTCATCACAGTATGTATATTTAAAATTCGCTCATTCATTTGATTTAATTTTCTAAAAATTATCATTATTAATTTTAGTTTGCAAATGTATAAATCTCGTAAATAAATCTATATTTACTTTTAAATATAAGAATCAAGTTGTCAAAAAAGAAACACGTGTTCTGAGAACATCTGTTGTGTTGTTTGTGCAAAACTAACAGAGCGACAAAAACTCGCAAATAATAAATTGCATGGTTAAAATATTGAAATATGTCTTAATACAGGTATTTTAAAATTCATATTTTAAAATATTTCCGAAGGAATTCTTGTTTATTATCAGTAAATGATTGTTTTTTTACGCACAATTTATTATTTTATGTTATATTTTGAAATCGATTTATAAATGCACAAAACTGTTAGAAGTTAACATTATTTTGTTTTATATTGAAATAAATTAAACGATTTAGTTATGTATATGATTTATATTTTGTTTAGAGAGGCATAAAAAGTATAGTGAAAACATTTAGAGAATACCACATGCGTCATCACCAAGCTGCGCGAACTAAAAGTGAAAGTAGGTGATTTAGAGGGCAGAGATACTAGGGCTGATTTTTTTAAAAACTTCATAATTGTAAAAATTATGTTTTTACATAAAACTACAATATTTGGAATAGATTTAATTGATATTAGGGAAGCAAATTATTATTTAAAGAAGTATAATTTAAATAATATCAAGTCATTAAATTTTTCGCTTCATATACTTTCTTATTTTAGAGAATTACTTCGAACTCAGGGTCGCAGTTAAAGTTTATTTTACGTTTATCTAATCAGAATAATTATAATTTGAAATAGATTTTGGCGTGTTCCAAGCTACAATAAAGATATACCGCCTGATTCTGAGGAAACGCAACGATCCGAACGTATGAATATTTCTCCCGCTTCGAATACAATTCCCCTGAACGCGTTTAGCCAATCACAAAGCAGTCTGTCGCGCAACCATTTAACAACTAATGTCACAAATTAGTGTCACCACTGTCACCCTATACGGAGTCTCTTAAGCGTTTGAATAGTGAAAATAAGAAAATAAAATAGACATTACTGGTTCTGTACAAAATTTAAAACCATTATTCCCAAATCGCAGAGTTCCTAATGATACGTTCATTTTAGTATGCGCTGCAATAGAACTAAATTCAAATTTGACAGTTAGCGATATTTCCAACGATTTAGGCATATGCTGCTCTTCCGTTAACCGCATACTAAAATTAAATGGTTTTCGTAATTATAAATATTCCAAACATCATCAATTATTTTACGGTGATGAGTTTAAACGGATGAATTTCCGTTATTATATAATTAATTTCTCATTATGAACAATTTATTTTATTATTTGTAAGAGTAAATTTTTCTTTACATTACTAGAATTTAATTTAGTTTTTATTAGTTCTGAAGTTTATTTAGTTTACTATGAACAGTTTTTGTGACCTTTATTATTAAAATTTAATTTATTAAATCTCTTGATGCCTTATTTGCAATTTTCTTAACCGCTTATTAATAATTTCATTACGCTTTGTAGAATAACGTATTGCAATTTACTCATTACCATAACACAGGACTAAGCAATTTAATAGTAATTTGGTAATCAGATAATTTTTCTTACGCGGCTCCATAATATGTAAGTATGTATGATATATGACATTGGTGTTGACACGCCTACAGCATTCAGGGGAATAGTATTCGAAGCGGGAGAAATATTCATACATTCGGATCGTTGCGTTTGCTCAATTAGGCGGTATAGTATCTATCCATTCGATGTTTTGACTCACGTCATTAGTTGTATGTGGGATTGTCTTCGCCGTAAGACCAATAAGCTAGACAGAGATAACATGCTGTCATCCGCCCGCCATGACGCCTCTGTACTACATAGTCGAATAATTAAATTTTGACGTTTGACATCTTACTTTGGTTTATTTTCGTTTTATTGCTTTTCTAATTAATTTTCTTTCTATCTAGCAAATAATTGATTTTTTCATAACACAAAGAACTATTTTTAATACATTTTCAGTGAGTATTATTTTCACCAAGTTATTTATTGGTTATAGGTTAAGAATTTACATTTATTACAGATATGCATGGAAAACCTTTGAATTCACAATCCCAGCAACTTGTGTTGAATGTCTTGAAACTTTTTTTAAAGAGAGAAACTAAATTAAGCACCTCTGATAAATATAAATGCAGCTTTTAAAGTATATATGTATTATATTCTTCATGAAAGTTATATATTGAATTGTTTGTTATTGTTTTGAAATAAATTAATTAAAAATCTTAAGTTATTTTTTTTGCAAAATACACTAGAAAAATTTTAGTTTATTGCTTACTTACAAAAGGTGTTGCATTAGATATAGTTGCTCAAGATCAAACTTAGACATAGAAAAAAAGCATTTATAGAAAGTAAATAAAAGCAGATGATATTCTCAAAATTTTAGACAGCATCTAAATATAAGCCTAAATAAAATAATGTTAAAACACTGCCATGAAACATGAGTAAGACTTATCAGTTCTTTTTCTAACGAATGAACATCATAGGTTGTGCTCATTTTTGCAATATGCAGGCTGAATTTTATTCCGGTCTTCTATTAGTGCATCTTAAAATATTATTTGAAGCAGATTTGATCATTTTAAATTTGCCATGGTTCTTCTATATTAAATAAGCTTTTATAGTAAATAAATACATTTTATGTGTTCTATATTCAGACTGGCACGATTTGTTGTTGAATATTTTGGTTCTTTGAATAAATACATAACCTACATGTCATGAGATGAATGATTGACATCACGGAAAATTTCATTAATACCCATGCTGCTCTTGACGTTTTATTAAAATTCATTAAATAAATATAGCTAATTTTAGCTAATGAATAAAAATGTTATAAAATTTAGAATATTTAGGATATAAACATAATCTTAAAGCAGTTTATTTTTAAATACAGTTCTATTTTATAGTAATGAATTTGAGCCTGAAGTGTTGATTTGGTTCATACGGATGAAAATTAAGGCGCAAGTCAAAACACCGAATGGATTGATAATATAAATATTTCATGCTGTCTAAAGAGTATATTGTTACATTTAATACAAGTTAACATCTGTAAAATATAATTTCTAATTATTTATACAATAGAATAAAATATATACTTTTTAAACTTACCGATCGAATAATATAGAAATATTGATTAAGACAATTATTTAATTAATTACACTGACTCCGACTGCAGTTACTTAGAGGTTTAAATTAAAATTCTCCTGACGCTGTCAATCTTTATTTTTAGTGATAAATAGTTTTTCTCCGATAGTGCCAAGTTATTATTCCTTTTGTCAGATAAGGCGCGACATTGACATCTATAGGCCCTCGTTAATTAAACATCGAAGGAATTAATTAATTTATAATTAATGTAGAGCAAATTTCCCTATCCTGTTATTGTGCTACACATTTCTGGTATATTCTTGTGCCTGTATAATAGATCCAGATATGTATATAGATAAGTTTGCACTTGTAAAGGGAATTATAAGCAAGTTTCTTCTTTTTTGATCTTTTCTCGCCTAAGGCCGCCCCGACGTCCTTATTCCCGGCTTTATAGCGCTTATTGGTCAAATGCATTACTCGCTGATGGGTCATCCCCGAGCACCGACATAGTGGGTCTGTTCCCGCGCTCCAACAAAGGGCACACGTCGCTTGTCGTATTCCAGGATTGATTCACCAAGTGGGTAGAATGTTGGCCACTGCGAAGCGCAACAGCAAATACGATTATCCGTGCCCTTCGTTAAAAAGTAGTGTTTCGGCACCACAAAGATCATCTGTGATAGTAGTTTCCCATTTTCCAGTAAACCATTCCAAGAATACGTCGAAGAACTGGACATCAAAATTTGATATATACTGGCGTATTTACCCCAAGAAAATCCGGTCGAGAGGGGTGAACAGAGTAATTGGTAATTTGCTGGTACAGTATGCTAGGGACGATAAGAAGGACTGAGATGTATATGTGCCACAATTCATGTTTGGCATAAATACTGCGAAGCATGAAAAACCACATACTTTCCCCGGCTTTATTGAATTCTGGTCGTAAATTGTTACCGACGAAAGCTTTTCCACGCCTTGCAGAACAGGGCGCTGAGCGACCTAATATTCCGGACACCAATGAACTTAGCAAGCAGCTAAAGAAGCTGGATATTTTCTATCTGATTGTTCTGGGTCTCCGGTCACATTGGTGTACATCGCTGTAAAATGGCTAGACTGGTTCACGCCGCCCAGGGCTATCCATTCGTCGAAACCATCGATTTCTTCAGAAGAAAACCGTGTCCAAAACCATTATTCATCGAATACTCCAGTCACTGAGGCCCGGCTAGCCTTTAGTTATCTCGAACTGTACGGCGTGTCGCCAGTGCCTTCGTTAATTTCGCCGCTGCCCGCCCCGCTCGTAAGATCATTGTCAGCTACGTCGATACAAAAACTGTCAACGTCCAAAGAAGAAAATTCAGCGCCGCCTAATTACGCGCTAATTGGAGTGCGATCAACAGCTTCGTTGCCAATTTCAAGTTTTACCAGACGCTATTCCTGATTCATCGAAGAAAAAGAGTAAGAATGGATGGGAGAAGACGTATGCGCAGATGAATAATGATTTCATGCACAGTGTGATTAAGCTGTGGTTTAACACAAATATTAAATATAAAATTCATATGAAAAATGCACATACGAGGTCTACCAAAAAGTACACAATTGTACCTGCGGGGGACAGAGTTCTTCTTGATTCCATGGGACTCGCACTATTGTTCGTACAATTGCGTCTTTTTAAGCGATGTTTGTTACAAGGTTCACAGACATAATTCTAATGGGCCACTTTGTAATTTACGCAGTGCACGTCAGCACATCCTAGGGTTTCTCGAATAGACTAGAAGAGAAGGATCGCGAAAATCCCCGAGGCCTATAAAAGCGCTCTAAGTTTAATTGTAGAAATATTAATCAAATCGGCTTGTGTTCTTACAATACACTGTTTATTGTGTTAAACATTTAGTATATTGTTTATATTTAGAATGTGCATTTTAACGAAAACAAAATTTCATGAAGTGATTTCGCCTTTTGATTACAGGCGAGGATATACAAATTCGATTCGATGGTTTTGATTAAGTTGAATAATTTGGCAGTTTTAATTAATTACTATTACGTAATTTCTAAAATAGGAACACTTTCATTTGACAAGAAAAAATATTTTTCATTTAATTGTAGCTGATATTTTATTTATACTATTTTATTTATACTTAAAATAATGCTAGTTGATTTGTACATTTATATTTCAAGTGAAGCGTCAAATATATTTAAGTCTTCGTATAAGTTACTCTAAATAGGTACTGTCCTGCGCAGCCTAGTTGATATATTCTGTTCAAGAAAAAATTGGTCTTACTAAACAAATAGCTATTTCTAACAAATACTTAATAAAATTTATATTTTTTTATGCGACGCAGAAGAGCAGGAACTTACTGGCGGGTTCCAGTTGCTACAAATGTTGGAAAAGTAATAGCAAACAATATCATAAAAACATGACTAATTAATACAATTAATGATACACTAATTACGACCAAAGCACGTGAAAATTTGTTACTGAAAGAATAATAGATAAATAAAAGTCTCAGAATAATTGAAACATACATGAGTAGGTAAACCCCACCCGTTTTGGATAATACAGGGTGGCGCAAAACTACCGTTATGGTTTGAATGTTTAATAACTTTTTTATTTAATGGTTAATTATTATTATTATTTTTTTGTTATAAAGTATATTAATGGGGAATATTTTTGGCTTAAGGCTCTACGCTATACCCGGCAATCCCACACTGAAATGAGTGTATTTTTCCGGCCTTTTTTTGGCTTCAAATAAAAAGTTGAAAGACCGCTCGATGTATGTATGACCATGTATCAATAAAAACTAGGTAGGTATTTACTTTTTTTTTCAAAATTTTTGTACGGTTTGACTTTTATCGGTAAGAAACAGAAAATCTATCCGGACAAATTGAGAGATAACCAGGCCAGCTAATGGAGTTATGAAATGTTTGTATTGTAGGTATTTATAATATCTAGGTAGCTATACAGCCCGTTTTTGTCTAGATGTAATAGTTGTTTAGTTATCAATAAAAATAAAAGTCAAAAACAGGCAACCCGATACTCAACGTCCCTGAAAATATGCAGCCCACATTACAGCACACGGCAACAGAGTAGGTACCAAGACATCTTGCTGAGAGGGTCGAAGGATTATGTAAATTGGCTCCACAGGCTTCTACCTATAACAATATTAACTTATCAACCAATAAATCTGCGTAAATATTGAAATAAATGCTGCAACTGGTTCAATGGCTAATTAAATTACCTTTTACTGAGTTTTAAGAGAATTTTGATCCATAATAATCACCGAAAATTAAGTGCGGATCGGAGACTGAACATCAAAGATGAATTTTCTAGTCATTTATATGTGAACAAACTAATTTGCAGCTAATAAATTTCTGCATTTACATAAGTAAATAGTTTGTATTTAAAAAAAATTAGAATAAAAAAAAATTAGAGATCTTTTTTCGTAATACTTCTTATAGATTGATCTCTATGATACCTCGCGTCAATTATTTCTGGAAGCATTGCATTCATATAAAATTTTTCCAGATGTTCAATCATATGATGATTCCAGAAATCATCATTTCGTTCTATTACTATATATTTCAAATCGTGTTTAGTATAAACTACGAAATAACATTTTTCTATTTTGCGTTCGAAATGAACTCATTATGAAACCCAAAACAGTATCGAAATGAGCTTCATTTCGATTCGCTTTTTTTCATTTTTCAATGTTGGCGTTGTTCGAATACAGAAATAAATATCATTGCTTTCATTTGATTTTAAGAATTTATGTACATTTGACAGATATGATATATATATGTATTTTATACAAACAACGTATATTGTATACAATTGTCAACAACATATATATGTTTCTATGTCACTCATGTTTATATTTTTAAATTAAATATCAAGTAATGTTAACGAAAATTAATAAATAATATGTAATATAATATACTTCGCGGATAGCAAGATTTAAATTTGAAAATGTCAAGTATCAATGTGACCAACTGCATGCTTTATATAAAAATTAAACTCTGAACTTTCAAATAAATAATTCCAATTCAAGCAATTTATTAATGTAAAAAACGCAAAATAGAAAAAATAGTATAAAAAACTCGTTTCATAAGGCCTTTTGCCGCACTCGCTCTTTAGAAAACTCGCCGCAAGCGGCTCGTTTTCTAAACTGATCTCGTGCGGCAAAATGGTGCCTTATGAAACTCGATTTTTAATATACTATTCTCTCTTTTGGTGATGTGATCAAAAGGTTTTAGCAAAATTTTGTTACTATCATTTGCATCTAAGGTGCAATAATTAATTAATTTTTCGTTAATGGCTTCATGTATTAATTTATCACGCGCTGAATAAGGACATTTTATTTCGACAATAGAATCGAATCCAATTAATCCGTCTGGAGTGGCGCCTAAAAATTTTTTCTTCTCGTCAATGAACAAACCGCATGCCTCAACTTTCAAATTTGTAATTTCCATTAATTTTTGCTTGGCCCTTTCTTCATTATCTATGCCATACTGTAGAGAATTTGGTAGTTTTTTATTATTGAATCTATTAGTATACAGCATATGTTTTATTGTACTAGCCGTGTCTGTTTTTTCTCTCATTTTACAAATCTTGCCAAAGTTACTTGCCGTTAATCTTATCTGTCTGTCTTTTTCCCATTCGTTGTTATGTCTCTGATTCACTGTCCTAATTTGAATATTATGACAATCAGATAATGACAATTCATCAAGAAATTGTTTTCTCTTGCTTTCGTATTCCGGAATAGGCATGTCAGGTACCACGATTTTGCACGCTCCGTAATCCGATTCAGCACTTTGAATTCGAATTTTATTTTTTTTGCTTTTCTTTTTTATTGCTTGATTTAGTTTAAGATTTTTGAATTTTTCCAAATATACACAGTTAAAATTATCCCCATTAGTTTTCTTAACAAATGTATATACAAATGTCTCTTTATTATTATAATTTATGGCTGCCGCAAAACATCTCCCTTGGTACGAGCCTCCCAGCGAAAAATTTATTCTTTTTCCTCCCACGAATTTATTCACAACAGAATTGAAGGATTCTACGGCGTTATTGTCTACGTCATAAAGTAAACTGGAGGATAAATTGGCTACTCTATTCAAAGACTGAAAAAATATATCATATAGACCACTGCTTTTGAAATGTTTGGAATCAATAGTATTTGAATTGTTACCATCTTTACTACAAAAATAGCTAGCACAGTTACTTATGTTCTCCAAATATGTGGGCAGGTCCATTGAGAATATCATTTTTTAAGTTTTCTGTTTTTTGTTGAAAAGAAACATTTTCATTTTTGCGGTATTTTATGGCACTAACTACAGCTGTTCTAAATTTAAGAATATTATGCCGTAAAAAATTTCGTATACACATATCTGATCGAGGAGTTCTGAAATTTCTCGTATTTTCGTACAGAAATTTCGCAACACATG
The DNA here is from genome assembly GCA_935421215.2 of Melolontha melolontha. Lineage (NCBI taxonomy): Eukaryota > Metazoa > Arthropoda > Insecta > Coleoptera > Scarabaeidae > Melolontha > Melolontha melolontha. The sequence continues at coordinate 94,024,847 of OW285238.1, read as the reverse complement.
ATTTCGACACTCAATTTTTTCAATAAAATATGTTGGTCCGTAAGGTTTTGCTGTTTGAATTTTTTTATATACACTACTATCCCCACCACCACCAATAATAGTTTATATATTAATATCGCAAATTATGCATTTCTATTGACATTCTAAACCCATCTAGAATAATAGCTGCTTCCATAGAAGTTGAAGAACTGTTCCAGTTTTGAAAACATTTATGAGACGGAACATTTTTTTTATCGTTATTTTTACAAAATTTGCACATTTTATTTTTTACTCCTACGTACAAAACTTTTTTAGTTCTGGTCCCAATTACGCACCCAACGCCCGAGAGAGCGTTATAATTAGACTTATAACTTCGTTTTCACCAAGTTCCATCCACTGTTACAGTTATAAAAGGTATTCCGTCGCTATCAATTTCTCCTGCTTCAATTGCCAACTTACGTTCTTCCTTTCCTGCAGCTAGCATTTCTTTTAATGCTAACTCCTCTGTATTTTTTAGCACTTTTTTTTCTATGCGCGCATACGTTGCTGAAGACATTTGAGGAATGTCTAAAGCTGCGTAAAATTCTGTTAATTGTGAATGACCCGCCCCTATTGCAACAGTTCCACACACCGCTGCTTCATTTACTCCACATTTTTTATTTTCATTTTCAGTACTGGATGTATCGGTTATTCGACACATGTTGCATTTATACGTAAAAACACTTTTAAAACCAAAATGTTTTTCCGCTATTATTTCTACATTTTGAAAAGTATGTACAGCCAAACATATCATGTCGTATTCCTTTTAGAACAGTAAACAGATCATTTATATCAACAATCCTACGTCCAGCAAGAGTAAAATTTGCAATATTGTTTAAATTTTCTGTTTCAATAAAAACCTCATCTGATATATCCGAAGCAAAACTGTCGTCGCGTGCCGAATTTGTCTCAGTGAAAACAATTTGATTATCTACAATATTATCACGTTGAGACACTATTCGATTTTTTATCCGAATTTGTTTCATCAACTGTTTTCTACTTTTCCGTTTTGCAGCGGTTGTCAATCTTTTTTGGGAGTGAAGTCCCATTGTTGATTATATTTCAAAATTACAACAGTCACCAACACTAATATACGTATGCAATCTTTCGCATACGAATAACTAATGAAAATAGTCCGAATATAATGCTAACGCACAGCTAAATTTTCCAAAAAAGAAAAATCGCTCCGAAAATACAAGCACAATTGACAAGAACTAACAAAAGCACAGCAAATTCACTTATAATCACATGCAAAGCACACGGTGGTAAAAACCAATTGACCTTATGTTCAAGTATTCATTATATTTATAATTTTTTTTTTGCATTCCCACCCCTTATATTTTAAGATAGGTGGGAGCAGAAAGTTGTTTATCATATGGTCATATCTTTATCGAATTATATACATTTTTCCAAGTAACCAGGAGATTAACTTTAAATGACTAAGAAGGATTAGAAAGCCAGGTAATGCCGTAACCACTTTTAGAGGAAAACAAGTTAATACTTTTGTTTGTCTTTTACTTTACACAAGCATCTAAGTATTTCAATTAGGTATGATGGGTAAAATTGTGTAGCTTTACTACACTACTTATTTTATATTAAAACCTATTAAGTTACATTTGTTATAATAATACATCTATTCTTTATCTTCGACCCTCTCCGCAGGGCGTCTTGGTACCTAGTCTGTTGTAGTGTGCTGTAATGTGGGTTGCATATTTCTGAAATGGTAATTTTTCGGGCACTAAAGTAGACCCTTAAGTATGAAAAATTATATCCCGCAAGTGGTGGCCATTTTCGGCTTCGCACATTCGTGCTCTTTCCAGTACATTTTGCAGAACTTTTCGTAAAATTTCCGGTGTTATGGCTTGAATTTCATTGCGAATGTTTTGTTTTAGTTGTGGTATTGTCGCTGGATTATTTACGTATACCCTTTCTTTCAAATAACCCCAAAGAAAACAGTCTGGCGCTGTTAAATCCGGTGAACGTGGGGGCCAATTGAAATCGCTTCTGCGCGAAATAATGCGTTCGCCAAAGAGGTCCCGTAACATAGCCATTGCAGTGCATTGCAGTGTGGGCTGTGGCTCCATCTTGTTGGAACCACAACTGTGGATGGTTTTCTACAGCTGGCCTCAAAAAATTGTCCAGCATCGTTCGATATTCAGCACCATTAACCGTAACTGAGGCGCCATGTGCATTTTCAAAGAAATATGACCAATGATCCTTTCGGACGATACACCGCACCAAACAGTACACTTAACTGGGTGTAATTGTTGCTGATGAACTGTTCTCGGATTTTCCGTAGCCCATATCCTGGAATTTTGCTTGTTTACGAAACCATTCAAATGGAAATGGGCTTCATCGCTCATTATCAAATTGTTAATGAAATCGCGATTTTCTTCTGCTTTTTGTCGGAATGAAATGGCATAATCTAGCCGTTGTTGGTAGTCTAACGGCTTCCATTCTTGCACAAGCTGAACCTTATACGGGAACATGTGCAATGCGGCCATAATCCTCTGAACGGACCTCCGCGATAGCCCCAGTTGTGCCGAACGTCTTCTTGTTGATGTTTCTGGACTGTCCTGTACACTATCCACAACACGTTGGATATTTTCTTCCGTGTGGACCGTACGTGGTCTTCCGGTACATGGAAGGTGTCTTACTGTACCATGTTGTCGAACATTTTCAACCAGGCGGTTTATTGTTGGTGCTGAAGGTCCAGTACGCACATTAAAAAAACCACGATAAGCACGCTGCGTCAATACAATTGACCGATGATTTTCAAAATAAAATTCAACAAGTTTTGATCGCTGTTCTGTGGTGTATCGTTCCATTTCTAATTCCCCAACTTTTCTTCACAAAATTCTGAAATAAAAATAAAAAATATAAATTTTTTAAAAAAGTTATTAAACATTCAAACCATAACGGTAGTTTTGCGCCACCCGGTACAAAGGTATTTTTAATAATAAAAAATATTATTGGTGTTCTTCACACCAGATTTTTAATAATATTTTATATTATTAAAAATACCTTTATATTAAATAAAAGTCTTGTTCATAAGAAGAATCATCGGTGGTACTGAAGTTCCTTACATTGATTATAAATTCTTCTAAAGTTCCTCATATTCAATTCATATCTCACATTTTAAATTCAATAGTTTTGGCAGGATCAATTGCCTCGATTTATCCGAAATTGGTGGAGACTGTGGCTTGAATTTGAAACAGACAGAAACAAGAAAAAATTCAAACTCGTTGATGAATTTGAAATTTGTATAATTTCATGGAATGGGAGTTGTCCATGATGATAACAGAATTCATTTAAAAATGCTAATCAAATGTTTTATTTGATGGAAATATGAGGCCAGTTTCAAGAAAACTGCCCTCACACGTAATAATATCAATCTTCCTTTTCTACTGAGATTTTTTTAACCTATTGATACGGTCTATCAATAGGTCAATATGTCGCGTACATATAACACTGCACAACAATATGACAACTTTTGTCTGATGATTGACTTTTATCACGTGATGTTTACTAGTTTGACGTCGCTGATTTCAAATATACTCTCAGTTTTTTTGTAAGAGCTCTTGTTTACGAGATATAGCTGTCACGAAAAAATCGCTGTGTTAGTGTGTTAATTTGCTTGTAATTAAGAAAATTAAGTAATTAAGTTTTCTTAATATAATTTGATATGGCATCGTCAAGAAGAGTTTGTGTCAATGATTCAAATCATTTTTGTTTCATTTGCGGAGAGTATATATTTAAAGAATACCGTTTGAATGTGACAGCGTTCGTGAGTGAGGCTTACAAAAATTACTTTGGTCACACACTGGAAATGAAAGACAAGCCTTGGATTCCGCAAAAGGTATGCAAAACGTGCGTTGAGTTTCTACGTTTGTGGACAAATAAGAAAACGAATAGCTTTAGGTACGAAACCGCTATGATCTGGACTGAACCCTTGAACCACCACGACGACTGTTATTTTTGTTTGGTGAACATAACTGGCATTAACCGAAAAAATCGAGCCAAATGGGAATATCCTTCCATATGGTCGGCACATAGACGTGTTTTGAGTCCTAAAATATCACTTGAATCTCAAGCTGATGCTTCACAGGAGGAGCCTATGCATTTTGAGGCGAAAACTGACAGTAGTGATAATGACTTTGAATGTGACCTGAAAGCGCCAAAACTATTCAATCAAGATGATTTAAACGACCTTGTCAGAGATCTGGGACTGTCAAAGGCTGCTTCAGAAATTTTGGCTTCTAGGCTAAAAGAAAGAAACTTAGTAACAAAAGAAACGAAAATTTCTTATTACCGCACAAGAGAACAAAATCTCAAATATTTTGCTGAAGAAAATGATTTCGTATTTTGTAAAGATGTACCTGGTTTAATAGCTGCAATGGGACTTCAAAATTACGTTTCTAGTGAGTGGCGTCTATTTATAGACTCATCAAAACGTAGTCTAAAATGTGTTCTCTTACACAATGGGAATAAATTAAGGTCGTTGCTTATTGCACATTCCTCAAAAGTAAAAGAATGTACAACTATTGCTCTGGTTTTAGACAAAATTAAATATGTTGAACACAATTGGCTCATATGTGTTGATTTAAAAATGGTCAACTTTTTTTTAGTCCAACAAGGTGGTTATACAAAATATCCCTGTTTTCTTTGCTTGTGGGACAGTAGAGCTAAATATCAACATTGGATTAAAAAAGATTGGCCTCCTCGGGAAGCGCTAGTTGCAGGACAACAGAACGTGATAAACCCACCTTTAGTATCAAGGGATCGTATAATTTTGCCTCCGTTACATATAAAACTAGGACTTATAAAACAATTTGTAAAAGGTCTTGACAAAAATGGAAATTGTTTCCTTTTCCTATCAAAAAAGTTTCCAAAACTGAGTGCAGAAAAGATAAAAGGGGAATTTTGGATGGGCCACAAATAAGATCATTAATAAAAGACTCAAATTTTACGGACACTATGACAGAGATTGGGAAAACGGCATGGAATGAGTTTGTTTGGCTTGTTAAAAATTTTTTGGGAAATGAGAAAAGTTCTGAATTTTCCCAACACGTCGAACAACTGATGAGTCACTTTCAAAGGCTTGGATGTAACATGAGCATCAAGTTACACTTTCTTCACAACCACCTGGACTATTTTCCCGCCAATCTTGGGGACCTAAGTGAAGAACAGGGCGAGCGATTCCACCAGCACCTCCGTACCATGGAGGAACGCTATCAGGGCTACTGGAACGCACACATGATGGCTGACTATTGTTGGTGCATTCAGAATAGCTCTCTGCTTTCAGCTTTAGCAAGAAAATCATATAAGAGAAAGTTTTTTTCATTATAAGAATTAAATAAATTAGAATTATCTCTAAATTTATAGTGTTTTATTATAAAAAAACACCCGTGTCATATTTTTTTAATTAGAGCTGATACAGAAATTTCAATCACGGAATTGAAATCGTCGTCAAAAATTGGACTAATATCAACACATAACCCAACATCATAACATAACCCAATCATCAGAAATGCTGTTGTGCAGTGTAATGCTTTCATCCGCCAAAAAATAAGTACAATAAACGCGTTATCAATGCTTTTGTGCTATCATCTACATACACTGTCGCATATATAGTTCTTTTTTTCTTATAAGGCTTTGGCTCTTGATATTCTTGTTTAGTGTATCTTGAAAGACATATTCATTAGCTCTTGATATTCCTGTGAAAATAAATGCTTTTTAAAATAAATATATGCATTTAATTCAATTCTATTAACAATCCGATCTGTTGTTTCGGCAGTTCACTGAACAGCTTGTGTTTTAGTGCAATTTGGGTGCTGTCGTTTTTGTAATCTCTCAACTGCTTATCAGTGATATTAAAATGTTACGATTATAAGTAATTATTATGACTATTATACTTGATGAACGAAATTTAGACATTTTACTTTATTTCTTACCAATATTATTCAATATTTTTCAATCTTGAGAAATACAAAATATAAACGCTAATAATAATGAAATCAAGAAGGTCAAACTTTCTCAAAACAAGACTTTGACTTTGCAATGTTTGCATCCGTCTAACCAATCAGAAAATAATCATGCATTTTTTGTTACTCCATTTGATGGAGATATAGAGTAAAGTAAATAGTTTATATAAGTTTCGTTGTAACATCTATTTTTGATAGAATTAGGGCGTTTAAAGACCCTTTAAAACCTCTTCGAGGCAGAGAGGATGAATAACAGTACACTCATTAAAATAGTGTTAGGCGAAAACAATAGCAAAGAGGAGAAGACCTAAGTAAACATAAGACAAAATGATAGGCAGCATCTTTAAAGATTGAGGAAAAATTTTGAAAGAAGCAAGATAACTGACAAGAGATGGGAAACTGTAGAGAAAATTTACATTATGTATACTACAAGAGATTATAGTGTGACACATTTCTAAAATGTGCAGAAATAAAGAGTTGTTTAAATAAGAAAAAAAAGGAACAATCAAAATAAAAAACAGGATGTATAAATAAGAGAAGAACCAGGCGTATGATTAATGGCGAAGTTCATAAAATGAAAATAAATAAGGTTGTGGGAGTATCTCTAGAGGATGAACGTCAAAGAGTGTCGAAAACAATAATGAAGAGACGTATAACACTTTGGCAGATATGGAATAAACCGATTGGCAGCATATTTCAATACAACATAAGTAGCAAGAGATAGGAATCTGTGGAGAAAATTTATCTGCAACAGATTTCACATTTATCTGATGCTAAAAACTAGCATGTTTAAGTGTCACAGGTGCCATGAGAACAACTCGTACAGCTGTGCTGGAGGTGATACTAAATCTAGATATCCATATACAAAGCCAAACATTTATAAGCCGAGTCCACGGTACTGACCGTCATAAGTTGATAGAAGAACTCCAGGCAGATCCCATTACAGGGAAACCGATAAGAAATACAAAGAAGTTATACCAGATAGGGAGGAGTGGAAAAAAGGCCACTCGTCTAGGAAGAATATCTGGCACGCTGAGTGATGGCTCTAAAGCAGAAAAAAGGGTTTGGAGTCAGAATATATGGGCTCAAACAAAGGACAATAATACAAGTAAGCCTTAGTTGAGATACTACAGTATCCACACGGTGGCCACATTACATTACTGCGTTGGGAAAATTAAGAGACAGAGTGGAGCAAATAGCACTATGACCATCTTCTCCACAGAAAATAAAGAGTTGGCTAAAGAAGATGAAATATTCAATTTTTTTAGCAAAGTTTTTTATTATTTATTATTATTTATAAATTCAAGCCGCAGTAGGCTACAATAAAATGAAATTCCCATCATTACATTGATGTAAGACTTGTCTTTTTCTTTAAAGAAATAATAAGTATAGCAATGAGAAAAACTCGGATACATTTTATACTGGCTCATAAAAATTCAAGGAATACTTAATCACTACTTGAAGCTTTATACAGAATACCTTGTGAAACTTTTTATTTCCTCGATTGGACATTAATTTAAGAATACATGGTGCATTTTGTAAACCAAGAAAAAGGACATAGAAAGGTTAATCCGACAATAGAAAATGTTGTATTAAGCCAAATATATGAAAACTTTACAATTTTCATAAGAGAAATTGAAAACATCAATGAAGTTCTTAAAACATCAGCGCATAACTTCGAACAAAATATTCTTTCTATAGAGTTCACATCAGCCAATGACTTCAGCAAGGAAGATACATTTTTGTCATGCAATTATTGGGGAGTATAACAACAATGGCATGTTCTCGTTTAATAAACTAATGGGATGAACCTCGTTTTACCAGTAATGAATTGTTTAACAGAAACAATGTTCGTGCTTGGGCGATAGAAGATTCTCACGCTCTTTATTAAAGTTCATCACAAGAATATTTTGGTTTTAATGTATGGCGCGGCATTCTCGACAGACGCATAATTAGGTTTATTTGTTTCAAAATTAATTTGAAGATTTACTAAACAAAATTCCGCTCAACATAACCGTTAACATGTTGTTTCAACAGTAGTGGAACAGCATGTATGTAATTCTAATATTGTCACAATCTACCTTTTTATATTCGAGCCATATAAAAAAATTATGACCCGCGCTTTCGGCTAATTTCACGCCAATAGTTTTTTTTTGAGAAAATATCGGCGATTTCATAACGTAGAAGAACTGCAAAATTGTGTTCAAAAAGCATTCATGCAATAACTGAACGCGTTTCGCACAAAAGCATTTGCTTTACAGAACGGAAAGAGTAGTTATCTATAGCAAATAATTGTCTTTTTGAACGTTTTAGGTAAATTTGTTTAGTTTTCATTTAATTTAATTTAGCTGTTGTTTATTTGTAAGTTGGTCAGTTCTTTTATTGTTTTGTTTGTAAATACACAGGGATTAAAAATAGCATGCATAATTTCCTTATAACTTTATTATTTCTATAAACAAACTCAGTATCTTATAATGAAATGAGGTAATTAGCCTCTTTTTGATTCTGCCCAGCCTACTGTGATGCGTATTTAAAATAAGAAAGTTCATCCCGATAGGTAGGACGCTTTCTAATTCAGTAGATATAGGTAAGCCAGGTTGGATTCGATAATTTTTAAGATGTTCTATTTTTAAAATTTTTTAAGATGTACTATTTTTAGAAAGTGAATCCATCAAAATCATACGGACATGGTTTTCCTATTATAAATTGACAATTCTCTTGTGATGTATCTAATTTAAATTAGCTCATTCATATAAAAAGTTGCAATAGCAACTAATTCATTTCATATCCAAATCGAACCAAACTTATTTTACTTTAGGAAAGTTCTAAATTAAAATTTGTTTAAATACTTTGCAAAACGAGGTGATGCAAAATAAAAAGAACTACTATTAAAATGTGATAGCCCATTGAATATGATACAATATCTTTAAATGTCAGACAATAAGCGAGATTTAGTCTTTCAGTAGCATTCATTTTAATAAAACAGCAACTGTCTTACAGTTTAGTAAAGTAGAAAATGGTACAAGAAGATTAATTTTTCATTGATAATTAAGGTGAATACTTCGATAGCATTATTTATAGAATCTTTTGTTATACAGCGTGTCCTTGAAATAAAAAGACAACTTATGATAAATGGAAAGATGTAACTTTGTAAAATATAAGTCCTGAATTACGACGCGAACCCCGAAATTAAAAACATTCCGAAAATTGTATTACGTGGCTCCTATGAATTCAAAATATTCAGAATGTGTATAAATAATAAATACCTCACATCCACATACAGTATAGCGTATGTTTACATACGTAACAGCTGAATGAGATGGATAATAACAAAACTATTATTTTTGTTATTGTCGATCGAGTTTGGTATCGTCTTTGATACTTTTTATAACCGCACAGTGGCGTGAAAATTTTTAAATATGTTTGTAATTTTTTTTCTCGCTTACGAGAAGGAATTTTGGGAAAATATTTTGGATTTATATTCTTTATAATTACATCGTTCCATTATTCATACGTTGTCTTTTTATTTCGAGGATACCTGTATATGGAAATGTGGTATTCAAAAAAATTACGTTAGAAGCGATTAATAAGAAAACCTTTCATATCAAGTCTGTACTAAATGTAGGCGATTATTAATTTAAGCGAAAATCTTCGAGAAGCAAAGAGAGAAAATTGCATTAGTAGTGTTGGCAAAATCTAATAAACTATGTACAAGTATAGCAAACGCCAATTAAGTTGGCGTGAGGAGGGGTAAGTTCGCGCAGGATTAGAAGTAGTGGGGAGATTTGTAGTCAAATGTCAGATAATTCTAACCTCTTGCCACCAACGCGGCGTAAAATTAATAGTGTGGCGAGTGATAAGGAGAGATCGCTCGCTGATCCTCTCTGGTCTGAACCTACCTGTTGATGTTATGTCCCCAGGAAGGTCTCTGCCGGCTAACTCTCTCTTGTTTCGGAGAGCGTCGCGGATTCAAGGCCGCGAGATGGAATATGGACGCCACCGTTATTATCCACCTGCAGAGATAACGCTATAACGGGAGCAGGCGGGACCTGGTAGCTCCAACTTACACCAGAGGGTCAGCCCCCTATCACTCGTTGTAAAGCAAGAAACTTTGTTATACTCAAAAGCTAGTGGGAAGGGATGAGATCGAAACACAGTCAACAATTCTACAAATTTATTGTATACACTTAGCGTTAGATTAAACAATAAAACAATACGGCGGTGCCGTCACTTCCAATATTCTTGCCAGACACAGGCGCTTTCTCAAGACACAATAACGTTTTATAATATAGGTGAAGCCCAGATCAAAAGTACAATAAGAAAGCAAAAGAGTTATGAGTAAATTGGATACAGACCGAAAACTAAAATTCTCCCCCCCGTATAAGTATATCGAGAGGCGAGAGGGGTTACCCTAAATTATTCCTCCAGGTTAATGATAATATGATTCTACAAAACGGGATAGAAGGAAATCCCAAAAGACGTTATCGCGAAAGATTCTAGAAATACAAAAACTCAAGAAATACGGCAGGTTGCCTTTAAACAATATCCAAGTTTAAGCCTTGTTTGCAAATATAGAAAAAGTATGTAAAAATACCGAACGTGAAAATTAAATCACCCAGAAAGAAACTTTTGGAGTACCCCCTGTATAACAGGTGTGCAAAATTTCAGATATATATATTTAAATGTTCGAAGAAAATAACTAACAAAAGTAGATATCTAGAATACCAATTCCGTATACGTAATTTGAATTCTGTACAGTATATAACAAACATGTATAATAAAATTTGCTGATAGATCTATGAATACAAGGTATCGTAACAGACAATATTAGGTCCGATCTGAAGGATCTGACTTCGATTACGACACTAAATTTAAGCAGGAGTCCAACAGTGAAGCTGTCGGTCTTCTGGTACTAAAGTTAGGTTTCTGTTCCAGATCCCGGGGATAATTGAGATCATCAACGGGTTTATTATTTAAATAGACTCGATTGACACAGTAAGACAAACTTGTAATTGGGAAAAGTTCCCTACAAAATGATCTGAATAAATGATTGAGCAATCACTCTAAGTGAGTGTCTTATAAAAAGAGTAACTGCTTGATTTATATTTAAAATTTAGAAAATTACTAAACGTTATACGATACTTGTTTGAACTTTTATAAATAGGACAGAAAGAATTTAAAGGCAACACCTACTTTATTTGGGTTTCACAATCAGTAATCGTCTCTTCCAAATATTACAACCGCTCACATTTGTTAAACAATACTTTGATTTTCCCAGCAGTCCTCACAACGACGCCATTTTGGGAAACCAAGATGGATGAAACCGCGTCCTTTCTCCTATTCCAAAAGGGTCTCGCTAGAATCGTGTGCCCCAAGATTCTCAGGATGCGGACGGCTTAAGGTAGCTCCAGAACTGCGACGGATTAATTCGAACAGCAAAATAAGCCCCAAAATTCTCAGGATAAATTTACCGGAGGGACGCCTACCGCCTCACAAAAGATATCCAATTAATTCTTCGAAATTCAGAGAAATCACGTTAATATAAACGTTAAAAGAATCCTGTAAGTTCAAAATGGGATATAGTAATAATATTAAGAAGATTTCCATACCTTTTACCGCAAAGATCAGGTTTCTAATCAAACGTGCCACAATCACGACACAGCGCTTAAGGAAGATTAAGTCACAATGGCGGCCGCATCGATTTTGATGAAGATGCCGGATACACGTCATCGTAATTTCGGAAGTTCAAGAAGAAAGGGAAATTAGTTTTCGAAATCTCGAGAATGATTTCAAGTCGCAAAATGTGACAAATAAATCTACAATCGTTATACAATTTAATGTCCAGAGACGAAGATTTCAAATAGGAGTCGGCAAGTGAGATTCCTGTCGCAGAGGCGATCAACGAAAAGGAGATGGCGCAATAAGCGGTGAAATTATAATTAGATTAGCATTAAATTTAAAAGGCAATATTAACAACAGAAAATGCGTTTAGATGATCTACAATTCATAGCAAAAATTCCTACATAATCAGTTTGACATTCGGTGAGACTTTAAGCGAGTTTTCAATGAAAATCTTGTGAGCATTTCGGTAAAGGGTATATAAAAGATGGCCGCATGCTTTAAAACATAGGCTTTCAGGATGGATTGAATGAATGTAATGGGTTGACAATATAGTAGTTGAAGGGTCTAAACTGTTCGAGATATGGAGTTTAAAGCAAAAATAAAAAAACATTAGTAGAAATTTACTTACAAGTTAAAGCTACGAGGGTTTTAAGAGAAGTAATAGAGAAAACTTGCACTAATATAGGTCGTATGCAGGAAAGTGCATTTGTATGCGTAACAAATTCCCCCCTTTCACAACAGAAATTTACTTGTAAATTTCTCCAAAAGTAGAAGATAAGTCTCCTAAAGAAAACCAGAAAAGTGAAAACGTGAGCCCTAATTAAAATAAACAGCTGAACAAAAGTTCGGCAGTGCGGTGTCCATAAACGACGGTATCTAGCAGAACATTTGAAAAGAATCGACGAAACGCAAATAAATCTAAATACAGAAACTATAGTGACCTAAAGTCACAAACGCTAAACGCAAGAATCTGATGTAACAATACAGAGAATTGCGGTAAAATCAAATACAAACATAAACTGAGTTATACAACGACACTAGTCGAAAACAAATGGTAGCACTAAAGAGTGACCTAAGAACATGAATCGGAAATACACTTCAATCAAAACTATCTAAAACGGATAGAAGCAAAACGGGTCGCAGAAGGCGAAATCGACACAAAGTCAAGCATAACTATCTTTCACTAGATAGGAGCGTGACTAAACGAAAAAGGCGAAAACGACACTAAGTCAGGCAAAACTATCTTAAAGTAGATAGGAGCAAAATAATACGCAGAAAGCGAAATTGACACAAAGTCGACTAACTAACCAAAACAAGAAAGAAGAAAAGCAAAACGTAGAAGGCGATAAAGACACAAGGTCAAGCAAAACTATCGACGCACAGATTGTTCGACGGCAGAAACTCATTAGCACATCAATAACCAAACCAACACACCATGTCAACAGTTAGCTCGGCCTAAACCACCACAAAGGCCCTTCGACATTCGGTCGGTACGGGGATTACAAATAACGAGAACACAAAACAACAAAACAAACAATACTGAACGGTCGTCACCCCAGCATCAGAATGTGCAACAGCCGTTATCATGCCGAGTGTTCAAGCGCCACGAAGAGAACAAGAAAGGGGAAGGAAAAGCTGCATATAGCACCGAAAAAAGCACAGACTAGGAGGGGATCATTACTCCTAGCGGCGAAAGAAGATAGAAAGCTGCGCTATGAACACAAGTCACGAAAATCGTTGCGTCACAACCAAAACTAGGGAACAACTTCCGACAGCTCTAAAGAGACTGACTACCGAGAAGCAGTAGCAGCTCAAAGAAAACAGGATTAACTAAAAAGGTTTATTACTACTGTATAGGAAGCAAATGGTTAAGGATAAGTAGGTAAGAATCTAAAAGGTAGGATATGAGTAACTGTGACACTGTGTACTTACGAGTTCCAACAATCTTACAAACGTTGCGATAGAAACAACAACATAAAGAATCTTAATCTGGCCAAACAAAATAAGAGATTACGTTACAACAAATGTTTAAAGTGCAGCGGCGGCCTACCACCACACTGATACGGTTGAGGACCAATAAACAGAAAAAAGTAAACAAACATAGACACGTCCATGACCGATAAAAGAAAAATCGCGATTACATACGAGGGGTGTCGGTCTCAGCCCTATAAGAAGCTAACGGGAATGGACGACGGAATTTATTGACGTCCATCCCGCTTCTTAAAGCGAAAGAGTCAAAATCGGTAAATATAAGAAAACATCAAGATGTATCCAAAAGTCCACATACTATTATCTTAAAGAATCATTCACAAAGGTCAAGGAGAAAACGGTAAACAGCAAATATGCAGGTAAAATAACAACCCATATGCCAAATATTAACCTAAAGTGAAGATTTCTATAAGAAAATTAAACAATAGTCAAATTCGGTATATAAAATTGGAATGTATAAAATCCAAAAGTCAATATCAAACGTCCAGTTCGTATAAGAGTTTACAAAACCCTCACTCGAGGAAAACCGACACGGTACGATAAAACTCTATACGACCAGAACAAAACAAACAGGTAAGATCTGTATATAAGTGTGATCTCCAAATCCTCTAAAAAGAGATGCAACAACAGCAAAAGAACAACACTATCAACAGTTCTAAACCTTATAACGTCCATACTCATAATATTTAGTTAATCAATCTACAAGATTGTTTACAGAGTCATCTCGAAAGCATAAGCTATTCTAGAATTAAAAGACATAATCTCAAACCAAAATTGTCAGAATCAAGAATCGATAAATGTATCAACAACCAAACGCATTCCGATCCAAACTTGATATAACAAACTTATCTCAAAATAAGTACAACAAAGATCTAGCACAACATCTAGAAACAAAACATACCAAAATTAAAGGATCTGCGATACGTAAACTTGTCAACACGAACAATCGTTCCAGAACAGACAAATGAATGTCACGGTAAATAAGTCAAGTCCAAAACGGTATACAGTACGATAATTTATTGAGAACTATCTTCAACCTGAAATATACAACATGTTACAGAAGGTATGAACAAACAGACAGAGACTCCGTTTAGTCGCCTTTTACGACATGGTGGATTACACCAGTTTGAGTATTCGTCCAGCCCTCAAACAGGCCACAAATACCTAAACAAGATGGAACGATCTCAGATAAACAGGACTCCGTTTAGTCGCCTTTTACGACATGGTGGATTACACCAGTTTGAGTATTCGTCCAGCCCTCAAACAGGCCACAAAATGATTCAAGATGTAACGATCTCAGATAAACAGGACTCCGTTTAGTCGCCTTTTACGACATGGTGGATTACACCAGTTTGAGTATTCGTCCAGCCCTCAAACAGGCCACAAATAAAAATACTAGACAACTCCAGGTTGCGCTTTTAGGTGTGCGCTATTCCAAGTTCCAGGCAGAAGTTCGCCTTCGCAAGTTTTTAGTTCATAGAAATCGGAAGATAGTCGACGATGTATTCTATAAGGACAAACGAAATTCCTACGCCAGACTATTTGATTCGGCAAGAACTCTACTGCTCGATGTCTCATATCATATCGTGTTTTAGATTTCGGTTGGGAATCAATGTTATCGATGCGAGGTTCTTCCACCGACTTAACTTCACGAGAGTGATCTACCATACGACTAATAGGTTTGCGTTGCTCGGGTTTCGTATTCAAACAAGTGTGACAGCGATTAACATAGCGAATAACATCAGCTGACATTTTGGGCCAATAATATGTCTGAGATATGCGTCCTAAGGTTTTCGAGATATTCCGATGTCCAACAGTGGATGGTTTATGATATGCTTTTAATAAATCGGAACGACGATCTTTAGGGACCAACTCCCTCCAAGAATCGCTTACGGTACCAAAACTACCACGCCAAGGGCGTACAAACTTAAAAAGCTTACCATCAAAAATCTGGAACGCTGAATATCTTTCAGGAGATTCCCTAACATGATGTAAAAGTCGATTATACCATTTGTCAGAAGTATTGGACATGGCCTTCATTGAACAAAATTGAGCTTGAGCGTGAATCGGCTCACGGAATTCGCTTTTTCGATGAGTATTGGAAGTAGGATACGAACACGATCTCCACGACGTTTCCTTCTGTCGTTCCCTAGAAAAATTAGAAGATTGACAACGAGGGCAAGAATTTACGGTATGACCACGAGCAGCACATCTGAAACAATAACGGGATTGACGAGGATTCGGACAATCTCTAACCATATGACCTGGAACATTACAATTCCAACATTTCGGACTATTGCTGGATAAAGGTACAGATATCGTCGCAACACCAGATGATGTGTGTGTGTACGCCAAATCAGGCTCTTGCAAAGAAGTTTTATTGCGAGGCGGAGGTGCATAAGCTTCTATGGAGATCTTGCATGCCTCTAGTTTTCTGCACAATTCTAAAAGCTGGTCTACGGATTTAATTTCTGTAAGCCCTAATTGACTCTGATAAAACGGAGCAATGTTTTGCAACAGAACGTCCAACCTAAGTCCCTCGGCAACTGGCACAGTCAAACGCCCAAACATACCATTCATTACCGCCACGTACATGCCTATCGTCTCATTCGGCCCTTGAGTTCGCCTCTTTATTTCCTGAAACAATTTGTCGTTATAGTTGGGAGGTTGAAATTGAAGACGAAGTTCTCGTACAAAATCGACCCAAGTCGTTACCTTATGTCGAGTGGAACGCCACCAAACCAAAGCCTTCCCTGAAAACAACTCTGTAGCGGATCTTATTAACTGTTCCTTAGCGAGATTATTTGCTATGCATTTGTCTTCAATGGTTTCGAGAAATGCACTCAAAGATTGACGCGAATTCTCTCCATCGAATTTGGAGAAGCTCCACCTAGACACCGGAACAACCTTACATGACGGAGTTGTCGCAGAGACAGCTGCCGAACTCACCGCATGTGACGCAGTCGCACGAACAGGTGACAATCGGTTCTCCCACAGATTCTTCGGAATCGGAAATTTCACTATCAGAAACAGTAGGACCTTGTGCTACACTAGTGGATGCGAACACAAACGACATGTCAGCAGGAACGGTACCTGCCAAAGCTGACTTCCTAGCCTTCCGCGCCTTAGACTTAAGAGATGTCTGAAGGGTTACCAACTCAACAAGAAAACCTGCTACTTCCTCCTCAGCTTCAGGTGTCTCTGGCTTTGCCCGCCTAATTCGTGAAAAAGCATGAATGATTTTTGTGTTAATTTTCCGATACCTTAAGCTAGTTTCTATTTCGACAAATTGATCTAAAAGATCATTGATCTCGGCGATCTTCCTCTTGACTTCGCGAGTGTCCTCTTCGATAGTGTAAGGATTAGCCGGTTTAGCCATCGGAATACCCCCACTCTCTAACTGTAACAAACTCCTAAGAGTCGCACGCATCGTCTTGACAGGAACATTTTCGTTTGCTCCTCGAACCCTTAGTTCGTAAACTAACTCATCTCGCTCTAACCTGTTGATTTCGATCTTACCTTCCATCACAACAAATGTTCAGACACACAAAGCGAAAATCTATTCCTAAAAATATCGAAACCCCAAAATTCTAAACGAATACAATAAATCTAGAACGAAACCCTTCACCACAGCGTGATCTGTCCAAGTGTCCCTAAAGGAAAAGAAAATAGCTGAAAATTAAAAAAAAAGGTAAACCGAAGATGGTCCAAAATCGAAAGAAACGTGAAACGATCGGAAATTCGTCAGACCAAAACCACAAATGGTCCTTACACAACCCTAAGCTGAATATAAATCTCAATAAACAAAAGCCCCTCCCACAAGCGTGAGCAAGCAAAGTTTCTATAGATTTTAAAAAAAGAAAAATGGCCTCCACACAGGGCGCCAAAAACTTGCCACCAACGCGGCGTAAAATTAATAGTGTGGCGAGTGATAAGGAGAGATCGCTCGCTGATCCTCTCTGGTCTGAACCTACCTGTTGATGTTATGTCCCCAGGAAGGTCTCTGCCGGCTAACTCTCTCTTGTTTCGGAGAGCGTCGCGGATTCAAGGCCGCGAGATGGAATATGGACGCCACCGTTATTATCCACCTGCAGAGATAACGCTATAACGGGAGCAGGCGGGACCTGGTAGCTCCAACTTACACCAGAGGGTCAGCCCCCTATCACTCGTTGTAAAGCAAGAAACTTTGTTATACTCAAAAGCTAGTGGGAAGGGATGAGATCGAAACACAGTCAACAATTCTACAAATTTATTGTATACACTTAGCGTTAGATTAAACAATAAAACAATACGGCGGTGCCGTCACTTCCAATATTCTTGCCAGACACAGGCGCTTTCTCAAGACACAATAACGTTTTATAATATAGGTGAAGCCCAGATCAAAAGTACAATAAGAAAGCAAAAGAGTTATGAGTAAATTGGATACAGACCGAAAACTAAAATTCTCCCCCCCGTATAAGTATATCGAGAGGCGAGAGGGGTTACCCTAAATTATTCCTCCAGGTTAATGATAATATGATTCTACAAAACGGGATAGAAGGAAATCCCAAAAGACGTTATCGCGAAAGATTCTAGAAATACAAAAACTCAAGAAATACGGCAGGTTGCCTTTAAACAATATCCAAGTTTAAGCCTTGTTTGCAAATATAGAAAAAGTATGTAAAAATACCGAACGTGAAAATTAAATCACCCAGAAAGAAACTTTTGGAGTACCCCCTGTATAACAGGTGTGCAAAATTTCAGATATATATATTTAAATGTTCGAAGAAAATAACTAACAAAAGTAGATATCTAGAATACCAATTCCGTATACGTAATTTGAATTCTGTACAGTATATAACAAACATGTATAATAAAATTTGCTGATAGATCTATGAATACAAGGTATCGTAACAGACAATATTAGGTCCGATCTGAAGGATCTGACTTCGATTACGACACTAAATTTAAGCAGGAGTCCAACAGTGAAGCTGTCGGTCTTCTGGTACTAAAGTTAGGTTTCTGTTCCAGATCCCGGGGATAATTGAGATCATCAACGGGTTTATTATTTAAATAGACTCGATTGACACAGTAAGACAAACTTGTAATTGGGAAAAGTTCCCTACAAAATGATCTGAATAAATGATTGAGCAATCACTCTAAGTGAGTGTCTTATAAAAAGAGTAACTGCTTGATTTATATTTAAAATTTAGAAAATTACTAAACGTTATACGATACTTGTTTGAACTTTTATAAATAGGACAGAAAGAATTTAAAGGCAACACCTACTTTATTTGGGTTTCACAATCAGTAATCGTCTCTTCCAAATATTACAACCGCTCACATTTGTTAAACAATACTTTGATTTTCCCAGCAGTCCTCACAACGACGCCATTTTGGGAAACCAAGATGGATGAAACCGCGTCCTTTCTCCTATTCCAAAAGGGTCTCGCTAGAATCGTGTGCCCCAAGATTCTCAGGATGCGGACGGCTTAAGGTAGCTCCAGAACTGCGACGGATTAATTCGAACAGCAAAATAAGCCCCAAAATTCTCAGGATAAATTTACCGGAGGGACGCCTACCGCCTCACAAAAGATATCCAATTAATTCTTCGAAATTCAGAGAAATCACGTTAATATAAACGTTAAAAGAATCCTGTAAGTTCAAAATGGGATATAGTAATAATATTAAGAAGATTTCCATACCTTTTACCGCAAAGATCAGGTTTCTAATCAAACGTGCCACAATCACGACACAGCGCTTAAGGAAGATTAAGTCACAATGGCGGCCGCATCGATTTTGATGAAGATGCCGGATACACGTCATCGTAATTTCGGAAGTTCAAGAAGAAAGGGAAATTAGTTTTCGAAATCTCGAGAATGATTTCAAGTCGCAAAATGTGACAAATAAATCTACAATCGTTATACAATTTAATGTCCAGAGACGAAGATTTCAAATAGGAGTCGGCAAGTGAGATTCCTGTCGCAGAGGCGATCAACGAAAAGGAGATGGCGCAATAAGCGGTGAAATTATAATTAGATTAGCATTAAATTTAAAAGGCAATATTAACAACAGAAAATGCGTTTAGATGATCTACAATTCATAGCAAAAATTCCTACATAATCAGTTTGACATTCGGTGAGACTTTAAGCGAGTTTTCAATGAAAATCTTGTGAGCATTTCGGTAAAGGGTATATAAAAGATGGCCGCATGCTTTAAAACATAGGCTTTCAGGATGGATTGAATGAATGTAATGGGTTGACAATATAGTAGTTGAAGGGTCTAAACTGTTCGAGATATGGAGTTTAAAGCAAAAATAAAAAAACATTAGTAGAAATTTACTTACAAGTTAAAGCTACGAGGGTTTTAAGAGAAGTAATAGAGAAAACTTGCACTAATATAGGTCGTATGCAGGAAAGTGCATTTGTATGCGTAACACTCTGAGCGTGTATCACTTTATGATCCCCTAGCAAAGACATTATGTTCCGTCAAACGTCAATGACAAATGTATTCTGACAATTACTTGAGTAGTGGGGGTGGACGTTTTTAAAAACGGCTTCTGCGCATCCCCTCCTCGCGCAAACTTAATTGGGGCTTGCTATATGAAATTATACATTATCATGCATTTCACTGAATATAATATTATAAATTGGGTATTAGTGAATATTTGTTATATGAGGGTTACTGGAAAAATTTCTGGAATCGAGTAGTTTAAGTGGTTCCCGCGTGTTTCAACTGTGGTATTCGTAAAATTTGACTTGAATAATTTAGTTGACAGTTCGTACTTAACTTTTTTTTTAACTCCCTTTATTTAGAAATCTACATAAGAGTAATAATCTATTAGTTTGATACTATAACAAAGCGACTTGAGTAGGCTCTTTCCAATGAAACAATCTTCATGCTACTAAAACTAAATACTTTTTGTTCAATTGGATATATATAACTATGTATTTATGATTGTAACACAATTATATAAGTTTAGTCCCTTGATTAGAGGGTGTGATCTTTTTCAACCGTCTTATTTCCTCGTTTTGTCTAAATAGCCGTTCGGTTAGCACAATTGGGTGATGTGTCACTCTGTCACGGTATTTATCACTGGTGAGCAATACCTTCTTGAATGGTGGCAATCGGGAGGTCACGTTAGATGACGCCCCCCTGAGCTGGATACCGTACTAAATCCATATTGGTTTTAGAACAGATTTGCATAGTAACAGCGTATTGTCGATAGATACCTGTGATCTGCGACCGATTAGCCAAAACATTTGATATGATTTAATGCCTAACTGCTTACGTTTGGTAAATATATGTGTCTGCCATGTGAGACGCCTATCGAGATGCATTCCTAGGTATTTTGTGGTATCAGCTTGGTAGTTGGTATGTCAGCCGTATATAGTAAAAATAACATTTGGCCTAATACCTACGCTTCCCTGTGGGACACCAGATAAAATAGGATATTATAGATCGGTGTAGGTGTAGGAAGTGTCTGTCAGTTAGGTAGGATCTTAGAAGATGATAGTGAGGATGAGGCAAGTCTGTTTTCAGTTTGTAGAATAGTCCTCATACCACACCTTATCGAAGGCTTGGGACATATCTACGAAGGCCGCGGAGCAGTATTTTTTTGCTTCAAAATCTCTGTTAATTTTCTTTACCAATCTATGGATCTGTTCTATAGTTCCATGATTATTTCTAAATCCGAACTGATGTTCTGGTATGCTGTTTCTTTCCTGTAAGATTTCTAATATTCTTTTAACATATATTTTTTTTAAATACCTTCGAAGATATTGGTAGAAGACTTATTAGTCTGTAAGATGAAGCTGCTTCTGGCTTCTTGCCTGGTTCCAGGATCATGACTATATGTGTTACTTTCCAGATATTTGGAAAGTAGTTTAGACTAAGAATGGCATTGAAAATAAAGGTTAATAGTCTATAACCTTTTTCAGACAATTCTCGGAGCAATTTGCCAGTGATGAGGCCGAAACCAGGCGCTTTGTTAATATCAATTTTTTTCTTGATTGTTTTTTTTTTATATGAGATATTTTAATTTTCTGATGAGAGAGGTCCATCTGATAACGTGCATTTAGATAATTTTGTATTTCTTTTTCTTGTTTACTAGAGATTTCAGAAGGGAATGGTTGAAATACTTGTTGCAGATGGTTTGCGAATACATAAGCTTTTTCTTTGTCGCTTCTCGCCCAGTTGTTTGTATTATCTTTAATTGGTGGGTTTTGTTGAACAGATTTTTCTGTTTTCTTGTCACCTTCCATAGTGAGTAATTCGTATCTTCTGATGGTGTTAATTTCTCTAGGTAACTTTTAATACTTTGATTTTTAAAATTGGCCAACATATCTTTTTGTACCTTTGTAGCGTCCATAACTGAACAAGCTTTGTTTACCCAGAATTTAGAAGAAGGTCGTTTTGTAGCGAAAATTTACGAGTCATGATTTAAAAAGTAATTAAACAATGCATCGATTGACTTTATTTAACTTTCGAGGATAAGCGCTTTCGAAAAGTAGTTTTTATAGTTGGTATTTCGAATTCAGGGTGGACGTCTGTTGTCACCAATGTTGATGCTGTACGTGATAATTGAACGAGATTGGCATGCCACATACCGTGAGATCGAGGCATTCTTAGCATACCTACTAAAGAAATTCGAATTTAGTCTGAAACACGTTACTGGTGACGAAACTTGTTCGTACGATCCGGAAAGTACAATCCACCATGTGGGTCTTTCAATGCGAGCCAAGAACTACGAGTTGTTCGTACATGTAGTGCTACTTAGCAAATGATCGCTTGTTTCTTTTGTTTTACAGGACATGTGGCCACTTTAATTCTGGAGGATGAAATAAGAAGAAATAATCGAAATCGGAGAATTATTCTTCACGATGACAGCACCAGCTTCCACTAAGTACCCTAAACCATTGGTTTTTTAGGCAGTAAATATGTTGAATTAACGACTCATTGCCCATACTCATCTGATTTATCACTTTCTGATTTTTAAAAAATAAAATTGTCGGTAAACGATTTCCGTGACGGTAAAGCTATTCCGAAAGATTCCGAATACTAATGAAAGTTATTGAAATTACCTAGTTATACATAATTTGATTTTCCGTAATTATGGAAATTTATTACAATTTATACAAACATTTTTCTGTGCTTTGGATTATAAGAAGTTTATAAAACTCATGCGGATTTAAAATTAATTTCAAAGAGATCTAAAACGCGTCTGTTTTAATAATGCAAGCGAGACAAAGTTATCTGTTTGTCAAACATAACAGTGTAATTTGCTAAATTAGCTTCTTAATTTAGATTTGTATTAAAATTATTTTATCATCTTTGTAGCAGGCACCAGAAGTTTTCATAGACTTAACAGGCTCAACTGAAGGTAAAGATAATATATACTTTTCTACTATGTGTGCTTAATATTATTTATTATTGTTTTCGAGTTCACAATTGATTGAAATATTCTCAGTATTAGACCGTCTGTTTATAGTGGCTATTTTGGGAGACCTACATTTTGTCACTTATAATCATCTTCTAATACAGAAATAAGCGAAACGTAAGCGCGTGGCCGATTTTTCGGGAGAAAGGAATGCTCACTATACCATACTTGCAATAAGATTTTCTCCATAATCTACTGTTTAAAATTCGACAGGCGCTTTTCTCTTTAGCGTAATTTTCATGTAGGTCCACAGGTTTTCAATTGGATTAGCAACACTGTTATTCCATTTTCGAACTTTCAGAACTTTCGATCTTTCAGACGATTCCGGTATTTGGAATCGTTATCTTCTTGAAACCAAACCATTTTTGGTAGACTTTAGTAAACACCTTCGATCAATTTCCATAATTCTTTTAGCATCCCAGAGAACAGCTATTCAAAACTCCGCACATCAAAGCAATCCAATACATGAATGTTTAAAGGGTATTTAACAGTTCTTTTGAGCACGGATGAGTTATGCCCTTCTGGGAATCCACACGTAAAATGGGGGCAATCACCGGTAACGCCATACGCTGTCCTAAATTCGACTGTAATTTTCCTGTCCCCCAAAATCGATGATAAATGCATTTGTGGCTTGTAATCGTCGGCAGATTCTTTTAATTGGCATATTTATTTCTTTTTTGACTGATTTCATTTGAACTTGACGCAACGTTAAACTCGAATTTTAACGAAGCATCGTTACGAAAATGTTGGTATGTGTGTTGGCGAGCGTTTTGTTATATCTCTGTACTCACTTCCTAACAAATTCATTCGAGGTCTTCTCGGATGAGTGCACAGAAAGATTTCTTTAAAACATCTATTAAATACGGCATTCGTGACGATACACGTAGCCATAGATCGGCAATTAGAATACTAAAGTTTTGTTGAAGGATGACAAAGGGGTGTCATCGTTATCTGCCTAATTGCTTAGCTCTTGTTTATCGAGCTAATCTTTGACGCAATTGTGCACAGGCTTTTGTTTTTGTAAATAATGATTTTACTAACAAATCAGAATTTGTTAAGAATTTTTCGGAAATATCGACAACCATTAAATTTTTAAAAACTAAAATTTTATATTTTAATAGAATTTTCTTAAAAATTAGTTTGATGTTAAGAAATTGTTGAAAAATTGATTGGTAAAAAGATGCCAAATAAAATTAATTCTGTAACGTAACAAAATTCAGATTATAATTGATTGACAAAAGATTGACAGTCCTTGTTTGGCTAAGCTGTTCTACTTGACCTATAATTACGTACATTTAATATAGCAAAACTTTATTTACAGTAGCATGTATGCTTCATTTGAATATATATACAGAGTGTAAACTAAATATGCTTACATACTTTAATATGTAGTAGCTGTAATAATATTAAGCATAAAATACTAATGCACGAAAACTCATCTCGAACGAGATCAAGGAAAAAAAAATAAATAAATGCGCGTAGCTCGAGCCGACTCTGGTAAATTGAGAATTCTTTTATAACTGCAACGCTACCTCTTCTAAAGCGTAATGGTAGGAGTAGTAGATGCGATGATGCATACTGTAAGGCAGAAGTCAGTATGCTATCAACTTCCGTGAAGTATAGCTTATTCAAATCACGAATTAACTCATATCGTTTTACTATACGGTAAAACAGGTGTAAATCTTAGAACTACTAGACTGATTTATGAAGGACGGTTTCCGAACCGAATATGTCCATCGAATGATTTGATTTTCAAATCGTGTACAGATTAAGAGATTGCGCTACATTGCATCCAAGTTATGAAGGTCATGGCCGTGAAAGACGACCTTTGGAAACGTATTTTTTAAGTTGCGGCCCATATCCGTGAAGACCGAACCGTGTTAATGCGTGTACAGACTTCGATTAACCGATCAGTTAAAAGCTTGCATTTAGGCAAATGACAGCCACATTTAACATCTTTAAGTATTCCACCTGTTTCAGACAAATTTGCACTCTTTAGGGCAAAGAAATTGTCATTAAAAACAGCGGCAAATATAAAACAAAAAAAATATAAATATTCAATTAAAATTACAAATGTAATTGATTATTTTTGCATGTAAATTTAATATTAAGCCAACTGAATTAAAAATCCATATCACCACAAAACTATACACCTTTTAAAATTTTTAAAGAAGCTCGATATTGTATTTTTTTTCGGGATATTACAAAGGTCAGGCCATTTACCTACTTATCAATAACAACATAACAGTTGATGCATAAGAAAATTTAGATCTAGGAAATGAATGAATACAAAACTTTTCACACAAAGATTCTTTACATTATTGAAACGTGGACAGGATTTTTTGGTTAAGTTGAACAAATAAATGCCTATTTGTTTGTTGAATCGACAACATATAAACATAATTTCTTTTTTTTTAGATTATTTGAAAAGTGTGTTCCTAAATTTCCGCAAAAATTAAAATTTTTTTGTAAATTAGAATTGCTGTCTTACGTATCTATTATATATTAGCGTACGTCGGAATATTTAATTTACACTCTGTATAACAAACCACGGTTAAAAAATATTAAATGCAAGAAAAAATGAAAGGAAACATTTAATCTAACTAAATATTACATAATACGTAATAGCTCCCAGAATATTGTGATTAAGCTTCTCTTTGGTTTGTTTTAATAAAACACACGGTATAATAATAATAACCATGTTAATAATAAATACACTAAATAATATTTAACTATAATGACAATATTTATATTCACATTTATAACTACGATATCACTTGACGGCTATTACTCGTTGAATCCTTCGAGCACTATATATACAGGGTCATGCAATAGTATGGAATAATGCGGTTATTAATTTAAATACTGTTCTAATCTAAATTTTCTTAAAATAAAAGTTTTTTAAATTAATAATAATAATTTGCCGTGTTTTGGTCGAGTTTTTTTGACGTTTGCTTTTTACAGTGTCGTTGCTATGGCAACGAACTTTAGTTTTTTAAATAGTAACGTATGTTTCTTATATTATTTTTCGTCACACCTACTACGTAAGTAAACAATTATGACACCTTTTTTTGAAACGTAAGTGACACTTTACATACCGTATTGACAGTTGCTATGGTAGCGGGCTGTAATATTTATTACGACCCTAGGGAAATAATAGCAATATTAGAAAATTTATGACAAATTTATTTCAAACATGATTAATTAACATAACTAGGAAAAATAGAATCTTGTACAAAAACTTATGATTTTGTAATATTAAATGTAAACGAACAATTAGAACAATTAGCTATCTGAACAATAGAGTCTTCTTTCTTACTAGGCAAGTTTATATTTTCAATAATGTCAACATTATTAATGGTTGGATTCCTAATGGAATCATCAACTTTCTTCACATTTTTCTGTATCACAGTTGAGCAAACAGCCTCTGTAATATTTTGTTTATATAAAATTCGGTCAGCTATCTGTACTTTATTTATCATTGAATCGGAAACATAGCTTTCTGCCACGGTAGAAGATTTCCATCCGCTGTGTCTATTCAGACCAAGAACATCAATTCTTGAATTGGCTAATAATGTTGCCGAGATCCTTAGAAAGGTCCGGTGTAGGTAGTGGGGTTCTCCAACAACAAGTATTTTGCTATTTGGCTAGGAATTTTTGCGAGAGTGTTTTTTCCTACAGGCTGATTTCGACATTTACCAAAACTGTACTTTAAGAAAAATCTATCATTGGTAATATTTTCTAATCTCAGACCAATGTATTTTTTAATAACTAGCATAAAATTAATTGGATATTCTTCCTTCGCAATAATTGTAAAAGAACGTTTTAATCCATTTTTAGTATCCGGTATTTTAATTATTATTACATCATTTTTATTTTCCACATCTTGAATTTTCATTTTAACTAGTTCATCTTTCCTACAAGCCCCAGCAATTCCCATAATCATAACAACCTGCAAAAAATTAGTATAGAATGAACACGAATTAAAAAGAATCATTCTGTAAACTTACCTTCATCAACAAATATGTATCGTCGGAAGCTTCAATGAGAAATTTATTCATTGCCGCTCTTGTAAAGATACTAGACTTTTTAGTCTTAAAACCATCATTTTTACGCTTCAAAAATCCTTTCAATTTAGGATATTTTGAAATATCTTCATTTTCGTTAATAAATATGGTAGTTTTTAACATGGAGTATTCACACCATAAACTGTTTGGTGATTTTAACTTCATAAATCTATCACGAAAATATGCCAGCATTACACTTTCTGAAATACTCTCCACATACCTCTGGTGACACCAATCTTTGAACATTTTATAGGTTTCATTGTATCTGTTTTTAGATTTCTCCGGCAAAATCTCAGTACAAGCTATAATAGCATCCATCTCTATTTGATTCATGTTTATAAATTTTATTTAGAAAGAAAAACTTTTGAAAATCTATTGCATATACTTTGATATTTATCAAAAATATAAATTTATATCGACACAAACATGGTTACCATAGATACGACAAATATTCCTGACTTGATGTTACTAATGTGTATACATATAGTAAAAGTAAAGTGGAAAATCATTCAAATTCGTCTATTTAAAAAAAAACGTAGGTATGACGAAAAATCTCATATGCACCACGGTTCGTACAGTACACTTTCATGGTCTCGAATACATGCAAACCTCGACCCTACGGGTCTCGGTTTGCAATCGTATTCTCGACCATAAAACTGTACTTACGAACCTAGGTACATAAATAACTATTCTGAATCAGTATATTTTTCTACGTACAAATAGTTACATTTTATGAGGGGTCACATAATGACATTTCCGAAAATAATCGAATTCTAATACGATAGTCACTTATAACGAAATTGTCGTTACCTGTGCCTGTTGGTGATTTTTGATTATTTATCAGGTGTTATTTTTTAACAGTTAGTTTCGCTGCTGAAAATTTTTTGTGTGTTAGTTACATTTGAGTGTGTTAAAAATGGTTCACATTACAGAAAAGGAAAAAAATTATATTTTTATCATGGTGGTTTCCAAATTAATTAAAAAATAAGCAGACACCGGGAGCGTAAAGGAAAAGCCAAAGACGGAAACACCAAAAACTGCTACTGGTGGTGATGCTGCATTCAATATTTTGTTGTCGGTGAACGATCGACTCCAGACATCGTGAAAGACATCGTGACTACAATATTTCTGAACGATCTGCTCGTAGAGTCCTTAAAAGAGAGAAATTTCACCCATACAAAGTTCAATTAGTCTAAGAACTCAGAGCAGATGATTTAGATAGAAGGCTGCAATTTTGTGAAATCATAAGAGATGCATTCCAATAAAATCCCGATTTCGGAAATAACATTTTGTTTTCTGACGAAGCCTCATTTATGTTAAATGGATATGTTAACAGACATAATTGTCGATATTGGGCTCAGAAAAACTCTAAATGGCTAATAGAAGCTCACACTCAACGACCCCAAAGAGTGAATGTTTGGGCAGGAATTATCAATGATAATATTATTGGACCATTTTTTATAGATGGCATGTTAACAATGGAGAAATATTTAAATTTATTGATTCAAAACGTAGTTCCGACATTACAAGCCATTTACCCTAATAACAATAACCTGTGGTTTCAGTTAGACGGGGCTCCTTCATACTTTGGTTTAGAGGTCAGAAATTATATGAATAATGTTTTTCCAAACCGGTGAATTGGATGAAGAGGGGCGATAGAGTGGCCGGCCAGATCTCCAGACTTAAACGTATGTGACTTTTTCCTGTGGGGTTACATAAAAAAAAAGTTTATAGTGAGCGGCCGAACAATTTAGAAGGTCTCCGAATTAGAATTATACGTGAAATGGGGGCAATAGAAAATAATTTTTGTTAGGCGCTCTTTCAGGGAGAACCTAGAAATGTGCACACAGAAAAATGGACGTCACATTGAACACTAAATTAATTTTAATTTATATTCAATTGTTGTTTTTAGTTAGAAACATTGATTTGTATTCATAGTGTGATGACTCATCAAACGGTGCATCATACTCTAGCGTTTTCTCGAGGCACGTAGAACTCCCGAGAAAGATATTCCCACAATATAAAAGCCGCGTCGAAGAAGGGATGGGACATGCAATCCTAGAGCGTCGCGCAGTACACATAAATATAGATACATAAATATAAAATACATAAATGTGCTTATTGTTAATAGTTAGTTTTATATTGTTATACGTTTTAATATTAATATAGTGTGTGTCTAAAGTTATTGTTAGTTTTATTTAAGAACCCGAAAAGACAAACTTTACAGTGGTATTCAGGTGTGGACTAATTAATAAATAATAAACTAAGTAGACAATTAAGTGTTAATTAAGTATTCGTTTAAATAAATATACAGTGCGGAAAGACGTTATTTTAAATATCGTGATGGCCAACAGAATGAAACTGGCGGAATTAAAAGTGTCCGAGTTAAAACGAGAATTAGAAGAGAGGGATGAGGATACAACTGGCAAAAAGTCGATCCTCCAGCAACGGCTTCGCAATGTGTTGATCCAAGAAGGCGAGGATCCAGAGAATTATGTCTTTCAAGTTCCAGACGGAGATGCTGACGTGAATTTGCTGTTAATTCAAATGAAGCAAATGGAGCAGAAGAACCTGTAAACTTCTGGAAACTTAGCAAAAACTCTAGAACAAATGGAACAGAAGAATCTGGATAGTGCGAAAAATATGGAACAACGATTAATAGAGAATGCGCAAATTCAAATGCAACAAATGGAGCAGAAGAACCTGGAAACTTCTGGAAACTTAGCAAAAACTCTAGAACAAATGGAACAGAAGAATCTGGATAGTGCGAAAATATGGAACAGCGTCTAATAGATTCACAAACTCAAATGCAACAAATGGAGCAGAAGAACCTGCAAACTTCTGGAAACTTAGCAAAAACTCTAGAACAAATGGAACAGAAGAATCTGGATAGCGCGAAAAATATGGAACAACGATTAATAGAGAATGCGCAAATACAAATGGAACAAAGAAACCTAGAAACCGCTAGAATCCTGGAAAAGAAATTACAAGAAAATTCTAGAAACTTCGAAAAAAGTCTGGAACAAGTGGAGTAAGTTCTAGAACAGCGATTAGCGGAAAAATCAGAAGCGTTAAAACAAGAGGTTTTCATAGCTGTAGAAGAGAAAATTGGAGAACATTCTAGACTTTTAGAGGCAATAATGATTGAGATGAAATTACCCGCTACCACGGGTCATTCTGATCCCAAGCAGGTCAACGAAGAAGTCATACCGCGGCCCATCGAAATAAAAGAAGAACTTGTGGCTATTTCAAAGACCAGAATCAAGCCACCAACCTTTGATGGAAAGACGTCATGGGCAACTTACCTGACGCAATTCGAAGCGGCCGCAGAAGCAAACGCATGGTCTTCCGACTGCTTTAGTCATAGCATTGAGGGGTAATGCTGGTGATATTTTGCAGACATTGCCTCCGGAGGAACGTAAAGATTACTCTCAACTCATTAAACGCTTGGAAATGAGATATGGCCATGCGCATTTGGAGCAAGTATACCATACCCAACTGAAGAATCGATCACAGAAGAAAGGCGAGAATCTTCAGGAATTTCAGGCAGATATTGCTCGTCTAGTTCGACTTGCATATCCGATGGCGCCAGATAATTTCATGGAACACCTAGCGGTCCAGACGTTCATAGATAGTCTCCGGGATATTGATACGCAGCAAGCATTAAGGTTGGCAAGACCGAAAACCTTGATTGATACTTTGGCGCACGCGCTTGAGTATGAGACTGCAAAGCAAGCCTCTCGGAACCATGCTCGTCTCTGCATTGTTGACAAGCAGGAAAATGAGGAGTTCATGGAGCAGGTGGTTAGTAGAGTTCTAAACCAGATCAAATCAAGAGAGTACTTCGATGCTGGAATTGTGGAGAGATTGGTCACGTTCGGAGTAAATGTGGTAAGGTGGCCAAGAAAGCATCGTCTGAGCAGCAGGAAAACTAAAGCGGGTCGATGAGCGGGGGCAATCATCGATCCAGCATCAGGAAGCCCCAAGGACGCCTGGCCAAGTCGCATCCCTGCAACATCAAACCAACGGCCTGTATGTGGACGCTGTTATGGAAAGAAAGACCTATGCTTGCTTGCTAGATACTGGATCGACGAAAACCATCGTGCGACCCGATTTAATTCCCAGAAATAAAAAGTTATTTTCTAGCAAATGGAGACTTAGGACAGCAACAGGAGAAGCAGCTTCTGTGGCAGGTGAAGTAGATGTCAACTTTATCATAGGACCAACATCAATCTGACATCGTGTTCTCGTAGCCGACATAGAAGAACAAATAATTTTGGGATTAGACATCATGAACACCTACGGCTTCCAGTTAAACATGAAAGAAGGCACTTTAAAAATAAATAATGAGGAATTGTTTCTTCATGGGAAAGATTGTGGGAATGCACAAGTAATTACAGCAGAGAATGTTGTTCTGGATGCAAGAAGTGAGACATTTTTGACGGCGTGTGTGGAAGGTGATTATTTGGACGGAAATGTTACAATCTTGGAACCAAAGGCTGATGATGAGGTGGGCCGAGAAATAGTAGTTGCCAAAATGTTGGTTAAGACTCAGAAGACTGTACCGATAAGGGTAATGAATGTGAACCATTACCCTGTTTCATTGAAGAAGGGTACTATTTTGGGGTGGTGTTCACCAGTGTCGGTCGTCGTTCATCATATAGAGGCGAAGAAGAATGGGTTCGTGCAGGTTCCTGAGAAATTGTCCAAGATAATCGACTCCGCCTGTCAAGGATTGAGCAAGAAGGAACAAAGCCAAGTTAAGGATTTAATCAAACATTATGAAGACGTCTTTGAAACTGAAACTGGTACGAAAGGAAGAACCAATATTGTAATGCACAAAATAAATACCAGCGATGCAAGTCCAATTCGACAAGGACCAAGAAGGTTACCTCTGGCAAAACGTGAGGAAGCCAAGCAAATTATACAAGATATGGAAGGCCAAGGAGTAATTGAACCATCGAATAGTCCATGGGCTTCACCAGTGGTCCTTGTCAGGAAGAAGGATGGATCTACCAGATTCTGTGTGGACTATCGTCGTTTGAATAGTGTGACCAAAAAGGACAGCTATCCTCTCCCAAGAATAGACGATACGCTTGACACCTTGCCAGGAGCAAAATGGTTCTCCACTCTCGACTTAAAGAGCGGCTATTGGCAAGTGGGAATGGATCCCAATGACAAAGAGAAGACTGCCTTCAGTTTAGGTACAGGACTCTGGCAATTTACAGTCACGCCATTTGGACTGTGTAACGCCCCAGCCACTTTTGAGCGACTCATGGACACTGTACTGAGGGGACTGTCTTGGAATACCTGCCAGGTATATCTCGATGATGTGATTATGGTAGGGAAGACCTTTGAAGATCACATGAAAAATTTGGAAGTAGTATTCCAGAGGTTGAGAGATGCCAACCTGAGATTAAGTCCAAAGAAGTGTCACCTTTTCCGGAAGGAGGTAAATTACCTTGGACATGTGGTTTCCAGAAAAGGAGTTGCTATGGATCCCAAAAAAGTAAAGGCTGTGGAAAAATGGCCGGTACCCAAAGACAAACATCAGCTAAGAAGCTTTTTTGGGATTATGCACATATTATCGACGCTACGTTCCTGGATTCTCCAACATTGCAAAACCACTAACTCGCCTAACAGAAAATCGAGCATTCATTTGGAACAACGAATGCCAAGCGGCCTTTGAGTTGTTAAAAGGTACGTTTATCAGTGCACCTGTTTTAAACTATCCACTGCCATCTGGGAGGTTTGTTCTGGATACGGATGCCAGTAACGTCGGGTATTGGTGGTGTGCTCTCTCAAATCCAAGGTGGACAAGAAAAGGTCATTGGATACTTCAGCAAGACCCTGTCCAAACCGGAGAGGAACTACTGCGTAGCCAGGAGAGAACTATTGGCAGTAGTTAAGACCATTGAGCACTTTTACAAGTACCTGTATGGGCAGAAGTTCCTGATCCGCACTGATCATGCCGCCTTAAAAAGGAGTATGACTTTGTCATTGAACACAGAGCAGGCCTCAAACATCAAAATGCAGATGCCCTTTCCAGAAGGCCCTGTCCACAAGATTGTCGATATTGCAACCGAATCGAAGACAAATCGGCCAACGTTCTTCGAACCACCGTGGTTGATGACCAATGGCAACCTGACAATCTGCGCGCAGATCAAGAAACTGACCCGGACCTTGCAGTCCTCAGGGCTTGGAAGAGAAATAGGCAAAGACCAACCTGGCAAGAAATTGCTCCCCATTCACGAGAATTGAAGTCAAACTGGGCACAATGGGATTCCTTAACCATGGAATACGATCTCCTGAGACGTGAGGTCGAAAATCACGATGGAAGTGAGCGCAAGATACAAA
The DNA here is from genome assembly GCA_935421215.2 of Melolontha melolontha. Lineage (NCBI taxonomy): Eukaryota > Metazoa > Arthropoda > Insecta > Coleoptera > Scarabaeidae > Melolontha > Melolontha melolontha. The sequence continues at coordinate 93,991,392 of OW285238.1, read as the reverse complement.
TGGTGGTTCCCAAGAAAATAATATCAGAGGTATTGCGAGAACTCCATAATGGTGCTTCTGGGGGACATTTTGGAGTCCATAAAACACTGGAGAAGGTGTGCCAAAGATTTTACTGGGTGAATTGTTCACGAGATGTGAAGGAATGGTGCCGAAAGTGTGCTAATTGCGCCGGAAGCAATGGTCCCCAGCGGCGTCGACGTGCGCCCATGCGCCAATACAATGTAGGAAGCCCATTTGAAAGGATCGCCATAGATGCCGCCGGCCCTTTTCCGGAAAGCGACAAAGGAAATAAATACATAGTAGTGGTCATGGATTACTTTACCAAATGGGTTGAAGCATATGCTTTACCAAATCAAGAAGCTGGAACAGTAGCAGACGTGATTGTGAAGGAGTTCGTCAGCCGTTTTGGTGTACCCTTGGAACTTCATTCCGATCAAGGGCGAAATTTTGAGTCCAGTCTATTCGAAAAGATGTGTGGACTTTTGGGCATACGGAAGACGAGAACAACTCCCTTGCATCCACAATCAGATGGGATGGTAGAGCGAATGAACAAGACCATGATCAGACACTTATCCAAAGTGGTCTCCGAACACTAGAGAGATTGGGACAAACATTTACCATTATTTCTAATGGCGTATCGGGCCTCCGTTCAAGAGACAACTGGCCAATCACCAGCAAACGTGCTATTCGGGAGGGAACTCCGATTGCCCTGTGATTTAAAGTTTGGAAGCAAGCCTGGTGAGGAGCTTGCCGGAGAAGATTATGTCAGCACGCTCAGACGACGACTAGATAATATAAATGGACAAGTCAGACACAATATCCAAGATGCTAGTGACAGAATGAAGGAGAGCTATGACATCAACGCCGAGAAGAGTGGTTACCATGAAGGCGATCGGGTTTGGTTATATAATCCACAACGCCGACGGGGCCTATCTCCAAAACTTCAAAAGAATTGGGAGGGGCTGTACGAGGTGTTAAAGCGGATCAACGATGTAATATACCGCATCAGGCGAACACCTCACACTAAGCCAAGAGTCGTACATTTTAATCGATTAGCCCCATACTCTGGAGACAATAATGACGAAACCGCTGACTTGCGTCGATTGGATAGCCAATACCATGAACTAACCTTCGAAGACTTTATGCAAGAGTATTCTGGTTCGAGAAAAGCTCGATTTGGGGTAACCATCGAGAAACAGCAAGATTTGTTTACGGTGTCGCCAGACTACGCGCTTGCTCATTGCGTAGCCCGAGATCTACGAATGGCCAATGAAATTGCCTGGGAATTTAAAGAGAGATTTGGCAGAATCGAAAAATTAAGGCAGCAGGGACCAGCAATTGGGAAGAGTCTCCAAATACTAAATGAAGAACAGCCCATATTTTATTTGGTCACGAAAGAACTGTCAAGCCTAAAGCCAACCTATCGTGCCTTATGGGAGGCCCTGGTCCACTTACGAACAAATGTTACAACAAGACATTTTGAAATTAGCAGTTCCAAAATTGGGTTGTGGATTGGACCGCCTGGACTGGAGAATTGTAAGGAGCATGTTAGAAGTAATCTTCCGACATACTGGTATGGAAATTCTGGTATGCAGTTACCGGCTAATATTCCTGTCCATCCAGTCAAGACAAGACCGTGGACTGTTACTTCGATATGACGTCACAATGTAACAAAGGCCCTACCTGCCGATTTCGCTATCGTTTGAGGGAACCAAAAGCATGACATGTTTAGGGACGAAACTTCATTTTAAGAAGGGGGCAATGTGATGACTCATCAAACGGTGCATCATACTCTAGCGTTTTCTCGAGGCACGTTGAACTCCCGAGAAGGATATTCCCACAATATAAAAGCCGCGTCGAAGAAGGGATGGGACATGCAATCCTAGAGCGTCGCCAGTACACATAAATATAGATACATAAATATAAAATACATAAATGTGCTTATTGTTAATAGTTAGTTTTATATTGTTATACGTTTTAATATTAATATAGTGTGTGTCTAAAGTTATTGCTAGTTTTATTTAAGAACCCGAAAAGACAAACTTTACAATAGTTATGATTGTGTATTATTACTGTCATTTTGTTATAAGAAACTACTAATTTTATTAAATTTTTTGTTATGTAATTCATTACAAATTTTATACGGGCGGAAACAATCGCGGAAACAACCGTCTATCATCATAAAATATAAACGTCATGTTTTGCAATATTGTCAAAATTTTAGTATGTTACTTGCAATATAACCAAGAAAGCATATACATAACCTACATGTCAAAATAATAATAATGAGTAAAGTAGGAACATGAATAGTTCAAGAGTATTGTTTCTTTTCTAGTTTTGTATAAATATATTATATCCAAGAAAACTATGCGGAAGTTATTACTTTAATATTCGAACAAATAATTTTAAATATTATTTGTAATTATAAACTCATGAAAATATTCGATCAAAAATTTATTTAAAAAGAAATATTTCAAGTCAGATATCAATAGTCAAATGCATAGGTATTGAAAAGATCTTTAGTGTTAAAAATGTTTGCATTATTAAGAATGACATACCTACCGAAATCATTTTCTTACACTATATCTGGGCTAAGAAGATTAGGAATGTATTAATTTGATGAATTATTTAGATATTTCTACTTAATTTATATATTGTTATATTTTAAATAAATTTAAATATATTGGAAAGAATGTAAAAGTTATGTTCGTAACTCTTTGAAAAATAATTAAAACCTTTTGTCAATATATATTTTCAAATTTCATTTAAAATTATACATAAAAGAAAACATTTATATAGTCTACATTTAATATTTTATTGTTTCTTAAGAAAATAATGGTATAATAATTCGTCTTGCAGATAATACAATCCAAATCCATATTATCCTTTATTAGATGAAGATAATATTTAACAAACACATGAGGATTTTCTGATAACTACATTTGATAATTTTGCAAGTTAGTACACCACCAATAAGAAAAAAACAAACTTCATTCAAATAAAACATTGCCACGAGATCTTTAACATGTAATGCTTCGTTGAACCAGTGGCAGTAATTTCTTCGCTGCTTCATATTATGTGCATGCAAATGATGCACATTGATGGTTTTTATGGCAGTATTGATGTTACCATATTAAACTTCTACAAAATATAAATACAAAAATGTTTTGTCAAAATAAGATAGTTACCTGATTATTAATGTTTAGTGAACTTTTATAGAAGTAAACTTGCCTGTTTCAACCAAATAAAACCTCAAAAATATTACTTGTATTATTTGAAATGTTATTTTTAATGTGAAGTATGTATGTGGAGTATATATTACAAAAATATATGAAAATTAGTCAGTTTCTGATTCTGACTCAGAACTTTAGTCATTTATCAGAATAATTGAAACATACATGAGTAGGTAAACCCCACCAGTTTTGTATAATACAAAGGTATTTTTAATAATATAACATATTAAAAATCTGGTGTGAAGAACACAAATGCAGGTTCACTATTAATATTTTGTGTGAACGTGTCCGAATATATCCTATCCCCAGAGACGTAGATACGTATTTCGCTTTTCTACAAGCTCATCGGTACGCCCCTGCTGGAGACAGGATATTTCCAGACACATTCACAGAAAAGAACCACCTCGCCCTATCACCATAATTATCCAGACCGAGCGCAGAAGTAAATTCGGCGCTACCTGTTGTCAGACAGCCGAAGTACCTCGCATACCGTCCACATAATTAATGTGAAGTAACGACGCCTTTCCAAAGGTTAGCACAGCCAAACTCTCTAGAAAACTGCATTTTGTTTGTGCCTTCACTCATACTACGGCTTAACCGCATGTGTAATATATTATTATTATATTATACAAAACTGGTGGGGTTTACCTACTCATGTATGTTTCAATTATTCTGATACATTACACATGCGGTTAAGCCGTAGTATGAGTGAAGGCACAAACAAAATGCAGTTTTCTAGAGAGTTTGGCTGTGCTAACCTTTGGAAGGGCGTCGTTACTTCACATTAATTATGTGGACGGTATGCGAGGTACTTCGGCTGTCTGACAACAGGTAGCGCCGAATTTACTTCTACGCTCGGTCTGGATAATTACGGTGATAGGGCGAGGTGTTTCTTTTCTGTGAATGTGTCTGGAAATATCCTTTCTCCAGCAGGGGCGTACCGATGAGCTTGTAGAAAAGCGAAATACGTATCTACGTCTCTGGGGATAGGATATATTCGGACACGTTCACAGAAAATATTAATAGTGAACCTGCATTTGTGTTCTTCACACCAGATTTTTAATATTTTATATTATTAAAAGTACCTTTGTATTATACAAAACTGGTGGGGTTTACCTACTCATGTATGTTTCAATTCTGATACATTACATATGCGGTTAACCCGTAGTATGAGTGAAGGCACAAACAAAATGCAGTTTTCTAGAGAGTTTGGCTGTGCTAACCTTTGGAAGGGCGTCGTTACTTCACATTAATTATGTGGACGGTATGCGAGGTACTTCGGCTGTCTGACAACAGGTAGCGCCGAATTTACTTCTGCGCTCGGTCTGGGTAATTACGGTGATAGGGCGAGGTGGTTCTTTTCTGTGAATGTGTCTGGAAATATCCTTTCTCCAGCAAGGGCGTACCGATGAGCTTGTAGAAAAGCGAAATACGTATCTACGTCTCTGGGGATAGGATATATTCGGAAACGTTCACAGAAAATATTAATAGTGAACCTGCATTTGTGTTCTTCACACCAGATTTTTAATATTTTATATTATTAAAAATACCTTTTTAGTCATTTACATTAATTATTATTGGAGCAATCTCTGCCCTATCAAGAAATTGCTCTCGTTCGTGCAATTTTTTAATTAAATTTTACGTATACCTAACACAATTATACTAAGTAATTTCATCACACTGTTGCAAAGCTTCATTCCACATTTCTTTAACTCTTTCATCTGAATAACCAATATTTGAATTATAAGAATTTTTAACCCAAAGCCCAAATCATTTCAATTGCGTTCAAGTCACAATGGTACGGGGTAATCTTAAAATTTAATGTCCACTTTCTCTTATTATTTCATCTATAATAAATATCTTCTCTTCTTTATGATATTTTACTAATTGAATTAATTTATTCTTAGTCATTGCAGGTATCTTTTTGTATCTTTTTTCTCAACCATTCCATAATTTCTCTTTTTTTGAGGAGGTATTTGCATGTTTATTTTGAATAGCACTATGATAAGGAGCATTATCCATTATTATAAGTGATGGTATCTCAAGATTCGGTATAAGCTGATCATTTACCCATTGCTTAAAGGAGTCACCATTCATTTCTCCATGATAATCACCAGTGATTGTTTTTGATGGAAAAATCAGACTAAGTCCTTTAATGAAGCCATTTTCTGTGCCAGCATGTATAATAATAAACCGTTTACCATCATAGCCTTCGGGTCTTCTAACACTATTTATATTATCATATTTTCAGGATTTCATTCTATTTCCTTTCGAAAAGATCCAAGTCTCATCAAGGAACATGACCTGACATAAAGTTGAATTTAAGTTATTCATATATTCCCTTAAAAACACATTTCTCATGCAGACTATATTTAATTTCTCTGTGAGCGCTCTCCTGTTACACTCTTTCTTATATTTAAAACCAATATCTTAAAGCAATATTACTAAAGTAGTTGTACATGTATGAACAAATTCTTTCATAGGCGAAACATTGCTTAGAGATTTTAAGGCAAGATGTTTTTCTGAAAAATTTGAACATGCAATATATGTTTACAATATATTAAAAACATACTTTCTTTATACATGTCATAAACAATATTTCGAACTTCCATTTTAGTTGCTTCTGGTAAGTCCTTAGTTTTTGGCTTCTTACAAGACCTTTTTTTTACCAGGAGACGATAAGACTGGATTCTGAATGCTACGATGTTTAATAGTGTAGACCGTTCTACTAGAAATATTAAGGGCTACTGCTACCCTCTAAAATAAAACTTATTTTATAACACCGCCTTATTTAACTGTTTATGTGAATTACCTCATGAACACGGTCGATGGACATAAATGGTCCACCATTCTCTTTTTTCCGTTCTAAATAGGCTGTAAGATTTAATACAAGCTGTTGAACTTGAGAACCAAGAGGTTTACCTAGCATCTAAGAAATATTCTCTAAAATAAATAGGTTAGAAATGTCAAAGTGATAATCAAACAATTTCGTACTTATTGCCACTAATTGATATTACTATTTATTATCAGTATTGTTCTCAAAAGAACAGATTTTGTAATTTTTGGTAAACTATATATTCAAATTGGCAGAATGCTTAACTTAGAAGTCAGAATACCGGAAACAATATTGAAATAATTTGACAACAAGTCGAATATCATAAGACTATCTCCTAGACAACCTATCCTTTTTATTTAATATAATATTTCAAAGACGTATTTCTTAACTTAAAATGACAAACGTGTGTAGTATTACAGCGCGTATTCATGTGTGTTAGAAAGAGATAAAGTACAATTTGCGGTTCACACTTGGGCAGTACGAACTGAAAACTTATACTTTATGAACTGTATGTGTAGATTGCTATAATAGCATAAAAAAACATACGTTACTTTTTAAAAAACAAAAGTTAGTTGCCATAGCAACGTCGCCAAAACACGGCAAATTATAACTTAAATAACTATTATTTGAAGAAAATTTAGATTAGAACAGTATTTAAATAAATAATGGCATTATTCCATACTTTTGTCGGACCCAGTATATAGTCCATCGGTTTTTCGACTTTTCTAGGTCTAGTCTTTTCGGGAAATCTTAGAACGTGCACGGCTGATGCTTGTTTATAGCCTATGTTTAAAACATTTATTTTGAGACAAGACTTGAGGTCCCCCAGAAGAGCATTATGACAAGTCGGAGCTATATATCTCAAACAGAGCGAAGTAGTGTTGCGGCATTCTAAAGTTATCAGCAAATCCAAGCTGTCTATAATTAATTGCGCTGTTCCTAGTTAGGCGGTCTGTAATGTAACTCGAAATAAAAATTTACATTTGCTAATATTGTCTAATGCCCAAAAGAGCAGAGGTGCAAATATCTGCGCGTTTCTATACTAATTGTGAGCCTACTCAATTCATTCATTAAATGCGACATCAAATCACATTAGACCATAAATAAATCACATATACGAGTTTTGAAATCTCGGAACTTTGGTTATATATTCTTTGTCCAAACATTATGATTGTGTAATTTAAAAATAAATTTCGAGTAATAATCTTAGTACTCAAAATGAAAATTTGTGTTTCAGGAATTTAAGTTCATACATCCTTTTTAACCCATCAACGTATGCTGTGAATATATATCTTTCTCTAGATTTAATAGTACGTCTTAAAAAACACAGTTTGCAACAAATAATTTGGAAAAATGTGTAATAGTTATATTAACTTCGAGTTTGACAATGTAAAAAATTTATGTTTGGTCTATTACGGGTATTTAATAGTTTTTCACATTTACTGAATAAAATGTCGACTCTGTATATAGGCGAAAAATATGTAAAATACTAACAGTTATTATTTCGGAGAGATATTTAATCAAATGTTTCAATATCATCAAATTTAAATTTCTTTTTATTAGTTGAGTTGAAATGAATTATAATAATGTTTTTTTTTTCTAGATTCAAAATTTAAGAAGAAGGTGAATTTGGTAGATTATATATTTTGATAGAAAAATAAATCTTTCTCTGTACAGTTTCAGGCAAAGATTTTTAAACGAGAACTTAAGTATATCAAAGATGTATACAAAATGAAAGGCCACAAGGAAGCTTGTAAAGTAGTTCAAAGTATATTACGAGCAAATTGTCTACATTATGAGGCATTTGAAGTAGTATTCATGTGGTACTACAAGACAAATGTAGAAGAGGCTAGGCAGATGAAGGAAAAAATAATGGATTTATCTGGTATTGTAAAGCCATTTTTAAGTGAGTACCATAAAATAACAATCTAGATGAAACATATAATGAAATAAATTAAGTAAAGTGCCATCTAACATAGGTGGGAAAACTAATCGAAAGGAATGTGGGACGTCACGTTAAAATAAAATTTGTTCACCTGTGAAATCTATTAATTACTTTTATTTATTGAAATACAAATTTCAGAATATGAGAACAACTAATTTAACTGTTGAATAAACATACGGATTTCTCTTCAAATTGAAACAGTAATGTTAAATAATATTCAAACGTTTCATTAAATAAATACCATATATTAATACTATTTCAATTTTAAGAGAAGCATTCATAGTAAGAAAAATTTATATCTAAACAATAAAAGATAAATATTTTATAGAATAGAAGACATTAAATGTTAGTTCAAATGTATATATTCAATTTATTTGCAATTTCATGATTTTATTTTGAATATCATTAGAGTTTACATTTAAATTTAACTTTCATAATGAAATATTTATTATTTAATTTTTCGTATATGAATATATACTAGGTGTCCTCGAAATAAAAAGACACTGTATGAAAAATGGAAATATGTAGTTTATATTGAATATATACCCAAAACATTTTCGCAAAATTCCCTCTCATAGGCGAGAAAAAAATTACAAAGATATTTAAAAATTTTTTGTCACGCCACTGCGCGGTCGACTATAATATAAAGACGGTATCTTAAAGTTAACCGACAAAAACAAAAAGAATAGTTTTGTTATTGTCCATCTCGCTTTAAATTTCGTTTTGTTGTCGATCGTTACGTACATTCGATACAATTTACATTTACATCTACGGTTAAAGATAAATTGTTACCAAATAGGACGTTAAATGCCTCTACAACACACTCGTTTAAGGCATCGTCTTTAAAAATTTAACAAGCATAAATTTTTCACAGCCGATTTTCGTATCAGGTTGTCGAACGCTTATCATACAAAACTTATACACAATGTAATTTATCTTCTAGGGTTTTTATAAACAAACATTGGTGCGTTTGTTTACAATAGCGGTCTTTTTTGTATTCATATTCATATTTTATTTCGTTACTTCTCGTAACAAAAAAAGACATTCACGTAATACACAAGAAAAGGAAGGTGATTTAAGTCAGTTCTAAAAAAGTCTTCTTCCACAAATTATTCCTAAACAGATATATATATATATATATATATATATATATATATATATATATATAATAGAAAAACCTCTTTACCATAGGGTGTGATGTGATTAAAATAACATTTCATTTGACAATTACAACTTAAACTACAAATCATCACAATGTATAAATTCTGCCCACTCTTTCCTGTCTCTCGCCATTCTTTTAGCCTCCGTCCAACTCTTGCATTTCTTCTTTAGAATCGCTGCAACTTCATCATTCCACGATTTTCTTGGTCTTCCGCGTCTTCTCTTCCTTTGTACCCTTGTTTACCATATTGTTTTGACTTGTTGTTTGTCATTCATACGGCACACGTGTCCAAACCATTTGAGTTGGTTTCTCTCTAATTCCTTTAGGACTGGTTCGATACCAAGATCTTCTCTTACTGCTTCGTTTCTTATTTTACGTTTGCGTGTAATTCCTTTAACTGCTCTTAAGTATTTCATATCCATCGCTTCTGCATCGTATTCTGCTTTTCATTGTATTATTTAGTATTCAGCGTTCGCTTCCATACGTCAGAATGGGTCTATAGATGGTTTTGTACACTGTAAGTTTAGTTTCCCTACTTATTTTTTTTTCTGTATCAACGTCTTTCTCAGGCTTTGCCTTATTTATTCTATCGTTCACTTCGTATTCCATGTTTCCTTCTCTGTCCAGTATTATTCCTAGGTATTTATATGTTGACTTGTTCTATTTTTTGATCATTTAGTGTCGTATTTTCATTGCCCACCACCATTACCTTTGTCTTACTTAGATTTATTCTTTATTTATAGCTTTCTTCTTGTTAGCTCTTCTTCCAATATTTCCACATTTTTTTTGTAGATCTATTTGCTTTCCCGCACACACCATTAGATCATCGGCGAAAGCACAGTTTGCCAAATATACCAGCTTTAATTTATAGTGTCCAACATGTACTGGACATACTCTATTGTTGGCAGCTTTTATAACGTCATCCATAATTAATGTAAATAGTATTGGGCTCATTATACCATGTTGTCTTAATCCATCATTAATATTAAACATTTGGGATTGCAAGTTATCTTTTCTTATTATGTTTTTATTATTTTGGCACGGGCTTTGTATACTCTTTCTCAATTGTTGCTTAACATTTCTATGTTGTAACACTTACCATACCTGTTTCCGTGATACTCGTTCAAATGCCCTTTCTAGATCTAGTTCTTTGATCTGTTTTTTTTCCATCATTTGTTTGATCGTAAATATGTGATCTTGCGTACTTCTGCCTTTCCTAAACCCACTCTGCGTCTCTGCCAGTTGTGCTTCTATTACATTTCGTAGTATTTTCTCCAAAATATGCTCGTACGATTTGGATACAACACTGAGCAATGTGATACCTCGGTAGTTATCGCAGTCCCTGCTATCGCCATTTTTAAATAGTGGTACAATTATTCCAATTCTCCAATATTCTGGTATTTGCCCTTCGTTCCATACCTTATTAAATATGCACGTGATCATTTCTATTCCGCTTTGTCAACTCCGGTTTTATGTTGTCATGTCCTGCTGCTCTGCCTCTTTTTATGTGCTTGATCGCTTCCATTACTTCGTTCTGGCGCATATTATCTTCTGCGTCATCATCTTTAGTTTGTGTAGAGGTCGCAGCTTCTATTCCCGAGGTATTTTCGCTACCCACATTCAAGAGATCGTGAAAATACTCTCCATCTATCCATTATATCTTCTTCTTTTACTATTATACTGTTGTCATTTGCTTTTATGTGCTTGTTGTATATTCTTTCCCTTTCCTCGAGTTCTTCAGTATCTTGTAAAATAATTTTTGATTTATTCGGCTATCTACTTTCCATTTTCCTACCGAATTCTTCCCATGACTCTGCTTTTGCTTTGAGTATAATTTCCGTTAGTAGTGTTCTTTGTTGTTTATATTTCGAGTAACTATCTTCTGATCCTGATATCTTTTGGAGGTGCTGATGCCACAATTTCTTTTTGTTTTTAACTTCTTCCTTAATACTATCATTTCACCAACTTGTTTGCTTTTCTTTTATTTGTGGTTGTTATCCCGCATGTTTCTTTGGCTGTAGCTATGATTATATTTTTAAAACTGTTCCATATATGTTCTAAATTTATTTCTTCTATTCTTCTATCTGTTAGTTCCCTATATCTGGTTGCTATTTCTTCTTCTTGTAACTTATATGTTTTAATTACTTCTTTACTCTTTGTTTGTGCTTTCCGCGCTTTGTATGTTGTTCTTTCTGCATGTATTCTACTTTTTGGTCCTCTCATAACTTTGACATTGAGTACTTCTGTTCTAAATGGTTTATTTATAAGTACATAACCTATAATGGATTTTTCATTTCTTGTTTTGATTTCTCTTGTATGCTTGTGTATGTATATCTTTGTGTGTGAAGAACGTATTTGTTATAATTAAATTATTTTCCATACGGAAATATATCATTCTTCTTTCGTTGTTATTCTTATGTTCTTCTCCTTGTAGGCCTATAACATCTTCTGTATCATGAGTTCTCTTTCCAACTCGACTATTGAAATCTCCCATTATTATTATTATTCTGCCATTACCGTTTTCTATTACCTATGTCAGTTCTTCCCAGAATTCATCCTTCCTTTCTCGTGTTTCTTCACTTGGGCCATAAGCTATTACTATTGTTGTGGTGATCTGGTCTTTCAGTTGCATTTCAATTTTTAGGAATCTCTGTGACACAAATATCCATTTCTTTATGCTTTTGGTTTATTATGCAGCCTACTCCTTCTGCTGCTCTGGCTTCTATGCTTACTCCGCTATATATCATCATGTGTTCATCCATTTGAACAACACCTTGTCCTTTCTTTTTAGTTTCTGTGGTAGGCAGTATGTCCAGCTCCGCATTTTAAAATTCTTTTATTAATTCTTGTTCCTTCCCATTCAGACTTCTTATATTCCAACTTTAGATTCAACATCTCTAAATCAAGTGGTATTCCTGACTCCAATTGAACTAAATATAGCTATACACAACGTATATTCTAAGGTAGATAATATTTCGATATTATGAAAAGGCATAGACAAATTTCAATATATTAAATATACATATTGCAGTGGAATGTGCTTTTGATTGTTATTTAGATTTAAGTTCACACTGCAATCTATTCTGCCAGCTAACTTCAGTCGGGTATCCTTCCTTGAGCTCACTTCTCCAGGGTCGATCCTCTCGGATATGGGTCGATATTAAATTAAATTAAAACAACAAGCATTAATTGAAAAGTCACATTTGTTAGTTTACAATTTTATTTAAAAAAAAAATCCCAAAAAAAAAAGAAAAATCCCTTTACCGAGTGTATAGGGAGCTAAAGCAAAATTAACAGTAGCAAGGAGGAAAGAGTCCTTGCGATAAATGACACGCGCAAGGAGAAAAACCCCCTGTGACTCTCGAACAAAATATGAAATAAAATAACAACAAAATTTATCAGATGTCAACAAAATCATAAACCCCAAACTAAACGTCAAGATAAAAATTTGTTTATCTTGCGCGCGAAATCAAAATCCTACAGTCATGCGTGCATTAACATGACATCACAACAAAATTTTCCCCACCTTCCTACGTATTGAAATATATATCTGAATAAAAACTATACTCAACAAAAACAGCCTGATAAATTTTCTAGATATTTTTCTGAACATACAAAAAATTTTCACAAAAGTTTACAAATTAATTTATAGCGCTTTCTTCAATATATTAATAATAATTATAAATGGTACCTACATTAATTAATGTAACGTAACACAGCACGAGAGATTCCTTTTCTTCAGATAGGTGTTTCAAATTAAATCAATTACAAGTATATAAGACTTGTAAAATCACGACAAATTACTTTTAACTACATACGACGCACCAAATAACTAAAACGAATTATCCAAAATATTATATATATTAGACAAAATTAAGTCGTGTCTAATATTCAATTATAACGACCTATCTCCAAGAACACTAATGAATCTCTGAAATGAAGGTCCTGGAAACGCTAGGGCATCCCTACCTAATAACAACTCAAAACAATGATAAAATGTATAACTCTCAATACAAGCTCTAGCATCCAGGATGGCGCCAACTTTGAACATCTATCTGCCCGAGCAATCTACAAACGTGGACAAAATTATACCTTACAAAAATTAATCATTTATAATAGGAATTTTATCGTATACGCCTGAAATAAATCACATATAATAAAGAAAATTACATTTTTGCAATAATGTTATACAGATAATGTTCAATATAATTTTTCTTCTTTTCTTCTTTCTTCTGAAGGGAAAAATCCATGGCAATATGTATATGGAATAAATAAGAGTGTATTTGCACTACTAATGTATTAACTGTTTTAATAGCTAACAAGTAAAATTATATACTTGATAAGTATTATAAAGTGTAAGGGTATATACCACATAAATAAATAAGCACAATTATAATTATTATTTTAGTCAATTTAATCAATCTTATCAGGTAAATAAAGAGTTAGAATCACTCCAGCCTCCAGTCTTTACTGCAAAACTTCATTTTTAAAATGTTTTTCGTGTATCCTAAACTTGTTATATACAAGGTGTGTATAAATTGGCGTACTAACTACACGTGGCGATGTTCTTCCTTAAATTCGGAGCCTAAATTCCTAAAACCAAAATGTTGTACCATGCTTCATACCTTTGCACGAGGTTCCTAAAGTTTGGACTTTCAGGCTTTTTAATCAGCGTTATGAATCGATATTTGTTGACAGAAAGAGATACAGTTTAGAATAAAGAAGAATTATTATTATTTTTCGTCAAGTTTTCTTTTTGATTTTAAAGTTTGTTTTTAATATTTGTTTATTAACTTATTTTGACGAAAAATACATCTGACAAGGTGGTAAAACAATAAGTATTTATTTTAGGTGTCTAATGTTGTTCCAGTCAAATGTATTACTACTGTCAAATTTTGACACTTATGTACCTATTTACTCCATTCGACTTGCTTATTTTTCTGTAATCTCTGTGTTTTTCCTGTTTATAATATGTTTTGATTAGATTTCGTGTTTCCGTGTTTACTTGTTGTTTTGTTTGCTCATTATGATTTTTTACGTTCAATGAATATGCCGATATGTTGGACCAATTAACTTACCAAATCGTCTAGATGCCGATGAATGTTTAAATATTTTGGAACAAGTTATTGCTGAAATACCGCTGAACATCGACGTAATATGATTTTTATGCATGATGGAGAGCCCCTGCGTACTTCGCTCGTAATGTAAAAGACTGATTGGGCGAACACTTCCCAAACAGATGGATTGGTCGTGGCGGTTCCAATCTATTAGATTTTTTGTTTGTTTGGGGTTTCATTAAAGGAAAAGTTTATACTACAGCTCCTTAAAACGCTGACGAAGTTGGAGCTCGAATTGACGCCGCAGTATTCGAAATCACACCCGAAAAACTTAATAATAATAATAATCTTTATTGCCCAACATATAATTCCATTTTTAGGACAAATACATAAAAAAAAAGAAAAAAAATAGAAGGAAGAAACACATGTGTGCTGAATTATATAAAAATACAAAATATAAATATATGAAATGAAATAAGCAAATACACTAATAAACCAAAACAAAAATGTAATCTAAACACCTCCCGCAAAAAATGTCACCATAAATATTATCCGCACATTGGTACATAAAATTAATTGGAGCGTGTTAGTTCTAGCTCTTGGTGGGTAAAACGTAGGATTAGATCGTGACGTCATTCGAGACACGTGAAAAGCTATAGAGTTTAATAGTTCAGGCGAGTCAATTCGACTATCAATCAACTTACACATAAATCGCGCAGCATTAACCTCTCGACGATGTTTTAAAGATTTGAAACTATGTCTGTCTAGAAGGCGGTTGTAGTCAGTATTTTTTCGGGATATCTACCATCACATGCGTCGAGTAGTAAGAAGACCATATTACCGAAGCATACGCCAATCTACTCAAAACAAAAGCCTGGTACAGTGATTCCAGAACAGTTATATCCTGAAACTGACGGTAGACCTCATAACGAAGCCCAACATTCTCGAAGCAGATGAGATGGTATCCGAATGGTGCAAGTTAAAGGGCAAAGCAGAGTCGAATTTAACGCCAATATCACTAATGGAGTTCCTTTTCACTAACTTTTGGCCACCAATACTATATGATGATTCCACTTTATTAATATTATCTTGCAAGACATCATCATTCTGTGATTCCACGGATAAGTATAATTTAGTGTCATCAGCGCAGGCCAGCACAGAACAATTGAAAGATGTGAGAAGACCATCAATGAAAAGCAGAAAAAGAATAGGTCCAATATTCCAGCCCTGAGGCACACCAGATGTTGAAATGAATTGGTAAGAGTAAAAAAGCGAAAGCACTCAATTTGTTTAATAATTTAAGACTTGAGCGAATAGTCCAAACGATACTACATAGATTGCAGCTATGTCTACAAATTGATGGATTTTAATTCGAACAATTATGTAGGTAATAATGATATTGATTTCTGTCAAAGAGATGTACAGAAATAAGTCAATACTATCACAGAATTTTGAAACTTTGTAATATTTTCACAATAAATATGTAATTTCAAGAGCTAATTTTATTTCTTTTGCTCCCTGTGCACGATTTAAAACGCAAGGTCATGTTGCCCAATGTATGTTTTTTTCAAATTTTTTCTGAAAACACAGGAAACACGATACACCGTTTTAGTATTAAGACTTTTAACTCCAAATTTGACCAAGAACGTCGTCATGTATAGTTAGTAAGTCAATTTATGCACACCTTATATATCTGTCCGGGACATATTTTCAAATTATGCATTTCCAGTTGCCATAATCCATTAAAAAAATTTTCCTGTCTTTTTGTGGATTGAGAAATCGAAATTTTTTTATTCTTTTCTCTACGCGAAGACAGTTAAAGACTGCCAATTGATGATGTGAAAAGTTCATCTTTGTATAAAAATGTCTAAAATATAAAAATATTTCACTGTCGTACCACTATTTATTTTCTAACATATTTATCATTTTTTTATTACCCACTTTGCTTCTGTACTATATAAAACTATATTATCTTCACTATTTATAACCTATATTAACGCTTAAACCTGAAAAGATTAGCATTAGCATATCACATAATACATCAGAATAACTCCTATAATTGCAAAAATATATAGCAACACTATACTGAACAAAAATGAACCTTTATTAGTTGATTGTAAATAGCGTACCGTTGATTGAAAGAATATATAAAGTTGCGCAATGATTATGCAGTTTAGCGTAGCCAAAATTGGTTTCGACATCTAGGCGTCGCATCGTACTGTGGTGTTTCGAGATGATTTTAGTTTACCGCACCCTGGTGGGTAAAAGCAAAACAATCGCAGACGTATAGATTAAAAAGAAGAAATCATTTTCTGTTAGCGCACTGCTCCACAATTTATTAATATATAACCGTTAAAAACTTTGATAAATATGCAGCTATTTCATATGACAAGAGGAAAGTGACTAAAATTAGAAAATAAATTAGCTCTTTCTTTGTATTATAAATCACCTGGAGCTTATAAATTTATGTTACGTAATTTAAAATTCATATTACTATCTATAAGAACAATTCAATGTTTGTTAAAAGTGTTGAATTTAAGAACAGGCTCAAATAATAATTTAATAAAGAAAATTGCATTGAAAGCAAAGTACATGACTGAAAGAGAGAAAATGTGCGTTGTAATGCCCGCATTACAGATGTATTACCCGCAGATGTATTGCAGAAAGCGGTACAAATTTCAATAATATTGAAGTTTTTGAAGGTAGTAGCAGAAGAAATAATATCTATGACATTACAATCAATTCTTTTATTGTAGGAAGATTTAAAGAAAATGGGAATAAAATATCTACTAACTGAATTATTAAATCAGGATCCTCTGGATTTTATAGACAACAAATATTAGAAAACAGAAAAACATCTTTTAAACATACCAAAGTTTATACTAGTTAATAATATATAAACATTGCTAGAGTTCACGCGTTTTCTCTTGACACCAACTTTCGTGAAAATATAAACGTCATGTGCTACAGACAGTCCAAAAAGTGTCGATGTTTGATACGTTCATAAGTGATTAATTTAAATATATACTTTATAAGTATAATAGATGCATAAAACTTATACACTTACAGCTAGTATGTATGCATTTTTGTTGATTACGAAGAATTTATTCAAAATTCCTTGCACTGTAGGTTTTCGCTTTTCAGTAACATCGAAATTATATATTATATGTCGAATTACTTGCTCTGCAAATTCATCTACTGTGGATTTTGGAAGAGAAGCTTTTTTAATTGTTGTGTATAGAGACAGAAATGCATCTTTTTCCTCTGTTTGAATTTATTGAGCTTCACCAACAATTAATTCGTACTACTGTGCTCTTTGAAACTCCAGTTGTTTCAGCAACTCTTACGAGAATGTTACAGTATATGACAGTATTATAAAGTGTAAATGTTATAATTAGGTTGAAATAAATAATGCACCTTGTGTGGACTGTTTTTTTTAAATAATTGTAAACATTCCCGATTATTTCTCGAGTATCTTGAGAGAAATACTTTTTTTTTCTTAATCGCACCAGAGGCTTTGCTATAAACAGCAAATGTTGATGGTTCCAACATTATAACCTCTATAAATATTAAATTGTACAAGTTAATACATGAAATTCCTATAACGCATTGTATTACCTTTTAACATGATAAGACGGTGTAGTTTCGAAAAAACTTGTATATAATAAAAGAAAATAAAGACGTAAATATAAAAAAATTACACAAAAAATATAAACAATACAAAATGGTTGACGGACAAGTGAGAAATTAGCGCGAAATATTCGAAAATTATCACGTGATCCGGTGGATATTTTTACAGCGGCTAATTCCAGAGATAATATATACTAGGCTAATTCATGTCTCCATCTTTTTTCAATCATATATACCTTGCTTATTCTTGGTCAAAACGCGTATCTGCGCAAATGTCAGTGCAAAACGTGCGGACTCTAATCCTATGTCTGGATGAAAGTGTGAAAGGAAGATTGCTTTTATTATTATTTATAAGTGATAAGACCACAGGTTCACTTTTATTTCGTGTACAATTGCAATGCCTGTTATAATACAAAGTAGTTATTGCTGTTAGGGTCGCATTGTAAAATATCGTTTCTCTATCGTATTATTGTTGTTATCGAAATAAACGCAATTGTTTCAAAATTATTGCTTGGCGGTGCCACCAAACAGCGTCTAAGTTAATAGGCAGAGGCTTGCGGGGGTACATTGGGGAAACACGCTGTAGCATACAGCGTTGCGTATCTTTATATATTCCTTCAATCAACGATTGTACATTAAACTATAATATTTTTAGATTGAATAGTGACATATAGTCACTATTCAATCTAAATTTTTACGTAAATGTAAGAAACCGAAACGATAACTTAAACCACGCAGACAATAATAAACAACTACCTCCAATCGCATCAAAATTAAAAATATACTTATATTTTACTGATTGCGCTGCGCCGTTTAGTATAGGCGAGGTTTTTACAATTCTGGCCCTGATGAGTACAATACAGCTAAATACAATACGGATTCAGAAAACTTTATTAAAAAAGAATAAGAAATAAATTTCATTTTAAAACATTAGTACATAAAAATTGAGTTATTTGTTGCAGTGATTATAGTTTTTAGATAAGATTTTGACAAGTTTTTATACAAGAGTGTGGCGTGAAATGTTCTTAGCATGATACATAGATGGCGGTCAGAGTATCAAATAGAATAGTTTTTTTTAAGCTACGATTTCTTGTATTGTCTGTAATTGTTATTCATTAATGTACATTTAACAAGTTTTCATCCGATGTTGAAGTAAATAACTTTTGTATATTTGTTAAAATATAAAAAGGCTAGTATCGCGTGATAATTAAATGAAAACTAACGGTCTATCTATGGGAAGTCCTTTACGCCCTTTATTAGCAGAAATGCATATGCGTATTTTGAAAAGAACTTTATTCATGAGGAATAGTAAAGACATGAAACACAATAGTGGGCCAAGTATATAGATGAGATATTCTGTGTATGTGTAGGGGCCGAAATACAAGCAAAAGAAGTAATTAACTAATTTAATGCAATTAACAAATCTAATTAATAATAGAATTCGAAAATAATAAATTAAATTTCTTTGATATCACAATAAAAAAAATTAAACAACAAATTAACATATGGCATATGCAGAAAACCTACATATACACATACGAGGTAAGCGCCATATGTTCCCGGTATGGCAGGTTTATTCATGTTCAAACGTGTGTTGTATCATAGTTGCACACACACTAAAGTCTATGCTATAAATAATATTGCTTAATATTACAGGATCCAAATCAATGGATTCGGTAAATTCTCCCTCTAAAATATTAGCTACTTGACTAAGAAACCGAAATCCACATTTTTTTTCCATCACATTTTTGAATTTTTGAAAAATTTTGCTTCTCATTTTGCCTGCGACATTTTGAAAAGCTGCCTCAGATTGTTTTGCTAGTTCTATACTTCGGATTAATGCCAAATTAGATTCCTCCATTTGTGTTATTGTTTTAGAAACAAAGCTATAATTGGTTTTTATAAACGAAAGTTGTTTTATTTCTTTGTTTTCGAATAATTGCTTAACATCAGTAAGGGATTGGGGAAGATTCGTCAGACAATTTTGAAATTAGATCTTTTAGTTGACAGAAATTTTCGCAAAGCGGCTTCCAACCAAGTGCCCCATCTTGAAGTGGAAGAGGAGTGTTTGGTAGTTTTTGTTTATAGAACTGCGCCCTTGTAGGCGCTTTAAGAAATATTTTTTTCATGTTGGAAATTAAACTATTTACAAGAGAAAAATGTTTCCTAATATCTTCGGCAACCCTATTTAAAGCATGAGCAAGACATGTTACATGTATCAAATTCGAATAAAGATTTTCAGATTTTGCCCGGCCTTTATCATGGACGGGGGTGCATCTGACAAAATGAGTAAAAAATTATCTCGAGGAACAAGCGTAGAAATAAAGAACGTTGATAGATCCTCTTGAACAAATCTGGCCACTGTGAGTGCATTTGTTTTTTCTAACTCTTTAGAAGCAACGAGGTAAGATTTAGGCAGAATCTCGTCGCTAAGAACACTAATCAATAAATGAGAAATACAACGTCCTCTTGAATCGGTGGCTTCATCAATACATATGTAAAAAATGTTTGTTCCGAATTTTAGCTTTAATTTCCTCAATTACCTCCGAATACAAGGAACTTACGTCGTTTTTTCGTAGTGTTGTTACACCTGGGACATTGAATTTGTAATATTTCTGGAGAAAAGAAGGGAAGTTTTGATTACGTAGCTTTGACAAGGGAATATTTGACGCCATCATTGCATGACATAGGTCTAGGTTGAAGATGTCTTGTTCGTTTAGCTTTTTGGACATTTGTTGGAAACATTGCGTTAATGTGGGTTGTGACACGTATTCAGATTTCATCGTACCCAATTTAGTCATATGAACAGAAGTTTTCACGTGTTGGTCTATTTGATATTTTATATCGCATGGTATCTTAAACAAAAATAAAATAAAACAAAAATATCAAATTGAAAAGCAATAATATCAATTCTTAGATATAAATCCCTAACAAGTAAGTTCAAAACGAAAGAAACAAGTGGTCCAAATGGTGCGAAATCGGTCGATATACCTGGGGTTTCGTATAAAAAATTGAGTTAATACTGACACAGTAAAACTGAAACGCCCTGTACATTTCTCTGTATTTTCATTCTTTTCATCTTCAAAAACAATGTAACTTGCTTTTAACTTTTTTTTGTATCTTAAAAAATAACAGATATCGACCGATTTCGCACCGCCTTCTCTCTATATTGAATATTCAAAAATTATACTTACAATTTTAACGCACGCAGAACAGTAGAGTTTTATCATATCTATACGTAGTTCTTTGTATGGCGTAACCCACATTGACGCTCTACTGACTTTGGGCATTTTACAAATAAAAACCACAACACGGTTTATTATTTACCTACTCATGTAAATGTAGGTACAATAAAACTCCTGTTAACGGTTTAAAACGACCTATTTTGAATTCTCGGAATTTAAGGCTGGGAATACCCATACTTTTGTACCTCATAATTTTTTTTCCTTGAGAACTGCAAACATAATAAAATAAATTAATTCATAATGGAGGATTTATAAAATTGTTTATCTAAAACTCTTGAAATGCTTGCCAAAGAT
This sequence comes from Melolontha melolontha, assembly GCA_935421215.2. NCBI lineage: Eukaryota > Metazoa > Arthropoda > Insecta > Coleoptera > Scarabaeidae > Melolontha > Melolontha melolontha. The sequence goes on along the minus strand of OW285238.1, from coordinate 93,969,990 downwards.
CTACATCATTCAAAATTCTTGCAATTATGCACACAATATGCTATTTATTAGGGATATATGCTAATATTAAAAAAAATGCATATAACATGCAAAATATGCGCTTTTCATATTTGGGTTACATTAGTTATCAATCTACAATCAGGTAACATATCTAGTGCATCTCACTTAACAAAAATTGAATACCCCACAGTCATTAAATTCTTCACAACTGAGGGGAATACGCTTAATCAAATTAAACAACGTTTGGATGACGTAATTGTGATTCATCTCTTCATATTCTTCTGTAAAAAGTGTCCAAAATGTTTCCGTTTGGGGCAAGAAACCCTCGAAAATGATGAGCCAATTGAAGTCGTAACGCCACAAGAGATTTCATTTATTGAAGAATTAGTATTAGCCGTTTGTAAGTGAAGAAACTATTAACAATATTTAACATTTCTGAAACAATTGTTCGCCGAATCTTGAATGAACATTTGGGTATCAATAAGGTTAGTGCAAGATGGGTATCACGACTTCCTAATGCTCTTTAATGTTAACGGTGTGTTAAATGTGACTAGATGAAGTTCGTCCAATAAAGCCAAAAGTCGTTCAATCAACGAGAAAAACTATGGTCACAATATTTTGGAAATTGTTAGATGACTAATTGATTTTAAAGATCGTACTTCAAACAGCACATATTATGCCTGTTTGTTACATAAATTGAGGGATAATATTCGTGAAAAGCGTTGAGGAAAATTGTCAAAACGTGATTGATTTCTGCATGACAATGCGCCCGTTCATACTGTTACAGTTTCATAGGCTGCAATTGACGAATGTGGCTATTGAGAAATTGGACATTCAGCTTATAGTCCACATGGCTCCCAGTGACTATTTTCATATTTAGGAAAAGATCTTGGAAAACGTTATTTTCTGACTACAATGAGTTGCAAATAGCCTTAACCCACTTATTCCCATAGTTGCGTTAACGCAACACCAAAAAAATTTTTTTCGTACTAAAAAGTAATAATTTTGGATGTACTGTCGGTGGTATCGCGTTAATAAATATTTAAACAACCTAATAAACATTTTGGGAACGGGTAATCGCATTTTCAATTTTCAATACAAATAAAATAAAACTATGGAATTTTCAAGAAAAAAACTTGTGTATCTAAGTTTAAATTAAATAACATACAGCTTACTTTTTCATTTATCATTAAGAGGCTTCATATACGAAACATTATTTTGGAAAAAAATCAATTCCCTTTTTTCCGGAAATATTTCTCAAACGGATTTGAAACATAGCGTTGCGAAAACGCAACATTGGGACAAATTGTGTAATTGTAGTCATGAGTAATATTCCTGTCTGAACATGCTTTTTCACGTCTGGGGGAAGTTTATTGAGTATCCGTTGTGTGATGCGAGTTTATTCAGTTCATTTACGCTGTGGGATAGAGAAGTTGAAGAAGTTAGAGTTCATAATAGTGTTATCTTGAGGATTACAGAAATATTATACAATGGTAAGTACAACAATTTCTGAAGTATGTGTTGGTCGTTGATGTTGATAATAAAATTATTTTAGAGTCACGTGAAATATCGCGATGATCCTACCAGACCGTTGACTTTGAAAGAACTTGAGGCAATTGTTGAAGATCTTGATCTGAATGAGGAAATTGATGTTTGTTATATACCACTTGACGTCGATGATATAACGGACGAGGAGGACATTGATGATAATGTTATAGGTGGAGTAGAAAATTTGCATGTAGATATAGGGGGAACTTTTGAGATAGTGTGTCCGAATAACGAAATTGAGATAGAGGATGGTATACATCATGAGGCAGCTTTATCTACACCAAGCAAAACGGCAAGAATTGAAGACATTATTTGGTGTAAACGCCCGTTGACTACGAGGAAGATGCTACGTCAAATGAGGAAGGGAATGTACAGAATATTGTTGAGGCGCTACATGGAAAGTCTGTGCTTGATTTCTTTATGCAAATGTTTGACAAAAATGTTGGCCAGCTTATTATTTCAAACTCCATAAAATATGCGAGAGATGATAACCGTACTCAATTCGCCTTAGATCAAAATGATCTAGAATTTTTTTTGGGAATATTGGTTTTGAATGGGTATCACACTCTTCCACAGGTAAAACTTTACTGATCATCTGATGAAATGGTACCCTACTTCGGCCGCCATTCAGCGAAAATGTTTTTGAAAAGGAAGCCGGTACGTTTCGGGTTCAAAATGTGGTGCCTGGCATCTAGCGATGGGTATTTATATCAATTTATATCTTATGATGGAAAAACTGGTGAAAATGCCAAAAGAGAATTTGGCTTAGGTGAAACAGTGGTCATCAATCTTTTGAACGTATTAGAATATAAGTCGACTCATAAGGTATACTTTGATAACTTTTTTTACGAGCTACAAGCTGTTAGTTCATCTGAAACGTCAAGGATACTTTGCTACTGGAACTGTATGTGAGAACAGAATGCTGAAATGCGCTTTAGAGACTTGTAAGTAGGTATAGGAAAAAAACCTCGTGGTACAATGGATTCTCGTTACGATCACGTAAATGAAATAAGCGTGGTCCGTTGGAATGACAATTCTGAGGTTACAGTAGCAACCAATTGTGAGTCTGCACTGCCTAATGTGTTTGTGAACCGGTACAATCGTGGAGAACAAAAAGACATCTCTATACCACAACCAAATATGATTGCCAAATATAACAAATATATGGGAGGCGTTGATCTACACGATAACGCAGTTGCAAATTACCGAATAAATATTCGTGGAAAAATATGGTGGTGGCCGTTATTTATAAATATGTTATGTTCTACTGTGGTGAATGCTTGGAAACTGCACAGACTTGTATACACAGAGAAACCCATTTCGCAGCTGGATTTCAGGTCTGAACTTGTACGAAGCCTCGTTAGTGCTAACAAATGTAAAACACAATATGTTCGAGGAGGTGGTTCCAGTGCGTCTCTAACATCCAGTGCACGTTTAGATAATGTGGGTCACCTAATTGAAGGAAATCGTGAAAATTGGAGGAGACGTAGAGTATGCAAAAGTACAACCGTATTTATGTGTAATAAATGAGGAGTTCCATTTCATTCACACTGCTTCAAAGACTACCATAATTAATAATTGTAATATTTTTTTGTGCATATAGTCCCATTGTTGCGTTAACGCAACGCAAAAAAAAATATAAGAATCAATGGTTTGTCTTTTTTTTTTACTTTAAAGGATGTTTATAAATACCTAAATAAAAGTTTATTCCTTAAAGAATTTGCGTTTTCCTTGATTGGTCTAATAGTGGTCCTAAATGGGTTAATGCAACTTTTTGAGGGGAAAACATCAAATTATTTTTATAAGTGTATAAAACTATTAATTTATCGTTGTAATAAATGCATTGAAATTATTGGAAACTAATCAGCGGCTTACCTCGTATAATAATACATACTTTTGCATTGTTTAATACCTTTAAATCATGTAGAATATAACAAAAAAAAAAATATGATTAAAACTATAACACAAATAAACGGTTATAATTCCAAAATAATATAGATAATATTATAAAACAAACAAAGAAAGCAACTACAAAATAATCCTTACCCACTAATCAAAGAAACAAATAACATTAAATTGTACATCGTAAATTACATATCCTTAATAATTATAATCATATAAAAACAAAAACAAATTTAGAAATTTGGATAAATCTGGTGTATACTAAATAAATTGTAAAGATTGTCAGGGTAGGGCAATGCATTACTGGACACTGTAGGAGTTATGTGTGGAATTAGTACATATAATGGTGTCCCATTAAGACCGCCTATTTTGAAATTTGAAAAATACGCATTGTTTATTTGAACATTTCTGATGTTTTTATTGTAATAAAGAGTGTAGACATAGAGGTTATACTCGTATATGGAACACGTCCTACAAATGGCCGCCTTCTGACTGATTGCACTCGTTGGTCCCTTTGAAGAAATTTTCGATGACATTTTGGCATAGTGCCGACTGAATTTCATAAATCTAGTCTGTCAATCTAGTAAGTCTAATCTCATCTTTCAGTTCAGGAATTGTTCTTGGGTTAATGGCATACACCTTTCCTTTAAAAAAAAAACCAAAGAAAGAAGTTCAACGGCGTCAAATCGCATTATTTTGGTGGCCAATTCACATCGTCGCCACGCGAGATAACTCTCCTGCAAATTTCGTCTTAAAAAATTCCATTGTTTCGTTCGCTGTGTGGCAGCTTGCGTCATTCTGTTGAAAACATATGTCATTTCACGGTAATGAACGCCGTTGACGATGATCGCATTGCCAACCGCCATCTCGATGAAAAACGATCCAATCATCCCACCAGCCCAAACAGTGGCTCATGGTGGATGCATGGGAGGTTGAAGGATCACTCTAGGATCCTCAGCTCCCCATTCTGTGAACGTTCGGCTCTGCGCATGGTCTTCTGGCTTTAAATGTTGTGTCAACTGAATCTTGTAAGCATGCAAATAAAGATCTTTAGTCAAAATTCACTGTAAAATGCTTCATGAAAGTCTCAATTGCAGAGTACGATGGAGAATTGCGGTGAAAGGATTCTGCTCAACACTTTCATTAACTGCTGCAATGTTTTCATTAGATCAAGCTGCACCAACCCGTACATGTCTTTTCTGGGTTTAAACTGAGCCAATCGCCTCAAATTTCTCTATTAATCGGCCCACTGTACGGTGAGAAGGTGCGTTATGGTGACCGAAAAATCCACGACGTTGTCGAACCGTCTTCGCAAAACTCATCATTTCGGTAGTGGATTTTCACAATTTCTATGCGTTGTGCGTCCATGACTAAATCTCGATGGCCACACATGACATCTGTCAAATAACAACGCTATGCGATCCACACAAAAAAATGGTGCCAAATTCAAAATAGGCGGTGTTAATGGGACAGCCGTTATAATTTGTTTGATTTATAGGAGGTTAATAAAGCGTATTAAGTGGGACGAAACACATTATCTATTTCAAGCTATATGATTTATTCACTTTTGATTTAAGTTAATACTGCAGTTACTTGTATTTAAAGTATTTTTCTTTCAGGTGAAAGGTTATTGGTTTTATTAATTGCAATATGTGAATGTATGTATGGTGACTTCAGCGTTGGTGAATCTAAATTTCAGAAAATGTTTACAGTACGTCAAAAATGGGCCAGGCCGATCACCGAGTTCTGTAAGGTACTGTTGAAGAAAAATCAAGTCGAAAAAGCCAAATTATTCTTGCAACCGTTTTTAACGGAGCACCCATTAAAAGATAAAATACGTCGAATAGCCAGAGGGTTAAACTCCGAGTACAATGTGAATTTATTGTAGAAGTAATTTTATGTTTAATTAAATGGTTTAAAATTGTTACTAATTTTATTATTGATAGTACCTTATATCAAGCGACCAAGATAATTTGTAATCGAGTCATTCATGACTTTGAGTCCGTATGTCTTTTCCAATTGTAACTCGAACCACTGTTGCATAGTTTACATTTAATGTCAGTTGTCAATAACTAACTTCTGTTTATTCTAGTGCTGTTTTGCATGGTGAAACTATAATCTTTGCATAAAATCAGTTGTTTTAAGAACTTTTTTCGTGTAGTGCTAAAAAATGGGATTTTCGATGGAACACAAAGCGTTTATGATGGTTGAGTCATATTTTCGAAACGGTAAAAAAATTGACAGCGTGTGGCAGTATTCTATTCAAGACGCATGGATTGAATTTCGAGAGGAGTTTCCCAATAATATTGTCGATTATGTTCAATTTTGACATACATTAGAGTTGTGTTACCCAGTTTCGGGAAATATCTACAAAGAAAACTGGGAAGCGGTAGGCGTAAAATGAACAAACGCCTGAAAATATTGCCATTATCCAACACGTAATGGAGGAAGCTCCTACAACATACGTTCAACATTTGGCAGAGCAAGTGGAAATATCATATGGCACATGTCATGCAATACTAAAAGAAAAGATTTGACACTACATCCATATTGAACATTTACGTATTTTTAACGATAAAATCTTATTTTATACTCTTGTTGCCATCATTTTAGCTTTCGACTGACATTTTACTTGTTAACACAGACCCACTGAAAGAATCAGGTATTTACAGAATTAACTGTAATTCCTGCCCAAAATTATATATCGGCCAAACAAGAAGAAATATTCAAACCCGTTTCAAAGAACATTTAGCTCATGTAAAACATCACAATGTAGATAAATCAGCATTAGCTCTACATCATTTAGATACCGGACATAATTTCAGCTTAGATAATGTAAAATTAATTAAAAAATATAATAGCAAAAATTTAGACATGTGGGAAGCCATACATATGAAAAAATACAAAAATTACCTCCTTAACAATGACATGTCACCTATTAATAATAAACTTTTAAATTGTATACCTACAGTATCTAATAACTAATAGATCCTTTTCACGCTACTATATTGTTATTTAATAGAACCCGACATGCCAAACACAGTCAGATGTCTTGTTTTTCATAGGTAACGGTCTTTCCCATAATTTGTCCTTCTTGGAATTTCAATAGATTTTAGCAGGCACTGTTACAATATACGACCATAATTTTTTATTTTTATATTTTTATTTGCATGTTTTTGACCATTTGTTGACCATTTATAATTGTAATTTTTACACCCCTAACCAAAAAAAAAAATAGATATTTTTTACTATACATGTACTTAAAAAATAATACTTTTAAATTAGTAACTACTGAGGATGTGTGCAGTGCACATGAAATGTACATATAGTCAATATACTATTGTTTGTGAAATATAAGGTGTTTTATTTAAGTTTAATAGTATTTTACTTGACGTTTGTAATGTAAGTGCAGTTCAAGTAACGACATGTAATTTCGTATTCGAGAATGACTCGATTACAAACTATCTTTATCGCTTGATACATATTTACGATGTAACGTAGAACATGAAAAAATTAACAAAGGTTTAAGACAAAAATTAATTTTTCAATATTGAATTATTTTGAATCATATTTATGTTTCTGCAGTTTCTTCCTGAAATAATATATAATATAATATTTACCTCTGGAACACTACCCGGGGTACAGGCATAACTAAATAGAATGCAAACTCCGATAGAAAATTTTTGTACAATTTTTGCTCCCATTATGATGTAACTCCGAAATAAATAACAAGCCCGCGCTATTTGAATATTGTATTATATGTGTATATTCCTATATTCATTCTATTTAGAGTATGTAATTTCGAAACGTCAAATTATCATACAAATTTTTTACTAAATAAAATTTTTATAAAAATTTCAAATGTTTCGAAATTACATACTCTTTGTTATATTCCAAGCTTTGGAAAATTTATTTGTGACTTACTTAAGTATATGAAAAAACAAAATATACTAATTAAATTATTTATTTATAAATATTTCATATTCAATATTTACATATTATTATCAAGAATAAATGTATGAGTCTATTTCAACTTTAAATATTTCCTTCTGCAGGCTTGTTAAATGCATATTCATAATTTCTGGCATCTTTTTCATATAAAACATTATTAGCTCCATTGCAGTAATTAAACAATACCAATTTTACAAATTTATTAATCAAATGTGATTTTATATCTTCCTTATGTTTATTACACTTTAGAAATTAAAAAGTTGTGTTATTTAATGTAGTTTTTTTTCCAGTACTGCGAGAATTTCCTTTTTTAAACACATCAATGGCAATATTGAGCATGTAATACAATATATCTTTAATGCTTTTATAGAAATCATTGCTACAATAATTTAATCTCACAGTTTTGTCTAATTCTTTGCATGTATATAATGGTGTATAATATGTATAATATGGTATGGGTTTTGGTTCACTTGTAATAGTAGATTTAGATTCTTCACAATTTCTAATTTTTGAATGAATGAACGAACTTGGAAACAAAACCATTTACATAACCAACACTACTCACATCAATATCACGTGTAATATAATCTATATTACTTTGTCGCTCCACAATGTCAACATTTATTACATCTCTATTTATATCTACTTCTTGACTTAGAAAAGAATGTAGGGGGGTCAAGAGAAAGTTCCCTGAATCATCTGCCTCATAATTGAAACCCACAGAATGTATTGAAACAATGTTATTCACAAGCAGGTTTTTGAAGTATTGGCAAATGTACAAAAGTCGGGTTTGTGTTACGACCACCATGTTGTCTGATCTGCCCAAAATAATTTTCGAGTGGATCCTGGTTGAATGTTCTCGGTAAAAATTATTTAAAACCAAGTCTAGACAAATTATTTTTTAGTAAGATAAAATTTTTTAAAGTAAAAACGAAGTTTTTTTAAGGATGGTGGAACTGTCCTCTCTCTACTATTTTTACTCATAAACTGTATCTGTGCGAGTGAAAATAGCTTTTGACTAAAAGCGTAAAAGTCGCGATTTTTCGGAAACTCCGCATCTTAAACTATTACCACTAATTGGATATTTAATCCAGCCATTTACGCTATCGAACACATCGTTAAAAAATAGCAATATATTTGCATTATGAATGCTATTGTGGTCCATAGATATTGTACCATCCAAGGTTTTACTTCCTAAAATAAGAGAGTATTTTTAAATGCTACAACAATGTTTATAAAAATATACCACCTTGACTCATTCGGGATATACCAGCGGCAATAGATGTGCTAAAAACTCTAGTCCAGTATGATACTTTAATTTTTTTAATTTTGTTTGGCAGTACATGGAAATCTGTGACTGTTCATTATTCTAAACATGCAAGGAGAGTCAATTGTATATACTTTTATGACATCTGTCCATTATGCCAAACAAACCTCGTTTTGGTTGCACGCTCACAAGATTTATAAAAATTTGGTTGCTTCCATTTCTTTCTTATACCTCGAAGCATAAATACCTGAACGTGATCTGCTATGCTTGGACTACGTTGCTTTCTTGTATCTACAAACCCATCTATGGTATCAGTTTTCATGTTCTAACACAAATGTGGTTGAATTGTCATTTCGTCGAATATTAAAATACTTGTCGAGTGGTTTCAGTATTCTGCTGCTTTCTTTTAATATTCAGTAGTGATTTATATGAAATTACAATTTATTCACAAAGACTGAAATCCTCCCTTTAGTGCCTGGTACAAACAGTTTCTCAAACTCCTTTTTGGGACGCGGAAATCTATGACAAAGGGACGTCATATCTGAACAACCGGGAACTACACACGAATATAATCTTCCCATAACTAAAAATAATGTTTGAGTATAGGCATACATGGAGGTAATGTTGTACAATTCTTACCTTCAAAATATTTTTGTTTTATATCTATATAACAATACTAACACCTAATATAACCTCGACAAAATGGAAATAAACGAAACAGAAAATCAAAAATGGCGTTTTACAATAATTTTCTTGATTTTGTATGACGGGCATATGACATCACCTGCCACTGAACTTGTTCTACAAACAACCTATTTAAAATGTTACATATAAAATAGTTACTCGTCTGCCATGTATGACGTAGCTCACAACTAATATTTTTTAAACATTGTACAAATTCAGCCTATTTAAGTGGACACCCCTTAGGCATATCCCAGTCTTCCCCGAAACTTTTGTTATTTATCGACAGATGGCAGTACAAGATTGTGCCTGCTAATCTCTTATAACGGGTGTTCAGAAACATTCGAAGTCAAGTGGGCTCTGAACAAAAAATCGTATATCTTTACTTAAGTATCTGATTTGTAATAATTATTAAATGTCAACTGTTGTCTGTCAAAAATCAATCTATCTCAGACATGACTTCATATTTTCAAGGACTACTTTGACTTCGAATGTTTCTGAACACCCGTTATCTCTTATCAGTTGATTTGTTACAGTCGTTAGTTATACTTTTTTTGTTCGATGTAAAAACTCTGGGGTACAGGTGTGCCTCTGGGTAGTATTAGTGTGACAAGTTTATAATTTTTGTCAATCACGCAAGCAGGCGACGACGAGACGTTAATCGATAAGTTCCGTACGGTAAATGAGCAGATTGCTGTTAATATGTTCGCTAACGGACTTCGCGACACGAATATAAAGCTATTAATAAAAGCACGCAACCCAAGCACGTTAAGCGACGCGATTCAAGAGGCTTCAAACGAGCAAATACTCAACCCGGCAAACAATAGCAATACGGTTTATCATTTCTCGAGAAAAGCTACGTTTAATAATTCACACGGTAAAGACAACCGGTACCGGAAGTATAGGCATACTAATAACGAGAACAAACGAAGAAATTTCCAACACGGTAATACTCATAGCAATTATAATCACGGTTATAGAAAGAAATTTTTAAGACGCGACAAGCGCGATAACTGAGACAAAGTATTCACTGTATCATCGAACGCGGTCCAGCCCGATGATAATAAGGACAATCAGTTTTTTCGGAAAACAGTCAACTAAAAGCAGATTCTAGTCAATACTGTTTTAACTTCGACGGTTTAACGTATATTAATGTGCATTTCAATAATAAAGAGAATCTATTTCTGGTTGACACAGGTGCTTCTATAAGTGTTATATTTATAAATACGAATTATACAAACATAGATATTGACAAAACAGAGAAATTAAACATAGTCGGCATTAACGGCCAAACAAAAACAATTGGGTCGGCTTTCATTACACTAAGGTTAGGCGAAGCCAAGGTCAAACACAAGTTTGCAGTATTAGACAATACAAATAATAATGAACTTATAGGTATTATCGGTTCAGACATACTCGCTAAATACGGCGCAGTTTTAGATTACGAAAAGTACAGTCTTGCGTTTTCGATTGAAGGTCAGCAAATTACATTACTTTTGCATTCCAATGAAAACACGGTTGTTAACATTCCGCCTCGTTGTGAAGTAATTAAATATTTTAAAGTAAATACATGTAGCGATTGTGTAGTTTCCCAGAAGGAAGCTGCTCCAGGTATATTCATAGCAGGATCTGTTGTTGCCCCGAAAAATGGAATGGTGCCCGTGCGTATACTGAATACAAGAGATAGCGACGCGACATTGAAAAATTTTGCTCCTACGGTAACCGACCTCGATAAATACAACGTTTGCACTTTCAATTATAGTGGCCCCAAATCAGTCGAACGCGTCAGCAAGGTTTTACAAACAGTAAACACGTCACATCTAAACAAGGAAGAGAACATTACGATGCAAAAAATTATCGCTAAGTATTGCGACGTATTTTTCCTTGAATCAGACAAACTTACGCATACGAGTATATACAGGGAGACATACAGGTTAACCCACAAATAAATCCTATATATTCTAAGCCCTATCGATTGCCACATTTACAAAAACATGAGATCGACAGACAAGTAGAGAAACTTTTGTCCGATGGCATTATAGAAAAGGCAAAGTCACCATGGTCGTCTCCATTACTATTAGTTCCCAAGAAAAAGGATAAGGACGGAAACCAGAAGTGGAGGATAGTGATCGACTACCGCCTGTTAAATAAGCAGATAGTCGATTACAAATTCCCACTGCCATCAATCAACGAGATCTTAGACTCGCTTTCAGGCGCAGTCTATTTTTCTCATTTAGATTTGGCCCAGGGCTATCATCAGATAGAATTAGAACCCAAAAGCCGTCCCTACACAGCATTTACTACCGGCAAAGATCAGTATCAGATGTGTCGACTTCCGATGGGATTAAAGACGAGTAGTAGCGCTTTTTCTAGAGCCATGACAATAGCAATATCAGGACTTAATTATGAGCAATGTTTCATATATCTCGACGATCTCATAGTTTTCGGCAACAATCTCCGCCAACACAATCTGAATTTAGTTAGAGTACTGGAACGGCTAAGAAAAGTTAATCTTAAACTTAACCCAGGCAAATGCGATTTTTTAAGAAAAGAAATTTTATATTTGGGACACGTCATTTCGGCTGAAGGAGTCTCACCAGACCCTTCCAACGTAAAGGCCCTAACGGAATATACGGTTCCTAAGAACGCAAAAGACGTAAAACGGTTTGTCGCATTCGCCAACTATTATAGGAGTTTCATTCCAAATTTTGCCAACATCGCGAATCCTTTGAACAACCTTACAAGGAAAAACGTAAATTTTACATGGTCCGATGTGGAACAAAAGGCATTTGAAAAGCTCAAGCTAGCCCTTCAGACACCACCGGTTTTGCAATATCCAAATATCGATGCAGACAACATGTTTACTTTAAAAACAGATGCATCCGGCTACTCAATTGGCGCAGTGCTATCCAACAGCAACGACAGGCCTATCGCTTATGCCAGTCGGTCCTTAAACAAAGCTGAAAGGAACTACTGCACAATTGAAAAAGAGTTATTAGCCGTGGTTTGGGCAGTGAAGCATTTCAGGCCTTACCTATACGGTCGAAAATTCAAGATCTTTACAGATCATAGGCCATTAGTATATTTGTTTGGAATGACCAACCCGTCTAGCCGTCTTACGAAATTCAGGTTAGTGTTAGAAGAATACGATTTTATCATCAACTATGTAAAGGGTTCAGAAAACGTAGTTGCAGACGCCTTATCACGGATAGAGATAGATTCCAACGACTTGAAGAAGGTTAGGAATGGGATTAACGACAGCATTTTTGTTACGACTAGGGCTCAGTCAAGACAGGCAGCTGCCGATCACACCATTACGGATCCAGCAACCACAGAGTCCACCGGCTCCAGGGCGGATCACCCCGGGGTTGTGGAACTGTTGAAAAGGCCAGCGGGATCTATTGAACTTCGAGTGATAGACAAGGCAAGCTTCAATTCCCTCCAACGTTGTAACGGAACAAGCATGCGTTCCAAGGAAATATTCCTATACGACGAAGATGCTCTCACAATTTCTATGAAGGAGACTGTAGTTACAATGAGTCCTCAGCAGTACATGCGCTTATTGACTACACTCCAGGAGTTCTGCGCAGGACACGACATACAGGAAATATGTATAGTCAAATACAATTCCAGGAACAGCGACTTCCTGAGAAATTTTATTCCATGGAAGAAGAGAGAGCCAAACGATTTAAAAATAAACGTAATCGGAGGAGTAATAAGAATTGAAGACTACGAAACACAGCAACTAATCATCAACGATTATCATATGCTACATACAGGAGGACACGGAGGAGTAAACCGAACATTTAACCAAATCAAAAGATTTTATTATTGGCCAAAACTAAAGCACGACATCGAATCATTCGTGAAACGATGTAGTGATTGCCAAAAACACAAGCACTCAATACCCAACAAAGAACCAATCAAGGTAACGACCACATCATCATACGCTTTCCAAAAGATTTTCGTAGATTTAGTAGGTCCATTAAACCAAGACCACGAGGAAAACAAGTACATCTTGACACTCCAATGCGAACTAACGAAATTCGTGGAGGCATATCCTATCCAAAGCAAGGAAGCTGCCACAGTAGCCAGAGCCCTGGTCGAGAATTTTATATTGAGATACGCTATTCCCGAACAGATAGCTTCTGACCAAGGAACAGAGTTTATGGCTGCAGTTTTCAAAGAAACTTGCTCACTGCTAGGAATACAGCAATTGAGATCAACCGCTTACCACCACGAAACGTTAGGCGCATTAGAAAATACCCATAAGAATCTCGGAGCGTATCTACGAATCCAACTAGATAACCATAAAGACAATTGGTCAACTTGGATACCTTATTGGTGCTTTGCATTTAACAACACAGTGCATACTGAAACCAAATATACACCTCATGAGTTAGTTTTCGGTAAACACAATCCGCTACCTTCATCGTTAACAAACGCGATAGAGCCGCTTTTCAATTTTGAGAATTACGCCGCGGAAATGAAATACAGACTTCAGACAGCCCTGCACGATGCGAAACATAATTTAATCCTATCTAAAGTTAAGAGACAGGAAAAGTTAAATAGGAATCGCAGGCCCACACACTTCTGTGTCGGCGATCAGATTTTATTGAAAAACGAAGCAGGGAATAAACTTGAGTCACTGTATAACGGCCCTTTTATAATAACTGAAACAAACAAGCCGCCAAATATAACAGTTTGCATAGACGGTAAATATACCGAAGTACACAAAAACCGCCTCAAGCATTATCATGCCTAGAAATAAGAACAGATATGTTAGTTAGAACATTTTTAAGCTAAGTATAAATATGTTAATAGGAAATAGGAAACTTGTATATATGTAAACAACTATTCTTAAGGTTTGAATAATACATGTCATATTTGTAACTTCATTAATGTTTACCATATTTTAGAATAGGAATAGGGAAAATAAATAGTTAGAGAGATTTCGATGAAAGAAAAACAAACATATTAGTGTTAGTTTTCTTTGCTCCCCAAGAGGGATGGTGTAATAACTCGATATGTAGTCATGTGTATGCATAACACTTTCGGCAAGGCTACAGCCTCGCCTTTTAATACAAACGGTAACGTGTTATATAAACACGACCTTACTATGTATTTGTTACATACACAAGACTATGTGTCAGGGTTGTAGATGTGTTCTAGAAACACATCACAAGTAAGGCAAGGATTTTCTCTAGGTATATATAGACAATAGTTTAAGTAAGAGACAGTCACAGTCAGAGTAACTGTTACGATAGAGAGTTACAACCAGTCAGTGGTACGAACTGTGTTATACTTAATAACCACGTTCTGCCCTGTCTGAGTTGAACCTAGTAATCCATGTACATCTTGTAAATACGTTGTTATCCAGTTTGTAAGAGTTAAATTAATTATATAATGTTACCCGAACTTCGAGTGTGTATCATTTAATACTATAAGCCGCCCGAACCTGCTATCCGATGTGGCCGCCCAAACGGCCCACATTACACAGGTACGGTTATGTTTATTTATTATTATATTACATTTTATATAGTTAAGGTGTTTTTTAGCGTTCAGTATGGCATATAGCTCTTCTAGACCACTTCCTCAAAAAGAAATTGAGGAGATCATTGAAAAATTTGTCTGATTTAGAAGCAGACGATAAATCAGATATTTCAGAAGAAGATGTAGTAACAGAAGACTTTAGAAATGACTTTAAAAGCGATTCTGACGACGAAGAAGATTTTAATTTGGCCCTATCCTGCCCTCAACAAAAATTAGAAGCAAAATGAAGTGATATAGCTGGAACATGCAGCAGTTTGATAGAATGTAAAAATATGAATAAGAAATATCAGCACAAAGTAATGAAGAACAATCTGCAAATGTTTGACGTACAGAAAGACAACGTATATTTGGAAATTGACGATGTACCGACTAAACTACGTGTAAAAAACGGGTTCAAGTGGAGCAGTAAACCAAGAAAAAAGTAATTTTAAACTACTGCTCGACATTTAGTTTTATATCTTACTGGAAATAAAGGATCTGCTCGTGATGTGTCTAGTGGGCTTGAATCATGGTCTTTGTTTTTCCACGGAAGATATTTTGGACTCCATAGTTACGAAAGAAATATGCATGGGATCGCCCCAATGATGATAAACATGTAGCAAACACAAGCGTGCGTCCATGCTGGACCAGCGATACCAATTTAATCAAAATTAGAGCTTTATGTGGTCTGTTCTATACGCTGGTGTAATGAATATGAAAGCTGTTACTACAAAAGAACTTTTCGACAAAAATACAGGAATCTCCTTTTTGTGCAACCATAAGTGAGGCTCGATTCAGTTTTTTAATAAATTGTCTCCGATTTGATAATAGGAACACCAGGGCAGAACGGCGAAATAATTATTGTTTTGCACCATTCCGTGATTTGTTTGAGGCTATTATTTCTATGGTATATTCCAAAAAGAGAGAGACAAATTTCTGAACAGACCCCCAGCCCTAATTAGAACCTATAAATTAATTTTATGCGGTAAATTTAAATTTTAAGATCTGTCTGAAATATGAAATCTGCAGCAAATTAAATTGTATATGGATTGTTCAGGGATAAATCCACAGTTGAGACAGCAGAATGGTATATGTAGTAATTCCAATTAAAACAGATTAACAAGTGAATAACAAAAATATAAATATCTTATAAACTATTTGAAGATTGTTGAATTCAGTCTGACGTTGGCGAAGAAATGTTATCATCACCACCACTGTCGTCTCCAAGCGAAATTATGACTGGTTCTATATTTTCATCGATAATTTCGTCAATATCTTTCATCCGACCTTCGTCTTTAATAACATGATTTATGCATTTTTGTGTTAGAATTGCAACAGCATAATGATGTGAAGAATGCAAATGGTAGATGCCTGGATCTCGTTTTTTCTAATTGTGATTTTGGAATTGCAGTTCAGCACTCCGATTTGCCACTGGTACCGGAAGATCCGCATCACCCCGCTCTTTCAATTAGCTTCGAGTGCTAGCACGCACATTCGTCTGCACGATTTCCTTCCTCAAGTTGTAGGTATGACTTTTATAAAGCTGATTATGTCTCACTGTATACTGAATTTACTAATTTCGATTGGTCATTTCTTGATTGCCATGACAACGTTAATGTCGCTTTGACGAAATTTTATGGCGTGCTTTATTCCATCATAGATGAATACGTTCCCAAAAAGACTAAATCCAGATCCTACTATCCTGCATGGTTTACACAAGAGATCAAAACAAATTTGAAAAATAAGGAACATTTTCGCCGTAAATGCATTTCTACAAAGAATATTGTATTTCTTAATGAGTTTATACTCAAGCCTTATGGCTTAAGATCTCTAGGTCTTTAATTTCTCGAGCGTACAGTGTTTACATAGTAAAGATAGAAGAAGATATTTAATCAAACCCTAGAGATTTGTGGTAATTTCTTAACAATAAACGTAAATTCTGGTACTCTCTTTGACAATGAGATTAAATTCTCCGAACCTTTGGACATAGTTAATGCATTTGTCCACACATTTTCAAACGTATACTTACAAAATGACAGTTCAAATTATCCTGAATCCTTTACGTATTGTCCATCTGTCACTTTCTCTGCGATTACTGTGGATGAGTTGGTTAAATGTATGTCCAATCTTACCAATAAGTTTACTGCTGGTGATGACCTTTTACCAAGCTTTTTAGTACGTGATTGCAGATTTGTATTTACCTCCCCTTTAGCTGTGATTATGAATCTTTCCATAAAAACAGAAACTTTTCTTGATCTATGGTAACGAGCTGTTGCTTGCCCTGTTCATAAAAAAGGACAAAAGTCGTTGTTGTCAAACTATCGTCCTATTTCAATTCTATCTAATTTTGCGAAAATCTTTAAACAGGTTTTATATACTAGAATATATGGGAATATTAGTCAGTTCTTATCCCACAACCACCATGGCTTTCTTCCTAGGCGTTCCACAATAATTAATTTGTGTAGTGTCTCAAGTCTTGAGTGAGGTTCTGGATAGGCGCGCTCAAGTTGATGTTATTTATACTGACTTTTCGCATGAATTTGACACTATAAGTCATAAAGCCTTACTTTCCAAACTTTGCGCCATCTACTTTAAATTTCATTAATTCGTATTTAAAAAATAGAATTTGTTATATATCTTACAACGGCTTTCGCTCATTTGAATTCATTACGAGATCACGTGTGCCTCAGGGTTCTAATTTGAGACCACTTCTTTTCGTGTTGTTTATCAACGACCTGCTGGCTACTCTCACCTGTCCAGTTTTAGCATATGCGGATGATTTAAAGATATATTCGGAGATAACTAGTATCGACGATACTGCTCTTCTGCAAGATAATTTGGTTATAATCTCAAATTAGTGTAATAGCTTCAAATTGGAATTAAATATTAAGAAGTGTTGTTCTGTGAGTTACACCCGCTCGAAATCTCCTATACTGTCACAGTATATAATTAATATCCCATATATTAATTTTGGATAGAATACAATGACGATTTTTTAAATTTCTCTCCTTTAAAATTGATGGAGTATATCCATTTACTGGAGTAAGTCCGGGGGAATTACTGCAGCGACACAATATGCCTTCGCTCTTGGACAGAGGAGATCGCCAGTGTGTTACATTCATGTTGAAACTTTTAAATAATAAGATCGATTGCCCGTTCCTTCTGTCAAGAATTGCTCTACACGTGCCGAGACTTCATTCCCATTTCAACTCCGTCGCTCATGTACCTACGGCTAGGACCAATGTGTTGCAGCGTTCACCTGTATACATTATGAGCACTACTGCCAACAAATATTTCGAAGATTTTTCTTTTTCAGTTAGGCTAGTTCATTTCTATATGTTTAAGTACGATGCATATGTGTATGTGTATGTGCATGTACATATATATATATATATATATATATATATATATATATATATATATATATATATATATATAATAACTTCGTGACCTTGGTATGATATGGTAAACCTAATCAGTAGGCGATTAAAGGTCTGTATATTACTTCAAAATATATGTATTTAAAAAACTCTACATGTTTCGGCTGTATACGCCTTTTTCAAGAGAATACAAAATATGAATGACAGGATATAAATGTCAATTATATCCTGTCATTCCCCCGGACTTACTCCAGTAAATGGATATACTCCATCAATTTTGCATGTACATATTATATATATATATATATATATATATATATATATATATATAGTAAACCTAATCAGTAGGCGATTAAAGGTCTGTATATTACTTCAAAATATATGTATTTAAAAAACTCTACATGTTTCGGCTGTATACGCCTTTTTCAAGAGAATACAAAATATGAATGACAGGATATAAATGTCAAGTAATTAAGTTAACTTAATTACTTGACATTTATATCCTGTCATTCATATTTTGTATTCTCTTGAAAAAGGCGTATACAGCCGAAACATGTAGAGTTTTTTAAATACATATATTTTGAAGTAATATACAGACCTTTAATCGCCTACTGATTAGGTTTACTATATATATATATATATATATATATATGTACATGCAAAATTGATGGAGTATATCCATTTACTGGAGTAAGTCCGGGGAATGACAGGATATAATTAACATTTATATCCTGTCATTGTAATAATATAATCCATGTCAAGTAATTAAGTTAACTTAATTACTTGACATTTATATCCTGTCATTCATATTTTGTATTCTCTTGAAAAAGGCGTATACAGCCGAAACATGTAGAGTTTTTTAAATACATATATTTTGAAGTAATATACAGACCTTTAATCGCCTACTGATTAGGTTTACTATATATATATATATATATATATATATATATATATGTACATGCAAAATTGATGGAGTATATCCATTTACTGGAGTAAGTCCGGGGGAATTACTGCAGCGACACAATATGCCTTCGCTCTTGGACAGAGGAGATCGCCAGTGTGTTACATTCATGTTGAAACTTTTAAATAATAAGATCGATTGCCCGTTCCTTCTGCCAAGAATTGCTCTACACGTGCCGAGACTTCATTCCCATTTCAACTGCGTCGCTCATGTACCTACGGCTAGGACCAATGTGTTGCAGCGTTCACCTGTATACATTATGAGTATGATGCATATGTGTATGTGTATATATACATATTATATATATATATATATATATATATATATATATATATAATAACTTCGTGACCTTGGTATGATATGGTAAACCTAATCAGTAGGCGATTAAAGGTCTGTATATTACTTCAAAATATATGTATTTAAAAAACTCTACATGTTTCGGAGAGAATACCTCTTGAAAAAGGCGTATATAGCCGAAACATGTAGAGTTTTTTAAATACATATATTTTGAAGTAATATACAGACCTTTAATCGCCTACTGATTAGGTTTACTATATATATATATGTACATGCACATACACATACACATATGCATCGTACTTAAACATATAGAAATGAACTAGCCTAACTGAAAAAGAAAAATCTTCGAAATATTTGTTGGCAGTAGTGCTCATAATGTATACAGGTGAACGCTGCAACACATTGGTCCTAGCCGTAGGTACATGAGCGACGGAGTTGAAATGGGAATGAAGTCTCGGCACGTGTAGAGCAATTCTTGGCAGAAGGAACGGGCAATCGATCTTATTATTTAAAAGTTTCAACATGAATGTAACACACTGGCGATCTCCTCTGTCCAAGAGCGAAGGCATATTGTGTCGCTGCAGTAATTCCCCCGGACTTACTCCAGTAAATGGATATACTCCATCAATTTTAAAGGAGAGAAATTTAAAAAATCGTCATTGTATTCTATCCAAAATTAATATATGGGATATTAATTATATACTGTGACAGTATAGGAGATTTCGAGCGGGTGTAACTCACAGAACAACACTTCTTAATATTTAATTCCAATTTGAAGCTATTACACTAATTTGAGATTATAACCAAATTATCTTGCAGAAGAGCAGTATCGTCGATACTAGCTATCTCCGAATATATCTTTAAATCATCCGCATATGCTAAAACTGGACAGGTGAGAGTAGCCAGCAGGTCGTTGATAAACAACACGAAAAGAAGTGGTCTCAAATTAGAACCCTGAGGCACACGTGATCTCGTAATGAATTCAAATGAGCGAAAGCCGTTGTAAGATATATAACAAATTCTATTTTTTAAATACGAATTAATGAAATTTAAAGTAGATGGCGCAAAGTTTGGAAAGTAAGGCTTTATGACTTATAGTGTCAAATTCATGCGAAAAGTCAGTATAAATAACATCAACTTGAGCGCGCCTATCCAGAACCTCACTCAAGACTTGAGACACTACACAAATTAATTATTGTGGAACGCCTAGGAAGAAAGCCATGGTGGTTGTGGGATAAGAACTGACTAATATTCCCATATATTCTAGTATATAAAACCTGTTTAAAGATTTTCGCAAAATTAGATAGAATTGAAATAGGACGATAGTTTGACAACAACGACTTTTGTCCTTTTTTATGAACAGGGCAAGCAACAGCTCGTTACCATAGATCAAGAAAAGTTTCTGTTTTTATGGAAAGATTCATAATCACAGCTAAAGGGGAGGTAAATACAAATCTGCAATCACGTACTAAAAAGCTTGGTAAAAGGTCATCACCAGCAGTAAACTTATTGGTAAGATTGGTCATTTTGTAAGTATACGTTTGAAAATGTGTGGACAAATGCATTAACTATGTCCAAAGGTTCGGAGAATTTAATCTCATTGTCAAAGAGAGTACCAGAATTTACGTTTATTGTTAAGAAATTTCCACAAATCTCTAGGGTTTGATTAAATATCTTCTTCTATCTTTACTATGTAAACACTGTACGCTCGAGAAATTAAAGACCTAGAGATCTTAAGCCATAAGGCTTGAGTATAAACTCATTAAGAAATACAATATTCTTTGTAGAAATGCATTTACGGCGAAAATGTTCCTTATTTTTCAAATTTGTTTTGATCTCTTGTGTAAACCATGCAGGATAGTAGGATCTGGATTTAGTCTTTTTGGGAACGTATTTATCTATGATGGAATAAAGCACGCCATAAAATTTCGTCAAAGCGACATTAACGTTGTCATGGCAATCAAGAAATGACCAATCGAAATTAGTAAATTCAGTATACAGTGAGACATAATCAGCTTTATAAAAGTCATACCTACAACTTGAGGAAGGAAATCGTGCAGACGAATGTGCGTGCTAGCACTCGAAGCTAATTGAAAGAGCGGGGTGATGCGGATCTTCCGGTACCAGTGGCAAATCGGAGTGCTGAACTGCAATTCCAAAATCACAATTAGAAAAAACGAGATCCAGGCATCTACCATTTGCATTCTTCACATCATTATGCTGTTGCAATTCTAACACAAAAATGCATAAATCATGTTATTAAAGACGAAGGTCGGATGAAAGATATTGACGAAATTATCGATGAAAATATAGAACCAGTCATAATTTCGCTTGGAGACGACAGTGGTGGTGATGATAACATTTCTTCGCCAACGTCAGACTGAATTCAACAATCTTCAAATAGTTTATAAGATATTTATATTTTTGTTATTCACTTGTTAATCTGTTTTAATTGGAATTACTACATATACCATTCTGCTGTCTCAACTGTGGATTTATCACTGAACAATCCATATACAATTTAATTTGCTGCAGATTTCATATTTCAGACAGATCTTAAAATTTAAATTTACCGCATAAAATTAATTTATAGGTTCTAATTAGGGCTGGGGGTCTGTTCAGAAATTTGTCTCTCTCTTTTTGGAATATACCATAGAAATAATAGCCTCAAACAAATCACGGAATGGTGCAAAACAATAATTATTTCGCCGTTCTGCCCTGGTGTTCCTATTATCAAATCGGAGACAATTTATTAAAAAACTGAATCGAGCCTCACTTATGGTTGCACAAAAAGGAGATTCCTGTATTTTTGTCGAAAAGTTCTTTTGTAGTAACAGCTTTCATATTCATTACACCAGCGTATAGAACAGACCACATAAAGCTCTAATTTTGATTAAATTGGTATCGCTGGTCCAGCATGGACGCACGCTTGTGTTTGCTACATGTTTATCATCATTGGGGCGATCCCATGCATATTTCTTTCGTAACTATGGAGTCCAAAATATCTTCCGTGGAAAAACAAAGACCATGATTCAAGCCCACTAGACACATCACGAGCAGATCCTTTATTTCCAGTAAGATATAAAACTAAATGTCGAGCAGTAGTTTAAAATTACTTTTTTCTTGGTTTACTGCTCCACTTGAACCCGTTTTTTCCACGTAGTTTAGTCGGTACATCGTCAATTTCCAAATATACGTTGTCTTTCTGTACGTCAAACATTTGCAGATTGTTCTTCATTACTTTGTGCTGATATTTCTTATTCATATTTTTACATTCTATCAAACTGCTGCATGTTCCAGCTATATCACTTCATTTTGCTTCTAATTTTTGTTGAGGGCAGGATAGGGCCAAATTAAAATCTTCTTCGTCGTCAGAATCGCTTTTAAAGTCATTTCTAAAGTCTTCTGTTACTACATCTTCTTCTGAAATATCTGATTTATCGTCTGCTTCTAAATCAGACAAATTTTTCAATGATCTCCTCAATTTCTTTTTGAGGAAGTGGTCTAGAAGAGCTATATGCCATACTGAACGCTAAAAAACACCTTAACTATATAAAATGTAATATAATAATAAATAAACATAACCGTACCTGTGTAATGTGGGCCGTTTGGGCGGCCACATCGGATAGCAGGTTCGGGCGGCTTATAGTATTAAATGATACACACTCGAAGTTCGGGTAACATTATATAATTAATTTAACTCTTACAAACTGGATAACAACGTATTTACAAGATGTACATGGATTACTAGGTTCAACTCAGACAGGGCAGAACGTGGTTATTAAGTATAACACAGTTCGTACCACTGACTGGTTGTAACTCTCTATCGTAACAGTTACTCTGACTGTGACTGTCTCTTACTTAAACTATTGTCTATATATACCTAGAGAAAATCCTTGCCTTACTTGTGATGTGTTTCTAGAACACATCTACAACCCTGACACATAGTCTTGTGTATGTAACAAATACATAGTAAGGTCGTGTTTATATAACACGTTACCGTTTGTATTAAAAGGCGAGGCTGTAGCCTTGCCGAAAGTGTTATGCATACACATGACTACATATCGAGTTATTACACCATCCCTCTTGGGGAGCAAAGAAAACTAACACTAATATGTTTGTTTTTCTTTCATCGAAATCTCTCTAACTATTTATTTTCCCTATTCCTATTCTAAAATATGGTAAACATTAATGAAGTTACAAATATGACATGTATTATTCAAACCTTAAGAATAGTTGTTTACATATATACAAGTTTCCTATTTCCTATTAACATATTTATACTTAGCTTAAAAATGTTCTAACTAACATATCTGTTCTTATTTCTAGGCATGATAATGCTTGAGGCGGTTTTTGTGTACTTCGGTATATTTACCGTCTATGCAAACTGTTATATTTGGCGGCTTGTTTGTTTCAGTTATTATAAAAGGGCCGTTATACAGTGACTCAAGTTTATTCCCTGCTAGTTCATTTCTATATGTTTAAGTACGATGCATATGTGTATGTGTATGTGCATGTACATATATATATATATATATATATATATATATATATATATATATTGTAATAATACGGAGGATCTACTATTTGTTCTTACTGAGAACAAGGTGAGCGTTAAAACTATTAAATGAAGAATATAAGTTAAACTTAGAAGATTTGAATTTAAAAATTGGGCGCCAAGTTTTAACGTACTTAGTAGATCCAACGCTATCTGTTAAATAACCCACTAGTAGCGGGTACTTATGTTTTTATTTATATCTCGGGGCTCAAAGTCGGTTGTTTGTATATCCCGTAGGTACAATGTAAATGGTATATTAATTAAACACAAACTCAACATTCAAACAATTCAAATAAAAGGTCGAATCTAAATCAAAGTAATAAAAATTTATTAGAATAAAAACAGATAACTAACAATTATTACGTGCGAATAAGGAAACTGTACATATACTAGTATTATCTGAACTATACGGTAAAAAACGGAATTATGCAATTGTGCACATGTGTTACTAACTATCGTTAAGGTTATGAATAATACAACAGTGCAAATAAATATTAAAAGTTACTTAAAATTAGACACACAAAAGGTAAGTTATATATAAGTTTTATAAAAGATTAAGAATGAATGAATGATTATATATATTTAAATAGATGTTTAGAAATGTAGAAATTCATGTATTATATTTTGATGCAAACAATATTGTGTTGTGATATAAATTTAATATTAACTTTTAAATGATGTTTTAGGTTTTATGGAAATAACTGGGAAGGAACCTGGTTTTTTCCTGTGTCTAGGCTCTGGTATATGTTCTGGGCTCGCAATTGTAGGAATAGATCAGAGTTCGTCTGCTCCTATTGAAGTCCCTGCGTCGGTAGCGGTCAAATGCTGGAGTTATCGGTACGATGTAGTTCCAGTTCCGAAAAGATGCTTCGTTCGATATTTATTATATTCGACGTGATGACGGTCCAATTATTCTCTCAAAAGTTTGGCCTGATTTCAAGGTATTAAATGTATACTGATTTCGTAGGATATACTTGATTTTTAAATAGTAATTTTAATTAAACTTTTTGTGATAGAGAAAATGCGGCCATTCGTTGTAAAATTTTAGTATCAGGCGCTTTCTTCGGCTTTTGTTTTCCATAGCCTGTATTAAATATCGGCAAAAGCCTCTAAGTTTATGCTTTATTTGCATCTAATATAATATGAATTTTCATAATGTTTTAATTTTAACATAATAGAAAAATTAATTAAGTAATTTACAAAAGTTTATAATGTGGTTTTCAATATTAGATTAGTTTGAAAATGCACCGTCAAAATCGCATTCGCGGGGTTCAAGACAATTTTAAATTAGTGGGCGTGGTTAACTCGCTTCGATATAAATCTTGATGTGAATAAATTAAATACCTGTAATTTGCGCGTATGATTTGAATTTGAAATGGAAAAATATAAATATAAAAAGTAAGTTTAAAAATCAAAATAAGTTAATTATCAATTTTAAAGTTATCGTCGTATTAATTTATATACATCTCGAAACTAATTTCACAAATTACGTCCACCAATTCAAGGGGTTTATTATATGTTGTAATCTGTATTTCTTATTGTAGTGCTGGAATAAGTGTGCTGGTTGAACCACAACAATATATATATATATATATATATATATATATATATATATATATATATATATATATATATATATATATATATATATTGTGGTAGGGCATACCCATGTACATAAGAGGCCCTAAAATAGAAATACAGAATAATTCTCAAACTCATAATGTTAATTTAGAATATAAGATACTGTTGGAACTGCATTTTTCACGTGCCATATCAATAAAGTTAATTCCGCGTTTTTAATTGCTCAAATTTGAATCACATATTTATTTATTTACTTGTAGTCATTTACTCAAGTCATTTTCATCAACATTATTATTTTACCGAAGATATTTAACTTAATTGATTGGAAATATTTGTGACACATATTATGGTTATAGCTGTACCTTGTTTGAATTGTATACGGCAGGAAATATCCCAATTGTAAACAGGTATCTAGCGAAATATTGAACATTTCAAATACACTTTTGTCTATAATAAAATTAAAACTATAATTTTTGTGAAATATCTAAACGATTAGTCAGAGTAATTTATTTCATTTATATAAATATTATTAACGAGATTAAATAAATACAAACAAGTATTACATATAAGACGCCTGGAGATTGAAGAAAAACAACCGAGAGTTAGCTTGGAATTAAAAATTAATAAAAATTTTTGCACTCGACGACATTTTTAAAAAGTGTGTTCCTGAAACTAAGTGAGAAAATAGTAAATAAATCATTATAATGTTACCACAAAACATATCCTACGAATCTCCTACCTACCAGGCATCGATCGAGGAAGTTTACACAACCTTCCTGGTCATTTTAAAACGAAATTCCATTTTCCGAGGGACGCTACCTAAATATCTACCCACGCCAAGAGACGATACCAGTATATTTCCACAACCAGAGCCTTTTATCCTGAGTATAGAAATCCAAACACCCTTCGAATATCCAGTATCCACCGTAAAACCAAATTGAGTACATATTTATTTACATCTCCTAAAATATTAAATTTTTTATTAAAATTTTAAAATAATCGTTGATATTTTTATATGTATACCAACAATGTTAGTATTTAATTAGTATACCTTTTAAACGGAAAAATACAGCTCCCTTGTGTTATAATTATAGTTACTTAGACCAAATTTTAAAGCATTTATCTCATTAAAATCAGTTAACCTAACATTCATAAACAGATCTAATCACGTGACTATATATATGTTAATGTATTTCATTATCAGGTTAAAAACTTACCTTTTTGTATAAATTTTCTTATTAAACCAGTGATTTTTGCCTTTCACTCTCTTGTCTTATTTATTAAATAATACATCTGCAAGCATCACACATTGAATAACTTGTTTTAAACATATATCTATATTCTATTGAGTACCGAACTCGCATTTTTAATATTTTCATCTACTTGTAATATCACAATAATTAACATAGCTAGCCGGCACTTAGATTAAGATATACATAAAGTATTTAACAATAAGTTTTGCACTTGGAAGAGGCCTATTAAAGTTAAGTATTAATTGTTTATATACATTTATTTATGTTCTGAATATTATACATGTGACAACTGTAATATTTAAACTTAACTCCATCTGTAGGTCAGATTTGTAACTACTTGTGAATTTTTAAATTATTTTTAATTTACTGAGCTAATTACATAATTAATTACTTTTCCATTTAATTCAACATACCAGCGATCAGCCTTTTAACAATATATATATATATATATATATATATATATATATATATATATATATATATATAATATCTTCGTGACCTTGGTATGATAAGGTAAACTTAATAAGTCGGCGATTAAAGGTCTGGTTCATTACTTCAAAGTATATATATTTAAAATAACTCTACATGTTTCGGCAATGATGCCTTTGTCAAGAGAATACAAAATATAAATCATTTATATATATATATATATATATAAATATAATATTTTCGTGACCTTGGTATGATAAGGTAAACTTAATAAGTCGGCGATTAAAGGTCAGACCTTTAATCGCCGACTTATTAAGTTTACCTTATATATATATATATATATATATGTGCATGTACATATATATACAGTGTGTATAAGCCAAATGGAATAAATTCATTATTTCGGTTACTGTACATATTTATAAAAAATCCCGAAACATGTCATATTTAATTTATAAATTAACATTCTTCAACGTGAAAATGCGATCCCTAAATTCAACCCCCTTCGAATGACAGGTACAACCCCCATTTTTTTAAATGGGAAGTATAGGCTTGTGATATATCGTTGTAAAGGTCTCTTTATTCTCTATTCAAAAATGTTATAATTTTCATGTTTGTTGCAACAATTAAGATAGAATAAAATCAAATCATGTTGTTATCGAAATTCGCTACAATATACTCAAAAAATAAAATTTAATGCAAAATGTAAAGAAAAATTTAAAACGCCAGAAAAAAAAAAAAATATATATATATACCTATATATATATATATATATATATATATATATATATATATATATATATATATATATATATATTGATATAGTTCAGTTTACTTCCTTAATAAGTTCTTCATCTTATAAGATATGTGCCCCAAGAATGTTATATCTGAAATATAATGATTTGAGAAATATTACTTTAGAGTTAAAAGTTTGTATTTTTGATGTAAGATCATAATTGGATTTTAAAATCACGATATCGATTAATATTGTATATTTTATTTTGTCTATTTATATAATTCGCTCATTAATTAATTAATCATAACTTATTTTCGCGAGAATTTAAGATTTCTTAAACTAATTATGATTATTTTATTTGTGTACAAATTTCTGTAAACATTGTTATTTATTATGACTTTTGAAAGCATCATGTTCAAAATTTGTAATTGTAATCACATGAATGGGTTTTATTAGCATTTAAATAGGTTGCTAGATATATTTTCAACACTGAATTATTAAAGAGATACATTGAAGAAACTTTTTAAATTTTCTCTTTTCAATTTGTCAAAATTGTCTTTTATATATTTTTCGAATTCATTGTACAATTTTCTAAGAAAATTTGATTTATGCTTTTAAAACTTTGATATGGTAGTCAGGACGACAAAAAAACAATATTATTGATTAAGAAGATTTTTGCATGCAGTTATAAAGAATAGTCTAATTTTTGAATTCCTCATCAAAATTAATCATATAAATTATTTACGGCTACATTTTTATCACAAGAAAGTGGTTTTGTTAATTTTACAAAAAATTATTACCTTGCAAGAAGGTTTTCTTCGAGTGTGGAAGTTCTAGGAATAACCTAGTTGTATTCTACGTGGATAGGGATCTGCGATTAGCATATCAACCAGACGTTTGAGACAAGCAACTTTAATCTTATTACGCTGTACCTGTTGGAATACTACCGAGTTTACAACATCCAGTGGATACGTTGGTTTTGAAATAACCATATTTGTCATTAGCAACAGATATTCTTGTGAAAATTGTTTCCTATATTTACATAAAAGATATAACATCTCTTGCAATTTCATATTTTATAATAGATTACTCACGTTATTTCAAGGGACATATCACTTTGCTTTATATATCAGTTTTTGCGATATTTTTAATAAATATTGACACTTGTTTTTAAATTCGACCATATTTCTAAAACAATATTACTAGAATTTGAGTAGGCAACCCATTGCATCTTGTAATTTAGAAGGTTACATACATTTTATCACATAAATTTGTTTTATTTTGGATATTTAGTGCTTAGAAATTATATTTTGTATCTTGTTAGTAAAACTACTGAATTTAACATAAATATATTTATTATTATCTTTTGACTATTTCGTTTTATTTTATGTATTAACGCGTTTTTTTTTTGTTTGTGTATCTGGAACTCGCACTTAGACCCTTTGAGATTAAGTTGTTCTCTACTTATTTTTATTTATTCTTTATTATCATATTTGAGCTAGCAATACAGTTATTTTCTTGAAATTTTATATTCATTATTATTAATTACAGTCAGCGTTACTACATTATTGACACCGAACGTGGATTTATACTCCACGGCATTCGGCCTTATTACAATATATATATATATATATATATATATATATTGTTGTGAGGCAAATTACCTCCAACAATATATTTTAATTTAGTTAATTTACAAATAAATAAAATTTTGAAAAATTTAAAAAATATTAAATATTTTTTTTAACACTTAAAATAATCAAAGGAAATATAAATATAGTATTTTGAATAGTTTTAATATCAAATTTTAAATATGTACCTGTTGTGTGTACATAGTTTAAGTACATATTTAATTCTGATGGAAATTGTAATTGATACAAATTTGAACATTAATTCAAATTATAAAATTTCTACATCATTTCTGTTGTTCAAACAAATCAATGGTAAGATGTGAAGAAGATTTCAAGGGGACGTTTTTGTTTTTTATCAGCGTCTATTCCGGGAGTCATTGTATAAAGCCCATCAGATACGGACGCCATTTTTCGAAAAATACGAGCCGCGATAGCGGCGAGTTTTCTAAAGAGTGAGTGCGGCAAAAGGCCTCATAAAACGAGTTTTTTATACTATTTTTTCTATTTCGCGTTTTTTACATTAATAAATTGCTAAAATTGGAATTATTTAATTTGAAAGTTCAGAGTTTAATTTTTATATAAAGCATGCAGTTGGTCACATTGATACTTGACATTTTCAAATTTAAATCTTGCTATCTGCGAAGTATATTATATTACATATTATTTATTAATTTTCGTTAACATTACTTGATATTTCATTTAAAAATATAAACATGAGTGACATAGAAACAACTGCTGTGAACTGTGCCTTTGCTTATTAGGTCAGCTCACCACAAATGTCCGGACTAGCTCAATGGTAAATACTTCTGCTTGAAACTACTTTCTTCAGTACTTGCTCTCGCACGAGAAAGAATCGTGGAAAAATAAAGTTCAAAATGGCATTAATTCAAAGTCACAATTTTCCTGATAAAATTTATTAAAATAAAAAAAAAAGAAAAAACCATTTTCAAAATGAAAAGAGAGCTAAAGCGTGATTAACAGTAGCTGGGAGGAAACAGTCTGTGTGATAATTAACACGCACACAGAGAAAAACCTCCTATGACTCGCGAGCAATAATTAAAACTAATAGATAATTAAGAAAATTCTCAAATTCAAACTCTAAATTATAACCCCTAATTTCAACTGTAAACAGACTAAACGTCAAATCGTGCTTTACTTAACTTGTGCGAACTAAACACAAGGACAAATCTCCCCTCCAACCTGAATAAAATGTTCTTGAATATCGTGACAGAAAAAACTCCCTCATTCCAAAAAAATATGGTAATTTTCTTATCTATCTATATTATAAGCTAATATAGAAATAAATCAAAATTACAAATAAGCACAAATATCAACAAATTATAGAAATAGGAATTTATATAAAGCAACTGTAAAAAGTATACTTACGTAAGCAACTCTTTATTCACAGAAAAAAAACTATAGTAGCGAGAGATATCAAATATAATTTAAATTAAATACAAACGAGATCACCACCACTCGTTAAAAATCGTAAATGAAATTTAAACGCTAACCAAAAGCACACAAAATAAATAAACCGACTTTAAATCAAATACTACAGGACGTAAAAAATGAAGTTTTTTACCCCGACCATATACTTCAACACCTCTGGTATCTCTAAATTCAATCGGATGCATAATCCGGCATCAAGCGAAAAAGCTACAAGATAGGACCGCCAGACGGACTCCTTCCTGTACAATTTATAACAGTGTACAGTCACTGTCTTAATAAATAGTTCAAAAATATAAACATGTGAATATACCTAGATATAAAACAAATGTGCATGTTAAATAAATGTAATAAATCTTCTTATTGTTCATGAAAGCTTCTTCGGGGAAAAGTCCATTGCAATATATATGTTGTTGTCAATTGTATACAACATACGTTGTTTGTGTAAAATACGGATATATATCATATCTGTCAAATGTACATCAATTCTTAAAATCAAATGACAGCAATGATATTTATTTCTGTATTCGAACAACGCCAACATTGAAAAATGAAAAAAAGCGTATCGAAATGAAGCTCATTTCGATACTGTTTTGGGTTTCATAATGAGTTCATTTCGAACGCAAAATAGAGAAAATATATTTAAAAGATAGCTTAAAGTTTAATTTATCGATTACAAGTCATTTGTATATATACACGCCATACATGCATGTTTATACCCGTTGCTATAAAGGCAGTGACATAAAATAATAGGAATAGTGGTATTACATTTTTTATACCGTCGGTATTTCCTTAATGTATAAAATTAGTGCAGTGTGGTCGCGAAATATTAATTTTATTTATATTTAGAGTTGGAGCATTCGAGAACTTAGTATTAAAACACTAGAAATGTAAACAACAACCCATGATAACTATGTTAGGTTTGGAATGTAATAACATCGTTTCGATACCAATTAGCCAGCTGGTTTGTTTCAAATTTACAGGTTTTCCTTTTTTTCTAATATAGAAATTTTATTACATGAATTGCAAAAAATATACTGATTGTTTTAGTAAATTTATAAAAATCGCCACTTATTTTCGAGAAATTACCCAAATTGTGGTTTGTAATTTTGACAAAAGAATCACAAAAGCTGATGGAAACAGTATTTTCTAAGTTATGATGTATCGTAGCAATATTTCCCAATTAATTTTAGTAATTGCCTATTAATCTTGATTTCATAAAAGCGCAAAATATCATGAACCATTTTGCAAAAACATTGCTCTCTCATTCTATAAAATCGAACTGTGTCTTAGTGGCAGAAATATTTTGCTGTCTATTAAATTACGTTTTCTCTTTTCTGATTCCGTTAGTATTTTATTATATATAATATAAGTAGTATTACATATAAAGTCGGTTTATATAGAAATAGGGAATATTACAAAAGAAAGAGGCATATTTTCGCAGTGAGATATTTTTATCATTTTGCAAAAAAATGGCAGCAATAAAAATTTTAATATTTTTAATTAACTAAAAATTTCGCTATCCTGCGTTTATGAAAAGCTTTAATATGAACTCATTAAAAAAATATATTTTTAGTTTATTAACCTAGTATTTGTCTGTTTATCAATATAGTCTGCAGAAAATATAAAACGATTTCGTCTGACGAACCATTAAAGATTCTAGTCGAGAGAACGAGAGAGAAGTAAACTTTATTAATACATTTGTATCTATATCAAAAGGCAATTGACCGAAGTCTATCAGCCTATTTGCAAATAATATCCACTATACATTAATATTTTTTAGAAACTAGTAATTTAATTAATAAACATGACAAATAATAAGCGTTTTATAATTCGAGAAGTAAATAATTATTGCTTTCGAGTTTCAAAAGAAACAACTGTTAGATAACTTTTAAATTTATTTAAAACAAACTTTGGGTTTACACGTCCGTTAGACGATATATTTTAATTACTACGAATTTTTGTGTAACTTAACATAAATTAAAAATTCTGTTATACTAATTTTGTTAAGATGTAATCGAAGTATGTATATAATAAAAATTTGAAAGATCTAAAAAGTTATAACTCCTAATTTTAAAAGTCTTTTTAGAGTACCAGCTTTAGTTCAATAGAGGGCGCGTCAAGGTCAAATTTTGCTGATGCCTTTTGTATTGATTAATTTCTTAGTAGGAAGAGGGCGCAATAAGTCCAATATTATGTTTTATTAAATACTGATAATTATGGTAAATTTTTATTTGTAATTTAGGAATTTTATAGTTATTGGATTTAGAAATGTAATATTGCCTGAATTCGTAAACTATACAGAATATTACTTTCTTATAACAGATGATGTTACTGCAGTTTCGTAGATATTAAAAACTTTTCATTCTCAAACAAAATTTTATTAACAATACGTACGAGAAGTAGAAGATTAATTATACATGATATATAAGCTACAACCAAAAATAATCCTAGCCTTAAGATATAATTAAGAGGTAATTAAGTGAAAACAGGGAATTTTCGAAGTACATAGTAACTATGGCGGTGTACATACTAAGAAAAATGCATTATGATTGTTGTGGATTACTGAGACTACCTATTAAACATATTAGCTTTTAAATGGTCTAGCTGGTTATTAAGAATAACGTCTTTCGAATTTTTAATTTTAAATCTTTTTTCTCAGTGTGTAGAATTAATGTATTATTCAAATCGGGAAAAAGGTGTCCTGTTTCTAAAATATGGTTGGCGAAAGTAGAACCCTGTTTATTATTTTTAAATAAACGTATATGCAGTTTATATTCAATTTCTCTAAGAGGCGAAGGGACTTACATAAATGAAGCACCCTGATGAGACGCGAGGAGACTCAGGCTAATCAAGTATACCAAGGTGGTACTACGTACACATCGTTGTTGTTGGGTTACGCTAAAAGTAATCTATTCACCAGCAATATACATTTCTACAGGTGACATTTTCCGTTATTAGAAATTTGTGAAATGAATAAAGTTTTCCTAAGACTAATTTTGATTATTTACAAAGAAAATGTGTTTTTTATTGCACACGAATTGCAGAATCGTATATATAGATTAAAAAAATGTAATTTCATCGATTACAGCGCCATCTATCATGAATTGAAAAAATATTTCAGACAAATCCTACGTACTGACATGGAGGGAGAGAGAGCGACTAATTCTAGCACTAATGTATTTCCTCCATTGAATTATTGAATCTTAAATCTTGACATTTTTTCGTGAATTGCTTATTTTAAGAGATATTTGAAAGTCTGAAGTTAAAAAATACACCCAATATATATATATAGACTTGTAAGTATTATCGACCGTACTATATATATATATATATATGTATATATATATATATATATATATATATATATATATGTATATATATATATATATATATATATATATATATATATATATATATATATATTGATATACATCTCCCGGTGTATATTTATATAAAATGTATATGCATGCAAAATTTTAAATATTGAATAAACTGGTTGGTTAAATGTTTAAATTGTGAATTATCAATCTCTACATTTAGTGGGCTATTACAAGTAACATATAGATGGGGTTGTATTACATCAAAAACTTTTATTTGCGCATGATGCAAAGATACATATTCGTTAATATCGAAGTATACATAACCAAAACAGCTGTTCATAAATATATCTAATTATAAGTATATTCGGGTGGGCGAAAGTTTGTGTGATGTGTCCGGCTAGACAGAAGAACAGTTTAGACTCTTGTTGTTAGACATAAAAACATGCCTATTAAATGGTAGGATCGGTGATAGCAATAGGACACTTACAAAATGAGCTGATGCTAATCAGCTAATGCTATGGACTTTAATGAAGTACTTGCAAAGAAAGAACAGGTATGTGGAAAAATTAATTAACTTATGAATATATATAAAATGTAACATGTCACGTGATGAAATAAATATGGCATAAAATCTAGGTTAAATGATACAACAAAATAAATGTGACATGAATAAAGCTAAACGCATAAAAGAATTCTAAGATTGAATTTAATAAATTAACGGGAAACTGTATTCTTCGTAACTTATATTAGAATATCTAAATCTTAATATGAAACATAGGTTATATTTATTTAAAAAGAAAAATTCGATAGTGGTTTTATTTAATGACATTAAATTAATTTATCATTTTCAAAATTCGTAGGATGTTTAAAAGAATACTTAAGTGGACTTGGATAGGAGTTGATTGAACTGGATCAGGCTGGTAGATCTGTGGATGCGGCACACAGGAATCAACGGCGATCGGCTGGCGTCCCCCGCTTGTTGTTCGATCTTGCGGCTGGCTTCCCGGCGAAATGCAATTTACGTTTTCTTGGACGGTAACCGTCTGGACTCGCAAAATGCGTTAAACAGAAGCTGGATATACTGGTAAGGGTTTGACTAGATTCGACGTAAGGTTTTTTAGATTTATTAATACTTTTTCTTTTAATTTGCAGAGAGACACTTATAATACGTCTAGCTGTTTTTAATGGAGAATTTTCTAGTGACGCTAACTTTCTTTTTTTTCTCAATCCACATTTCTGATTCGTCCAACTGTATGTATTTATATAGTCTCGACATTTTATTATAATGAAAATGACAATTTAATCATTTTAAATATACTTATGCTTAGTATAAATTATCTAGTTTACATTTGTGAATATATGTTTGACGTGTGAATGTTGATAGTTGTCTATAATGCTAATTTTATAGTGGGGAAAATTCCCGCGGTAATCTTTTTAAATTTGTACAGTTTTGCCTAAATAAATGGCGTCATTTATTATTAATCAATTAAGTTGAAGTATCTTTTGAAATACAAGATATCGGAATGAAATGACTGATACAAATAAAAAATAAAATAAACAAATGTGAGAATGAATTTAAAATAATTAAATACGCGAAATCAACTTTATTGATATTACATATGAAGAATTCAGTTTAAATATTTTTATTATAAATCTAAAGCTTACATCTATACATGAAAATTCCGTCTTTTGCTAACTGAGGCATTCTTAGGTGTAGGCTGGACCTACATCAATATATATATATACATATATATATATATATATAAGAACTCACTGTGTGAGATCAGCAAGATTTTGATCTACTTTAAAATAGGTAGACAAAAAAGAAACTTTTTAACATATACCTACGGTAAATAATAACAATAAAACTTCTTCCTCAAACAAAACAATATGAAAACATTTATTTTAAATCCAAGAATACTAAAAAAGGTAACACATACAGGAGTTGGATATGGAATACCTTAACAGGTCGGTATTTGTTTTCAAAACTTTTACTAAAAATAATCATTATACTACTATAACCTAAGTTAATTTATTCTTGCAGGAAAAGTAAAAGAAAAACAAAAAAACGTTAGATTGCTTGCTTCAAAGGAAATATAAATGTTAAAAAACACTAAATGCATGAATCAAAAACTTTATAATGTAACAGTGTACTGATAGCAGTGATAACCGAAGTGTTCGGAGAAAGAATAACCTTGATAAGGTAATTCAAAGCTAAATAGAACCAAATAAATGAAAGTTAGTTCTTGAATGGACTGTAAACTTTTAATTAGTATTAAGAACAACCCAATTGACATATGGGATGACGTTTTCTGAATAGTTTGCTTGTATCATTCAGTTACGACTATTTGTCTAGGTGTATCGATCTATTTTAAAATAATTACCAAATGATTTTTCTTTGATGAATGTAATTTAAGGTACCTTCTAAATCGGGATACAAAGTTAAGTCCGGATAAAAGGAAGGATCTTGGTGTATCTCTTCAAATATTTCTGGAAACTGGAAAAATCTATCGTATCTTCTAAAATCAGGTCCAGGAATGACTGTAGGAGGTCAGGTATTAGGCACTTTTAGTTGTTCTAATATTTTTAATCTTTATTCTAAGAAAATGCGGACTAAGAAAAATGCTATACTTTTGCGGCGTCCGTATCTTATGGGCTCTATACCACTACTCTCCAAATAGACGCCGATAACAAAACAAAAACGTCCCCTTGAAATCTGCTTCACAACTTCTCATTGGTTTGTTAGAATCAACGGAAATGATAATCAAATTTATAATTTTATTAAATATTCAAAGTTGTATCAATTACTATTTCCTTCAGAATTAATGACATACAACTAATTACATATTTAAAATTAGATATTAAAACTATTCAAAATACTGTATTTATATTTACTTTGATTTTCTTTTAATTATATTTAGTGTTAATTAAATATTTAATAATAATTTTTTTAATTTTTCAAAATTTTATTTAGTTTTAAATTAACTAAATTCAAATATATTGTTTGAGGTA
The DNA here is from genome assembly GCA_935421215.2 of Melolontha melolontha. NCBI lineage: Eukaryota > Metazoa > Arthropoda > Insecta > Coleoptera > Scarabaeidae > Melolontha > Melolontha melolontha. Next base: position 93,932,499 of record OW285238.1, on the reverse strand, counting down.
ATTCGTCTCACAACAATATTGTAATGACTCATCCGATGACGCGAGGCGCGTCATCCCTCTGGACGTTTTCTCGACAGATTTGGAGCATTCTAGAAAAGACGTTCCCATTCATATATAAGCCGTCGAGGAAGGGATGTGGACATTCATTGAATCCTAGAGTCTCGTGCAGTACACATAAATATAGATACATAAATATAAATACATAAAACTAACTATTAACAATAATAAGTACATTTATGTATTTATATTTATGTATCTATATTTATGTGTACTGCGCGAGACTCTAGGATTCAATGAATGTCCACATCCCTTCCTCGACGGCTTATATATAAATGGGAACGTCTTTTCTAGAATGCTCCAAATCTGTCGAGAAAACGTCCAGAGGGATGACGCGCCTCGCGTCATCTGATGAGTCATTACATTGCCCCCTTCTTAAAAATGAAATTTCGTCCCGAAACATGTCATGGTTTGGTCTCCTCAAACGATGACGAAATCGACAGGTAGGGCCTTTGTTACATTGCGACGTCATATCGAAATAACAGTCCACGGTCTTATCTTGCTTGGATGGACAGGAATATTCAAGCTGGTAACTGCATACCAGAATTTCCATACCAGTATGTCGGAGGATTACTTCCAACATGCTCCTTACAATTCTCCAGTCCAGGCGGTCCAATCCAACCTAATTTTGGAACTGCTAATTTCAGAATGTCTTGCTGTAACATTTGTTCGCGTAAGTGGGCCAGGGCCTCCCATAAGGCATGATAGGTTGGCTTCAGGCTCGACAGTCCTTTCGTGACCAAATAAAATATGGGCTGTCCTTCATTTAGTATTTGGAGACTCTTCCCAATTGCTGGTCCCTGTTGCCTTAATTTTTCGATTCTGCCAAATCTCTCTTTAAATTCCCTGGCAATTCCCTTGGCCATTCGTAGATCTCGGGCCACGCAATGAGCAAGCGCGTAGCCTGGCGGCACCGTAAACAAATCTTGCTGTTTCTCGATGGTTACCCCAAATCGAGCTGTCTTCGAACCAGAATACTCTTCCAAAAAGTCTTCGAAGGTTGGTTCCTGGTATTGGCTATCCAATCGGCGCAAGTCAGCGGTTCCGTCATTATTGTCTCCAGAGTATGGGGCTAATCGATTAAAATGTACGACTCTTGGCTTAGTGTGAGGTGTTCGGCTGATGCGGTATATTACATCGTTGATCCGCTTCAACACCTCGTACGGCCCCTCCGAATTCTTTTGAAGTTTTGGAGATAGGCCCCGTCGGCGTTGTGGATTATATAACCAAACCCGATCGCCTTCATGGTAACCACTCTTCTCGGCGTTGATGTCATAGCTCTCCTTCATTCTGTCACTAGCATCTTGGATATTGTGTCTGACTTGTTCATGTATATTATCTAGTCGTCATCTGAGCATGCTGACATAATCTTCTCCGGCAAGATCTTCACCAGGCTTGCTTCCAAACTTTAAATGACAGGGCAATCGGAGTTCCCTCCCGAATAGCACGTTTGCTGGTGATTGACCAGTTGTCTCTTGAACGGAGGCCCTACACGCCATTAGAAATAATGGTAAATGTTCGCCCCAATCTCTCTGGTGTTCGGAGACCACTTTGGATAAGTGTCTGATCATGGTCTTGTTCATTCGCTCTACCATCCCATCTGATTGTGGATGCAAGGGAGTTGTTCTCGTCTTCCGTATGCCCAAAAGTCCACACAACTTTTCGAATAGACTGGACTCAAAATTTCGCCCTTGATCGGAATGAAGTTCCAAGGGTACACCAAAACGGCTGACGAACTCCTTCACAATCACGTCTGCTACAGTTCCAGCTTCTTGATTTGGTAGAGCATATGCTTCAACCCATTTGGTAAAGTAATCCATGACCACTATTATGTATTTATTTCCTTTGTCGCTTTTCGGAAAAGGGCCGGCGGCATCTATGGCGATCCTTTCAAATTGGCGTCCTACATTGTATTGGCGCATGGGTGCACGTCGACGCCTCTGGGGACCATTGCTTCCGGCGCAATTAGCACACTTTCGGCACCATTCTTTCACATCTCGTGAACAATTCACCCAGTAAAATCTCTGGCGCACTTTCTCCAGTGTTTTACTGACTCCAAAATATCCCCCAGAAGCACCATTATGGAGTTCTCGCAATACCTCTAGTATTCTTTTCTTGGGAACCACCATTTGCATCTTCCGCTCACTTCCATCGTGATTTTCGACCTCACGTCTCAGGAGATCGTCTTCCATGGTTAAGGAATCCCATTGTGCCAAGTATGACTTCAATTCTCGTGAATGAGGAGCGATTTCTTGCCAGGTTGGTCTTTGCCCATTTCTCTTCCAAGCCCTGAGGACTGCAAGGTCCGGGTCAGTTTCTTGATCTGCGCGCAGATTGTCAGGTTGCCATTGGTGATCAACCACGGTGGTTCGAAGAGCGTTGGCAGATTTGTCTTCGATTCGGTTGCAATATCGACAGTCTTGTGGACAGGGCCTTCTGGAAAGGGCATCTGCATTTTGATGTTTGAGGCCTGCTCTGTGTTCAATGTCGAAGTCATACTCCTGTAGCCTCTCAATCCATCTAGCTACTTGGCCCTCTGGATTCTTAAATTGCAAGAGCCACTTTAAGGCGGCATGATCAGTGCGGATCGGTAACTTCTGCCCATACAGGTACTTGTAAAAGTGCTCAATGGTCTTAACTATTGCCAATAGTTCTCTCCTGGTTACGCAGTAGTTCCTCTCCGGTTTGGATAGGGTCTTGCTGAAGTATCCAATGACCTTTTCTTGTCCATCTTGGATTTGAGAGAGCACGCCACCAATCCCGACGTTACTGGCACCCGTATCCAAAACAAACCTCCCAGATGGCAGTGGATAGTTTAAAACAGGTGCACTGATCAACGTACCTAACAACTCAAAGGCCGCTTGGCATTCGTTGTTCCAAATGAATGCTCGATTTTCTGTTAGGCGAGTAAGTGGTTTTGCAATGTTGGAGAATCCAGGAACGTAGCGTCGATAATATGTGCATAATCCCAAAAAGCTTCTTAGCTGATGTTTGTCTTTGGGTTCCGGCCATTTTTCCACAGCTTTTACTTTTTCTGGATCCACAGCAATTCCTCTCCGGGAAACCACATGTCCAAGGTAATTTACCTCCTTGCGGAAAAGGTGACACTTCTTTGGACTTAATCTCAGGTTGGCATCTCGCAACCTCTGCAATACTACTTCCAAATTTTTCATGTGATCTTCAAAGGTCTTCCCTACCACAATCACATCATCGAGATATACCAGGCAGGTGTTCCAAGACAGTCCCCTCAGTACAGTATCCATGAGTCGCTCAAAAGTAGCTGGGGCGTTACACAGTCCAAATGGCATGACTGTAAATTGCCAGAGTCCTGTACCTAAACTGAAGGTAGTCTTTCTTTGTCATTGGGATCCATTCCCACTTGCCAATAACCGCTCTTTAAGTCGAGAGTGGAGAACCATTTTGCTCCTGCCAAGGTGTCTAGCGTATCGTCTATTCTTGGGAGAGGATAGCTGTCCTTTTTGGTCACACTATTCAAACGACGATAGTCCACACAGAATCTGGTAGATCCATCCTTCTTCCTGACAAGGACCACTGGTGAAGCCCATGGACTATTCGATGGTTCAATTACTCCTTGGCCTTCCATATCTTGTATAATTTGCTTGGCTTCCTCACGCTTTGCCAGAGGTAACCTCCTTGGTCCTTGTCGAATTGGGCTTGCATCACTGGTATTTATTTTGTGCATTACAATATTGGTTCTTCCTTTCGTACCAGTTCATAATGCGCCTCGCGTCATTGGATGAGTCATTACATTGCGCCCTTCTTAAGAATGAAGTTTCGTCCCGAAACATGTTATGCTTTTGTCTCCTCAAACGATGACGAAATCGACAGGTAGGGCCTTTGTTACATTGCGACGTCATATGGAAATAACAGTCCACGGTCTTATCTTGCCTGGATGGACAGGAATATTCAAGCTGGTAACTGCATACCAGAATTTCCATACCAGTATGTCGGAAGATTACTTCAAACATGCTCCTTACAATTCTCCAGTCGAGGCGGTCCAATCCACAACCTAATTTTGGAACTGCTAATTTCAGAATGTCTTGCTGTAACATTCTGAAATTAGCAGTTCCAAAATTAGGTTGTGGATTGAACCGCCTGGACTGGAGAATTGTATTTGTTATTTCGATATGACGTCGCAATGTAACAAAGGCCCTACCTGTCGATTTCGTCATTGTTTGAGGAGACCAAAGCATGACATGTATCGGGACGAAACTTCATTTTTAAGAAGGGAGCAATGTAATGACTCATCCGATGACACGAGGCGCGTCATCCCTCTGGACGTTTTCTCGACAGATTTGGAGCATTCTAGAAAAGACGTTCCCATTCATATATAAGCCGTCGAGGAAGGGATGTGGACATTCATTGAATCCTAGAGTCTCGCGCAGTACACATAAATATAGATACATAAATATAAATACATAAATGTACTTATTATTGTTAATAGTTAGTTTTATATTGTCATACGTTTTAATATTAATATAGTGTGTGTCTAAAGTTATTGTTAGTTTTATTTAAGAACCCGAAAAGACAAACTTTACAATATATATTTATATATATATATATATATATATATATATATATATATATATATATATATATATATCGTTACGAAATATAGAGTGAAATAAACGAGTTTTTTATTCGACAGACGGCTTACCCGTTTAATTAATTTTTATCTATATATATTGATATGGTTCAGTTTACTTCCTTAATAAATTCTTCATCTTATAAGATACTTGCCCCAAGAATGTTATATCTGAAATATAATGATTTGAGAAATATTACTTTAGAGTTAAAAGTCTGTATTTTTTATGTAAGATCATAATTGGATTTTAAAATCACGATATCGATTAATTACAATTGAAACAGACATGTAATAAACATATCTGTAACTGTACACATGGACAATACACCTCGTATTTTCAGCATTTACTTCTGCTTAAGACACGTGTTTCTGCCATCTAGGCGTCGTCAGTCAAGCTAGTGAAGCAATGTAATACAAATGATACAAACCTTTATGAATAGATCTGTATCTGTATATACATTTCACTGAAATCGCCTACAAGATAAAGCAAATTTCATCCCATAAGGTGGCACTTATTTAATAAGTGACATCTGACGGACGAAAGAGACTTTGCCGAAAAAGGCGACCTTTCGTTCGACCGGCTATGCTGGTACAAAAAACGAAAAAATACGTATATCGGTGTAGTCCATTAACAACCAGCCAGATGGCAATAAATATACAAAAAGGTTTTAAGTATATCTATACGTTATGCACGTATAACGCTTTTGTTACAATTGAAACAGACATGTAATAAACATATCTGTAACTGTACACATGGACAATACACCTCGAATTTTCAGCATTTACTTCTGCTTAAGACACGTGTTTCTGCCATCTAGGCGTCGTCATTCAAGCTAGTGAAGCAATGTAATACAAATGATACAAACCTTTATGAATAGATCTGTATCTGTATATACATTTCACTGAAATCGCCTACAAGATAAAGCAAATTTCATCCTATAAGGTGGCACTTATTTAATAAGTGACATCTGACGGACGAAAGAGACTTAGCCGAAAAAGGCGACCTTTCGTTCGACCCGCTATGCTGGTACAAAAAACGAAAAAATACGTATATCGGTGTAGTCCATTAACAACCAGCCAGATGGCAATAAATATACTAAAAGGTTTTAAGTATATGAACATACTTATTAAATAAGTGAATAACTGAAAATACGAGGTGTATTGTCCATGTGTACAGTTATAGATATGTTTATTACATGTCTGTTTCAATTGTAACAAAAGCGTTATACGTGCATAACGTATAGATATACTTAAAACCTTTTTGTATATTTATTGCCATCTGGCTGGTTGTTAATGGACTACACCGATATACGTATTTTTTCGTTTTTTGTACCAGCATAGCGGGTCGAACGAAAGATCGCCTTTTTCGGCAAAGTCTCCTTCGTCCGTCCGATGTCACTTATTAAATAAGTGCCACCTTATAGGATGAAATTTGCTTTATCTTGTAGGCGATTTCAGTGAAATGTATATACAGATACAGATCTATTCATAATGGTTTGTATCATTTGTATTACATTGCTTCAGTAGCTTGACTGACGACGCCTAGATGGCAGAAACACGTATCTTAAGCAGAAGTAAATGCTGAAAATACGAGGTGTATTGTCCATGTGTACAGTTACAGATATGTTTATTACATGTCTGTTTCAATTGTAACAAAAGCGTTATACTTGCATAACGTATAGATATACTTAAAACCTTTTTGTATATATCGATTAATATTGTATATTTTATTTTGTCTATTTATATAATACGCTCATTAATTATTAATCATAACTTATTTTCGCGAAAATTTAAGTTTTCTAAAACTTATTATGATTATTTTATTTGTGTACAAATTTCTGTAAACATTGTTATTTATTATGACTTTTGAAAGCATTATGTTCAAAATTTGTAATTTAAATAACGTGAATGGGTGTTATTAGCATTTAAATAGGTTGCTAGAGATATTTTCAACACTGAATTATTAAAGAGATACATTGAAGAAACTTTTAAAATTATCTCTTTTCAATTTGGCAAAATTGTCTTTTAAATATTTTTCGAATTCATTGTATAATTTTCTAAGAAAATTTGATTTATGCTTTTACAACTTTGATATGATTGTCAGGACGACAAAAAAACAATATTATTGATTAAGAAGATTTTTGCATGCAGTTATAAAGAATAGTCTAATTTTTGAATTCCTCTTCAAAATTAATCATATAAATTATTTACGGCTACATTTCTATCACAAGAAAGTGGTTTTGTTAATTTTACATAAAATTATTACCTTGTAAGAAGGTTTTCTTCGAGTGTGGAAGTACTAGGAAACCTAATTATCATTACTTTTGTGTTTCCATCATTACTAAAATCAGTTTACGTTTAAGCAGCATTTAATAAGAAGTTTCTGGAACCATTTTTGGATATTTTTGTTAAAGAACACCTCTTCAGGATACCAAAATTGAACATAACCTAGTTGTATTCTACGAGGATAGGGAACGTATGCGGATCTGCGATTAGGATATCAACCAGGCGTTTGAGACAAGCAACTTTATTCTTATTACGCTGTACTTGTGGGGATTCTACTGAGTTTTCAACATCTAGTGGATACGTTGGTTTTGAAATTACCATATTTGTCATTAGCAACAGGTATTCTTGTGAAAATTGTTTCCTATATTTACATAAAAGCAATTTCATATTTTATAATAGATTACTCACGTTATTTCAAGGGACATATCACTTTGCTTTTTATATCAGTTATTGCGATATTTTTAATAAATATTGACACTTGTTTTTTAAATTCGACTATATTTCTAAAACGATATTTCTAGAATTTGAGTAGGCAACCCATTGCATCTTGTAATTTAGAAGGTTACATACATTTTATCACATAAATTTGTTTTATTTTGGATATTTAGTGCTTAGAAATTATATTTTGTATCTTGTTAGTAAAACTACTGAATTTAACTTAACTATATTTATTATTATCTTTTGACTATTTCGTTTTATTTTATGTATTAACGCGTTTTTTTTTTGAACTCGCATTTAGACCCTTTGAGATTAAGTTGTTCTCTACTTATTTTTATTTATTCTTTATTATCATATTTGAGCTAGCAATACAGTTATTTTCTTGAAATTTTATATTCATTATTATTAATTACAGTCAGCGTTACTAAATTATTGACACCGAACGTGGGTTTATACTCCACGGCATTCGGTCTTATTACATTATATATATATATATATATATATATATATATATATGGTAAACCTAATCAGTAGGCGATTAAAGGTCTGTATATTACTTCAAAATATATGTATTTAAAAAACTCTACATGTTTCGGCTGTATACGCCTTTTTCAAGAGAATACAAAATATGAATGACAGGATATAAATGTCAAGTAATTACTTGACATTTATATCCTGTCATTCATATTTTGTATTCTCTTGAAAAAGGCGTATACAGCCGAAACATGTAGAGTTTTTTAAATACATATATTTTGAAGTAATATACAGACCTTTAATCGCCTACTGATTAGGTTTACCATATCATACCAAGGTCACGAAGTTATTATATATATATATATATATATATATATATAGTAAACCTAATCAGTAGGCGATTAAAGGTCTGTATATTACTTCAAAATATATGTATTTAAAAAACTCTACATGTTTCGGCTGTATACGCCTTTTTCAAGAGAATACAAAATATATATATTTATTTTAATATATATATTTTGTATGCTCTTGAAAAAGGCGTATACAGCCGAAACATGTAGAGTTTTTTAAATACATATATTTTGAAGTAATATACAGACCTTTAATCGCCTACTGATTAGGTTTACCATATCATACCAAGGTCACGAAGTTATTATATATATATATATATATGTATATATAATTTAAACGAAATTATCGACCGTAATATATTGAATAGAATAAATTAAAAGCGGGCAAGCGATCTGTCAATTAAAAAACTTATTTATTAAGTATCCCAATATTTCGCAACAACTTTGTTGCTTCTTCCGGAGATAAAAATGTAGAGTTGAAAAGATAATAAAATTGACGTACAATTTTATTGTCCTTGTACGTCAATTTTTTTTTTTTCAACTCTACATTTTTATCTCCGGAAGAAGCAACAAAGTTGTTGCGAAATATAGGGATACTTAATAAATGAGTTTTTTAATTGACAGACCGCTTGCCCGCTTTTAATTTATTTTATTCTATATATATATATATATATATATATATATATATATATACATATATCAATTGATAAATTCTTGGAGTTTTTCGGGATTTATATGAAATAATTATAAATATTATCAAATTAGTATGTAATTGTGAAGTAAATGTGAATGTAAACATTGCTGTCTACAAATTACAACGCAAGTCATACGATATTTAATTGAAAAATTTTGACTATGTTGGGATTTGAGCCCAAGTCTACGGTTTGCCGGACCGTCGCTTTAACCAATTAAGCCACCTTAGTTCAAGCTAATTAGAAACTCATTATAAGGTAACAATGTTAATGATTCAGATGTGAGTTATTGAAAGTAGATGTCAGTTTTGAAAGCAGAAGTCAGTTTTGACTATGTTGGGATTTGAGCCCAAGTCTACGGTTTGCCGGACCGTCGCTTTAACCAATTAAGCCACCTTAGTTCAAGCTAATTAGAAACTCATTATAAGGTAACAATGTTAATGATTCAGATGTGAGTTATTGAAAGTAGATGTCAGTTTTGAAAGCAGAAGTCAGTTTTGAAAGCAGATGTCAGTTTCGAAAGCAGATATCTGTTATTGAAAGCAAATGTCAGTTATTGAAAGCAGATGTCAGTTTTGAAATAAACAAAGGACAAGTGGCGTTTATTCTCGAAATTTTATACCGTTCACATCGGAATTTTACTTGTCCGATATATTTCCATCAAAATTCAGTTTAAAACAATATTATCAATATAATTGCTATTCATAAAATTGCTTAAACATTATAATCATCTTTTAAACATACATTTATCTATAAAATAGTTATTTAAGTAATAAGTAGAGCTGAGGATGTTTGCGGTATAACCATGGTTATATCATGTAACCATAGTAAATTACTATGGTTACATGATATAACCATGGTTATACCGCAAACATCCTCAGCTCTAGTAATAAGGGAGGTAAGTAACATTTACTAGTCGAGGACTAGTTTGCGTCCGAGGGCTTGCCCGAGGGCAATAGAGTTCGAGACTGGTAAATGTTACCTCCCGAATTGCTTATAACATTTTTTCCACTCCCCAGACAATAAAATCCTCAAAAATTAAATGTAATCATGATAAACAGTAACGGCGAACAACCTCGGAATTTAATAAATTAGACATTAAGTGTTGCTGATAAAGTAGGTGATAATCACCATTGAATTATCAAGAAATATAAATAAATATCCCAATTTTGTTAATAATGTTACTAATTGTACAAACTGTAATATTACCATAAATACCGCGATATCATAAAGTTTCTGGGTCAACGGTGGCCATGGGGTGAAAAACGTCTGTCTTAATTTATATCATCCTTTTGAGAAAAATCTGATAAAATTTGCAGGTTATGTGTCATACTGACATTAAGTGTCATACTGACATATATTGACAAATTTTAACGTCAGTATGACACTTAACCTGAAAATTTTATGAGATTTTTCTCAAAAGGATGATATAAATTAAGACAGACTTTTTCACCCCATGGCCACCGTTGACCCAGAAACTTTATGATATCGCGGTATAAATTAATAGAACACGTGTTTTGATGCACTTTTTTTCCCTAAAGGACGTAAGTAAATTACTTACGCCCCGTTGTCATAGCAATCACAGTCATTTCAGTAAAACCAACTTACGTCTATAGAAACAATGTATTAATGGTATGCTTACTATAAGGGGAGTGGGAAAAAGTATTTTTCTACGAGATATCCAGTAAAGCATCATAAGGGGACGCACACCCTTCTGATCGAATATTTACGAAGTAATAAAACTAAAACGTACCTGAAAACACATCCAAAGTGCCATAATCACCATCCTGCCTGCAGTAACACCTAAAATCACAGGTCTTTTGTAATATTAAAATCAATTATTCTTATTCTATATAAATGAATACTTATTCCGAGATACATGCACGAGAGAATGTGGCCAGCGGTGCCACCTTTTTTGTTTTTCTTCGCGTTCAAAATTATCGGTACCTGTTCGTTGTAGACGAAAAATTTATTTAGAAATTTCGCATTATTTAATTTAAATAAATATATATTTTTAAAATGACGGCCATACACCTTACACCCTGTATAATTCCAATAAACCATACTTATCTACAGCACGAATTTTAAAACATCTTCTAAAATAAATACATTATTATTGTAATAAAATTTTCAAATGTAATACCTTTATATTAAATATTAACGTGGGAGGCACATGTTGTAAAAAAGTTCACTCCTAAACTATTATAATTTCTTATTTTAAGCCCACAACATTTATGAAAATAAGATCGATACCAATAAAATTAAGGCTAATCTAAATAATGAAATAACTTATCAACTGCTATGAGAACTCTCTAAATTTCTTTTCTTTTTTCTTTTTCGGTCATTTGATTAATAATTGCTAATTTTTACTTTGTATTTATTTGGATGTGTTTTATATCCTTTTCATTTCAATAAAGTAATTTTAAAAAATAAATAAAACATACACAAAGGAAATATTATAAAATAGTAAGCACAAAAGGACCTCTTTCGTTTATAACTTTAAAAGACAGGGCACATATGATCAGAATCATTTATTTAAACATGTACTACACATAAATTGCACGATAATGCAGAAAAAAGTCAACAACTTTAAGATAAAATAAAATAACTTGTTAATGTGAAAATAATGAAGTGCAATTTTAATATTAAATTTTTACAAAGAAACAAAAAAATAATTAACCAGCAAAATTCCTTGACAGTCCCAAAAAAATCGTTGCCATTAGCTATCGTGCAGAAGGGATGACTTTAAGCTCCTCGGGGTGACTCGAGCGCTCAACATGCCACTGCATCGACTCTTACTTCGATTCCGGATCATGATGATGGACCCGCGTTTCATCTCCAGTGACAAGTCGGTCGAAAATTAAATCTGCTTGGTTCCCACAAAGCGCTAAGAATTGTTCACACATTTCTACCCTGACACACATTTGCAATAGCGAAACCATTCATTGCACTAACTTTTGTCATTTATCATTGTCAAACACTTGGCTTTTCAACATGACAGTGATCACATCATTAGGGCGACCTGGACGAGGATCATCATTCAATGATTCTCGACCATGTTTAACAATTTTGACCACTCGCAAATAGTTGACTTGAAAGGACAAGCATTTCCGTATACAGCCAACATTTCTTCAAGAATACTTTTTGGAGCTTTTTCTTGTTTGGTAAGGAACTTTATAACGGCTCTATATTCTATTTTATATATTTTGATACAAAATAAATGCACGACAACATGAACTGACCGATAATATAATAAATAATGTTGCAAATGTTTTGCAAATTGGCACACAAGTTACCAAGGCGTGTGTTATTTTAAAAAAGCATAATGGGAAATTGCATTAATATTTAAATCTACCCAGTCCGGAAAGATAAAAACGGCCCCTCGTAGCTCTTACTTCTAACCCTGTAATTAAAGATCTTGGTGTATTATTACCGTCTGAGAGACTAGTGGTAACGCACTAACTTATCATGCCGGCAGTTCCAGGTTCGGATCCGGGGCGGGCTGTCCGAGTTTTCGTTGTTTTCTTTCTCATTTAAGGCGAATGCCGACAGCTAAACATCTTAAATCGCTCCACGGGCGCGGGCGTAATAATAACTCATGGCCTGCCAATGCCCTTTGTAATTTGCGTCAAGCTGTTGGGAGAGGCTAAGGGAAGAATTAGTATTATTATGTATTTATTTTTTAAATTTTTTTCTTTTTTGACAAGCGGAAACCTTTTATAGGCCCTGGGTACTTATTCCGTCTTTTTCCAGAAGTGTGAGACTCCGTAGTACTCATACCCAGGTATACTCACTCAAACCACCTCTATTCTCGTCCTAATGCACTTCATAAATTCGTCCCATCAGGCATCGGCTTTATGGATGCACCGAGCAGTCTATTCTCGTCTCGTTCTCTAGCTCCCGTCTATTTTGTTATTCTCTTTCGTCTACTTTCTTTGAGGACTCATTATTCTCCTGATCATTTCATGCATTTTATTCCAATTTACATTAGATTTAAACATAGTGTCTATCATATTTTTTCCCGTTATTTCTTGGCCCAACCTGTTTTTTGCTGTTTCTCTCTCTTCATTCCACCGATAACATAAGAATATTTTTTGTTCAACCGTGTCAGTATTACCACAATACACACATTGTTCTCCCGTGGCTTTGCCTATCCTATTTGCATATGTTCTGAAAACGCCATGTCCCGCCAAGACGCGTGCAAGTTAATAATCCACTCTTCTGTGTTCGCATTTGAGCCATTTTTCCAGTTCCAATCGTAACTCTTTTGTCCATTGTCCTTTGGGCTTGTTTTTAGCCCATCTTTCCTGTCAGCTGTTTAGGGTGTCAGTATTACCACAATACACACATTGTTCTCCCATGGCTTTGCCTATTCTATTTGCATATATTCTGAAAACGGCATGTCCGGTCAAGACCCGTGCAAGGTAAGGAAATTAATTTATGGAAGAATTTTATCTAGCGTCAATTTTCATATCCCTCGTCTTGCCACTCACTCAGTCGTAACTTTTGATAGATAGAATAAATACTTTATGGAACTCTCCTGTAATAAATATGTGTCACTTTGCTGATCGTCGGAATGAAGACATATTCTTAACATTATTTATTATTATTAATTATTTTATTTAATGGTATTACAATTTTCTTTCACATTTTTACATTTATTGTATTGTGAGGAACTTGTTTTTGGTTTCGTTTAAATAAAACTAACGGTAATTAAAAACACTATATTAATAATAAAACACACTAAATATCATTTCAAAACTAATAACAATAATAACAGTATTTATTTCATATTTATTATAACAATATTTTATATATATAACTACTATCAACTTGGCCGTGCCCACTTCTTCAGTGCTTCTCCATGGGGAGCAATGAAAGTTAAAAGTGTATGCGTAAGTTATTGAAATTTAACAAAATTTACTGGACACTTAAGTCAAAATAATTGATAAAAGTATATTGGATGAAACTATATTAAACAGGATCTATTACAAAAATTAAAAGTATATAATTAACAGTTAAAACAATGAAAAAAAAACTAACTCACTGTACTTTATTTATCTTACGAAATATAAACTAATAAATAAAATAAATTATAAAAATTCCTCATGCTTCAATCTACGCCATGAAGAAAGACATTTAACTGTAATATTGAAGTAATTGCGTCACAATTCAACGACAAAAAGTAGATGTGTCGTTAACCGAATGAATTGTCATATTCAAAACTGCGTGTTGTACTTAGCGATGTTATAGACTATTTATGTGGTCCATCGTAATTTTAGACTGATGCGTCCAGTCTCTAGTTAGGAAATCATACATCCAGTAGCCGCGTAAATAGTATAAAGAAAACCCTGAACCTAATTACAAAATTACAATTTAAATTGTATAAAACAATTACACATAGAGTTGTTATAGTATCTATAAAGAAAGATAATTAATCAAATTTCGATTGTTACAAAATTATCTATTAAAATCTACCGAATCTATTGAATATAACACATTTCTGAATAAAATTTTATATTATTAAAATAAAAAAGATTTTCAACATTTCTGAAGTATACTATTATAATATGTATCCTTCAGATATAAAATTATGTGTACATAACATAAATATTTGCTACACGAGAAACTTGCTATACTTATTCTCAAAATATCTCAAACATTTTTCTACGTCCGTCATTTTATTAAAAGGTTTTTTCCATCGGGGCAAAACTCAGGCAGGTAACTCGAAATCCCTACGGAGAGGATGTCACAGGAAAAGCGGGCGTGTGTAAATAAGAAACTGATGAAAATATTTCGTAACCGTGCGAAGAAGGTAAACTCGGGGCCCCTTGTCTGTGTTTGACAAAATTGTTTTATTAAAAAACTAGAAGTTGCCCTGCCTTCGCTTGATCTGCTTTGTTCACGTTAACTTTTACATTTATGGAATTCTTGAGATATATTAACGAAGGAGTAATATTTAATTAAGAAAAAAGTTAATCGCGTTTTTAATAAGACTTTATTAAAAGTCAATATCCACCCTATTAAATATTATGTAAAAGAAATATTTTTTAATTGCTAATTAAATATACTAACGAGCCTTCTTGATATTTTTTGTTATTTTTACATCTCCATATCAAAAATGTGTCTTTCTTTACGTTAGTATGTCGATGTCGACTTCTATGTCAATTAAGTTTCAATTATCTTGTCATTATATTGCATACGTATATTGTTACGTTGTTATATTGTTATGTATACGTTATATTGCATTATTGGTTACGTATAAATTATACAATGTCCATCACGCAAGATCAACTCTTAAACCTTACAAATATTTGTGCCAATACAAGATAAAGCTATTTATAACCAATATCAACTGGAATTTACATATAGTAAAATAGTAACTTTAACGTATGGCATTTCTTATTTTTCCTCAATTATCATCCAGATAACATTCTTATCATTTCCTTTTCCAAATTATTCCCAAAATTAATCCTAAAACTTAGGTCTTAATTTTGACGTAGAATCCTTTCTTGTTCAATTTACTATATCAAACATTTTTAATATTACCACTCACATTTCAAAAATAATTTTCACACATTTTCATTTCTAGGTTGTTTTCATTAATAACATAAATACCATCTACGTCCTGGTGCAGTTGGCCCACTCCCTAAAGTTTCACTTAAACAGATATTCGTATTAAAATTAAAATAATTTTTTACTACATATTAGAACTAATTGAACATTTTAACACAACTTGACGTTTGATAATCTGCGCCGTCTTGAATTTAATTGGTGTGAGAGATGACAATTATTCAAATCTCATCTCACATGCAATTGTCGCTTAATTTGTTGCGTTGATTCTACAATCTGACAAGATTACTCCTGCCGAAGAATGTAGACGCAAACACGTCGCGACGTCAGCCATCCGGGTTGTGCGGATAATGAAAATTGTATGAAAAAAACCACATCCGTCCAGAAACGTGCAGATATCGATATTTCACTGCCGTTACAGATCATCAGTACACGATATTCGGACATAGACATGATTTTTATTTGTATACTTTCGTGTATATATACGAATTATATTGAATTTAATTAGTGTGAGAGATGACAATTATTCAAATCTCATCTCACATGCAATTGTCGCTTAATTTGTTGCGTTCTACATTCTTCGGCAGGAGTAATCTCATCAGATTGTAGAATCAACGCAACAAATTAAGCGACAGTTGCATGTGAGATGATATTTGAATAATTGTCATCTCTCACACCAATTAAATTCAATATAATTCGTATATATACACGAAAGTATACAAATAAAAATCATGTCTATGTTCGAATATCGTGTACTGATGATCTGTAACGGCAGTGAAATATCGATATCTGCACGTTTCTGGACGGATGTGGTTTTTTTCATACAATTTTCATTATCCGCACAACCCGGATGGCTGACGTCGCGACGTGTTTGCGTCTACATTCTTCGGCAGGAGTAATCTTGTCAGATTGTAGAATCAACGCAACAAATTAAGCGATAATTGCATGTGAGATGAGATTTGAATAATTGTCATCTCTCACACCAATTAAATTCAATATAATTCGTATATATACACGAAAGTATACAAATAAAAATCATGTCTATGTCCGAATATCGTGTACTGATGATCTGTAACGACAATGAAATATCGATATCTGCACATTTCTGGACGGATGTGGTTTTTTTCATACAATCTGCGCCGTCTTGTTGGAAAATAAAATATTCTCCAACGTCCAAAGCATCTTCCATTGTTGGTAATAACATATCTGTTAAAATATTTAAATATTTTTCTGTTTTGACAATCCCGTCAATAAAGTGTAGTTTTCCGACACCTTTTACAAATATTGAGCACCATACCATAACAGAAGCTGGAAATTTTACCTTCCTTTTTAAACAGTCTATATGATACGCTTCGTGTTTTTGTGAATGACTCTGCTTCGGCTATCACCACAGAAACTTCGAACCGATAATCATCACTCCAATGAATTCGATTCCACTGTTCAGGAAGCCATTTTTTATGTTCTTTAGCCCATTTCAATCTATTTTTTTTTGTTTTGCTGTCAGTAATGATTTTTCTTTAGCCTAAAGAAATAAATACTTTTTTTTGTAAATTTTTCACTCGTAGAATAACAAAATACCCAAATCTTGTATGAACCAAATCCCAAAATTTGAGCTTCTCTATGGCATGTCGATCTTAAAACATGTTTTTCAATTGCTTCACTCCATAATATGCTGAGTTGTCGATAGTTAGCACGTCCATTTTCCCGAATTATTCTTTGTAATGCTCTACTGTTAATGCCTGTGATTTTAGATTTTCTTATATATCGAGCCTTTGGTGTAAACTTATTTTATCCAAACGCACTTTGTTTTTTACAGTATGTCGTGATAAAGATAATAATTCACCTATTTTTGCCTTTGATTTGCCACTTTTAAATAACATAACTATAATAGATCGAAGTTTTTCATCAATCAGCTTGCCTTTACCCATATTTACCCTTAAACTCACTTTGAATGCTTTTGACAACCTAATGACAACCAACCGCAATTACTTTCATATAATTTTGCATAGCCACATCGATATTTACTTAATTTCTAAACAAAATGTATGTAATTTGTAAACCCATAAAATACGAAAAATTCATAAATAATGTATAATTTAGTTTTTTGTTATAAAAATTAAAAAAGCAAGATACATATCTTTGTCAAGATTATAATAAATCAATATTGATATGCATAAATTCAGAATTATATTTACTTACGTTAATTTCTTAAAATAAAGTTTTCATTACATTGTCTCCTTTTTATACTTTTCTTTTGTATGCTCCTAGTCTACTATCTTCTGCTAGATATTTCTAATTCATTTGATACTCACTACCTCACTAACGATAGTATACGCCTTATTTAAATCTATATATGCTCCAGTAACATCATAACCCTCTACTTAGAAAGGTATACCTTTAACGCAAATTATGAAAATGTGCTAAAAATGGAAGTAACTTTCTCATATTACGCATATGTATCATGTAGCCGGAAGATCGCAAAAGTTATCATTGTCCCCCGGCTTCGCGTCAATACCAATCTACACTTTATATGAGTTATCATACATTTGAATATTTTTTATTAGATATTTGATCTTTTAATTAGCGGAACGAAGTGCTAACTGCAAGTCTTTAGTTATCATAAATATTACTAATTTCGAACTTATATTTATTTGCGTACTATAAAATTAAAAGTGGAATGAATATATACTAATATAAAGTTTCCAATGCCAACCAATACGCATTTAGTGCGCGTCATCATCGCAATTTTTAAAGAGTGTGGATGCAAACAAAATCCATTAACATTAGAAATTGCCTTAAGAGATTAGAAAAAGATAAATTTCACTTAATATAACAGTAATTAGTACAACTGAAGGTACGTGTAATATTTGTGAAATTGCCTATTACATTTTTTCCTGTAAAATTTTCATAATTGCTTGTATATTTTTAAAATTTAATAAAAGTTCTCATAATCTCAAATTTTGTTTCAAACTCAATCAATTTTTTTTTTCTAGATCATGGAAGCCAATTAATTAATATTTTTTTTTGTTTTTTTTAAATTGTTCAAGAACCATGAGAAGCAACTTGAACGTAGCAAAAATTAATACAATAGTGTAGTACCTGAGCGGCAGGTATGTTTTGGAAAGTCGAAATCTAAATGTGCAAATGGACCGTATTTTATCTACTTTTGGCGTAGTTTAGCGTGAAACTGATAGCACTGACTATGACGACGATTCTGATAACTGTGAAGATTTTTAGTATATTCATTTTATTTAATTTCTTTGATAAGGACACTATGTGCCGAAACATGTAAAAGTATTTTAAATATATACATATCAAAGTAAAACAGACCTTAAATCGCCATCCAATTTAATCTACTATAACATGCAAAGGTCAAGAAATAATTATATATATATACATATATATATATAAATATATATACATATATATATATAAGTAGACAAAGAGTCTTTGCCGTAAAACAAGTATGTAAAATAAAAATTGTTGGGGAATCCGGCAATAAAAACCTTTAGTTAGTCAATTAGAGTCCTTTATTTTATACCTTATATTTCGCTCTGTAGATTTAGAGCTTCATCAGAGGTCAAAAAGCGAAACTATCTTTTGTGAGAGATATAACATTTTAAAAAAAAACAAAACATGTAGAGAAACATTGTATTACGTGTATTACGTGGACTTCTTGTTTCTCTACATGTTTTGTTTTTTTTAAAAATGTTATATCTCTCACAAAAAATAGTTTCGCTTTTTGACCTCTGATGAAGCTCTAAATCTACAGAGCGAAATATAAGGTATAAAATAAAGGACTCTAATTGACTAACTAAAGGTTTTTATTGCCGGATTCCCCAACAATTTTTATTTTATATATATATATATATATATATATATATATATATATATATATATATTATATAGTAAATTCAATTTGTTGGCGATTTAAGGTCTGGTTTTACTACAAAATAAATCGCCAACAAATTGAATTTACCATAACATACAAAGGTCATGAAATAATAATTATTTCATGACCTTTGTGACCATGAATCAGCCTGTATAGATAGATAATATTATCTATCTATACAGGCTGATTCATTTTCGGCCCTCACCATGGGGATCTCTCTTATTATTGGAGATAGAGTATAGGTTTAAATTTGGCAAAGTTGTTAAAGTTTGTGTTTGTTATAAATCCGTAAAGAAAATAGACCTGTGACAAATGACCTTCGTTATTTAAAAAAAAATGCGAAAACCCCATTTTCTTCTTTTACCTGTAGCACCGACATTTGGCCTTGTAGAGAAAATATAAAAACACATCCTTGTGGCCATTTCTAAACCTCTATCCAGTGGTGTACTCTAAATTTTTATACGACGTTTCGTTTCTTTCTGGCCATCATCAACTATCTAATTTCTTCTAGGCGCCATATTGGATTTAGACATCTTCAGAAAGAGTTTTTTTCTGATTTCAACCATGTACCACATGCTGAATAAAGTTTTTGACATTAGGTTTTATTTGAAAGAATAAATTATAAGGTTAAATAAGGTAGCCATGGAATTTCAAACTGTCAAACATTTCATTTATTGTTTATTAATAATACAAAAATGTCATACACTAACGAAGAGAAACGAGATATGATAAGTATTTTTTAATCTTCGAAACGAAATTCAACAGTAGCGAGTACAAACTAACAAAAACATTAATAAAGATACATAGAAAAGTAAACAATAAACAATTACAGTAAATGTTCAATTATCTGGCCATCTTCGGTAATGCACAATTGGGCACGCCTTCTGGCATTTTGTACTGCCCTTTGTATAGTTCTTCTAGGAACTGCATCGAAGGCATTCTGAAGTATGTCTCGTAATTCTTCAATGCTTTGTGGCGCATCTACCTTATAAATATTATTTTTAACATATCCCCATAAAAAAAAATCTAGCGGACTTAAATCAGGTGATCTCGCAGGCATTCAACAACTCCCCTATTTCCAATCCAACGGTTTGCAAACTCTTGATTTAAGAAATTTCTAACAACAGCTGCATTGTGTGCTGGTGCGCCATCTTGTTGCCACCATAAATATTGTAATTGATTTAATGGGATATTGTCGTCAAGATAGTCAGATACGTATGTACGTAAAATGTTTAAATATCTTTCTCCATTTAAATGTTCTTCATACATAACTGGTCCTAAGAGACGATTTGCCAAAATACCCATCCAAACGTTTATTCCAAAACGACGTTGTGGTCTTCTAGCCCTGTTTTGTCGGGGGATTTTGTACTGCCCAATAGTGCACCGTATTTCTGTTGAACATTCCTGAATTTGTAAATTTAGTTTCATCTGACCAGATGATTTTGCTTAAAAAATTTTCGTCATTTTCTATCCTTCCCATTAACCAATTACAATATTCTAGCCTTCTCAAAGTATCTCCAGGCAGTAAAGAGTGACTAACATGGATCCTGTATGGTTTAAACCTATGTAAAGTTCTCCAAACTCTGGACTGGCACAAATTTAATTCTGACGCTACTTCGCGTGTAGAAATTGATGGATTATTATTTATCTATAAAAATACAAGATTAACATGAAATTTGAAAACACGCTTTTAAATTAACCATTTGTAAAATATCTTGTCGATTTTCATTTAAATTCCTGTTGTCTTGACCATTACGCGGCTTAGTAAACGATCCATTCTCGACCAAATTTCTGTCGAGATCTAGAAAAATGGTACGATGAGGCTGTTGTCGTTCTGGATATAATTGTAGACATCTTGTACTCGCTACTGTTGAATTTCGGTTCGAAGAATAAAAAATACTTATCATATCTCGTTTCTCTTCGTTAGTGTATGACATTTTTGTATTATTAATAAACAATAAGTGAAATGTTTGACAGATTGAAATTCCATGGCTACCTTATTTAATCTTATAATTTATTTTTTCAAATAAAACCTAATGTCAAAAACTATAGTCAGCATGTGGTACATGGTTGAAATCAGAAAAAAAACTCTTTCTGAAAATGTCTAAATCCAATATGGCGCCTATAAGAAATTAGATAGTTGATGATGGCCAGAAAGAAACGAAACGTCGTATAAAAATTTAGAGTACACCACTGGATAGAGATTAAGAAATGACCACAAGGATGTGTTTTCATATTTTCTCTACAAGCTACAAGCTCTCTGTCGGTGCTAAAGGTAAAAGAAGAAAATGGGGTTTTCGCGTTTTTTTCTTAAATAACGAAGGTCATTTGTCACAGGTATATTTTCTTTACGGATTTATAACAAGCACAAAATTTAACAACTTTGCCAAATTTAAATCTATACTCTATCTCCAATAATAAGCGAGATCCCCATGGTGAGGGCCGAAAATGAATCAGCCTGTATATATATTGTTGTGAGGCAGACTGCACTCAAATAACAGCTCCTATAATGGAAAAAGCAGTGATGCACCAACAATATACTTATAAAGCACCTTAAATATAATAGCTAAATTTGATGGACGTAATAATGTGAAACTAGTGTCAAGATGTGAATAAATTAAATGACGTTAACTTAATAATTAATTATTTACTTATTTTCTTTCTTACTTATCTTTTTATATTTTTTACATTTCAATTTCAAATTCAATTCAAATCTTTCGCGACAAATTACAGACAGCTACTTTAACCACATTTTACGATACTAGTTAGCCACGCCCACAATTTTAAAAATACCCTTGTCCCGCGAATGCGATTTTTAGAATGTAAACTACTACATAACCTAAGTTCAGATTGTAATTTATTATACTTGTTAATTATTCTGCGAATTTTATAATCACATTAATACTGAAATACTGTATAAATTTATATTTTAATTCATGTAACAAACATTAAAACGTCGAGGCTTTTTAGTGAAAATTAGAAAGGGTTTGGAAATAAAAGAAAGCTAATGGCGGCGTCCTCTCCTGCATTATTCTCACGGGATAAGAGCAGACCGACGAGGATCCTATCATTTAATAATATTTAGTTCTCAAGCTCTTCGACTGCTACGGGTTATCAATTATACACCCAGATAGCGTCGTTCAATTTAAGTATATTTATACTTATGGCGCCCAAAATTTGAACTCATAAATAAAATTTATACACAACAGCAACTCTCATATACTATTTTTCTAAGTTCATATTCACATTATTCTTATCATTCTGCACGTCAGAAACACTTCAATATATATATATATATATATATATATATATATATATATATATATATACAAGGTGTGTATAAATTGTCGCAAAAGCTACACGTAGCGACATTCTTCGTTCGGTTTTGAATAAAAAATCTTAATGTTAAAATGTCGTATCATGCTTCGTAAATTCGTAAATGTCAAAATTTGACAGTAATGATTTTGATTGAACTCACTTTGAAATACAAACTTATTGTTCTACAACGTTGCCAAATGTGTTTTTCGTGGAAGTACGTTAATGAATAAATGTTTAAAACAAGCTTTTAAATCAAAAAGAAAACGTTTACGAAATAATACTAGTAAAATTTTTTCTTTAAACTAAATTGCATCTATCTCTGATAACAGATATCGATGAGCAAAGGTTAGTTACGCACTAAAAGTCTGAACTTCAAGAACCCCGTGAAAACAAACGAAGCATGATACGACATTTTAACATTAAGATTTCTTATTCAGAACCAAATGAAGAACGTCGCTGCGTATAGCTTTTGCGACAATTTATACACACCCAATATATATATAAGGTAAACTTAATAAGTCGGCGATTAAAGGTCTGGTTCATTACTTCAAAGTATATATATTTAAAACAACCCTACATGTTTCAGCAATGATGCCTTTGTCAAGGGAATAAAAAATATAAATGACAGAATATAAATGTCAAATAATTGAGTTGCTATGGTTTAAATTATTCAAAGATACATTCCAATAATAATAATAAGTCATGCCTTTGTATTCCAAAAAATAGATAGCAAGGTGTGAACATATGTGGTTGTTCGCTGCCAGCAGCTTGTGTCTCTTTCTGGGCATGAACCTGTGTGTTGGTTGCTGCCGGCAGCTTGCGTCTCTCTCTGGGTGTGTGATTTTGTATTTGTGTGACCGCGTAAGTGTAGGGTTTTGTACGTTAGTGCGCTCGTGCGTGTGTTTAGTGACCGGTCGCGTAAATTTAGAGAGATCGGATAACCAGCCGTTGCGTAGGGCCGCCAACCCTTTCCCGGCAACTTCTTTACTTTTCCGAGCAGTACTTCGACGGCCCAACCCCCGCCCCAACGAGGCAAGGCGCAGACCAGCGAAGCGCACCCTGCACGGGGTTGCTCATCGCCAACCGAGGAACACTCTTAGTGGCTACCTCAGTCGACGACGGTCACACTTTGTGCCATCTTAACGATTTCCACAAAAGCGGGGGCAATGCACACACGTCGAACGTGTGTGTGCTATTAACAGCAGCCTAGCCAGGTTGCCGCCCAGGACCGGTCCTAGTGGTGTGTGCATTGCGTGGCGCCGTGATTTGCGCCGCGTAGCTTGGTTCCTCGCTCCTGCTGGAAAGGCGGAATGGCACCTGACTGCCTATTGGGCAGACCCCCCTAGAGTTTGGTAGCGCATATGCTAGGCTACAACCCAGTAGAGGACCACATCAGCATAAAACAGAAAACGGGGAAAAGCAGGGAAAAGCAAGACATGAGTTATTATTACGTATGCGCCCGTGGAGCGACTTAAGATGCAAAGTTGTCGGCATTCGCTCAAAACGAGAAGGAAAACCACGAAAACCTGCTCGGACAACTAGACAGGAATCAAAATACGGAACAGTCAGCATGATAAGCAAAAGTATATGATATTTAAATGTAATTGATATTTAAATAACATAAGGTATATAACAAAAAAATATATTATGATGGTAAATTGTAGATCGTTACAAAATTAAGTTATAGTATATACTGCTTAAATTTTTCATATCATTTCTGTTGTTAATTGAATTTTTTTCCTGTTTAATACTAATCATTTCTTTAATTTATCTTTTCATTGTGTGTTGTTCTTTATCAATTATCTGTGTGTTCTCAAAATCGAAATGGTGATCGCGTTGTAGTTTGTGTGTAGACAAAGCAGTTTTGTCTGTTCTAGAGTATTTGTGGGCTTGTATTCTTTTGTATAAATATTGTTTCGTTTGGCCTATGTAGTAACTATCGCAATCGTGACATGGTATTTTATATATGACATGTGTTTCTCCATTTTTTTCTATTTTAGGTTTAAGTTTTGAAAATAGATGTTTATTAGTATTACTAAGTTTATATGTTGTAGTTATATCATATTTTTTTAAAGTGTATTTAATTTTTTCCGATAGTTGTGGAACATATGGAATCGTGATATATGTTGTCATTGTTCAAATTTTTATTGGTGTCTGCAGTGTTGTATATTTGGTGTACTCTTTTTTTAATAGTTTGGTCTATAATTGTGGTGGATAATTATTATCAGTTAAGATTGTTTTAATTTTTTTGATGTTATCTTTTCTGTATTGAGTATGTGATAGTTTTACTGCCCTATCAGTCAGATTATTTATAATCATTTTATTGAATACTGTAGGAGCATTTGAGTAGTAATTCATATATCGAAAAGAAGCTGTGGGTTTATTATACCAATTTGTATAAATAGTACCCTGTCTATCATAAGCTCAAAGAAATATCAAGAAAATTAATACTGTTATTAATATGCGGCCCTACGCAACGGCTGGTTATCCGATCTCTCTAAATTTACGCGACCGGTCACTAAACACACGCACGAGCGCACTAACATACAAAACCCTACACTTACGCGGTCACACAAATACAAAATCACACACCCAGAGAGAGACGCAAGCTGCCATCAGCAACCAACACACAGGTTCATACCCAGAAAGAGACACAAGCTGCTGGCAGCGAACAACACATATGTTCACACCTTGCTATCTATTTTTTGGAATACAAAGGCATGACTTATTATTATTATTGGAATGTATCTTTGAATAATTTAAACCATAGCAACTCAATTATTTGACATTTATATTCTGTCATTTATATTTTTTATTCCCTTGACAAAGGCATCATTGCCGAAACATGTAGGGTTGTTTTAAATATATATACTTTGAAGTAATGAACCAGACCTTTAATCGCCGACTTATTAAGTTTACCTTATCATACCAAGGTCACGAAAATATTATATCTATATATATATATATATATATATATATATATATATAATATTTTCGTGACCTTGGTATGATATGGTAAATTCAATCAGTCGGCAATTAAAGGTCTGGTTTATTTCAAAGTATATATATTTGAATATATATACTTTGAAGTAAACCAGACCTTTAATCGCCGACAGATTGAATTTACCATATATATAGGCTGATAGTAAAAATATAAGAGATAATTAATATCAATAAGTATAATAATATATATTGGGCGCCTCAATTGATTTTTATATATTTAAATGTATCTCTTAGTCCAATCAGCTGATTTAATAGCAATTCGTAATGTAGTAACCAGATGTCGCGAAGAGCATAAGTAAAAATTAGTTAAATATTCTTATTTTGTTTAATCCAGATTAAACCAACATCATTTAATCTAAATAAAATAGTGTAATTCATATTTTATAATTATCACACCATATATGTTACATATTATAAGTTAGTATTATTAATCTAAATTAGATAGTTACGTGTTTTAATCTAAACCAGTTCAGCAAACTGCTGATACAGAAACAATCATAGGTCAGGTATTTAAAATAAACCAGTCCAATATTCAAACTCGTCACCACATAAATATAGTAAAGTGTAACAATATGAGGACATTAAAATGCATTATAAGCATCTGTATAAACACCGTAATTAAAGTAGGTTATATCAGCGACACCACAACAAAGATGAAATGTACTTATTATTCAATTACGCTTAATTAATGTATGTAAAAATTTTTAGAACTGTTGGAATTAAAATTGTAAATAGAATTTGTACCATAAATTTTGTTAAATAAATCATTAAGGAATGTACTGATCTTTAATCCCCTATTCATAGACCTATGAGTCTATTCATGGTCTTTCGAGTCAACAGCATTACGCCATTAAGCCACCCTTGGCCACAGGAGAAAGTGAGGCTGCTTTCTAGTAGTGTCTGATCCTATTACCCGCGCTATGGTCCAAGCCACAAATATCGAGAGTGAGGCTGCTCTCGGTAGCGCATAACAATCTTATTACCATTATTTTATCGTATTCATTATATTACCATTATTAAGCGCTGTGTCGTTAAGCAACCCTTTGACCACCAGTAGAAAGTGAGGCTGCTCTCTAACAGTGTTTATCCTTTACTTAAGATACGGACCAAGCCAAAATTTCAGGAAAAATCTGCTCTCAGTAACACAAAACTTCACACTTTCCTATTTAAACACATGTCTTTAATTTCTCTATATATCAATTATAAAAGTAACAATTACATTTTCAAGAATTGGGCCAGTCCATGACCAAGCTGCTTGCGAACACAAAGAAAGATCCATCGAGTAGAAAAGACCAAGAATTCTTTTCGATGAGGATCAACACATTAAACCAGTATTGGAACCAAGTGGAAACAAATCACAAACAAATGTCCACCACGGATCAATCACACCAATAGTATACCAATACAGTGTTACGTATAGAAAATCACTCTGCGTTTTGCTAGTATATTCTTATTCCTTTTACTCTTAATCTAAGCTCTTCAAGTCATCGTGATCCGCTTATTTTTCAATATGTACAATTTATTCTATTTTATATTATTAGTTTATTAATTTTCATGTCTGTTAAGCTTTTCAAAACGTTAATTCCTCCTAATTTTTATTTCGGGTTCGATTATTTTGACCGACCCTATATTTCCGTTATATAATTTTGGGTCTATGTTTTGCTTGCGCCATCTACTAAATTCCAGATATATCTGTAGTTGTTTTATTTAACGCAGCGCGCTTCTTTAAACATATATTTTGCCGCTTAAATCATTCTGGCAGTATTTCCCGTTTATCTCTAATTATGTGGCTCCGTTATCTAATTTTGCGTTGTGCTTAATTCTTGTTTTGAATTGTAAGACCGACTCGACGCATTTTCTTTAGTCTTGATTTACGGTTTTATATTATTATTTGATAATTCTTTCGTTAGAGCGCCCTCTGTTCGGCATTTTGGTTTCCTTCCATTACAGAGTTCTGTAAATGAGAGTTTAATTATTTTATTTTGGTAATTGCCGATTTCTGTTAATTAATTTATTGTCGAAATGTGTTCTGTCGGACTCTTAAGGCGTTCTTTAATTGTTTGGGAGATTTTGAGCTTTATTTTCTTTCGTTTATGTTTCCGAATATTTTGGGTGACGTACGACGGCCATTGAATGAAACACGAGGTATTTGTCGAACACTTCTTCTTTAGACATCCATGCGCTAACTTGTCTTCTTTTATTCGAAGAAGCTTATTCTGCGGTAAGAAATATTTTTACTATATTGAGTTTTACTTATTTCGTATTTTCTTCCTTAGGATTGTTTGGTAAATTGTGCTAATTCCGAAGGAATAGCATATATTGCTTTATTTGACAAATACTGTCAGGAAGTTATTTTCCACGTGGCAAGCTAAGGCCATTTTGGGACCAAGTATCCTTGGTGGAGAAATAAACTCTTACGTACAGCTTATTGGATGTATGAACCAGGAGGACAGTCTCCAGGGAAACTATACTACGGAATTTTTGGTGCAAGCTAAGTGTGCATTCATTTCTTTTTGGTGTCTTTAAGGGGTTTTTGGAGACAAGATATATTCTGAATTTTTGAATCGTCGATAGGGTGTCTCTGTATTCATTTTCAATCTCTTTAAAACTTCAGAGAGGGGCTTCACCTTTCTCTGAGGAATACTTGTTTAAAAACTTATATTTGTAGAAGACAGAATAAGGGCTTCACCTACCATTTTAATAAGAAAGGTAAAAAAAATACGTTTAAACTCACTTATTTTATCTTAAATAAAAGGTTGTCTGTTAAATCCAGCAACTGTAGCAATTGTCTTTATAATATTCACGAGGCTCGAACCATCAGTGGAGCTTCTGTTTAAATTGTGGTTACGTCAAACTTTACTTTAGTTTAAATTATTTGTAATCGTTTCTGTAAGGAACTACTGTTTGAATTCACACTGTTGTTCTAATTAATTTCATTATTGTTAATTTGACGTATAGGTTTTGATGTGCATTTAATATTAACCTGTGATACAGGGTGACGCTAACATATTAGGTGTACCTGTGCTTTGTTTAATTTACGTATACTTTAGATTATTTTCATTATCAGTTAAAGCGTTATCTCTGATAATTATTCCATTTGTATAGATATATTCATTTTATAAATATACCCGGTGGCTATTTAAATTGTGGGTATATATTTTTGTTTCTAGCCACTTTGATGCTTCTATAATTAATTTGTCACGTTATACAGAGAGGCTTAACCTCGTTTGAATAACGTTTTAGTATTTGGCTTAACCTTTCTTATGATACTTTGATTTGTAGATTTTAATTATAAACCTTCTTTACTTACTGTATATCACGTTCACAAGTTGGAATTTGTTCTATTAATTACTGTTGTTAGATTCCTAATTTATTGACTTCTGATTTGACCTGTTGTATCGATGATAATTGTTGAATTGTTTTATTAAAGTTATTTGTTGAATTTGACTTGCGTGTTTGATTTCTTTCCCTGCGGGTGCTGAGGAGAACACAGTTTCACGCTTTTGGCAGCAACAAGGTGGGGGGGGGGGAATACATCTCTCTCTTGCGACTGAGGCCACCTAAGTTCCACCCGCAGCCGTGTATACGGGGTGCGCCTGCCGTGGACTTATATGCGGTGGCGCCGAAAAAGTCAAGTATCTTCATGATGTCATTTCCGAATGCCTGAGAGCGTTAAACAATTTAGACATCAACAGGGAATCTTGGGGATCCATCATCAGTAGAATCATTACAAGAAAATGGGATCCAGAAACAAATCGAATTTACGAGCAATCTTTACAAAATCCTCATCAGATACAAGATTTCCAAACGCTGTTAAGATTTTTAGAAACAAGATTTCAGTCATTAGAAACAATATCCAACACACGGAAGAAAAGTCCATTGATTAACCACGAGAAAACACATCAACACAATAATACAGTTGTATGCCAATACTGTACACATCATATATCATGTACACTTCATAACGACGTGTTTTAAATTCAAGAAACTCTCGTCACAAGAGAGATCGAAATTTATTAAAGAAAACAAACTGTGTTATAATTGTTTATCACATGACAATAAAACACAATGTCAAAGTAAAAACCGTTGTAAAACATGCAATCGAGCTCATCATACACTATTGCATTATGATAAGCCGAAACAATACCAAAAAACATATACAACGGAAACTAGTGAGGCCAGTACTCACACAACCAAAGCCTTGAATGACAAGTTAACACGAAACAATGGTCCCAGCAACAAAAATGAAAGCTCTGTACTGCTAACTACTGCGTTGGTGAAAACTACAACACGAAATAAGACACATAATTTGTTACGAGTTCTAATTGATCCAGCATCACAAGCATCGTTTATAACAGAGCATGGAGCACAGTTACTTGGTCTTCCAAAAGAGAAGGTACATGTAGAAATCAATGGATTGGGAAGCGAAACACCAAAAATTGCAAAAAGTAAGATCACAGTTCAATTAACACCTCCTTTTCCCAGTCTATTCTACATGAATGTCGATTTTCTCATTTTAAGTAAATTGACTCACGCAATGCCTCAACAAAATATCGAAATAAACATGGACGAATGGACAAACCAAGTACTTGGCGATCCAACATTCAACACACCTGGACCTATTGATATTCTTATTGGAGCCTAAGAATATAGTCAAATCATATCGAATGCCATCCAAAAAATAGAAAACAGTCTTCTAGGACAAAAAACAGTTTGGATGGATCGTATCACAACAAAGTATTCAAATCCTGAGTATGGTGTCACGAACGGGCGAAGATGACCAATTGGCAAAGTTTTAGGAAATAAAGAAGTTGAACCACCACAATTCGTAAATTCGGAACATGAATTTCAACACAGAAACAACTACTAGAAACCATGATGGTAGTTATACAGTGAGAGTTCACGATCTAAAAGACTTAAAAGCTCGTGCTCTCTCCAGTCTATTTCAACTAGAAAAAAGATTAGCAAAGGATTGGGGGTGTTGAAAAACAATATATGTATTGACTTCATGGAAGAATACATCCAGTTATGTCACATGAAAATTGTGTCACCACAAAACCAATATGAAAGTCGGTAATATATTCCACACCAGCCAGTTACTAGAGAATCAAGTACAACAACGAAACTAAGAGCAGTGTTCGATGCTTCCTGTAAAAGTTCCGCTAGTAAGTTTAAACGAAGCCATGTATACGGGTCCAAAACTAAACAAGAACTGAGTGATATCCTTCTAAGATGGAGAAAACATAAAAAAGCCATATCAGCAGACATTGAAAAAATGTATCCCCAAATCAAACTTCATCAAGAAGATCGCAAGTATCATAAAATCCTGTGGCGGAAAAACCCCTCATCTCCAATCAGAGAATATAAATTATTAACAGTCACTTATGGCACAACCGCAGCACCCTACTTAGCAATTCGAACATGGAGACAACTTGCCACAGACGAGGAACCAAGTTTCCAAAAGCTTCGAAAGTGGCTCTCAGAGATTTCTATGATGATGAGCTTATGTCAGGGGCAGACTTCATTGAAAATGCACTTGAACTTCAAACAGAATTGGTCGAAATGGTAAAAGCTGGAGGTTTTACTTTACGAAAATGGTCAAGCAACAACAAAGCGTTACTCTGCAATCTTCCCAAGGAAATGCTTGAATCACCGACACTGGAACTATCTCAAGAAAATACTAAGAAGTCACTAGGAATCCACTGGGCACCCTAAGACGATGTCTTCAGATTCAAGGTAGAATCTTCCGATAGTCAGAAGCTAACAAAACGACATATTCTATCCGAAGTAGCCAAAATATTTGATCCATTAGGATTGTTAGCACCAGTGGTCATCACAGCAAAGTTAATAATCCAAGAGTTATGGTTACAAAATAGTCGATGGGATCAGATCGTCTCAAAAGAAACAAAGAATAAATGGAAAAAATTTCAAGGTGAGGTACAAGGCTTAGAGAACATAACCTTACCCAGATGGATTCAATATCATCCAAAAGAGCATCAAGTGGAACGGCATGGATTCTGTGATGCGTCTGAGAAAGCATATGGTGCAGTAATATATTGCACAACAGTAAATATCAATTCAAAAGAAACAAATAATACTCTACTAACTGCAAAATCAAAAGTAGACCCGGCCAGGGCAAAAACAACGTTTCCTCGACTAGAATTATATGCAGCCGTTTTACTTGCAAAATTAATGAAAAAAACAATGGCGGCATTAGAAGAAACCAATCTTCAAACCTTCATGTGGTCCGATTCAAGGTTGTCCTCGCATGGATTAAAGGAAATCCAGAGAGATGGAAGACCTTAGTAGCCAACAGGGTGTCAACAATTAGACAATCAATTTCAACTGAACCCTGGCACCATGTAAAAACGGACGAAAACCCTGCCGATGCAATATCTCGAGGTGTAAACCATTCAAATTTTAAAAATTTCACTCTGTGGTGGAACGGACCGTGGTGGTTGAAAGACAGTTAAAATTGGCACCTTCAAGTGAAGTTACCCGAACCCATGGAAGAAGTCAAGATATGTCTTCAAACTACTATAAAGAGTCCAGACGACATCTGTCTAAAATTTTCAAGCCTAACTAGAATGATTCGTGTTCCTAGTGCAGACGATTCTCAAGAAATTAACAGTTTAAGAATTAGAAAACACACTAACAGGACTCATAAAAATTGTTCAGTCTTCGATATTTACAAAAGAGATTACAATGTTGAATAATAAAGAACAAATCGACAAAAGCAGCAGACTTGCCAATCTCAATTCATTCCTGGACGAAAAGGGAATTTTTATATTATATATATATATATATATATGTATATATATATATATATATATATATATTATATATTATATATATATATATATATATATATATATATATATATATATATATTATAAAGGACGACTTCAAAACTCCTCACTTCCATTCAATGAAAAGCATCCAATTATACTACCTCATAATCATCATTTAACGACAATGATAATAGATAATGCTCATGCAACAATACTTCATGGAGGTAATCAAACTACACTTGCTTATATAAGAAGAAAATTCTGGATTCTTAATGGAAAGCAAGCTGTTCGATCACATATTAGAAAATGCCTCAAATGCCTAAGGTTCAAAGTTTAAACCGCCTACCAACAAATGGGACAATTCCAGAACCAACCACTTCCATTTACTCACAGAGGCGTGGATTATACTTGACCAATCTATATACGTACGACAAAAGGTAGAGGCCATAAATCTTATAAAGGTTATATCGCAGTATTTGTATCTCTATCGACAAAGGCAATTCACTTAGAAGTAGCTAGCGACATGACAACAGAAATGTTTTTAGCTGCATTTAAGAGATTTGTCACAAGACGAAGAAACTGTACACATCTATACAGCGACAATGGTACAAACTTCGTCGGCGCTGATAGAATTATCCAACAAGAACTAAATAGCATCATACAGAATACAGCTATCCAAGACAGATTGTCAGTAGTCGGAACACAGAGGCATTTCATTCCACCAGCTGCCCCCCATTTCGGTGGATTTTAGGAAGCAGGTGTGAAATCAATGAAACGTCACCTAAGGAGAATTATCGGTGAGACTAAATTAAAGTTTGAAGAATTATCCACCCTGATGTATCAAATTGAAGCATGTCTGAATTCAAGACCTCTTTGCCCTCCTACAAACGATGTCAACGACGTACAAGCATTAACTGCAGGTTATTTCCTGATTGGTCGCGAATTAATATCACCCCCAGACCCTATTAGCGAATTGGTCGAGACAAACTTGCTACAAAAATGGAAATTAATAAATAAAATGAAAAGAGATTTCTGGCAAGTATGGTCCTCCGAATACTTATCTACATTGCAGTAAAACACAAATGGAGGGCTGATAAGGAAAATTTAAACGCCGGAGGACAATAATAAAAAAGATATAAGTCCAAGTAAATGGCCCATGGCAAGAATTCGAAGATGGAAAAGTCAGAGTGGTGTCCTTACAGAAAGTCGAAGGGAATATCGTAAAAAGGCCAATTACGAACATAGTACCACTGGCCATCCAGAACCAGAACCAAAGACCATCAAAGACGAAACAAAAACTAGTGTTACATCCAATTTCGGAACGAGAGCACCAAGCATCTGGTACATGTTCCTACTATTGATGTTAATAGCCCGACCAATTGTAGCAAACTATACAATTCATTATCTAACTCCGGGAATATACATCTAACATATTAGTCGCGCGCAGTTGGGAACAGGCACTCTCAGAATCGAGTTACAATACATCTATACTGTAAAGTTTGTCTTTTTGAGTTCTTAAATAAAACTATCGATAACTTTACACACACACTATATTAATAATAAAACGTATAACTACTAAATAAACTAAATAAACGTAGGCTTTTATATCGTGGCTTATATTTTCTCGATGCATGCAGAACGCTGGAGAAAATGCCAGAGGTATGACGCGTGACGCGTCGTTGGATGAGTCATCACAATACGAAACTGGAGGAATATCTCAAATCAGTAAATAGCACAGTAAAAGAAATGAATACCTTATGCGAAAATATCAAAAAGCTGTCCAGTGAAACTCCATGTACCAACCTACTTCATCATCTTCAGGAAATAGAGAAGCAAGTTTTGTGGATAAAAGACGGAATGGATAATTTAATCACACATGAACGCCGTGCCATGGTTTATTAGGGAAGCTCTTAACTGCTGCATTCGGTGTTAACGACGAAATCTATCAAGACATTTAAAAATTAGATAAAAACCAATACGAGCTAATAAAAGCATCAAACCACCAAACCAAGTTTATGCTATCCAAACTAGCAGCTGTTAATAACACAGAGGCAAGAATATCACAAAAACTTCAGCACTTTCAGGAAAAGATTAATGCAGGGCTAGATGTTATCAATAGAATGATATATTGGTACAGCGCTGTCGATACGAATCGACTAAGCATTCACGTTCTGTCCGTATATCAAACAGCAAATAATTACATAAAAGAAATTATTGATTACTACTCAAAATTACTGAACGTACAAATGCATCGTGGTAATTTCTATGATGTAATCCTACTAAAACGAGTCAACGAAATTATCACATCAGTTATGAAAAGATTGCCATCAGAATTGCAAATTCTGTCCTTACCACTATTGAACACAAAGGTACGTCAACACCAAGACCGAATAAAGATATATGCGTATTTTCCATTGACTGAACGTTTCGACTTCGAGCTTATGAAGAAAATATTCATCCCACTTAAAATAGAAGGAAATGCATATTGGATTTTGGATATACCACCTGAAATCATAGCAGTAGATTACAATTCTCAATTATACTTCACCATGTCCGATGGAGAACTTGGTAAGTCCATTCTATTAAAAGACAACAAATACTTGTGTACTCTAGGTGTGGTTCGAAACATAGAAACGAACAAAAACTGCATCATTGATGAAATCTACCAGAGAACTGACCAAAATAGATGCGGTATTCGTCGGCACAACATTACGTCCATAATATGGAAAGAATTCTACACAACCAACTCATGGATGTTTGTGTCTAGTAAAGTCGTGAAGATAGCCCTGACATGCAATGGTAACAGAAAAGGCATTATGCTAAACAAAACTGATATACTCCAAGTGTCACAAGCATGTGTAATACATACAAACAAAATATTTTGGCCTCCAACCGAGAAGAAAAGGTGCAAGTTATTTCTTCTTATGTTAAGCACATTACGATACAAATTAACACTGCGATGAGTCAATTTGTTCCTGAGACAATAAATCCAGATGTCGAGCCATAGTGAAATTGTCTAACCCATTTGATGATTTAGCGAAAGGTGAACAGACATTTCAAACCCACCAAAAGAACATCGACTGGAAACACATACGACATCACACGACAATCTCAACGTAGTTACAACCATTGTAATCCTGGGGCTAATAGCACTGACATGGGCTGGGTATCAAGGCATGCAACAATGTCGACAAAACAAAGGTAAAACTCCAAGATCACACAAAAGAACAAACAATGAATCTACCACCGAACAACAAATGATAGAATTAAAGCCTATTTATCCAATAAAAGAAGAACCGACCGAGTCCATCCACGAAATATCCATAAGAAGTCAAGGTGAATGTTTAACTCAAGACGTGCACTATACGCCAATTAAACCTAAGCTGAGAATCATCAAGGCGACCCCATCATGATGAAGATAGGCAACTTCCCTGGTTGAGAGTTGGCACTTTGTTTAATCTAGATTAAACCAACATCATTTAATCTAAATAAAATAGTGTAATTCATATTTTATAATTATCACACCGTATATGTTACATATTATAATTTAGTATTATTAATCTAAATTTAGATAGTTACGTATTATATTTAGCAATCAAATCAATCACACATACAAGTCAGGTATTTTAATCTAAACGAGTTCAGCAAACCGCTGATACAGAAACAATCATAGGTCAGGTATTTAAAATAAACCAGTCCAATATTCAAACTCGTCACCACATAAATATAGTAAAGTGTAACAATATGAAAACATTAAAATGCATTATAAGTATCTGTATAAACACCGTAATTAAAGTAGGTTATACCAGCGATACAACAACAAAGATGAAATGTACTCGATATTCAATTACGCTTAATTAATGTATGTAAAATTAAAATGTTTAGAACTGTTGGAATTAAAATTGTAAATAGAATTTGTATATATACCATAAACTTTGTTAAATAAATCATTAAGGAATGTACCTGTTCTTTAATCACCTATTCACAGACCTACGAGTTTATTCACTCAGGATACAATCGGTAGAGACACTCAGATATAGATGTAAAAATGACATAAAAATTATTAAAAATATTACTTTCAATGAACATGAATTAAAAAACACCACTTTTATGTTTTATATTCTCAATATTTATTAACATAAAGAAACCTGTATACATATATGTAACTTCTTTGATCCTATCTGTAGATCTATGAATTGTATCTCTATGCTTAAATAATGTTTATATTAACGATTATATGGTTATAAAAATAAATCAATTACAAATAAATATAATAGAAATTAATTTGAATGTGCAGCATAGTCAGGTAAGTTTATTTATGAGTTTGAAATAGATATTATGTTTATCTAAACTATTTTTAACTGATTTCTATCTCTTAGTTAAAATCACGATATAGTGTAATTAGTAGAGCAGACAAATTTCCGTGCGCGCCATGAGCGCCGGTATGGGAGTGTAATTCGTAATATATTAGAATATGCGATAGAATAGGGACGCAACATGAGCTTGTTACCGATACAAGTATAGAAGTAGAGACATTTATTCTATCAGAAATAATTAAATATACATTTGGTTTTCTGCTATTAAAGTAATATGCATTAACACACAAAAAATAAGAATAGTACATATTATAGCAGCGTTGTATGTTCCTATAAATAAAATGGAAAATGTATGAAATCAGTGATTACGTGCATGACAGAGGATTTAAAAAACACTTACCGTTTTAAGCGTCTTCCAAGGATTGACAACCTGGAAAAACTCGATTGTATATTTTCAACATCAGGTGCGTTTCTAAGGTTATTTCTGAAAAACATGTCCGCCGTGAGGAAAAAATATGTTTATATTCGGAAAACGAGCGTTCTACATCTAGTGATGCTATATTCGCATAATCAAAATACTTTTTTAAGCAACTTAACGCATCTGTAGACGTGCCCTCACAAATACATGTTAAGGTTTCAAAATCTGCATTTCTGTCTAAAACACTTTCAAATTTAATTAGAACAGTTTCACTTTTTGCGTCTTCTACAGCACACAGTTGTGCGTGAACATCTTTAACGATTTGCAGTGATTCCCCTAACGACAACGACGAATTTTCTAATTTTGTTATTGCTTCTTCTAGTCCCAAGTAATTCTCACGAATAATTTGTAAATCCATTCTGGGCATCTTGGAATTTTTTGCTGGCTTGTATTGGTAGCTGCACTTTCCTTCGGATTAAGTGATTAAACCACGTCCTTAATTTATTCAAAATGTTCATGATAGTAAAACCCCGCCCGTAAACATGTACCCCAACTTATCAGAATCGGCTGTGGTGGCTCAGGGGTATGGGGACACAATTTGTGAAATTTTCGAATACGTTTTGGAGATTTCAGGAACACTGCCTTTGTACTCGATATTAAAGCATCTACCTCTGGATAACATCTACGAACCTGTTCTGCTACAAGGTGTAGAGCATGGAGTTTACGAGTAATATGTAACAAGTTAGGACAATATTTTCTAAGAGACCGGCCTACAGAACACATGGTTGCTGCACCATCGGCCATAAACGTTAATACTTGGTCTTTCGAAAGTTTAAATTTTTCCAAAGTATCTAATAGCACCTCTGAAATTTTTTCGGCATTACATTGTTCTAGGCGTCTGGATGCGAATAAAATTGAAGACGTTGGTTGATGTGGTTCTATATTACGCACCATCACATTAACTACAGATTGTTTTTTG
Organism: Melolontha melolontha; assembly: GCA_935421215.2. NCBI lineage: Eukaryota > Metazoa > Arthropoda > Insecta > Coleoptera > Scarabaeidae > Melolontha > Melolontha melolontha. The sequence continues at coordinate 93,894,306 of OW285238.1, read as the reverse complement.
CTGTCAGTTGTTTCGTCCACACATAACAACAGTTTTTTATTTTTCAGTTCGGCTTTGATTTAATTTTCAACCTGTTTACGCACCGATGGTAAATTCCTTCGTAACGTTGTCGTGCTCGGTAATGTTTGATTCGCGTATTTATTCCAAAATGAAATAAATGAATCATTACTTAACAAGGTAAACGGCACACACAACGGTACACACAATCATAGTTACACATAGTTCATGTATAAACTGTTGTCGATTAATTTTGTTATTATTGTGCTTCGAACTGCTTACGTGTTCTTTACAATGTGTTTCTGACCAACACATTATATATGTATTGCACACTAAACATTTAATTTTTGAGCCATCGTATATTAAGTCCGGGAAATCCATAATAAACTTATTCACTTCGTCTGACAACGGTCGTTTTCTCGATTTATGTGTCGAGGACATTTTATTACGTATGCTTACACTTACATGCAGTCCAAGCAAGTTCCAAACACATACTGAATGCTTTTTATTAGTTCTGATGCAATACAATCATCTTCACATCGGCGCATATGGCGCTCACGGAAATTGGTCTACGAATATTATTGTGAGGTCAACGGAGTAAAAGTCAATGAACAAATTCCCAATAAAGATTTAAGTAAGATAGGCCGGGTTTGGCGATGCTCTCAAATCGCGGAATAACGACAAGGGAACTTTTTATTATTTTCTTTACAAAAATGGTTAATTATAGATTCAGAGCTCTTTAGATTCTTTTGTGTGTCTGCAATTACTGTATAAAACTCAGTCAAATATGCTTTGTTATTAGAGATAAAAGACCTTAAAAAATGAAGCTTTGTAATTTTTACGTGTAAACTACTGATTTTACAATTAATTTTATTTCATTTCTGACATGTTTTTTTTTACAAATACGTAATTATATATCCATCGAAAATGATATCTGTTTTCATTTCGTATAGGTAAATGAGTTTTAGATTCGAAGTGATTTAATAAGACCACATCAGTTTAATATTAATACACGGTTTCGCAGAGCCAGCTGACATTTTCGATATAGTCATAGGGAAAAAATAAATAAAAATTGTTTTAAGAATTGCATTTATTTACCATAAATTACAAGGTTATTCTTTAAAAACTGCATCATGCAGTTGGCCTCTGTTTGCATCAATGTATTGTTGCAAACGTTTCTTGAAGTTGTCGTACACGCGCCTTCGTAGGTCCTCGTCAATGGCTGCAACTTCGTCAACAATGGTTTGTTTGAGTTCTTGAATATTCATGATACACCTGTGGAACACACGGTCTTTCAGGAACTTCCACAGGAAAAAGTCTGGTACACTGAGGTCAGGCGACCAAGCTGGCCAAGTGATTTCCCCGAAACTAGAGGTAACAGTTCCGAACATTCGACGAACTACAGCCATACTGTTTCGCGCGGCGTGGGCTGTAGCTCCATCCTGCTGGAAATATAGGTTCGTAGGGTAAATGCCCCAAGCTGTCATAATATGGGTTCAACTAAGCCGTCCAACATAGTCCCGTAACGTTCTGAATCAAAGGTCACTGTTTGCTCATTGTTATTTTCAAAGAAATATGGGCGGGCCTACAATTCCGAAAGAACCCACTCCACAACCAACCGTCACTTTAGGAGAGTGCAAGGGCATCCAGTTTTTGCATGTTCTGTTTGTTTACGCCGCCAGAAATATGAAAATGTGCTTCGTCGGTCATTAGCAAATTATTCAGAATGTCTGGGTTTTCCGTAACAACCTACTCATAGTGCAGAAAGCAAGTCTTGCTTCCTAGTCTCTTTCGTTAATTTGTTGCACAATTTACAGTTTGTAAGGGTGAAGTTTTATCTCTTTTCGCATTCGAAATAAACTTCTTCAATTGATGCCTAAAATGCGGGATTGCTGGCGCGTCAAACTGCCTTGAAAAGCTCCCTTCACTGTTCGTGGAGCTCCATAATTCATGCCTAACACGTTACCAGTTTCTTCACCCAAGCCAGTATGATATTGCGAGACGGTACATGACCAATGACCATGTCGACCAATATTGAACTGTCGTCAATAGACACACTGCACTTCCGTCACAGAATTTGTTTTGTAATAACTACGAACGCAGTTAACACGGTGTTGCATGTTCCAACACTCCATTGCGACTGACAATATGAAATGGCGTCCACCCCTCTACCATACCCCTTCCAGCCAATCACGACAAACCGTCGCAGCCGCGCACTATTCACATTTGAAATGTGTAAGTTGGCTCCGCGCCATCGTGTATAATTAATTTGCTATAAACAATAAGTATGTATAGCAAGCGCCAAATAAGTTGGCAAGCGGAGGGTTAAGTTCCCGCAGGATTAGAAGTAGTGGAGAGATTTGAATTTAGTTTTACATCAAATTGCAAGATACCATAGGCGGCGTAAGCTACACATCTATCACTTAATTAATTAATAATTTATTAGAGTAAAATATATACAAACTTATTTTTTGAATACTATAGATTTATTGTGAAATCAATTAGACGTTACAGAAACAACTAACATATTGCTATGGATTTTTTATATAAAAAATATATTTATGTTTGAATAATTTAAAAATGTTCATATTTTGTGAACATGTCTGTATTTTGAAAATGTTTTAAAATTTAACGTGTGAGAAAAACTGGTTATTGGAGGTCGCCCTCATAGAGAGCCCGAGGTAAATTAAAGGAGACCAAAATTATAGTTTGAACTAGAAGGTTGCTTTGTGAGATATATTTAAATATATTTTAATTAATTCGGTTAATTGATTGAAAAGTGATTTATAGATGTATTAGAGAGTTATAGAGGTAAATTCTCGTATGTTATTTGATGTTTAAATTGAATACGCACCTTCTTCGTCTCCACATATTTTTTTGTAAGTAGAATTAAAATTATAATAGTTCCATTGTATGGAAGCTTGTAATTAAGAGATTTAATTATTAGAAATATAGATAATAAAGCTTACTATTAACATTTCGTTGATAAAATTATAATTAAAAAGTTTGTTCGATGGGAATCAAGTTTTTTGTTGTGCTTGGTGTTTGCACATGCGTAAATTTTGTTCGTGTATCAGAATCTGATTATACAGTGTGGTTCTCTGGGGAGAAATTATTAGTAAACTTGATTATTTTTAGATAAGTTTGTTCGGATTCATAAAGAGGATGTTTTCCATTCATTTAGCTGTCAATTTAAAATGAATGTTTTTACCTCATGTATTTTTGTATAATACTGCATCTTTATACTGTGTAAAGATAGATTTTTTATTTTTTATTTTGTATTAAATATTCATTTTAATTTTATCCTGCGTTTGATTTTTTGTACTCATGCCTATATTGCTGTTTAAACTTAACTTATATAAGTAAATAAATTTTTGTGAACATTTCACTGGCGCTCAATTTACTCTGTAGACACGCTTTTCCTAAGTTGAACCCGAGAAGTTATAAGTCTCATATTTGAAAATTCACCGTCTGAGAAACCTAGTTGGGAAAATTGGTTGTGGAAAGTGGTGTGCTAAATTTTCAAACCACTATTCATGGCAATATGTATAATGACTAGAGAACGGACACATCGGGCTGAAATGACGTCATTACGACGAACGATATAAATAATCTACAACATCTGTAGTACATCACGCAGTTATTGAATAGCACTATTCATTCGGTTAACCGCACACACAAAATAGATGTGCAGTTAACCGAATGAATAGTGCTATTCAACAACTGCGTGATGTACTTACAGATGTTATATACTATTTATATCGTCCGTCATAATGACGTCCATTTCAGCCCGATGTGTCCGGTCTCTAGTAATGACATATGCCATATACGATGGCGCGGGGCCAACTAACACATTTCAAATGTGGATAGTCAGCGGCTGTGACGGTTTGTCGTGATTGGCGGGAAGGGGTATGGTAGAGGGGTGGACGCCATTTCATATTGTCAGTCGCAATGGAGTGTTGGAACATGCATCACCGTGTTACCTGCGTTCGTAGTTATTACAAAACAAATTCTGTGACGGAAGTGCAGTGTGTCTATTGACGACAGTTCAATATTGGTCGACATGGTCATTGGTCATGTACCGTCTCGCAATATCATACTGGCTTGGGTGAAGAAACTGGTAACGTGTTAGGCATGAATTATGGAGCTCCACGAACAGTGAAGGGAGCTTTTCAAGGCAGTTTGACGCGCCAGCAATCCCGCATTTTAGGCATCAATAGAAGAAGTTTATTTCGAATGCGAAAAGAGATAAAACTTCACCCTTACAAACTGTAAATTGTGCAACAAATTAACGAAAGAGACAAGGAAGCAAGACTTGCTTTCTGCACTATGAGTGGGTTGTTACGGAAAACCCAGACATTCTGAATAATTTGCTAATGACCGACGAAGCACATTTTCATATTTCTGGCGGCGTAAACAAACAGAACATGCAAAAACTGGATGCCCTTGCACTCTCCTAAAGTGACGGTTTGTTGTGGAGTGGGTTCTTTCGGAATTGTAGGCCCGCCCATATTTCTTTGAAAATAACAATGAGCAAACAGTGACCTTTGATTCAGAACGTTACGTGACTATGTTGGAAGGCTTAGTTGAACCCATATTATGACAGCTTGGGGCATTTACCCTACGAACCTATATTTCCAGCAGGATGGAGCTACAGCCCACGCCGCGCGAAACAGTATGGCTGTAGTTCGTCGAATGTTCGGAACTGTTACCTCTAGTTTCGGGGAAATCACTTGGCCAGCTTGGTCGCCTGACCTCAGTGTACCAGACTTTTTCCTGTGGAAGTTCCTGAAAGACCGTGCGTTCCACAGGTGTATCATGAATATTCAAGAACTCAAACAAACCATTGTTGACGAAGTTGCAGCCATTGACGAGGACCTACGAAGGCGCGTGTACGACAACTTCAAGAAACGTTTGCAACAATACATTGATGCAAACAGAGGCCAACTGCATGATGCAGTTTTTAAAGAATAACCTTGTAATTTATGGTAAATAAATGCAATTCTTAAAACAATTTTTATTTATTTTTTCCCTATGACTATATCGAAAATGTCAGCTGGCTCTGCGAAACCGTGTATTAATATTAAGCTGATGTGGTCTTATTAAATCACTTCGAATCTAAAACTCATTTACCTATACGAAATGAAAACAGATATCATTTTCGATGGATATATAATTACGTATTTGTAAAAAAAAACATGTCAGAAATGAAATAAAATTAATTGTAAAATCAGTAGTTTACACGTAAAAATTACAAAGCTTCATTTTTTAAGGTCTTTTATCTCTAATAACAAAGCATATTTGACTGAGTTTTATACAGTAATTGCAGACACACAAAAGAATCTAAAGAGCTCTCAATCTATAATTAACCATTTTTGTAAAGAAAATAATAAAAAGTTCCCTTGTCGTTATTCCGCGATTTGAGAGCATCGCCAAACCCGGCCTATCTTACTTAAATCTTTATTGGGAATTTGTTCATTGACTTTTACTCCGTTGACCTCACAATAATATTCGTAGACCAATTTCCGTGAGCGCCATGTGCGCCGATGTGAGGACGATTGTATTGCATCAGAACTAATAAAAAGCATTCAGTATGTGTTTGGAACTTGCTTGGACTGCATGTAAGTGTAAGCATACGTAATAAAATGTCCTCGACACATAAATCGAGAAAACGACCGTTGTCAGACGAAGTGAATAAGTTTATTATGGATTTCCCGGACTTAATATACGATGGCTCAAAAATTAACTGTTTAGTGTGCAATACATATATAATGTGTTGGTCAGTAACACATTGTAAAGAACACGTAAGCAGTTCGAAGCACAATAATAACAAAATTAATCGACAACAGTTTATACATGAACTATGTGTAACTATGATTGTGTGTACCGTTGTGTGTGCTTTGATTTAATTTTCAACCTGTTTACGCACCGATGGTAAATTCCTTCGTAACGAATTTACCATCGGTGCGTAAACAGGTTGAAAATTAAATCAAAGCCGAACTGAAAAATAAAAAACTGTTGTTATGTGTGGACGAAACAACTGACAGCAAAAAACAATCTGTAGTTAATGTGATGGTGCGTAATATAGAACCACATCAACCAACGTCTTCAATTTTATTAGCATCCAGACGACTAGAACAATGTAATGCCGAAAAAATTTCAGAGGTGCTATTAGATACTTTGGAAAAATTTAAACTTTCGAAAGACCAAGTATTAACGTTTATGGCCGATGGTGCCGCAACCATGTGTTCTGTAGGCCGGTCTCTTAGAAAATATTGTCCTAACTTGTTACATATTACTCGTAAACTCCATGCTCTACACCTTGTGGCAGAACAGGTTCGTAGATGTTATCCAGAGGTAGATGCTTTAATATCGAGTACAAAGGCAGTATTCCTGAAATCTCTAAAACGTATTCGGAAATTTCACGAATTGTGTCCCCATACCCCTGAGCCACCACAGCCGATTCTGACAAGTTGGGGTACATGTTTACGGGCGGGGTTTTACTATCATGAACATTTTGAAAAAATTAAAGGACGTGGTTTAATCACTTAATCCGAAAGAAAGTGCAGCTACCAATACAAGCCAGTAAAAAATTTCAAGATGCCCAGAATGGATTTACAAAGTATTCGTGAGAATTACTTGGGACTAGAAGAAGCACTAACAAAATTAGAAAATTCGTCGTTGTCGTTAGAGGAATCACTGCAAATCGTTAAAGATGTTCACGCACAACTGTGTGCTGTAGAAGACGCAAAAAGTGAAACTGTTCTTATTAAATTTGAAAGTGTTTTAGACAGAAATGCAGATTTTGAAACCTTAACATGTATTTGTGAGGGCACGTCTACAGATGCGTTAAGTTGCTTAAAAAAGTATTTTGATTATGCGAATATAACATCACTAGATGTAGAACGCTCGTTTTCCGAATATAAACATATTTTTTCCTCACAGCGGACATGGTTTTCAGAAATAACCTTAGAAACACACCTGATGTTGAAAATATACAATCGAGTTTCTCCAGTTTGTCAATCCTTGGAAGACGCTTAAAACGGTAAGTGTTTTTTAAATCCTCTGTCATGCACGTAATCACTGATTTCATACATTTTACATTTTATTTATAGGTACATACAACGCTGCTATAATATGTACTATTCTTATTTTTCGTGTGTTTATGCATATTACTTTAATAGCAGAAAACCAAATGTATATTTAATTATTTCTGATAGAATAAATGTCTCTACTTCTATACTTGTATCGGTAACAAGCTCATGTTGCGTCCCTATTCTATCGCATATTCTAATATATTACGAATTACACTCCCATACCGGCGCTCATGGCGCGCACGGAAATTTGTCTGTTCTACTAATTACTCTATATCGTGATTTTAACTAAGAGATAGAAATCAGTTAAAAATAGTTTAGATAAACATAATATCTATTTCAAACTCATAAATAAACTTACCTGACTATGTTGCACATTCAAATTAATTTCTATTATATTTATTTGTAATTGATTTATTTTTATAACCATATAATCGTTAATATAAACATTATTTAAGCATAGAGATACAATTCATAGATCTACAGATAGGATCAAAGGAGTTACATATATGTATACAGGTTTCTTTAAGTTAATAAATATTGAGAATATAAAACATAAAAGTGGTGTTTTTTAATTCATGCTCATTGAAAGTAATATTTTTAATAATTTTTATGTCATTTTCACATCTATATCTGAGTGTCTCTACCGACTGTATCCTGAGTGAATAAACTCGTAGGTCTATGAATAGGTGATTAAAGAACAGGTACATTCCCTAATGATTTATTTAACAAAGTTTATGTTATATATACAAATTCTATTTACAATTTTAATTCCAACAGTTCTAAACATTTTAATTTTACATACATTAATTAAGCGTAATTGAATATCGAGTACATTTCATCTTTGTTGTTGTATCGCTGGTATATCCTACTTTAATTACGGTGTTTGTACAGATACTTATAATGCATTTTATTGTTTTCATATTGTTACACTTTATATATTTATGTGGTGACGAGTTTGAATATTGGACTGGTTTATTTTAAAGGCCTGACCTATGATTGTTTCTGTATCAGCAGTTTGCTGAACTCGTTTAGATTAAAATACCTGACTTGTATGTGTTTTTATTTATTTGATTGCTAAATATAATACGTAACTATCTAATTTAGATTAATAATACTAAATTATAATATGTAACATATACGGTGTGATAATTATAAAATATGAATTACACTATTTTATTTAGATTAAATGATGTTTGTTTAATCTAGATTAAACAAAGTGCCAACTATCAATCAGGGAAGTTGCCTATCTTCATCATGATGGGGTCGCCTTGATAATTCTCAGCTTAGGTTTAATTGGCGTATAGTGCACGTCTTGAGTTAAACATTCACCTTGACTTCTTATGGATATTTCGTCGATGGACTCGGTCGGTTCTTTTATTGGATAAATAGGCTTTCATTCTATCATTTGTTGTTCGGTGGTAGATTCATTGTTTCTTCTTTTGTGTGATCTCGGAGTTTTACCTTTGTTTTGTCGACATTCTTGCATGCCCTGATACCCAGCCCATGTCAGTGCTATTAGCCCCAGGATTACAATGATTGTAACTACGTTGGAGATTGTCGTGTGATGTCGTATGTGTTTCCAGTCGATGTTCATTTGGTGGGTTTGAAATGTCTGTTCACCTTTCGCTAAATCATCAAATGGGTTAGACAATTTCACTATGGCTCGACATCTGGATTTATTGTCTCAGGAACAAATTGACTCATCGCAGTGTTAATTTGTACCGGAATGTGCTTAACATAAGAAGAAATAACTTGCACCTTTTCTTCTCGGTTGGGGGCCAAAATATTTAGTTTGTATAATACATACAAACTAAATATTTTGAAAAAATTTCATGTATTGAGGAGTTCTAATGAGAACGAAATGCTAGTATATGCACGCTTCGAGATAGACAGACGTGGCTTTCATACATTTTTCATTTATCTTCACAACATTAACCCAACGAATTAAGCGAGAATTGCTTGTGAGATGAGATTTTAATAATTATTCATTCTCACATGCATTTGGTTCAACATGTACCTAGTATGTAAATGTATCTAGTGTACATTATAAAGATTCTAAATAAACTAATAAGGATATTATTTTATTTAGGATCTATATAATGTTTACTATATACGGCACCTTAGTACGATTATTCAACGCTGTATCGTGACTTTTTCAATATTATTGATTGTGGCCGATATTTTCTTTCCAGACGGTTCATCATTTTCATTCGATCTACGACGGCGTTAAAATTCTGGTATTCACGTTCTTATTGTTTAAAACGATAGAGTTAATTTTATTTCTGATTTATTTGCTCTTAAAACTTTTAAAATGAAGTATTTTATTTATCATTAGTTACTTATTTATTTTCACAAATGTATAAGCGTTGAATGTACATTAATCAATGACAGTGGGCAGATCATGTGGTACCAAATTGTAGTTTCAGAAAATAAATTCTATTTTATATTTTGACCGCCATATTTGTGCCAACCCGAGAACATTTTACTCTACCATTTTGATTCGTATTTCATATGAGTGCATTTAATGATTTAACATAATTCTGAAGATTTAGATATCTTCAGGATTTTGTTAAATCATTAAATGCACTTATATATTTGCGGAAAACACATACATAAAAATTATATCTAAGATAATAACAAAATAGTATGTATATATTATGACATGTATTTAATACGAGGGCAGTTTGGAAACGATGTAAAGAACATATAAAATTGAGTAATCAATTTTATAATTTTTCAATGTGTTGGCCTTTGACATTAATATAGTTTTCCATAAGCTCGAACCATCTTGCGAAACGCTTTTTAAACTATGATGCTGATACTTTGGAAACCATTGCTTCGAACCTTTCAATAGCAAACAGTCCAGTCAGTATCGTCTTTGTTTTGCTGACGAATATAGTCGACGATCTCTGATGATATCGTATTTATAAATTTAACTAAAACACTGTGTTTCATTGCCAGAGACCGGACGCACCAGGCTGAAATTACGATAGACCATATAAATAGTTTATAACATCGCTAAGTACAATACGTAGTTATTGAATAGCACTATTCATTCGGGTAACCGCACATCTGTTTTTTGCAGTTGAATTGTGACGCAATTACCTCAATATAACAGTTAAATTTATTTCTTCATGGGCGTAGATAGAAGCGTGAGGAGTTTTTATAATTTATTTTATTTATTAATTTATATTTCGTAAGATAAATAAAGTACAGTGAGTTAGTTTCTTTCTTTCATTGTTTTAACTGTTAATTACATACTTCGTAATTTTTGTAATAGATCCTGTTTAATATCGGTTCATCGAATCTAGTTCTCCCAATTATTTTGACGTAAGTGTCCAGTGAATTTCGTTAAGTTTCAATAACTTACGCATACATTTTTAATTTTCATTTACTTAGATCTAGAACAATGTTTAAGTCACTTTTTCAGATATGATATGGAACAATATACTGGTCGAAATGTTCCTGATGAATCCACCATACCCAAATATTATGTTTTTAAGTGCTTCACCAAAGCAGGAAAAGGCTTTAGAAGCCATCTTTCAAATCAGTACCTATTGATAAGCCTATACTGTGTGGTAAATGCTAGTGTGCTGCATCCAACTATTCTATATAACGCATATGTAATAGCAACAAAAGTTATAAATACAGTTGATGCGGAAACAGCTGCTAAAGCCATTTACGAGAATATGCACCAAATGCTTCATTCGGACGACAGGTACAAAGAAAAAATACTTTTATTTGTCAGTGACGGTGCTGCATATATGTTAAAAACAGACAGACTATTGAAGGAAACATATCCTAATATGCTGCATATTACCTTTGTAGCACATGCTCTCCACAGAATCTGTGAATATATCAGAGACACCTTTCCGGAAGTTAATAGACTTGTATCCGGTTTTAAAAAGTTTACAGAAAAACACCATTTAGAGTAGCTCTTTACAGGGAAAAACTTCCATATTTGTCACTGCCTCCCGCTCCATTATTAACTAGATGGGGAACATGGTTGGAAGCTACTAATTTTTATGCAGAGAATTTCGTTAGTTTACAAAATTTCGTTACATGTTTAAATAACGATGCTCGAAGTATTTCTGAGTGCAAGGAACTAATACAAATTCCAAATTTAAGGAAAAAAGTTTAAAAATAGTACACACACATAAAGACAAATACACAAAATTGATCGAAATTAATAAATACTCACAATGATTCTCTCAAAATCGGCTTCAGAACATTTTAATGCGGAAACTGAATCCCCTAAGGAACACATTAGAAATTTGCCAAAACTAATCACTTATTTTTAAAATCAAAATCTCAAATTAAATAATGGATTAACCACATTAGATGTGGCTATTAATAATTTGAAAAAATATTCCAAGTGACTTCGGATGCAGCCTTCGGCAAAAGTTAGACGCAGTTTTTAGAAATCAAAAAAGAAGTTAATAGAAATCCAGATTTAATAACATTGCGGCAATTGTGTATGGGGACAATGCCTCGAAATCTAACTGCTAAATACGCTGAAATAACAGAATATTTCCAGTATGTACTTATAACCAGTTGCGATGTAGAAAGGAAATACTCCTTTACTCAACTTGAACTACAAAATAAACAAATATTAATGTATGTCGTATTTTATAGACCACCATCCGTTTGTTTTCCCTATTGTCTGTCCCTATTGATAATGCATAGTTTATTTGCAACTGGAATATTTTCCTTGTTTAAAATATGGCATAACGTATCTCAGAAAACTTTATTAGATTTCTCTACCAATATTGTTTCGGTGTACCGTACCATTATCAAGAAGTTTACTTAATAACGTAAGGTTGCGACTTTTTACATATACGTATATATCTGTGTGTTTATGCGTGTCTTTGGGGGTTGCTTTGACCATTACGACGTTGTTTATTATAGCCTTATAGGCGTATTTAAATATTCTTTTTGTGTTGGTCGTATTTTGTTTCTTAGAAATCGTTTATCAAATTTATATTTATTTATATATTTGGAAGTATGTGATATTTCAATGACTGAAATTAATGAACGTTTCAGTGGCCATTTAAGAATAGTTAAACTTTTTGGTAGTGATCAGTCTCAAAAATATAAAAATTAGTTTCTGGATAATATTTTAAAACTAGTTAAACTGCAATTTCAGGATATAAATGATCTGAAATTGAAAACTTAACTAAGAGTCAATTTCGAAAGCAATGATTTTTGTGAATGTTCTGGAGCTGTACCAAATTTAACATAATTTTTTAATAACAAACTTAATAAAACCTTTACGGAAGTTGTAAAATTATTAACTATATTATGTACATTACTAGACAACGTTGCAGTTGTCGTCCGGGGACGTTTTGCAGCAGTTATTTTAGAACTAATGCAAACTGCCTTAAATATTGTAGATGTGGTGTAAAAAGGAGCGGCCATCAATAAACCCTTAGAAAACACATATAGTCGCATTCACAGAAAATGCTTTCAAGGCGCTTGAAAATATAGTAATTCCATTCGCCAAAGAAGCTAAGTAGGAGGGTACTATTTGACAAAAGATTTGCGTTGAATCCTTATATAGTAAAAACTATCAATAAAGCAACCATTGTGAGAAAGCTGAGGACTTCCAGTTCCAAAATTACTCTATGGCTATACACATTATAAGCTATGGAGCAGTCGCAAGGTGACGAAGAACTAGGCTAAAAGGAAATAGTATACGGCTAAGTGGCATACAGGGATTAGCATGTGTAAGTGTTATAGAAGCTATTTTGGAGGCGATACTAAATTTACCACGTATAGATATCTATATACAAGGAAGAGCAAGGTCAGTGACCTACAGACTAATGCAAACCTCAATACCTATAAGCAAGTTCGCGATACTGATCATCATAAGTTGATTAACTCAAGGCAGAGCCCATTACAGGGAGACTAAATGATGCCATGGTTCAAAAACTCAATTTTGATAAGAAATATAAAACATCCTACTAAACAGTGAGGACAGGAAGAAAGGCCCACGTGTTCAGACAGAACCTATTTGGTATACTCACGACTCTAAAACAAAAAGAAGGTGTTGGAATCAGAATATATGGGCTCAAAGAAAGGACGATGGTCTAAATGAGTTCAAGTACAGATACTACGGTATTTTCACCTGAAGTGATCGCTTGGCGTCTTTGCGCTGGAGAAATTAACAGATAGAGTGGAAAGAATCGTTCGTTGGCCATCTTCTTCGACAGCCGAACAATGTTAAAGGTACAGTATCCAGTGCAACAGTGCAGCCAGGCAAAATAGTTTATTAGGGAACATTTGCCTAAAGTTACATTGAACCTACTGAATAGATACTGAAAGTCTGTTAAGATGACAATAGGCTGATTAACGGGGCATTCTAAGCTGAAGGAACAAATAAATAATAAGTGTGACAGAAGAAACGGTATGTCGAGTCTACCAATGCGAAGGAATACTAATACAAAAAATATGTACAGAAAGTACTCTAAGGAGACAAGGAGACATGAGGACTACAATAGGTCTAGAAATGTCGAAGTGGAATAAGCTTAACGGCCACCTCCAGTAATCTAATCTAATTTATGTACATTGGCGATAATAACCGCAGAGAGCCATGTTTTTAAATATTAAAGTCTAGTAAAACTGCCTGAATTGACAATGTTAAGTACAGAAAAGTTACAGCAATACAGTAAGGAGGAAAAAAAACACTAGTTTCAAAGAAACATATTTAATAAAATTGCAATTCCTTGTACATATTAGTACATACAAAGTATTAAACAAATAGATGAGTTGCGTAAAATAATTATGTCAATGGCTTCATAAAATCTGCCTTCTTTTTTTTTCACGCTGAAATTCTTTGCAGCAAGCTAATAATTTCTTTATTCTTTGCTCTGTAACTATAACCCGTTCTTCGTTGGAGTCTATATTTTCTAAAATGTTTAAGCCCATTTCAATTGAGCTGAGAGCTTCTGTGAAGATTGCAATTGCCATGTGCTTTTCTGAAACTGAATCTGAAGTGTCGGATACTACTTCAGTGATGGTTTGGTCACGAAGCTCCTCAATTGTCAACTCCTGACAATAGCTCCTTGACGTCATCACCAGTGACATCCAAATCTAATTGCCTAGCAAGATTAACAACTTCCTCTATCAGTTTCTGATGCTGTTTCCACCTCGTTTCTTAAAAAAATGAACAACGTTTCTTCCAGACTCTGCTCAATGTTTTTTTGGAAATTTCATCCAAAGACTCTCCAATGCTTCTTACGGCACCTAAAACATTGAATTGTTTCCAAAAGTCTTTAACAGATAGCTCACTGTTTTGCCGTATGCAGATGTTTGCAGAAACCAACCCCTCGTGTAAGTAAGCTTTGAATGTTTTGATGACTCACTGGTTCATCAGTTGAAACAAGCTAGTTGTGATTGGAGGCAAAAACACAAGTTTCACTCGTGGTTCGAAATCAAATAGGGTTTTAGGAGAGTGATCAGGTCCGTTGTCAATAAGTAGCATGACTTTAAATGGAATATGTTTAGAATTGTAACATTCAACTTCGGGTATAAAGTGGTGATTATTTCACCAGAACAAAGAGATAATAATTTTAAGATCGCTAATTAGAAAGTAGAACAAGCTACAAAATTTAAATATTTAGGAATTTATACAGAAATAAGGGAAAATTAGACGCAGATGTAAGTGAAAGAACTGGAAAAGTCGGAAAATTATTTAATACACTATATTAAATATTCTTCGGAAACAAATAAATAGCTAAACCAATCAAAATAGAAGTAGTAAAAGCAACGCTGATCTATTGGAAGACTCTAAGTTGTATAAATACCTCAAGACGAGACGCCTTAGAAGAATTGAAGAAAAAACTGAAAAGGATAAAATAAGAAATGTAGCATAAGAGAACAAGTAAATAAAAAAGCGGATGATACAATTATAAATGAACGGCAATTTACATGGGTGGGACTAGTCTTCAGAATATCAGAGGGAAAGACCAACGAGAAAAGTGTTGGAAGCAAAAGTTCAGGGAAGAAATTGGAGAGGCAGGTTCAGGAAAATTTACCAAGAAGGAATCAGACAGGCGGCGTTCGACAAGGAAACCCAGTAACATTCAGTATCAAATAATAAAAAGCAAGAATCAACTCAACACCACACTCCTATACCTAACGGTAAATTGACATAGGATTAAGTAAATAAGTAAGTATTAAAGGATGAAATCTCAGACTTGTTAATAGTACTTTTAAAATAGAAAGTTCATATATCTTTTTTTTGAAAATACTCTGTTAAATATACATTTTCATTTGTCGCAATACAATTTACAAGATTCATTTATTATTTCTTTATATTATTATTTCATTTATTAATGAGTTGGAGAGTTAGTTTTTCCCATTCCATTTTCAATATTGTTGAATCAAGCAGAGAGCTCTAGGATATATTGCTCCGATTTAGGGATTTAGTGATATCGTTTTACTTTATCGTTTATTTAATGCTTTAGTGAGGCTGCAATTGAAGTATGCCAGTATTATTTGAAGTCTCATGTACCGTGCTTATAGTAACAGAATATAAACGTAAACCCTTAAGGCGAATGGTGTTTATGCAAGTATCAGTTTTCTGTTTGGCGATTTACTAGAGAGACATAAATATTTTATACTCGAAAATAAAGGTGGTTCGTCGGCATTTATGCGCTTACATTCACATTTAACCTGAAATTTAGCTTTTATAAATCGTAATTGTAACGAAAATTAAAAATTTAAAATAAATTTATTATTTAATAATTTATTTTAGGTTAGTTATGTTAGATGGGTAGAGGAGTTTGGATATTAAATTAATTTTACGAAAATATTAACAATTTTACTTGTCTGCAAATACATGTAAGCTGTTACACAATAAATATGCACTGTTTTAATATATTTACAAGTATATTCGTAGAATTAGTATTTTAAAACGTTGTCGTTACATTGTCTTTAATAAACAATTTAATTTATTATCCAACAAATCAAATTCACAAATAATAGTGCTGAGGGCCGGTTCTACAATATACTTTAACCCATCAATTATACCGTTAAATAGCCTGAATATGCATAAAGTTTGGTTAATCTCTTCATAAACGATCTACAGTACCTAATTTAAATTAAGACTTGGAATATATTGCAGTATAACTTAACATTTGTGCCAAAGCGTAGATAAGTTGAGTTTTGTATAAATATTTGAAATCGCAGTACGCATGGACGGATTGTAAATATAACCTATATATAATAAAAACAAACTTATTTGTTATGAAATAAGTTTTTTTTTGCCTAAAAATTATTTACATTACGGGTGTGAATAATTTCTACAAATTTCTCATTTGATGAAATAAACGAACTAGTTTCTATTATAGAAAGACACAGTGGTACCATTGGTAAGCCGATTGCACAAAAATATAACACTGATAATTAATATTTACTAAGAACCATTATTTCACAATTTGAAAAGACAACGTTTGGGCAGAAGTAGCAGATTTATTTAATTCGAAAGAGATACTGCTAGATTCTATTCTAATATGGGTACATTCAATAGCCCCGATTACATTTGGAAATCGTGTTATCCTATAAAATCCTTGTTTGACTTCTTCCAATTCTTCTGCATTTCTTGTATAGGACACAAATGCAAGTTTTGAGAAATAATTAATCAGTCGAAACGGCGTACAGTACAGCACTACCTTTCGAGTTGTAGATAAAACTCGAAGATGAACCACATCAAATGATGAAACTTCCGGTCCACATGGATTAATTCACTTATATAACAGATTCTCCAGTTCCGATAATTTTAAATTTGGAATGGTAAATCTCTTCATCAATTAACTATAGAAGCCGGTAGCAAGAACAAACAAGAACTCTACAGATGATATTTTATGCATTAGAAATAGCGAAACAAGTAAATTGGGGCACAGAAATGTCATAAAGAAAATTATCGGGAAAATCGCTCACCTACAGATGGTCGAGGGTACAATTAGCCTGCGGCATAGACAACAGCGCCAATCGAATCATATAAATTGAGTTTAGACAAACAAAAAAATTCAGCTGGGCTAGCCCAGATTGTCAATGGTGTCCGAAGTCCCACGCAAACTCGTATTTCCTCTGCGAAACAAGCCACGCATGTCCGAAAGTATCCTACCAAAGTATCGCAACAATACGATTACGAATTTCTTCGTCACTATTTGAATTAAACATCGACATTTATATTACGATGCATAATTATTATATTTCAATTATTTATAATTCTAGTACTGTTACGCTTCACATATAAGAATGTTTAATTCTATTTTTAAATTATATTTATTTCTTTAAGTATCTCGCATTTTAAAATACTAAACTTCACTTAGATATTTTTCTGTGTACATATTCGTTCGCAAAGAGAAAGCATTTCTATTGGTCTCGCTTAGATGATAGATCCTCAAAATCTACCTGATTTGTCAACAAGCTTTAACGTTCACTTTGGAATTTCTATATACATTTAATTTTAAATTAAATTGTTTTAATTTAATTACGTACGTCTTCTTTTATATATGTTGTCTCATATTATTTGAAAGGTTGACTCACAAGAGATATTTTAATAATATTTATGTCATCGATAGCACAACTCTTCAAGTCGCCCTTTTGATTAATTCATTATTCAAGACATCGACAACCTCGAACCCTCTTTTAACTTAGAGCAATAAAATACAAAATCTTTTCCTACAGACCAGTGATACTTCGACACGAATCAATTTCCTCTTTAGAATCTTCGTAAGTTAAACATCTTACTAGTCAAGTACCGGCCATGATGCACGCGCCCTTGCATCTCCGCAACTAGAAGGTAATCTGTATTGTTCAATATATATTATTCTTTTGGTGTAATGCACATTAATTTAACTAATTAATTTCTTATTCCTCCAGCCTAACATCGCTCTACATATCTGTCCAAGTATATAACACACCACGTGGCCGACCATCTTCGCAACTCAAAGGTAACTCTGTATTGTTCCATATAGAGATTATTTTATATTAATCGTAATTAATTAACATTTAATTTACAGCCTAATTTATCGTTCGTTTCAGTTTATTTTGTGTTAATGTTTTAATTACTTATTTACCGCTCCTTGTGTATATTACTCTTATTTAATTACTTTTGCCTATATCAAGTTCAATTTATTTTATGTAAATAATAAATACAAACTTTAAGGACAACGTTCCTGTGTTTTATTTAGTTAGTAAGCTGTAATATATTTATTTAATTTAAGTATTATCACACACGTCCTGGACCTTTGATAATACTTCACCAGCACCAATTATTTATTATAGAATAATTTCATTATTTTTAGCACACACAGCAATCGGCCAACCAGAACGCTTGTTGGTAATAAATGTCGCCTAGACGTACAGCGTGTTAGTAATAAGTGGTACCATAACGAAAACGCGTGTTTGTAATAGTACCAACATAAAATATTTTTGTATATTTTGATATATAATTAAACGGGAGTTAATAAATACGCATAGAACGGTAATAAATATAAATTATAGAATAAAGTAAGGACTAAGTTAAAGCATTTGATAACTAACTGAGCTTTATCTTGAATCATGTAAATCTGGCTCTGAGTCGTATAAAAATAATAATAACTAATCAAATTTATTTAAGTAATATAAAACGAGTCAGATTTATTAAAAAAAGCATGTCACTTATTTGTTAAAAGGCTCGATAGTTTGCTGTTTTTCTGACACACAGGCTATTGAATTTATAGCTAAACTATTTCTTCTTGTAAGAGGTGTCAAAAATGTAACTATGAATAGTGTGCCATAGCTCGGTACGAAAAAAATGAATTGGAGAATCTATTTCGTTTGTAGCAAGTGCTAAATATGTTATACTATGCAAAACAATAGAAGTCGAGAGTAATTCATTGTTCTGTAGTATATTTTTCCTTCCATTTCTATGAATTTTCTTTTTTTCGCTTCTGCTCTAAATCTAAACTAGTCATTCTATGTTCTTTCCAGACACTTGTGTTTTGTAGTTTTCTTTTCTTGAATTTATTATCTGGTGTAAACCATGTTTCAATAATATATATAATATATATATTTTATATCCTTGATAAAGGCATCATTGCCGAAACATGTAGGGTTGTTTTAAATATATATACTTTGAAGTAAAGCCAGACCTTTAATCGCCAACTGATTGAATTTACCATATCATAAAAAGGTCACGAAAATATTATATTTATATATATATATATATATACGTATTTATTGTTATAGCTCTAGATACACATGTACAGATGGTTCCTAGGACTGAGAAAGGTAGAAATTAGTTGAACATAAAGGGAAAGGTAAATGGATACACAACTGTATATGGACATAAGAATGTGAAAATTAATGTCTAATATTAATTAAATTAATATCCCGACAATATTTTGTACTTTGCATATTATTATATTTAATTAACATTTACCTTTCATATATCTATCATTCATTAAATTCATTAACGCGAATAAAATGATAATTAATTTATTAATATTCAAAAATGTATAGATATTAGTTTAGACACGCCCACCATTTAAACAGAAAAAGCGCGCGAAATAATCAATGTGAAATACGCGCAGCTCAGATAATCAGCTGTTAAAATTATATTCATAAACATTTCTAAATTTTTGAAATAACTTTATAAATCTACTTGAATGATTTTTATATTCAAAATTCTATTTTCAAATAATTTATTTCAAGATAAAATCAAGATAATTTGCATAGTAAATGGCTTTGAAATAAAACAAAGTTCTAAGCGCGCCTTTTTCCAAATTTGATAACGTTAATATTTTTAATAAAATCAAGTTAAAATCAGTAATATCGAGAAAATTGTTATTTATAAAAGTTCTAATAGTTATTATTATCATTTAAACATATAAAACCCGATCAAAAAGTAATATTTTACAAGTTACCAAGCCAAGCATAATTAGGGGACGCTCTCTCTATTGACCGAAATTTTATGAAGAAACAAATCGAAACTTACCTGGAAAACTTATCGAAAGTGCTGTAATATTAAATACAATCTGAAACCTGGAATTTCCTTATCCTACAAAACCAAGTTGGAAAATAACCTGTACCCTATCTTTTTCCTGGCCGTATACCGATCCCAAGGCTGACGCTACCATTCCCCCGTCCAGAAAACACCTACAATCACAGGTATTTTGTAATGTAAGCATAAATTTTACCTTGTCCTAAATATCTAACGGTTACAAGTTAATTAAAATCTTGATTTAAACTTATATATAAAGATTGTTTAAACACAACTTAGATCTAGAAAATATTTACTTAAAAAACACTTAAAATAAACTTACCTGAATTGTTTACACGTTTTAAATTGATAAATGTTAGATTTATTAGTTTATTTATATTCATAACCTTTATGATAGATCGAATCAATCATTGAATTAGAATAGTTTTATTAATTACCAATAAATAGCTGGAACCGAACAGCTATCTATAATTATATAGATTTCTATAATTGAATAAATAATTTTGATTATAAAAAATAATTGTGTTATTTTTTATTCATGTTCAGTGAAGTCAATATTTATAATAATCTTTTAAGTCACTACAGCTATATTTGTGTGCATTTACCGACTGTAACCATGAGATACATATATTTAGATAATTTTTATAAAACCTCATGCTCTCCAAGACATCTGTGAATTACATTACGATTCGCTTCATTGACCAGCTGATGACAGAGATACGTAAATTTAAAAATCATTTGGGCGCCCAAGACATATTAATATTCATTTATTAATTGCATCTTAACATTTTATTATTACATTAAAATTAATACACATCAATTATATTTCAATATAAATATATTTTCACTGGCATATATTAATAATGTAAATATTAAACTGAAAAAAAATTAATATGGTGAAAAGACACCAAAATACTATTAGAAGTGTGTATATTTTGGACTGTTAAATTTATACATGAGAATTAATACCCTTTCGAAAAGAAACTTTGCAAACTACAGGTATGGTATACGATTCATTTCATATTAAAATTTAGAGATATTGTTAATTTGTTCTTATAAAGAGATCTACAATCGACTAATTTTTTAATTTCATTAAATATTTTCAAGTCATCTGCTAACATACGTTTATTACAGTTAATATTATTTAGTAAATCATGATGCTACGCAAAACGCGACGTACTAAAATAAAAGAGACAAATCAAGCAGCAGCGAGATCGTGCGATGTACGGCGGGGCCACCCTCTCTCGTTTCGGAGCCACCTGGTGGAGAACGACTCTAGCGGCCAGCCCAAAAGATTCGGAGAGTGCGCGAGTACAACGTCGCGAGGTGATATAGCGCCACCGTGTTACTATCCCAGCACAGAATCCCCTAAGAACACGGAAGCGGGTGGTACAATGGCAGCTACCGAAAAAAAGGGGTTGCTCCTACTACTTGTTATAACCAAGATACAAATCGAACTTTGCCAAAATAATCACTTGTGGGACAGGTATCAATCAAACAATGTCGTCAACTTAACAAGATTTTTAATAACATACGCAGGAGGTTATAATCTTAAGCTTTATCTCAGAAGCTAAAAGATAGTCGTCGACTACACTAGAAGTAAAATTACAAGAGGGAAAAAAATAATAAACAACCTTAATGTACTCTGAATTGAATTCCCAACGCAATCGACAAGTCAGTATGAAGGAAAGTTAATTGTATTAGAAATTACCGATTACGTAATGCATCTATATATGGTTATACGTAAAATTTATAAAAGTGTTTAAGACACTTCGTTTTATCAAATTCCCCCCCCCCCCCCCTACAAAATTGGGTAGGTAAAGGCACAGAAATTTAAATAGTGAATACAAGTAATTAAATGCTCCCCCTGTAAAGCAGGAAGGTTCTATAAATGTATAAAATTGGAGTACGATCCAAATCCAGTATATTCCCCTGTATAAACAGGTGAGACAAAATTTAAGTTATTTACGAAAATTTGTTTAATCAATCTAACAAAGGTTAATTAGAACACAAATTACGTATACTTAATTTAGTGGTTCTTCACATAACGGTTACAAAGCTATCATCATAAGTATTACTTAATATCGAGAAACGTACTCCAAGATATTGTTATCACCAAGCGTGGCTGATCTGAAGGATCCTGCCATAGAGTTGGCTCTGAGTAAAGCTCTTCTGGCAGCCGATGAAGCGGACAGACAGATAATATACAAGCTATATCTTGAACCCAGTGGTTCAAACGACTAACTGTGCAATAACATCATTATCATCGCTCGCTACCTTGGTGTTAAGTTCAAATAAGAAAATGAAATTCTAAAATGAGAACAGATGACGTAAAGCAAAGCATAAAAAGTCCTGTAATCAGACTAAATAAATTGACAAGAACGTGCAAAATTCCTTCTTCCAAGAATCAGTTCCGATTCCAACAATCAACATCACACGACACTAAAATCAGTGACTTTTAAATTTACATCGTCTGTCCTTATCGTCTGAACGGCTATACAAGAGCCTTGCTAATAGGTAACAGCTGATATAAGAAAAATTAAAAGGATAGCAAAATTTAAAATAATGAACAAATATAAAATTAAGTAATTCTACACCTACTTCATGTCATAGACTATATTAACGTCCCCTAATGAATTTTTTTACAATTGATTAGCCTTCCCTGTGATTGCTCGACGATCCAATTCCAGGATTAACTTAAGATGGAGTGAATAGACGCCATCTCGACACCATCTTGCACGTGGTGAATTAACCCTTCCCGAGCTTAAATGGAAAGAGGTTAGCTTCCCAGAAATTTCTCCAAATCTACGCTGTTTACTCCAGGACAGCAACAGTGTATAAATCACCAAATCGGCCTTCCCTAAGGCACGCAAAACTTGCCAGGAACAGAAGTTCGCAGGTATAACCACCTCACAAAACAACGGTGAGATAAAGGAATATAGGTATTACGATGAAAACGACGTCATATATGCATCGTAAATTAAGAATAAAATTATAATCCTGAAAGAAATATAAGAAAGAAATAAGCCAAAGTACAAATTAAGAGAATAAACCTACCGCAAAGATGTAGGACCACTACACACAAATGGATCACAAATTAGCGCTACTATGGCTTAAGAACTAATGGCCGACGAACACGACTCACGAGAAGTACAAGCCGGTCGTACGTCACAAAAAGGTCGGAAAGTTAAAAGAAGAAAACTAATTTCCCAAAATCTCTTAATCGATTAAAGATCGATATAAGAGTCTAATAGAACACAATACGTCAATAAATTGATCAACAGAAGTCAGTAAATATTAAAAAAAAAAAACACCTAAAATTGCAGGTTTCTGTAAAAGGAGAATTTCAAACGATAAGGAGAGGGCGTGATAAGCGGAGAAAATAAATTAGGCAAATTAAATCAGTAAAACAAGATTAATCAAAAGGAAAATGCGTCTAGACGGTCTTTAAATTCAAAATAAAAATTACCACAACATAAGAGTGGGTAACGGAGTTACATAATACGAGATAAAGCGAATTACGGCGTGTATGACTAAGCGGAAAATTTTCAAGATGGAAGCCGGTTGAATATGTACATAGTCATCCCAAATAATTTGAACGAAAGAAATTTAAATGAAAATATCCAGGTTTGGATAAGCCTAAGCTGATCGGTAATTATAGGAAAAGCAATAAAACTAAATTTAGCGAAAAATATAAGATTGAAAAGGCTGCGATGCATTAAAGAAAACAACTTTAGAAATAACTCGAATAAAAATAGGCAAAAGATGGAAGAATGATTTTGCATACGTAACAATGAATAAACATAATAAATAACCTAAATTCGTTCCCCGAAGCACTCCAAATGTTCATATATCGGCAGCTGTCTGGAATTCATTGTAAAAGACGTAGACGTAGGAGTTCTGTTGAGGAGATAAAAGGGGAAAAAACTGTTTCAAGAAACTATCGAAACCGAAGAGATCCAGCTTTTCAATTAATATGACATGGTTGATTCTGTTAAATGCTTTTGAAATGCAAGTGCAAATTGTATCTCTTTGTCCATGTGTTTCCATTATATTTAATATAGACAGTGTGAAGTAGGTTAAATTTGCAACCGTAGATCTTTTTTCATTGTTTTGCATGAGAATATATGTGAGCTTAAAACAGCTTTGCAAAAGAGTTTAAAAGTGATATTGTTTTATAGTTAGTAGTATCTGTCAGCCAACCATATTCGTGTCTAGGAAAAACTAGATACCTTCCATAGGATAAGGAACTCAGCAGTTTCTATTAGAAATGGTATATTGATAAATGGAGTACTGATACTAAAGTATTTGTAATCATCAGGCTTCTCAGATACATACACGCTACTGAAGTACTGTGTACAAAATTCTTGATTATATTTTGCGAATATTCAAAAGAAGTATTATCCAAACGCATTAGTATTAGAATACGAGAACATTCGACTTTGTTCTTCACAAATGATCAACACTTTTGAGGATTGCTAAGAATTGATTTCCGCATTTCAATATACTCTCCTGACTTTTTGTTTTAGGTGGTCTAGTTCCAGGAATTTCGTTCCAGATAAAACATAAATATTGACACCACCATATGAATCCTCAGCTCAACTAAAACAATACGTCAGTTCACAACCCCTTTAAATGGACGTATTTATTAGACTTTAGCCAGGAATGAGATTTTAATGAAAATTAATTCTAATTTGCATTAAGTTCAACTTCATTAGTCTCGTATACACGTGGTATAGGAGTGAAAGGCATGTCTGCTTCCGATAATCGTGTACTGACGATTTCTAATGAGAATGAAATGCTGGTATTTACACGTTCCGGGATGGACGTGCCTCTCACGCATTTTTTCATTTATCCTCGTAACCAAAAAAGGTTGACGTCGCGGCGTGTTGCGTCTGCATTCTAGTATAAACTTAGTTTGGCCGAATGTAGAAATAAGCGCAACACGTTTGCCGAAGACTGCATGTGAAATGAGTTTTTAATTATTTTTAATTCCCGTTTGCATTAAGTTCAACTTTATTAGTATATACACCCGCAGTATATGCGTGAAAAGCATGACTGTTTCCGAATATCGTGTACTGACGATTTCTAATGAGAATGAAATGCTAGTATTCACACGTTTCGGGATGGACGTGCCTTTCACGCATTTTTTCATTTAGCCAATATTCTGTTAAAGTCACAACAATGTGTTTATTTTAACGTATAAAAATATTTGTAATTAACTTTTTTTGTAACGTACGTTTTGTATGTTTTGATGGACAACAGTAAAAATATAGTTTTCATTACGTATCTTTTTTTTTTTTCAATAAGTATTTGCAATGGTATTCTGTCTTTTTAAAAATTTTTAGTTCTACATGGTCTTATGATTGTGTTAATTGGCCACAGTTCGGGTTTCAGCATTCTTTCATAATTTTTTCATTTTTCTGCAACTTAAAAAGCCGATATTTGCATTTCTTGTTAGTAATTAAAAGTAGCTCGAAATTTTTATTTTATTATCGTGGAAATCTGTTTTTCTATTATCTTCGGTAGTTGTACTCGCCAACTGATACGGTATTCTTACAGTATTTATGTTATTTCAAGGGTTTTGTTCGGATAGCGTTTTTTCTATCAAAGTTTCTTTGCATTTATCAGTATTTTGGTCTATATTGTTTGGTAGGACAGATTCGTGTGGCTTGTTTTTTGTTTGATGTGGATTGTTTCTGTTTTTGTGATTTAATATCCGGTTTGAACTTTCGTTTGTGATTTTGATATTTAATCGGCTACCTCTATCATAATACTGTTTGCTCCAGTGTTGGGTCTCTGTAGCTCTTCCTAGAGTTATGTTGTAGTGTATACAGAACAGTATATCTATATACGGTATACGGTAAGCGTGAGAAATGCAACGCTATCGTCTTTTTTTGGCTTTACTAAGAAACGCTCTCGAATCGTATAGATAAGAGAAGGTATAAATATATGTAACAGCGCTTTTAATTATTATTATACGTTGTATTCCTTATAGTTAGGTAGCAATAGTATTTTAATAACATTTTGTAGACTTTGTAATTGTTTAATTAAAATAAAAACATTTTTTTACAACTATAAAGTTATTCAAACAAAATTCCTGGATCTACAGATTTGTACTCGTGACACTTGGCCATATTGTAAGTTATGTATAAATTTCGACTGTTTTCTTATTTATATATTTTGTTCTGTAGTCAGTGCCTTCATTAACTCCATCTTTTTGTTCATGTTAATTATATTTTCGTTAATATTATGCATTGCATAGTTCTGTCTAGTATTAGCACACATATTACTAAACCGTTTCACATTATTGCTATTTGCTTCAAAAACTTGTAGTTTTAGAAACTATTACATATATCACTGCATTTTATAATTTGTAATACGTGTTCACACTTACGATACTATACACTTGCCACCGTAGTTAAGACTATACTTTTTATTTAATAATGGAACTCTTATTAACTTTCTTGGTACACATGAGGCATGTAAAGTTCAATTTACAATTTTCAATAATCGATGCTAGTATTTGTATATTTTATTCGGAATTATTCTTGGATAATTTATATTTACTTATACCGAGTGGCCGCCGAAGTATCCGAGATACTTCGTATATGAATTCAATGACTAATTTCAAGCAAACATGATTCTATTCACTTTTCCCGAATTTCTAACGGTTCTTGAAATATCGTGGTTTGAAATTGAAGTAAATTACTAGAGGGCTTAGGAGAAAAATGTGGTTTATTTTAAGAAATGCATAATGACAGTACAATTATTAAAGCTGCTCAACTCAATCCTCCGTTGGAGCTCTCGTTCCCAGTTGTAGTTCTCCATATTGGTTTTCACCTCATAAAACGCTGTATGAATCTTTTGGATGGGATGGTTCCTATTATTAGGCTTTTCCGTGAAATAGGTAAGTGTCTTCATATGTCCCAACATGAAAAAAATCGGGTAGATTGAGATCCAAAGATCGCAGTGACCAAGCAATGGGACCACAACAACCTATCCATCGATTTGGATACTGTTCATTGAGGAAATTTGTGGCACCTTTTCTATAATGGGCCGGAGCACCATCACTTCACGTAGTAGAGGTAGATCGTTCTTCAAAAAGCCCGGTACATTTCGCTATTCAAATTTCCGTCGAAGATATATGGTCCGAAAACTTCATTATTAATTATTCGAGCTCTAACGTTTACGGAGAATCTTTTCTCGAAGTTGGGTTCCTCGGACAGAATATGAGGTTTTTCCTACGCATGTTCATTATGGAAATTGTTGGTTCCATCTCTTGTACATGTAGCTTCGTCACAGAAAAGGGTTCTTGAAAGAGTATCCAACTCTTTGGGGAAGATCCGTGAGGAGAAGTTATTGTACAGGTTGGTAATGATAGGGAAACAGTTAAAATCATATTGGTGGACTGAAGAAATTGAAAGAGAAAAAAATAAGAAACGGAAAAAGTACCGTGCATTCTTAAGTTCCAACAGCATAAAAGACAAGTTGGTATATAAAGAAGCTCAAATACGAGTACGTATATTGCTTCCTTAAAAGAAGAATGAAAAATTAGGAAAGAACAAGCTCTAGAGTAAATGCATACATCGGTGGAAGAAAGAGTATAGAAAGTTGGAGACTATTTCGGAACATGAAATAAGAATGTATAAAAGAAATAATCTCACTAATCACAGCTCAAGCATGGAACCAATATTTTGAAACAATGTTAACTGAGAATTGAAAAGAATTCGGAAGCGCGAGTAACGGCAACACAAAGATAGTCACACAAAAATCTTCTATAAGGTTAACAATTTCGAGATTAAGGAAATATGTCATATGTTGAAGAATGGCTGAGCACCGAGACCGGGTAATATCCCTGAAGAACTCATAAAATATGGTACGGAAAAGCTGTACCAAACGCTTAGCGACCTCTTCCAAAGGTGTATAAACGAATCCGAGGTACCAGAGGAGTGGAAAATTTTGCATATAAGTATATAAGCATATAAGTTCACAAAAAGAGGGACAAAATCAAATGCGATAACTACCGAGAATAGCTGTTACAAACTCTATCAGCAGAATATATGGAAAAATAAATATTGTCTAATGGAGGCTGAAGAACAAGCCGGATTTAGAGCAGGAAAATCAGCGATAGAGTTTATTTTCGATCACACAAATCCTGTAAAAGAAAAGAGCTTTCAATTAAGAAATAGATCTGTTCTATGTACTCCTAGATTTAAAGAAAAATAATTTAAAAAAAAAAGGCATATGATAGTGTCCCTTTAGAAAAGCTTTGGGAAACCTTGCAATCTAAAAACATTAATGCAGAAATAATAAAGGCAGTTAGGTCGTTATATACTAATATTGTGCCTAAAATCAAAATAACAAATAATTTGACAGCCGGATTTGCAATAACCAAGGGATTCAAACAGGAACGTTGTCCGTCTTCGATATTATTTAGGATTTATTAATAAGGTGCGCTAATGCAATAGAATAGAAAATGTAAGGGAATGGGGGATGCAAATGAATGATGTAACAACAATTTATACTCTGTCATTTGCAGATGACCAGGTTATAGCACAAAATGGCATAAAGTGACATGGAACACATGACGCGCAAACTTATTGAGGAGTATTGAAAGTGGGGATTAGAAGTAAACGTAAGTAAAACGGAATATATAATGCAATTGTTATGAGTATAGTAATGTCTAGTTGCGAGGTTTTGCCTTTAAAAAGAAAGTTGGAAAGAACCCTAAGGGCCACTGAAATTGACTTCTGGAGAAGAATAGCGAGGAAATCTAGAATGGAGCGAGTCGCAAACGACAAAATAAAAAAAGAATGATTGGCGTACAGCATGATATTGCCGATTATATACATACTAGACACCTGATATGGTATTGACACGTAGAACGGATGTCAGACAATAGAATACCCAAGAAGGTACTAGAATGGATACCACAGGGCAAAAGAAGCGTGGAAGGCCAAGACGAAGTTGGAGAGAGAGGGAATTGATGGCGAAATGCGGGAGAGGGGAATAGAGGATAACATGTGGAAAGACAGAGACACATGGAGACTAGAAATCGGAAGATGTTGATGTTAGTAGCGAAATTTGAGGAACCAAGCGATATAGGTTTGCTCCAGATTAATAAATTCAGGTTATCCGTGTTCTAGAACTACTAAAATTTTCTTTCGTTTGTTATATATCTTATATGTTTGACATTGACTAGTATGCCTTGGATTTTAAAACATATAATTACATTGTAAATTAAAATCCTTATTCAAATTTCCACAACTTTCAACTGCGTTGAAGTTGAACGTGATTATGTTGAAAAATAATAAAAAAAGATAATGCCCTAATACATTTGTTCCATATTGAGTCTTACCTGGCGTATAGACTTCATTTTTTTAGAAAGTATTTTATAAGTAGCTGCCGTTGTTGACGTTTAATTGTGCCGGAAGCGAGATTAATCAATTTCTGCCGCTACTTCCGTTGTCTTTTTTATCATATAGGCCCAGAAAAAGTCAGACAATTCGCTTTAATATATTTAATATGTAGTATGTAGGAGTTAATTAATGTGTCATAGATATATTTCATTAAAGATTGTTAAGCGTAACTATTAATAAATTTTTAGTCAAAAGTAGTCTAGCAGAATGTATACCGGGTTCTTTTTTTATTATTACACATACATTTTTCCTATATGCCACAGAGGGAAAAAAACATTATTATATGAGAATAATTGAAACATACATGAGTGGGTAAAACCCCACCAGTTTTGTATAATACAAAGGTATTTTTAATAATATAAAATATTATTAAAAATCTATGGACAGGGCGAGGTACTTCGGCTGTCTGACAACAGGCAGCGCTGAATTTACTTCTACGCTCGGTCTTGATAATTTCTGTGATATAGCGATGAGGTTATTTTTTGTGAATGTGTCTGAAGATATCCTTTCTCCAGCAGGGGCGTACCGATGAGCATGTAGAAAGGCGAAATATGTATCTGCGTCTCTGGGGAGGGATATATTCGGACACGTTCACAAAAAATGTTAATAGCGAACCTGTATTTTTGTTCTTCACACCAGATTTTTAATAATATTTTATATAATTAAAAATACCTTTGTAAAACATTATTATGTCTAATATTTCTGAATTTCTATTCATACATGAATCTTAAATTAAATACTGTAATATATTTCTCTTTCTGGGTCCTTTTCTAAATAAAACTAAACACACACTATATTAACAATTAAGCAAAATACACTATTAGAAAACAATAAAATAAAATAGAACAATAACTTTGTTATACCACTTTATTCATATGTAATAGTGACTGCGGTTTCGACATACAATGTCATTATCAAACTGCAAAAGTTACAGGCCTACATAGGTCTTATAAATGACACAAAAATATATGGGGGTGGTTTATGATGTTATTTAAAATTACTACTATATACTTAACTATTATATACAACATTGGAAAAGAGGTGTATATATAAGATCCAACTGGTCATTAAGAACAATATCTATTGTGTTGTTGCCGCTTTTAAAAATTTCTAGTGACTCTAAAAGATTTAATTTACGACCTTTCTCGGCCAAATGCAATATTTTATGATGACCAAATGTATGCCTTTCTGTAATAAGATGATTTGCGAATGTTGAATCTGTCTTCTTTAGTTTATATGACCTCAAGTGTTCTTTTACACGTATAATAAAACTTCGACCAGTCTGACCTATATATACACTTTTACAATCATTACAATATAATTTGTACACTCCTGATTTATTATCAGGTACATCAAGTATATTTCTTAATACTGTCAAACGTTGCGCATGCGATTTGGAGTCACATAGACGTAGAATTGGCATCTGTGTGCGTGCACTTAATTTCTGCATTCATTTTGCTTCTATAAATTAATAAACATTGCTTTAATTTAGTATTCCTAACTAAAATGAACCCTAGATAATTATAAGAATTTTTGAGGATGTCAGTTATGGCTTTTAATTTGTATTTCGTATGGGATTTGAGAATTAGCACGCCATCTATTAGTATTTATTTGTGAGATAGTACGAGGATTTAATTAGTTGGTTTTGGGATATTAATTAGTTGAAATTTAAAAGGATAGAGGTTGTAAATTAATAATAATTTGTGGGATAATTAGAATATTCTATTAAATATCGTTTTTTTCTTGCCGTATGACGTTGTATGGTCGTCTATATTAGACGCGTACAAGACCTTCTCGCTCTCATTAATCTTTCGTTCAAGTATTTGTGGTTAAGCCTTCATTGCCAGAATTGTGAAGTATCTAACTGGTAGAATTTTAATTAAAACATGGTATGTGTTCGCTTATAACGGGTGTTAAATTCAACTGGGCATTGCAAAGCAATGCTGAAGTTGTTCTAAGGTTGGTTTGCATTGTTATGACACGGATATAAATGGATACATTCTTCGACCACGTGGGGAGTCTTTAACTTTGTAGGAATTCAAAATTCATTGAACGAGAGACTTTGTATGGGCCTATTTGTGAAACAGCTGATTAGAACTTGGACGTAAGCAGCTGTTGGTCGATTTGCATCTACTACGTGGAAATTTATTGTGTGATAGTGAAATTCACCATAAAGTAGCATTATTTTATCGTATTTGCAAAGACTTAATTGGTTTAATTCGACCCCTTACACGGAAACTCATGAATATAAACTTATATATAATTTTAATATAATTTTGATTGTTATATTTTTTTCTGTCCGTATTCAGATACTTGTCTAGTGGGCACAATATTTTTTGTTTTCTTGATTTAAATTTATAAATTTTACGTCCTAATGATCGCTTTGCTTTGTGCCATTTTTTTCCTTAGTGCAAAGAATGTAACTGGGGCATCATCTAATTTTTTTGTATATAAAGATCATTTTCGATTTAATTTGTGTAATATAATTTTTTATTATAACTAAGCTTTGTGAGCAACTTTATTTCACATCTGATTAATATATTTTCTGTACATACAGTGTGGGCAAATATTAATAGATTTACTTTGGTATAACTTTTTGTAAATTGAAATTTACGCAATTAAATAATTAATATATACGTACGAACGTTTTCAAAACACATCGGGTATTATAAAGAAGACGTGTTCGTATGAAATTGCATTTTTTTATATATACAGTCCGATACAATTTAAGAATTAACAAATAAATTATTTATTGTAAGAGATGTTTGCGAAAAGTTTTGTCTTTTTACTAGACGCTCCAGTTACAAAAGAAAGATTGCGAATATGAAGATAAGCAGGTTCATTGTATGCATTGTGTTGGGTCGTAAATTCCGGTCAGATGTCTATATTTTAGTTAAGCGTATTGAAGTTAGGCTCTATTGAAAAATTGCAAAATACGCGGTTGTCGTTACTGGAGTCGGTACAAATAGTGAACAGAGTGAAAACATTACTGCACAATATAGACGACGCAAGAAACGTTCATGTAATAGATTCAGTATTGATTTTACAAGTTTAAGATAAATTTGTGATGATGCATCCGCAAATCCTTTATCTATTTATTAAAATTATTTTAATTATGCGTGTGCTACATCCGTAGATTTCGAACGATCTTTCTCAAATTACAAGAAAATTTTCTCATCACGAACATTGCTTATCGAAACAAATGTAGAAACTTATCTAATGGTGTTTGCCAATTTCATTCATTTTAGGTAAGTGTTTTTTTTATTTTTCGCGTTATAATTTCTTATGGACACGCCTTCTTTAGAAAACGCGTTGTATATTGAAAGCATTTGTACATATTAACTTGTACTGAGTACGACTCTGGAATGTGGGGAGAAACAGCAACTCTAGTTATAACTAATTTAGAGATAATAAAAAAGCTATCATAAAAACATTGTGCTCGATTTACTTGTACAGTGAAACGTGCGAGAGTGTAATATACAATGCTTCATCAAATGCAGCAATTGAATGAAATAATTTAAATTCAAATTACAATTCGGATTTCCAAATCTCGATCAACGAAGGTTAACGAATTGTAAGGTCTATAGAAAAAGTGTCGAAGTATCGATTTATTTTACCTTGTTAACATCTTAAAGTAAATAGTGATTTTTTATAAATTATTTGTTAGGTAAACATGACAATATAAACCCAGTATATTTTGTATTATTATCTTTTATTATTATTATTATTATTATGTTGCGGATTTTATTAATAATTTACCACTGTTTTCCTTCTTTTGTACACGATGGTTTATACATTTTTGATAGAAATATAAATCGCGTTATTCTGTTACTCAAATTGCTCATATATATCATTCTCACAACCACGTTTTCTTGTATGTTTAGTTGGTTTTGATTTTAATTTGTTTGAACCGTATTTTTCTATTGGTAAAGATAGCTGTACTTGTCGTGTCGAGAAGATGTGAGCAAGTTAATCTGCGGAGATTATGTTGATTAGATCAGAGACCACGACAGGAACAGAAAATGTTTAATTTGTAGAGTATAATGTTCTTTTGAGAAATATAATACTGTCTGACAGAAATACATATTTTACTTATAAATGTGTTGATCTTATCGGAAATCGACTATCATTTTCGGTTGTTTTATAAATAACCAAAGATAACTACTTACAATAGAGCTTGGTTGTAACTACAGACCGGACGCATCAGGCCGAAATTACGATGGACCATATAAATAGTCTATAACATCGCTAAGTACAACACGCAGTTATTGAATAGCACTATTCATTCGATTAACCGCACATCTGTCGTTGAATTGTGACGTAATTACTTTAATATTACAGTGAAATTCCTTTATTCATGGGCGTAGATATAAGTTTGAGGAATTTATATGATTTATTTTATTTATTAGTTTATATTTCGCAAGATAAATAAAGTACGGTGAGTTAGTTTTTTTTTCATTACATAATTACATACATCTCAATTTTTGTAGTAGATCCTGTTTAATATCGTCTCATCTAATATACTTCTCCCAATTACTTTGACGTAAGTGTACAGTGAATTTCGTTCAGTTTCAATAACTTACGCATAATTTTTAATTTTCATTTATTTAGATCTAGAACATTGCTTAAGTTACTTTTTTCAGATATGATATGGAACAACGTCGAGATTGACATCGTGAAACAAAGGCGAGTTGGATTAAGAGTCATACTGATTGTATGTCTATTGCCAGTGATTTCAAAATTTATTGCAACGTCTGTAAAATATTCAATTAGCATTGCAAACAAATACACAGAAATTAGACCCGTTGGAGTCTGACATTTTTAACAAAACTTTAGTTGCGGCAAATATTCCATTAGATAAACTTAACAATCCCACCTTCAAAATATTTCTCCAAAAATATACTGGTCGAATATTCCTGATGAACCCACCCTATATTATGTTTCTAAGAAGCCGAGAAGGAAAACCACGAAAACATCATAATATATGTTGCTGTAATATAAATATATATCATATGTTTAATTCAAATATCTGTACAATTGCTTATCATGCTGACAGTTCCTTGCTTGGATCCCTGACTGGCTGTCCGAGTAGGTTTTCATGGTTGTCCTTCTCATTTAAGGCGAATACCGACAGCTTAACCTCCACGGGAGCATGCATGATAATAACTCATGCCTTTCCATTTCCCGTTCTTGTTGTCTAACTATTTTTTTAATACTAAGGCATAATTTATTATTATTAAACTGGATGTATCTTTGAATAATTTTATCTATGACAACTACAAATGTATAAGTATGACATTAATATACTGTCATTTATATTTTAAATTCTTTGAGAATGCATCACATGCCGAAACATGTAAGATTGTTTTAAATATATGCATTTTTAAGTAAAACCAGACCTTAAATCGCCAACTAATTAAATCTATATATATATTTATAATAATCATATAAAATAAAGAATATTATTTGTTTATTTTAAATAGTAACTTAATATTTGAATAAGAAAACATCCTTTTCCTTCCTTAACAGAAGAAATTATAAATAAGTACATACTAATAAATGAGCAAAAATTTTTCGAGCGTGAAATATATTCTGCACACAACAGAGTCCTTATCCGCTCCAGGTATTTGCTCATGCTGGATCAGGACATGCGTCCGTTTGCGACAACATCCACGGATATGCGCGTCGGCCGCCCGGGTTCCAAGCAAAAGGAGAAGCTCAGCAGGACACGAGCGCAAGTGGGTCCTTTAGTTGTAAACGCGACATCGCGTTGTTCGGACGCGGTTTCATTGTTTCAGAAATAAGAAAAGCCGCGCGATCGACTTCGTCGACAAGCGTGTATCGTCGAGGTCATCTAGTGAACTTGGTGCTGAAAGATTTTGAAAGTTCGCGAAGACTGAACGTGGTCGAAGCTTTAGCAGACAGGTGTTCCTACATTTTTGCGGGTGCTGTGCCAAATTTACTTTGGACATAAAAGAAGGGTGAGCGGTTATTATTTTTTCGCTTGGGAACATTTAGTGTTATTTTATAAAGATTGAAATTTTCTGAAAAATGTGTATATATATATATATATATATATATATATATATTGTACGGATAGTAAATGTATATGGTGATTATTAATGATACAAATTTAAGAAATATTATTAAGATGTTTTTGTATTATAAACTTATAGTTAGTGTCAATATGTATTAGAAAACGAACTCGCGAAGTTGATTTCAAGATAGGGGCTAGAATAGCGGCAAAGATAAATTTACCTGCACAGTATTATCTTTCCATTTGATTTATTTCACAGAGGTGGTGTATTTAGAGAATTTTTAGCATTATTAAACAGTAAACAGTCAAAATGAATGCTACAAAACATGCAAATTAACATAATAACATAAACATTCATTATCTAGAAAACGAGTGAAATTATTAAAACATAGAGAATCTAATATATAAACGAAAATAGAATAAAAAATAATATGAAAATATTATTAAGTTTTCGAATACTGTTAGAAACCGTTTAAAATATCTAATTTAATAAACACAGTTGAAAATATATTCATAGCAACTATAACTGTAGAAATAAGGTGCGAGTTGTTGTACATTAAGTTGATATTTAGCTATTCATATGTGGACGGTTAGGAGAAGAAACTCTCATTGTTTTCTAATTGCCGATTTAAAATTTGTCATCGTTAGTTAAGGACGTAAGCGATTGTTATTTGAACTTAAATTATATGGACAGAACTGCTCTGTTTGATTTATCCATTTAATTTATCAATGAAAGTAAATGAAAAATAAAGTTTTTGAGAACACCAAAATCATTCAAACAAATCCTCAAATTTTTGAAATTAATATTTGAACAAAAGGCTAGCATTAATAATGATTAAAACTCGGCAATAAAGGTGGGATGTCTAGTAGTAAATAGTTTACTGTGGAATTTATGGAGGGCATTAGTTAATTTCAGAGGCGCGCTAGTTATTCTATAGTGAATCTCTAAATCCCAAAATTATACTAAGATAATATACATTTTGTGTACCGATACTGTACCGTGTGCTTGGGTTGGAAGCGATGTCATAACAGGCGTTTCACCGAGCTCTGTTAAGGATTATAGAAAACTTTTATTTTGTAGGCAAAATAAGGCTATTAGGAATGCATTTCCGATTTTATTTAGTTTACGATACTGCATTGATTAATTGTAATTTCACTATAATAATTATGATAATATCCGATCTTTACATAGTATAACTAGTTTCAAAAAGAATTACATCTAGTTGTCCATGAATTTCTCACATAAATTATGATGCTTTGCATTCATGAAATGTGAATATAGATTAAAAGGTATGAAGGTTAGCTACCTGTCGCTGTCAAAATTTATCATCGAGAGATATGGTGAAGAAATTAACAACAAGTACAATTAGTTTATTAATTTATTTAATAAGAAAACTTTAAAGATGTGATATTAATCAAATAACCAAGGTAAATAACTAATTTGTAGAAATTATAATTATATTAATAATAATAATTATATACAGTGTGGCCATAAAGTTTGGAACCAAGCTTATAACCGCATTATTTTACATTTTTGGGAAAAACGCTCGGACAACTTAATTTAATTTTTTAAAACGCCATCTTTTGACATACAATTTTTTTCTATGACGTCATTGGTTTTCGAGTGATGACGTTATCAACGCTTTCTTTAAATGGCAACCATATTATTTT
Source organism: Melolontha melolontha (assembly GCA_935421215.2). Classification (NCBI taxonomy): domain Eukaryota; kingdom Metazoa; phylum Arthropoda; class Insecta; order Coleoptera; family Scarabaeidae; genus Melolontha; species Melolontha melolontha. The sequence continues at coordinate 93,857,088 of OW285238.1, read as the reverse complement.
TTTCTCGTTTTTGGTAGATCTTTATATCCACCAAATAGTGATATAAAACAATTGGTATGTTGCATCACAATTTTTTTGAAAAAATGATATAAATTTAGAAAAAAATACGAAAATTTTATTTTTGTTAACGTAAATTTTCAAAATGGACCCCACCAACCAACTGACACTGTCCCAGCCGAGTGTAAACACTTCGTATACTCGCCTCAATTAAGTCTGGGGATATTTGTGTAAGTTCTACGTGAATTCGTTCTTTTAAATCTTCTAAATTGTTCGGTTTGTTAAAATACACTTTCGATTTCAAATAACCCCACAAAAAAAAGTCTAACGGAGTCAGGTCAGGAGAACGAGGTGGCCATTCTATGGCGCCTCTCCGTCCAATCCATTTATTGGGAGATATTTCGTCAAGATAGTGGCGAACCTCTACACCATAATGGGGAGGCGCCCCATCTTGTTGAAACCAAATATTTGGATGGGGTACATCACCATCCTCGTGATTTGGGAAAATAACAGCGAGCGCTGGAACCAGTTCAAATCTTAAAAATTCTAAATATTGCACAGCAGTCAAATTCCAATCATTCCAACCCATATGTTAACTTTTCCTCTGCGCTGAGTATGACACGCTTGAGTCCAATGCGGATTGTTCTGCGACCAATATCTGCAATTATGGCGGTGAACAGATCCATTTAGGCAGGACGTAGCTTCATCTGAGAAGACGATGTTTTCCAAGAAATTTGGATTTTGGTCACAACGTAACATTACGTCTTCACAGAACTGCAGTCGACGATCTTCGTCATCCTCATGTAATTCCTGTACAAGTTGAACTTTGTAAGGACGATAGTGTTCTTTTTTAAATAAGTTGATGACAAATGAGTGAGCCACCTGATTGGCTAACGCAAGTTGTCTGGTGGAAACATGATGCCTTTCTTCTGCTTCTAGAAGCACATTTAATTTCACATCTTCTCCTACTTGAGGTCTACCTTGCCGTGGTCGATATTTTACGGATCCAGTTTCGGTAAACTTTCCAACTAGTTTTGTCACCGTAGACCTGGTAATTGGAGGTCTATCAGGGTGTTCATGGTTAAACAAATCGCATGCTTCTGCATGCGTTCTTTGTCTGTCCCCATACCCAACCATAATTAAAATTTCGATTCTTTCTCGCTTAGATAAATGTGCGATTTTTTATATTAGCGAAAATGAAAAATTTTTACGCAATATCTCAAAAATCTAACGTCAAAAATAGAAGTAAATAATTCAACAATGTTGTCGCCATAGAAACAATTTCAAGCAAAAAAGAAGCAAGAATGTCATAAAGAAATATCTTGCAAAAAAGTGCGTGTTTTTGTTTTTGTAAACTTTTTGCATAGTAACATGAGTACATGTGCTTTTGACGATCCGGTTTGTTCAAGAAGAATATTTAAGTCCTCACACAAGACAGAAGTGTGAAAAAAACTTACATATTTCAGTAAATTTCGTAAGCTTAATTAGTTTTTGAAATCTTCAATTTTTGGGCGATAATTTTAATTAAGAAATGGTCTGACACATCATGTCAATTTTTTAAATAAATTAAACTTCTTTGGCCTTTTTTTGTGAAACTATTTAATGGTAAATAAGATTTTTTAATAAGTAATTGGCCGATTGGGAAGACGAATTTCTTTTGACCTGGAGCAAATAACGCAGATTACTATTGATCGCAAAGCATTTACACTCGGCTGGGACAGTGTCAGTTGGTTGGTGGGGTCCATTTTGAAAATTTACGTTAACTGTTACAATAAATTTAAGTTCAGACGTATTTTTTTTTAATTAAATTTTAATTTTGTACAAAAATAAAATTTTCGTATTTTTTTCTAAATTTATATCATTTATTCAAAAAAATTGTGATGCAACATACCAATTGTTTTATATCACTATTTGGTGGATATAAAGATCTACCAAAAACGAGAAAAAAATAATATGGTTGCCATTTAAAGAAAGTGTTGATAACGTCATCACTCGAAAACCAATGACGTCATAGCAAAAAATTGTATGTCAAAAGATGGCGTCTTAAAAAAGAAAATTTACCTGTCCGAGCGTTTTTCCTAAAAATGTAAAATAATGCGGTTATAAGCTTGGTTCCAAACTTTATGACCAAACTGTATATATATATATATATATAAGGTAAACTTAATAAGTCGGCGATTAAAGGTCTGGTTCATTACTTCAAAGTATATATATTTAAAACAACCCTACATGTTTCGGCAATGATGCCTTTGTCAAGGGAATAAAAAATATAAATAACAGAATATAAATGTCAAATAATTGAGTTGCTATGGTTTAAATTATTCAAAGATACATTCCAATAATAATAATAAATCATGCCTTAGTATTCCAAAAAAATAGATAGCAAGGTGTGAACATATGTGTTGTTCGCTGCCAGCAGCTTGTGTCTCCTTCTGGGTATGAATTTGTGTGTTGGTTGCTGCTGGCAGCTAGCGTCTCTCTCTGGGTGTGTGGTTTTGTATTTGTTTGACCGCGTAAGTGTAGGGTTTTGTATGTTCGTGCGCTCCTGCGTGTGTTTAGTGACCGGTCGCGTAAATTTAGAGAGATCGAATAACCAGCCGTTGCGTAGGGCCGCCAACCCTTTCCCGGCAATTTCTTTACTTTTCCGAGCAGTACTTCGACGGCCCGACCCCCGCCCCAACGAGGCAAGGCGCAGACCAGCGAAGCGCACCCTGCACGGGGTTGCTCATCGCCAACCGAGGGAACACTCTTAGTGGCTACCTCAGTCGACGACGGTCACACTTTGTGCCATCTTAACGATTTCCGCAAAAGCGCGGGCAATGCACACACGTCGAACGTGTGTGTGCTGTTAACAGCAGCCTAGCCAGGTTGCCGCCCAGGACCGGTCCTAGTGGTGTGTGTCGGGCCGTCGAAGTACTGCACGGAAAAGTAAAGAAGTTGCCGGAAAGGGTTGGCGGCCCTACGCAACGGCTGGTTATCCGATCTCTCTAAATTTACGCGACCGGTCACTGAACACACGCACGAGCGCACCAACATACAAAACCCTACACTTACGCGGTCACACAAATACAAAACCACACACCCAGAGAGAGACGCAAGCTGCCAGCAGCAACCAACACACAAATTCATATCCAGAAAGAGACACAAGCTGCTGGCAGCGAACAACACATATGTTCACACGTTGCTATATATTTTTTGGAATACTAAGGCATGATTTATTATTATTATTGGAATGTATCTTTGAATAATTTAAACCATAGCAACTCAATTATTTGACATTCATATTCTGTCATTTATATTTTTTATTCCCTTGACAAAGGCATCATTGCCGAAACATGTAGGGTTGTTTTAAATATATATACTTTGAAGTAATGAACCAGACCTTTAATCGCCGACTTATTAAGTTTACCTTATTATACCAAGGTCACGAAAATATTATATATATATATATATATATATAGAATAATAATAATTATTATAATTTATAACAAGTGTTCAAACTGGTCACCATTCTGTTGAATGCATAATGCAATACCACGTTTCATGTTGTTAAAAATATTCTGCAATACATTTGGTGTTATTTCTTTACATTTAATTTTAATTGTATTTATCAAGTCATTTAAGTTGTTCATTTGTGTCTTATATACTTTATTTTTTAGCAATCTGAAAATAGAAAAATTTAACGGAGTAAGATCTGGTGACCTTGCTGGCCAAACACCGTTGCTTATAACTCGATGAGGGAAGCAATATCCCAAAAGCGCGAAATTTTAACGAGTTGTATGTGCAGTAGCCCCATCTTGCTGGAAGTAACCCCCATTGAATTCGTCTCGTTCCACTTGAGTTAAAAATGGTGTTAATAACTGTTCTAGCTATCGTTGATTATTAATCTTATTATGAAAAAGTATTGGTCCTATTTTTCTACGACGAGATACAGCTAACCATACTCCAACTTCAACAGGATGTAAAGTAACTTCAATGTGATTGCTTGGATTGTTTATAGACCATGTTTTGTAATTTTGTTTATTTACAAACCCGCTTAAATGAAACCATGCTTCATCAGTAAAAATACTCAAGAATTTCGTCATTATTTAAATTTTCTTTTGAACAATCGATACTTTGTATGGATGTATATGTAAACGACTTTTCAAAATTCTATGAACGGTACTAGAATGTACGTTCGTTTGAACTGATAAACGACGAACTGATGTATGTGGGTTTTCTCCAACAAGGTTTTCTACGTGATTAACAACATTTTGCTGTGTACGTGGTCTAGCAGAACGTTTCCCTTTTAACACAGATCCTGTAGCCATAAACTTCTCTACAACTAGACGAATGTGATGATGTAAAGTATTATCCATAACTCTATTAGGAAACTGCAAGTGAAACTGTCGCTTACATTCCACGTAGGGATATTGCTATTCTCCGTTAAAACATTATGCACTTCGGAAATATGCTTCAACAATAAAAATATTTTTTGCAATGTGTACATTATATATTAGTATTGCTTATTAATTAAAAAAAAATTTGTAAGAAAAAATTATATTGCTAGTCACAAAGTGACAAATGTAAAAATAACATATAAATAGTTAGTTATAAATAAAAGGCAAGTGGCTTATAATAATTTGTAAGTACTAGTTACTCAGTGCCTACCGAGATGAAGTTGATTTTGAAACACGTTGTATATAAAATAAATACTCCAATTACTAGTTCATTGGACATATTAAGAATATGTAGAATATTATTCTATTGAAATGTAAGATGCTACCTCGAAACCTGATTATGTGTTTTAGAAGAGAATATGGTATTTTGAAACATTTTTAAATGCAAACGTTTCGGTAGAATAGATAAAAATTTTGCTTTATTAAATGAAAATATATGAAAGGTTTCTGTTTTGTTTCGTTACTATCTTGCCTATAAGATGCAACCACTCATTTAATTTTCTTTTCTTTATTAGATCAATTATAATTCTCGCTACTTACAAATACTTTTTAACGTGCCTCCATTATACCTGCACAAATATCATGTACGCTGTCGAAGCTGTTAGACTGACAGTGGAGGCACGTTAATACAGTTTCCGCCGGTCACAGCTGTGACTATCTGATGAAAACCACTTGCTTCGTCTTACACTTGTCATATTGACGGCAATTGTTGATTTGACATTCGTGATATTGACTTAGTGTCCTTCCATGCTGTTTGTGACTTGATTTTATGTAGTAAGAGAGTTTTTGTAGTGAATTGACGGCAGTGAATTTTCTGACGAGTCTATAGCAGAACGAAACACGTGTCTGCATATCTGGATAGCAACTTTCACACAAATATTAACTTGTATTGTTCTCTACATCCGATTTTTAATAATGATATTTTGATATTATTAGAAATTTTTTAACACTTTTTTTGTATTAATCTCAGTGTATGTGTTTTGACATATTTTAATTTTCTATAAATTATTTTAGAGTTTCTAAGAATGTATGTCATTATGCCATTTTTGTAATGATCTTTCTCAAGATCACCAAAGTACTGTTCCGTTACTGCAATAAGCTCTTAATCTGATCGAAAATTTCTAGCAAGGAAAAGTTTGAGTTTGGGAAATAACCGGAAATCATCGCGATTAGATCTGGCAAATAGAGTGGATGACGCACAAATTAAAATCCCGATTGAGATAATTTTTTTGCGAACAAATTGACTGTTGCGAGAAGGCGTGTTGTGACGATGACAGTAGAATTCTTTCATTCTTTCATTCGAGGTCATTTTCAGAAATTTGCTTCCTCGATTTATCGATTTATAGTAGAAGCGTTAACGGTTTGATCCCTTGCAAAATAGTCTATGACAATTTTAATCCACAGTGATGAAGCAAAATTTTACCAACCGTAACCAATATCCTCTAAAAATTAACATGTTTTTTGTTAAATAGCTTTAAATTATGATCTGAAATTCGCTTTATTTTGCGATTTAAATTGCAATCAAGATTCACGGCAAGATTACAATTGAGATGGTTGTTGTGAATTTCGTTGCACTGACCAGTCTATCTGGATAGCAATTTTCACACAACCATGTACTTGTATTGTGTTCTCCACATCCGATTTGTAACAATGTTTTTGATATTATTAAAAATATTTTTATCCAATCGTTAGACGTATCACTCCTTTAAAAAGTAAATATTGGATTGAACCATGAATTGCAAATTAATATATTTTAAATTTTCTATTTAGATACTTCAGAGACCTAAAAAATTTCCAAATTAAGTTCAAATATTAATTAAATACTACCTGATACTATAAAAAAAGATGGTATAATTAGAATATAATGCTACTTTTCCAAAAGATGGCGCTAGTAGTGGAGCCTCATTTTCATTCAATTCATCCTCTTGGTTGATGAGATATAATATGTAGAAATCTAATCTAAATAATAACTATATTGTTACGTTTATTTGTCGAATTATCTGCGTAGCGTGTTTTATACATTGAGTATGCTAAGCATGGGTTGCGCCAGTGTATTCCGCCAATAGCGTTGTCGGTATGAGACGTGGTGCTGTAGATGTGAGTATGAAGATGTTGGGTGTAGGAACATGAGATAGCGTCTGTTTGGCGACACTTCCGATTGAGATATCGACAAGGCTGTGTGTAAAAGGCTAAAAGGCCACTTTATATTATGTGTAATATTGTGTAGTATCGTGTTAAGTTGCGAATAAAAGCACCCTTTGGGGTGGGTTTCTGTCTTACATTTGCCGCTGAGTCTTTTGATGCGGCAACATTTCGTTAATTTGATCCCACGCGGTCCTCATTATATGTTGGTTATATTCACCTAACACGGTAAGCGTCCATTTTCTTGATGCGCTTGTTCTTATTCAATCTTCTAATGTCGTTTTATTTTGGAAATTTAGGGAGTTAGTTTTCGAGTTAGAATAAAACTAGAGCTGGTTTGGACAATTATAAATTCAAATTCTACCAATATTACGGAGTAGGTGATCGCCCACGTAATCGGATCCTCACTTGGTAATTAGTCAGTATTCAATAAATAGTTTTATAGTATTATTTATTTGTGCGGTTATTAATTTACATGCCGTTTGAGATCCCTTTCATCTTGTGTGTACGTTATCATATCTACATCCTTCGTGTGATGTATGAACTCTCGTTACAATTCAACAGTAACTCACGCTGGCGCCCTTATCATATTTTATTATTGTTAGACACACAACAAGGTTTCGATAAGAACGCCATCATATTTACTGACCTTACTTAACCCGAGTACTGGTAAGTTGAATTGTATCTTTACTATCAACCCTCCCGCATGTAAAAGTTTTTGGAACTCTGCAGTAGTTCTGCAATGTTTCGTGAAATTATCTGAAGCCAGTTTTGCGAGATTTATTTTCGCTGTTTACCCTTAGCAATATTGCCAATAATTCATATTATTGCATAATTTGATTACAGATCTCTTGGGGCGCAGATTTGTAATTCTTCTATTCTATTCCTCCTGACTATTTTTCTAGTCATTCATAAAAGCTGTTACAACAGCTCTTTATTGCTTTCTTGGTCTTCTTTGCTTTTCCTTTTTCTAGGATTGTATGTTGTGTTTTCTACAACTCTATCTTCTCCTATTCTTCAAAGGCCTAACTACCGTAGTCTCTGTGATTTCATCATCATATTTTTCTTAAGCTCTTTGGAAATATTTTGTCATTTATTCTTCTTATACATATGCCGTTAATTTTCTTTCCTTTTGTTAATTTTATGATTATTTTCCTTTTTTACCTTTCTCTTCTTTCTTTTCTTATTCAAAATTCATGTTTCGCATGTGCAAAGTGTAGTACGGTCTTCTATAGTCAAATTTTTGTATATCTGAAGCTTCGATCTTATTGTGTGGTTTATTGCTCCCGCGCACGTGTTCGTCTCAGATATTGTTAAATGCTATTATTCTTTCTAAGGTAATTTCAATTGACTGACAATATCTAATCTCGTGTTTATATCTTGTGCACTTTGCATTGCTATTAATTTGATCTTCTTATCATTTATTTCTGCTTTCATAAAGTTTATAGCAATCACATTTCGTAAAATTAACAGCCCTAGGTACACGTTTTAAGCTTCTTAATCTCCCTTAGTAGAACGCAAATTCAATTTTAGATTTTCTAGCGAAAATTATTCGTTATTTAAGTTTCTATTTCCTCAGAATGTGATTTTCTAATAAAATTTCGATTTATTATTACATACCACAGCTTATCATTATAATAGGATTAAAACACAAAATATACCATAACAACTATTAAAACCTAAGTTGGTTTCTCGGCATATTACGTATAAAACAGTTGCGAAATAAATATATATTATGTTGATTTAATCTGTCTCATTTACATAATAAATTGCCTCCCACGATAAAGTATGTGACCTAAGTATTACAGTTGGGAATGCATTCTATGTGTATAACAATAGAAGAACGTGAGCACTTAAAATGTGATTTTGTTATTAAGGGACTTTTCGCTTGTAATTCAGCCTACGTCTTACATTAACAGAAATGATGTACACACCGAACTAGTTTGTATGTGCCCACGAATATCAACCAAGGAATAATTATTAATTGCGTATTATTGTCTGTATGTCTTGTACTATTGGAATTTAATGGACCGAAATTTCATTGAATTTATAACGAGGGCATCAACCCATTAATTCAAGAGAGCTTGGATGTTATAAGATGACTTTATTATCTATCAAGTTGCCAGAAATAGATGTATTACCAAATTTAGTTATAGTTATTGAACTAAATTTAGTTATTGCTTTAGATACATATGTTTATGTATTACAACTACTGTTAATTTAAGTTATTTAGATTATAATACATATTTATATACCAGGTTTGGTGGTACCGAGACTTTTCCATAGACGATGTTAGGGTTATCAATAGGGACTGCATACGAGAGGCCGATGACTCATCACCCACGAAGTACTATTGAAAATTTGTATTTTTAGAGTTTTTAATTTTATTTATATAATTGATTGTTAATTGATAATAAGTGATTAGTTTTGACAAATTTGCAAATTGTTTCTGAAGAAAGTACAATTAATTTTTTTAATTTGGAATTTGTATTAGATCCTTGCTCTCAGAAATACTTCGAGCATCGTCATTTAAATATGTAACGAAATTTTGTAAGCTATCGAAATTCTCTGCATAAAAACTAGTAGCTTCCAACAATGTTCCAATAAGTCTAATTATTACTGGAGAGGGAGGCAGTGACAAATATGGAAGTTTTTTCCTGTAAAGAGCTACTCTCAATGGTGATTTTCTGAAAACTTTTTAAAAGCGGATACAACACAAGTAATATGCAGTATATTAGGATATGTTTCCTTTAATAACCTGCACATTTTTTACATATATGCAGCACTGTCACGGATAAATGAAAGTATTTTTTCTTTGCACCTGTCGTCCGAATGAAGCATTTGGTGTATATTCTCGTAAATGGTTTTAGCTACTGTTTCCGCATCTACTGTATTTATAACTTTTGTTGCTATTACATTTGAGTTATATGGATAGTTGGATGTAGTACACCAGCTACAACATTTACTACACAGCGTCCTAATGTATCGACAGTTTCGTCGACACTTATCCATAGGTACTTATTTGAAAGATGGCTTCTAATGCGTTCTACTACTTTCGTGTAGCAATTAATACTTGCGTAAAGTGGATTCATCAGGAATATTTTGACTAGTATATTTTTGGAGAAATGTTTTGAAGGTGGGATCGTTAAGTTTATTTAATAAAATATTTGCCGCCATTAAAGCACATAAAAACACAATATTTGCGTAAGGTGGATTCATCAGGGACATTTCGACCAGTATATTTTTGGAGATATATTTTGAAGGTGGGATTGGCAAGTTTATTTAATGGACTATTTGCGATCATTAAAGTTTCACAGAGTTCTTCGTTAAAATTGTCAGATTCCAACGGGTCTAATTTCTGTGTATGTGTTTGTGATGCTAAGTGGCGTTTTACGTGCGACTTCTTGGAATTTTTTTACGATATTTTACAGACTTTGCAATAAATTTGGGAATCACTGCCAATGGACATACAATCAGTTTGACCCTTAGTCCAACTCGCCATTGTTTCACGATGTCATTCTCGACGTTGTTCCATATCATATCTGAAAAAATAATTTAAACAATGTTCTAGATCTAAATAAATGAAAATTACCAATGTATGCGTAACTTATTGAAACGAAATTCACTGGATACTTACGTCAAAATATTTGGTAGAAGTAGATTCGATGAAAAGATACTAAAAAAACAGGATCTATTACAGAAATTCCGAAGTATGTATTTAACAGTTAAGATAATGAAAAAAAGAAACTAACTAACCGTATTATTATTATTTATTTTACGAAATATAAACTAATAAACACAATAAATTATAAAGACTCCTCCCGCTTCTATCTACGCCCATGAAGAAAGGAATTTAACTGTAAAAATTGAAGTAATTGCTTCACAATTCAACGACAAAAAATAGATGTGTGGTTAACCGACTTAATAGTGCTATTCAATAATTGCGTTTTGTATTATATACTATTTATATGGTCCATCCTAATTTCGGCTTCTCGTGTCCGGTCCCTAGTCATCAAGATTAATATGTTTATGAATTTGAATAATGAATAACTCTAACAAAGTTAAATACAAAATCAAGTAGATGTATCAAATTGTTATTTCTTCACTGGCTTTGAAAGAGAATAAGTAGTTTATTATGGATGAGGGAAAAAATAATTTCATGTTTTCATAAAACAATACCTGTGTGAAAACACTATTAAAAACTAAAAAACTAATATTGGTATCCTGCACTTTGGCAAGGAATGGTTCAAGAGTGGTTACTTGTATTTCGTGGTGGTCATATGAGAACGGATAACGCTGGGCGCCCGGGTCCCTTATTTACGGTGATTACTAAGAAAATGATTAAGCAAGTCTGTGATATTATGTTGAAAGATCGCCGATTGAAGGTGCATGAAATAGCTCAGTAAAAGTCTTAAATGAACGTGTAATCAATATTTTACACCATATTTGGATGTTATCAACAATATCAGTTCCGCATTTACTGTCAGACATGAAATAACGTGTCAACTTCAATAAATTGTTTGAATATATATATATATATAACAATTGATAAATTATTGGAGTTTTTCGGCTTTTATATGAAATATTTACAAATATCAAATTAGAATGTATGTAATTGCAGAGTAAGTGGGGATGTAAGCATTGCTGTCTACAAATTACAAAGCAAATCATACGAATTTTTTTTTTTTTAAAAATATGGTCTACGTTGGGACTCGAACCCAAGTCTACAGCTTGCCGGGCTGTCGCTTTTACCACTAAGCCACAATAGACCCAGGTTCAAGCTATTTAGAAATGCATTATAAAGTATCCGTGTTAATGAATCAGATGTCAGTTATTGAATGTAGATGTCAAGTTGAAAGCAGAAGTCAGTTTTGAAAGCTCATGTCAGTTTTGATAGCAGATGTCAGTTAGTGAAAGTAAATGTCAGTTAATGAAGGCATTTATTTACTCTGCAATTACATACATTCTAATTTGATATTTGTAAATGACAGAATATTCTGTCATTTATATTTTGTATTCCCTTGACAAAGGCGTATTGCCGAAACATGTAGGGTTGTTTTAAATATATATACTTTGAAGTAAACCAGACCTTTAATCGCCGACTTATTAAGTTTACCTTATATATATATATATATATATATATATATATATATATATATATAATTATTTTATGATCTTCGTATATACATGTTGTTATTATATAATTATCTATCATATGTTATTTAAATATCTGTAACTGGCTTATCATGCTGGCAATTCCGTGTTTAGATCCCTGACTGGGCAGTCCGAGTAGGTTTTCGTGGTTTTTCTTCTCGTTCAAGGTGAATGCCGAAAGCTTAAAATCATAAGTCGCCCAACGGGCGCAGACATAATAAAAACTCACGGCTTGTCAATCCTCCGTAATTGACGTTTTGCTGTCTAGTGTTTTGAACCATGAATTATTACTTGAATTTGAATTTGAATTACTTTGAATACTTTAATTTTACCCATGACAACTACAGATATATAAGTTTGACATTGATATACTGTCTATATATATTTTTAATTTCTCTGAAAAAGGCACTATGTGTCGAAACATGTAAGATAGCTTTAAATATATACATATCAAAGTAAACCACACCTTAAATCGCCGACAAATTTAATCTACTTATACATAAGTGTTTTCATCTGCCGGAAAGGTTATGGCTACGGTCTTTTGTGATTCACACATTATAATCTATATCGATTATTTGCAAAAGGAGAGAACCGGCACAGGATCGTATTATGTTAATTTATTGTATCATTTCAATGAAATTAAAGAAAATACAACTACATTTGACGAAGAAAAAAGTGTTTTTTCACTATGATAATGTACCATCTCATCCGTTAAATAGGTCTAACTATATTTCGAATTACTGTCTCATTCTCTATATTAGCCTTATCTTGCCTCTGTAATGTTCCTTTTACTTCCAAAAGAAATGGATCAGTGGACGGAGATTCGTATCGAGCGAGGAGGTCATCTCTAAAATATAGGCATGCAATCTTTGACTTTCAAAGACCCTATTTTCTGGAAAAAAAACATTTTTATTAATATAAAAATATTAATCAAAATCGGGTGTGAAGAACACAATACAAGTTCATATTTGTGTGAAAGTATCTTTCCAGACAGCATACACATGTACGTCTACCTATAGAATTATCAGTACATGCTGCTGGAGGGATGTTTTCACTATAAGTAACACTCCTACCATATTCAGACAGAGCGTAGAAGAAAATTCAGCGCCGCTCATTGACGAAATGTCAACATCACGTATGCCAAAACAACCATCGTTGTCTTCATAACAATTGTAAGACTTAGCTAGAGGGTTGCCATCTGACGGACACAAACACAACTTTCGAAAACTGTGTTAACGTGTCTCCACAATTTTTAATAATATTTTTTGTATTACTAAAAAAAGTTTTTGTTTTATACAAAATATGATGTGGTTTTACCTACTCAAGTATGTTTCAAATTACTTTGTTGAAGAAAAAAAGTTGGAATGTAATTTGTGTAAGTGCATAGAACTGAAAGGCGGTTATGAAGAAAAATAAAACTTTTCTTATACCAAAAAAATTTTCATTTAAAGGTCGCGTTAACGTCAAATATGCCTCTTAGAAAGTATGTTTCACGTTTTTGTATTGTGATTAATGAAGCGTATTATAATAAGATAAAAAAATGCTACGAAAACATTAAAATACTTTGTACGAGTCGTTAAATTCGTTACAAGTTAATTAACATGTAATTTATTCTGCTTGTTTAAGTGTTTCGTGTGTGCAAAAACTATAAAATTCTTCCGATTCTAATATTCGGCATTAAAAATATGATAGCGTTTCTCATAAATTGAAACATGTTAGCTGGTTGAATATGATAAAATATAGATTACTATACAGTTCGTGTCTGTTTCAGAATATCATTATTTACTGCACTCCTCATCACCATAATAAGATTAGGTTTAGACCTGATGTTTATGGGCTTAATCTGAGATTTAGAGGATTATTGACATCACCACTTCATAGACTCTTACTATACAGCAGAGCTTTCACTTATATATGTAACACTAAATTATCCTTCGTCCTTTATTTTAACAAAATTGTTATAGCACACCAAACTGTAATTTTTTCTGGATGCAAAGGTGTTTCTTAATATTCGTGATTTTTTTTTGCCGGGGGAAAATCCTTTATGTACACCAGGTACTTCTTCTCCCTTTCCCTGGTAGTGCAGGAGTCCTGTGCATGGTTGTTCACCTTCAGTATACCAGCTAAAAAAAACCCTTTTGTCTACGCCTTGGCATCGGGACCGCTTTCGAATACTTCAAAGCCCAGGTTGTCTCACAGAGCTTTCGATTGTCAATTACATACTTATAATTCAATTGCAGTTGTTGGTCTACGTCTGGCTTCTAACTCCTTTGTTTCAATTATTCGTCTCACCGCGTTGTATGCCTATTTCCAGCCCCGCTGAGACTCCACCAGAACACGAATCAAGTTTTCTGGGTTGAAGCACCTGCTCGTCGTTTCCTCGAAATTTTTTCCTATATCTTCCCATCTGAAACATTTGAAAAGAGTATGTTCTACATCGTCTATCTCCCGGCAATAGTTTCAAGAGTGGGATGTCGTCCGTTTTCTGTCGAACAGGTATTTGTTAAAGCAACCATGTCCTGTCAATGCCTCTGTGAGAGAAGAGTCCACCTCCCTATACAGTCTATCTATCCACTCTCTGATGTTAACTATAAGTCTACGGGTCCACCTGCCCCAGCCACCAGAATCCCAAGCCTCTAGAGTCCTATCCCTTTCTTCGATCCTACTTGCTTGTGTGTCACCGCCTTCTCTTCTGTACAGTCTTTCCCTCACGTCTGCCAATATATAAAAAGGTATTGTACCAGAAATTACCTGGAGGGCTGCTACCGATACCGCCCGGTATCCGCTTACCACCCTTAGTAGTATCCGCCCTTGTATTCTGTCCAAGTTCCTTCTTTGTCTTTCCACTCTTCGGGCTTTGTACCAGATTGGGGCTCCATACATCACCATCGACTGGACTGAGTTGCATATAGGTTTTCGCTTGGAAGTCCTTGGGCCTCCTATGTTCGGAAGTATCTTTGTCAGAGTTACAATCACTTTTTCAGCTCTTTCTACCACATTATCAAAATGTCTTCCAAATGTCAGTCTTTCATCAAGCACGAAACCAAGATACCTGATGCTGCTCTTCGGCCAGATGGTTACTCCTTTACACATGAAGTTGACCTCTTTCCTGTATTTCCTTTGTTCTTCAAAGACCATAGCTTCTGTTTTCTCGAGAGCTAATTCCAGACCGTGTGCCAGCATCCAACCATCTATAGATTCCAGGCTGTTGTCGACTCGCTCCAAAGTTCTCCAAAAAGTGCGAAACCCTCTGGCAGCCGCAGTTCCAATGCTCCGTCGTAAAGTATGTTCCATAGGGTCGGGCCCAACACTGAACCCTGAGGCACTTCCATTCTTACTTCTACTGTTACGCCCTTCTCAATTTCGATTTTTCGATCTTCGAAATAGCTCCTCACCAAGTTTGTAAGATAACTTGACACCTTTCTATTGTCTAGCTCCTTAAGGATCAAGCTATATTTTGCGCAATTGAAAGCGTTTTTCACATCTAGACATATGATAGCCGTCCACTTATTCGTTCTTTCGTGCCTGGCCATTTTTAGAACCTCCTCCATCGTTTGAAGTGTAGAATGTCCTCTTCGAAAACCGCACAGATGACTCGATAAGCCCCCACCTCGTTCTATTTCATCCTCAAGCCGTTGTATAATCAGCCCCTCATACATCCTGTTTATGGTATTCAACAAGCATGTTGGTCTATATGCTGTTTTTTGTCCTTGTTTCGGTGGTTTCGGGATAAGAATTAGCTTCGCCGTCTTCCATTCGCTTGGAACTTCTTGGTTTCTTAGTAGGTTGTTTACAACTAGTATCATTCAATCCGGTGCATCCCTAGCAACTCCCAAGAGCGCCTCAGTTGGTATTCCATCCGGACCCGGTGCTTTCCCTTTTTTCATCTTCCGCAGGGTTCTTTCCGATGAAAAAATAGATCTGCATCCTGCTGATCTAATATCTAAGCAGCGAAACTACAACGAAGACGATGATTTGCTGACTTAAATTCTTGGGCCAGTTGGATATTGTTGAATACAAACCCAAATTAATGTAAAATTCTCCAAGTTGATTCATTTACAGTGGAACCTCGCTTTACGAGCACCTTTCATAACGAGTAATTCGCATAACGAGCACAATAAATTGAAAAAAATTGACTCGCATAGCGAGCGATGTCTCGCATAACGAGTGACGACGACAGGGGAAGTCAGTTTATGTTTAGCAGTCGTTGCCCTAGCGTATTACTGACGCATGTCATAACATATATTTAGGAACTCGTGTTGAAACATATTTACTGCTTGCGATTATTTTTGTGTAAACTTTAATAACAACAAAGCATAATGTTAATTTATTTTATATTTAATAATTCTGGCGAAAATGTCTCCGAAGACAAAGCCGCAAAAAGATAGCCGTCAGAGAATAAAAATAAGCATAGAAACGAAACGTAAAATCATTGAAAAGCGTGAACTAGGTATGAGCGTGGGTGATCTAGCGCGTACATACAATCGGTCTACATCAACGGTTTGCACTATCCTTAAGAATGAGAAAATGAGGGAGGTAGATGGTTCAAAGGGAATGACTAGAATATCTACACAACGGTTACGTATTCTCGACGATGTTGAAAGGTTGCTGTTTATATGGATTAATGAAAACAATTGCAAGGCGACACTATTAATAAGAAAATCATTTGTGAGAAGGCGAAAGTGACTTATGCCAACCTCGTTACGAAAGCGCCAGTATCATCAACGGCCGAAGCCGTGGGTGGTTCGAGAAGTTTAAGAGAAGAATCGGTATTCACAGCGTTGTGAGGCATGGTGAATCAGCAAGCTCTGATACAAAGCCAGCAGATAATTTCATTGGTGACTTTAAGACCTGTCTCAACCAATATTTAACTGTGACGAAACGGGTCTCTTCTGGAAAAAGATGAAGCGAACCTATCTAACAGCAGAGAGAAAACATTACCGGATTACAAACCAATGAAAGATCGTCTCATGCTGCTATTTTGTGCCAATGCAAGCGGTGATTTGAAAATTAAACCACTACTTGTGTACCGTTCAGAAACTCCACGAGCGTTCAATAAGTGTAAAGTGCAGAAATGTAAGCTAAATGTGATGTAGAGGTCAAACAATAATACTTGTATGACACGTGACCTCTTTACTGCTTCAATCAATGAAGTATTTGGTCTTTCTGTAAAATAATATTTCTTGAAATGCATCTGCCACTCCATGTCTTGCTTGTTATGGACAACGCTCCAACTCATCGTCCAGGCCTACAAGATGATCTCCTTGACGAATTTAAATTAATTAAAATCCAGTTTTTGCCTCCAAATACCACTCCATTACTCCAGTATATGGACCAGCAGGTGATTTCTAACTTTAAGAAACTCTACACTAAAGCACTTTCCGAGCATTGTTTTGAGGTCACTGAAGGGACCAATCTCACTATCAGAGAGTTTTGGAAATATCACTTCCATATCATTGCCTGTCTCAAGTTGATAGAAAATGCGTGGGAGGAGGTTGCCAAGAAAGCCCTCATTTCTGTTTGGAAGAAGCTTTGGACAGAGTGCGTTGTCGTATCTGACTTGGAGGTGTTTGACACAATACCTATAGTTAACGAGATTGTGTCTTTAGCTGCAATAATGGGACTGGACATGGATAACAATGATATCGATCAATTTGTGGAGGAGCACAGCCAAGAACTAACCACTGGAGTAGGGCTGGGCGAAGTATCGATACATCGTCCAATACCCGATACCATAACTGGTATCGGGTACCCGATGCCTCATATAACGAAGGTATCGATTCTCAGGTATCGATTCCAAAGCATCGATACCTATCGATACTTTACCGATTCCAGTACTCGCTAAGTATCGATGCATCGGGTAGCGAGGTATCGATTCCAAAGCATCGGTACCTTTCGATACATTACCGATTCCAGTACTCGCTAAGTATCGATGTATCGGGTAGCGAGGTATCGATTCCAAAGCATCGGTACCTTTCGATACATTACCGATTCCAGTACTCGCTAAGTATCGATGTATCGGGTAGCGAGGTATCGATTCCAAAGCATCGATACCTATCGATACTTTACCGATTCCAGTACTCGCTAAGTATCGATGTATCGGGTAGCGATGTTTCGGGTAGCCATGTATCGGGTAATGTATCGGGAAGCTTACCTTTATGCATTTTTTTAAATGTACATAAAAGATGCAATAACTAAGTAAATAATTTTTAAGTATATATATCATTATACACTATGTCTCACTAAGTTGGAACCATATGGAAAACTTTTTTATTATTAATTTTAGGAAAAAAAGTTATTCTTCATAAAAAGTTTTGCATGTTCTAAAATCTAAAATGCAATCACCGGATATTAAATTTTACTCAAGAGTAAAGTACCTTTCTATTTGACAATATTGAAAATTGTTATAAATAAAAGATGATTAGAACTAAAAACTATGTTCAAATATGCAATTACATCCATTTACGTTGAAAAAATTATTTTTTCCTTTTTGTCTACAATATCAATGCAAATTTAACTGTTGTTACATGTAATCTAGGATGCATTGACATACAAATGATTTGTTGATAGCAATAAATGTTTGGCAGTGAGTTTCAAAACGCGTTAGAATTTATGACATATAAAAATGGTAGCGTTAACTTGTGAAGAGAAAATAGAAATTGTTTTGATTGTGGGAGAAAATTATAAAACACATAGAGAAGCAGCTATTATTTTTAATAGTAGACATCCCAATAAAAATATTAATAATTCAAGTGTTACAAAAATAGTAAATAAATTTAAGAGTACTGGAAGTATTAAAAATAATTTTAATGGAAAACGCCAAAAGCTGTTTGCCGATGAGAATACGCAGTTTGAAGTCATGCTGTCTGTGGTAGAAAATCGAAAACTGTCATTGCGCAAAAGGAAATCGTTGATGCAACAAAATGTAAGTAAAGATACAGTGGCAAGAATTTTAAAATTAAATAAATACAAACCATTCAAACCAAAAATCATTCACACATTGAAAGAAAGGGATTATGATAGGCGCTTTGATTTTTACTGTCTCATCCAAGGAGAGTTAGAAGAGGACCCTTTTTTTACGATTCCGATAAAGCAACGTTTTCCTCAAATGGAACTGTCTCGTCACAACATTGTCGCTGGTGGTCTGACAATAATCCAAATTTTACAATAAAGGCTCATGACCAATATTCATTCAAGACGAACATGTGGTGTGGCATTTATAAGAACAGAGTAATAGGACTTTCTTTTCGACAATCTATGAATGCCAAACGTTATTTACAGTTTTTACAAACTCACATCAATGACTACATAAACGAACTACCCATACAAGAACGTCAATGTATTCGGTTCGAACAAGACGGTGCCACATGCCATAGTACATTGAATGTTAGGGAATATCTTGAACATATGTTCCATGGAAAAGTTATTCACAGATATTCTGATCTTTCTTGGCCTGCTAGGTCCCCTGACTTAACTCCCCTTGATTACTTCTTATGGGGTTACTTGAAGCAAAAAGTTTACCAGAAAGGGCCGTTACAAGATGTTAACCATTTGGAGAGGATAATTTTAGAAACATGCCAGGAAATTTCTCCACAAATGATAAGGAATGTATTACGTGAATTTACTAATAGAATGATTAAATGTATTGAACGAGAGGGTGGATATGTCGAGGCATTAGTGGAATGAGTGAAAAATAAATTTCTATTTATTTGTAGTATTAAACACAACTTAGTATTTGTACGTATTTTCTGATTTGCAAAATAAATGCACATGCATTAATTACGTGCTTAAATTGCAAAATTGTTAGAAAACATTTAGAAACGAAAAAGTTATCATGTGTTTCATAATCACAAGAGATAAATGTTCGTTGAAAATGAAAAGATTGGTAAAAAAATAACAAAACCAAATTTTTCAATGTAAATAGATGTAATTGCATATTTAAACATAGATTTTAGTTCTGATTAACTTTTCTTTATAACAATTTTCGATATTGTCAAACATAAAGGTACTTTACTCTAGAGTAAAATTCATATTTTTTGACAAACCGTGTATACGACTGAAAAAATTTAATATCTGATGATTGCATTTTAGTTTTAGAACATGCACAACTTTTTATGAAGAATAACTTTTTTTCCTAAAATTAATAATAAAAAAGTTTTCCATATGGTTCCAACTTAGTGAGACATAGTGTATATACTATATAGTATATATTTCAAAGGATGTTGTTGAATTTTATATTATGCGTAGAAAATATCCATATTACAACATAAACATAATAACTATAATTATTACAAAAAAATATCACAATATTGCAAATTTCATACCGTGGATATGGTAGAATCGATAAATTAATTTTATATCTCTTGAAACCGATATCAAAGAAACGATACCTAGAAAACGGGTTATGAATACTGATTCCTAGGTATCGAATCAAGGTATCGATTCCAAGGTATCGATTCCAAAGTATCGATTCCAAGGTATCGATCCAAGGTATCGATTCTAAAGTATCGATTCCAAAGCATCGATACCTATCGATACTTTACCGATTCCAGTACTCGCTAAGTATCGATGCATCGGGTAGCGATGTATCGGGTAGCGAGGTATCGATTCCAAAGCATCGATACCTATCGATACTTTACCGATTCCAGTACTCGCTAAGTATCGATCTATCGGGTAGCAATGTATCGGGTAGCCATGTATCGGGTAGCTTACCTTTATGCATTTTTCTAAATGTACATAAATGATGCAATAACTTTTTAAGGAAAGAATTTTTAAGTATATATTGCATTATATATATTATATAGTATATATTTCAAAGGATGTTGTTGAATTTTATATTATGCGTAGCAAATATCCATATTATAACATAAACATAATAACTATAATTATTACAAAAAAAAATATCACAATATTGCAAATTTCATACCGTAGATATGGTAGAATCGACAAATTAATTATATATCTCTTGAAATCGACATCAAACAAACGATACCTAGAAAACGGGTTATGAATACTGATTCCTAGGTATCGAATCAAGGTATCGATTCCAAGGTATCGATTCCAAAGTATCGATACCTTACCGATTCCAGTACTCGGTAAGTATCGATGTATCGGGTAGCAATGTATCGGGTAGCCATGTATCGGATAGCTTACCATCGTGCATTTTTTTAAATGTACATAAAGGATGCAATAACTTTTTAAGTAAAGAATTTTTAAGTATACAGGCTGATTCATTTTCAGCCCTCACAATGGGGATCTCTCTTATTATTGGAGATAGAGTATAGGTTTAAATTTTGCAAAGTTGTTAAATTTTGTGTATGTTATAAATCCGTAAAGAAAATAGACCTGTGACAAATGACCTTCGTTATTTAAAAAAAAACGCGAAAACCCCATTTTATTCTTTTACCTGTAGCACCGACATTTGGCCTTGTAGAGAAAAAATAAAAACACATCCTAGTGGCCATTTCTAAACCTCTATCCAGTGGTTTACTCGAAATTTTTATACGACGTTTCGTTTCATTCTGGCCATCATCAACTATCTAATTTCTTATAGGCGCCATATTGGATTTAGACATCTTCAGAAAGAGGTTTTTTTTTCTGATTTCAACCATGTACCACATGCTGACTATAGTTTTCGACATTAGGTTTTATTTGAAAGAATATATTAGAAGATTAAATAAGGTAGCCTTTGGAATTTCAATCTGTCAAACATTTCATTTATTGTTCATTAATAATACAAAAATGTCATACACTAACGAAGAGAAACGAGATATGATAAGTATTTTTTATTCTTCGAAACGAAATTCAACAGTAGCGAGTACAAGATAACAAAAACATTAATAAAAATACATAGAAAAGTAAACAATAAACAATTACAGTAAATGTTCAATTATCTGGCCATCTTCGGTAATGCACAATTGGGCACGCCTTCTGGCATTTTGTACTGCCCTTTGTATAGTTCTTCTAGGAACTGCATCGAAGGCATTCTGAAGTCTGTCTCGTAATTCTTCAATGTTTTGTGGCGCATCTACTTTATAAATATTATTTTTAACATATCGCCATAAAAAAAATCTAGCGGAAATCAGGTGATCTCGCAGGCCATTCAACAACTCCCCTATTTTCAATCCAACGGTTTGCAAACTCTTGATTTAAGAAATTTCTAACAACAGCTGCATTGTGTGCTGGTGCGCCATCTTGTTGCCACCATAAATATTGTAATTGATTTAATGGGATATTGTCGTCAAGATAGTCACATACGTATGTACGTAAAATGTTTAAATATCTTTCTCCATTTAAATGTTCTTCATACATAACTGGTCCTAAGAGACGATTTGCCAAAATACCCATCCAAACGTTTATTCCAAAACGATGTTGTGGTCTTCTAGCCCTGTTTTGTCGGGGATTTTGTACTGCCCAATAGTGCTCCGTATTTCTGTTGAACATTCCAGAATTTGTAAATTTTGTTTCATCTGACCAGATGATTTTGCTTAAAAAATTTTCGTCATTTTCTATCCTTCCCATTAACCAATTACAATATTCTAGCCTTCTCAAATTATCTCCAGGCAGTAAAGAGTGACTAACATGGATCCTGTATGGTTTAAACCTACTTTTATGTAAAGTTCTCCAAACTCTGGACTGGCACAAATCTAATTCTGACGCTACTTCGCGTGTAGAAATTGATGGATTATTATTTATCTATAAAAATACAAGATTAACATGAAATTTGAAAACACGCTTTTAATTTACCATTTGTAAAATATCTTGTCGATTTTCATTTAAATTTCTGTTGTTTTGACCATTACGCGGCTTAGTAAACGATCCATTCTCGACCAAATTTCTGTCGAGATCTAGAAAAACGGTACGATAAGGCTGTTGTCGTTCTGGATATAATTGTAGATATCTTGTACTCGCTACTGTTGAATTTCGGTTCGAAGAATAAAAAATACTTATCATATCTCGTTTCTTTTCGTTAGTGTATGACATTTTTGTATTATTAATAAACAATAAATGAAATGTTTGACAGATTGAAATTCCATGGCTACCTTATTTAATCTTATAATTTATTCTTTCAAATAAAACCTAATGTCAAAAACTTTAGTCAGCATGTGGTACATGGTTGAAATCAGGAAAAAAGACTCTTTCTGAAGATGTCTAAATCCAATATGGCGCCTGTAAGAAATTAGATAGTTGATGATGGCCGGAAAGAAACGAAACGTCGTATAAAAATTTAGAGTACACCACTGGATAGAGGTTTAGAAATGGCCACAAGGATGTGTTTTTATTTTTTCTCTACAAGGCCAAATGTCGGTGCTACAGGTAAAAGAAGAAAATGGGGTTCTCGCTTTTTTTTTTAAGTAACGAAGGTCATTTGTCACAGGTCTATTTTCTTTACGGATTTATAACAAACACAAGATTTAACAACTTTGCCAAATTTAAACCTATACTCTATCTCGAATAATAAGCGAGATCCCCATGGTGATGGCCGAAAATGGATCAGCCTGTATATGCATTATATATATTATATAATATATATTTAAAAGGATGTTATTATTGTGTGTAGCAAATATCCTTATTATGACATAACTATAATTATTACAAACAAAAATCTCACAATATTGCAAATTTCATACCCTAGTTATGGTAGAATCGGTAAATTAATTTTATATCTCTTGAAACCGATATCAAACAATCAACACCTAGAAAACGGGTTATGAATATTGATTTCTAGGTATCGAATTAAGGTATCGATTCCAAAGTATCGATTCCAAGGTATCGATTCAAAGGTATCGATTCCAAGGTATCGGTTCCAAGGTATCGATCCCAAGGTATCGATTCCAAGGTATCGATTCCAAAGCATCGATACTTTACCGAGTTCGGTACTCAGAATCGATACCGTGCACAGACCCGATACATCGGTAAGTATCGATACCTCGATTGGTATCGGTATCCGATACCGAAAACGTCGGTATCGCCCAGCCCTATACTGGAGAAATTATGGAGTTGCATTGTGTTTCACAACAAGAAGTAGCGGAGGAGGGTTTATCAGACGAGGACAAGGAAGAAACAAAAAAGCAACAATCTTCTGATGCAATAAGAGACATTGTATGTTGAGAAGCATCACCCAAATAATGTAGTATCAATAATGTTTCTTCTTTGTTTTCTAGAAAGCGAATTTGTATTCCAGGTTAGTTCCGCGAAATAAGAAAGAGATGAAGATGATCCGATCTCTTCAATAATATACATATCAGTATAGGTATATATATGAATGAACGGTATACGTAAAATATTTTGAGTATTTGTTTCGGTATGGTACGCCATATCATATTTTACATTAATTTATACGAGTGTTTCGCATTTCGAATAAGGTTCTGGAACGAATTATACTTGTAAAGCGAGGTTCTACTATATAAGGTCTAATTGCTGAGCACGACGTCCAACAGACAGATTTGCATGATTACAAACACCATGTCTTACAGCTTCAACATTGTCTGCATTTCTAAAATTTTTGACACGATTTCTTGTTGGATTATCCAGCAACGTAAACGCCCATTCAAATACCTTCACAATATTACAAATTGTTTGTTTACTTGGTAGATGATGTGCATCATATGTGCATGCAATCATCGCCAAGTTTCCTTTACAGAGAATTGCCTCTGATAATAAATTTTAATAATTTCGCAGGGTTCTTGGGGCGTTAAATGTTCCATGCTGTTTTGTAATAACAATCTACAAAACTGACAAATACATGAAAGTAGTCACTGTGCAGGTTTGCTTATATTTCACTATAAAATGCTAAAACATTAATTGGATCATCTTTCATATAATATGCAAAACAATCACGCGTTCTTTCCTGATTAAACATAATCGACTTAGACGGCTGTACTAACAAATATATATTATCTTATAAATGAAAATAACCATAGCTATATATCAATTAAAGTACAAAAAAAGTAGTAAGTAAAATAGGTTAAGTTAAAACGCTTCACTTTACTCAATATTCTCGTTTAAATTTATAAAGATATTAATGCTTCCATCGTATGTATATGTTGGAAAAATAATGTAAATAAGGTGGAATTAAATTAATGTGTTACATTTAAGGTGATACTTTCAATTTTTCAGGTAACTGTATGATTGATTCGTTATATAAAATATAAAAGGATTTTTTTTTCCTCAACCATATATGCACATATCAGTGTGGACGTCATATTTTTCAATTGTTGTTGGAAATGAAGTAAAGTACAACCATCAGGTAAACTGACAGTGTATTCATGAAAAAACGATTTCTACCTCTTTTTCGCACGAATGCAGTTTGTTAACTTCGCAAACAACTGAGCGACGCACACGTATTGCCTCTTGTTTGTTTTACTTCGTAGTTTCCGTTTATATGTATGTGTGTCGTCTCATGTCAAAACAAACGAAAATTTCTTTCATACACACATTCGCATATTCACGTATGTTGCATGTCGAATAACTACGCAATTTGTCTTTCATTATTATGCTAGAGATTGGCTATTTTAGTCTAGTCTGAATTAAAATCTTTTTGTTTTTGAACGTCATGTTTGTTCTACTAAAAGTCAAGCTGATAAGGATCGCATAGAATGTTTGTGGTTGGTTAATGTATTCTTAAGCATATTTCCTTTTTCATTTTTTCTCATTGTTTCTTCTTTAATAGAGAGCTATATGAGTCGTTTATAAAGGATGATCCAAATTAAACTTCAGGATTCAGTGAACGTTGGAAGTTTGCATTTCTGCAGTTGATATTTAAATACAGTACAGCCTGTGTTAACGGCCACTGTCTAAAGCGGCCACCTGAGGTAACGGATAGTTCCAAAGTTCCCCGAACCGACTGTTAGGAAATACCCATATACGAAAACCCGTTATTAAAGGTCACCCTTATAAAACAACCTCGGCCAAATAAACCCAAATTTTTACGGCCTATCTTCATAGAAATTTACCTGCCGATATCCGCCAGACTCCAGACTATTTATGATGTATCTTTAAAATACCCAATATTATTTTGTATTTGTGCGAAATTGACCATAATTATGTATTCCTAGTATGTACACATAATTAAATTAAACTCGTAGACATGAATGCGAGCTTAGTCCCGAACACACCCCGAAAGCAAATTGCCCGCGCAATACGTGCATGCTTATGTTTGATCAAACAGAGATCGCTTTCATTTCTACAAATTTACACATAATGTGGTTTTCAGTTACTTGGTTAGTTTAAAGCTGCCTCCGTATTCGAGTTCTTAATTAAGTATGTTGCTAAAAAGACAAAATAAAGATAATCGCGAAAAGTGAAAATTATGCGTTAAGTTCGCGAAAGTTGTCTGAAAAATTTGGGGTTGTAAAAACACAAATTAACGATATTATGAAAAGTAAAGATGAATTAATAGAGATGGTTGAGGAAGGTGTTAACTTGGAGCAAAAACGAAAATTTTCGAAGTCTGAAGGATTGGCAGTGGATCAAGTCGTCCACAATTGGTTTTGTAAAGCCAGAAATAAACTAATTCAAATATCTGGGCTGCCACTTAAACAAAAACCACTGGAAGCAGCGAGCAGTTTGAAGATGGAAAAGCATCAAATGGATGGTTGGAAAGTTTCTGCCGGTGGTATAGTATAAATTTTAAATCAATTTGTGGTAAGTCCGCAGAGGTTAATTTGGACGATATAGGAGGACTGCAAAACTAAGCTACTGTTGATTTTAAGGAATTATTCTCCTCGAGATGTCTATAATGCTAACGAAACAAGTCTTTTGTTACGTTTTAGAGGAAAAATAAAGGTTCTTCTGCCTTCACGCACATTTTCTTAATTAAATTAATTTGGTTGTGACATCGCGCAAATATTTCAACTTCCTTCTCATATTAATTTAATCGATTTCAATCTCTAAGGATCGGCAACCTCTTATGCGTGCATATTATTGTGCTATGATGTCGCCCTACGCATATGTATCTTCCGTCGATCTTGGGTGACGTATGACCGGCTGAGTTCGTTTATCGCGAATCTACGTTCGAACGGCACTTGGTCCGAGATCTTTGACGGCGCTGGTTGTGTTTTTTTAGTGTGAGAACTTTGTCTTTGCGGATTTATTTTATTGAATCTTATCGCCTACCGGCTAGAGAATTTTTCCTTATTGTTTGCTGTATTCCAACGGAGATAAATATCTCGTGAGAAGGTTAGGCACGTGGACACGTTTCCCTTGGAGCTGAACATTTTAATATTCGATATTTTGGAGGAAAACCCGGAGGAAATAACCACATTCCACCTTCATTAGCGAATTTGATAGCGGCGTGACTTCCGAAAAAAACATTCTAGAACGAATTTCGACGCGTCCAAGATTGCGTGTTAAAAACGCAATGGCCGCTTGAATCTGGCGACAATTTGGACGAAATTATTCTTTGGTATTAATTATCCCGTGCGATCCCTTGGAGGGCTTTCCTCCTTAAGGTTGAATCTAGACGAAAACTGGGACAACTTAAAGTAGGTGTTGGTATACCTTTTATGATTTTGGATAATATATAATTACAAAACATTTAAAATTTAACTTATTATCAGTTTGCTATCACTTTAGTAAGGCTCTAGAGTAGCCGTTCATTTATATTTGGGCAGTCTTAGTAATGTAAACTATTCATATTTAATAGCATCGTAAGAACTTGATAGTTGAATTCAGATTAGTTAATAAAGGGCACGATTTATGCAAAGCACTTGCTTATTGAATGAATACTGTAGTTAATTGCAGTCGGTTCTTGTCTGTGCACCATTTGGTTACTTCTCAGTGTCACTTATAATTAATCGAAAACTTTATTAGCGAATAAGGCATTATTCATTGAATGTACGAGGCTTTGTTCCTTCAGACGGGCCTTCGTACAGATTAAACATTAATTTGGGGAACGTTGCTGTTTTGTTAATTTCTTTTAATTAAAACTTTGTAACCATATTGTAAAGAACCTATGAATATGTATACTTATTTGTGTTCTGCTAAACTCTTGTTTGGACTGTTATGCAAATATATCATAATTTGATCACAGTAAATCTTCCTGATATACAGGGTGTTGTATTAACATGTGAATCTGTTTTATTGTATTCACTGTTATGCGCCAGGAGCGATTCAGTAGAATATTGTTTAACTTGGAAGATTTTATGCTAGATTTATAATTTGTCAAAGCTTTATTAATGCCTTAGCACTATTTGACTTGTTTTGATATATCATTAATTTTAGTATTTCAAACTTTTGTGTGTTCCCTTTAGTATATTGCTCTTTCGATGCCTGTATAATTTTGTCAATATTAATTTTCTTAACCTACTTTTTTTTACAAATTAAACTTGTTATTGTTGATGACATGTGCTTATTTGATACCCTTCCCTCAAGTGTTTGAGATAAGCAAAGTTTATATTGATTCAGCAACAAGTAGTAAAGGGGCATACTGTTTTGCTTTTGGAGCTACCAGAGCTACCCGCTTCCGTATTTACAGGGGATACTTTGCAGGAAAATACGGTGGCGCCACACACCACCTCGCGACCATTGGACTCGCGTCGCTTTCCGAAAAAAACGTTTGAGTTGGCCGGCAGAGTATTTTCCTCGGGACGATCACCAACAGGTAGGTTCGGGGCAAGAGAGGGTGGCCCTGCTGAACATGTCGCAACCACGTAGTTACTTGTTTTATTTTACTTTGGTCGCGAAAAGTGTAGCACTTTATTGCCGCGTTGATGAGAATTGTGCAGGGAAGAAGGCAACGAAACAAGTTTGACTATTTTACTGTGTGCAAATATAGAAGGTGAGAAAGAAGATCCATTAATAATTGGAAAAAGTAAAAATCCTCGCTATTTTAAGGGTAATCATGTTGACAAATTACCCTTATAATGGGATTTTAACAAAAAGGCTTCGATGACAATAGAAATTATGACAAGATGGCTGCATAAATTTGACAATAAAATGAAAAAACAAAATAGAGAAATGCTTCTTTCCTTGGTTAATGCCACGTCACATTCTAAAGCTCCATTAAAAAATGTTAAACTAGTCTTCCTGTAGTTAAACATCACTTCGCATTGTCAGCCCCTTAGATCAAGGAATAATTCAGGCTTCTAACGTTTATTGATAGTAAACTTGAAAATTCTGAAAAAAACATAAATTTAGTCTTATATGGATTACAGCTGCTTGGAAAAAGGTATCTCCTGCTACAGTTAAGAAATGTTTTTCCATGGTCGCATTCTCTGATGTTATCCAAGAATTGCAATAGCATTGCAAGTTTTAACTTTGTGACAACAAGATGGTTGCGTGCGATTAATTCATTTGTTCGTCCGTCAATAATGCACGTGTGTGGCTTTCCTTTTAGATGTGTTTTGTCCTGTGTTTTTTAAAATGTAATCTCAAAACAACTAAGTGTAAGTCCATTGACATTAGTTTTATCAATTTACAATATTATGAACATATGAGTAATTTTCTCCAGACAAAACAAGTTCACATTTTGATCCCCTGATGAAGCACTCGAATTTCGGTGCAAAATATTGGGCTAAAGAATAAAGAACTGACTTAATTAATAGAGTTTAATTTTGCTGGATTCCCCCAAAAAACCCTTTCATACATGTTCTAACGGCAAAGACGTAATAAAATAGGTGGAATTTTAACTGATCAGTTTGACGTAAATAGCTTCCCCTATTAAATCTAAATATGCAATACATGCAGATAAGCACCAATAACCTGATGAAGCCACAGTGTTGCGAAACATATTGCTATGAATAGTGGTTTGTAGGTTTACTGCGCCACCATCCACAACTAGTTTACCCAACTAGGTTACTCAGCCGGTTGATTTCCAAATATGAGACTTCTAACTTCATGGGTTCCAATAAGGAAAGTCGTGACTGTGAAATATACTAGGCGCCAGTGAAAAGTTCACAATATGTTTTATATTTATATTATATAAGTTACTTATTTTTAATTCATTAACGGTAATGGCCAGAACACAAAAATTAAACACAGGATAAAATCAAACTGAATCTGTAATATAAAAAATCAAAAAAAGAAAAAAAAAATCTATCTTTATAAAGTATAAAGATTATGTATTTTACAATAATACATGAGGTAAAATATATTCACTGTAATATTGACAGCTGAGTGAATGAAAAAACTTCCTCTTAATGACTCCGATCAAACTTATCTAAAAATAATAAAGTTTATTTTTAATTTCTCTCCAGAAAACCACACTGTATAATAAAATCTGATACACGATCAAAATTTACACATGCGCAATCATCAAGCACAAGAGAAAAATACCCTTGACTCAGATCGACCAAAATTTTACAATTTATAATTATTACAAAGAAATGTTAATAATAATCTTTATTATTTATTTCTAATAATTAAAACAATTACCTACTTGTTCCAAAACAATAGAACTACAATTAATATAATCTGATTTTTAAATTTATGTCGGCATAAAGAAATTATTCTACTTACAATTTGGAGACTTACGAGAACAGTTGTTTAATCTAAAATCATCAAATTACGAGAATAAAAATCTCTAAAATATATCGGGAATTGAATATCAAAATACAAACAACTAATTAACACATACAAATCAACCCGAACTAATTTAAATATATAATATATATCAATAAACACAACTGTCTCGTATAAAAGCAGATCTTCGTCTCTCAAATTATATTAGGCCTCAAGAACACATCGGCCTCGAAATAAAACTAGTTTTTATATTCGCACATGAAATTTAAAACATATCGGATATACACATATATCCAAAAATAATGTACATTTATTTTAAATTATTTTTAAAATATTATTTTTAGAAAAAATCCATAGCAATATGTAGTGTCTACATTATATTGATAGTATGACTACTAATTCTTTAATGCAAGCAGTCAAGAGTAGGTACAACATTTTGACTGTACATAGAGTATATTTGCCTCCTAATAGTATCGACGTCATAATCATTTACTTTTCTTGACGTTCCTTAGTCACTTCTTTGCTTGCGAGGGACTCCGTCACATTTAACTATCTTATATATTGTTCTTGTAGGTATTTTTGTTAATTGCCTTCATTCAATATCCTTGGTTTATCCATTGTTATTTTCTTCCATTGGGATATAATAGATACTGCGAATGATCTGTTTTGCGTCTTGTCACAAATGGTTTCTGAGCTGTCTGCCAAAATCACCATCATTATACACATTGCTCTCGCTATCACTATCACTAAACAAGAGAGAAATGGTAAACTATAACCTTCAACAATAAAAACTAACAATAAATGATTGATATACTAAATATTATAAGTATTATATAGGGTGTAAATAAAATATCCCGACGTACGCTAATATATAATAGATATGTAAGACAACAATTCAAATCTATAAACAAATTTATTCTATCGAAACTTTAATTTTTGCAAAAATTTAGGAACAAACTTTTCAAATACGGTCTTGTATTTAGATTGACTCTAAGTAAATAGAAATTATATGTTGTCGATTCAACAAACAAATGGGCACTTATTTGTTCAAGTTCGCCAAAAAATCCCCTTCACATTTCGGTATTGTAGTTCATCAGCTATTCTGTTGTTTCAGAATAATTGAAACATACATGAGTAGGTAAACCTCACCAGTTTTGTATAATACAAAGGTATTTTTAATAATATAAAATATTATTAAAAATCTGGTGTGAAGAACACAAATACAGGTTCACTATTAATATATTTGTGACCGTGTCCGAACATATCCCACCCCAGAGACGTAGATACGTATTTCGCCTTTCTGCAGACTCATCGGTACGCCCCTGCTGGAGAAAGGGTATCTTCAGACACATTCACAAAAAAGAACCACATCGCCACATCACAGAAATTATCCAGACCGAGCGTAGAAGTAAATTCAGCGCTGCCTGTTGCTAGAGAGCCGAAGTACCTCGCCCCATCCACATAACCAATGTGAAGTAACGACGCCCTTTCAAAGGTGGCACAGCCATCTCTCTAGAAACTGCATTTTGTTTGTGTCTTCACTTATACTACGGACTAACCGCATGTGTAATGTATCAGAATAATTGAAACATACATGAGTAGGTAAACCCCAACAGTTCTGTATAATACAAAGGTATTTTTAATAATATAAAATATTATTAATTACTCTCTTACTAGTCTTTACTCTCTGATCCTCTTTGGGACAAGATTTTTATTTAATTTGACATAAAGTTCATCTAATATATTAAGTCATTCACCCGATTAAAATAGTCGATTTTGTCCATAATTACCAATTTGTTCCTCTTATCTGCTTTTAAGTAAAAACAGTTTTCGGTTCTGAGAGATTTTTTATAACATTCCATTCATTGTTGACACCAATTTGTTTGTGCTGCTGAACGTTCTCTCGGATTCGACTGGTGCAGTCCTCTCTAATAAAGTTTTTTTCAGAATTTTAAAAATTTTTGATACAGGTCTCAATGCCTGCAATTATCTCACTACGGCTTGGCAAACAATCTTTTAGACCTTTGTCGAATAGTTTGAATTCTTCAGTACTAAAATTCTCAGACGACTGATTGATGACTAGTGTTCTTTCATAGAAAAATTGACATTTGTTTTTTTTAAAATCCTCACAACTTGGATAGTTAAGTTGTGAGGATAATGAAAAATGTATGAAAAACTACGTCTGTTCCCAAACGCGTAGATACCGGTATTTCACTGTTGTTACAGATCTTCAGTACACGATATTCGTATATATACACGAAGTATAGAAATGAAAGTCTGTGTCCGAATATCGTGTACTGAAGATCTGTAACAACAGTGAAATACGGATATCTGCACGTTTCGGGACAGACGTGGCTTCTCATACATTTTTTTAAAATTATTTTATAATTAGATGAAACATTAACTTTTATAAATTTAACAAAAAGTTTACTTCGTTTGCACTGCTTCAAGAAATTGATATCAGCTTTTGACAAACTAATATTATTCGAAACATACTTGAGTGGGTAAAACCTCACTAAATTTGTATAATACAAAAGTATTTTTAATAATATAAAAAATATTATTAAAAATGGGGTGTGAAGAACACAATACAAGTTCATTTATGTATTTTTGAATGTATCTTCTGAATAATTTCGGCTAGATATTAACGTAGTTATGTTTGTTTTGAATGTGTCTCTTCTCCAACAGGGGCGTACCGACGAACATGTAGAAATGTGAAATACGTATCTACGTCTTTGGAGAAGATACATTCAAAAATACATAAATGAACTTGTATTGTGTTGTTCACACCCCATTTTTAATAATATTTTTTAAATTATTAAAATTCGTTAAACTGTAGAATCTTTGATCGGGAAGTCATAGTAGTCCGAATTGGTGGAGACTGTTGCTTAAATCTGAAACAGACATCAACATTTTCTTTTATATTTATTATGCGTTATGTACTTGTGTATGCGCTACTATCGGCAACGTTTTTCATATTAATAAATATTCTGATATATTTAATACTTTTTTTAAATTATTTAGGCAATTTTATTTATAATTTTATTTTACAGTTTTTACTTTGCATTATTTCTTTGTAATGTTTCTTTCAATATTGTAGTCTCGAATTATGTTGGATATACGGTTTCATTATTTTGTATTCGCCTTTTTTCTTAATTTTCTTCAATTACTATTTTATTTCTTAATAACTGCTTGGTATAATTTTAACGATCTCCAATAGTTCTTTAATTAATAATACCTAGAGAATTTTTTAAAAATCCAATCCAATTTGGAATTAACAATAAGCTGATTGATTCGCGTCTTGATTTTTCTACATTTCGCTTCTTTTCGTTCCTTATTACGCACTAGTCATTCTACTTATTCTTTTTTTGCGTCTCGTTTAAAATTTTCAAATTGAAAATCCCGTTTTAATACTAAAAGTTCGCAAGTGAATTCGTGGAAGTAATTTAATATTATACAGTGTTCCGGTAAGGAAGTGAAGTAAGAAAAAAAACGATCAAAGAAAGTCGGTAAAAAGAGGAGGGTAAAAAACGGGAGAAATATGTAGGAGGAGGCGGGAAGGTAAGAGTAAATTATGTTAAAAATTTTCTCTTAAAAGTTTATATGCAAGTCTTGTAAATCAAATAATATTTTCATTACTGCAAGTGGAATTTTTACGAGAGGTTGTAAAACATTAATGGCATCGACGTAGGCCGATGCGTATGTAGGACAAGTATTAGATAAAATCTAATCAAAATACATATATGCACGTTGGTACATATATAAAAGAGAATATTTCAATAAATATTTTAGATGAAAATTCAAAAATATTAGATAAGATAATGCACAGTAATAAATTCATTAAATGTATTTTGAGTAAGTTCAAATTAAAGTTCATTACATATTGATCTGTATTTAATTATTTTGGACTTTTTCAAAAAAAAAACGTATTTTGGTTGCTTACAAAGTATCCTTTCTTGGGTTTAAAGCTCTCACGTATTTAGACGAGAAGTAATTAAAAATCAAATATGATAATTTATTAATAAATATTGTGAATATATTGAGTGAGCCACAAAAAAGTTTTCAAAGTATGTCATGGATTAAATCAGCTATGTCTTAGATTGATTAAGTGATTTAACCTCCTTGATGTACTACTAGAAATAGGTTAAATCCTTAAGTAAGAGTTTCCCAGTGACATTAATTAAGCTAACCTAATATTTAAGTCTACAAAAATTGAATTTCAGGAAAAAAAACGGTTATTTGAAAGTTTATGTTGTTGAAATGTGTAAATTACAACGGTTTATTATAAAAAATATATTTTGGTGTGCTGTAGGTTTTAAAATGAAAAAAAAACCGAAAAATAAAATTTTAAAGCTAACATCAAAAACCAAATCAGATTAAACAACTTTTGAGCGATATAAGATATAAAGCTGTCGGCATTCGTCTAGGACAAGAAGGAAAACCACGAAAACCTACTCGGACAGCCAGTCAGGGATCTAAACACGGAACTGTCAGCATGATAAGCAAATGTACAGATATTTGAATAACATATGATATATAATTATATAACAGCAACATATATTATGATGGTTATTTGCAAATCGTTACATTGTTAAGTTATAATATTTACTGCTTAGATTTTTTATATCATTTCTGTCGTTAATTGAATTTTTTTCCTGTTTAATATTAATCATTTCTTTAATTTCTCTTTTCATTGTGTGTTACTCTCTATCAATTATTTGTCTCTTTTCAAAGTCGAAATGGTGATCGCGTTGCAGTTTGTGCGTAAATAAAGCAGTTTTGTCTGTTTAGGAGTATTTGTGAGCTTGTATTCTTTTGTATAAATACTGTTTGGTTTGACCTATGTAGTAGCTGTCGCAGTCGCGACATGGTATTTTATAGACAGCATGTGTTTGTCGATTTTTGTCTATAGTAGGTTTTATTTTTGAAAATAGATGTTTGTTTGTATTGCTAAGGTTATATGTTGTAGCTATATAATATTTTTTTAAAGTGCATTTTATTTTCTCTGATAATTGTGGTACATATGGAATCGTGATATATGTTGCTTCATTGTTTAAATTGTTATTGGTGTCGTGCAGTGTAATTGGTGAATTGTTTTTTAATTGTTTGTTCTATAAGTTGTGGTGGGTAGTTATTATCAGTTAAAATCGTTTTAATTTTTTCGATGTATTCCTTTCTGTACTGAGTGTGTGATAGTTTAACTGCTCTATCAGTCAGGTTATTTAAATCATTTTATTGAATACTATAAAATGAACAACAGACCTTCTTCAATCGCCGAAGACCTAAATCAACTATATTGTACAAGAGTCAAGAAATAATTATATATATATATATATATATGAAAAAATGTGTGAAAGTCGTATCCATCCGGGATGTGTAGACATCGATGTTTCATAGTTATCACTAATTGTCAATACACCTTACCCAGAAATAGATACGACTTTCATTTCCATACTGCGTGTATATATACTTATGATGACAAACGTAATGCTAATGAGAACTCATAATTATTGAATTCTCACATACATGCCATTGCCGCTTTAATTCGTTGCATCAATTTCTACACATGACAAAATCACCTTTGTCTAAGAATGTAGCTGCAACGTGTCACGGCGTCAACCGTCCAGGTTGTCCGGGAAAATGAAAAAAAAATCATATATATATATATTGTATATATATATATATATATATATATATATATATATATATATATTAATATACGGCTAACGGGGTTTAAGAAAATTAACAACAATATGTTGAAAAGCTGAATTGCCCTTATAGATAAATGCAAAGCCAAATAATTAAAATATTGTGAATTATGCCTAATAATTGTATTTTTAATTGCCCTAAGTTGGGCTGACCAATTAATATGTGGGTAACAGGGTTTATATATGAGCTGTGTATATAAAACAGTTAAAATAATAATTAATTTCTTCAAAATAAATGAATTAATTCAAAATTAAAGCAAGAGGTTATAAATATGTTCAATAGAGGGCGTATAGTTTTATTACACAGCTGACACAGGTGATATTTTATAGCATGTAAAGATGATAATATAAACAAATTATACTTAGCTTTGGTAGGCCTCTTTTTAAGGTGCTAAACTTATCTTAAAATACAATGTGGGTGCCTTAATTAATATGCCGACTACCTCATTCGTCAAGATAATAAGTTTTATATGGGTGCGAGTTCAGTATTTGGAGAAAATAACGTTTTTCTTTAAACAAGTTAATTCAAGTGTAAAACTCTGGATGTAATAACAAGAATAAAACAAGAAGGTGAATGTTAAATATCACAAGTTTAATCTGCTACTCAATGAATTAAGGTAAGTTATATAACAATTAGCATAACATAAAAATATGAAGAGTCACGTGGTTTGATGTAGATATTAAGTAGGGTTAAATTCAATAACAAAATTGTTGTGAGTAATGTAATTATCTTCTATATAACTAAATTCAAATTAAAAAGAACTGTAATTTTCTGTTATACTGTATATGAATAATTAGGTAATATTTTTAAGAATTTAATTGAAATATGAACGATTAGTTTGACTAGTTAATGATAACAATTTTATGTTTTTAGAGATTAATAAATATATACTCAAATTTACGTCGGTGGTGTTTTCTGGATCGTAGATGGATAGTGGAGGCTTGAAATACAGGATTACGGGCTCAGGTATCGATGAAAAGCTTGTAAAAATTTCTAAATTTGGCTTGGCGTCCTTTCGAAATTGATGTTTTCGTTTTCTGCGCTTAGCTTGTTAAGGATGCGGGAATACTTGTAAAAATTATAGTTGGTGGATCAGGAGCTTGTTGGAAATCTTTTTGGTGAGGTTTTTCTTTTTAATTTTATTTTTTTTTAACACTTAATTTCTTCAAAAACTTTTTATTAAAATACGACGCGTTCTACCATTTTATAATTATCAAGCTCACTCTTTTTTGTTTTTTTGTTCAATCTCTAGGCGTATTATTTAGAATGTTAGTTTATATCTATTTAATCTCGTTAATTTATTAAATCAATTTAAATAAATTACAAATACTAATCGTTTTATCATTTCGCATAAATTATTCTATGAATTTTACAATAAATATAAATGTGTTTTTAATGTTAAAATCTTTGCTAAAATGCCTGTTTACATGTGGGATACTTCCCGCTTCATTTAATTCAAAATTACGTACAGTTCTGTTCATAATTGGTGACATATAATTCCAATCAATTAAGTTAAATATCTTCGGTGGAATAAAAAAAAGTAAAAGAAAATGACTATGGTGAATGAAAACATGAAATTCAATAGAAATGAGAAACAAATTTGATAAATTAAAAACGCGGTATTAACTTTATTGATATGGCATGAGAAAATTGCAGTTCTAAATATTACTAACTCTTAATATTAACAAATTTAAACTTTCCACAGTATTTCTGTTCTAGGGCTCTCCTGTACATGGGTATGCCTCATCACAATATATATATATATATATATATATATATATATATATATATATATATATATATATATTGTATATATATATTTAGTGTTTATAAGAATTTTATTTTTCTTATTTATTTTATTGGCCGTCTTAATATTAAAAATAATAGACTTTTTATTGGTTTAGTGACCTTTTATTGAATTTTGATGTTTTATTCTACGACGTTTCGACTTTTATTATTATTCAGTCTTTTTCAAGTAAATAGAAACAAGAATTAATATAATGAAAACATGAGAACTGTGTTTGCTTTTGTGAGGCTGAATTAACAATTAAATTAACAATTAAAATTAAAATTAGATTAAAAAACTGAATTAACCAATTAAATTAACAATTAAAGTTAAAATTAAATTAAAATTAGATTAATGATAAGTAAGGAAAAATTAAAGTGATTGCATCTGTATAAATGAATTGGAAATTTGAATTTAACTACAAATACAGTAAAGAACACATTGAAAATATGTGGAAGTTAAAGTTAGTTCTATTGCTGCAAGGAAATCTATTAATAGTAAGTCTGTGAAATTTTTGATGGAGTTCCATTTTTCTGTTATTACTTTTTTGGCCAGTGTTAAAGGTATATTGGTGTATTATTATATTAAAAATACTTTTGAATTAAAAAAACATATGGATAAAATCAAAACAAATAACAACGAAAAACTTGTTTCCTTAGATGTAGAATCAATGTACACCAATATACCTTTAACACTGGCCAAAAAATTAATCACAGAAAAATGGAACTGCATCAAAAATTTCACAGACTTACCATTAATAGATTTCCTTGACGCAATAGAACTAACTTTAACTTCCACATATTTTCAATTCGACAACAAATTTTTCAAACAAATTGAAGGATTAGCAATGGGAGCACCTATATCCAGCGTAGTAGCCCAATTAGTATTAGAGCACATCGAAGAAAGTGTTATAAAATCCCTGAAAATAAAACCAACCTTTTTCAAAAGATATGTCGATGATTGCATAAAGATGCTACCAGAAAATGAAATAAACAATGTACAAAATAGTTTCAACAATTTCCATCCAAATTTAAACTTTACCATTGAAATAGAAAAAAACAACTCCATAAACTACTTAGACCTAACACTGATAAAAACAAACAACAACATACAAACAAAATGGTACACCAAACCAACCCCATCCGGCAGATATGTAAACTTTTTTTCAAACCAACCCCTAGCCCACAA
The DNA here is from genome assembly GCA_935421215.2 of Melolontha melolontha. NCBI lineage: Eukaryota > Metazoa > Arthropoda > Insecta > Coleoptera > Scarabaeidae > Melolontha > Melolontha melolontha. Next base: position 93,818,211 of record OW285238.1, on the reverse strand, counting down.
AAAAAATGTAGTAACAGCGTTAGTAGACAGAGCCTTAAATCTCACTAATCCAGTTTTCAGACCAACAGTACTAAATAAAGTAAAAACAATTTTGACAGAAAACAATTATCCACCACAATTTATACAAAAAATTATAAAACTAAGACTTATTAAATTTATAACACAACAAACAGCCACAACAAAAACAAAAAAAACAATGAATTAACATATATCCCCACACCCTATATAACTGGATTATCCGAAAAACTAGACAATATATTTAAACCATTTAATTTTAAAATAGCACACCAAAGCGGTAAAAACCTAAAATTCCTACACATCAAACTTAAAGACTCAACACCTACACTAAAACAATCACACACAATATACAACATACCCTGCAAAGACTGTGACAAAGTATACATAGGCCAAACAAAACAGTTACTACAAGAAAGATTGAAAGGTCACAAATACGCAAAAAATCAAACTGCTTTAAAAAACACTAATTGACACTAAAACATAATTTTGATTTTTATAACACCAAAGTAATAACACAGAAAAAGAATACAAAAGCTAGGGAGGTCTTAGAAATTATCCATATTTTCAAAAACAGCAGAACAATCAACGACAGAAACGAAATTGATGGACTTTCTAAACTCTATTACCCACTCATTAAACAATAGATACACAAACACAAACCAAAAAAATTTTTTTATCAGTTCCCATTTGTAAATACTTTAACTATATACCCCTAAACACGATCCTGACCACTTTGCTAATTCCAAAATAGAACAGAAATTAACCTCTCTGAACCAAAGACACAGACACTTACAATATTCGAACCAGTGCGGTCGGTCCTTAATAAAAAAAGTTCTCGGATGTCCCCGATAACACATGTTGCACAGAATGCGTGTTTTTGAACCCCCCCCCCCCCAAAAAAAAACGGTGAGTTTATTGTCATTCAATGTTTTCTTTACTGTATTTGTAGTTTAATTCAAATTTCCAATTCATTTATACAGATGTAATCACTTTAATTTTTCCTTACTTATCATTAATCTAATTTTAATTTAATTTTAACTTTAATTGTTAATTTAATTGGTTAATTCAGTTTTTTAATCTAATTTTAATTTTAATTGTTAATTTAATTGTTAATTCAGCCTCACAAAAGCAAACACAGTTCTCATGTTTTCATTGTATTAATTCTTGTTTCTAGTTACTTGAAAAAGACTGAATAATAATAAAAGTCGAAACGTCGTAGAATAAAACATCAAAATTCAATAAAAGGTCGCTAAACCAATAAAAAGTCTATTATTTTTAATATATACATATATATATATGTATATATATATATATATATGTATATATATATATATATATATATATATATATATATATATGTACACAGGACATAAACTAAATTTCGAATAGTTGGCAAAAATTACCATTGAAAAACATTGGACTAGCAATCAAGTTAGAAGACCATTAGAACTTCGGTCGAGAGGCAGGATACAAAGTTAATAAGATTTGGAGAAATTTACTATAAAAGTTAGTTATGGTCAATGAATGGTAGTTTTTATATGCGGTATTAGCTCCTAACCTTGAGAGCATAAAAATTCATTTAAGAAATGTTTTACTATAACAATGTCGTTTTTCAAGACCAAATGAAAAACGAAACGAACTTCAAGAGGACAACAAAAGGGTGTCCTTAAGGCAGAGTACTGTCACCGCTACTATGGAGTCTAGCAGTGGATATCATCAGGACATTAATTGATCAGGGAATATGGACGCAGGGGTTCGTCGATGACATTGTAATTGTGTCCCAGAGAAAATTCCTGGAAACAGCTGCGAGCATCATGCGAAATGCCCTGCGAATTGTGGTGCCTTGAAGAGTGATTAACTGTCAATCCTCAAAAAAACAAGTTGGTAGCCTTTACCAACATGAGAAAACTAAATGATATGAGCAGGGTAAGGCTGTTTGGACAAGAGTTAGAACTAACCAATGAAGTGACGTATCTAGGTATAACACTTGATGTGAAACTGAATTGGAGCAGGCACCTAGTTAAAGTGGCGGACACGGTGATGCGGTTCTTCTGAAGATGCAGAAGAGCTGTTGGCAAGGCTTGGATGCTAAAACCAAATATTGTACACAGTAGTAATAAGACTAACGATTTCTTATGGGGCAGTTGTCTGGTGGAGGAGGACGGAGCTGATATCCTCAGTGGGGCTCCTCACGACTCTTTAGCGACAGGCTCTGTTGCGAATCACGGGAGCTATTAACAGTACGGGAACCGTTTCCATGGAGGCCATCATGGGTCTCTCTCCGCTTGTACTATTGGTGAAAACGGAGGCCATGGCCGCGATCCTGAGGCTGAAGGACAATGACTTATGGTGTTCTAATAAGGTAGTACCATAGGAACCTAGTGACCCGATATTACAAATGCCAACAAGCAAAAAGGCGATTGAGCGATTGGGGTGCCGGCACCTGGCACACGGATGATCATAATCTAATCGAGTCACAGCTACAGGTGTATGCGGAATGTGCCCTAGAAGGAAGATATCGTTAAATCTCGGGAAACATACGACAGTTTTTCAGGCTGAATTATTTGCAGTCTGCAACCGGTGTCGAAGAAATGTGGGAAGCAGGCTGCGCAAACAAAAAAAATCAACGTAATGACTGATAGTCAAGTAGCCATTAAAGCCATTATGAATCCATACACCAGGTCTGAACTGGCAAAACATTGTAAACCAGGTCTTAAATGAACTGGCACGAGACAATATTGTGTCACTGATATGGGTTCCAGAAAATGAGGAGATTAAAGGCAATGAGAGAGCCGACAAACTGGCCAAGGAAGGTTGTAACAGGAACTTCATAGAACCAGAACCTCTATGTGAAATGCTAAGGATGCCGCTAGATAGGAGATCTGGTTGTGGCTAGAAAGAGAACATAAAAAGAAATGGAGGCTAACGGAAGGTCAACTCCATACTAAGATACTACTAGAGGGGCTGGACGCTAGGTTTCCAGCCAACCTAATTCGTGGTAATAGAAAAGAAATTAAACTTATTACCGGCTTAATAACCGGACATTGTCCTTTAAGGAAGCATCTGTACTGCATGGGCTTGGTTAGCGAGTCCTTATGTAGAAGACGCGGAATACAGGAGGAAACTAGCCTTCATATAATATGTACTTGTGAGGAACTGAAGTAACTCAGACAGAAACATTTTGGAAGTGATCTATTGGATTCTATGATGGTACTTAAATTTCCCCTAAGGAGGATAGTGGCTTTCATTGAGGACACAAGACTAGCAGAGTGGAACTGAGATCTATTGGAGGCGCGCAGCAGCGTACCGACATATGAACGGGCCCTGGTTCCAGTTGTGGTGCGGGCCCTAACCCAACTCCCTTCCCCACAAATAAAAAAAAATACTTATATAATTTTTTTTTTAGTATTTATTGAATACATAAAAAACATTAAAAACAAAAAACAAACAATATAGAGGGATTATATAGCTGCAAAACAAACATTAATGCAAAAAAAAAATAAAAAAAAAAATAGAGTAAATCAATGTATTTATATTATAATTTTTTTCTTGCTTTTGATGTGGCAAAAGATGTTATCAGACTGGATACATTCTAATTTTTTGCTATCTCATTTTCAATAGAAATGATTGCCAGATTAGATAGCCGGTCTTGACTCATTGTATTTCGTAAGTAGTTTTTTATTAATTTTAATTTTGAAAACGTTCGCTCTGCTGTTGCTACCGTTACGGGAACGGTAAGAAATATCGTACAGGCTGTTACAATTTCAGAAAAGCTACTACTTGATGAACAATTATCAATTAATATAAATTTTAAGAGATCCTTTACCGATTTAATTTGGGTTAGTTCCTCGCGGAAGCATTATCGAAAAGATAAAATTTGAGCAGAAATTGCTTCTGTAATGTCATTTTTGTATAATGTGTGTAATTTTTGTGCCATTTTAAATAAATCATCGTCTGTACCTGTACTGTTAATTAATAGATGTTTATTTAATATTTTGAATGTTTGATTTATGTGACAGAGACCTTTACATCGGTTTTCTAATTGCAAAATTAAAATATCCAATGTTTTCAAAAAAACAGTTATTCTGAAATTTTCTTCATTAGTTTCAATGCAATAATGATTTTTGGTTTCGTCGAAAAATAATTTTGGGCGAGACCTCCGTTTTTCTGAAAACACTTGACTTATTCCCCATTTTATCGCTAACTGCCAGGCTTCACTTTTAACGCAATGAAACTGCTCCCGCAGTTCCTTCTTATTTCGTAAGGCATTCTCGAATAATTTTGCAGCTTCACTAATACTTTGCGATTTTTTTTGAAGTAGTTTTGACAGAAGATGCGTGGATTGCAAAATCTTTGTTTCAAACACCACTAAAAAAACAGTTTCAAATTTTTTGCTTCAACAATTTCATTTTTTATTTTACTTGTTAAAATAATTTTTGAAAGTGATTTCAATATGTTTAAAAAATGAAATCGTAGTGCATGTAAGGTATCGTGCCTAGAGGACCATCTTGTAGGCACTAATCTCTTTAATTTTATTGTATCGCTGTCTTTGTCAGTTGGGTATAGCAATCCCCACCTTACAATACTATTACCAAAAAACAAAAAAATTCTTTCAACAAAATCAAAAAGTTTCTTACAGTTTCAATATTTTTTACGGAATCATTTAAAATTAAGTTTAGATTATGCGCAGCGCAGTGAACATAAGGAGCGTTTTTAACTTTTTTTGAAATTATGGCTTGAACGCCATTATAAACGCCACTCATATTTGCCGCGCCATCATATCCATGGCCACGCAGTTTATCTATACAAATGTTTAATTTATTTATTTCGGCAATTATTTTATTGCTAAGTGTAGTTGCAGTTTGGTCAGTCACGGAGACAAATCCTAAAAACGATTCGTTAATTACGACATCTGACACAACGTTTTCTTCGGTGCGTACGATTTCTACATATCGAAAAACTAAACTAAGCTGATCTTTTTTTGAAATGTCTTGAGTTGTATCAATAATTATCGAAAAAAACGGACATGAACTAATTTTGTGAATTAATTTATTTTTAATTGCATTTCCGAGTAAATCTAGCACCTCATTTTGAATTTTCGGGCTAAGATAAGTAATCGTTCCTTTTTTTTTATTTTTAAGTAAATTTTCCAAAACAGTGTCATATTTGGACAATAGCTTTATAACAGCCAAAAACAATCCAGGGTTTTGTGAATTTATTGTTTCATCGTGCGCTCGGAACGGCATATTTGTAGAAGCTAGCAAGAGTGAAACATCAATGATCCGTCCTAAAACTTTGCGCCAAAATGAAATTTCTTCCCGAATTATAGATTCGTTTTCAAAATCAATAGTTTTATTTAATCGCCATTTGTCGTAAATTGCACAACATTGATTGTGCTCATTAGTCGCTTCATGGCTGTTTATAGCCCGATTTAAATGTATCCAGTCATCAAAACCTAAACTAAGACAAGTTTGCTTTTTCGAGAACAACCAACAGGGTTGACAATAACATTTATTTAAAATTGTAGAATAACACAACCACATTCGTTCCGTTGTAAAGCCGACTTTCGAAGTTATTTTGTAGTAATAATCAGAAAAACACCTGTTATTTTTGTCTTTGGGAAAAGGGCCACTAGGTTTACAAGGGCCATTGGAAATAATAAATTGTTTTTGGTCATTTGCTAATTCCCCACGAAAATGTCCACGGTCAGTTACATGTTCAATGTTCACTAGAAATTAACACAGTTAATGCATTAAGCAATAATTAAAAATAATATCAGTTCTTACATTCTTTGGAAATTGATAAAGTCTCTAATTCATGCTCAACGGTTGCTGGCGAATTCGGGAATTCCAAGTCTAAATTATTAAAATCAAACATGAAAATTATATACTTATTAGTGTAAAGACAAATGACAAATTTGAAGTTTGGGAATAAGATTTATAAGATAGCTAAATAAAATAAATAAATAAACTTACCAGCGATTTCACTGATTATTTCGGTCATTGCAGGGGTGCAACTAGAAGTTGAGGGTTTACTCGGTTCAACTTGGCTAATATAACTAGTAGTAGCAGTACGAGAAGTTGATGATTCATCAGTTTGATCACATTTTTGATTAAAAAATTTATCAATTTTTGGTAGCTTATTTTTTCTTTCATCTGTTTCAACTTTTTGCTTGCGTTTAGCACTTCCAGACTTATGTTTGTAGTGGTTCATTTTATACAAAACACTAAATAAAAACAAATATTGGTACGAGACAATACAGTTCTATCACGGCGTTTTAACTTAAATAAGATGAAAAATGATCGTTGCGGGTGCAAACTGCAAGAACAAAGAAGTGGGAACTAATAGGTTTTGGGGTTTTCCGCTATTGCCAAATATCGTGAATTAGCAGCCAGCATAAGCCGGATAGAAGTAATAAAATTAGCACCCTTTTTACAATGCAAAGGTTATGAAAACCATTGATAACATCTCGCCCGATTTATATACAAAAGACACCGAACGCATTGTTTAATAGTACTATTAGCTACTCTGGCACTACCGTTACAGCAATTTTGTTTATCGCTTTAACTTTAACACATTTTTTTAATGCACAATATTTTTATTATTGAATCACAAATATGTTTGGACCCATTCATATATTTTTAAATTACACTAAAGTGCAGTTTTTCTCGGACGTTTACTAATTATAGAAAATAAGAGTGATATCTCTGATGCAAGACGTGTACAAAAAAGAAATTGTTTTCAGATTGTACACAAAATTTTTAAAGTGTAAACTGTGTATGGTTTATAATTTGTATAATAGTTTATTGATAGGATTAGTGGGCACCGAAAAAGACCTACGGGGTCGAAATATAAGCGTATAAAATAACTTTGGGATTTATTTTCTGATTACTCAACGTTGGAGAAATAATGCACCCATTTAGTGAAATATAAACATACATTATGTACAAAACTGTTTGGCGCATTGATTCTTGTAAAAAAACGAGAGGTATAAAAAAAAGCGCAGAGAGGACCGGGCCCTATCGAGGTCCGGGCCCTGGTTCCGCGGAACCCGCGGAACCATGTTCGGTACGCCACTGCAGGCGGTACAAAGATCTGTGTGTTCTTTGTACCGCCTGGACTTACTGGCGTTTAACCTAAAGAATCAGAAGAAGAAGAAGAAGAAGAATGTAAGAATGACGTTTTTGAAAACATTATTTAGGTCTATTGTGTATTTCTCTGTGTCATATATTGATTTGGACTTTTCCTCTGAGAGATAGAAAAGGAGTCTGGTGTTTGAACAAAGAAGTGATATATTTGAGACTCTAGAGAGGAACATTACAAACTGAGGGTATATAGTTGTAATATAATTTGGATTTAATTATGAATACATTGTTAGAGTCGTATATTAAACACCATGTGACCCTAGTAACCCAGATTCGATTAGATTAGATTATTTGATGTGGCCACAAAGATTATTCCACTGCGATCTTTATTGATATATCATGGCCCTCAACACTAGTCAGAGTGCTTTCTCTAGCTCTGTTCCTTTTTAAGCTGAGAGTAGCTTCAGGGGTACAGTTATTTATTTATTTAGCGTATGGCTAACATGAATTATACATCTAAAAGTTAAATTTTGAAGTCGAGGCCATTGATCCAGTCTAACGCGGAGTCAGTTGCTTCAAAGAAGTCACTCATTCACCTCCATATGCTGTAAGGGGGCACTCAGCTGAAACATGGTGAATCGTCTGGCGAGGTTCTCCGCATTCCCAAGTTGGTGTATCAGTCAGTCTCCATTTATAGAATGAGTCACGACAAATTCCATGGGACGTTCTTATTCTATTGAGTGTCTTCCACTCATGGGGAGGCAGCTCTATTTCTGGTAAGGGTATGGCAGGATTAATGATATGGGCCGCCTGAACGGGTTTCAACGCTGCTCAATACTCTCTTCATCATTTGGGTTGAAATCTTCTGCTATAAGTCGTTCTGCTAGCAGTAGTTGAGGAGATCTCAACTTCAGTCTCAACGGAAGCGTATTGCGTACTGGAAGATGGGGATTCGATATTATTTTATTATATTCTCTTACCAGGCTTTCCTGTCTCCGGATGGTGTGACGTGTAATATGGCTTAGAACCGGGAGCCAGGGTAGAGTTGTACTTTTTAAACAACCGCTAATTATTCTCATGGTCTCGTTGAGTTTGATATCGATCTACTTTGCGTGACAGCTGTTTAACCAGACTGGGGCGCAGTATTCAGCTACCGAGTAAACAGGCTAAGAGCTGACGTTCTAATGGTGGATGCGTTCGCACCCCCAAGCAGTACCGCAGAGCTTGTGAATTATGTTATTTCTGGTGTTTATTTTAGCTGCGGTGTTTTCTAGATGTTTTTTATATGAGAGTGTACGATTCATTGTTACTCCCAGAGATTTTGGGTAAGGATTATAATGTAGTAAGTTGTTATTGAAATACACTTGCGGGAGGTATAGTAAAGAAAAATGATAACGAAGTAAATGATCCTGATAGCAGTTTGTGAAGAATCCTAACTCTTACGCTTTCTAACTAGCATCTTATTGACAACAGACAATTATAATTTCAGTTGTTAATAAGAAGTATGTTGCCTTTTCTGTACATTTAGTGTATTCGTAATTTTTTATGTAACGTTTCTTGATATAAGTGCGTATTATAATCATTCGGGGATCATCTTTTGTGGTTCTATTGTCATTTTACATTGATGAGAAGTATTTTGTATTATTGTTGTAATCCGACTTTATAGTACAATATATATTTTTTTACATACTCATTTCGTCAAACTATTTTGCAAACTTTCATTAATCAGACCAAAGCAAAAAACACGAAAATTACAAGATTTCCATTTTAGGACTTTAGTTGATATATTAGCTTGCAGAAACTACTGGAGTAGAATTTATTATTGCAATTAAATAGATTTATAGTCTTTTTATAATGGCTCTGATGAATCTGATTTTACCCGAACTTGAAACACTTTGTAATTCTTAATGTGTTTAGTCTCTTACGTTTAACTTGAAGTACTGTGTTTGGTTTTTAACTCTACGGACGTAATTTTTAAGATTTGTGCATTTCATAATTTAGATAACTCGCTTTAATAACGGAGCGTTATTTTTCGTTGAAAAACTGCACGGAATGGTGATATATCAAAAGGAATAAGTACGTTTCGCCTGCACGTTCGCCACATATACATCTTCACACGTTGTAACAATAGCCGTAAAGTTAGCTTAATACGTGCAGTGTGCACACGCTACCATGTGTACAGTACTGCCAACTTTGCAAACAATAAATTCCGACAGTTCGCGCTAATTGTGAAGGAAAGTTTATCACCGTTTCTCTTCCATACGAACGTGAATTATTTATTCGCGTTGCGTTTTGCACCTTTCGCGTCATGGTAGGCTAACGGCAGGACGTAGCATGTCGAAAGGGAGAAAGCGACGCACTCGTGGGATATAAACACCGATGTTATGGCGATTTTATTGCGGTCTAATGCGGTAAAGTTGCTAACGACGCGACCATCAAAATGTCAGATAGTGAAAAAATTTGTCGGTTAGTTGTTTTTCCGATGTTCTTTGACGACACCCGTGGGATCACCAAAGGGATCAATATACTGCAACAGAAAACGAATGTCATGGAAAGAAAAGTGACTTTCAGAGTTATTGCTCATATATTGATTGAGCGTCGATGTTTTTTTAGTTTGTCTATTATTGCGCGTCATGTGTCTTACTTTGACCTACTGAGACGTAAAAAAATGTTATTACACCAATATTTTTCGAGGTTTATCTTTATCTTTAAGTTTTTTGTATGGAAGTTTTGATATAAATTTTTGACGAATTACGCTAAAATACACAATAAAATAGAAAAATAAAAACACAATAAATGTTATTAAATGATTTGCAAGGTTCAGTATAATTATTTTTCGTTCAACTTTTTTGTGAAGTAAACCCATTAATACACCCAGCAGCTACAATTATGCAATTTAAATTCTGACAATTTAGAGAATTCTGAAGGAGGTAATCTTATTACTATTATTTTAATTTAATATATACCTACATATACAGTTTTAGTAGTTTTATGCGATCTAAAAATGCATGTTATAGGTACAGGCTGCGGCAAAACTAATTAGCCGATTTAAAATTGTAAGTAAAAGTAATTTATTGTTAGATTTAAATATTATTGCGTACATAGTTAGAAAGTTTATACAAAAACATTTTATGTATTACGTTTTAAAAATAACATCACTAAGATGTGCATTATCGTTCAGCAAACAAATTTCTGCACATTGCACGTGTTGAGAATACATTTAATGTCCTTTTGTAATATTTTAAATTCAAACATTTTTTATTGTTAGATATAAATAAAACTAGGATATACACTTGCGTGCAAAGAAATCTGTAGAAATCATTGTAAACTTTTGACTTTAACTATATTTTGTTTCGAATCAATTTATCAGATCAAGAAAAAATCTATGCTGTTTGAAAGGCAATTTAATATGCTTTGGTATGAGTTCAAATTTATTAAAATTTATTTTGGCTTCTTAAACTTAAAATTGTGAAATTAATACATGAAGCCAATTATCTTTTTTTATTACTTAAGGAAGTAGCTATGCTCTCCTGAGCAATAGTCTTGCGCCTTCTCACTTACCTTAATACCTAATCCAGATCTATCAACTTACCCCAATAACATAATTGCCCTGGAGATCTTAGGCTAAAGAAACCAACTCAGTTATAGAGGCGATCATAATTTTTTGTGAGAGCGCCACCATGTTTATATTCTTTAGCCGTCACAGTGAACATAGATAATGCCGATGGTAAATTGAATAAATCAAAGGTATCTATGTGTTTCGTTATTATATGCCAATAAAACAACAAATGTAAAACAATAATGGAGGATTGATTTATAATCCACAAACAATAAACAAGTAAGAAATGTTACACCAGAATGTCAGACTATGTGTTACGCAAACTTAGCTAACCACATCAACAAAATTGTAAAAACCAAAATAATATTGAAAAGTTAAAATTGGTTGAATGCAAAAAAACTATATGTAAAATTTTATCAAGGCAATAATTACGTTAGGAATAGCGATACGATTTCTCAATAAACAAAGTAATGTCTGGTCATGAGTAAAAGACTTACCCAGTATAGTAAATGAATGAAATAAATTTAAGTGAAGACAATAAATTTACTAATATGTGAAATTAAAATATATGCACCTAAAATCAGGTGTTTTAGATAAATTCTATAAATTAATCATACGATTTAATAAAAAATTTAAGGTCAATGTCTGAAATTATTTGACCTATATGATAAGCAATTAAATTAACTAAGAATCTTAATCTAAGAATTGCAAAAATAATTTATCTAAGATCTTGGATAAATCTCACATCGAAATTGATACACACTGTATATACAACAATTAATATATATATATATATATATATATATATATATATATATATATATATATATACTAGCAATGCCCCGCGGTTTCACCCACGTAGATACCGAACTCGTGGCAGTGGAAAGTCTACTAAGTCGGACTATAGATTTATTTTTGTAAACATAAAAGTTTTATTTCACTTAGTTTTTAATTACTTCCTTTCAGATTATTAGATACACACTTACATTCATTATCAAATCAATATACAGATTTTACTCTACAACGAATATATATCTAACTAATACCTTTTTAAATTCGCAACATCATTTACGTAGAATGTCCGACATTAGTAAATTTAAAAATACTCTACAGGTATTGAAAAATTCTTGATTTCAAGTAGGTAATGATAGAATTTTTTAAATCGGTCCAGTAATTTTTAGCTTGATTATTATAAATTGTTAAAAATAAAAACAAAAATTCAAAATGCAAAACTTTCTTCTATTATATTAGAGAAGCGATTTATATGTAGAACTTTAGTGTCTAAGAACTTCCCTATACACAACATTTGACGTTGTTTTGTTTTGTGGCAGCAAAATAATTTGATGTTCTGGAGATCCGACTCGGGATAGGCCAACATACAATTGCCCATGGGTAAAACATTCTTTACGAAGGTCAATCCCTACTAAATTGAAAGTTTGTCCCTGTGACTTATTAATAGTTAAGGCAAAGGAAGTTTTTACCGGAAATTGAATTCTTTTAAAAGGTATTGGTATATCCGTGGGTATCATTGGTATCCTTGGAATATGAGCTAACTCACCAGTTGCAGGCCCAGTTATAATGGTCGCTACAATTAAGTTGTCTTTCAGTTCTTCTATGAGTAGTCTCGTCCCGTTACACATGTTTGGTGGGCTTAAATTTCTCAAAAGCATGATTGGCGTCCCAATTTTTAATGCTAAATTGTGAGGTGGTAGTCCTACAGGGTTAAGTGAATTTAAAAATTCCTGTGGGTAATGAACTGCATCTTTTGTATTAGAAACTGTATCTATCGATTTGTTATGTTTAACCTGGCCGGGAACTTTTTGTGTGATGATATTATTTATTTCGTCGACCGTCTCATTCCGAGGCGACACTATTGCTCTAGAACACAGCCAATGATAGTCTTTTTCAAGTAAATTTTCAATGTCAGGGTATACCGCATCTATCAAATTTTCTAAACTATAAACTATTTGGCCCAGAGACTCATCTAAAAGAACTTCATAAGTGGTTATATTTGGAGACAGAAAAATGCCTTCACCAAGTTTTAACAATTGTTGTGGAAAATTACTTTGGGTGTGTCTACGGAGGTGAGCTCTCATGTTAGTCCGCAAATGCAAATGTTGAATCGATGCCCAAAGGGGAGATGACTTCAAGCAAGTTTTGATAATATTTGCCCGCGTGCCCCTGTTAACTACTGGAAGGGTCTGTCTGAAGTCTCCGGCAAACACAAAAGTTATACCACCCATAACAGCTGCAGAGTTTCTAAGGTCTTTTAAAGTTCGGTCCACAGCCTCCACATGAGCTCTGTGGCTCATAGTGCATTCGTCCCAAATTATTATTGGAGCGTCTTGCAATAATTTGCCAAGAGGTCCATTCTTGCGGAAAGAACATGTTGATTGTTGCTCCAAAGAGACGGACAGTGGGAGTTTAAATGTGGAATGTGCAGTCTTACCTTCACTCAATAGAGTTGCAGCAATCCCCGACGAAGCCACTGCTATTGCTATTTTGCCTGTCTGTCTTATCTTAGCAAGAATCAAATTAGCGAGAAATGTTTTTCCTGTACCTCCTGGAGCGTCTAAAAAAAATAATTTCCCCCTGTTGTTGTCTATGCTGTCTATTATTGTGCTAAAAGCATGTTTTTGATCAGGGACTAATTTTGAGACATTGTCATTGACAAATGCTGTTAATTCATCGGTATTATAACGTGGTATAGTGTCTGTATTATTGTGGGAACGAACTGAAGGAGGTAATCCAGCATCACTCAAACTTTTATCAATTAATCGCAACAGTTTATTTTCTATTTCTATTAAACCTTCATTATAAATGTCTTCACTGAAAGGTAAAGTAAAATCTTGGTTTTTCTGTCTGATTCTATGTCTAATATCTTCGCATAAATGTTCTTTAAAATTATCCCACAATTTCATTGGTTCCGATGGGTGACAAAATAAAAGAATTATTACAAACAGCTCTCTTAGATTTTTTGGACACTCTGAAAGAGAAGCTTCACTTAGGACATAGTCCCAATGGTCATCATTTTCAAGTAAACCTCAGTCACGGCAAGCTGCCTGAAACGTCTCCTTGACAATACCATTTACAGTCTTTAGATATTCGAAGGTGGTCGGACCGCGTACGTGATGTAGCAGAATTCGGAGATAAAAACACTCCCATTGTGACGGATGTATCCCGTAAACTTTACCTAAAGCGGCGTCTCTTTTTATCCCCGGATGGCAAACTACATCTTCACCACGCTTTCTTCTTTTGAATTTATTATTAGCCCAAGTATAGTATTCCGGGACTTCGTGGTAAAGCAGAGTTTTGGCGAATTCATCTTCAATACACAGATCAAAAATCGCCAGCAAAGTCGTTTTGCGTGGGTTTTGGGCTACTTGCTTAGCTGTTCCTGATGTAAAATAGACCCTCTGACCATTTTCTAGATGAACAACTAAATGCACTACAGTAGGATACCGGTCGTGAATTGGAAATTCTAATATTCTCCATACAGCTTCAGATGTACTAATATATCGGCCATTTAAATAGGTTTCTACTTCATTGTTTGGATTTCTAACGCTCAATGTGGCTTGGTCTGATCCTTTATTAATATATTTGCAAATATATTTTATAGCTTGGGCCGAGTGGCAATATTCAACATTGATATGAGCGTTGAATATTTTGCATAACAGTGGGGAATAAGGGACAATCCACCTATTATCTATGGTGACCCTACTTCCCCTAATATTCAATGTAGTGTTCCGATCTCCATTTTCCGTGCCACGGCGACGATATACTGGATAATCATCCACTCCGGTCTGGGTATCGTTAACGATACGTCGTGGGTATTTTTTAGTGCAGATACCGTTCCTCATACACGGAGCCGTTAAGTTCTGCTTTCTGCACGGTCGATGCACCATATTTTTTGTTATGATATCGAACAATCCTGGATCAATTTGTGGGTCAGGTAGCTCGGCAACTATAATACTATCAATTTCGTCTGGCTGGATTTTTCTTTCCAGCCAGAACAACAAATGACAGTGAGGTAAGCCGCGCTTTTGCCACTCTACACTTGCCATGTGGCATTTTACTTTGCCGAAAATTTCGTTTTTGGTAAATAATTTTATGAATTTTTTCATTTTTAAATGAAACACCTCGCTATAATATCATGTCGGTCGAAGGACCGTTGACCTGGTAATAGCAATGCTTTAATTTCATCCCATTCCGGGTTGCATGTCAATGTGACAAATAAGTCAGGTCTCCCATAATTTCTGACTTAAGTTATTGCATCTTGTGTTTTTTCATGCAAATAACGCGGAGAACCTGTAAAAGATGATGGTAATATTATATGTTGACCAATATTTGATGGGTCAACATTTGCGTGTTGGTTTAAGGCATCTCTAAGATGTATGTAATCGTCAGCCCTCAGTTGTTGTTGATTCCGAGAAATTAAATTATATTTTTTGGAATCAGAAATAATTTTTGCCATCATGTCGACACAATATTGGCTAAATAAGTGTCTGTAATAATGTAAAGTATTAAAAGAATTTGCTCTTATCATCAGTCTATATGCGTAAAGTTGCATACATGTAACATTTTTGTTCCGCGCTGTACCTTGTTGTGGGATGGTTAAATAATAACCATCTTCTCCTCTTATAAACATTATGGGGTATTGTAGGGGGTCATATGAGCGGTGTAATTCTGAAACTCTTCTTAGCTGTCCGTGTTTACTGTGCAAAACTATATCCTGGGGGCCCTTCTCTTCATAGACCAAGAGAACGGCTACCTCGTTTACATTAGGAGCATTATATCTACCTCTGGGTGCTATCTGTGGTGTGCGATCAGAATGAATAATTAGCTTTAAGAAGAGTTTCCGAAAAGTTAAGTTCTAAGTTTTTTTAAAACTTTGTATATATACATTGTGACTATTCAACATGATCTGCAATTCGTTTATCAAATCTGGTTTTAGCGTGGGGGCTATGTTTGATTGCAGAGATAATTGGTCGGCATCAGAAATAAAATATATCTGCAAAAATTGAGGGCTTTGGCCAGATGGCGGTAAAAGGCTACCTATCAGATGATAAACTTGTCCTTCAACTTTAAAGGTTGGCATAAAATTACCCTCTCGAATTTCTTTTGCCCCAAACGAAGTCATCTGAAAAAGGCTATTGTATCTACGTACGTTATTCAAAAAATGCTTCGACAATGTATGATTATTTGTTAAAAGGTTTTTTATTGGTTCTGGTGGTTCTTCAATTTCAGGAAGAATAACTTTTCCAGACGCGCAGCACATACCGATCGCTTCATCAGTCCATTTTTTTGCAAAACATTTAGGACAAATCTTATTCATTGCTCCTATTTGAATGCAGTTCTGGTGAGCATAATCAATTTGAAGATCGTAACTAAATGCCGATCTGTTACTATGTGCTAAAATTCTGTTGCGCGTCCTAGTTGTTAGTGACTGTTGCCTTTGTCTCTGTGCCATAAGCCGTTGCGAGCGTTCAGCGCTAGATTCCCGTGCACGCACTTGTGACATCCTAACTCTATTTTCAGCAAGACGCTGCGAGCGTTCGGCGCTACATTCGCGAGCCCGTGCCTGCGAAATCCTAGCTCTATTGTCAGCAAGACGAAGCGAACGTTCGGCGCTACATTCGCGAGCCCGCGATTGCGACGCGTACTCTCTCTGACTCTCAAGGCGAGCAGTATTTTCAGAAGAAGATTCTCCAATACGACGTATTTTTGCTATTCTCGCTTGGAAACTACGTGTAGATAGTTGCGAATTTCTTTTTCGCGGCATAATTATTTCGTGAAAGTTTTATTCAAGTCACAGAAAATAATAATTAATGGAATAGGTTATGTGTGTATGATGACATGTGAATAAAATGGTACACTGCAAACAAAATGAATATGGCCATCGCTATACTACTACATTATATTATAACATTATTTTCTTTAGATTGACATTTTTAAATTCGTTATATCTTTTGAATGGAATGTCCGATTTTAATAATTTAAATAGTATATTAAAAAACGAGTTTCATAAGGCACCATTTTGCCGCACGAGATCAGTTTAGAAAACGAGCCGCTTGCGGCGAGTTTTCTAAAGAGCGAGTGCGGCAAAAGGCCTTATGAAACGAGTTTTTTATACTATTTTTTCTATTTTGCGTTTTTTACATTAATAAATTGCTTAAATTGGAATTATTTAATTTGAAAGTTCAGAGTTTAATTTTTATATAAAGCATGCAGTTGGTCACATTGATACTTGACATTTTCAAATTTCGCTATCCGCGAAGTATATTATATTACATATTATTTATTAATTTTCGTTAACATTACTTGATATTTCATTTAAAAATATAAACATGAGTGACATAGAAACATATATATGTTGTTGTCAATTGTATACAACATACGTTGTTTGTGTAAAATACGGACATATATCATATCTGTCAAATGTACATAAATTCCTAAAATCAAATGACAGCAATGATATTTATTTCTGTATTCGAACAACGCCAACATTGAAAAATGAAAAAAAGCGTATCGAAATGAAGCTCATTTCGATACTGTTTTTGGTTTCATAATGAGTTCATTTCGAACGCAAAATAGAAAAAAGAATTTTACTGGTATTGAAATGGTCTTTAATAAAATATCATTTAATAGGATAAGGAATAATACAGAGGTATGGATAATATGGTTTGATTATTGTCGGCACTTTTATTAACTTTTAAAATGTAAAAAAGTAGTTATAGTGGCATAACTACAGTAGTTGGACATATGGTTTCGCGGACTCTTTTGTAGATATTAATACGTTCTATATTACTGTAGAACATTTTTTTGTTCTATCAACAATAGTTTCCGCAGCGTACGCGATGACAGATTTTCTGTTACTAATTTTTTCACACCTTGGGTTACATTAATGCATTTTTATTGGGGATCCCTTTTTTTTTGAAAATGTAATATAGCCTATGTCACTCAGTGAAAATGCTGCTTTCTAATGGTGAAGGAATTTTTGAAATCGGTCCAGTAGTAGTTTTGTGTGAAAACATTACAAACATACATACAAAAACACAAATGTTTCCCCTTTATAATATTAGTTTAGATAACACACAATTAATTATTTAATTGCGTAAATTTCAAATGATGAAAATTTATACAAAATAAATCTATAAAGATTAGTCCACTATATATAAGCGGAAAATATATTAATTAGAACTTAGAAGCCGCACTTGCGAAATGAGCAAAATGAGCGAGAACATCCCTCGACTCGCATTTTATAACGGACGAACACAACGTCATATGAAAAAAACAATATTTGAAAAAATATTTCAATTACCCTATATTTAATTATTTCCAAGAAGTAAATCGACAGCAAAGATAACATAATACCAATTTACAACAAATTTCCCTTTTAAATATCACTAATGAAGACCCAAAATTGTTAATTACTACATCTTACTATAGCCCAAATAAATACGCATAGATGTCGCAGTACTCCGACTTCAATAACGAAATCCAAATGTATTACACTAATTAAATTATACCTTCAAAAATTCCGATAAATACTAAGTTTCCATTATCAGTATAATTTTAAAATATACAGCTTCGATGAGTGGCATAACTCCTATATTGTAACGCACACATAGGCATTTAATTTACGCGTACGGTTGAACCTAGAAACTATGCGCAATTAGCTTGACAGTCTTAAAACTGCTTAACCTGTATTTTGTAAACAAACAATGGGAGAAATGAATTCCAGTAACTAAAAATAATACAAAGAGTTCAAATAACTAAGGTAT
This sequence comes from Melolontha melolontha, assembly GCA_935421215.2. Lineage (NCBI taxonomy): Eukaryota > Metazoa > Arthropoda > Insecta > Coleoptera > Scarabaeidae > Melolontha > Melolontha melolontha. The sequence continues at coordinate 93,799,765 of OW285238.1, read as the reverse complement.
TTATAAAAGGACATCCAATTAACCCTCTAATTTGATATGAATAGCAGAATGCTCATACGCCATAAGGTAACTAGTATAATGGAAATTACAACCTAACAAAACAAACGGTGGAGCGATACAAAACATTTGTAATCCGAGGAATGATGTAATAATCTGGTAATTTCGTACAAAGTGACTACCAATATCTCGCAATTTACTTTATTTGTTTTTCTAGAGGTAAAAACAACCCTTTTAAGCAAATAGCAGGAATTGTGCATTGAAATTCTAATAATTCCCATATGGGTGGAAAAAATGAGGCTAACCGTTCATAAATATACATAGTTGTTCAAAGATAACTAACAAGCAGACAAAAAATCGAGGTATGGTAAATTTAAAAATTTAGTAGTACGATAGATAGACACTAAAAATATACAGGGGTCGAAGTCGACGTATTACAAAGTATGGTTTATTGATAATTACACAAATTAACACTTAATTTGTATGCGCCCCTCTTAACTTAATAATCTCTCATACGATTAGGCATAGATGTAATCAAGCTCAATATTGTTTCTTGTGGAACGTCAATCCACTGTTCTTATACTGCAACAATAAGCTCTGGAATCGAGGTTAGGGTATAAGGTCTAGCACGAATTCTTCGTTTTACTTCATCCCGTACATGTTCGATCGGATTAAGGTCGGGACTGCTGGCTGGCCAATTCATAACCCGAAAACCGACTTCTATAATGCAACCTTGCACGATTCTTGCGGTGTGCCCTAGTATTGTTTTGAAATAAGTTTGTCTCCAATGTAGTTGACGTAAGTTAACGCATGAACTGCCGAAATCGCTTCTAGCACCCGTTAAACCTATTCTCTCGTGACTACGGTCATCCCTACGGATAAGAACTGGGTCGGTCCGTGCTCTCATAGAAATTGCACTCCAGATCACGCAAGAACCACCTCCACAAGCATTCCGCTCTACGATACAATATTCTTAAAATCGCTCTCTTGTTCTCCGGTACACTTTTCTTCTTCGGTCATTGCCATAGAGGCATATCCTAATCTCATCTGAGAATAGAACAGACCACCACTGTTCCAATGTCCAATTCAGATGCTCCCGTGCAAAACGCAGGGGTGCTTGACGATTAGCTTCGGTAAGTTTTGGACGAAGTGTAGGTGTTTTACAAGTTAGATTACGTTCCCTTAGTCTTCATCTTACTGTCCACTGACTAATTGTCACTCCTCATATTTCGGAGCTGTTGCTGCAGTTAAGCCGAATTAAGTCGACGATTTCATAATGTTGTTGACACAATAAGGCGGTCATAACGATCCGTTGTATATCGCTTTTTGCCAGTCCCAGGAATTTTGTTTGAATAACTTAATAATTGCAAAAAAAATGATTTTATTTTATTTAAACAATTACAAAATTTACAAAATGTGATTATAATACTATTGCTACCTAACTATAAGGAATACAGAGTATATAATAATGAATAAAACGCTGTTACATATATTTATACTTTCTCTTATCTGAGCGACTCGAGAGCATTTCTAAGTAACGCCAAGAAAAGACGCTAAGGTTGCATTTCTCACGGTTACAGTATAGCGTATATATAGGTATACTATACTGTATGTACTACGACATAACTCCAGGTCGTCTACGATAGGATTCAGTCTCTTCATAAGGTTGATACATTCTTCGAACAGCTGCGCATGTCATATGCAGTTGTCGAGGAACAGCTCACTGACTAAGTCCATTTTCGATTTAAGCGATTACTTGGGCGGCTTTTTGCGGTGTAATATGCATTAAACTAACACACCTGAAAATTAATTAAATTATGAAAAACGAATAATGTGCAAATTTCAATTGTTAAGGCAAAAATTTCAATATGTTAGAAATTTGTTATTCTCGTTATAACCACAACATAAATATGTTTCATTTGTTTACTGGTTACTACGCATATAGACGATAAGCACACTTGGTAAATTTACACTCATATCAAAGGATATTAAATTGTCTTTCAAACAGCACATATTTTTTCTTGATTTGATAAATAGATTCAAAACAAAATATAGTTAAAGATGAAAGTTTACAGTGGGCCGATTTCTATGCATATAATGTATAATTCAAAGATAACATTTCCAATTTTATTGGATTATTACTTTATGATGTAGACCGATCGTTTATTACCTAGGGTTATAGTGAACAAAGTGTTTAATCTGGATCTATTACTAAACAATGGAATTTTATCTAGAACTACATACTTAGGTTTACAACACCAACTAATACTCAATTGGTAATGATAGCTAATTATTTATTTATTAGCAAGACCGGATTTTTAAGATCGTATTATAAATCTAGGTATTGTTGGCCGTAGGTACCGTTTCGACGAATTTATTTTATAAAATTTCCCTCTTATGACGTCAACCAATACACTGTACAACCATTACGCGTATTTAATTATATAATAGTTTGTAGGAGTAGTGCTATATTTTTATCTACTTGTAACACAGTATCAACTCAAGAACAAGACAGAACAGTCGTACAGCACATCAAGACACATAGTCGTACATTAACACCCAGACATACAGTTTAGCATTAACATCAAGGCACACAGCCCTACATTAACATCAACATAACAATCATACCTTAACAAGAGACACCAGTTTTAACAGCGGTTTTATGAGATTATAAGTCGTCGTAGGTCCAAAAAAATGTATATAGTGTAAATAAATACATTTAGATGAAAACGCATTTATTCGTTTAATAACAGTAGCCGAATATTTAAAAAGTACAATGTATACAGCCTTATAACCTGTGCACGGTGAAGCATCAGGCTCATCTAGTAACCCGCGTTAAGGCATCACCGCCAGAAACCGAAGCCTGGAAACAGTCGTCGTATTGTTTGCATTGAGAGTCTTGCCATGTGAGAAGTTGTATCTTGTTGAAGTCATAACGAGAGTAAATCAACGTAGCCTTAGTATTTGTGAAAAAAAAACATCCAGAATTGTTACATGATGCTAAGACGTTCTCAGCATTGCTCTCCCATTGGGGTCTTAGAAAAGAATGGTCCGAAAATCCAAAGTGATATCCAATCCATACTAAACTGTTATTTTCAAAGAATTTTAAATTATAGCTTTATAATTTAAAATTTCTTGAAATAGGCATTAATTGCTGTAATATTATTTTAAATATACATATTAAAGTAAAACAGACTTTTAGTCGCCAACTAATTAAATCTAGTATAACATACAAAGGTCAAGAAATAATTAACTTTTATATGTATATATATATATATATATATATATATATATACATATATATATATATATATAGCGCGATCAACAGAGAGAGATAAACAATAACAGAGCTCAAGGACGATGTAAAAACATTATATATATATATATATATATATATATATATATATATATATTTCGCAAGAAGTTCATTGCAAATCTAAAAATAGGTTAAGGGGGACTAGAATAGTGAGATAACCAACAAATACTAATAAAATACAAAGTACGGATGAATCATCAGAGGGAGAGAAAAGGAAGCGAGGAGAGGCTCGAGATAGCGAAGAGGAAATAGCTTACAGTAAAAGTAAAAAAATAAGTAGGTCACCATCAAAACAACAACAAAAAAAGAATGACAAAATAGATAAGATATTAGATATGCTACAACAGTGAACAGTAGACATAAACCAAATAAAGACAGAGCAGAGTAAATACAAAGAAGAAATAAGGGAAATAAAGAAAGAAAACGAATTAATAAAGAATGAGAACATGATGATAATAAAAGATAATGTAGAGATTAAAAAGCAGTTACGCGAAACGAACGACAGATTAGAATATTTAGAGAAAGAGAAGAGAAGGGAAAATATAGTAGTACAAGGGCTAGCACTTAACTCAAACAGCAAAGATGAGTTAATTGATGAGATAAAAAACTTTCTGAAAGAAAAACTTGAAGTAGAGACAAAGATTAAAGCTACTCACAGAATAGGACCAAAATCGTACCTAGTAAAAGTAGGGAATTTTGAAGAAAAAATGGAAATAATGAAAAACAAGATGAAATTAGCAAAAATTAAGAGCGATAGGATATATATAAATAATGACATGAGAAAACAAGATAGAGACATACAGAAACTAATTAAAAGGAAAGCCGAAGAGGATAGGAAAAGAGGTAAAACAGTGAAAAGTGGATATCAAAAATTGATTTTAGATAAGAAAATGTGGAAATGGAATAGAGAGAAATACTTACTAGAACTAGCAGAAGACAAAGTTTATCAAGGTAAGGAGGACCCAAAAAACTAAAAGAGACGGTGGACGGACATCTGATGACGAAATTGGCAGTGAACCAGGAATTGAAGCTTAATAAAAGTAAGAATAGAAATGAGAGAAAAGGCAAGGAGGAAGCAAAAAAAGGAGAAATCTGGAAAATAGGTACATGGAATATTCGGAGCCTGACAGGAAAAGAAAAGGAACTAGAAGAGGAATTCGATAAAGTAGGGCTGGATATACTGGGGATAACGGAAACGAAAAGAAAGGGAGATGGTGAATTGGAAATGGAAGGAGGGCATTTGTTAATATACAGTGGAGTAGACAGGAAACAAAGAGCGAAATAGGGAGTAGGCTGTATAATAAAGAAAGAGAAAGTGAAATTCCTGCATAAATGGACAAAAATATCAGAAAGAATTGTAAAAATTGAAATGAATATGGACAAAAACACCAAAACAACAATAATAGTGGCATATGGACCCAATGAGGACGAGGGAGCTGAAAAGAAAGAGAATTTCTGGGATTTAATGTCGGAAACAATTTAAGGTGACAGGGGAAGGGTGATATTGATAGGAGACTTAAATGCAAGAGTAGGTATAAAGACGGACGAATCAGGAGAAGCAATTGGAAAATATGGAGAAAATTATAAAAACAACAATGGATCAAGACTGATAGATTTTTGCATACTGAATAACCTAGTGATAACTAACACCTTTTTCGAGCACAAAGACATACACAAATTTACTAGAGAAGTAAAGAGTAGAAATGAAAGGTCCATAATTGACTATGTATTAGTAAATAAAAAACATAGAAAGGAAGTAAAAGATACAAGGGTAAAAAGAGGACCTGAAATCTACTCTGACCATTATCTAGTGGTGACTAAAATTAAGATACAAACACAACAAAAACGCCCACTCAGAACCTGCGAAAAGATAAATTTAGATACAGAAAGAATTAAAACGTACAAGTTAAAAAATATAGAGACGGCAAAGGAATTTAAATTACGTGTAGAAATAGAGATTGACAAAATAAAAGAAATTATAAATGAATTAAACGTAGAAGAGTTGTGGACTATTATGAAAGAACTAATAATTAAAGCAGCCAAGGGAGTTTGCGGAATGACAAAAATTAGAGAAAACAGCAAACAAACCAGATGGTGGAATGAAGAAATAAAAGCAGAGATAAAACCCAAGAAAGAGAAATGGATGCAGTATTTGAACTATAGAACAAATGAAAAATACGACATTTACAAAGAGCAGAGAAATAAAGTTAAAACAATGGTAAAATCAGCGAAACAAGAATCATGGGAAGAATTTGGGGCCAAGATGGAGAGAGACCATTCCGGAAACCTAAAGTTGTTTTATAGAGTACTAAAAACCCTCAGACACGGAAGAACATATAAGCCAAATCTTATTAAAAATAAACAAGGGAAAATACTTGATGAAGATGAGGACATTATAAAGAGGTGGAAGGAGTATTTCGAAGAACTCTTAACGATAGAAAAGAACAATGACATAAGAACTGAAGAAGAACAAGAGAATATTAACGAAAATAATGAACAAGACGTAGAGATAACAATAGAAGAAGTGTCGGAAGCCGTGAGAAGATTAAAAAGGGGCAAGGCGGCAGGGCACGATGGAATATATACGGAGATGATAATGGACCTAGGACCGAAAGCTGTGGAAATAATGGTAAAGCTATTAAACAAAGTATGGAGAGGAACAAATACCACATGACTGGGAGATAGGAATATTGATACCGATATTCAAGAAAGGGAATAAACGGGACTGCGCTAATTACAGGGGTATTACTTTGCTTTGCGCGATGGCTAAACTCTATGAATGGATACTGACCAAAAGACTAGAAAGAACAGTGGAAAGACAATTAGAAGATTCACAAAGTGGTTTCAGAAAGGGAAGAGGAGTTCAGGACCACATATTCACACTGAAACAATTAATAGAGAAATGTACCAATGACAATATATATGTGGCCTTTATAGACCTCAAGAAAGTCTTTGACAGCGTGCCAAGGGAACTAGTTTGGAACAGTCTAAGAAGGAGAGGAGTCGGGCAAAAATTAATAAACTGTATTAAAGCAATATATAAGAACACAAGAAATTACGTTAGAACCAGGAACACAAGATCCGAAGAATTTGCAACGACGGAGGGATTAAGACAAGGAGGCAACCTCAGCCCAGTATTATTTAATATAATAATGGATGATGTAACAAAAGAAGCGAAAATGAAAGTTAAGAAAATGAAGGTGGGATACTACAACATGGAACCGGTAGAAAAAGCAGAGAGCATATTTGCGGATGATTTGGTGATTTATGCGAAAAATAAGCGCAACCTTCAGTGTAATCTAGATATATGGGCAGAGGCGTTGCGAAAGAAGAATTTAAAAATAAACGCAGAGAAAACCAAAGTTATGGTAATAAGGAAAAAAGATGATGAATTACAAATAAAACTGGACGACACTAAAATAGAACAAGTAGAAACATTTAAATACCTAGGGGTGAAAATACACAAAACAGGAACTATGGAGGCAGAATTGAATGACAGGTTAGATGCAGCATCAGCACTTTATTACTCCTTGAACAATTCGTTCCTGGGAAGAAAAGAAGTGTCAAGGAAAACTAAGGCCTCAGTTTACAAAACTATATTTAAGCCCGTATTGATATAAGGAAGCGAAAGTTGGACATTGACGAAACGAATGGAAAACAAAATCCAAGCAATGGAGATGAGGTTTTTAAGAGGAATAATGGGAATTACTAAGAGAGACAGAGTAAGAAATAGCAAAATAAGGGAAGAACTTAAAGTACAGAAGCTGAAGGAAGATATACAACGAAGTCAATTAAGATGGTTGGACACTTGGCAAGAATGGGAGAGGAGAGAACAATAAGAAAAGTATGGCAAGCAAGAAGATATCAGAGAAGACCAAGAGGTAGACCTAGGAATTCGTGAGACAGTCAAGTGGAAGACATATTGAGAGCCAAGGGAATGTCAGGGAGAGAGGCGAAAAGAATGGCACTAAACAAGAAAGAATGGGCAAGGATGATATACGGAACGAAATTAGAATAAAATAGTAATGATAGACTCTGATAGGCTGCACTTACTGATTTAATGTACTGTAACTTTAAGGAATTGTTTTATTTTTGTATTCAACCTTAACACCTAACGCTAAATAAGGTATCGATAATATATATATATATAGTAAATTCAATCAGTCGGCGATTAAAGTCGGCATTGCCGAAACAAGTAGGGTTGTTTTGAATATATATACTTTGAAGTAAACCAGACCTTTAATCGCCGACTGATTGAATTTACCATATCATACCAAGGTCACGAAAATATTATATATACAGGGTGTAACAAAATAAATGTAAAACATTTCAGGGAGTGATTCCTCATCGAAAAAGAGATAGGGTCTTTCATATAGAGAAACTTCAATGGAGCATCCCTTGTTAAGATACAGCCCCTTAAAGTGGGTACATAAAATTTGTTTTACAATTTTTCTCACAAACACTAAAAATGTAATTTTTTGGTTTACCCCATGGTTTAAAAATTTATTTCCAATAAAAAACTAATTTATTAATAACAAAACATTAAACATGTAGAAATTATAGTAAATGTTCAATATGTCCACCTTCAGTCATTACACATGCGTCTTCACTCAAATATTCCTGTAGTCTCTCTAAATACCCTGCACGCATCGATGATGCGGTTTCTTAAGTCCTCTACATCGCGAACAGGAGTAGGATAAACCAAACTCTGCAAATGGCCCCAAGTAGAGAAATCGAGAGGATTGAGATCCGGGGATCGAGCGGGCCAATTCTGTGGTCCTCCTCGACCTATCCAATGATTTGGATATGTTTGAGTTAAATGCTGACGTGCAGCTTGATTAAAATGGGCGGGAGCCCCATCATGCATAAAAACATATCCCTTCTGACGCCCAAAGGAACTTCCTCCAGCAGTACTGGGTGCACTTCTCTTAAAAATTGAGTGTATACCTCACCATTTAATCGAGGAGGTAGAAAATGATGGCCAATTAAATAATCCCCAATAACTCCGAGCCACACGTTAAGAGAAAACATTTCTTGATGGTTAGCTTGGACAATAGCGTGAGGGTTTTCATCAGCCCATATGTGGTTATTATGAAAATTAATCATCTTGTTCCGAGAAAAAGTACATTCGTCTGTGAATTCGATCGTCTTCAGAAAGTCAGGATTTCTTCTAATCATTTCCAGCATCCAATTGGAAAATTCAAGACGGTTCGGAAAATCTCGCGGTAACAGTGCCTGTACTCGTTGCAGATGGTAAGGGTATAAGAGTTGTTCCTTTAAAATTCGACATACCGTCATATGATTAACATTTAACTCGAAAGCAATCTTTCTAGTACTGCTAGTAGGTTGCTCTTCAACCAAATTAAGTACTGCTTCTTCAAGCTCTGTTGTTCTTACTTCTCGATGGCGACCACAATCCTGCGTTCTTTTGTCGAATGAACCATATTCTCGTAATCGTTGATGAAGTCGGGCAAATATTCTATGCGAAGGAAGCTGCCGTTGAGAATACATTTCAGCATATCTTCTAGAAGCTTCTAACCCATGCCCCTGCGACAGACCGTAAACGTAATGCACATCAGCCATTTCCTCATTTGTGTATGCCATTTTAATAACAAGTGAATTATTAATCTAACAAATTAAGCACAAAACAACGACACAACTACAAAAATTTACAAACTGACAGCGTGATACCAATTTAATTGTCAATATCACTAATAGCGGCTTACTAGATAAATAAGTTTCGCATTTTCGTTTTATGACGATGTATCTCTGTAGTTGTTGGTAAAATAATTTTTTGCTGCGAACTGATTAATTTTGGGCAAAAAATTCAAGAGACATTTTTTGTTTAGAATGAAACAAGCTATTGGAAATAAATTTTTTAATGGTAAACAAATAAAAAGACAAAAAGTTACATTGGAAATAAATTTTAGTGGTTGCGTTTTCCACCCCTTACAACCATGGGGTAAACCAAAAAAATACATTTTTAGTGTTTGTGAGAAAAATTGTAAAACAAATTTTATGTACCCACTTTAAGGGGCCATATCTTAACAAGGGATACTCCAATGAAGTTTCTCTATATGAAATACCCTATCTATTTTTCGATGAGGAATAACCCCCTGAAATGTTTTACACTTATTTTGTTTGTTCTCGGAACAAGATGATTAATTTTCATAATAACCACATATGGGCTGATGAAATCCCTCACGCTATTGTCCAAGCTAACCATCAAGAAATGTTTTCTCTTAACGTGTGGCTCGGAGTTATTGGTGATTATTGAATTGGCCCTCATTTTCTACCTCCTCGATTAAATGGTGAGGCATACACTCAATTTTTAAGAGAAGTGCACCCAGTACTGCTGGAGGAAGTTCCTTTGGGCGTCAGAAGGGATATGTTTTTTATGCATGATGGGGCTCCCGCCCATTTTAGTCAAGCAGCACGTCAGCATTTAACTCAAACATATCCAAATCATTGGATAGGTCGAGGAGGACCACAGAATTGGCCCGCTCGATCCCCGGATCTCAATCCTCTCGATTTCTCTACTTGGGGCCATTTGCAGAGTTTTGTTTATCCTACTTCTGTTCGCGATGTAGAGGACCTAAGAAACCGCATCATGGATGCGTGCAGGGTATTTAGAGAGACTCCAGGAATATTTGAGCGAATACGTGGCTCAATGCGCCGACGTCTAAACGCATGTGTAATGACTGAAGGTGGACATATTGAACATTTACTATGATTTCTACATGTTTAATGTTTTGTTATTAATAAATTAGGTTTTTATTGGAAATAAATTTTTAAACCATGGGGTAAACCAAAAAAATACATTTTTAGTGTTTGTGAGAAAAATTGTAAAACAAATTTTATGTACCCCCTTTAAGGGCTGTATCTTAACAAGGGATGCTCCAATGAAGTTTTCTTATATGAAAGACCCTATCTCTTTTACGATGAGGAATCACTCCCTGAAATATTTTACACTTATTTTGTTACACCCTGTATATATATATATATATATATATATATATATATATATATGTATATATGTATATATTAAATGAAACTGCACAAGTACAAAATTTATGATATCTAACAACAGTATGATGCCAAATGAAAATATTTTTAAATAAATCTTTACTTGATACATCGATTAAACTCAATATTCTGATCTATTTCCGGTATGTTATATATTAGAAATTCATACTAACTAAACTTTGGCATTATTAATTCTCAAGTATATACAGCATATTATAATTTCAAACCACCACAGTATATACCGCATGTGTCAAATATCATTAAGCATAGGGAATACGTATGAGTACATACGATGTATATATATGGAAAAGCCGATTCAATGCCGGCGAAGACCGCGACGGCCGGCAACGATTGTCTCCGATTGTTTCGCAAATACAAGTTAGCAGTAATCATTTGACCATCGACATAGGTACTTGTAATGCGTTCTAAAATAACATTTACGAATTGCAGGGGATTTGCTATTCTTATTTCTTTCAGTAGATGCAGGAAATTTTTAAACTGCGGTGCGACGCATACACAAAAGCGTAATTCTAATAAAATCAAAGAATAATCCTAATAAAATAAATAAAAAAGGATCCTAAAAATTATAATAAATTATACAAGAGGTTCAAAAAATCCTCCTTGCACAGTAAGACATTGTCCTAGGCGGCCGTAGAAATTAGCTCTTACATTTGCTAACATGTCGGCAGTTAATGAATTCGCAGCCTCAGTTATTTTTTCTCTCAAGGCAACTAGATTTTCTGCTCTACCAGCTTCATGAGTATAAACAATATTTTTTAGATATCCCCACAAAGAGAAATCATTTGGCGATAGATCAGGAGATCGCGGGGGCCATTTAATGTTTCATGTTCCAGTAATAAGACGGTCAGGAAAAGTATTTCCTAGAAATTCCTTTACCCTCACTGCATTATGTGCTGGACAGCCATCATGTTTAAACCAAACGATTTCCTGATTTATTCCAATGTTTTGAATGGCGGGAGCTATTTGATTTTTCAGTGATTCGAGATACTTGTCGGCATTTAATATACCATCAATAAAATAGGGGCTTATAGAATGGTCACCTAAAATACCTGCCCAAACGTTTAGTTTTTGAGGATACTGGGTACGATTTGCAAAATCCTGGTGTTGATTTTCCGAAGCCCAATATCGAAGAACAGAGGGATTGTGCTTTCCGTGTAATGGAAAAGTTGATTCATCGGTGAAGAGAATATTTTTAACGAAATTTTCATCTCGATGTATCTTTTCCATAACGTCTTGACAAAACTCCATTCTCCGGAAATTGTCCTCGGGAAATATTTCTTGAGTTCTCGAATATTTGAAACATTTTAAACCATTTCGTTTCCAAATACGTGAAATAGTCGTGTTACTTGTACCCAATTCCTCGACAGCACTTCTAGTAGATTTCGTGTTATCAATTTCCACAATACTACAAATTAATACATCCCGCCGTTCTCTTTCCTTAATTTTTTGTGGTGATACCTCTCTTGGTTTGTATTTCGTACAGTTATTGAGACAGAAACAAGTTTCAAATTTATTTATAATATTATAAATTATTTGTCTGCAAGGTACAGAACGGTCTGCAATTATAAGCATTAGATTAAGTAAGATGAAAGTTGACCATGCAATTACAACGTAAATTATTAAACAAGTTAATACCGCGCATTTAATTAGAAAATTTATTTGAAAGAATTTTTAATATTTATGTTTATCATTTGTCACAATCAAAAGTCATTTAATTATTTATTATTCTGAAAATAATTAACTTGATTAATAAAATTAATATCATATGGAAATCTATTTTATCAACCCGTATACTTTTTGAATTTGAATTAGTTTACCGCGAAAATCATTTATTATTAACTCCACTCATATAATGTTTATAAACATTCAAAAATCTGTAATTATAATTATATAATTATTAATTTCATTTTTATAATAATGTCAATTAAATATTGGACATAAAATCAATCGATTGGGATAATTACGGAAGTTAAATAACTATATCAAGTAAAAATAAATCGAATGGAGGCCAAGGAATAAAAACAACAAAAAAGAGCGTCGTTTGGGTTGTTGAAAATAAAGCTACGCAAAAGTTTATCGTAAAATTAAAATATTATTTAAGCATTAAAAATAGTAATTTACTTACCCGAAAATATTCTTAATATAAGAAGACAGTGTGTATACATCATCCGAACAATAAATTTATCGAGCATTGTGGAAATATATGGTATAAAGCCGCTGAAAACTGTTAGCGTTACCTTCAATACCCGCTACATGAAACACCTCTAGCTTCCAATTTCAACCTGATATCCATTGATTCCCATTTCTCGTAGAACATCCATATTGCTGGCGAGGGATTTCACGTAATTACCGATCAAACCCAATATTTTATATCCATATTAATTCAGTAAAACATAACCTAACAATTTGTACAATTAAACTAGATTTAAAATTAGTTATATTAATAAGTACAACATACCTTGAAACTGAATTGTCTCAAATGAATTATAATTTTAAACTATCAATCATCAGATAATATCACTTAGTTTTGAAATTTTATTTGCTTTTATTATAAGATGTGTTTGTTACCGATACGCACAAATATATAAACTAATTATGTTACGTGATCTACGCATCACTTACAGTTGAATTATACACTGTGTCCATAAAGTATGGACACAAGCCCGTAATAACGTTACTGTGCATTATTTGACAAAATGCAAAGATATATCGATTAATGTTTTTTATTAGCTTTATTTAGATGCTACTATTTTGTTTTTTCCGTCGACCTTGAATAAGTTATGACGTCATTGATAATTTTTTTAAATGTCAACTCCATTTTTTTTGTGGATTTTGAAAGATTTTACAATTCTTTATTCGATGATGTAAAAATTTTGGTATGTTACATTAGAAAATTTTTGAGTAATCATTTGCGTCCATAAAGTATGGACACTAGCCCGTAATAACGTTATTGTGCATTATTTGACAAAATGCAAAGATATGTCGATTAATGTTTTTTATTGGCTATATTTAGATGCTACCATTTTGTTTTTTCCCTCGACCTTGAATAAGTTATGACGTCATTGATAATTTTTTTAAATGTCAACCCCATTTTTTTTATGGATTTTGAAAGCTTTTACAATTCTTTATTCGATGATTTAAACATTTTGGTGTTAGTGTTACATTAGGAAAGTCTATGCGACACAACCGGAAAATTTGGACGTTTTACGACAACGCATCATCTACGAAACCAGACTAATCACTCCCGAAATATTACAGATTGTGCGAAAAGGAATTTATCATCGCTTAGGATTTTGTCAACAAAATGAAGGAAAACATTTTGAGCATCTGTTATAAATTTGATACTGAAAATGTCAAAAATAAAACTTAGAATTACAACACAGTTTACTCAAAAATTTTCTAATGTAACATACCAAAATTTTTACAACATCGATTAAGAATTGAAAAAGCTTTCAAAATCAACAAAGAAAAAGTGGGGTTGACATTTAAATAAAATATCAATGATGTCATAACTTATTCAAGGTCGACGGAAAAAATAAAATGGTAGTATCTAAATATAGCTAATAAAAAACATTAATCGACATATCTTTGCATTTTGTCAAATAATGCACAATAACGTTACTACGGGCTTGTGTCCATACTTTATGGACACAAATGATTACTCAAAAATTTTCTAATGTAACACACCAAAATTTTTACATCATCGAATAAAGAATTGTAAAGGCTATCAAAATCCACAAAAAAAAATTGAGTTGACATTTAAAAAAATTATCAATGACGTCATAACTTATTCAAGGTCGACGGAAAAAACAAAATGGTAGCATCTAAATCTAGCTAACAAAAAAAAATTAATCGACGTATCTTTGCATTTTGTCAAATAATGCACAATAACGTTATTACGGGCTTGTGTCCATACTTTATGGACACAGTGTATATGTAATTCAATAGAATTGAATATCTCATTAAAATAATCATTAAATTGGATTTAACACAAACTACAATTTATACTTTTATATATTTTCTATTTTTACTAAGTTACGTATGCATATGATATTGATATTTTTCACTAAAATTCAGTATTAATGCCCGAGATAGATTCTTGTCACATAAATGAGATTTGATTCTTTAATGAATTGAAGGACCGCCTCCTGTGAGAAAGATCTTGTTCTACGCTAAGCAGCCGACTTATTTATAATAAACTTACATCTTACATTCTACTACCAAATTAAGCTCAATAATAACGTAGGTAACATTATATTTTATATTATAATTTATAGAAAATTTATAGCCAATCTTTAATTTGAATTAATCATATTTGAGTAATAATTCATAATTCTTATTAACCATCTTTAAGCCGAAATTTATATTTATATATATATTTATATTTATATCATTTGTCGCCAAACGTGGTAGTTTTTTTTGGATATTTATACCATTATCACAATTTTACCAGCAAATATAATTATTACCATTGTTATTATTATTATATAGTTATTCACATTCTTAAAACCTAAATTTTTTAATATCAATATATATATATATATATATATATATATATATATATATATATATCTATCTACGTTATATAATTTTATTTTTCAAAGCTAGCTATAATTTTGCTAATATATTCCTAATAAAGTTAATCAAAAGGAAAATTAATTGAAACATTTCGTAATATTTTCTCTGATGTTTTATTAGGGAATACTTATATTCCTTTCTATTCAATTGAAATGGTACCGGTAACCGCAGAGACCGCACGATTTCCCCACAATAAACGAAATACCGGGTAAACAGATTTAACGCTAAAGTATCTTAATTGTTTGTTTACCCTTTTCGATCCACTCACAACCCTTACGCTCCTCTGTCGCCATGTATTTTTAATTAAGCGAACTCGGGCAACTTGAAGTGTTTTTTTTCTACCCTGCTTTGCATGTGGGAGTTTAGGGCGAATTTTTTGTGTCTGTGACATCAAAAGTACATAGATAAATATTATCGAACCAATGTGTAAAGTAACTGAACATCCAACGATACGAATATAGTTTATTTGAAAAATTCGTTTCATGTGGCCTAATATGGTGAAGTGAATAAATACTAACCCTTATACAATTGACGTGGTTGCTATTTGGTCATAACAGTATGATTAAACTGTTCCTACTATGTGTATATATTCTTTTTATTTATATGAACACCAAAGGATTTTCAAATTATATATATATATAGTAAATTCAATCAGTTGGCGATTAAAGGTCTGGCTTTAGGTCAGGGTTCTTTTAAATATATATACTTTGAAGTAAAGCCAGACCTTTAATCGCCAACTGATTGAATTTACCATATCATACCAAGGTCACGAAAATATTATATATATATATATATATAATAACTTCGTGACCTTGGTATGATATGGTAAACCTAATCAGTAGGCGATTAAAGGTCTGTATATTACTTCAAAATATATGTATTTAAAAAAACTCTACATGTTTCGGCTGTATACGCCTTTTTCAAGAGAATACAAAATATGAATGACAGGATAGCAACTTAATTACTTGACATTTATATCCTGTCATTCATATTTTGTATTCTCTTGAAAAAGGCGTATACAGCCGAAACATGTAGAGTTTTTTTAAATACATATATTTTGAAGTAATATACAGACCTTTAATCGCCTACTGATTAGGTTTACCATATATATATATATATATATATATATATATTGTGGTAGGGCATACCCACATACATGAGAGGCCTAAAATGAAAATACAGAAGAATTTAAAAACTCATAATGTTAATTTAGAATATAAGATACTGTTGGAACTGCATTTTTCACGTGCCATATCAATAAAGTTAATTCCGCGTTTTTAATTGCTCAAATTTGAATCACATATTTATTTATTTACTTGTAGTCATTTACTTAAGTCATTTTCATCAACATTATTATTTTACCGAAGATAATTTAACTTAATTGATTGGAAATATTTGTGACACATATTATGGTTATAGCTGTACCTTGTTTGAATTGTATAAGGCGGGAAATATCCCAATTGTAAACAGGTATTTAGCGAAATATTGAACATTTAAACTACACTTTTGTCTATTATAAAATTAAAACAATAATTTTTGTGAAAATCTAAACGATTAGTCATAGTAAGTTATTTCATTTATATAAATTTTATTAACGAGAATAAATAAATACAAACAAGCATTACAAATAAGACGCCTGGATATTGAAGAAAAACAACGGAAAGTTAGCTTGGGGGAATTAATAAAAATTTTGCACGCGTCGACATTTTAAAAAAGTGTGTTCCTGAAACTAAGTGATAAAATAGTAAATAAATCATTATAGTCTTACCATAAAACATACCCTACGAATCTCCTACCTACCGGACATCGATCGACGAAGTTTACACACCTTACACCTTCCTGATCGTTGGTAAAACGAAATTCCATTTTCCGAGGGACGCTACCGAAAATATCCACACACGCTAAGAAACGATACCAGTATATTTCCACAACCAGAGCCATTTATCCTGAGTATAGGAATCCAAACACCCTTCGAACATCCAGTATCCACCGTAAAACCAAATTGAGTACATTTTTATTTACATCTCCTAAAATATAACATTTTTTATTTAAATTTTAAAATAATCGTTGATATTTTGATATGAATACCATTAATGTTAGTATTAAATTAGTATACCTTTTAAACGGAAGAATACAGTTCCCTTGTGTTATAATTATAGTTACATAGATCAAATTTTAAAGCATTTATCATTTTGTAATCAGTTAACCTAACATTCATAACAGATCTAATCACGTGACTACACACATGTTAATATATCTCATTATTATGTTTAAAAACTTACCTTTTTGAATTGATTTTCTTATTAAACCAGTGATTTTTACCTTTCATTCTCTTGTTTTATTTATTAAATAATTCATTTGGAAGCATCACACATTGAATAACTTGTTTTAAACACATATCTATATTCTATTGAGTACCGAACTCGCAGTAATTTTAATATTTACATCTAAGTGTAAAATCACCATAATAAACAAATAGCCGGTACTTAGATTAGGATACACATAAAGTATTTAACAATAAGTTTTGCACTTGAAGGAGGCCTATTAAAGTTAAGTATTAATTGTTTATATACATACATTTATTTATGTTCTGAATATTATACATGTGACAACTGTAATATTTAAATTTAACTCCATCTATAGGTCAGATTTATAACTACACTTGTGAATTTTTAAATTATTTTATTTTTCTGGGCAAGTTAATTCATTACTTTTCTATTCATTTCAACGTATCAACCTGAGGGGCTTTCAGCCTTTTAACATTTTGGTCAGCCCAACGGTGGGGCGATTTGCCTTTTAACAATATATATATATATATATATATATATATATATATATATATATATATATATATATATATATTGTTATCGGACAAACAGCACCCTAATTCCAGCATCTATAATAGGAAAAACGGCATAAACAATTATTAAATTCATTGAAAAAGGGTTAAATAAGCGGTTTTAATATGTTAAATTAGTATCGAAATGTATAAAAATTAATATGACGACAACTTTGCATACTTCTAATTAACATATTTTATTTTTAAACTTACTTTTATATTTTTTATTTCAATTTCATAATTCAAATCTTTAGCGCGAAATTACTGATATCTAATTTATCTACATCAATATTTTATGTCGCCCACTTATTTAAAAGGAAATTAACCCGCGAAAACGATATTTGCTATGCGCATTACAACATAACCTAGCATTAGAAAACATATTTAGTATACTTGAAAATTATTCTATAAATTTTATTATTATGTCTAAATTATTAAATTGTTTATTTTATTCTTGTCAATAGAATTAGTAAAAGTAAAACTTCGAGGCTATTTCATATAATTAACTAGGTTTTGAAAATAAAGAAACGCTATCGGCGTCTTTTCCATAAAATTTTTACAACGTATGGCCGTATTTTTGAACAACTCTGAAGAAAATTGATATTAAAGTGATAAAAATAGTGTAATCATTATAAATATATATGAAACAGTCTTTTCCAAAAACGCTTTATAACGTATGGCCGTTTTTTCGTTCAACTCCAAAGAAAATTATAAAAAAGATTAAAATACCAGTGAAATTATAATAAATATATGCTGAATCAAGTGATTATTAATTGATCTAATATTTGAAAACAAACCTGAAACCCAACGCTTGGTAATTTGCAAATTTCGAGACGAGCATCTTTATAATTGGAGTCCGGCCGAGGAAGCAGAATAGATGCCGCACACGCCGTTATTAGTTTGGAGGACCCGCACATCATCTTTCCCGATTATTTCGACTTACTTTCTGGATACCAACCACCAGATCACCGGAATACAGGTTCACTTCATACATACTCTACAACAAAGCCGTAATAGTTAATATTATTTCATTAAAACTATACTATCAATTAAATAAAAAAACCTGAATGTTACTTTTACTTATATCTAAGCCTTTCATATTATAGTATCCCTTTGAATAGTTATCCTTATGAATATTTAATAACATAGTAGTACTTACCTGACTTAATTTGTTTACTGTAGTAATTTAGCATAAGATCACATTTATTTATCACACATAACCTTATTAAGTATAATAACACACGTGCAAATTTTTAATAGTTAATTTGATTTATCGCTAGATACAGTTATTTGTTCTATTTACAGTTTCCTTTTTATTTAAATAAAGTATATTATTTTTATTAACAAAGTCACTCTTTTATTTGTTAGTGTTAAGTTGTAGGAGTTATCTAAAATAAGATTTATTTATTTAAACACAACACAAAGGAATAAACAACCATTCTACCGGCGAAGATCCAGAGAGAGTCACATTCTACACAACTACTTCATGCTTACGACAACTAGGTGGTACATAAAACATATATATAGCGTTGATCTAAATATATTTATCATATTAAAAAGGCGCCCAATTAAAAATTCAAATTTATAAACTTGAACTTACATTTATCTTTTCATTCGTTTATTCTTACTTACTAGATCATCAGCTATTCAGCAATATATCATTTGGCGCACGAACGTTGGGGCATTTTTAATACACCATCAAAGTAATATATCAATATATATATATATATATATATATATATATATATATATATATATATATATAAACGTGCCTTCCAAAAACCTTCCTCATTAGAAACGGCCATGCTTATTTAATATTATACGTTTGTGACAGTATACGTGCACTGTCACCAACCATTATTAAAAAGCATGGCCCTCTCTAATGAGGAAAGTTGTTGAACGCACGTTTTATATATATATATATATATATAAAGATAATTATTTCTTAACCTTTGTTTGTTATCGTAGATTCAATTAGTTGTCGATTTAAGGTCTGGCTTTACTTAAATATTTATATTTTTAAAACAATCTTACATGTTTCGGTATATGATGCCTTTTTCAAAGAAATTAAAAATACAAATGACAGCACATTAATGTCATACTTATATATAGAGTGGACCAATCCGGAGCGATATTGGTAAATACTTCATATAGAAACCGAAAAACTCCAATAATTTGTCAATTTATATATATATATATATATATATATATATATATATATATATAAATTGAAATATATATATATATATATATATATATATATATATATATATATATATATATATATATATATATATATATTAATTGATAAATTATTGGAGTTTTTCAGCTTTTATATGAAATATTTACCAATATCGCTCCGGATTGGTCCACTCTACTTATATATCTGTAGTTGTCATGTATCAAGTTATTCAAAGATACATTCAAGTTTAATAATAATAATAAATCATTCCTTAGCATTCTCTAAACAGTTGGACAACAAAGACGGGGAATTGGCAGGCCATGAGTTATTATTATGTCTGCACCCGTGGAAAACCACGAAAACCTATTCGGACAGCCAGTCAGGGATATAAACTCGGAACTGCCAGCATGATAAGCAAATGTACAGATATTTAAATAACATATGATATATATTTATATAACAGCAACATATATTATGATGGTAAATTGCAGATCGTCGCATTATTAGGTTATAGTATATACTGCTTAAATATATATATCATGTAATTGGCATATTTATTTTATTTAGTCAGTTATTAATTTATTACACTTAAATACCGCGTTAAATCAAGAATTCTAAAGGTAATTACGCTTAAAATATCAATGTTTATATATTTTGCACATATGTGTATAATGAGTTTTGAATGACACTTGTTAATGTGAAATGTATTTAAGTATTTAATCCAGATCACGTGGCGGCAACATGGTTAAAATAATGTAAATTAAGAGTTTAATTTCCATTGGAAGACGGACATATACGACATAGAAATATAAAGTAAAATAGATTAAAAATATTGACAAAATTTCATTATTTAAATTTATACAATAATTATTATGAAGAGATACGTCTTCCTCCGTTAATCACTTTGGTGCAAATCTCGTTGCACGGACCGTAACCCCGAGTTCAATTGTTTTTGTTTCAGACTTGACGTTTGCATGTTTAATTATGTCTGAAGTTGTTCGTAAATCGTGTTGAAATTTTGAATGTATACTGACCTTTTTTAATTAATTATTATTAATATAAATACCTGTTTTTTAAATGATATCAGTGCGGGTGCGTTTTTACACAGATTATTTACATTTTTCTAAATTGATTTTTCATTTTAATAATGTACGTTCCAAAATTTTAAAATTGCATCTTAAATAATCTTAATAATTAAATATATATTTTCTACATTCTAGTCCACATACCTTTGGTCTGCTTTTTCTGGTAATAATCAATTAATGAAATAAAAATATAAATTCCACTAACCTTTTGTTGCGTTTGTTTATCGTTTGTAAATATTATACTAGATTTGGCGAACGTCATTACATTGTTTTGTTTTGGCGGATGTATTCAATTTACCTTAACTTATTGATATTGTTTATATTTTTGCACTTGTATTATTAATTGTGCATATAATGTCCTACTATAATATATATATATATATATATATATATATATATATATATATATATATATAGTAAACCTAATCAGTAGGCGATTAAAGGTCTGTATATTACTTCAAAATATATGTATTTAAAAAACTCTACATGTTTCGGCTATATACGCCCTTTTCAAGAGAATACAAAATATGAATGACAGGATATAAATGTCAAGTAATTAAGTTGCTATGGTTTAAATTATTCAAAGATACATTCTAGTAATAATAATAAATCATGCCTTAGTATTCCAAAAAATAGATAACAATGTGTGAAAATATGTGTTGTTCGCTGCTAGCAATTTGTGTCTCCTTCTGGGTATGAACTTGTGTGTTGGTTGCTGCTGGCAGCTTGCGTCTCTCTATGGGTGTGTGGTTTTGTGTGAGAGCGTAAGTGTAGGGTTTTGTATGTCGGTGCGTTCGTGCGTGTGTTTAGTGATCGGTCGCATGAATTTAGAGAGGTCGGATAACCAGCCGTTGCGTAGGGCCGCCAACCCTTTCCCGACAACTTCTTTACAATTCCGTGCAGTACTTCGACGGTCTGACCCCCGCCCCAACGAGGCAAGGCGCAGACAGGCGAAGCGCACCCTGTACGGGGTTGCTCATCACAACAAAGGGAACACTCTTAGTGGCTACCTCGGTCGACGATGGTCACACTTATGCCATCTTAACGTTTTCCGCCGAAGCGGGGGCATAGCACACACGTCGAACGTGTGTGTGCTGTTAACGGCAGCCTAGCCAGGTTGTCGCCCAGGACCGGTCCTAGTGGTGTGTGCATTGCGCGGCGACGAGATAGCGCCGCGTAGCATGGTTCCTCACTCTTGCTGGAAAGGCGGAATGGCACCTGACTGCCCAACGGGCAGACCCCCCTAGAGTTGCCATTCCGCCTTTCCAGCAAGAGTGAGGAACCATGCTACGCGGCGCTATCTCGTCGCCACGCAATGCACACACCACTAGGACCGGTCCTGGGCGACAACCTGGCTAGGCTGCCGTTAACAGCACACACACGTTCGACGTGTGTGCTATGCCCCCGCTTCGGCGGAAAACGTTAAGATGGCATAAGTGTGACCATCGTCGACCGAGGTAGCCACTAAGAGTGTTCCCTTTGTTGCGATGAGCAACCCCGTACAGGGTGCGCTTCGCCTGTCTGCGCCTTGCCTCGTTGGGGCGGGGGTCAGACCGTCGAAGTACTGCACGGAATTGTAAAGAAGTTGTCGGGAAAGGGTTGGCGGCCCTACGCGACGGCTGGTTATCCGACCTCTCTAAATTCATGCGACCGATCACTAAACACACGCACGAACGCACCGACATACAAAACCCTACACTTACGCTCTCACACAAAACCACACACCCATAGAGAGACGCAAGCTGCCAGCAGCAACCAACACACAAGTTCATACCCAGAAGGAGACACAAATTGCTAGCAGCGAACAACACATATTTTCACACATTGTTATCTATTTTTTGGAATACTAAGGCATGATTTATTATTATTACTAGAATGTATCTTTGAATAATTTAAACCATAGCAACTTAATTACTTGACATTTATATCCTGTCATTCATATTTTGTATTCTCTTGAAAAAGGCGTATATAGCCGAAACATGTAGAGTTTTTTAAATACATATATTTTGAAGTAATATACAGACCTTTAATCGCCTACTGATTAGGTTTACCATATCATACCAAGGTCACGAAGTTATTATATATATATATATATATATATATATATATATATATATATATATTGTTATATTACTGTTAACGTTTATTGTATATAATTATTATTGATTAATATAGATTAATATAATATTGATTAATGTAATATTGATATTGATATTTGATTTATATTGCCCCAAAAGTTGGGCTGACCAAATGTTACGTGACTTGTGATGTATGGTATGGTAAATATTTAAATAGGCCTCACGTTGTTGGGGCCTATTGTTACGTATCTAAAAAGTCCTGTAATATTATATTCGACTATTTTTAGAATATATGAAAATTCGTTTTAAATTTAATGTTGCTGAATATGCGTTGAGTGATATGGTTGATAATAAAAGTTAAAATGTTACTATTTAATAAAAAGTAAATGTAAATACTTATTGGTATAAAAACAATGTGCTTATTATTTTTTTTATTATTGTAGATGCTAGCTCAATATCTCCAGGGTTCAAAGTCGGTTCAGGTATTTCTACTCCTCTTAGCTTATTTATTGTAGTAAGTCAACTCGAACAACACTACAAGCAATTAAAATAAAACCAGAGAAATAAAATGATAAAAAAACATTAACTTTCTTGCACAAATAACAAAAATTCTAAAAAAAATTAAAAGTAAATAGGTATTTCGTGGCACACATACGATACAAGCGATACAAATAGGTACTAGTACAAATCTTCTTTACTATTGAGCTTAAACATGTGGTTAAAAATATCGGTCTAATAAAATTGTGAATATGTGAAATAATGAGTTAAGTTTAAATATTTTAACAAGTGCAAATTGAACTTCAATATATTTAATACAGTTTACAGTGTTTGAGGAACAAATCGTTAACGGTGAGTACGAATAAGTTAAACGCAACAAGTTCTTTTAATGTGAATATGACTGTTTAAAATGGCGTGTAAAAATTAGTACAAAAAAAAACCTGTATTCTCGGGAATTAATTTCGGTGCTCTCTGTCGATAGGTTCTGTGATGGTTCTTGATTCAGGAAACCGGATACTAACACGATCAGTTCCCTTTTGATGGCTAGTTCGGGATATTTTCAAAGTCCGACGACAGCTGATTGTTTGACGGTGTCCGTGGGCTCTGTTGAATGGCGGGATCCTCGGTGAACTTTTTCAGTAGACTCGTTGTTTTATATGTTCCAAAATTTCAAAAATTGCTATCTCCGTAATGTGATGGTCTGGTCTTTTGTAACTTCTTCAGCGTGTTGACGACAGGTATTGTAAGCGTTTTAGATATATTAAGCACTTTAAAACAAATTATTTTCGTAGAAAAAAATTACTTTTTTATCGGAGCGAAATTTTCGTGACCTCTCGTTACGACAAATGGTGGTAAAGACGCCGTTCTATTCAATTGTTTTAAGTAAAATTACTGGTCGTTTGTCGCCTTGTTCGTACTCATAATTATGTTGTTATACAGTTATAATTTAGGTAATATTTCAATGCAAATGTGTTTATAAAATTATTTTAAGAATTATTGAATAAGTTTGGTTATGGAACATATGTTGTTTTGTTTACAATAACTCTGTCAACATATGTTCCTAGACAGGTTATTCTGCCGTTATAATTTGGAGGCGGAGCTTAATTATTTCAAATACATTTGAATATAAATACGTTAAATATGTTCTTATAAATCGCGTTAAATATTAATTTGAATTAGAAAATGAGTTTAAACATCAGTAAAAAAAATATAGAAAAAATAAGTTAATTATTTTAAAGCAAATTTGTCGTCATAATAAAGTATTTATATTTTGGAATTAATTCTTCCCCTCATTGGCATGAAAATATATAGTAAATATGAACATTATAATTAAATAGCTTGTTTTTGTATCTCTTTCAGAGGAGGAGCCTTTCTTGTAGTGCTTCATTATATATATATAGATATATATATATATATATATATATATATATGGTAAACCTAATCAGTAGGCGATTAAAGGTCTGTATATTACTTCAAAATATATGTATTTAAAAAACTCTACATGTTTCGGCTGTGTACGCCTTTATCAAGAGAATACAAAATATGAATGACAGGATATAAATGTCAAGTAATTAAGTTGCTATGGTTTAAATTATTCAAAGATACATTCTAGTAATAATAATAAATCATGCCTTAGTATTATTATTACTAGAATGTATCTTTGAATAATTTAAACCATAGCAACTTAATTACTTGACATTTATATCCTGTCATTCATATTTTGTATTCTCTTGATGAAGGCGTACACAGCCGAAACATGTAGAGTTTTTTAAATACATATATTTTGAAGTAATATACAGACCTTTAATCGCCTACTGATTAGGTTTACCATATCATACCAAGGTCACGAAGTTATTATATATATATATATATATATATATATATATATATATATATATTGTTGTGGTATCGTTTCACATCTTTATTTTCGTACATCTATATAGCAGAAACAGGAATCAACATAGAATATTTACTTTAAAAGCATTTATTTAAATTAATTTTGTACATTTAATTTTGGTTATCCCCTGTACAATTTAGTGTAATATTAAAATTAGTTATATTAATACTTTACTGTAATTTTCAGTACCCTAAATTAATTAAATAATTTATCAAGTATATTTCAATCATTAGTTACATCAAACCTATTTAAAAAAGCTATTTTTACAGCTAATTCAAATAATTTAATTCTGGAATGATATTTTATGGAGAGACTGTACCACACAATAGCGAGACTAAATAACTAGGTTAGGTCAATTTATAGGGCATTTAATGTTCGGAAATAGGAAGTAAAAATATAAAAAGCATGTCTACCAACTTTAAAGTAATTAAAATTTAAATATTAATTAAAATGAAGCATTTAAAAGAGATACAAGCAAAAATAATATTAATTTGGATAAGTAAATAAGAGGCCGGGTAATAATAAAAACAATTAGGGGTTGCCATCCTTTTGTGAAAAGTGTTATAATGTACTATTTAGTGCTCCGATTATATAAATACATAAAACCAGAAATACAAGTGTTACTAACCCGAATTAAATGTTAAAACGTTTACAAAACAATTACGTAATCTTTTAAAATACATCCGAAACGTTCCTGTATTTCAATAAAATATAAGATTTCATATCCTTGGCCATACGAAGAATTCCTGACGTGTAGCCATGATTTTCCAGTATGCTGCAGAGCCGATCCACAGATAACACCTGTTCCAACCACCTATGTGTTAAAAAAACGGTATTTCATTCGCTTTAAAAATAAATGATTAAAAAGGCCGTTTCATCAGAAATAGTTATAAATCCATTAAGGCTAGGTAATTAAAACAATATTTAATCCATAGTGACGTTTAGATTCTATGCATAGAACCTTCTTCAAACTGCAATATTTATTGGTTCAAATTAGTAAAAGAACAATGTTTAAACTAAAATCTACTTGCATTAAATGTTTATATATATTTATACATATTTAGTGTAAACATCGTACTTTTACTAGTTTGAACCAATAAATATTACAGTTTGAAAAAGATTTTATACATAGGACCGAAACGTCACTGTATATTGAATATTGTTTTAATTACCTGACCGATAGTTCCAAACATTTTTAACGTTTAATCTTACGTTATAAATACGGCCAAGAAGGCTAAGAAATTCCTTCTAGTGTATATACTCGTACAAGGTAACATTGGAAAAACTGCAACACGTAGTACCACGCGATAGAAGACCATAAAATACTAAAAAAAGTTCTTATAAATTAATATGTTTAAGATCGCCCTTTGTTTTCAAGACACAGGATCTTAAAAGTTTGTCAGGAAACTTTTTTTAAATTTCTTCCCATGACAGAGCTGTTAACCTAATTATTACAATAATTTATCAAAATTTGACGTATTGCTGATTAAAAAAATCTTAACATACTTCATTAGAAAAATTATTTCTCTTCAATAGCTCACAACAAAGGAAATCGCTACTTGGTCGACGTGAGCTTTAAAAACAACAACACAACATAACAAAAAAAAACAACTAAATTTTAAAAATATGTTAAGGTACCTAGCTCTAAAAGTGTTTAAATTGATAGCCTTGTTCTTGAATACACTTTTCCAATCTTGTGTTAATGATCGATGGCATCTTTGATAAATGCCTGGATTACTACGGAATCTATCAGCAGACTCCATAATTCTATTCCATAATGGCTCTTCGCTATTTATTTCTACGGCATACACTTCTGTTTTCATAAATTCCCAAAATTAAAAAAACGAGGGGATTAAGGTAGGGACTATGAGCTGGCCATGGTATAGGTCCTCCACGATCAATCCATCTATTTCCAAACCTTTGCAAAAATTCCCTTGCTCTACGAGAAAAGTGAGCTGGCGCGCCGTCATGCATGTAGCACGTTCTTTGGATAGCGTTCAATGGGACATTTTCCAATAAATTGTTCAGTTCATTTTCCAAAAAATTTCGTAGAGCTCGCCTGTCAATCGATTGGGGAATCGAAATGGACCAATTAGGTAATTGTCGATTATACCAGCTCACACATTAATAGAAAATCTATACTGTTAATTTCGTATTATGGTTTGATGAGGGTCTTCACCACTCCAATAGTGCATGTTATGTAAGTTCAAAACATCTTCGCGACTGAAACCTACTTCGTCGGTGAACAAAACTAATGATAGAAATTTTTTTATTTCTACGATATTGAAGGTAAACGAGAATTCACCATTTGAGTATTTTGAAGCCTACAAAAGTTGTTCGTTTATGCAGGGCTGTGAAGGAAATGATCGCTTGTTTCTTCGATTTTACTGGATATGTGATAACCGTCACTTTAGAGAATTGAAATTTAGAGAAAAATCATGAATGCTGGTCGGAATATCTTAATTTGTTTAATGAAGGAATAATTGAAATTGGCGAATAATTCTTCATCATGACAATGCTCTCACTCAGCACGTGAAACCGTATCTTTTAACCAGCAAAAATGTTGAATTAATAACTCATTGCCTGTATTCACCGAATTTATCACCTTCTGATTTCTATTTGTTCCCGAATATCAAAAATGAAATGCTTGATGAGTGATTTTCGTCGTAGGTAACAGCTTTTGAAGGGTTTCGTTGATGTCATAGGCGAATATTTTGACAGAACAACGTTTGGACAGTCTTATTTAGCGTCCTCGAAAACACAAGTATTTTACTAAATTATGTTTTTTATATCGTTTTTAGATATATTCCCAGCAGCCCTCGTATATTTGTCCACGTATGTGTGACGTTTGCCTCATTTAGAAGTAATACATCTAGGATAATAAAATTGTTAATTGGATTAAACTGTAAGACCGTTTTTTAAATGTTATTTTAAGTTGTCTGAAAAAGTTTTGGGAAATTTATTATTTTATACAATTTAGTTATTTAAAATATTATTTCGTAATATTTTGAAGGTATTCCTAAAAGTGTGTGGAGAAATTATTATTTAATTTAAAAAGTTTTTTCCAATTATACGATTTCTCTATATTTAAGCCAGTCCGCGTTATAAATTTGTGTTTTTAAGACTTCTGCTGCAGTTTGTGATGCATATCAAACTAAAATATAGGCAATATTTATTGTTATTCACTGTTACCAGACGGATAACATATGTCGACCTATTAGAAAGCAAAATGTATTAGTTATGATAATTATGACAGCTTTCCTGTTCGTTTGTTTATTTGTCATTTTATCGTACATACGTATCTGTTTGTCTGCATACCCTTCATGCATTACGCCAATTAGTCATTAAAATTCATTCTCCCGATCACCGCTAATGTGATGATTTATCATGACAGTCAACTCGACTAAAACAAACGATTATGTTGTGTAACGGAACGTCAGATATCATTAATACTGACATTATGTACGTGTCTGGTGCCATACCTAAGATACTTTTACCATTACAGTTATTATGATTTGTAATTTTGTACATATATTAGCCTATATTTAATTCAATAAACTAGAAAAGGAATAATTGAATTCGTTTGAAATGGTAGGGTGTGTTCTTTTGTTTCGTTCCTATTCGATAGCACTTATGCGGACACGTTACAAATGTAAACAAATCGCTCTCGCCTCGGAAAATGTCTCTAATTCTATTTGTGTGTGGGAGTTGTTTGTTTTGTTTCGGTGGTAATTGCATAGAGAAGAGCGATTTTGTTGATGCGGGCTTCTTTGTAACGCATCTAACAAGATGATGATAAATCGTTGAACGTTTTCTTAGAATAAGAACGCGAACAAGGAATTGTAAATGAAAAACAATATATAAATAGCTACCGGTATCGATATTAGTTATTAATTATTTTTTTTATCTTCGAGTTATAAAATTATTTTTGTCTTTTTATATCTTTAATTAATATCTTATCTTATAGAAATATAATTTAGAATATCTATAAAGGACATCTAGGAATGACGAATAGTTGTACTAACTGCATATTAATAAATAACACTAGTTGTCATGGTTAGTTCTTCTTATAGAGGAGGTAGTGGCGAGCATCATGCGAAGTGCTCGGCGAATTGGGGAAGATGGTGCCTTAATGAGGTGTTGACTGTTAATCCACAAAAAATTGGTAACTTTTACCAACCTGAAAAGCTAAAGGATCTTAGCAGCATAAGACTGCTTGGACAAGAATTAGTACTAACCAATGAAGTCAAGTATCTAGACATAACACTTGATGCGAAACTGAATTGCAGCGGCCACCCAATCAGTAACGGACAGGGCGGCACAGTTCTTCTGGGGATTAAAACCAAGAGTGGTACACTGGTTGTACAAGTGATAGTAAGACCAACGATTACCCGTGAGGCAGTTATTTGGTGAAGGAGAACGAAGCTGATATCGGTAGGGGGGCTACTGATGAGTCTTCAGCGACATGCTCTGTTGCATGGAAGGATCGTAATCCAATCATGCACAGATGCAGGTATCTGCAAAATATGGCCTAAAAAGAAGATACCACTGAGCCTGGAAAAATGGTTTTCCAGGCTGAATTGTTTGCAGTCTCAGCTTGCGCCGAGGATATTCTGGAAGGTGGCTGTTGAAACAGAGAAATTAACATAATGACGGATAGCCAGGCAACTATTAAGGCTACTACAAATCCAACTACCGAGTCGAAACTCGTGAAACCCTGCAAGCAAGTCCTCAATAGACTGGCGCAAGATAATACTATGTCACTGGTATGGATGCCAGGGTATGAGGAGTTTAGAGCCAATGAGATGGCCGATGAACTGGTCAAGGGGGGCTCAAAAGGGAACTTCATAGAACCAGAACCTGCATCTGGAATCACTAAGGATTTTGCCAGAAGGGATATCTGGTTATGGATAGAAAGATAATATAAAATGAAACGGAGGCTAAGGGAAGGTGGACTTCACACTAAGATACTACTAGAAGAGCTGAATGTCAGGTTTTCAGCCAACCTAATTAGAAGTAATTAAAAAAAAAAATTAATTACCGGCTTGATAACCGGACATTGTCTTTTAAGGAAGCATCTATACAGCATTAGCTTGGCTAGCGAGCCCTGGTGTAGGAGATTTGAAAAACAAAAGGAGACTAGCCTTCAGTGGGATGTTTGCCTAAATAGTTTTTCTTAAATATATATTAAATTTTAATATTGTTTAAGTTATAGTAAGTGTTCAAAAAGTCTTTAGGTCCCGGGCGACTGCAAAATATGTATATACATATACATATATAAATACAGAATACTTAATGGATGGAAAATAAATGGAATAACATAATATAAGATTTACGCTCTCACAATATTGTTCTTTGTTTTCTGTTATTATTTTGAGAAGTACCTGTTACTTTAATTTTTAAGCATATTGTATGATTTTCTTGGCGGATGGTATGTTACGGTTTTATTTGCATTTTTTATCTTGTAAATTTTACTATCGACGGAGACGTTTAAAATAAACTTTGTTCCTTTTCTTTAGTGTGGAACGTCTTCTTTTACTTGATATTACCTTTTGCTTTTCTGTAATTACGTTATTCCTTCCGTGGTGGGTTCGTTAGCACAAGTACGTTCTTCGCGTGATGTATAACGTCTACCACAAGCAGCTCTTAAATTGCGGTGGCACCCTTTTTAATTTTTAGTTAGTTTATCAACGTTTTCACAAGAATCGCACGACCATCTTCACTGAATTTTACGCCGTTGGCACTGCTTTGTCAATTTAAGAACATCCCACCCACGCAAGTTAAGTTCGAAGATGGTGGTTGGATTGCGCAACATTATAACAAAGCTAGTTTTCGTGAACTTCTATTGTTACACGTTGCGTGTAGCAATTGACTGTGGGAGCCATTACATCGTGATAGTTAATCATATTGATATACAAGAAAATTATTAGTTGTTTTCTTATCACCTTATTATAACGGATATCTAACAATTATTATTACGTTATTAAACGAAATTAGCAATACGTATGAGAAACATAGAAATAATTATACAGGTATAATATTTTTCACGCAATAAGAAACGCTCAAGGGTTTGGGTAATTATATTATTGCTAGGTTAAGTACGATATGTTTACACAGCAATTAGAGAGCAGGTGGCCTGCCTGGTATTAAATACGAGGACAATAATAGAAAGTATTAAGAAGTATTACTAACAGGTAAGCTCGAATTGCGGTCGCGGTCATCATATCCTTTAATATCACACCTGAATTGCGGTTGAAAATTGACAGATAGTACTAGTCTAGGTAATCCTGTCCTGAATTGCGGTTAAAGAATTTCAACAAATAGTTAGAAATTATCTATACTTCAATAATTGAAAGATGGTGTGGAGTTCGATAAAATTTATTTTATTTACGCATAACAGTAGGTATTTATACACAATATTTACACAATATTTTTTAAACGACACCACAACCATTATAATGATATGAAACACATTTCACAAAATCTATTCTACTTATTTTATTTTGCTTATATTGCGTTATTTTATCTGAAACATTTTTTTTCCTGTTTAAGACATCTTTCTGATGATACCTCGGATCGTTAGCGCTATTTAATTTTATATAAGTGTCTGTTTGACAATTCTATATGGATTTCAAAAAAACATTGATATTTGGATGGGGAGATGGACAATTCGCATTAAACTTTGAATGGAAGGACTCGCATCCGTTAGTGGTACGCGATAAACTTGCAGTATTAGCTGCCCATATTTCAGGTGGAAAACTAGAGTCCTCGTCTATGTAATTATCAACCAAGTAGTTCGTGAATTTGCCTAGTCTTGCATCTGCAGGTTGCTCAGTCATAGGTTCTACGAAGGCGTCTCCTACTTCTCTAGGATTCAAAAATATTAAACCGAAGACATAGTGGAGCCATTTTCCCAATTGGGATGTTTTACTGCTGTATTCCTTAGATAATCCCAGTGACTGAATTTTTCGCCACCTACGTATTGAAAAAAAAACAACGTTTCAGTGTTTACAGTCAAACAATGCATATCGTTAAATACAAAAAAGTGAATCTAATTAGAAGTGAAGATTGTGATATACGTTTTTAAATATTTGTAATTTTACGTAAGTATGGTCTCACCAAGATTGTGTCAAATGGAATCTGCATCCTATTATGTTGATATTCCGAAAACATTGTAGAATATCCAAATGTATAGCCTTTTCAAAGTCAACAACATTTTTGGGTTTAAAAAGTTCTCCTAACTGTTCGCACTTAGTTTTTAGTAGTTCAAATAAATTACTATAAGTTTGCATTTTTTTATCCTTCAGCAGACAATACACTAAAGGGATGTACGTATTTCCCGTGTACGTAAAAATTGTAAACAATTGTAGAAAGTACTTAGTACAATAATCAAAAGTGCCGTCGACAAGAATTGTTTCTTGACTATATAAAAAATTTTAAGTTTGAAGCAGAAGAAAACACAACAATATTTAATTCTTTTTCGTTTGCAATCAGAAAGTCTTCTTCCCGGATTGTTTTGATTTCAATACCATCCAAGAATTTGTGGACATTAGATATTGAACTCGGCAAATTTGCATTTGAAATGTCTTAACCGCAATTCAGGTAAGGATTATAAAACCCTTCAGCGCTCCAGGTAGGAATATTGACCACGACCGCAAGTAATGCTCGCCGTTACTAACAATGTATATAAGTATGTATATATAACTCAGAAATGTAATGTGTTTGTGTGAAACTTCATAAATATACAGGGTTTTTCACGCAACCAGTTTATTAGAAGTTTTCTATGTTAACGCATTAGAATACTTTTGAAAATTTGTGACACGTAATCTGCATGCATGGTGTATTAAAATAAGCTATTTACACTCATGAACCACTTTCGGTTATACCGGAACTCAGAGCCAACTTTGATATTTTAAACGGAATGTTATACTTTCTTTTTTTTTTTTTTTGGTTTTTTTTTAGTACTATAACACTTTAAATTAAAGTGTCTTTTGCAAAATATTAACCGTTTTTGAATTATTTGGATTTTTGTGAAACTTTTTGTTTTTTCAAGGTACTTTTTAAAACCACATATCTCAGGCGTATTTGATCTGAAGTACGTAATATTTCTACTGGATACAGCGAAAGTTATAAGATTCTGAGTAATGTCTAAAGATTTAATAAATCTCTTACAGGGTGTTCGAAATTTATTGATTATTTAAGTAATCTTTAATTAAAGAAAAATCGATTTCTTTAAATGGAACACCTGTAGATGAGCACGCCATAGTAAATAGATAAATATTTTACATCGTATAGGTATAGGTTTCCCTATGTCTATCTCTCATAGTTTTGGAGTTATTAATGATTATTTTCTAAATTGAGCATTATCAAGAAAAATAGTAGAAGTAAGCCTTGAAATGTAAATGTGATCTGTCAAAATTGTCACAAAGTTTATTTCGTGTCTAACTGGTTTTATGTTTTTCACAAATATGCAAGCAAAATTAAATATTTATTCTAATAGAGACATTTTGAGTTTATTTTACATTCATGATGAATCTCTTCACATTATTCAAAGAAGATGTCGACTTTTTAATGAAAGATACCCACATTTATCAGCAATGAACAAAAGTAAATTCAAAATTATTAATGATTATTTTCTAAATTGATCATTATTAGTAGAAAACTTTGGAAAAAAAATCAAAATAGTTCTGAAATTATACCAATTATATGTATAGATTCATCAAATTTTTTGTGAAAAGGTTAGAAAAGAAAATAAATTTCAAAACTGAGAAAATATTTTATATCAAATGAGATAACAAAAATAATCACACATTAACAAGCAAAATAGTGAATAAAATCGATATATTAAAGACACATAATGCGTTAATAATGATTTTCGCAAATGTTCAAAATCATCTGCGATCTAAATAAAGTAAGTCTGTTGTAGTTGCTTCTCTTATTTGCTCAGCGTTCAAGTTTCGAAAACCGTCTCTTATTCTAGTTATAAGCTATTATCTGTTTTGGACGGGAGACGCATAAACCTAATTTTTATTTGACCCCATAAATAAAAATCAAGGAGAGTCAGGTCGCGGAATCTAGGTGGCCAGAACCAAGGTCCATTGCGACCAATCCACTTATCCTCAAAGATATTGGTTATTCCCGATATACCTCATGTGAGTGTGAGGAGGTGCTCGATCCATTTGAAACCAACATAGGTTATTCAAAAATGGCAGTACTACTTTCTTTAGGATTTGTAGATACCTGACGCTTGTTAAATTCTCGTTATAAATTTCATTTTCAACGTGGAAATGTATAATTATTGCAAAAACATTAGAGTTAAAAGTGTTATGAAAATTCGCTTCTCTAGTGGCATGTGGATTTTTTTGTGCCCAATGATGACAATTTCTTCTATTAAAAATCCTTAAAATTTTAGATAAAAAATTGGGATCTTCTTGTGTTTTAGTTAAAATAAACTCGCAAAATTGAATTCTTTTATCTTGGTCTCCCTAAACTGATTGGAAAGAATAAGGACGCATTTTATTTTTCTTTAAAATCCTTTGATGTATATGAAATTCCTATATCTGCAGACGCCGCCGGTATAGAACTGGCTGGATGCGCATGAAAATATCCCAAAAGAACCATTTCATTACCTTCGTCGCCCGTAATTGGTTTTGGAACTGTCTTCTTGACTTGAATACCAAAGTGAATGGAATTTCATTCTATTTGCTTGAATTTAGTTTTATTCGTTGCTGGTAAATGTTTATATATTAAATATTTCATTAAAAAGTCGACATGTTCTTTCAATAATTTGAAGAGATTTACCATGAATGTATAAGAAACTCAAAATATCTCTATTAGAATAAATATTTAATTCGTCTTGGATATTTGTGAACAACATAAAACCAGTTAGACACGAAGTACACTTTGTGAGAATTTTGACAAATCAGATTTACTTTTCAAGGCTTACTACAAAGACTTTTCTTGATAATGCTCAATTTAGAAAATAATCATTAATAACTCTAAAACTATGAGAGATAGACATAGGAAAATCTATACCTTTACCATGCAAAATGTTTATGCACTTAATATGGCGTGCTCATCCACAGGCTGTTCTATTTAAAAAAATCGATTGTTCTTTAATTGAAGATTACTTAAATAACCAATAGGTTTCCAACACCCTGTAAGAGATTTCTTAAATGTTTCGACATTACTCGAAATCTTGTACCTTTCGCTGTCTGCAGTAGAAATATGACGCAGTTCAGATCAAATACGCTTGAGATACATGGTTTTAAAGAGTACATTGAAAAAACAAAAAATTTCACAAAAATCAAAAACATAAAGTGTTGTAGTACTTTACGAGGAATCTAAAAAAGCAATAAAAAGTATAACATTCCATTTATAATATCAATGTTGGCTATGACTTCCGGTATAACCGAAAGTGGTGCATGGGTGTAAATACTTTTTTTAATACATCAAGTATCAAGATTACGTGCCACAAAATTTAAAAAATATCCTAAGGTATTAACATAGAATACTTCTAACGATCGGGTTGCGTGAAAAACCCTGTATATTAATGTGAATAATATAAATACCTATTTCATTACCCTTGTTCAATATCTTTTCCTATGGCTATTACCATTAACAGAGGATTTTGTTAGGGAAATTGAAATCTTTTCTATTATGTTAATTAGGTACTTAGCGTAGTCAATTAGCTAGCTTGTAATACAAAAAACAATTTATTCCTTGATCGTTTAATAAGTTTAATAAGTAATTTATGTCTCTAGTTGAAAGGATTCTTTCGTTTGCAAAAGTGTTCTATTCTGTTTTAAAAACTGTTCAAGATGTGGAGACCTTGGTATGATGAAGACGAATATGAAAATCAGAGTACTGATGTTGATTTATCTACAGAAGATTATACTTTTCACGACGATAAAAAAGTAAGAGTTTGTTTAGAAATTCAGGCCAAGCAAATAGTTTTAAATGTTTACAACAATTTAAAATCGGAAAATGAATCTACAGCTGAGTTAGATATTATAAAAATGACTTCGAAGTTAACAGAAGTACCTTGTGGACCAATTTACAAAATTGTCAAATATGGCGTTAAAACAAGGAGAACGAGAAGCGATAAAGGATCCTCTAAGAAGATTCCAAGTGATGACTCGGTTGAGAAAGTCCCCTCTTTCCTCTGCTTCCAACCAATCCTCACAGCACTGAACCCTCTTTGCTTTCTGTTCAGGCGTCAAGAGCTTCGGTACGATTTTCGCACACAATTTCTTCATTTCAAGTTTTTGTGTCAGAATTTCGTGAACGATTGTTTTGCTGATTGACAGCTCGTCAGCAATCATTCTGACTGTCAATCTACGGTTTTTAAGCACACAAGCCCGAATTCGTTCAACATTTTCATCAGAACTCGATGTCGACGCGCGTCCTGGGCGAGAGTCATCTTTCACTTCTTCTCGGCCTTCCCGGAACCTTTTTAACCACTTGTTCACGGTTGGTTCCTTCAGAGAATTGTCTCCGTAAACTTGTTTCAAACACTCAAAAATCTCACGGCCATTCTTGCCTAGCTTTGCAAGAAACTTGATGTTGATGCGCTGTTCCTCAATCAGAGAGAGCTCCATGCCGACGGCAGGTGAAAAAGGGTAACTTTCAATAAGCAGCCGCACAGTCCTACTTACACGCAGAGCGCTCTGACTCGAACTGAGCGTTGATGGGATTTGTTACAGCAGTAGTTCCCCCAGGCGGTGGCTGCAAACTGTAAAATAAAGTTATTATTCAACTTTTATACGTATTTTCCGGACAAACCTCGTATGTATAGACAAAATCAAGTTCTTACGTTGTCGAGTTTTTGAGAGGCTTATTGAAGACGATACGGAAATGCAGTGTTCCATTACAATGTTATGGCGAACGTTAAAAAGCAATGGTTTTAAATACGGCCAAATCGATAAATGGTGTATCTTTATGGAATCGGAAAGAATACGAAAACTTCGTTATGGATATTTAACAAGCATAAGAAAATTTAAAGAACATGGTCGTTTAATTTTTTATCTAGATGAAACTTGGAATGATACTCACGGCACTGAAATAAAAGGCTGGATTGATAATGGCGATAAGTGTAGTTTCAATGTGCCTTCTTCTAGAGGAAAGAGAATAATCATTTTACGTTGTGGTTCGGAAAATGGATGGGTTGGTGAAATGAAGAAATTATTGCCTGTCTTGCCCACGAGGAGTGTTATTGTTATGGACAACGCTCCATATCATTCACGACATACCAGTAAAATACCAGGATTGAGCAGCACAAAGCCAGAAATAGCACGATTTTTGGAATGAAATGATTTATGTTACGGAGAAAGTAATACAAAAGCACAATTGTTAGAAGTATTACATACAAAGACATTTTGAAAAACAATATCATGTGGATAACATGGCTGCCAGCGCGGGACACAGTTTTGCGATTACCCTCGTATTATTGTATATTTAATCCAATAGAGTTAATCTGGAGTCAACTGAAGAAATATGTTCGTTCCAATAACGTTAATCCAAAATTTAGCGAAAGTACGTTAAGTCTTATTCGAGAAGCTGCTTGGAATATCAAACCAGAAGACTGGAGATAATGTATTTGGCATACAGCTAGTATAGAAATTGAATACCACCGAAATACATGTATTACTAATCAAGAATTTATAATTCATTTAAGGGCCTGTAATGAAACCAGTGTTAAGGATTCCGGAGAAGATTAAAGCATATTTGTATATCAGAATCTATATGAATTATTATTTCGGTTTTGATTTACAACCAGAAAAACAACATCTATGTATATTGACTACATGTTTTTTTATTTTTTATATACTTTTTATCTAAACATGAATTTACGACTATTAATAATAGCAATTTTAAATACCTGGTCATTAGGAATATTTAAATTTCTTTGAATTTTAAGATATTCAATTTGAAGCCTCCTTCTCACTGTGTAGAATAAAGGTATTATTCGAATCAGGAAAAAGATGTTTCTAAAATATGGTTCGCGAAACTAGAATTTGGTTTCTTATTTTTAAATGAACGTAAATGTTTTTTAATAACTAATTTCAATAGAACGACTAGTTTAATCTATGTAAAAACTATTACACTCTGGGTAATCAACTTATAAACTCCGGATTTTTCATATTTTGGAATTTTTATCTTTGTCATTGAAAAGTAAATGTTTGGGATTTAAAACTGATATTAAAATTATGTTTTGATAAAATGTTACCTTATAATCACTAATAGGACTAAAGTATGTTAAAAATATAAACTCGGATTTATTGTCTAAACTAATCTTAGGAAAAATACTATATTTATAAATAAAAGTAAAATAATAGAAGTACAAATTATAAAATTTACATTAATTCCTTCGATTAATTTATTTTGGTTAGTACTGTACTCGAATCAATCCTGTGTTTAAAAAGGAAATTCGCATTGATGACTACAGACCTATATCAATTCTATCCAATTTCGCAAGTGGTTTTGTTCGTGGTAAGACCACGGCATAAATTTCGTGTCTATTAGGAAGGAAATTGACGTACGTGGTCAGGCTCACATCATATACACGAACATATACCGTAGCTTTTTCGACATGGAATTCTACTACAGAAACTTTTCGTGTTGGGATTATATTAACGATTCCTTATATTATTTATATTTTACGTTATGATTTTTTTTGTGATGAAACTGTTGCTGAATTTAGGTTTATCATTTGATGTGCATCAAGAATTAAATTTAGGACCTTTGCTATTTGTATGATTTAACAATGGCTTACTTATATCACTGTCTTTTTCCGCGCTGGCTTATGCGAATAACTTATGAAATATATTAGCCTACTAGAATATGGGACGACGTGGTACATATGCGAAATAATCCATCTAAACGTTTTCTAAGCAATAGCGGCATGCTTAACTTTAATTTCAGAAAAGTAAATCTCCGTTAGTGTATAATATTGTTGCAAATACTGATTGATCCTGTGTTGGCAACACCAGGACGATGGATGACGTACGCATTGTCTTTTATGATATGTTATTAGTTGAGTTGTCTGATTTTCCCTACATTCCAGTATCCTATCAGTATAAGTTAATATATACGTACGAACGTTTTCAAAACAAATCGAATTTTATAAAGAACACGTGTTCGTATAAAATTTCAAGACACTTTATGTTAATATATGTATATAGTCCGATAAGATTTAAGTATTAATAAAGAAATTACTTATTGTAAGAGATGTTTGCGAAAAGTTTTTTTACGAGACGCACCCAGCTACAAAAGAAAGATTGCGAATTTGAAGATAGGCGGGTTCATTGTATGCCGGCCAGATGTTTATATTTTAGTTAAGCGTAGATATCGACGCGAGGCGGTTGAACTTTTGATGTTATAAACACATACATCAGTATGTTAAACGAAAGAAAACGTGAAAGACAGCCAATGTTTGACACAGTGAGAAAGTTTATCGGAGAATTTTATGATTTATATTATAATGGTGCTAAAATTATGTGCAAAGTTTGCGATAAACCGTTGAAGTGTAGGCATAGATGCGACTGTAGAGAGCACGTGAAAAGCCAGAAACACAAATAAAAAAAGTGGCGCGTCATCGAGGGAAGAATTTATGCTCCGATTGCTATTTATGTTTCTAAGTTGTGATTTGCCACTTCACCTGCTGGATTAACAACCGTTTCGCGACTTCTGGAATGAATACAATTCCAACTGGAAGCTACCTTACCGGGGTATGTTAATAGCATATCTACCTACTGTAGACCAAGACATCATAAACAAGATCAAAGTCGAAGTAAAAGATAAACAACTGTGGTTATATGTCGACGAAACGACACATCGAAGAAAAATCTATTCTATATGTTACAGTACGTGTAGTGGAACCCCATAAACGAACATTTTCGATCTTATTAGCTAGCAAAAAGCAGCGATTACGGGAGTTGAGCTGGATACGCTAGAACAATTTCAGATTTCACCTAATCAACTGTTGATGTTTAAGAGCGATGGCGCGACAACAACGTGTTGTATAGGTCGTTCTCTAAAACAAGAGTGTGAATAACCTTTTCATGTGACGTGTAAAGCTCATGCTTTACATCTTGGGCCACAAACGATACGCAAATGTTATCTTAAGATGGATGAATTAATAGCAAGAACTAAAAAACTGTTTCTCAAATCTTCAAAAAGAATTCGGGAATTTCACAGACGGTGCCCCAGTATTCCCGAATCACCTGAGTTAGTTCTTACATGATGGGGAATATGGCTGAAGGCGGTTTTTTAGTATTCTAAGTGTTTTAGCAAATTAAATCTGTTATTCTGCAATTCATTCTAACGAAGCTGGAGCTGTTAAGGAAAGTCAGAGAAGATTTCAAGATACCTCCGTTGAAACAAACTTAAGAACTATTAGCAGTAATTATGAAGGGTTATTTGAAGCTATTGAAAAATTACAAAGTACTCGGTTGCCGTTAGTGGAGTCGGTACAAATAGTGGATGAAGTGAAAACATTACTGTACAATATAGACGACGCAAAAAACGTTTGCGTAGTAGAAAAGTTCGAGAGTGTTTTGAACAAAGATATTGATTTTACTAGATTAAGACAAATTTGTGATGATGCATCTACAGATTTGTTATCTATTTATAAAGATTATTTTTATTTATCCGTGTGTTACATCCGCAGATGTCAAACAATCTTTCTCAAATTATAAGAAAATTTTCTCACCACGGCGAACATTGCTTACCCAGACAAATGTAGAAACTTATCTAATCGTGCAAGCTTTTTGTCGATTTTATCCATTTTTTTATCTATCGCTGAGTCATAATTTCTTACGAACACGCTTACTTTACAAAACACGACGTATATTGAAAACATTTGTACATATTAACTTGTATTGACTAGGACTTTGGAATGTGGGGAAAAACAACAACTCTAGTTATTAGTAAAGAAGCGAATATTGTGCTGTGTACCATGAGCGTAGTGTCTATATGTAGGGATTGTTGTACATTGTATGTATTAATGTATAAATTGATAAATAATAAGTTGCAGTTAGTAGTTCGACAGAAAGGCTATTATATATGAAGTCAAACAAACTTAGTTCTCATCAAAATATTATCGTAATAAGTATTACCATATTTAGTTGTGTAAAATGTGTCGACATCTCTTGCGGCTATCCTCGGAACGCAAACACCATAAATAGATAAAACCAGTCTACCTGGCTGTGAAGAAGTTTAAACATAAATATTGCAAAAGTTGTTTTCCTACGTGTTTGTAGAGAATTCAACTTGTGCTTGTGCAGTAGATTAGTGTGATCAGTATTTCTCTCTGGATACGAACAGTCTCTTCTATATGACAGGTACTTTAAAAATCGCCTCTGAATTTTCTCTAATTGAATTTGGTGAGACGTAGGATGGATGCCATATTAACGAAGCGTATTTCAACTTACTGCGAATCAGTGCAACATAAATACGCTTAATGGTTTCGAGATTAGTCAAAAGTTTGAAGTTACACATGAGAAATCCAAGAGTTTTTGAAATATATTGACATATACCAGCAACATGTTCAGCAAAGCTAAAGTAATTATCCAGTAGATCGCCTAAGTCTTTTATAGATTTTTTAGACCCAATATGTGATCATTTACGCTGTAATCATAAGATATCAAATGCTTTCGCCTCAAGTACCTAATAATACAGCATTTTTCTATATTAAGAGATAATTTAATATCCGAGCACGGTTTATCAAGAATTTTAATAATATGTTGTAGGTTTATTGCATCCTCCAAGTTATTTATGGTCTTGTACACTTTGATATGATATGTACATACAAGTGCAGAATATGAAAATAATTCGAAGATGACATTCATAAAAATTAAGTATAGTAGAGGACTCAAATTGGATGCTTGAGGTACTTTTGGTGTTTGCATAAATTCGAACGATCGATTGTCATTTCAGTGTAACGTATAGAACATAAGTTTTAAGAAAAAGTTTTGACTAGGAATGATATTACCAAAAATGGTCTCCAAACTAGTTACCACTGAGATAGAAAAGATGCTCGTTTGTTAGTTACTATGGTGACATTTTAGATTTGTCAGAAATAGTTTTGAAAGATGTCATACAAGATTGAAATACGAAAGTCTATATATAATTTAGTTGGACGAGTACCTAAACGCGAGATTGTTAACATTTTTCGAGACCAAAATATTGGACTGTCAACCATTTACCGCATAATTAAGGAATGTGAAGAAGGTATGCCATGCATGGATTTATCTAAAAGTGGACGACCTCCAATTTTGGTCCCACATGAAGTAAACAGACTCATCGAATTTGCTCAAGACAGAGTTCGGACGTCTACGCGCACTTTAGGCCATAGATTTGGAATTGCGCATAGGACTGTTGGCAGAATTTTGACTAAAAATGGATTAGAATATCGAAAAAGAAGGAAGTGAAATACACCGCAACCCAGCTAGAGAGAATCCCCAGATGCTGCCGAACATTAAGGGGTCAATATTTTATTGGCAACAGAGTTATTGTTTTAGACGATGAGAAATATTTCACATTATCCCATTCGGAAATAAAGGGTAACGATGATTTTTACACGTCCAATATTGCAAATTGTCCTGACAACGTAAAATTCAAACCGAAGCGAAATTTGCCGACAAGATTATGGTCTGGTGTGCTATTTCTCAAGCATGAATTTCAAGACTTTACGTTGGGAGAGTTAGAGGCGAAGTTGTGGATGCAAACGTCTATATTCGCAAATGTCTATCTAAATTGATAAATTTCATTAATGCTCATCATCTAAATGATGATGTAATATTCTAGCCCAATCTGGCTTCATACCATTATGTTAGAATCACTCAGAAATGGTTAACTGAACATAACGTGAATTATGTACCTAAGGCGCGCCCCATTGAGGAATTTTGGGCACTACTGAGCAGGAATGTTTATGACAAGGGTTGGGAAGCCCAAAATGAAGCACAGTTACGGGCCAGAATATTCCAGAAGGCCCG
This sequence comes from Melolontha melolontha, assembly GCA_935421215.2. Lineage (NCBI taxonomy): Eukaryota > Metazoa > Arthropoda > Insecta > Coleoptera > Scarabaeidae > Melolontha > Melolontha melolontha. The sequence goes on along the minus strand of OW285238.1, from coordinate 93,756,252 downwards.
AGAAGTGAATATAAACGTCGTCCAAAGAATGAAAAGAAGAATTCTACCAAAATTGCGCGCCATTGTGGACCATGAGCCCTTATCAGTTTTGTGAATTTAGTGTTAGTATGACGCAATAGTGTATAATAATTTCAAAATGTTTATGTTTTAATAACATTTTTACTACTAATCGATATTTGACATTGATTTCTTTCTCAAAACTTATGTTTCATACGTTATGTAATTAATTCAAGCCAATAAACGATATGAAGTTGAAATTAAAACCAATTTTACTCACCTTCCAATTTATATCATTAATCATTACTAATGGTATAAATTGGAAGAAAAAATTCCAAGAAGATCGACTCTCACTAATTTAGAATGTATCGCTAATGATTCATTAGAGATACATTCTAAATTAGTGAGAGTCGATCTTCTTGGAACAAATCCATGCAGTAAAGGTGAAAGTTTGTATTCGAATTTTTTATATACTACATTTTACAGAATATATTTGAAAACATTAGCAAGATTGCAAAGTATTGATACTGGCCTGTTATTGTACACATCAGTAATGCCGCCTCTCTTAAATGCTGGAGTAACTCCAGTTCACTTTCAATATGATGGAAAGGTATTCTTTCGAATCGTTAAATTAAATATAATATGAAGAGGGAATCTAACATAATTCTGCAATCCTTTATTATAACTGAAGGTACCTGATCATCACCAGTTGTGTCTGTGTTGTTTAATTGTAACATACTATTCGTTACATTACTCTCAGATATTTCAAATAAGCAATAACGTAAGGGAAAGCTATATTACTAATCATATTAATAGGGGTAGAATTTGGCGGATAAGTACTTAAGAATATGTTAGCGAAAGCATTAACAATATTATTGAGATTATTAAAATGGAAGGCGTCATCGTGCATTATTACAGGAATTTTGGAATTGAGTTTCTTCTGATTTATGAAATTCCAAAACAAGTTTTGGTTCTCTTTGAAGTTTAAATTCCGCATTCCTTATGTAGGCTTCATGAGATGCATTTTTTTAGTTCTTCTAAGACAACAGAGCTCATCATTAGAGATGGCATTTGATGCTACATACATAGCAGGAGATATTTCAGCATTATAGGGTTTGATATCGGCGGCAGCTAGCCGTGAGAATGAAAGGAATCTCGAATTGCAAATTAGTATGCAGTCGTGTCGTGTATATAATGTAGTTTATGACTTTTTTTAAATTAAATTGCATGCGTACGCTGCTGGCATGTGTGTCGGATTCTCCATCTCTAATTATCACAAAGACAAACGTGCTTAGTACGCTTTCACTTTTTACGATAAAACTCATTAGTTTTCAAATTACATTTAATTTCTGCAGTAAACCAAGGTGGAGAGGTTTCCTTGTGGTAGTTATGAAAAAGCACAGATTTATTAAATATATTATAGAGTTTAGAATAGAATACGTTAACATACAAATGAACTTGCTCACAACTTTACTCCAATTTGCATAATAGATGTCATTTGAGAGTTTTATGTAATCAGCTCTATGAAAGTTGTAACATTGGTTGGCGTTAGAGGGAAATGGTTTTAGCTTTACACCTTATTTAATTAATAAATTATGATTGCAGAAAAAAAGACCAAGAAACTTGTTACGATGAAATATAAATCTTAGAAATTAGCCTCTTCATCTTAGATTATTGAAGCTTTCGCTGAGTAATTTGGTAGCGTGTATACTTCGTCGAGCGTGCATCGGCTGGACTCGGATGATTGCTGCAATTTTCTTCTAAATATTGTCATTTCTATTAACACCGATAACATACTGGCAGCTTTGAGAATTGCGAAGAATAGCATTCTGAGTGATGTTGACGACAATCGAGCTTTATTCTGCATGACTTCAATGGCATTTGTTGAACCAACAGCCATATATTTAATTAACTATCAAAATTCTGTACCGTGCCCGGCCAAATTTTTAAAAGTGGGGACAATCATGATATAGAGAATTATCGACCAATATAAATCTCGTGTAATTTCTCCAAGGTGGTTGAATCCATATTTTATAGCAATACTTACAAGCAAATAGCAATTATTTTGTCTCCAACCAACATGGATTTGTGCACAAGCGCTCTACAATCTCCAGTTTGGACTGGTTTGGGAAATGTGTCCCCGAAGTATTCGATGTACAAGAACAAGTAGCTGTAATATATATCGGCATTCGAAAAGCATTCGATAAGATTAATAATTATATACTTTAGTTTTTCTCCTTCATTACGTGAGCTTATATCTTCGCATCTTATCGATAAACGTAGATAGATAGAGTATCGAGATTATACTTCTGTATCAGAATCTAGGGTGCTAAGGTATGCAATTTTGGAACAATTCTCGTTTTAATTTTTATCAACGATGTCACTAAGTCCTGGAAGTGTTAGAGTCCTTTGTTTGTTGATGATATAAAAATAGTTTAGGTGATCGATGGATTGCGTGCGGCTGCACGCGTCGTAATCTAGCGTGAATTGAATAACTTGCATTTCAATTTTAACAAATGTAGAATCAGGATTTGCACTAGAAAAATTAAAGGCATCGAATACAAATTTGAGATACCTGCTGGCATTATCCATGAAGGACTTGGGTATTTTGTTTGACTCTAAATTAAGTTTCACTGACCATATTGTTATGGTAATAGGGATTTTTGGATTATATATATATATATACTAACGTTTACCATGTATGTGGCTTTATATATTGCAATTGCACTGACTTTAAAATTCTTGAGTGGAATTATTTCTAAAGAAGTTTATCTTGTAAGAGGATTTGATTACTTAATAATATTAGACAAATTTGATGTCACCTTTTTAACTAGAATAAATATAAAATAGCGTAAAATTGGGAAAGTTAAATTTTTGTAGTCTCTTCCATGACAACACTGATTGTATAATAAGTAGGGACCCGACAGGAGAGGCCGATGACTCATCGCCCACGGGCGTACTATTGAAAATTTGTAGTTTTAAAGAGTTTTGAATTTTATTTATATAATTGGAAAACAAACGGGCGGTGATCTATAAAATATGAAATACATTTTTATTTGTTCATTTTGTAGTTCAATTTGAGTAAATATTAACTAGCAATACTTTCTCAAGGTTCTTTTCTGTAAAATTTGTTCTCTTTGAATAAAATACATTCTTGAAGATAGAAAACGTCCTTTCTACATCGCAACTGGTTCTAGGTGCAAACTGGGAATATTCTTTTATTTTAGCGTATTTAGCAGTTAGATTTTGATGCATTGTCCCCATACACAATTGCCGCAATATTATTAAATCTGGATTTCTATTAAAAACTGCGTCTAACTTTTGCCGAAGGCCACATCCGAAGTTACTTGGAATATTTTTCAAGTTATTAATAGCAACATCTAATGTGGTTAATTGATCATTTAGTATGAGATTTTGATTTTCAAAATAGGTGATTAGTTTTGGTAAATTTTCAAAGTGTTCCTGAAGAAAGTACAACTGCTTTTTTTAAATTTGGAATTTGTATTAGTTCCTTGCAGTCAGAAATCGAGCATCGTCATGTAAACATGTAGCGAAATTTTGTAAACTATCGAAATTCTCTGTATAAAAACTAGTAGCTTCCAACCATGTTCCCCATCTTGTTATTATTGGAGAGGGAGGCAGTGACAAAGGTGGAAGTCTTTCCCTGTAAAGAGGTACTCTCAATGGTGCTTTTTTGAAAGCGGATTCTGACAAATAAAAGTATTTTTTCTTTGTACCTGTCGTCCGAATGAAGCAGTTGGTGCATATTCTCGTAAATGGTTTTTGCTACTGTTTCCGCATCAACTGTATTTATAACTTTCGTTGCTATTACATATGCGTTATATGGAATAGTTGGATGTAGTACGCCACTACAACATTTACCACACAGCGTCCTAATATATCGACAGCTTCGTCGGCACTTATCCATAGGTAATCATTTGAAAGATGGCTTCAAATGCGTTCTAGTGCTTTCGTGTAGCACTTAGAAACATAATATTTGCATAAGGTGGATTCATCAGGGGCATTTCGACCAGTAATATTTTTGGAGAAATGTTTTAAAGGTGGGATTGGCAAGTTTATTTAATGGAATATTTGCGATTATTAAAGTTTCACAGAGTTCTTCGTTAAAATTGTCAGATTCCAACGCGTCTAATTTCTGTGTATGTGTTTGCGATGCTAAGTGACGTCTTACGTGCGATTTCTTGGAATTTTTAACGATATTTTACAGACTTTGCAATAATTTCGAAATCACTGACAATGAACATACAATCAGTTTGACCCTTAGTCCAACTCGCCATTGTTTCGCGATGCCATTCTCGACGTTGTTCCATGTCATATCTAAAAAGTAACTTAAACAATGTTCTAGATCTAAATAAATGAAAATAATACGTCAAAATAATTGGAAGAAGTAGATTCGATGAAACGATATTAAACAGGATGTATTATAAAAATTACGAAGTCTGTAATTATGTAATTAACTGTTAAAATAATGAAAAAAAGAAACTAACTCACCGTACTTTATTTATCTTACCAAATATAAACTAATAAATAAAATCATTTATAAAATCTCTTCCCGCTCCAATCTGCCCCTGCCCCTGAAGAAAGGAATTTAACTGTATAATTGAAGTAATTGCGTTACAATTCAACGACAAAAAAGAGATGTGCGGTTAACTGAATGAATAGTGATATTAAATAAGTGCGCGTTGTACTTAACGATGTTATAGACTATTTATATGATCCTTCGTAATTTCGGCCTCTTATGTCCGGTCCCTAATAATAAGTCAGAGTTTTATGTTCCAAGGTTAATATTAAACGATATGAACAGGCATTTTACTTATAAAAATTAGAACTAATATTATGTGTGAAATACCTGCGTATGTAATGTGCAGTAACTTTAATTCAATTTCAATTTATCGGGGATATATATTTTTCCTCATTGAAGGATGTTGTTAAGGGCTTTAGAGATTTTTAAATCGTATCCAAATGTTCTTCCTTTTTTTCGATTGTAATAATCGGAGAGCGGACTGAAGCGATTGAATGATCAATTGCACCGATAAAACGTTGTGGCGGTATCAGGTATAGTATGCATGTTATAACAGCCCGACTATTTGCTTGCTCCATTGCACTCGTCGAGCAAATGTTGTTATTTCCGTCGTTATGAATAGAAAATTGCGTGTATTCCCTTATAAATTCAATTCAACAGTGGCCTGTAAGACCGAATTTATATATTATTTCGTTAGACTTCGTTGAAATAATCGATTAAAAATTATATTCTCTAATTTCCAAAGTGTATTCTCGTGTTTGCATGCTCTTATACATGCATATACATATATGTATTTATTGTTCTTCAGATAGTATATTTTCTATTCTCTTCTATAAGGGATTGTTTCTGGTTTCGTTTCTTTCAGTGTTAATATTTAAAAAAATCCGTTTTATGTTGTTATACTGTATATTTATCCTATAATTTTTTATAAATATTAAATTTAATTTACTACCTTATTTTTGGAGTAGGTTTCGTTTTTTCTTTTTAGTCCATTTCTTTCTGTTCTTAGTATTTCTCTTTATTTTCATTAACATTGGAGAATTCTCGTACGGCAACCACGGTAGGATGGATTAGAGGCCATACAGATTGGTTGCATATTCGTAATGATACAGTGATATATTTCAGTGCCTGTTCATTAAGTTTAAGGCGTCCACAAAAGAGACATGTTTCTTCGAAAACTCATCAAGATAACTTATGACCATCGGCACCTGACACTTTTAACGAAGAACTGTGTGAAGCTTTCATGGCGGCCAATATCCCATTCAAAAATCTTAACAATCCAGTCCTCAAGAGGTTTATTACAAAATATATTGATCGTCATATACCAGATGTATCTACTTTACGTAAATACCACATACCAAAATGTTATTTGAGAAACATTGAAAAAATACGAACCAACCTATCTGGTCATTATCTCTGTGTAAGTGCAGTCGAAACAACGGATGTAATGAGACAACTTCATACCAATCATACTTAATTGCAACTAAAATATTTCCAGTCGTAAATGATGAAACAGTTGCAGAAGTAATTGATCAATGTATTCATAATATTCTGTCATTGGATAACAACTATAAAGACAAGATGCTATTATTTTTTACTGATGCGGCAGCTTATATGTTAAAAACAGGGAAGTTATTAAAGTAATCTTATCCTAATATGCTTCACGTTACGTGTGCAGCACATGCACTAGACAGAATATGTGAATACATCGGGGGTCATTTTCCATATGTTGATAAGTTAGTTTCATCATTAAAAAGAATATTTCTCAAAGCTGAGACAAAAAGTTGATGCCATATTTAGCAGAAATCCAGATTTGAATATATTATATCAATTCTGCTCAGAGCTGATTGAAAAAATCTATACATTCGAAGTATGATGCACTTTTACAACATTTTAGTCACGCACTCATCCCCAAATAGTGATGTGGAACGGACATTTTCTATTTTTAAAGACATCTAAAAGAACTAAGTTATCACAGGAACTCCTTGAACATATTTTAGTTGTTCATAGTAATTTTTTACACTTTCAATGTTTCACAGAAAATATATAGTTTTAAGTTTTATTCTTTGTAAATTATTTTTATTCAAAATTCGATACGCAATTCGCTTGTCAGCATTACTTTTGTTTCAGCAGTAGTTGCTGCCTGTTACCAAACCGTTCATAACATTTGCTCTGTTGTGCATTGACAGATACATATTAACTGCATATTGCAGTGGATTGTGATATTAATAGCTTATTTACTTTCAATTCACACTGCAAAATAGATTCCCTGCTATGCTCAGTCTGGTGCGCCTTCGTAGAGCTCCTTGATCCTCAGAGTTTATCCAGATGGATACGCGGAATATAATTAAAGGAATAGGTGTAAGATAATTATACAAACATTTCCCCCCTTATATGTTTATTAAAAAAAAACAAAAAAAAACTCAACTTTATAAAGTGTAACGTTGAACTGATACAAATCTCAGTATTGAGGAAAAACTTTGATACTATATTAAAGTAAAAGTTATAAAAACCTCAAAATAATTGACCGCGAACAAAGATTTAAAAATTAAAATATAAACAAAATTTATCAGATGTCAACAATTACGTTAACCCCACAAATCAAACGTCAAATAGAAATTTATCTATTTTCGCACGCATCCAAAATTAATCATGCGCAAACACATGCATGAAGCAAATAAGTTTTCCCGCCTTCTAACGTACTATACTAATTCATATGAACAAAAACTACTCTCAAAAAAAAACACTCTGATAAGTTTTCTTCATATTTTCTCTGATTACAAAAATTTTACAAATCTAAAATTACTGAATTATTGAGCTCTAATAAATGCTTAATTTATATTAAGAAAACTATACATACATTAATTAATGCATCCAATTCACTAATATGAGAGATTTTTTTTCTCCTCAGATAGGTCTATTAAATTAAATATAAATTACAAGCTTAAAGACTTGTAATCAAACGAAAATTAATTTAACACATCAAACCACAATCAAAAACACACACCGTAATTATGCAAAGTTTAAATTGAATAAAATTAAGTTTTATCCAATTGCAAATCAAACACGACCTATCTGCACAAAAACTACCAAATCTCTAAAAACATGAAGATCTAGGAAACGGCATGATACCCCTACCTAACATAAATATAAATCAAAACAGCGACAATATATATTTATATTATTATAACTTCCAAATTTGCGGGAACTGCAAACATCACATAGACCCGTACATCCTATAGTTGTGGACAAAAATACACATTATAATAAATTGTTATATAAATTATCAAATTTTTATAGTTATCTCTCTGGAATAAAATGTACATAAATATATAGTCTTTTATAGTTTCTTCAATTTCTTTCTTCGGGGAAAATCCACGACAATATGTAGGTATGTGCCACTTATGCAGACGTACTTATGCACAAGTATCAAATTGTTCGAAACTCACGGATCGCTTACAGAGACAAGCCTATTACGAATACAAGGTAGACGCCTATGGGCTATGAATTATCAATCGCTTGAGTCCGCTCTCTGGTAATCAGATATGTTGCTATGTATTCTACTTGGTGACGCATATGTAAAACTAAATAGGTATTTATTTAAAATTACAAAAAAAATAAATACTCGTACTATTCTTAGACTCTTTTGTATAAATTATTTCAAGGTTCTCTATATGTTTCTTTATATCTAGCATCAAATAAGGTATATTTGTGGTCAGAGAAATAATACGACAATTTGTGTATAATATAGTTCTTGACAAATGTTTTTTCTTTCAAATTTTTCTGTAGTTCAATGTCTGAACAATGTCCTGGACTTTTTCATGACTAATGCCTAATTGCCGAGCAATTTATTTTTGCGTAATCAGGCGATTTCCTTGTATGAGTACATTCACTTGGCCTTGATTCTTCTCATGCGACACTGACATTGGTAGACCTGATTCCTTTCCTTTCTTTCGCCTTTATAACAGAATTTTGCACGGCGAACCCACTAGCGATAATTCTTCACTTCCATACAATCATTACCATACATAACTTTCAAACGTCCGTAAATTTCGTGGATCGTTGCTTAGTAGGTCCGGATCTCAGAAATCGAACTCATGCTGAATGACACTGTTACTCAACACACAGGAAAGTCAAACTTTCGAGTAGCATGTAAATGCATGCTACTGGAAATTACCGTTTGCAGGTTAGATCTTGTTTATATCACCACTATTCAAACAATGGCGTTGTTGGAGACCTTATCTATCAATCCGCCCCGGTAATGATTTTTTCTCTTTTTCTTACTTAAGATTTTTGGTTTATAGTGTGTTACAGGTGTTCCTTAAAATTTAATATTTCTTTGTTACCTTTTCTGTATTTGAGTTTTACACCCGTAGAAAATAGGTCAATATAATAATTATTATTATCAAAATGGTGTTATACCTTTTAATTGATCTTAAACAATAAGTGCTGCTTTACTTTTTATACAACAAAAGCATTTATTCTTATTATTCTGTAGATGATTCCGCCCTCAAGAAAGTTATTATTGTTGGAGATCTAGATGTTTCCTTTAACACTTGTTTAAATTTTATTTATCACATAACCAGTCATTGCTCTACTGTATAATAAGGTTGAATTTTATTTTTACAAACTTTTAAATCCTGCAGTAACTATCACTTCCTAAAGTTTTATACTTTAGCTTCGTTGTTTCAAAATTCGAATACACTTAAATTACTTAGTCATCTATTAATATTTATCTTCAGCAAACACTTGAAAAGGTACAACATAGTCCTACCCATCAAAATTGATAATATTTATCTTGAGAAGAATGTGACTATGGACCGCTTTTAAGAAAATATGAGCAACCATGGAGCTATCGTAGAGAAATTCCGGCGGCAAGATTGATATGAATCATATATGAATCTATCGATTCTCCACGTCTACTTCCTTTAGACAACTCCTTTGTTCCTCGTATTTATTCCGTTCCTGTCATACTTTTGCCAAAAGTTTACCAATGGTTATAAAGAACTATTTTCTGTTTATTAATACGTGGATGTCCTTTAATTTCGCATATCATTTTGTTTTCTTTTGCTTTGGTTTACAAATAGGTATTTACTTGTATAAATTTCAGAGAAATGTATTAGCTACGCGCGAATGGCAAATTTCTAATTATTAAATACCACTAAAATAAATATAGGTACCTAATTGATTTTATTATAGTTTTATTTGTATTTCAAGTAATTCTAAATACATACAATATATCATTAAAGACCTCATTTATCATAACAGACGTAAGCTAGCTGTAGGGATATCCATAAAGAATAGATATATGTGATGTACCTGATGTCATTAGTACAGATGGTTGAATTTAATTTACTTAATTGACTCATGTAGGAGATATTACTCAGATATTTTATTACAGGAAGCAACAAAACAAGCACAAAACATTCGAATGTTATATTGTAGTTTCATTTCTTTTTCCTTTTTTAGAAAATCGAATTTTGCTGCTAGCGTATATGTATGTACCAACATATACCTTTCGTGCAGGATATATCGTCTGAAAGGTATTGCTTGAAAAACTATATGAGCCGTCAGTTTACTTTATGGTGCTACTAAAATTCTGCACGAAACGTTTTATGCATATAAGTAATATACACTTTACCTATTACTAACTTTTCGTTCGTTTTATTTAAATGTCAGTATGTACACATGTTTACTTTTTTATTACTCGTCTAGAAAAATTTAAAGAAAATAGTTTTGCAGAGTAACGTTTTGCGTAGGAAATCACAAATATATTCGATTTTGAAAATTCTGCCGTGCTATTTCCGTAAATTGCTAAAATACATTTCGATGCATTAATATTCAGTTTTTATTATTCGAATATTTTATTTTCTGTTTTAAATGAACAATTTATTTGTTTTTGAAAGCGTCACTGTGAAGTTTCTTACATACTAATATATACTGGCCGCCATAAATAAATGAACCTAGTAAACTTTCGTATGTTATAATGAAATTTTCAGCAAATCAGGGTGATCACGTTACCCTAATATACCCTAATATACTTGGCATAACGAAAAGTTTGTTAACAACCTGGATCCCAGCAACCAATAAAGCCTTTTTGATGCGTTTTTTTTAATATTCCGCATATATACATTATACCTGACGTCTGTAAGCGTTTTTCACGAAAATGCATTGGGGCTCCGCTAGGGCACATTCCATGGTATAGGTGTCGTATAAGACCCCAAGTTTGGAACCTCCTAAGTCAGTCAATTCTGATGCTAGAGCGTCGTGGGAGGAAACAATCGATTCCTTTCGACAAGATACAATTCGACTATGGAAAATTACAAACCCGTAGAAAAGATATTTTAAAAAAGTGCAGAAATGGATCTTTGCCTCCCGATTTTTTTTCAGGGAAATAGATATTGCCCGATGGCAGAATTTATATGGTCGATAGCGTTGTACATATTTTTTTCGAATTGAAAAAGTGTTAGCGTAAAGAGATATATGCAAATATATTCAAATTTGGAAGGTAAAATTTACCCATGAGGAATCCTGGCTATTTTAAATAAATAGCTGAAAATTTGTGAAAGTAATCTACATTGTGTGCTGCAGATGGCAGTTTTTCCGTTTTTAAAAATCTGTATTAGAAGCTCGAAAATTTTCAAATTGTCCGTGGTCTAGTGGTTATCAGGTTTAGCTATGGACTATATGATCCGAGTTCAATCCCATTGAGCCGAATTTTTTTTTTCATCTTTTACTTTGTAAAGGGAGTCAAAGATTTCGAATTTTAGCTTTATTTTGCGCCCCAACCAAGTTTTCGTTAGATAAAAATGAATTAATCAGTTGTAATTATCGATTTATTTGAAACATGCAAAACCCATAAATTTTAAAATTGTTGAGCTACTCTTTATAAATTACGATTAAATGTCGCCTAATTTTGAAATAATTTAATGTAAATTAGATAAAGGTCAACTTTCTTAAGTTTCGAATACTTTATTGCTACTTTGCTTTTTAAATAAAATTTATACCTGTCCGATTTATACTGAATTTTGATTTTAGTTTCTCATGGCATTTTCACCGAAAATGTAAACGTTTCTATGAGCCTAACCAATTCCATTATTAATATTTTACAATTAAAAAAAATATGTGGTGTCATAGTTTTCCATTTTTGTTTTTCTAGGGAAATTTTACACTAACGATGACTGCTGGAAAGCAGTTCGAATTTAGTAATTAATTTCATATTTGTGAAAGGGTTGCGAAGTAGTTTCGAGGTAGTTAATTAGACTTCAAGATTACAGTAAAATTTTCCTAGAAAAGCAAAAAAAAATAATGGTCAAATGGTTATCTGTGATGTGAATGAATAGCTTTTGGATTTACCCTTCCCCAACCATGTGTCTGTATGGATTTGATAGCTTTGAAAATAATAGGAAAAAATTGCTAAAACAGGAAAATTATGCGAAAATTTCAGAAAAAAACTGAAAGATTTGAACATATCGAAATAGCAAAATTAGCAAATAATAGGATCAGATCGCTGAAATATGAAGAATTTCTGAAGAAACTGAAAGATTTGAAAATAGAAAATAGTTGAGTTTGAAAATAATTGGATCAAATAGCTAAAATATGAATATTATGCGAGGATTACTGATACTAGTGGAAATCTGGAATCAGTCAAATTAGAAAATAATAAGAGAAAATCGCTAAAATATAAAAATTATGCGAGAATTTCTGAAAAATTCTGAAAAATTGGGAACTATGGAAATTTTTGAGTTTGAAAATAATAGGATTAAATCGCTAAAATAAGAAAATTATCCGAGATTTTCTGACGAAGTTTGCAGGTCATGCATGGAAAGCAATCAAATGTATTAGAAGCTACAGCATCAAACTTTATTGAAATGGTAAAACAGCATTTAGAAAATTATGATCCAGAAAATGTATTCAGTAGGAGATGAGAAAGGCTTCAAATTGGACATATATTCGGATAGTACACAAACGTTGGTAGAAACGAAAAAAAATGAACGCAAAGAATTGACGCATTGTACAATATATCTCGTTTCCAATTCATAGTTACACTATATTCTCACCAGAATCTAAGCCTGGAGAACTAGCGTCTCCATTTTTAATTCCATAGACAGGGATCCAGGCGTTATTCCAGGTAATTGCTGTTCTTTAAAATAACGCAAAATATATTTTCTACTTCAGAAAATTTAATTCACAAGTTCTTTAATAAGTGGTTTAGAATTGTATACCTACAGAAAACTGGCGCAAGTCTTCTGTTATAGATTCCTAGACCGGACGTTGTTGTTTATCTGAAAACATATTGCTATGAACTGTGATTTTGAAATTAGCTATGCCACCATTCACGACGAATTATTATCCAGCTAGGATATTCAGTCGGCATATTTCCAAAATGGGACTGCTTTCCTCTCAGGGTTCCAATCGGAAATGTGGAAAACAATTAAGTTAGTAAAATAGTTAGGCGCCACTCAAAATTTGTTTGAGAGAAATTATAATATCTTTAAGTTACTTATAAACTCGAAAAGAAAAAGGTCAATTTAATAATAAACACAATAAAATTTAAATGAAACTCTAATACAAAAATCCAAAAAAAGAAAAAAAAATCTTTCTAGAGTATAAAGATTAATATTGCCTCATCTAACAATATTATAAAGGTAAAAATAACGCATGGAAATGACCACAGCATGCGTCTAAAAATCCTTTATGACAGCCGATCAAAATTAAAAATAATAAATTACAAAGAAACTTTTTAATTTCTCCCAAGAGAACAAAATCAAAATTAACAAACTAACTTGACAGCCCGAAACAAACTCTAACGCATGTGCACACACAGGTGACAAAAAAGTGCCCTTGAAATACCAACGTACTAAACTTTACATTTACAGATTTTTTTCTAGAAATGTTAGAAACCTTCTTTGTTATTTATATCAAATAACTAAAACTAAATCAATACAGCAAAATTAACACAATAGAAAAATACAATATTCAATTCATTCAATATAAAAAGATATCTTTAGACAATATATTTTACTTACGTAAAAAATATATATATATTCGAGAAACGTGAATAAGAAAGCTTTCAAATATATAAAATAACGAGATCACAAACTCATAAAAATATCGGTAATGAATATGAACAACACCAACCACTAATAAAATCAAAAATAACCCGAAGTTACTATAAAAAGATAAAGATTTATCTTTAAGCAAACACGACTTTCTTATTTCACAGTACACTTGTGTCTGCCGTATACATCTAGCACAACGGCTTCGCATAAAAAATACAGTTTTAAAAATAGTCCATATCATAACATACGGCTTGCCCTCACGGCGCAAATCAAATACATAAGAATATACGCATGAGTTCAAAATAATTGTACAATCATAATTAAATAAATTTTTATAATATTTATGGGAAAAAAAACCACAGCAATATGTATCTGCAAATAAAGAAATCGAAATACTTGCTATTCTCAAGAAAATTGCAGGCATGGTTGAGTCTTTAGATGTGTAGTCCCTCTTTTACATCTGTCAAACTTAACTATTAGTGATTCTTATATTTTAACGCTAAGAAATAAGAAATTAACTGAAATACTGTACAGTATTTCATCCACCTGATGAAGCCATTGAATGGCGAAACAATATTGTAGTGGTATTTACAATAAAAGAATTTTTGAAACTAGAAGTTTAATTACTTATTTCTTAGCGTTATAATGAAGTTTCAACAAGTATCTCCTTCGTCAATTAACTATTCTTATATTTACTTTCGCATTCCAATATAATTAATACTATTTATCTACTCGTATAAACTGATTTCTATAATACTTTCTTCTCTGTTTTCAGGTGTTTGGCAATAAGAATAATATCTCGTGAATGTGTATTGAATTTCATGCAGTCTTCGTTATATATAATAACAAAAGCTTGTTTTTTGTGCCTGGGACCTATTTACCTCTATACCAGATACATTCGACTGAATAACTTTTTTTTTCTGCAATTTTACGAAGACTATTTTCTATACTGTTTCTCACGAACGATATTTTTTGTTTCTGAGTAGTAAGTTTAGGCACAAAACTTGCGCCCGTGAAAGCCATTGCTGCCAATCGTTTCGATACTGTATCCGAAGAAATACCGGAACTGTGTTGTTGACTCAACGGCGATATTTTACGTTGATTTTGTTGTTTTGAAAAGAAATTGTATCTAATACACGATTTTCCCAATCAGTTTGTTTTTTTTTTCTCTACCGCTTCCAGGTTTGCTACTGTACGCCAGTTTGTTTGAATTTTTTTTTATATTTTGCATTGTATATTTCATTATCTTTGTGATATTTTCTCGATGAATTTCTGATGAATGTTGTAAGACGACATAACATAGATTTCTGTAAATGTGATCTATCACTTATTTACACTGCAAAATTGCTCTATTATAATTAGTAATTGATAATGTCGGTTTTCTTAATAATTATGATAGGTTTATTGTCCAAGGGATGGACCAATAACAGATAAAACTAACATATTGTTGTGCACTTTGATTTTCAAAATGAGCGCCAATTATTAAACATGAATCGTCATGCACACATATTCATAGTTTGGATTCTTAAAATCATTATCAGGGTTTTTGTTTTCAAAAGGGGTTCCTTGCAACTAGGCCTAGCATCCAATGTAATAAGGAGAGAAATAATACGATAAAATATTCAATTTAATACATTTATTGTTCACAATTTGCCAAAATATACATTAATTTTCAATGTGATAAATATCATCAAATATATTTTACTTTCAAAATAAAACATGGTATGTGAATCTTTATATCTATTCAAAATATACGCATATCTATGCAGGGGTTTTCACATAACTCGTTCATTAGAAGTATTCTATGTTAACGCCTTAGGATACTTTTGAAAATTTGTGGCAAGTAATCTTGATACTTGATGTATTAAAATAAAATATTTACACTCATGAACCACTTTCGATTATACCGGAAGTCATAGCCAACTTTAATATTTTAAATGGGATGTTATACTTTTTATTGCTTTTTAGATTCCCTGTAAAGTACTATAACACTTTATATTAAGGTTTCTTTCGAAAAAATTAACTGTTTTTGAATTATTTTGATTTTTGTGAAATTTTTTGTTTTTTCAATGTACTTTTAAAACCACATATCTCAGGCGTATTTGATCGGAACTACATCATATTTCTACTGGAATCAGCGAAAGGTATAAGATTCCGAGTAATGTCTAAATATTTAAGAAATCTCTTACAGGGTCTTCGAAATTTATTGATTATTTATGTAAGCTTTAATTAAAGGAAAATTGATTTTTTTAAATGGAACAGGCTGTAGATGAGCACGTCATAGTAAGTAGATAAACATTTTGCATCGTGCAAGTATAGGTTTCCCTATGCCTATCTCTCATAGTTTTAGAGTTATTAATGATTATTTTCTAAATTGAGCATTATCAAGAAAAATCGTAGTAGTAAGCATTGAAAAGAAAATCTATATGTGAAAATTGTCGCAAAGTTTATTTCGTGTGTAATTGATTTTATGTTGTTCCCAAGATGTTATGTTATGTTATGCAAGATAAATTGAAAATTTATTCTAATAGAGATATTTTGAATTTATTCTACATTCATGGGGAATCTCTTCAAATTATTGAAAGAACATGTCAACTTTTTAATGAAAGATACCTACATTTATCAGCAATAAATAAAACTAAATTCACGCCAATAGAGTCAAATTTCATTCGCTTTGGTATTGCGAGTTTATTATAACTAAAACACAAGAAGATTCGAATTTTTTAACTAAAATTATCTGGACAGATGAATCGAAATTTAACCGTGAAAGAATTTTTAATAGAAGAAATTGTCATCATTGGGCACAACAAAATCCACATGCCATTATAGAAGCAAATTTTCAACACATTACATTTTTAGCTTTAATGTTTTTGCAATAATTATACCTAACCACGTTGAAAACGAAATTGATAGCGAGAATTTAACAAGCGTAATGTACCTACAAGGGAAGTAGCTCTGCCATTTTTGAATAACTTACCATACAATCTGATACAGCAATGTTGGTTTCAATTGGATGCAGCACCTGCTCACTCTTCACATGAAGTATATCGGGAATTAACCAATATCTTCGAGAATAGGTAGATTGGCCGCAATGGACCTTGGTTCTGGCCACCTAGATCCCCCGATCTCACTCCCCTTGATTTTTATTTATGGGGTCAAATAAAAAATGAGGTATGTGCGTCTCCCGTGCAAAACAGAGAATAGCTTACAACTAGAGTAAGAGAAGGTTTATCGAAGCTTGAACGCTTACCAAGTAAGAAAAGCAACTATAACAGAGTTAAGAAGAAGAGTGATGCTTTGTTTAGATCGGAGATCATTTTGAACATTTGCGAATATCATTCTTAACGCATTATGTGTCTCTAATATGTTGATTTTATTCACTTTTTTGCTTGTTAATATATGATTATTTTTGTTATCTCATATTATATAAAATATTTCCTCAGTTTTGCAATTTATTTTCTTTTCTAACCTTTTTGTAAGGAGTTGATGAATTTAAATACTATTGGTATAATTCCAAAATTATTTAGATATTTTTTTCCAAAGCTTTCTACTAATAATGCTCAATTTAGAAAATAATCATTAATAACTCTAAAGCTATGAGAGATAGACATAGAGAAACCTATACTTTCACGTTGGAAAATGTTTATTTACTTAGTATGGCGAGCTCATCTACAGGCTGTTCCATTAAAAGAATCGATTTTCCTTTAATTTAAGATTACATAAATAATTAATAAATTTCGAACACCCTGTAAGAGATTTCTTAAATGTTTAGACATTACTCGGAATCTTATACCTTTCACTGTCTCCAGTAGAAATATGACATAGTTCAGATCAAATACGCCTGAGATATGTGGTTTTAAAAAGTACAAAAACGGTTGGCTATGACTTTCGGTATAATCGAAAGTGGTTCATGAGTATAAATATTTTATTTTAATACATCAAGTATAAAGATTACGCGCCACAAATTTTCAAAAGTATCCTAAGGCATTAACATAGAAAACTTCTAATGAACGGGTTACGTGAAAAGCCTGTATATCTAAAAATATGACTTTGAAGATCTTTGTTTGATTTTAATGAATCTTCCAAAATACAGCTGTGTATCACTTTAGACCATTGAGTCTTATACTCTACAAAATACTAAAATTTGACAGTGTTTTTATTTAAAATTGATAAATTGTAAAGTTTATGGATTTTTATAGTTTTATAAAGTGATAATATTTCAAAAGACAAATGTGTTATTTCATATTCATGTGACGAGAATTTACTCTACCACAAGAGGTACTAAATACCACACAATCTGTTTTATTCAATATTTAAAATATTTAATGAAAGTTTTAATTGCGAGTTCAAAAACCCAGATATCCTTAAATGTTCGTGAGACCTTACTTCACTTACAATTTAAAGGATATCTGTGTAATATCTTCTGTTTTAAAATGGAAATTGAAATTATTCCCGAACAATCAAATATCCATTATAAACAAGTAATCTTATAAATCTATTTTAGTGAATTTCAAAGTCTTGAATGCCTTTATTACATTACTGACCTGTTGAATTTTAAATACGTTCTTATTTTAATTTTTAAATGCTTCTTTTTTAAAAACTGTATGAAATCTGTTTTTTTTTCTATTTATTCTGTCCTTCTCTAATGTCCAACTCTATAATGTCTTATTTATCATTCACGTTACCATATTTTAGATTTACACATCGTACTTTTCTTTTCTTACTAATTAATAGATTATCCTTTCTTATCTTCCGCTTGACATGTTCTCCTATATCGCAACCTGAAACACACCTGAATTCACGTAAACAAATTTTATTTTACTAAATATATACATGAAACACTATTGCATTAAATAATTAATAAGGTGTCCGATCTTCATTGTTGTTAACTACTGCTTTACATTGATTCCTCATGCTTGCTACTAAATTTTCAGGGAAATTAGTCGGTAGTGGTCGCCATATCATTCTTATATTGCGGGAAAGCTATTTGGTGGTATAGCTACGCTTTTCACGAAGCCCTTGCTTCATGATGGGTCACATGTTTTCAGTTCAATTTCCGTTTAGTGATTGCGAAGGCTTTTACGGTTTAAGTAGAATTTACTATTTTCCAGTCGATGAAGCATCTACCGCGATGTATGGGATCATTTTCTTCTTGCAATAACCATAGTATTAAACAATTTTCATACTGACGTCGATTTTGATATAAATTAATCCTTTGGGTGTTTGGATTTACTACGGGCGATAGCAAAAATAAATATCGCGAAAACTGGCTTCGGTAACTTTCGATATACAGTAACGTTCCAATGACTTACCTTTTATGGGAAGGTTGATATTAAAAATACAATCCAACTAGTCAGTACCCTCAGTGACGAGGACGGGGTTCTTTCCGAAACGTCGTTGTAACTGACTAAATTTATAGATAAAAGAGTGCCACTGTGAATATTGGTTGGTTTGTAACACACACGGAGGACGTAGAGGTTATAACGTACCCGCAAAGTGTAACATTGAGGAAAAAGAAGAAAAAGGAAGATACCATTAAATATCAATATACACACCAATAAGTAATAGTACAACAATATTTATTGGGAACGTTTTCCCCTCGTAAGTTATTAACAAAAATTCAGCAGGTACATCAAAAATCTGTGTATTTTCTACTGGAACTGAAATATTCTCGACATGTTGATTAATAAGGATTTAGTAACCTTAATACTTTTCTTATCTTGAATTTCGGCTAAATGTTTTATAATTTTTGGTTAATTTATTTATATAATTGCTATTTTTTTAGCACAATTGCTTTCAAACAAGGTTTTATAAACTAAAATAAAAAATAACATCTCGGTTACCCTGGTTCCGTGTTGCCAAATTAAAGTTATTGTATTCATTTAAAATGGAATGCCTAAAATTTTGTAAAACAAGTAAACATTTTGAACAAATGCCTTTTAAAAATTTAAAACCAATATAAAAAATTAAATCTCTGCCCCGGAAAACCCCTATATGATAATTTTTACAAATTAAATATGTGCCTATATAAACATGACATCTTACATACTAATCGGAATGTTGGATTATTAATTATTTCTACTAACAGATATCTAAAATATTATACATTAGCTACAAATTCATAAATGCTTAATTTTAAAATAAAATTTAATCTACATGTTAAATTACAAATTTTGACATTAACGGTAACAAGTATGAAATTAATTTTTCAGGTATATACAGCATGTTATAATTTCAAATCACTGCAATATACATATATGAATGCAATAAAGGTTAATATTATTTTATGGTGTGTTTAGAATGAGAGCAATTACACACGATACCATCAAATAATATTAACCGTTATTGCATTTATATATACCGTTGTTAGTTTGTAGCTTGCTTTAGTACGTATCTGATAAAGTCACTGTGTGAGATTAATAACTTTAATAAGGCATGATTTATTATTATTAAATTGGAATGTATCTTTGTATAATTTTATCCATGACAACTACAAATGTATAAGTATGACATTAATATACTGTCATTTACATTTTAAATTCTTTGAAAAAGGCATCATACGTGAAACCAGACCTTAAATCGCCAACTAATTGAATCCACCACTATATATATAAAAAGAAAACAATAACAGTGTACCCTTCTTGGACGTTTCAGTGAATCGTGATGTTAACGACTCGATCATTTTGAATTGGTACAGAGAGACAACTTCATCTGGTCGGTTCATTAATTATTATTCTCATCATCCTCTCAATCAATTAATTCAAGATGTATGTATATACACAAAATGCATTTACTTTATATAGTGAAAAAATTCAAAATATTGAAAAAGTATTAATTTGAAATTAATTATATCACCTATAATTAAAGTGAATGCTTTGTCACGCCACAGTAAACATTTTTTATTCACATTAGTTATTCTAAACTTCTAAACTTATTCTAAACTTTGTTCTGTAAAGTGCATTTTTTAATGGACAATATGTCTTTGAATATAGAAAAATTTCGCTCAACATTAGAGGTAGTGAGTGCCGCATAGAAATAATAATCTTTAAATTTACTATAACTGCCGATTTCCGTATTTTGAACATTACTACAAGAGCCTTTCAGGACATTAAAATCAAGGCTACGAGCGAATATTGCATCAATCTTATTATTAAGTGAAATCAGCTCTGTCTCTGCGCCTGCATGACTCATTATAGGATAGCGTCTGTCCCGTAGTCTAGTAATAACTTAACAAAGAAAAAGGAAAATGGCATAACAGAACCAGAAAATGGGCGTATTTTGATATATAGTGTTGTAGATGAAAATAAAGCAACATATACCGGAGTTGGCTGCCTGATACATAGATTCATAAGGAATAAAGTCCAAAATGGAAAAAATAATCACAACAAATTATGAAACTAGACATGAAAAATAACAATGGTATACGCACATATTAAAAACGAAAATTCAGAAAACAAGGATTTTTTTTTGGGATAATCTGACAAGAATCAAGAAAGTTTCACTGATAATGTTTATGTAATTGGCGATTTCAATACTAGAGTGGGAAAACCAGACTCTGGGTCTGGCTCAAATCTTGTATATTTATGAATATATTTATGTTCGAAAAAGGTGTTTGTGATAATAAAATTATTCATCTGGCAATATTCTAGCATCTTATTTCCGTTGCCATTCCATATACCTTCTCCCATGTTTACTATGGTTGTACTGTACGCAGAGTTTAGTACGAACATAGTAAACACGGAGAAGAATCTCATTATCACAAACACCTTCGATCATAAATATATTCACAAATATACACGATTTGAGCCAAGTAGACAAGAAAAATCAATAATAGATTACGTACTGGTGCAGCAGAAAAACAAAAAAGCAATTACGAACGTAAGAGCTAAAAGGAAATAAGAAATTGGCAGTGGCCACTATTTATTATCGTGTTTCCCTGAAAATAGGACCCAACCAAAAAATAAGCCTTAATAACATGATTTTTTATAGGTATTTCTAATATAAGCCGTACCTCTAAAATATGTCCTATTTGAATTCGTCAACCGGGCGACTCGGGGAATCCCCTTTCTCAGCCTGCGTGACGGTCGGTAGTGAAAGGGGATGTATACACTGAGCGAATTGTAGGCTTGCTATGCACAATTTAGTTAGTTCGCATTCATACTCTGTGTTAGTAACGAACATATTTATTGAAAAAGAATCATTTAATTTGTATTTACTTCCAAGAGTCAAGCATAATAAACATATTAATCATTAGTTTTATTTGACGTTTTGTTGCTTGTTTTGTTTAATAAAATGAGTGCAAAATCGAATACAGAAAAATCAATTGTGGAAGACTCCAGAGATATCTCACAGTTTTCTGTAAGGAAAAGAAGTTGGATCTACAAATGGTCCGAAAGTGGCGATCCGAGTGCAATATCATAAGTTACAAGATGGACGAGAGCAATGCCATGAAGCGTAAGTGTGGATCAGGTCGACGACCATTATTGCCTGAATTGGAAGACATCATATTTGAATAGATTGCTGACAGAATAGCAAAGTGCTTGGTTGTTCGTAGGGCCGATATTCAAGCGTTTGCTCTTGCAATGGCACCACACCCATACATACCGCCAGCAACACTGTGTGGATGGCTTTCTTCAGCGACATGAACTGTCGCTAAGAAGATCGACGACACTGTTCAATTTGGAAGATAGTGAAGTGATTAAACGTGCACTTGCTTTCAAGAGTTTTGTTGATGGCATCGACTTCTCTATGTAGCTACTTTCGAACATGATTGCTAGGGATGAAACTCCAGTGTATAGCGTCTCAAACTACCATTGATCACAAGGTACTTTGTAGATCTACATTCCCTTCATTGGTTACGAAATCATATCTAAGGACAAGAAAGAGAATATCGAACGTGTTTCAGGTATTTATGTTCTTGAAACTGAAAAAGCTTGGTCAACACAAGCAGCTATAGGAAAGTGGATCGATGCATTTCTACTACTTGTTTTGCGCGGTGCAAAAGAGGTATGCTAGTATGGGATTCTGCTAGCACTCACCGTGTTGAAACCATGAAGAACTTCCTTGTAGAAAGAAACATTGATCAAATAGTGATTCCGCAGGAATGACTGCATATCTCCGAACTCTTGATATTGCAATAAATAAGCCATTTAAAGATCATTTGCGTACGGAAATCAATGTAGAATGTAGAGAAATCAACGCGGAAAGTTTGTGAAGCCTAAGCTACAAGAAGTCGATACTTGGGTGAAGAATGCATGGAATAAAATAAGGGACAACTGTGTTGCCAATGCTCTACGAGCAGACTACTTGGACAAGAAGAGCTCATTTGCGGAGAGCGCTATTACTCAACACGAGAAGTTAGGGCCAATGTTCTTAGATGAAATAAGGACGCAACAAATTCAGGCTGGAATTCGGGGTCCGAAAATTCGTGACGATATTTCAAGAATATGACTACATTTTTCGACTAAATAAATTTGTTCAATTTTTTGTATATTTTTTTGTATCTTTATTTATAAATAATAAATAAATATATTTCTTGGACTTGAACAAATATTAATTATTATGCATGAGAAATAAGACCCCCCCCCCAAATAAACCCTAGCGCGTCTTTTGCAGCAATAATTAATATAGGACCGGGTCTTATTTTCAGTGAAATATGGTAGTAGCTAAGATAAAAGATGAAATAAAAGACATAGATTATTAAAGAAGGAAAATACAGTTCGAAACGATACGTGCATACAAATTTAATAATAAGGAAATAGCAATGAAGCATCAAAACGAATCAAACAGACTAATAGAGACTAGAATTAAAGATATTGAGCAACTAGACATAAATCAGATATGGAATTTGTTTAAAAACGTAATATTTGAGGCAGTGAGAAAGGTATCTGGGGCAACTTTAATTTACTTTTTGTCGTTGAAAATTCGAGTAAAATAATTTAAAATTCTATTAAAACATTTTTTTTCATAATTCTCTTGTGTACTAAAAATAGCTTTGTACATTCATTACTTCAGTTATAACTTTGTTTTAAATATAAATTGTATTGTAATTCTGTTTTGCTTTAATAATATCATACGTCAGTTATTAGATTGTTGGCTAATTAATATGATGTTCATATTCAATTTAAAACTTGTTTAGAGCAAAATTTAATGAAAGTTAATGCGCAGTTGTATGAGTTCACAATTTAAAATATATATTTAAGCGTTATACATTCAA
Organism: Melolontha melolontha; assembly: GCA_935421215.2. NCBI lineage: Eukaryota > Metazoa > Arthropoda > Insecta > Coleoptera > Scarabaeidae > Melolontha > Melolontha melolontha. Next base: position 93,732,434 of record OW285238.1, on the reverse strand, counting down.
AATCGTCAATGCTTTTAATCATATTTTAATTACTATACTTTTATCATCAAAGTTGTTATTATGAATACAAATAGTAAAAACTGTAAATTGCTGAATTATAAAAGTCCATCTTACCAGCTAATTACGAAATTTCGTATTCACAGAAACCGGCATTCTAGTACTAAATGGATTCGACAATCAGCGAATCTTCTACAAATCGGTGGTTTACATAATTCTTTGATACGTTTATGTGTTCAAACTGGTAAATTTGATTCAATTCTTTTAAATTTGATATAGGAATGTACGTATATGAAGATCGACTATGTCTTGTGCAACAATCGTATTTGCTCGATACTTTGCGACAAGTTACATGCGCTTTGCTCGTGTACTAGAATGTTTAGTATTGAATTTCATATATTTCGTGTACGTACATATTTTGATTAGATAACAGATTAGGTTAGATGTGCTACAGATGTTTTTATTTACTATGCCCGCAAGGAACATTTGGAAATATATTTATCTTCTATCCTTTCAATCATTCTTTCAATCCCTTTTACAGTATAATTTTATTTTTATAAAATTTAAATATGTGATATACTAGATGCTTCCCAGAAATTTCCGGAATGTTAAAAAAAATGCAATAAATTGTTCTTACATCTTATTCTCTACCATCCCCTTTTAAAGTGCCCTTTTAAAGTGCTCTTCTTACATGAATTCACCGCTCCCAGCGACTTTCCCATGACTGGAAGCAGTGCTGGAAGTCTTAACGTGTTCAACACTACTTTCGATTCGATCTGGACCTCTTCATCATCTCAAAACGGCGCTTCTTGAGCTTCAGATTCAACTTCGGAAACAGGAAGAAGTCACAAGGGGCAAGAGATGGGGAGTAGGAAGGACGAATTGTTGCGCCAGTTGGCAGGTCGTTTGCGTCGAATGTTTCCTCTTAGTCGCCGAAGAACATCGCAGTAAAATCGTCCTAAAACTCTTTAACCTGTCTCGTGTAGATTATGTATATTATAAGCATGGAAGGAATTTTTTGTGCGTGATGCCATCAGCGTCAAATAAGCAAATCAAATCGATTTGACGTTGCTTCGAACTTGCCGTGCTTTCTTCTGTCGTAGTGACGATGGCGTCTTCGACTGCCATGATTGCTGCTTTGCTTCGGGATCATATCCATACACCCATGATTCGTAGCCAGTAATGATTCTGATACTGAAGTTCAAATCCTTTTCGGTAGTTTCTTTCATCTCTGAACACACATGAACACGATGCCGTTTTTGTTCAAGGCTGAGTAACCTTGGCACAAACTTCGCAGCAATATGCCGCAAGTTACAAGTGTCATTGATTGTTCTTATTCGGTCTTGGAAGATAGGATCACGCTTTTACCACATTTTGTGGCATGTTTTCTGTCGATGAGCGACTATCATCAACCGATATACGTTCATTTTTAAAACGGTTGCACCACTCATAAGTTTGCGTTTCACCTAAAACATCCTCACCAAATACTTGTTCCAAGCATTTTCAGGGTTTCCGCTGCAGTTTTACCAAAGTTTGAAGCAGAATTTGATGCACATTCTTTGATTTTTCACATCAGACATTGTCGTGTCGCAGAATAACTCATACATAACTCAACAAATATAAACACAATAATTATTTGTCATCACTTAGTAAAGTACCGTTTGACAGACTGACTTAGTATAGACGTCTAGTGCTATAGAGCTGTACTACCATCTTTTCGCATGCCACATTCAAATTTCGGAAGTTTCTGGGTAGCACCTCGTACAATAAACAAGCACGCACGGTATTGCCTTTTCTCGGTTTCCAGGCTGAAATCACGTAATTGGTACTACTTACTTTTCCGTTGACGTTTCATATACTCTTGCAAGTGACAACATCAGGGCAACTTAAGATACCATCCTGTCCGAGGAGATAGATCTTTCTGATCTTACAGTTGATAATAATATGTTTAAGGAAGGATTAATTAGAATCTAAAATTCTATATTTTAGTTTAAAATTATTATTAAATATCCTCTATATTGATAGATAAGAACAAAAATCTAACTTCGAGCTTAAGACTTTAATAACGTATGAGTTTCTGTAACTGCTTCTATGAACATTCAAGAATGGGAGACAGGAACCGTTAAGCTTTTAGAACTACCAAATAGATATAGATAAGTCAAGTCAATATCCAGATTATGTTTTATTTTCATAACTTCTTTTTCTAAATAAACCATTTTTACTTCTTCATACGTAGGTACTTTTGTCAAATTTGCCCATTCAAATATTTCCAGTTCTGCATTGAATTGGCACCGCCGCTCCAAGTATCCTTTACTTGTTTTATAAAATTCAGCCACCGCAGTTTTTACATTCTGCTCAACACCAGCGTCAATATCTTGTAATTTTACCAATAGATTACGGATGGTCTGAGGTAGGAAAAGTGAATTTTATTTATGTGCCAGGTTATATCATAGTCGATTAATTTCCTTCAGAGACTATCGCATACACGCTTTATCCTTCGATTTTTAACACGGCTTGAAAAGCTGGGATCTTCAAAAAATGATTTTAAAATATTTGGGCATTTATCTATGCTCAGAAAATAGTTCTTCAAAGGCTGGCACATTTTCAAGACTCTCTCAAACACCGTTACCAACGCAAGCTACGTTGTTGTACTGTAGCCCAGCAGTTTTTGACACTCTATATCAGTGGAATCACAGAACCCTTCAAGAGCTTCTACTCGAACGCTGTAGATGTAGAAAAATGAATAAATTATCACAATGATGCATTTGAAGTCAACAGGGAGACAATCTGCGGCTGTTTTGATTGCGTTGTGAACTATGTGGGCTTCACGTCCAATCCCAATGAGATGTCTTCCGACTGATAGATTTAATTTTTCGTAAATATTATTACTTCCTGTTCTATTCTTTTCTCCAAAATTCCAGTTCGCATTGTCATCACAAAATGCTACAATTTTATTATTTAAATAATTGCTAGATAATATTTTCTTCAAATAATCGACAATTATATGTGATATTTCACCTGGCTGCTGTCGAAACTCTAAAATCTTGACTTTCACCCCATCGCATGGCAAAAAATAGCGGATCATCGCCATAAGTGTCAGCACATGTACAACAATAGCCTAATATTTTGTACGAGCATATCTAAATTTTTGCTCAAAAGTCAGCAAATCGGTTCTTTTAAAAAAAGCAAGCATAGATGGGCTTGAAGCAGCAGCTTGATCGGAGAGCCTGTGTTTCTCCGATTTCAAATGTTTCTCAATATCACTGGCATCACCATGTCCAACATTCAAATCAGTAGGACACTTGCCTCAAGTAACGTCTGCTGTACGGCTCCTTCGTTTTATAAATGGATACTTCATTTGTCAAGCAGTAGTAAAGGTACACTTGCGTCTAGGCATTTTTGTAATATTGTATTGGGATGAAATTTGTTAATGCCGCAATAATCTCTATAATCACTCCGAGTGTTCGCAGATATCGCAAACTAAGAACTAACCTATCACTCCCGAGTTCACTTCGCATATATCACCAACTAAAAACTCTCTCGGGGCGTCGTTTACGCGTGCTTTCATGTGGTTCGAAACCTTATTCTATAATGTACTTGAACTTCGAGAACTTTCCACTGCTCTCTCGCTTCGAATAGTCGAGTCGTGAACAGTCTCGAAGTCATTGCTATCGCAGTGTTGTTAAAAAACACTAAATGACGTTATCCTGTTACTCATCATCGCCAATAGGTGGTGCCGTCAATCCAATCAATCGTCGGGCGTAACAATACTACAACCATGAAAATGAGAATGAAATGAGGGATTTTTCTTGTAAAATTTGCATCACACGCAAGGTGACGTTGATTGTTCAATAGGCAATCAACCGTAAAAGTCAAAACCTTATACTTATTTATATTATTTAAATAATTGTTTGATCTTTTTGCGAAAGCGGGACATTTTTCTTCTCCTTGGGGAGAGCGGGACAGGTTGCCTTAGAGCGGGACTGTCCCGGCCAAAGAGGGACGTATGGTCATGTTATGTAAGACTCAATTTTATGAAGGAAGAGAAACATGGCCTAAATAAAGCATCTTTAAGATTGGTCGGTGAGAAATTCAAATTTTCCATACGTTCGTTTCACATGTTTTACATTTTTACTAGCGTGCTGTCAGTTAAATATAATATATAAACGTAACAAAAAATATTACATAACACATCTCAATAAATCCTTTTATTTCCCATTTTATGGTTTAGTCCATAAATATAAATAAAATATTGGCATATAAATCCGAATATAGTCAATTACCAATTCTGTATGATATGGCGTAGTAAATGCTGTAGATAAGTAAAGTTTGAATTGGGTGTTTATTGTTAACACAAGTGGGCGTAAAATATTGTTATTCGTTTGAAAAAGCAAATTTAAATGTATTTTAGGGAAAAAAAGGAATAGGTACACATGTTAAAAATGGCATTATCTGACGTTGTAACATTCTTCTTTAGTATATGTACTATCAATTTAGACTGTCGTGAATTGTAGAAATTTATTTTCTTTTCGGCAGTAAGCGAGGAAAAAATCTCCAAAAACAAACGCATTTACAGCATTTAACGATGATGATTCCGTTCGTACTGAAATGTTCGGAGTCACGCAAGTGGATATTTTTCTTGTATGTCGGTGCCGCAGTAGCGGCTGGTGAGTTATTTTACCGCTTTTGTGCACATGTGGATAAGATTGTTGTGAGTAGTCTAATATAATAGGGATTTTTATGACCATTAGCCTGGCATGCGTGCGTGTGTGTCTGTCTTCGGTTAGAATATACTCTGCGAAATATTGTCAATAAGATTATTTGTAAATTTTTAGTAACACAAGCCATTTTAATTCTCTTAATTAATAGTTTCTATACAGTGGACTAAGCTTTTGAATATATTATAATATAATGAAGGTATAATTAAGTAATAATTTCCAAATGTAAAAAATGTTAATTGTATTCGTAAGATTTGAATAATTGCAATAATTTCAATATTATTTTCTCTAATTTTTGGCGTCGCAATCATCTTTTAAAATACGAGAGCGATTCGTAAAGTAACTTCCGTTTGGTTATTATTATTAGCTATTATTCTACATAGTTGCCATTAAGATTGTAACATTTGTCATAGCGATGAGCCGGCTTTTTAATTCCCCCTTCATAGAACTCTGCTGCCTGTGAGTTACGCCATCCTGTAGTGAAGTTTCACAGCAGACTTCAGTGTTCATTATGGTCCCTCGTTTGATCAAGTTGACAAGAAGGACGCCTTGCTTGTCCCAAAAGACAGTAACCATCACTTTATTTGCAGAACAAGTTCGACGGCACTAAAGTCATCCTCGTAGGCAAGTTAGAGCGATTCCACTGCATTTATTATCTTTTCGTCTCAACGTTGACATAAGCGACCCAAGTTTCAGCACCTGTTACGATATGCCAGAGAAAACCTTCACCTTTAACATCGTAATGTGTCAGAAAAGTTAGTGCCTATTCCATTCTCTTTTATTTATGTTCTCCGGCAAGAAGTTTTGGAATCCATCGTGAACAAAATTTAAGGTAACCTAAATGTTCAGTAACAACCTCGTACAAAACTGTACGTGAAATTTGAGGGAAAATGGCACTCAGTTCTGTGATTGTGAATCGTTGATTTTCACGACAGTTGGTCTTCCACTTCGTTCTTCGCTATGGACATTAGTTCTTCCTTCTCGAAACATACGGCTCCATTTTCTAACCATACTGTCACTCATTGCATTTTCCCAATAAATAGAATAAAGTTCATTATTAATCTCAGCCCCCAAACTTCAGCGCACAGAAATCGGATAACAGCACGCAGTTCACTGTCGGCGGGATTTTCAATTGCAGCGGCAATTTTAAACGACCAAAATAGCACTGAAGGATGTCCGAACGATTTTCTCACCAGCACTGGCAGACTCACACTGAACCAGATTACTCAGCAGCGCTGTCATCGAGGTGATATCTCCACTTCTCTGCTCACTAAGCGGAAATGGAACTTTCTTTATGAATCGCCCTCGTATATAAATATTTAAGCTAATGGTAAGCGCTTATTACTTACAAATTATTCGAAAAAAAACACTTTACTATAACCAGAAATTCAGTTTTGCTTGGAAACTTGGCGACTAATATTATGCGATCGAAAATGATTGTTAATGCCACACGATAAATAAATTAAAAAAAAGAGAGACTTAAAATATATATAATTTATTAGTAGAGCAAAAAAACATGAATAAAAAATATACAACTTCTAACGTAATATTAATTAAAATAAAACTTATGCGAATTGGTCATGCGCAGATATATTTAGTAATGGCTTAACTGTAAATACGGTTTTATATCGTATGACCGAGTGTCTTATATTCACTTGATCATATACGTAATCCCATATATTGCGTACCATATAAGTCACACGACAGAGAAGCTATAGACGCAATGAATTCAATGCAATACTTTTCGACAAGCAAACGTGTCAAATTTTCTCTAGTCGCAAAAATAAAAACTAAATGTTGTAATAATAGAATATAATAAGAATTGTCAGAAACCAGCGAGAACTATGTAAAAAAATCAATCAAAGAAAAATTTTATTACAACATATATTCAAATTGGTCATCTATGTGAAAAGCGTAATGCCCTAATCCGTCGACAAAATTTTTGCGAACGTTCTACAATGTCTGAAGTAATTTGTTTCGCATGCAATGATCTATGTTCGCAGTTAAATCAATGGTAGTACGAGCTCTGTTGTTCTCAATGCCGTAAATGTCCGATTTTACATAACTCCGTAAGACAAAATCGTCTGGTGCTAAATCAGGCGACCTACCAGGTTAGCGAATAGCGCTCCTACCACTTATCAATCTGATATCAAATATACTGTTTAAATATTGTCGCTCAATTGCAGCATTATGAGCAGAACACACATCCTGTGAAACCAAACGTTATTTATGGAAATATCAGGTATGTTTTGCACAAACAGTAAATTTCCTTATATAACAAAGGGTCCCCAATAGTCCTGTTCTAACATTAACTTTTTGCGGATATTGCGTTCGTGCGTTATAAATAAGGATGCATTTTTGGGAGTCGACGCAGCATCATAGTGGAAGGGGCTTGGGCTGCACGCGCATGTATTATATCATATAAGTCGGCTGCGATATAAGTACAGTATTTCGTCTAAAGTAAAAGATTATAAATCAATAATGTCAAAAGCTATAAAGTAAGTGACCGTTCTACCACGAAGCACAGAAATTAATAAGTAGATTTCCACTGTAGTTTGCGCTGGTACTACAATAAAATGCAAAGTTTGTGAAAATCGCTCTCGTGAACAACAAAATAAAATATATATTTTGAGATAAATTATTTTATCTCAAAATGATATGATCCCATCTTTAAATATACGGCTTACTGATCAGCAGCTGTGATAAAGATTTAAATTTAAAAAAGTTTATAAAATAAAAATAAATGGCATGTAGACGGAATAAAAATATAAGCACACAAACCGTACACCAATTTCGACAGAAATGTAGATATTTTTCGAAAATGTTAATTTTTAAAGCGTGTAACTGCTGAAATTAGTTGCAATTATTTGTTCTAATAAAAATGTCCCATTACTTTTCTATTTTGTTAGCCGATTCGCTAATGCGAGTTGAAATGTTTAGCATTCTAAATGTTATATTCATGAATATTCATGATATAATGGTTACTATGCTTACGAAAGCAAGAGGTCGTAGATTCTGTGTCGAATCTTTATATTTTATGATATAATTTGAAATGTTCGTGTATGGTAGTGACACGATAGTTTCGTTGTAAGTTATTAACAAATCGTGACGAAGATATGACATAAATATAATATACCAGACGTTGCAATATTGTTTGTGAAATTTGACTGATATATCTGTCATTTACAGAAATAAACTGATTTTATACATTAGTATTATAGCAGACAAGGGAAGTTGACAGCTTAAAATACAACGTTTCATATTTTATAATATACATCTGATCGCAATATCTAATAGCAAAATACTAGAAATGGAATTTAGAAATTAAAAGAGTTTCAAATGAACCGATCTTCTAAAATTAAGTAATTAAGTACATTAGAAATCTGGCATAGTATTAGAATTAGCAATTTAAAAAATTGTCAATAGTAATATCACAAGAGAGTGAGAATATATTGAACATAATTCGACAGATTTTCGAAAACTTGTTGCTAGTTGCAAGTTTGAGAAAGACTGGAGAATTATTTTCTAATTATTTCTCACTCTCGAGTGGTATTCGAAAGATTATTTTTTAATGTTTAAATAAAAAATGCAGCATAAAAATACAACTTTTTAATATTATTTCTGTACATTTACAAAATTAATTAGTGTTAAAAGTTTGTATGTGAAATACACAATTATTGTAAATGTTTTGTCCGTGAGTGGTGGATTTTGCAACATTCTTCTGTTCTATTGTGTTAAAAGTTATAACTTCTCCCTTGTCTCTTAGGTTATTAATCAAACTTGAATGATGTTCATTATTCAACTGCAGGTATGGTTTCAATGAACTAGATGAGCTGTGGCCCGTAATTTTTATTATTTCCTGCTCTTTAACACCTGCTTTCGCTAGATGAGGCACAGCACTTGACCTTGAAGAATGGTTCGTAATTTTAATTTTTTTAGTGTCCAGCCCAATCATGTCCGCCGATTCTTTCATCCACTTCGACATTATGTTCACCCCCAACGGCATATTTTTGTACCATCCTGAAGAAGAGGGTTTATCCCAAGCAATGTTTACTGTTAAAAAAAGTCTGTCAGTTTTTATATGTTCGTTCCTCTTGCTTAGCAATTTCTTGAGCAATCGGACAGGATACGCATCAGGCTTTTCAGTATTTGGTATTAACCATTTACTATCAGTCAACTTTTGTGCCCCACCTTGCGCTGTTTTAGAGAAAACCGGATTATACTCTACTCTTCCAGTGGCCAAACCAGCATTGTCTGTTTCTTCTTGAAAATAATGCACTAAACATTGACAACCTTCTCCCCCACGCCATGCTAGCTCATATGAAGCAATGTGATAAAAGCATTTTTGCAAATCGAAGGGTGTCTCCTCGTCGTAGCGTTTTATTATTTCCATGATTTGTTCATTAGTTAGAATTGCAGAAATTTGCTTCCTTTTTCTGGCACCTGTTGTAATATCTTACGTTTTGTATTTCTGGCATCTCTCGCAGATTTAAATTCGATATCATTAAAGGGGTCTAATTTTCTACTAAATTCGTTGTAGTACAACTCTTGCATTAATTTGGCGGTTTTATTCCACATTGTTTTAATAACGGCTTCTTTGTAATCTTCTCCATTGCACCTTTTCATATTAAATCCCAAGTCTTTCAAAATGTTTGCCAGTTTTGTGACTGGTGTATTTCCTTCAAATTTGTAACCCCGCTCGTCGAAAAATAATAGGAATTGTTTCCATATTGAATTATTACTAACCATAGTATTTTTGCACGAATTTTCTTTAATCTGTGCGTTTATATCTTCCACTGATGATGAACTAAATCGCTTATGGCTCATTGCTTCCAATTTGCAATAATACTGGTGACAGGTGTCAAAACTAGAAAATACGTTGTCAACAAACAGAAACAAAATACTAGAAAATATTCTCGGGAGAATAATACTAAGATTATTCTCACTATAATAATATTGTGATTGCACAGAATTAAACACGTGTCCGCAAATACTGCTAAACGATTGGTTAATAAAATTATTAAAAAATAATCCTGTAAAAATAAGCAGAGATTATTTTAAGTTTAAGACACTGTGTTCAAAGTGAGATTTAGCACAATAAATTACATATGGTTCGTTCAATACTGTTTTTTTATTTAAAACAAATGCCATACAAATTAAAATTAAAGAAACGCAAATTAATATATTGTCTTAATAAGGCCAATTGCTACATGTACACTAGGAATAAGTGGAGAGATTCGTGTTCATTATTTTAAATTTAAGACACTGTGTTCAAAGTGAGATTTATGACAATAAATTATACTGTTTTTCCATTTAAAATAAATGCCATACAAGTAAAAGAAGATTAGAATAGATTACTTGAGGTGGTCGTCTACGACCTTTCTTGTAAGATCTATTGTCTCGTTAGAGTACTTCCTCTAGCTTAAGCTTAGCAGCTTCGAGAGGAACTTTTTAAAATATAGATCAGCTTTAGAATATTGATCTCCAATTTGTAGGAACCGCGTTCTTGTTAAACTTTTACATGGGCATAATACATAAATTGCGGTTTCCTCTTTCAGATGATAGAATTTACATACCGTTTCTTCTGTTAAGTCCATGTTATTCATATGTTTGTTGAGCTTTCCGTTAATAGGGCTACTATCATTTTAACAGACTTTCCTTCTCTATTCAGTAGGACCGCTGTAAACAGGCGAATATTCTCTAAAGAACTGTTTTGCATGTACTTGACCTGGGGAGTTCTACCACCTTTCCAAAGATCTATTTTCAGTCCAATTTTCATGGCAGCTTTAATAATTATTTTTGCAATGTCAAAAGAACGCTCCAGTCCTATGAAATCTATAGACTAAAGCTTGTCGGGCTGATTCGTCCGCCTTCTCATTACCCTTGTGGCCTTCGTGCCCCAGGACCGAGACTAATGTCACTTCTTGTGATCGCTAATCTCGTTTAGAGCACACATACAATCCCATACAATTTTGAATTTAACTTGTATTGAATTCAGTGCTTTTAGCATTGCTTGGCTGTTGGAGAAGTTGGTCACGGTGCGATTTGTTTCACCCTGTCTGTTAATTTCGACAACGCAATAATGCAATGTAGCCATTCTCATTTGAAATACCGTAATATCTCTATTTAGGCTCACTTCGTTGTCTTTTTTTGAGCCCATATATTCCAGCTCCAACACCTAAAGTAAAGGAATCTCGAATCAACGTGCTGTCTTAAATGGTCATAATGACTATATGAATATATGGATCGACAATAAGGCCAATTGATATATCTGCAGTGTCTTATGAATGTTTAGTAATAACTTATACAAATAACAAGACCTAGTATGGGTGGACACTTTTAGGAATTTTTTGGCGAAATGCTATACTACTAAAGTAATTGATTAAATTTTCTTTTATCAAATAGTAGTGGTATAATTAACATTTCGTGAATCGGTCGAGTAGATAATTTCAAGATGTTATCAATTTTGTACAATCTACCTCACGATATGTTTTCGATTTAAGTCTTATCAGTCACATTTTACGTTTTAACTCACTGTTAAACAACGACCATAACGTTTAAACTATTATGACGAAAGGTCGCGATGGTGCCTTTGGATATTCGGACGAAGACTTGGAGGAAGGTTGGTTTGCCAAACTGCTGGCGCTATAGCACGGAGGTCATTATCATGCAGTGCTTATTAGAAGTACCTTGACTGTCAAGAGTTACTTAGAGGGAGTGTTGAGTCTCTTCTTCTTCCGTATCTTCAGATACTGGGGATCTGACAAGGAATGCACATTCCTATGTGGCAAGGCTTGACGTAAACTTCAATGAATATGATAATGATAATTTAAAGATGTTATCAATTTTGTACAATCTACCTCACGATATGTTTTCGATTTAAGTCTTATTAGTCACATTTTACGTTTTAACTCACTGTTAAACAACGACCATAACGTTTAAACTATTATGACGAAAGGTCGCGATGGTGCCTTTGGATATTCGGACGAAGACTTGGAGGAAGGTTGGTTTCCCAAACTGCTGGCGTTATAGCACGGAGGTCATTATCATGCAGTGCTTAGTAGAAGTACCTTGACTGTCAAGAGTTACTTAGAGGAGAGTGTTGAGTCTCTTCTTCTTCCGTATCTTCAGATACTGGGGATCTGACAAGGAATGCACATTCCTATGTGGTAAGGCTTGACGTAAACTTCAATGAAGAGGTTTATGTTAATTTTTTGCCATGGCCTCCCTGTTTTTTCAAAATTTTCTAATAGAACATCTGTGAGACATTATTGGTAAAATGTCATCTATGTGCTACCAAATAATCATAAAAATTCTACTGAGTGTTGAAATTGTTTACTAAGAATAATAATAACTTTAGTTAGTAGATAATCTTTGTTTTTACAAGTGTAGAAATAATTCATAAAAAAGTATAAAGAAAAAAGAAAAAATTAATGATCAATATATACCATGCCTTCAATTAAATTTTCATTTAGAGTAGCTTATGATTTCAATATAAATTTTGAAACACTGTGAAACAGTAAGGTTTTTTGAAAGTCAAATTTTGACAACTGTCATCTTACAGAAATCATCTTTCTTGTGAAATGTTATATATAAAAGATATTTATTTACAGAAATGCGTTTATTGTAAAAATACTACGTTAAAGAAGATACTCGAAATGTTGCCGTCTCTTGTCTCTTTCAAATGCGTTTGATAAATGAGGGATTATATTTTCACAAACTCCTCTAATACTATTGCGAAGTTCTTCAATTATATGTTGTGGGGTTCTAAAAATTGCGTTTTCCATTTGCGGAAAATAAAGTAATCCACAATTGTGAGATCTGGAGACCTTTGAGGAAAATTCGCTATTCAATTATCAAGAATTCTTCTAAATGAGCACGTGATCGTTGAGCCGTATGTGGTGGAGCATTGTCTTAATTTAATCGTCATGTAACTGATTAATGAAGGGTTCTAATAAGTCAATTGGATATCTTTCAGCATTTTTATTTCATTAAAAAATATTGGTCCAATGATTCGTCTCCTTGACACCGCCAGCCAACCACCAATTTTATGCGTATGTAATGGTGTTTCCAGAAATCCATGAGCATTTTCTGCCTACCATATTCTCATATTTTGTTTGTATAAATGCTCCGAAAGATGAAACATGGCGTCACCAGTAAAGAAACATTTATTAAGAACATCATCATTACTCAAGCTATTCATGAACAGCTTAAATTTTATATGGATATAATTTTAATTTTTTTTTAAGAATGGTGCGGCATGTTCCAACTAATAACTGAATTTCTTGCGACACATTCGCAATGGATTTCTTTGGTAAGTTTTCCATTAGATGGCGAATATCTTCAATGCAATCAGCAGTTCTTTTGTTTGGTGCTCCACTTTTGTTTGTATAAATGCTCCGAAAGATGAAACATGGCGTCACCAGTAAAGAAACATTTATTAAGAACATCATCATTACTCAAGCTATTCATGAACAGCTTAAATTTTATATGGATATAATTTGAATTTTTTTTTAAGAATGGTGCGGCATGTTCCAACTAATAACTGAATTTCTTGCGACACATTCGCAATGGATTTCTTTGGTAAGTTTTCCATTAGATGGCGAATATCTTCAATGCAATCAGCAGTTCTTTTGTTTGGTGCTCCACTCCCGGATTTACAAAATACTGTTTCACGAAATCGGTCAACACAACCATTAATTTGACTAGCCAGTTGTTCATAGGTGATTGCAAGATTAGGTAACTGTTGTCGAAAATCCTGTATACATTGATTAATAGCATAAACTCACTGACCTTTTACTAATCTACCAGTTCTAAGATACCTTTCAACAATGAAAACTTTGTGTTGTATTTCTAATATGATAATAAATAATCTAATTGATAAGACAACTTTTCAATCAATTAACTTAACTATGCTTCAGAAACACCTTGAATATTTTAGATATAAAGCTTTTTATTAATCTATTCAATAATATTAGGAACGAGAGCAACCTGAACCATTAAAAAAATTACAAAGAGAAAACTTAGTATGAAACACTTTTATTCAGTAAATGGATGTTATATTTAGACTTGGAAAGAAAAAATAATTATAATCTTCAAAAATCATATTTTGGGTCTTTTTTTCGAGATAAAGTTTTCTAATACTTTATCTTGAAAATGCATTGTGATAATTTATGTATTAAACTAAGTATAGTTTTGCCTCAAATTCGAGCATTATAATTAGTAATTAATATTTGTGTTTTAAAAATTTTATATTTTGGTTATATTCTGTTTAAATTAATTTATAACCTAATATTTTGATAACAAAAGCAATTTCAAACCTACTTGAGTGGGTAAAATCTCACCATTTTTTGTATAAAACAAAAACATAATATCGAAATATTATTAAAAATCGGGTGTGAAGAACATAATACAAGTCATATTTGTGTGAAAAATGCTTTCCGCATAAGTACAGATACATGTTTTATCTCGCTATAGATTTGTCAGTGCATGATGCTGAGAAAGAAAAATTCACAACAAAAAACCCTTTGGCTACTTACAAAAAGGTTACAAAGACAGCATGGAAAAATACTCGGCGCCGCTCATTGACTAATGTCAATATCACAAACGCCGAATCAACCATTGCCGCTCGTATAATAAAAGTGTAGGATAAAATGAGTGATTTCCATCAGATAGCCACAGTTGTAACCGACGGAAACTGTGTTTGATGTTAGATAAATTGGTACCAGCGTCGGCTAAAAATTGTGTGGAGCTAAAGCAATGAACTAAATCAAACTAAAGCAAACGTAAGCAATGACCAGTGTATTCTTTCGGATTTTATAATTTCAACCATTTCGCTATTTTGCTTGGTATTTTAGCTAAAGTATGAATTTCAATTGACTGGATTTTACATTGTCCCTTATGGTCAAAAATGAAGAGGCTATTGTGGGGGTTGGTCGTATGGCTACGTATTTTCGATAAAGATGTAGAGGAACATTTCCTTTTCTTCAACTAACGACAAATGTTCTGTCTACACAATTTTTTGTGTCACCAACGTTCACAACTAGCATTGAATCCTTGTCGCCTATGTGATCGAGCGTCATTTTTGCTAATTCTTCAAGTCTGCATGCTCCTGCCACTCGCATTATCAGCACCACCTTTTGACAATTTACATATATTAGTTTCTAAAGAAAACGCTAGTGATACGTACCTCCATATGTGAGAAATCCTCATCAGGGCTTCCATCAAGAATCTGATTACATCTTCCTTAGTGTTTAATCACAGATTAAATAACATCATTTTAATCTAAATAAGATAGTGTTGTTCACATTTTATAATTATCGTACTGTATATATTACGTATTATATTTTAGCGAGCAAATAATTCACATATCAAAGTCAGGTATTTAATATAAATAGTTCAGTATACTGCTGATGCAGAAACAATCATAGGTCAGGGATTTTTAAATAAACCAGTTAATTATTAGTAAATCCTCATCGCATAAATTGTGATATGCAAGATTTTTGAGAACATGAAAATCCATTATAAGCATTTGTGTAAAATATTAAATGTCCTCGATTTTAATTATACTTATTTAATGTATATAAAATTAACATGTTTAGATCCGCTAGAATAAAATTTATATATAGAATTTGTATATATACCATAATTTTTGTTAAATAAATCATTAAGGAATATACGTTCTTTAATCAACTATTCATGGTCCTTCGAGTCTATTCATGTAAAAACTCTAGACTTTCTGATTTATATCCTGTGTTGTTCCTCTTCATGAACGAGTTTACTTTATTATATTTGGAAATATCTATGTCTAGCACTATTTCTTCAGTTATTTCTCTCACTTTTTGCTGTTAAGCCATGCTTCAAATTTCCGGAAAACTTTTTCATATCTTTTCCGCAATACAGTATTTGGCAAATTGTCACAATATGCTTCAGCGGCCTCGCTAATATTATGTTCACATTCTAAATCACTTCGCCCATTTTCAATTCAAAATTTAAAATTGTAATCCGTGTTTACAATTTAATTGTAAACACGGATGTAATATTTACAAATTGACTGTTGTTTGTTGACTGGTTGTTAAGGTAATATACATTACTGCAAAAGCCTACCGCAGGTTTTAAAGAGATCATCTATTTAGTAAAAGTGGAAAATTTTCGATAATAAAAGTGGAAAATTTACGATTGCAAAAAAATGTTGTACGCACTACGTCCGGAAAGTGCTTTTACTGGCCTCGTCAGCTACCAGGGACTCGTCTCCGATTCGTCCTGGTATTTGATTATTCATCCATTAAAATCTTACTTTCCGGACTTGATACGTAAATAACTATTGTTGAATGGTTTTGTATTGTATATGAATGCTGTATATATTTTTTTGTAATTCTAATAATGTAATTAATTGTGTAATTTATTTAGTGACTTCTAGAGTTGTTATTTTTCCCCACATTCCAGAGTCCTATTCAGTACAAGTTAATATGTACAAATGTTTTCAATATACATCGCGTTTTGTAAGGAAGGCGTGTCCGTAAGAAATTATAACTCAGAGAGAGATAAAAAAAATACTCACCTAAAAATGGATGAAATCGGCAAAAAGCTTGCACCATTAGATCGGGAAATTCTCCGATAAACTTTTCACTGTGTCAAACATTGGTTGTCTTTCCTTCAACATACTGATATATGTGTTTATATCATCACAAGTGCAACCGACTCGCTTCGAGATCTACGCTTAAATAAAATATAAACATCTGGCCGGCATACACGACCTAACACAAAGCATATAATGCTTTATAATATAAGCCTCTCTTCAAAGTTTCAGAAACATCTATTACAATAAGTAATTTATTTGGTAATACTTAAATCTTATCGGACCGTATAGGTATATTAGCAAAAATGCTGAGTTGTAATTTCATAGGAATACGTGTTCTTTATAAAACTGGATGTGTTTTGAAAACGTTCCTACGTATACCGATAGAACCACCGGCCATCTGCCTATAGGGAATTGTATGCAGTACACATTTATATGTACATATATGTATCTAGTCCTACCGTTTATCAGAAGCGTTGTCTATGCCGACGCTAGGGATCGACAGTCAACCGCGTCAGTCGTGTCTTGACTGCGGTGGAGTATAGTCATAGTTGGTCGAACTTGCAAAAATACGCAAATTCTTGTTGTCTGCATCTTTAGGGTTTAGAATTATTTAGAGCTCAGTATTTTTTTCTGTTTTTTTACCGATATTCATTTACGTATTTACTATGCCGTTAGTTTATAGTAAAGAAGAAAAAATAAATATTATTAAATGGTATTACTCATCTCAAGGAGGTACGCAAGAAGTGATTGGTCGTTTTGTTTTTTCGTTTTCTGATCGTCCAGTTCCCTGCCGTCGGACGATACTAGATATCATACATCGTTTTGAAAAGTCGGGCTGCATTAATGGATGTTCGAAATGCTATCAGAGTAATTTCCATCCTATTTCGGAGGAAAGAATAGAGAAGGAAGTCAGTGTATGCGCCTTTGTAGAATCTAGTGAGCCCTGCTCTAGCCGCCAAATTTCTGAACAATTAGGTATTCCAAAAACCACAGTTAGGCGTATATTACACAAAAAGAAATATAAGTGTTATAAGGTTAGAAAAAATCAAGAAATATTCCCAGATGACCAGTTTAGACGTCTCGAATTTTGTGAGGCTATTAGAGAAAAATGTGATAATGATGATAATTTTACACGAAATATTTTGTTCACTGACGAATCAACATTTTCCCTTCACAAACGCCATAATCCATCTGCCGTTCGCTACTGGTCTCAGAAAAACAAACATTTGAGCAGGGATGTCACCACTCAATATCCACAGAAACTAAATGTCTGGGCAGGAATCTTAGGGGATCACATCATAGGGCCATTTTTCCTAAACGGAACATTAAATGCGCAGTCATATTTACAATTACTGCAAAATCATATTGTTCCTGCAGTGCGTGACCTTGCTGTAAACTTTAATGATATTTGGTTTCAGCAAGATGGCTGCCCAGCTCATAATGCCAGAATAGTACAAGAATGTCTTTCATTGCATTTTCCACATACCATTAGCACTAGAGGTAATATTTCTTGGCCGCCTAGATCCCCTGACTTAACGCCAAGTGATTTTTTCCTTTGGGGATATTTGAATGAAACCATTTATGTACACCAGAATGAAAGACCCCGCACATTAGATGATTTACGAATGCGAATTACACAACTCTGTAATAGTATTTCACCTGTAACTCTCTCTAATGTACGTAGAGAATTTTACAACAGACTGGGCTACTGTGAGGCAAACAATGGAGGCTTGTTTGAAAGAGATATTTATTAGCCTCTAGAATTCTATTTTATTTTCTCTAGAATTTTTTTTGTTTGACATCAATTATTACTTTTTGAACGTTTTTTGATTTCTCCATGTTGGTTCCTTTTTAGAATTATTTTTCTTATTTTCTCTTGGTTTAGTAATTTGCAATTTAATTTTATTTAACTAGGTACATTCAGAATCACTAGTTACTACTTCTTTGGAATCTCAAACCTTCGTTTACATTACAAATCTACTACTAATATTTCTACAACACGAAACATTATGCCGATGATTGATTCTTACAAATATCTACGAAATGTAATGGCAATATCTGTGTCATATTTAAAGATTAAATTTGCTTTATCGACGGATGTGTATTTATTTCTTTTTACGCCACAAATTATTATTGCCGGTACGTAGATATATACGTAGGCGTATATAAATGTGTACTGCATACAATTCCCTATAGGCAGATGGCCGGTGGTTCTATCTGTATATTAACTTATACTGAGTAGGATCCTGGAATGTGGGGAAAATCTGGCAACTCTAGTGATTTCTGTTATTTTTCCGTCTTTTAAGTTATTTCTGTTATTTCTGTTATTTTTTCGGCCATTTGTTTTCTATACTTAAAACGGTAGTTTTTAATAAAATATTGTAAGTACTATTATTAGTATGTTTATATGACCCTATAATTCCTTGGTTGGCAAATCAATAGCAAGATGGTGTAAAAAATTGAAGGAGCAGTATATGTATATACATATACATGGCCCTCGGTTGAATATCATTAGTCTTTATAGTAAAATTCATACAACTCAGATCCTTTCTGTCAATAAGAATTGGGCACTTCTTACTGACGGAGGTCACCTTAGAAATAAAAATGAAGTATAAATTCTGGTATAATATAAATCTGTTTTTTTTTAAGTACGTGAACTAAATTGGACGTATTTGTATTCTGGAAGATAATTATTTTCTATGATTCATGTCTAAAATATCATGGTACTTCACATGATATTTTATACAGAAAAGTAAACAGAAATTTAAAACGAATGCATCGATTAGAATCTAAGGAAACTCCGGAAAAGCGTCAGTTTGCCTGAACGACTGGAGGAATATTAAACTTACTTTGTATCGTATTTGAAGTAGACTGAAGGGAGGGGATTCAACGAAGAGAAGCTTAGCCGAAGGGGGTAGGACGAGTGAGAAGGAGCCGTCAGTGGTCTCGAAAAGAAAATTGCAAAAAGAAATTTCAAACAAACATTAACGCTAACCGTACTCCGGGGAAAATTAATTAACAATTTTAAATGTTTCAGAGTTTTGTTATTAATATAATGTGCCCCGACTAACACTGTTTGAGAAAAGAGTAAGAAGTATTCCAACCAATTCTCGTCTGCTTTCTATCCTCTTTTTGTTACGGTAATGTTTTAGATGTCTTTTTCTCCTGCTTTAATTCTTTATTAAATCACGAACGAAGAAGCAAAAACAAGAGTAAATTCGGTATATATAAGATATACGAGGGCGGAATGCCTCAGCTAAAGATAATCAGGGGATCGTTTTTATTCCCCTATCACGTGGAGTGCTCGTCAAAAAATAAACTCACGATGCGTTCGGGGGCGGTTTATGGGTGAATAATGACAGTGGATGTTAGAGTAAATACCTGGAGGATGTTGTTCGCCGTAGAATTACTCTTATTGATATCCGTTTGGAATTCCCATTTAGGATCGGTTACTCTAAACGAACATGCCAAGAATTCTCTGGTGAGGAATTGTTGCTTTACAAATAATTTTCCTCGTGGTTTCAATACTTACATTTATTATCAGAAGAATGTCTAAATGTAGACTTTTAAGAAATTACTTGGAGTAATTCACATAAGACAACTGTCCATTGAATAATGCTCATTGTTGTCTGCCGTATTTCGATATATACTGGATGAATAACTCCCTGACGCTTTTAAAAGAAACGATAGTGTAAATAGTTCATGTGCGTGTGCGTACAGTTTCTTGAAAAATTGATGTCTCTCCTTAATTACGACTAAATATCAATTCTATCTTCTCAGGCACTCTTACATTCCCGCTTTCAAAAATGTAAACACTACTAATGTGAAGAGAATAAACTTTGTCTAATACATAATTTCTACGTATTCGTCTAGGCTAAAAGACACATTAACATTAATATTTCTTTAATTGCATGTGAATAATTTCTTGTTTAAAATAACATGTGTTTTACTTAGAATTTTCTATTTTAAATAATTTTTATTATGGAATGAAAAAATTGGCGACGATTTTTTCTCAATAAATTAGATCGAATTTATAAAGTTCTATTTCTTAAAATCGTACGTTTAATAAAAATTTCAAATACGTAAACAGTAGAAATACGATTTGACTTTGTGAAATACGAAAATGTCTATTTATTAGTTCATACGTTTACGACTGTCTTAAAATACAATGAATACGAGGGTGGATCATTATGTTCGTGCTTTTTTGAACGAAAAACAATTATTTCGGCAAGAAAAGTTTTATTTCTCTACATAGTCTTCTTTGGGCTCAATAGACTTTATCCAATGTTTCTCCAATTTTTTGATCCCTTCTAAATAATAATACTTCTCTTCTTCTTCTACTTATTTAAGTTCTAGTTGATCTGTTTGTTCTGAGCCTGGCTCTAAAATTTCCGGAGATGTGGATTGTCTGCTGCCTCTCCATATTTTTGGTGGTCTTCCAGGTGGACGGTTGCCTTCTGATTTACCTCTACCTAATACGACGCGTGGTAGTCTGTCGTTTGTCATACTTTTTACGTGGTTATACCACTCTTTTCTTCTCTGCCTTCCCCAGCTCACTATATCTTGTGCATCACACTGTTCTTTTACGTCAATATTTCTTATGTGATCACTTCTTGTTTGCCCGACTATCCTTCTTAGAACTGACATTTCTGCGACGCGCAGCATAGGTTTTGCTAGTATCCTCTCTTACTTCTATTCCATACCTCATTATCGGCCTTATGCATGTCTTGTATATTTTAATCTTACTCTCCCTTCGCATATAAGGGTTGCCTATACAGTTTCCCTTAGCAGCCCGATATTATAGCTGATTTGTTAATCTGGCTCCTTAAGTCCTTCGCCCGGTCATGAGCACTAGAAAAGTCTATGTCGAGGTATTTAAATTGTTGCATAGCTTGCTCCACTCGTTTGCTCTCTACTACTAGCTTGCATCCGAGTGGTTTCCTTGCGATGGTCATGCTTTTTGTTTTTTCGATGGATATGTCTATATTGAGTTGCTGGCTGATTTGGTGAAATCTAAATAGCTGTCTCTGCAGGTCGTTCTCATTTTCTGCAAGTATCACTGCATCGTCGGCATAACATACCATGCAGCTTGCCTTATTATTCATCCTCTATCCCTTTGATCCCTTTGATCTGTGTTCTGTTGGCCGTATTGTGGTTGTATGTCGCTGTTACTAGGCTAGCATGGAGTGACCTCCTTTTCTTGTAGAATTCCGATGACATCTGTTTGGCGGACTCTATCGAATGCTTTGGTAAGGTCAACAAAGTAGATGAATGCCGGTGTAATAAATTCTATAGCCTTTTCTTTAATTTATCTGGCTCCTCTAATTTATTCTTGAACAGACTTGTAAACACAGTAGTGTTATTCCTCTGTAGTTTTCTGGGTGTTTTCTTTCCTCCTTCTTGTAAATGGAAATTATTACGCTGTTATTTTAGTCCTTTGGTGTTTCCGCTGTGGCCAGAATTTTGTTGAAGAGTACTGTCAGTTTTGCTGCAAATTCTAGGTCGCCGTATTTTAGAAGTTCGTTTGGTATATCGTCAGTGTGCTTGTTCGGAATCGTACAATTTTCTGCTCCACTTTAATCTATATATATAAATCGTTTAAGGGCTTTTTTCTATTTTTAAGTATCTTCCAGATCTTTTTTTTGGCTCCGTATAGGTCATGGTCCATATCACTTGTGAACTTAGCCCAATGGTCTCTCTTTGTTGACTTGATCCTTGAATTCACTCTGTTTCTAGTTTGTATGTATTCGATGTGTTTCTCCTGGGTTGATGAGCTCTGGAATGTTAGATAGCTTTTCCTTTTTAGCTCTGCGAGATCTTTCACTTCTTGGCAAAACCATGGCTTGGTGGAGTTTGTTGCGTGTCTGTTGATTTTCCTTTTTCCAATAGATTCTTCAGCCGCTTGATGTCTACAGTTTCTTATTTTGTACCAGAATGTTTCAACATTATGTTCGATGAAGTCGATCCTGTTTATTTTCTCCGCTAATTTGTTCTCGTATAGTTTGCATGCTATTCTCGTTTCTAATGGTTCTATATTATATTTTTGAATTTATATTGGCTGTTTCTTAATTCTACGGGGTTGCTCCATTAAAAGCTTGGTCGGTAAGAGAGTGTGGTCTGTCCCTACGTTGGTTGTGGATAGGGCCCTTATATTGAATATTTGTATGGGTGTGATTGCTCTATTAGTGACAATAAATTTTTTTATAGATTTTTGGCCTCTGTAGTTATTGAAAGTATTATTGTGTTGATCTTTATGTGGGAAATATGTGTTGTTAATTCTTAACTCGTTTCTTGCGCAGAATTCGATTAAAAGCCCCTCGTTTTTGGTAGCTCGTTGTATTTTTGTTTTATACCTGGTAATACTGCATTGCCTATCCGGGCATTGAGATCTCCAAATATTACGATCTTATAGGAGTTATTGATTTTGTCCACGGAGGTCTGTAGATCCAGGTGGAATTTCTCTGAATCTTCTACAGGCATAGATATATCCGGAGCCTAAGTACTTATAATGTGTATTGAAAAGTCTGGTTTAGTTTCAGGCAAGTTGATATATTCTATATCTTCGATGCTATGTTCCTATATCTCATGTAGTAGAACGCGAATTTCTGATTGCGCTCTCTCATGCTTAACTTTCACGGTATAGACCAATATGTACTTGCCAATGTTCCTTGTCCTTTCCGTTTCGTTTCTGAAATCATGCGGAAGTCTGTTTTGTGGTTTTACATCTCGACGAGGATTTCTTGATATCTTCCATTCCATGATTTTATGTTCCAGTCTCGTTACGTTATGTTTGGGTTTCCAAATTCGTTTTTCCCTTGTCATCGTCGTGATGATCCGTCCTTCCGAGGCAGTATCATTGGTTCTATGGGCTGTGAGTTTTTTTTGCATCGGCAGGTAGTTGAATTTACCGAATTAATTCTTAGATTGACTTAATACATATTGTTAAATAATACCTCTCTAAGTTCTAAACGTTGCGTTTGTTTGAGCGATGATTTCATCGTTGGAGCCAAATCTCTTTCCGCCTAGCCATTTCTTTAGGTTTGGAAACAAGAAATAGTGCCTGGGGGTTAAGTCCGGAGAATATGGCCGATGAAGGAGCAATTCGTAGATTCATGGAATTTTCCCATGGTGCGGTCGTCTTTTCTTCAAGTCGCCGTTGAACCGGTCCAATAAATTGCCGTAATATTCGCCGTTGATTGTTTTTACCTTTTGTAGGTAATCGCTATGGGTTATATGGCGTGCATCCCAAAAAACCGTCGACATAACCTTGTTATTAAGTCAAAGTAGGCCTGTCGTTCTGCCTTGACTTGGCTTTCGGTGTGTTGTGGTGGATCCATGTTTCCTTTACGGTTATGAAACCCTCAAGTCATCACACCTGAGAGATTTCTTTATCAGTGCGAGAATCATCTATAGAGGGTTCAAATCTGTTAGCTGCAGACGTACTGGTACTGGTATGGGCATTGTTTCATACTCCATATTTCTTCAACTGACGAGCGAAGTTGAAATTATGGAAGTTGTGGCTGCAATTAGTAATAAAAAGGTCACCGATATGGACTCATTAATTGCCACTGTTTTGAAAAAAACATAGATTACTTGAAAAGACCATTAGCACAGCTATTCAATCAATGTATGTCGCAGGGAGTAGTTCTTGATGCACTGAACACAACCAAAGTAGTGCCAGTCTAGAAGAGAAATGAAAGAAAACATTACAAACTATAGATCTATATCTATACTGGCGGTTATGTCGAATATATTAGAAACTGTCATTAAAACAGATTGGTCCAGGCGCGGCTCGTGATGACGTATTTGGGTGTGCATATACAATGATGCGAGTGCCTCTTGTGTTTTCGGTGTATACTAAGAAAACGCTACAGTTAGTACACGAGAATACACGAAGCACTCGCATCATTGTACATGCACCCCCAAATACGTCATCACGAGCCGCGCCTTGATTGGTCAATTTTGTTGAGCGACATAAACTGTTAAAACATAAACACACAGCTCAGTATGGTTATTTAAAAGCAAATCAATAATATTAGCAATGGTGAAAGTGCTTAAGTATATAGTGAGAGCTTTAGATGATATTCAGTACGTAGTTTTGGCGAGTTGTGATATGAGTAAAGCCTTTCACAGCTTAGATCACTCTATATTAATTAACTAACTCGACCTATATGGAATTAGAGGAACGGCTAACAAATTGATTCATTTGTATCTTGAAAATAGTTGTACAACGGAATCGTTTAAGACTTATACCCATCAAATTTGATGTTCCTCAGGGATCGGTTATTGGTGCTATTCTTTTCTTCGTTTATGTAACGACCTGCCTCGTAGCATTTCTTTAGGCAATACATGTAGTGGAAGAGGTCTTAGCAGAAGCCAACCAATGATTTAACAGCAATTCTGTGAAGCTAAATGAAGACAGAACACAAATGACTTTAATAACAACTCTAAAATGAGAAGTGACCCAAAACCTACCCTTGAGTTTTTGGGAATGCATGTTACCTGCAACATCAGTTGGAATTGCCATATTCAGCATCTCTGTCGGCGACTAGGAATTGCAGTTTATACAATTAGAAGGTTAAAGTTAATTGCAACTTATGAAGTGGCAAAAACTGCTTATTTCAGCAATTTTCAGGGTCGAGCATCATACGACATTTCGCTGTGGGAGGTTTAATGCAAAACCCAGTTTCCGGAAGAACCTATTCAAATACCACAACATATTGGTTGTACCATCTCTATTCATACTTTGATACATACTTGATAATATCCATGAAAAGTAAACAAATTTTACTAAAAATAAAGATTTTCACTATTATAACACCAGAAATGGAAGAAACATCACCATCCCTTCTCATAGGATAAATTAAACGCAATAAGCACGAACAAGGTGGGCATTAAATTATGTAACAAACTGCGAGCTGAAATAAAAGACCTGCTTTGCCGAAAATTCCAAGCTGTAATGAAGAAATGGCTTGTGGACCCTGTATACTGTTCATGAATATTTTGGCTGTGATTTTTCTGTTGCTTTAAGTTGCTGCGCGATATCAGATATATATTCTTAGTCTTTATTATAGATATTGTTTATCTGGTTTTTATTATGTCCATTGTTTTATATTTTTTTTATATATACAGTATTGACAATTTAAATTGACTTTTGTAAATTTACAACAATAATAATAATGTAAAGATCTCTTCGCTTCCTTTCCTCATTCCTGCGGTTTACAACAGGTTTTCGGACATTTAAACATTTTCTACAATTTGTTATACGCCCTGTATATTGGATTTCTTGTACGATATTTAGCATCGTTGTTATTGCAGGAACATATACTTATTTCCAAATGTAAAAACGAAACGAAACCTCATTTGCAATATTACCACTATCGTAGTAACATTTAATGAGTTATACTTTATCTTCCTTAGTGTTCAACAATATATTAAAAACAATGCTCTATAACGTAAAAAAGAAATATTTTGAAATAAAAGAAATATAATAAGGAAGCCAAATAAAAGAAGAAGAAAAACAGGATATTCTATAATGAAGATCAAGATCGACCCTTCCTAGCTGGCAATAGGGTTATTACTGAGTCCCATTTGCGTACGTGTATTACACAACTCGCACTTCTATTTGTTAATATTATAGCGGAAGGATATTGCAACAGTGCATATGTATTTTGAACGAGCACCTTCTTATTATATTATATTATCTTTGTGGTAAATTCATATTATATATCAAGTTATTAGAAAATTATTGGAGTATTTCTTCCTAAACGCGCAAATTTTAGATTTGACAAACGTACTATACAAGGTGTGTATAAATTGGCGGACCCACTACACGTGGCGACATTCTTGGTCAAATTTTGAGTTAAAAGTCCTAATCCTAAAACGATATATCAGGCTTCCTTTATCTTCAGAATGAATTTGAAAGAAACATACATTTGGCAACATTGAACACGCATGTGCTACTTATAATCTTCGGAACATTTTTACACGTCGTCATGTGAACCTTACATTTTAAATTTAAAAGAGAAACAAACAAAATAAAATTGATTTCTTAGATTACATATTTATTATGAAAATATTACAAAGTTTTAAAAATTTTTGATAATATTGACTAATTTTTGTACATCTTCTTGATAGAAATCAATGTAATTATTACCTACATAATTGTTCGAATTGAAATCCATCAGTTTGTAGACATAGCTGCAATCTTTGTGGTATCGTTTGTACTATTCCCTGATTAAAACTATACAAATAAATACGAAAACTAAACAAAATTATATAAATAAACACGAAAAATAAGCAAGTCGAATGAAATAGGTAGATTACATGTGTCAAAATTTGACAGTACTAATCTATTTGTTTTACAACGTTGTCAGATGTGTTTTTCGTCAAAATAAGTTAATAAACAAATATTAAAAACAAACTTTAAAATCAAAAAGAAAACTTTAACGAAAGGATAATAACAACAATTCTTCTTTCTTCTAAATTGTAGCTCTTTCTGTCAGCAAATATCGAGTAATAATGCTTATTTCAAGACTGAAAGTCCGAACTTTAGGAACCTCGTGCAAAGATATGGAGCATGGTACAACATTTTCGTATTAGGATTTTGGACTCCGAATTTAACGAAGAACATCGCCGCCTGTAGTGGGTCCGCCAATTTATACACACCTTGTATATTTGCTTGTCAACAATAATTTTCACTTATTTTAATTTAGCAAATTGAACTGTATAAAGGCAGCCGCTCTTTTTACGCTTTTAATAAATACATATTTCGAATTAAACTTCAAGTTACTGCGTTCATTCTCATAATTTGATATTACACTGCAACATGTCTCTTTATTAAGTCATTTACTTGGGTTCAAACATAATAACGTTTTTCTATTTGTTTCAATAAAGTGCATGCTCGGAGTCAGGAAATTTCAAATTACCGACTCTGGGAAATAGCATTTATGAAGTTCTCCACGTTCTGGTTAACTAAATTAGTGGCACCCCTCTAGCTTTGGACAAATAATTCACCAGCGCAACAAATGCACAGATAGAGCTTGACAATAAGTACATAGTAAATTAAATTTCTTTTCTTGATTTTATTTCTTTATGTCTATGCTATATAATTATACTTTCATTCACGTACGCCAATGGAAATGTTATTAGCGTTGTCACAAAGGTAGAATGATAGCAATAGATCCTGAATTCCGTTTACTAAACGAGATTTTCCTTAATAAATTCTATTTATTAGTATTTGCTAGATATATCTTCGTTTCATTTCTTTGAAATGCTGGTCGTGATCCTCGGATGGGGAAAGCGTAACGCGAAAAGTGCTTTACTTTACCGACGGCGAGGAGATTATTTTCTAGCAGAATTACCACTGGTATATAGCTAGTGTTTGTATTAAATTTGATCGTTTGACCTGTATATAATAAAAGTTTTAAAAAGAAAATCCGGTTTGTGCACGTAAACCTGTTCTATTCTAAAGACGGTCGTGCAGGTTAAAACTTCATACACCTTTATTTTTCATAACCGTGATTCTCAACTGAATCGTAAAATATATGAAGCTCATGAAAATAGAAGTTGCAAGACGGTTTCTTGAAAGTTTTAGGACAATATTGATCGTGCGCTTTTTCAGTGCAGATGGATTTTATATTTAGGACCGTGTTTATATTATTGTTTTTAAAAACTCTTTTCACACAGCTTCATTTTAGACATTTATAGAAATTTTGTCTATAAACGTGTACACGTTTCTGGTAGTTTACGAGTAATAGTTAATATCTCGTATTTTTTAAATTAATTTCTGCTGTATTAGTTTTGTTAATTATAGAAAATGAAGATACGTCTAGCGTTATTTCTCGTATATAATACAAAGATACAGTGATAATTTAAAGAGCGGAAAATAAAGTAATTAAAATTTAAGATCAATCAAGTATCAAGTTTGTATTTAGTATAAACGGAAATTTAAAAGGGTACAATACAACAAATCTTATACAGTGCTGCCTACGGCGCGCAGGCGCACCGATGGCGTCTGAAGATCGTCAAAATCAAAACGAAATCGTAGTCGTATCGCACAATAGTCTGGGAGCTTCTATTTATCGTGTATGCCCTTAGTCAGTGGAGACGGACTAATCAGTTTTCTTAGGGAAGCTCAAGTCTGAAAATGGAGAAAATGGATTGCGCGATCTTTGGCGCATGCTGAGACTACAAAAATACAAACGCCAATTGCAAAACGAAACGACAAAATGCTGCACAGGATATCTGCAACCTGAAAATATATGTTCGAACTCTAATCTACTAAAAAAAAAGTAAAACAAAATAAACGAAGGTAAAGAAAAGGCTCGAAAACCGTTAACTCGTATATTAACATATGAATTCTTGTTCATAATAAAAAAAGAACGTAATTCTCAACGTTTCGTCCACTGTTGCAAGGGACATCTTCAGGGCTGTACGTAGATGCTCGTCGATTCGCAGTAGCTTGAAGAATGCTAGGACAGAGACAGTGCTAATCTCTGTCCTAACGCCTAACGTACAATTAGAAAACGACCGCTGAAACCTACACCTACGTTTAACATAATTCTTTTTAAAGTTAGTCAACGAAAACATATACCGTGTATAAGGATCACACTGTATATATGACAAAATGTAAATATTGAAATGTTGAATATAAAAAAAATAAAAGGCTTATTAAATGAATGAAAATAAGCTACAATAATATAAGTATAAAGAAAAAATATTAAAATAGATTTCAGAAGTATAATAAATATGATACTAATAATTAAAAAAAAAACAAGAGACATCGGTAGACAGTTATACAGTTATAAAGGACAGAAATTAGTCTTTTCGAAGGTACCAAACGAAAGCTTTACAGAATAATAATAATTATTATTAAAGTAATAAAATGTAAATTGTATAACGTATATCTCAAATTTTAAGTCAATAAATAAAATAAATTCTATATAGTAAGAAATACACCTGCGCGACTTGCAAACAAATTTATTATTTTTCTGTCGCCAGATGTTCACACACACAGAAGAAATTCTCACGATAAATAATTTTAGAATATCTTTAAGAGAAATAATATATATATGCGGTAAAAACAGATTAGAAAATATTAGGTTAAATTTTAATATTTATAACATCAAAGTAATTAAATTGAAATCAAACTAACAATGGATTGCAGTAACTACAAATATGTATATCGAAATGTAATATTAAAATTTTTCAAAAACTTCTTATAATTTAAAATTTAGCAGATTAATAATTTAAAACTCCAAAGATAGAGAATATACGATTCCCTTTTTTAACTTCAAAACGGTACTTAAAGAGACAAAATTTATACCAAAATATATACGAGTCCACGTATTGTCCTTTGAGATCGGAGATGCCAGTGGACGACGGTAATTGCTGCTGATTCGTCGGTAATTGACTCACTGTTGGGATAAAGGTGTCTGGGGCCTTGATCACGACTTCCGGAAGCAGATGGTCCGTATTTACGTCCGAGAATTGCCGTTCAAAAGAAACTCAGGCAGAAGAGGGTTTTTTCCTTTTCTACTTTTAATTCACAAATGGGTCGGTATCGGCAATTCCAAACTGTTTACGCTCTGCGTCCTTATCCACAATATATGCTACTTTTCAAACTAGTCAGAATTACGTTTTATTCCACTCAAGAGTGTAAACGAAAGCACTTAGAACAATTCCAATCCCAATCCCTTGGTCGCAGCACGTGAACGAGTCCTTTTACGTCTGCATCTAACGCATCGCCAGCGGTCGGGAGGGCTGACAACGTACTCGTGAGAATAAAAAAATTCTAGAAACTCGTGACGTAAACGAATATACTGGGCGATAAAACGTTAAGTAAATATGAAGGAATTTTTAATCGTAAAAACAGACTAACATATTATACATTTTGATTTGAAATATCTTAAATATGAGAGGAGATTTTTTTATTATCTACATAGCCATAAAAATGACAATAGTGGCAATAGCAAGCTTTTGCTTTCAAATAGCTGTCACATTCGGATTTATATTGACCAACTTAAGTCCAAATCCAGAGAGTTTTGCTCTTTTTACAAAATTTTATTCAACCAAAAATGAGTGAACTTAAGTTAAAACATAGTTGTGGTTAAAATTCTTGACGAAAGAAGGATATGAACTCAAAAATATTTGTGAGCGGATGACTAACGTATATGAAGAAGATGCATCTTCATATTTTATAGAAAAATTCTGGTTTAAGGAATTTCGATGTTATAGGGAATCAATTCAAGATAATTTAATTTGCGAAAGGCCCATCGAAGCAAGAACTAAGGAAAGACATCAAGAAAGTCGAGGAATAGATCTTAACAGATCGAAGGTGTCATTTACTGTTATTGAAGTGAATATATTGAGTGAGCCACAAAAAAAGTTTTCAGGGTATACCATGAATTAAATCAGTTATGTATGACTTAGATTGATTAAGTGATTTAACCTACATGTACTACTAGTAATAGGTTAAAGCGTTAAATAAGAGTTTCCAAGTGACATTTATTAAGCTAACCTAATATTTAAAATTGAATTTCAGGGAAAAGACGGTTATTTGAAAGTTCTGGTTGTTGAAATGTGTAAATTGATGATTTATTGTAAAAAATATAGTTTTTCTTGGAGTGCTGTCTGTTTTAAAATGAGAAAATACCGAAAAATAAAATTTGAAAACTAACATCGAAAACGAAATCAGATTAAACAGCATTATGAATTAATAAATATGAATTAATAATTAAAGTAAACACAGAAATTTATTAATGCAGTATACAAAACAAGCAAGTATGACATTGAAGCAATCATTAATTTCTTCTTTTAACACAAATGTGTTGGTTCTGAAAACAAACTTATTGGAGAAATTAATCTTTGACATCTGTGGAGTCATCCACTGGAGTTTGTCGTGGGGGGTTTTGATGATCCGTTTCCACTATTGTTTAAATCAAAAGAAGAACAAAATACAATCTATTACGTGACAATATTAATTAAATAATATGTCCACCGCCTTTATCTTTATAGCGCAAACTTCTTCATTTAACAGAGTTAATCACATTTTCTAGGATCCAAGGTGAATTATTAATTTCTACGATCTTATTAGTGATCCTTTGTTGCAGATCATTAAGATCAAAAACAGGTGTTACAAAAATAGAATTTTTTAAGTACAGCCATAACATGAAATTGCACGGTGTTAAATCGCAGGAACGAGCTGGCCAAATTATGTTTGTATTTAAACGTAAAATCTCCAAAGAATATTTGAATAAAGAAAAACAATGTTTTCATTGGTAGAATGTACACGAGCTTCATTTTGTTGGAAGTAGCCTTCCTGTAATTTATCATCGTGTAACATATTTACAAATGTTATCAAGATTTCCAGTCTATAACGCGCAGCATGTAATATTCTTTAAAGGTGTAATCATTTTCTTGCCACTGTTTAAAATTTTGTATTTTTAATCGACATACTTTCAAAAAATATAGGACCAATAATCCTTCTCTGACAAACAGCTGCCCAAACTCCAAATACAGGTAGGTTTAGTTTAACGATTATAAATATACGAGATAGTTCAAAATATTTATACGTTGCCCTAAAAAATATAGTTAATCCAATTCAGGGCATAACACACTGTCTAGAAAGTCCGTTTACTGATTATTGCTTACCTATCTAATGGGGATATTCGTTAATGATGAAACAGCTAAGTAAATAAGTAAAATATTTTAGGTGTCGCGTTTAATTAAAAAATGAGGAATTATTTTATTCATTTTATTAATTATTAGTACATGAAAGCACACAGTGAATGGTATTTAAACAATCATTTTCAGTATTGAAATAATTCAGTATTGAAATAATTAAGCGAACATTACCATATTTCTAAGAAGTCAATATTTCTCATTCATTTAGTAAAATTACGGTGAACGATAGATTCCTATAAATCATAAATTATTCTGGAAACGGTATTATAAAAACTTTCGTCTCAAATTTACTTACTTGAAACTAGTAAAACAAAACAGAAACAGCGCAACCTACCGTGAAAAAGATCAATTCACTAGACGGAGAAATGGAATGAATCGCGTGATTTGAATACCATAAATTATCTAAGTTAAACAAAGAACCGAGACACGGCTTGGTTAAAGGAAAAACTTCTGACACGTTTAATTGTGTCGGTGACTTGATGTATCGTTGGGCATATTCCTAATCAGGGGCGGAAAAGAACTACCTCCGTGTTTTGTTAACGGGCTGACGATTGTTGAAGTGAGACATCATCCGAACAGAAAGGAAGACGAAGAAAATTTATTTAATATACTTTATGTTTCCATTTTTCCATTTCATGTATAAATACTTTGAATATATGGACAGAAGGTTATAATTTGCGTTGCAAATGACCGACAATATTAATTTAAATTTCGTTAAGGTTGAAGAGAAATTTATCATTAGCTAGTAATTCGTTTTCTTTCGTAATTATAAATATTCGTTATCGAATTCGTTTTAACACATATATTGTTGTAAGAAATACATCATTTTCTACTTTTAACAATATTTACTTTATATTTACTTTCAGAGAAAGACCCAATCTAAGACCCAATCTTACAAGTTCTTAACAGTATTCAGGAGTAAAGAGGATGTTCGTATTACTCTTAACTGCCGTTTAATTCAAGAGCTTTAACGGCGATTTTCTTAAAAGTTGTTTTATTTTACATCGCAAAGGCTATCGACCCAGTTCTGGATTATTAGAACATCTAACTATAGTTGGAATATAGGTTATGTTTATCCAGGATTTTGTTTTCTTTTGGAATACGTGACATTATGCATATCTTGTCGGAAGATATATTTTTCATATGCTCCAAAAATTATTGCTGTAGAATGTCTATATAAATATTTTTCAGAATTTGTTATTCCATTTATGAAGTGCAAATTGCACTCGTTAATCCGACATGCAGCCCACAACAATAAAAAAAAACATGAAATTTGATATTTATATTTTATATTTTAGGCACATTTCTAATAACATTTTTCTGTGTCTCCGATAGTTAACTGGTTAAATCTAGAGTCAACTTTCCAAATGACCGAATTACATTGATTAATAGTCCACTTTTGGTATTCTCTTGTCCATTTTAAATGATTCCGCTTTGTAATTTTTGTTAACAGTGACTTCTATTTGGTCTACTAGTGCTCGTATAATTACATTAAATAATACGTGTTTCAAAAAGAATTTAATTTAAGTAGGCACTGAGTAACTAGTACTTGCAAATTATTAGAAGTCACTTGCCTTTTATTTATAACTAACTATTTATCTAATGTCATTTTGACATTTGTCATTTTGTGACTAGTAGGCTACAGGATCTGTGTTAAAAGGCAAAAGTTCTGGCAGACCACGTACAGAGCAAAATATTATTATAGAAAACCTTGTTGGAGAAAAACCACATACATCAGTTCGTCGTTTATCAGTTCAAATGAACGTATCTTCTAACACCGTTCATAGAATTTTGAAGCATCGTTTACATATTGCTATGAATAGTGGTTTGTAGATTTAATGCGCCACCATCCACAACTAGTTTACCCAACTTGGTTACTCAGCCGGTTGATTTCCAAATATGAGACTTCTAACTTCACGGGTTCCAATAAGGACAGTCGTGACTGTTTCTACAAAGTAATTTGAGCGCCATTAAAAAGTTGACAACTTTTACTTATTTATATTTTACTAATTTTTAATTAATTCGCAGTAATGGCCAAAACACAAAAATTAAACACAGGATAAAATCAAACTGAATCTTTAATACAAAAATAAAAAAAGAAAAAAATATATCTTTATAAAGTATAAAGATATTGTATTTTACAATAATACCTGAGGTAAAATATATTCACTGTAATATTGACAGCTAAGTGAATGAAAAAACTTCCTCTTAATTAACTCCGGTCAAACTTATCAAAAAATAATAAAGTTTATTTTTAATTTCTCCCCAGAGAACCACACTGTATAATCAAATTTGATACACGACAAAATCTACGCATGTACAATCATCAAACACAAGAAAAAATGCCCGTGATTCCAAACGAGCAAAATTTTACAATTATAATTTTTTATAACATAGAAATTTAATAATAATCTTTATTACTTATTCTTAATATTTAAAACAATTACCTACTTGTTCCAAAACAATAGAACTACAATTAATATAATCTGATTTTTAAATTTATGTCGATATAAAAAAATTATTCTACTTACAATTTGGAGACTTACGAGAACAGTTGTTAAATCTTTTAAAATAATCAAATTAAAGAATAACAATCTCGTTGAAATATCGGGAATTAAATATGAAATACCATCAACTATGGACACTAACAAAAACAACCCGAACAAATTTAAATATATAATATTTCAATAAACACAACTGTCTCGTTTAATCGCAGATCTTGGTCTCCTCGAATTATATTAGGCCTCAAGAACACATTGGCCTCGAATAAAACTTTTTTTTTTTTTTGTCTCACACAGGAAATTTAAAACATATCGGATATACACATATATCCAAAAATAATGTACATTTATTTTAAATAATTTTTAATATTATTTTAGAAAAAATCCATAGCAATATGTATCCGTAGAAAGTATTGATTGTTCAACAGATCTTACCTAGAGATCACGCTAGTAGGCTTAATTATTGCAACTTTTTTCAAGAAAATTTAAATAATGACGAAATTCTTGATCTAAGCTTTTTACTGATGAAGCATGGTTTCCTTTAAGCGGGTTTGTAAATAAACAAAATTACAGAACATGGTCTATAAACAATCCAAACAATCACATTAAAGTTTCTTTACATTTTGTTAATAAGGTTGAAGTATGGTTAGCTGTATCTCGTCGTAAAAAAACAGGACCAATATTTTTTCACAATAACATTAATAGCCAACGATACCGAGAAGAGTTTATTAACACCATTCTTAACACAAGTGGAACGAGGATAATTTAATGGGGGTTATTTCTAGCAAGATAGGGATACTGCACATACAATTTGTGAAAATTTAGCGCTTTTAGAATATTACTTCCGCCATCGACTTATAAGCAGACGTGTTTATCCCATTCTATCCCATATTCTCATTGTTTCATTTACTAAGTATAATACTATTACTTTACGTGGAATAAATGAGCATTGTTCCCGAAACGCCCTAAAAAAGTAATTGGTAGTCGGAGCATGAATCGATAGAAATGATCGCTTTGGTTGTTCACCCAGTTTTGGTATAATAATCTCGTTAATTTAAGAAATTACTGGTTTAAACGAAGAGAAAAAAATATTCATATTGACGACAGTAAATTAGAACCAATAGAAAATATATAAATACAAAAAATGATTATAAAATTTTAAGTGTATTTATTCATGTATATTCCTATTAATTTTTTAAAAAAAAAAATTAACGAACCTATTAATCGCATCGTATGTTTGAAATATGATTAACTAAATAAAAGACGGAAGCGATTTTCGTAATGGCAGTTGCGTATATCGAAAATTTATGTTAGGGCGATAAAAAGACGTCCTTTCGAATGAAATATAGGAAGCGGTCTTCCTTATCGTTTCATTCGCGAACCTAATGTTTTTATCATCACGTACTAAGTTTGATGGGAGGCCTATAGGTCGAGAAATTATAGATGTCTCAAAAGCTTATTGCAATGGAGTCGAAAAATTAGTAGAGATATCATAATTGTGGGAAATTAAGACAATTTAAATTAGCAATTAATAAAATTATTGTATATTGAAAATAAATAATTGTTAAAATTGTCTACGTAACTCCAACTAAAAAATGTGAATCTAATATAAGAGAGTACATTCTGCTTAATCTCATTTTCATAGCTATAAATATCTTAAAATCACCAAGATATGTAATCTGTAGTTTAACAAAGGATTCAATTATTTTTAGGAGCCATTCTATGAACGATGAATTCGTATCAATTTAACATAACTATAATATATTGTATTGAGTGACAAGTATAAACCTATATCCCAATCATAAACCTATATACTGGGTGTCCTTGA
Organism: Melolontha melolontha; assembly: GCA_935421215.2. Taxonomy (NCBI): domain Eukaryota; kingdom Metazoa; phylum Arthropoda; class Insecta; order Coleoptera; family Scarabaeidae; genus Melolontha; species Melolontha melolontha. The sequence continues at coordinate 93,696,122 of OW285238.1, read as the reverse complement.
AATAAAAAGACAACGTATGAAAAATGGAAAGATGAAATTATATAGAATATGAATCCAAAATATTATACCAAAATTCCCTCTCATAAGCGGGAAAAAAAACAACAATATTTAAAAAAAAAATTGTCAGGCCACTGTGCGATCGACTATATCAGAGACGATATTTTAAAGCTGGCGCACAATAATAGAAGGAATAGTTTTGTTATTTCTATCTCGCTTTGAATTTCGTCTAGTTGTCGATCGTTACGTACGTTCGATACGATACTTCTAGTTAGATTAAAGATTGATTGTTATCAAATAGGACGATAAATGCCCGTAGAGCTCGTTTTTCAATATATAGTCTTTAAAAATTTACACCAATTTTTAGCAGCTGATTTTCGTACCTTGTAATCGAACTCTTAGCACAATCAAGCTTACACACAATGTCATTTTCTAGCTTTTTTACAAACATAAACAGTGCAGCATGTAAATACAATACAACACATGTGTATTTATTTTGAATTCATAGGCGGAACACGATACAATTTTCAGTGGTATTTTAATTTTGGTGTTCGCGTCGTAATTGATACATAATATTTTAGATTTGTATACTATACAGGGTTAGGCAAATGTAAGGATCCATTCGAATCTCTTTGATATGGTTGCTTATATTTTAATACGACTTTCTACAATTAATTAATTGCAAATCGGCGATTCAATGAGTTTATTTATATTATCATCAGATTCCCGGTTCAGTCGGAAACGATGTTAACTTTTCTATTTTAAATAAAAGAGCCTGTATATTTTTACGAATTTCAATAGAGCTCTGCTCTGGGAATTCAGCAATAATAAGGCTTGGCACCCTTTTGTTCAACAACGACAAAGATATTTAATTAAAACTGATATTTTAAAATTATGTTTACGTTTAGTAAGTCATGGAATTAAAATTCAGTACTTAACTTAAACATCAGCAGTATCTTTGTAGACATCCAAATATTAACAGTGGTTCAATTAACTGAAAAAGAACGTATTGAAATTCTGATGATGATTGGTTTTGGTGACCGCGTCAGAACTCATGAAGAAGTATGCGATATAAATATCAGTTTAAAGGAACATAAAAAAAATTCAATGTAATAAAAACACAGGATTTGCAGAACAGTGCATAAATAATATTCGCTTTCTTAAGTCTACAAACTACTGCGCAATGTAAATAAAGGCAAAAATAAATGGACTACCAAGAAATATTAGAAATGAAATAAAAAGCAGTTTCTAAGAACGAAAATCTGACAGACACACAGAAAGATACTCCAATAATAGACACAATCAGAAAATGGTCAAAAGAGCCACTACATCCACACACACAAATATAGTCCGTCTAGAAAGTATCCGGAACTTATTATTTTTCTTAATTTTAATATATTTCTTTTTTGTTACATCCTAATACAAAAGTAATGCATTAAGTAGGTTGTAGCGACAGTAGTGCTACCAACGCGGCGTTAAAAAAGTGTGACGAGTGATAAGGAGTGATCGCTCGCTGATCCTCTCTAGTCTGAACCTACCTGTCGATGTTCGTCCCCAGGAAGGTCTCTGCCGGCTAACTCTCTCTTGTTTCGGAGAACGTCGCGGGTACCTCGCCGCGAGATGTTAAACAGGCGCCACCGTTATTCACCACCTGCAGAGAAACAGCTATAATGGGAGCAGGCGGGACCTGGTAGCTCCAACTAACACCAGAGGGTCAGCCCCTTATCACTAGATGTAAAAGCAAGAAACTTTGCCAGACTCAATACTTGAGGGATGGGTAAAGAACAAAGACAAAGAACATCAATACTTACAAATTTATTGCTTGACACAGACGTTTTATCAAAATACAAAAGGTAAGATCATTACCTTCACTTCAAAACTAATGTTCTATCTGATACAAACAATTTAATAGGTGAAGCCTCAAACAATGTTATTATAAGCTAGAGCAAGTTCGAAAGTTTATGAGTAAATAAATAGAGACCGAAAATTCAGAGCCTCCCCCTGTATATCTCGAGAGGGTGAGAGGGGTTATTCCAAAATCATCCCTCCAGGATAACAATTAATTAATACTACGCAAGAATTCCGGTAATAAGACTCAAAAGACGTCAGCGCGTAAGTTACATGGATTACGGAAGTCCCAAGTTATAAGGAAGATTACCTTATTAAAAAAAGCAAGGATACGCCTTGATAACAAATAAAATTAAAGTAGGTAAGATTAATAACAGATCAGAAAAATAAAACACCCAGATAAAACTTTTGGAGTACCCCCTGTATAACAGGTGTGCAAAATTAAATATATAAATATCTGAAGGAGTCTATTTAACAAAAGTATTTTCTTAGAATACCAATTACGTATACGGAATTTAGATTCTGTACAAATTATAACAAATTATATATATATATATATATAAGGTAAATTTATAGAGGTACAACGAAACTCTTGTATCGAAACAGTCAATTAAGGACCGAACAGAAAGTTCTGGTCACGTATAGGACTCAAAACTCACTACAGGTGACAGTCAGAGAAGCTGACGGCCATCCTGAGATATTAGAAAGTTACAAAACCAGTACCCGGGGAAACTTAAGGCTATCCAAGGGTTTATAAATAGGTCAAGCTCGTTTTAAACTTGTGATCAAAGCTCGAAGAAGGGAGAAATCCCTTCTAAGTGGTACTGTGAAATTTGCGAAATAATCACACAAAGTGTGTGTCTTCAAAAGCGTAAAACGGCTTGGTTTGATATTAAATTTGAACTAAGATAAAATATAAAATTTATATGACCTGAACTACTAATAAACTTTAGGTCTGAATAATAAATTTGGAATAGTCTACACCTACTTTTAGCTTGGTAGTCTTATTAAATAACGACTCCACAATTTCCAATCTTCGTTTATTAAGGCAATTTCTCCTTCCCGTAATGCGTTCGGGGTAACGCTAAGTCGCCATGTTGGAGACCAAAATGGACGTGACGCGGCTTCTACACCTCAACCATACAGATACCCACAATATATATTCCCCTTGAAAATATATGTGGCCGACTCGAGGAAGCTCCAATTCCGCGTCCAGTTGATCTCAATAGATAGCTAGGCCCCAAATGCAGGATACAAGATTTGACTATGACGCCAACGCCAACAAACAATTATCCAAATAAATCTTGGAATATAATACCTTACGACGATTAAAAATATCGTCAAAAGAATCCTGAAAGATTCAAAGTAGGAATTAGAAAAATATTAAGTGGAAAACTGTATGCTTACCGCAGAAAACTGATTCACTACACCAGTGACACAAACAACTCAAGCGCTTCTAATGCTTAAGGCATAATGGACGCCGAGAACGATTCAGAAGGAACATGCCGGAAATACGTCATAGAAGATGCCGGCAAAATTTTAATGAAGGAAATTTAGTTTTCAAAATCACATAAACGATTTAAGATCGCAATAAGAGCCCTTACATTCTCAAAACGTTAAATAAAAATGTCCAGCGAAAGTCGTAATTTATAAGTCGAGCAGGTGCAGATTTCTGTCGAAGAGGTCTAACAAACGATAAGGAGATGGCGCGATAAGCGGTGGAAATTAATTAAGCAGGTTAAATTAAATAAAACAATATTAATCAAAAGAATATGCAATTTCTTTCAATGGAGACTGTGGTTAAATAAAAATTTTAAAAAAGGTATATAACCCCTTACCACAATTATTAGTCGTATCCTAAATACGTATTTCGACAACTAAGTTGTCATCATCAGTAGGTAAAAACTACTAATTAAAAGTCGCACATGGGGCACAGTAAAGTAAGAAAAACGCTTCCGCACAATTACTATACACTGCAACCCTGTAAAGACTGGTCGAAATACGACGAAATACGACTGGTCGAAATACGACGAAATAGTTGTCGAAATACGTATTTAGGATACGACTAATAATTGTGGTAAGGGGTTATATACCTTTTTAAAAAGAATATGCGTCTAGATGATCTATAAATTCATAGCAAAAATTACTACATTAAAAGATTTAATATCGGAGTAACAATTTACGAGATAGAAGTGAAAATCTCGCGAGCATGACAGAACGGGAATTACAAGGAGTTGGCCGGTTTGATATTGTACAAAGTTTTCCAAAATAAAATGAACGATTGAAATTAGGTTGAAAATATCGAAGTTTGAAGAGCCTAAACTGACCGACAATTAGAGAATTAAGCAAATAAAACATAATTTTGCGATAAATTAGTTTAGAAAAGGCTACGAGGGTTTAAAGAAAGCAAGATAAGAATAAACTTGAACTAAGATAGGCAAAAGGGCAGGAGAATGATTTTGTATACGTAACAGTAGGCCATGGCCAAAATCATATAACAACATCAGCTGTCAAATATTGTTGATTGTTAACAGGCTTAATATTTGTGAAATAATGTCATAAGTAGAAAAAAGAAAGTTGGTGGAACATTTGTATAGAAGTGGTGTTCAAAACGTTAAAAAATTAGTGCAATTGACTGAACTCGGAAAAAGTGCAGTATATGAGACAATAAAGAGGATAAGAAATGGGAGAGCTATGAGCTATGGACCAGTTTCCGGGAGACCGCGTAAGATTATTGGAAACAATCTGAATGCTTTAGTGACTTTAGAACGACAAAATCCACGCCTAGGTTTCCGAAAACTGGCTAACGGATTTGGAAATCAACGTCAAATATGAGTTGTCCAGAATTGAAATAAGAGTTAAATTGAAATAAGAGTTGTCCAGAGAATTGTCCAAAAACCTTTCGCATTTCACTGAAAAGACAAGGTTACTTAACAAGAAAACCAAAAAAATCCCTGCAATGACACCTCTACAAAGGCAACGAAGAATAGATTTTTGCCAACGTTTTCAAGACTATAATTTTAATGATATTTTTATAACTGACGTAAGTCGTTTTCAGCTTGGTACAAATCATCTAAAAATTCTAACAATAGGAAAAATTTACCGTTCAAATTTCCAAATTTCCCACTAAAATAATGGTTTTGGGAGCAACCTTTCAACGTGGTGCTACACCTCTCTGTATAATTGATGGAACAGTTAATAGTGCAAAGTATTGTGAAATTCTTAATGGTTTTCTTCTTGAAACAGCTCATGCTTTATATCCAGAAGGGTGGCGCTTTCAGCAGGATAATGCAAGATGCCATACTTCTTCCTACACTACAGCTTGGATGCAAGAACAAAACTTAGCAACAATTCCATGGCCAGCAGCTTCCCCAGATCTTAGTCCCATAGAAAACATATGGGGATTCATGAAAATTGAAGTAGAACGAGCAGCGCCACGAAATAAAGCAGATTTGATTCTGTCAGTTTTACAAGTCTGGACCATCATCACCGAAAAGTATAGCAGTGACATAGTTTCAGCAGAACCTCAGCGTTTAGTTAAGTGTTTAGAGTTAAATGGAGGTTGTATTAGAAAACGAGATGAATTATTTGTTGTGATTTTATTATTCAAGTAATAAAAATATATGCCGTAAAATTATAACTGTGCTTCTTCTTTTCCGGATACTTTCTAGACGGACTATAGATATATACATTTATGCATTACAGTAAGTTGTGTGCCTAGATTTAGTTAAATAAAATCTTTCCTTGAGAATGGTAGAAATTACCGAAACAATATGTCTAGAACAATAAAATAAAACATAGTGAAACTTATAAAGTGGTTGTTTTTTTATAATTTTATGTTAGGTATGCTTGGAGGTTTCGAAAGTATGTATATTTTACGATTCAGGTATCAATAGTCGATGCATCTAGGGATTGGGCAAGAGAAACTGTAAAGGTAATGAAATGGAAAGTTTAGACTAGATAGATACGTTGTGGCATAATTAAAAGTCATTTAAGAAGAAATGTTCTGTTATGCAAGAAGAATTAGTTTCTGAAGATATATCCTCTGATAAAAAGAGATAATAAATGCTTTGAGTTTAGTCAACCATAACTAAGGATAATTTAATTAAATTTAATTAACAGGCTTTCCGGCTTTTCTTATACACCACTTTAAGAAATTGCTTATTGCAATATATTATTTACGCTTCGAAGCAACTGTATAATAAATACATATATTTACACGTAGAACAAATAATTTTATTGACTAACAAAGTTAAAGCTATAGCACTTAAGGATATATTTATTTACATTAATTAGACAATACAGTACTGTACATGTTATGGAAGCTAGTGTAGGTGCAAAAATGAACAGAAATAATAAAAAACGCTACGTTGTTAGTAACTATATATATACATAAGTACATAAGCCGAAACATATTCTGTAAATGGTCATACAACAAAAATAGAATAATGAAAAGAAGTTGAATAAGAAGAATTAATTAAAAGAACAAGCTGTATTGGATATTAATAAAAATATAATTTTACTAAAATTATGTTGTTAGTTCTGGAACATAAGTCATATTATAACTATTTACCTGTAAGATTTTGGTTCATAATCACAATCTTTATTTACCGTAGATCCAATATTGTATCGATATTATCAAATATACAGTGATGGACAAATATGTTGAACTATGTAAATATCTGCTAAATTAAAAAAAAGGTATTGTAATAAAACAAAATAATTTGAAACAAACATGAGTGGGTAAAAACCACACCAATTTGTATAATACAAAAGTATTTTTAATAATATAAAATATTATTAAAAATGGGGTGTGAAGAACACAATACAAGTTATATATTTGTGAATGTATCTCCTCTCCAGAGACGCAGATACGTAATAATATTAATAATATTTTATATTATGCTGGAGAAGAGATACATTCAACCAAACATAACTACCTTGCTATCAACTAGAAATTATTAAGACAGAGCGTGAAAGAATATTCAGCGCTGTCTACATAATAACTGCCGAACTAAGCAACGTGTTTCTATAGACGGTAACAACCATATCTATAAAAAACTGTATTATCGTGTCTTCACTACTTGTCGGGCGAACCGAATGCGTATATAACAAAATAATTTGAAACAAACATGAGTGGGTAAAAACCACACCAATTTGTATAATATAAAAGTATTTTTAATAATATAAAATATTATTAAAAATGGGGTGTGAAGAACACAATACAAGTTATATATTTGTGAATGTATCTCCTCTCCAGAGACGCAGATACGTATTTCACCTTTCTACAGGATCGTCGGTACGCCCCTGCTGGAGAAGAGATACATTCAACCAAATATAACTACCTTGCTATCAACCAGAAATTATTAAGACAGAGCGTGAAAGAATATTCAGCAGGGCGTACCGACGATCCTGTAGAAAAGTGAAATACGTATCTGCGTCTCTGGAGAGGAGATACATTCACAAATATATAACTTGTATTGTGTTCTTCACACCCCATTTTTAATAATATTTTATATTAATAAAAATACTTTTGTATTATACAAATTGGTGTGGTTTTTACCCACTCATGTTTGTTTCAAATTATTTTGTTATATACGCATTCGGTTCGCCCGACAAGTAGTGAAGACACGATAATACAGTTTTTTATAGATATGGTTGTTACCGTCTATAGAAACACGTTGCTTAGTTCGGCAGTTATTATGTAGACAGCGCTGAATATTCTTTCACACTCTGTCTTAATAATTTCTGGTTGATAGCAAGGTAGTTATGTTTGGTTGAATGTATCTCTTCTCCAGAAGGGGCGTACCGACGATCCTGCAGAAAGGTGAAATACGTATCTGCGTCTCTGGAGAGGAGATACATTCACAAATATATAACTTGTATTGTGTTCTTCACACCCCATTTTTAATAATATTTTATATTATTAAAAATACTTTTGTATTGTAATAAAATTTTAGACACAAAAATTAGGGATGAAGAATCATCATTTGAAGTATTTTTAAATATACAGTGTTCAAAAAAAGTAACGTACTAAAGTTATACTTTTTTTAATTGGATTTGCCCCTGTTTTTTTTTATATTTTAGGATTCTCCTGGATAACACCATTTCAAGAAACTATAACACTTGGGACCTAAAGTATTTAGCTTGAAATTTACATCCAAAAGAAAATATAGAATATAGAAATATTAGAATATTTATTTCTCGATGTTTTCAAAGTCATTGCTCGATACTTAGGTATGATCATTTAAATAAAAACCTTTACAATTTGAAATGTAAGTACTACAATTTCTTTTAATTCTTTTTTTTTATGGTGGCGATTAAAAAATTTTTTCTTTTCGAACAAATAGTTAACTTGAATATTATAATATTGTGATCTGAGTCATCCTACACGTCAGGCGAGCGGTATCACGCACCGAGTATGTCATCAAGTCTCCTATACCTTCTAGAAAAAAGAGCTTCTGGAAGGCCCTCGAATATGCTATAACTATATAAGAATTTATAAGAAATAGAGGGAGAGGATTCATTCAACGAGTAATTGCCGTCATATGATATTATATAAATCTAAATACTCATATGTAAATACATATTGTGAAATAAATGCTGTTGTTCTTAGTTATTCGTTTTTAAATTGTTATTTAGTGCCTTTCTTGTTAATATAGTGTGTGTTTAAATTAGCGTTAGTTTTATTTAAAAGAACTCAGAAAGACAAATATTTTACAATACTTTGAAAATTTTATCATAAGGTCTAGTAGATTGTGGCATTTAAAAGTATGAATAAAAGGATGGGGCACCCACTCACTATTCAGTTATCGTTTGTGATTGATTATATCAAACTTTTGCCCACAGATGGATTAGAAGAAGAGCCGAAATTGAATGGACTGTACATTCTCCCGATCTCGATCTACTAAATTACTTCTTGTGGGGCTATCTAAAACAAGAGAGTGTATCTTACCCTACCTAGAAATTTGCTAAATTTGTCTGAAAGAATTAATGAAGAGATACGAATCATTTCACCGGACATCATGGTGAGGGTTACAAGAGAATTTACAGACAAATTGGCTTAGTGTCAGGCAGTAGGTGGCACCCATCTTGAACATCTAATAAATTAAGTTTAACTTTGTTTGTATGACCAGTTTATTTTCTTTTCCCTGTCAATTAATAGATAAAAAATAAACCACAAGTGTTATAGTTTGTTGAAATCTTGTTATCGAGGAGAATCAAAAAAATGTAAGAAAATATCGTTCAATTAAAAGAAATATAACTTCAGTACGTTACATTTTTTTGAATACTCTGCATATTTAAAAACTTCAAAAGATGGCTTTTCATCCCTAATTTTCGGGTCTATAATTTTATTACAATACATTTTTTAATTTAATAGATATTTACATGATTCTACACATTTGGCCATCACTGTATATTATAGCACATAAAGTTAAGAATTAGAAAAATTTCTTTTGTGTGCTATTTAATGAAAAAAGATATTGCTTGAGTATTTTTTCGAGAACTCTATTTGCTACAGAATATAACTTGCATAATTCATTTTTACGTCTATCGAATAAGTTGTTTTGGGATGTGAGCTGAAGTTACTGTGTTCATTTCTTTATTTCGTATTATCTCATTTAATTCTTGTCGTGATAGGTAAGTTAAAGTAGTCCATATGTTGTGATTGTCTGTGGAAAGTACATTCAGTGAATGCATTGTGGGAAATGTATAAAGTAATTATATAATATCTATAACATTAATTGATTGAACCAAATCTGATCGACTTTTGGTGAAAATTTTTTATCATCATTAAACTAAATTTTAAAACGCTTGGTATTATTTAAATGTATGTACGTATTTCACATTTCATCTTGCGGCATCATTAGTAAATAAGTAAACTGCAAACCAAAAGTAAGTTATTAAATGAGTTTACTTTCATATTTTCTTAATAATGCTGCGAGACCAAATATATTTACAGTCTGTAAAAAAAATAAAAAAGGTCGACATTTAGAGAAAGAAATCAATAAACCCGAAAACTTTATTTTAGTAAAATGTGTATATACAAACTCCAGTGTTGCTAGTTATTATTCTCTATCATGTTTTGAGAATATTATATTTCAAACATTTTTACAAAATGAAATTTTATGCAATGAGAAATGTATGATATATTTAGTTAGTCTTGTATTGTAACGACTATTATTCAAATTCTTTCGATTGATACACTTTTATCAAATATAATACAATTATTTAATTCACTTATGTATTGAAAATGGAAAGCTCGTGAAACATTTGGAGAGGGTCTTCCTTGAAAATACGAGTGCTATTAATGCAACACCGAGGGTCAAGTGGAGGAAACACTTCTTCGACTCTCTGATCTCCCTGGACCGAACATTCTGTCTGCCTTCAGGGGCGAAATACAAAATATAATCTCATCTAGTTAATTGAAGAAGGCTCTTGGCCCTGATGGGATCTCTGTGGCTGCATTGATGAATCTCCTTAGATCAGCTTTGGATGTCTTGACTGAAGTAAATGCTGTGATCTCGTTCTCATATTTTCCTTCGATTTGGAAAATGACTGCGATGATCAATATCCATAAATCATCTACGGATCCACAGTTTCCTTAGAAGTATCGACCTATTAATCTCCTTTCACATCTCTCTAAAATAGTTGAGTCTGTCATCTTGGAAAAACTGCGTGATTAAGTTTAGTATTCAGTATTTGATATCCTCCAGGTATATCGATTGCCTGAAGCAGAGAGATACAGTTTAGGTCATAAGGAGACACTAAGGGCTATGTTTTATGACATATCTGCAGCCTTTGATTCTCTATGGGTCCCGACTGGCCTTTGCCACAAGATGATCGTCATGGCATTTAATTCATCTTTAACTAAATTAATTCAATCATATCTCCATGAGCAGTCACTCAATGTTATGATAAACGATAGCAAGGCTCTTATCTTGGTCCGGAGTTCTTCATTATATATTCATTTGACTGTCAAAGGACTCGGGGTATTTAGCGAGCCATATAGGCCGACGACACTTATATTTACGACTTCTCAAAGTAAGGCCATTTTCTAAAGGTGTTTGCGGAATACAAGTAACACCTTCTACGACTAGGTGTTGCGTTCGGAGTTTTCTATCAACGAGGATTATTATTAGGTGGCTTCGTCCTCCACATAACGTCATCGCTTCATCTTTATTGTTTTGTATTCTAAGATGACTTTCAGGGCACACTCTAGCGAAGCAGCAAGTTATTGTATGCGAGAAATGCTCTTGCCTCATTCATAAATTCTTTTTAAGACAGGTTTTGACTTACGGAACACTTGTTTGGTGAATTATGACGGAAACGCACATCAAGACTATGGAGACACTTTACAAGAAACTACTCAGGCCGATCGCTAACGCTCCAAGGTTTGTCAGAAACGTACAAATCCAAAGAGATTTAGATATTTCTGCTATACAGGGGTACCTGAAGACATTAGCCGAGGGCATGTTTGCTAAAGCGGAGAGCTTGGAGTATCCGTTGGTAAGGCAGTTGGTCAAACCCCAGGACAGACCATCGCTCAAGGGTGATCGATACTCCGATTCGACCATGGTGGAATTGTGGCCGAGACAGGATCAAAGGGAAAAATCGATGACACTGGATTACGCTCGGCTTGATCCTGAGAGACCTAGCTGTCTGTACAAGCCATGATAGTCAGTTGAGCTATATATATATATATATATATATATATATATATATATATATATATATATATATTGTAGTGATGCAAGTTATTCATATAGAGCTGCATCTAAAATAGGAAGAATAAGACATACAAAGTGAAAAAGGGTAATAATATAATGGTTATATAAATAATATTATTAAGTCTTAGTAGTATCGAAGTGCATATGTATTTTTATAACGATCATTTCATTCTTAAAATTTCTATATTTATTTTCCTTTCATTATTTACTTTTATTATATCATATTCAAATTTTCAAATATTAGCGCGAAAAACATATTCAAATCCATATGCATCTTTGTATTATATCGACGCTAGTAAGACACGCCTACAAATTGACATCTCGCTATGTTTACATTTATCATGCGCAGTATGCGATTTGTATCATTCAAATCTATCTTAACCTAACTTGGTAATTTATTATATAATTTTTAAAATCAGTCAGATAATCAAAATTAATCAAATTCTTTTTATAAAAAATTGTTAAAAGGGTAAATCATCGAGACTTTTGATATCAATAGATAGCGTGTTTGGTAATATTCAGACAAGTGCTATCGGGATATTCGATCCTGGAATTTAGAAAAAAAATAAATGGACGCATCTTTTTAGACCAAGCCTTAGAAATCTTTTAAAAAAACCTAAATTTAAATTATAAATTCATCTAAAAGTTATTAAAAGTATCCAGAATATTAATTAACTCGATCGACAAGAGAATTACTACAAGAATTTTCGGTAATAACGAACTTTCAAACAACATAGCGTCACAGACGTAGTTCCACCGAAAACGATAGAAAATCAAAAGAAAAATATTCAAGAATCCATCGCCGAACATCAACAGAATAGTCTAACGTACATATACAACGATACCTGAAATCCTACAGCCAGAAACGAGCGCAGGGAGTAATTAGGCACCGGAGACGAAGTCCGAAGAAAATCTTCGATAGCGTCATCGCAAACAGCCACCCACGCGGCCATCGTTTTGTACTGCACCCGAACATTTTCGGATCGCCGAGAATCTTCCGAATTCATACATACGATCTACAAATATACATCAGGATCATTATTATAACAGGTTTTCAGATAATACTTATTTATTTTTCCAAAAATTAAATTCTTTAAACTTTTATTTAACAATATTCTCGAATTATTTACCTGATCTATTACGTCCTGTCCTGTTTTTTATATTTAATTAAACAAGCTATTTAAAACTTAGATATAGCAATAAAAGGGTACTCACCATTATTGTAATAAGATTATTCACATTTATATTCATATTATTTATTAGTTTAACACACATAACCTCTTTTCACATTAGTAACACCTTGTTGTTCATGCGTATATACAGTTTCGGTAATATCACATTTGTAATACGTTATATTTTTACAGTTTCCTTTAATTTAATAAATATCATATTTTTAATTTACATTAATCTTTTATTTGTTTATATTTGTTTGTAGGAGTTATTTTATTAAGCGTCAACATTAATATTATTCATTTATGGAAGCAACCACCGAAAATTCACGACGAGCCTGAGATCACCCACATTTAGTAAAGTTTGCTTAAATAGTTTCTTGCTTTCCGACTAGTTGGCTATTTGAGATAAAGATAGCGCAGTGTGAGGTGAGATTTTATAAATTAAGGCGCCCAACTAATCTTTTCAAATACATAATTTTTATCTTACACTTTTATTTCATTAACATTTCATAATCTCACCATAGTCAGGGGCTGGCATTTAACAATTGTCGCCGACAACGTGTGGCCTGTTGCTTCTTGTTGATAACTCATCTACAAAGTTAAATATTGCAAATAATTGATACTTTTCAAATTGTTTCATATATTATATAGACAAAAAGGTGTAGATTATTATTGTCGTTGTGTGTACATGTTTTTCCTATTACAACAGCAGATTGTTACCTTTATTTCACTACATCGCAGACTTTGGAGGATTCTAGGACATATCAAAGGTTAGTGAAAGGGAAAATATCACCTTGTGCATACGTTATTTTATTTAACTTTTGATTCACTAATAAAATTACGGTGTCTCGAGTATTATTATTCATATTTTAAACATAACTTTGTATTTTTCAACTATTTATTATTATCATACTTTTAAAATAAAGGATACATATTTATATAAATTCATTAAACTTCATAAATTTAATAAATATCAAAATGGATACTCGACATAGAACCAAAGCAGTAAAGGACAGTACTGAAGAAGACAGGGTTGAACAGGGAGACATTCCCGTGGCACAAGCGTCTACAACTGAAGGGGTAAGTTCACCTGATGATGGTAAGGTAATGAACATGTTACAGGTACTAATGACACAGATGACTAATTTGAAACAAGATTTAAAACAAGAAATAAATGATTTAAAACAAGACAATATAAATATGAACAACAAATTAGATACAAATAACAAGGAGTCAAAATAAGATAATATTAATATGAATAACAAATTAGATAATACTAATAATAAAATAGATACAAATAACGATAACTTAAAACAAGACAATATAGAATTAAAACAAGAACTAACTAATATGAAAACAGACATAAGTAACATGAATAATGATCTAACAACTAAATTAGAGACAAACATGAACAATATTAATCAAAAATTTGAAATAAATAATGCAAACATCGATAGCAAATTAAGTGCTTTCAAAGCAGATTTAGAGGGTAAGATAGCAGAAATTTCTACAGCTCAGAAAAAGATGGAAGAAAACGAACTTAAGTACTTAATTAAACTTGATGAAACCGTTAATCTACAGAATTTACATTGGGCTAAGCAGTTAGAGACCGCAACTACTGAAATTCAAAATAATACTGAACAGAGACTTAAAACTACAACACAAGACATACAACAAAACGTAGACAAAATGATTTCTGAAAATAATAATTTGTTTAATACAAAATTGACCAATTTTAACAAAATAAATAATGATAACACAGAACAATTAAAATCAACGTTAAACCAATACAAAGATCATAATAAACAAGAAATCAATATTGTCAGACAAAATTTAGATACAATAACTATAACTAATAATGAAAATTATACGACTACACAGACTAACATTAAACGATTGGAAAATAAAATAAAAGGTTATTTTACATCAACTAATTATATTAATACTAATAATAGCTCTATAAAGATAGAAAATTTACATCATTTCGACGGGGATATCACACGTGTACATCCTATGACGTATCTTAGTTGTCTTTTACGCTACTTAGAGGATATACCGGAGGAGAAGCAGAGGATGGAGGTCATACGAGTAACTTTACGTTACAGTGCACAGGAGTGGTTTCAAAGAATTGAGGAACATTGCAATTCTCTTGACCAATTTGTTACACTCTTTAAGAAGAATTATTGGGACGAAACGCAACAAAATAGAGCTAAAATACGGTTGTTGACAGGTAAATATCGGTTGGGACAAGTATCACGCGAGACATACGCTTCCCGTATCTATAACCAGTGTAAACACCTGAATGACATGGAAGAATCAATGATTGCCAGGCAGCTCCTAAATCATTTCATCTACACCGATACACAGGCTATCATATGTCAAAGAGTTACGGATATGGACTCTCTAATAGACATAATGAGACGTCTAGATGATTATTCGGAGAATAACCATCAGCCACAACACATATATCGCAATCCCAACTCTCGCAATCATCCGTCACAAAATTCAAATAATCCGAACAATAACCCAAATAATTCACCACCACAACGTTATAATAATTTCAACAACAATAATAGAAATCAAAATTTTACAAGATCATATAATAATAATAACAATTCTAACAATAATATGTACAATGATCGTGATACTAATAATTCAAACAATCCATCAAATAGACCTAATTACAACTACCAGCCATCCAGATACAACAGTAATAATTATTTCAATAATTACAATCGCACTACGGATCGACAAACAAACAATAACAATACAAACCATAATACTAATCAACAAGGAAGAGGATTTAATCATATCCGAAATCGTGGACGTGGTCACGTAAATAATATTAACAGACGTCATCGATCTGTATCGCCGATACGAACAAATATGGAGGAGGTATTAAAAAAAACGCCAATTTTATCAGAGGACCTCTACACCAATCCAACACCAGGCCCATCATCAGCACAAAATTAAAAACCCATGACGACTGTAACATACCTTTTAAATTTGAAAATATTACTTTCTATCAACATCCGGAAGAATTCATCAATGTAGAAGATGCAGGCAATCAAACTACCCAAATATATACATTACCTATTGTAAAATTAAAATTCGAAAATATCTTTTTATATTGCTTAATCGATACAGGAGCGGAAATAACTTTATTAAAGGCAGAGAAAGCTACGAATATACGGGGATACGAGAAGAACATTGTAAAAACGAAAGGGACAGATATCATTGCAGCGAACGGAAAACGCATGGGGACGGTAACAAAACAATTATCAACAGAAATATTAGTCGACAAATCAAAATACATCATACATTGTTATATTATTGATAAACTACAATACGACTGTATTATAGGTATTGACAGTATTAAAAAACTCAAAATGATCTTAGATTTCGAAAATGGTATACTAAATATAGATGAGAATAAAGTTATATTTGAAAAACAATTATCAGAAGAAGAGTTAAAAGGTTATAACCTATATAAGAAGGAAGTGCTTACGAGTGAAATAAATAATATTATATTAAATAATGAACCGTGCAATAGAAGAGATTACGAGGGGAATAATGAAACAGATGGAAAAATAATAGAATTTAATAATACAAATATTGGAATAGAGAGAATGGTAGTTAGGCAAGGAACGAAGGATAGTCACGAGCGAGGAGATGTGGAAGTTAGAATGGATAATCAAGTAGCGAAAACAATAAATAATTATGATGATATAAAGAATTTTATAGAGAACTCTAAGATACCAGATACAACTGTCATACCCGACTTAATAGCAATTTTATACAATAATATTACTCTTATTAACAATGATGTAGTGTTTGCAAAAGGATACCAGCATCCGATTAAAATAGATAACGAAGACCCACTAATTAGTAAAAATTACCCCATTCCGTATCATTATCAGCAGAAAGTAAGTCAGGAACTGGAACGATTAGAACAGACTGGCATAATAGAGAAGTCAAATACCTACTTTATAAATCCGATAGTAATAGTCCAAAAGAAAGACTTATCTCTACGTATATGTTTAGATGCAAGAGCTTTGAACCGAAGAATTAAACCCGAATTCGAAATGCCGCAAAATATCGATGTATTATTAACAAAATGTGGTAATAAGCCCATATACAGCAAGTTAGATCTTAAGAACGCATTTTGGCTTATCAACTTAGAACCAGAATCAAGAAGGTACTGTGGTTTTCTAGTGAATGGTATTGTTTATCAATTCAGAGTGTGCCCATTTGGCCTAAAAACATCGCCCGCCGCCCTTATTAGATTTTTACATAAAATATTGGATAAATACGACGAATTCGCATTACATTATCTTGATGATATAATAATATTTTCCGAGAGTGTAGAACAGCATTTACAGCACCTGAAAATTATTTTAAATACTTTAACAATGACAGATACAAGCACTTTCTACATTCGCATAACATCCGCACTTACTATACATCAATACGTTATCCACAGGGCAATCCAACAGAACGATATATACGAGAAACTCTGAAATATTTAAGAATACTTCTACATGACAATCATAATAAATGGCCAAATATTTACAACAAATAGAACTCACCATTAATAACACACCCAGTACAGTTCATAACCATTGTCCCATAACAATTTTTACTGGTCAGCCACCGCAGAGACCTTGGAAAGATCCAGAAGCCATCAACTTCAACGAACGACTTATAGAAGTAAGAGAGAAATTATTGACAAAGAAAATTAAATGGGAAAGAAAGAGGAATACCGTTGATAAGAAATATAAGACATATAATCTTAATGATAGGGTAATAGTGAAAAGATTGAGAGTAACTGATCTTAAAAATAAAATAATGGAAAACTGCTAAAACCATATCAAGGACCTTATATTATTAATAGAATTTTAGGCAACAATACCTATGAATTATTGGAAGAAGAAACCGGGTACATAAAGGGTAGATACCATATTTCGATGTTGCAGGATTATTTAACGGAACAGTAATATACAATTGAATAAATACAGTCATTAAAATTATTATTTACATTGAAAGGTATGTTATAGCTCGCAAAATACATCAATTAAATGAATACTATAACTAAACTATTTTTATATAATTACAAATAAATATACTTAAACAAGAAACATTAATTTAGATTAGATAATTTGAATTTGGACAGCTTGAATAAACAAAGAGAAGTTACAAAGAAACAATAGAATCATATTGATTATTAAAAAAAAAAAAGGAAGAAAAGACTTTGGTATACTAATATAATGTTAAGGAATTTCATGACACAAACAAACATTTCGTCTTTACAATTTATAAAGTTTTAATATTAATGTGCTAACATATTTTTCTTTCTAATTTTTTTATTCGAACGACATGTAATAGATTAGAAAAACAAGGTTGTTATCTTTCATTTCCTACATCTTATTCAGCGAAAAGAATATCCTCATTTGTACATTCCGACATCTTTTCGACGGGGACATTGTAGTGATGCAAGTTATTCATATAGAGCTGCATCTAAAATAGGAAGAATAAGACATACAAAGTGAAAAAGGGTAATAATATAATGGTTATATAAATAATATTATTAAGTCTTAGTAGTATCGAAGTGCATATGTATTTTTATAACGATCATTTCATTCTTAAAATTTCTATATTTATTTTCCTTTCATTATTTACTTTTATTATATCATATTCAAATTTTCAAATATTAGCGCGAAAAACATATTCAAATCCATATGCATCTTTGTATTATATCGACGCTAGTAAGACACGCCTACAAATTGACATCTCGCTATGTTTACATTTATCATGCGCAGTATGCGATTTGTATCATTCAAATCTATCTTAACCTAACTTGGTAATTTATTATATAATTTTTAAAATCAGTCAGATAATCAAAATTAATCAAATTCTTTTTATAAAAAATTGTTAAAAGGGTAAATCATCGAGACTTTTGATATCAATAGATAGCGTGTTTGGTAATATTCAGACAAGTGCTATCGGGATATTCGATCCTGGAATTTAGAAAAAAAATAAATGGACGCATCTTTTTAGACCAAGCCTTAGAAATCTTTTAAAAAAACCTAAATTTAAATTATAAATTCATCTAAAAGTTATTAAAAGTATCCAGAATATTAATTAACTCGATCGACAAGAGAATTACTACAAGAATTTTCGGTAATAACGAACTTTCAAACAACATAGCGTCACAGACGTAGTTCCACCGAAAACGATAGAAAATCAAAAGAAAAATATTCAAGAATCCATCGCCGAACATCAACAGAATAGTCTAACGTACATATACAACGATACCTGAAATCCTACAGCCAGAAACGAGCGCAGGGAGTAATTAGGCACCGGAGACGAAGTCCGAAGAAAATCTTCGATAGCGTCATCGCAAACAGCCACCCACGCGGCCATCGTTTTGTACTGCACCCGAACATTTTCGGATCGCCGAGAGTCTTCCCAATTCATACATACGATCTACAAATATACATCAGGATCATTATTATAACAGGTTTTCAGATAATACTTATTTATTTTTCCAAAAATTAAATTCTTTAAACTTTTATTTA